>JALGOQ010000005.1:0-1239240 GCA_023078705.1 Venturiaceae sp. KMAF11
ACCAAACGATCGTCGTAGCCTTAGACCCTACAGATTGGCAAAACATAGAGGAGCCATTCAAACCCAAGCAGACCCCAACACTTACCGGTTGTGACACAGCTGGAATCGTGATCGAGGTCGGACAGAATGTGACGAAGAATTTTAAGAAAGGAGATCGGGTTGCTGGTATTGCACATGGAGGTAAGAGTTCCTTGTTGTCAGCAGTGTGATGATTGAAATGCTGATTGTGTCAGGTAATATCTTCGAGCCCGAGGATGGTACCTTTGCGAATTTCATCACCATGAAGGGAGATATAACACTACACATTCCCAGTACCCTCGGTTTTGAAGAAGCTGCGACGTTGGGATGTGGGATCTGTACAATTGGATTGGCATTCTATCGAGATCTTGGGTTGCCATTACCTACACTGCCTCTTCGGAAGGATGAGAAAACTAGTCCATTGTTGATTTGTGGAGGGAGCACAGCAACTGGAACATTGGGCATCCAGTTCGCAAAGCTGTGAGTAGAGAAAACTTCAACCAGTTCAGAACATTGAGGCTCCTGACAAGATGTAGATCTGGGCTAGAGGTTATCGCGACTGCCTCGCCTCATAACTTCGATCTCTTGAAGAAACTGGGAGCCGACCACGTCTTCGATTATGTGCGTTCACTTCTTCCTGAATGACTCCGAAGCTGACAAGAGATAGCGTGATCCGTCGGTTGGGCAGAAGATGAATGCCTTGACATCAAATACCATCACTCAGTTGTTTGATACCATTGCCAACGAATCGTCTGCCAAAATTTGTGCAGATGCTCTTTCATCGTCTGCAGGAGGTGTATATGTGAACCTCATGGGCATTGATTTTCCTCGAAAGGATGTGAAGAATATGTTTCCACTCGGCTATACCATTGCAGGGGAAGCATTTGAAATGGAAGGAGACCATTATGCCGCGGTTCCGGAGGACTTTCAGTTCGCGAAGAGGTTTGGAAATGTAGTCGAGGCGTTGCTTCAAGAGGGTTTGGTCAAGAACCATCCCGTCGAACTGAGAACTGGAGGTTTGGGGGGGATTTTGGGAGGGCTGGAGGACATGAAAGAGGGAAAGGTTTCAGGCAAAAAGCTGGTCTATCGACTTGTTGATGAGGAATGACCATTTTACTGTGTTGTAAACCGCCGTCCAAAAACAACCACTTTCATCATTCATGATTGTTTGAGTGCTAGTCGAAATTCTGCGTCTTGAGAGGTCCGATCAACTACCCAGCATAGAGAGTTTCGCCTCCGGAATTGAGAAAAAAGACTCAATACAAGCAATGGACGTCCCACTCTACCTATTAATCCAGAATAACAGAATAAGGGAACCCATACTTCGGGATATTCAATTTTGCACCATTGGGATGGTTTTTGCGACGAGCAGTCATCGAAGGCCCACTAAGAGAACTGTACTTAGCTGTAGTTGCTGTCGTACAAGTTTTGCACCGTCGCCTTCCCGGTAGGCTTGAAGATTGCCTTGCAAGATCTACACTGCGCCTCATGCCATGAGCCATCGTAATCGCAAGCTGGAGCAGACTGGTTGCACTGCGGACAGCTGACAGAAAGGCCATGAAAACTCGGTGGCAGGCAACTAAGAAGATCAGATCCGCTCTTCCTCCCATAGTCCATCCAAGCAGCCTTCTCTTCCTCTGATACATCGTCCGTGGTCCAGAATACGTCGAAGAACATCATGGCTGGACCGCTTTCGACTGTCAGAGTTGCTGCCTCGTCAACAGTAAAGAATTCATTATTGGCAAAACAGCTGCCCCATGACTTCATGAACGTCAGCGATGTCTCGTCACATCGAACAAGCACAACAGCATGACCTCCGTGATGGCCTCCGGCAGGCGCTGCCATTTCTTTTGCAGTCAGCGTTCCTTGGGGATTCGACTTGTAAAAGGCGCTAAACTGGTCCCAGCGCCTGTCGTCCAGCTGGAATGTCGCCAAAACTGGCCTCTGAGCGTGTATGGCATCTCGGGCTTCAGCCTCGGTACATGTTTGGTACCGTAGCTTATACACTGGACATGTAGCAGCGAGCACAAACTCAATATGCTGGCCGTCATCGTTGTCGCCGAAGTACGTGAGCAGAAACGATCGAATACTCATAAAGCAGGCACATCCCGGCCGACTACACGCTTGGAAGCCAAGTGAACAACGCTTGCTCTAGCATGGGCCCAACATATAACTCGCTGTCCTTCGTATGTTGCCGTGGCGCGTGAATTGATTTGTTGGATGTAATCGTCAACAGCGACTTGGCCGATCATATCCACCAAAGCATCGGAATGGGTGCTCATCTCTCGGGAGGCCACGGCAAACTCGTCCAGAATTTCTGCATTATTCGCCTGAACAAAGAGCTTACACTTACCAGAAGCAGGGATCTTCCAGCCACGTCTCCGAGGTGCCTGGACTGGTCCGAAGTTACATGAGGTTGTGCTTGCCATTTCAAACATAGCGTGTACATCATGTGTCCAATCTGGATCAGACTCGTTCGGTCCATGGAGACGGCGAGGGTCCTTGATGCTGACACTGGTAAGTAGACAAGTGAAGACCATATCTCCAGCATCGCGAAGGGCTTGTGCTGGAAGTGATGAATCACCGTCGGTTGCCTCGCCATCAGATACCAGAATGAGAGTCTTGGAGTTGTATGACTGATCCACAAACAGAGGTAGGACAATTCTGAGAGCTTCACACATGGGGGTCCCGCCGTATAGATAAGGCTCGAGACCAGTAACCAATGCTTCCCAGTCGATTTGCTGGTAGTGGGTTGCAGGAGAGGCCTCTCTGTTTCCGTCCAACTCACCACTGCCAAAATTTGCCTGGAGCTTTCGTAATAGCTGCAAAATATTTTTTAGCGTTCTTGGAGTTGCAGTTGCATTCGTCTTGAGCATAGCAAGAATACGAGGATCGGACTGGCTGTCGCTGCGCTGTACATCGTCAGCGAGATGAAAAAGCGGTAAGAGCTGGAGGAAAGGATCAGCCTCCAGGTGGAGGAGAGAAAGGCAGACGAACGTGGGCCTGCATAGTTTGAACCTCAGCCTCGTAGTGGAGGGATCGGTGCCACGCCAACATTGATGGTGTGAGTTGCGCTAAGCCGTCCAATTCCTGCTCTTGCTACATGCCCATTTTCCTAACATAGAGTCTGATCGCCGATCCTGGTTCGTGCTGGCCAGATAAAAAGCACATTATGAAGGTGGGATGGATGGCTATTGACATTGCCATAATTGAGCGTTCGATAGTTAGGAAATCTCGCGCTTTGCCAAGGGATGTTGACGTGGAAGCCGAAAAAGGCGTTAGGTGGCTCTCAACTCAAAAGTCAACCACGAGCAGTCAACCACGAGCAACGCTTCTCAATATTTTCCTTTGCATCTCTGGACTGCCTCGTCAAAGCCTTCAAGACCACTGCGCGAAGGGGAGCCGACACGGAATCGCGAAACCTCCCAGGGCGAGATTTGCCAAGTTGTAACTCGACATCTTTCCTCAGTAGACGTCTCTACATAAAACTTATTGGTCGGAAAAGTATGGCAAAATTAAAACCAATGCTCTCCAAATAGTCAAAAACTTCTATTTCAGAAACATAGCTAGAGATAAAAGTTCACCTTTAACAAAGCAATTGAGTCGAATAGTGTGGAGGAATATGTTACAGTTTTCGAACCCTTGAAACGTTTCTACCCTTTCCATTTCAATCTTCTTGCTTAATGTCATCCGTATGCATCCTCGCTGTTTTCTCATCCCATGATTCTTCTGCATCTTGGAAATCCACGTTCTTCCATGCCCTTGCACCATGACCGAAAAGATAGTCCACTTGTTCCAAGGTCTTTCCGCCAGTCTCGGGGCATAAGAAGAACCTAGCAAAACTGGTTAGCACTCAAAAGAGATATTTTCGTTGTGTAGAACTTACACAAAGAACACAGCTACAACGTTTCCACTCAAAACCCAGATCCAGAACTTCCAGCCAATGTTAGTCAGCCCAATAGGGCCAGCAAACACCGTGATGAAAGTCATCAGCCATTCTCCGAAAGCTGTCGCTGCTCCGCCGATATGTCTGTATTCCAAAGGAGCAATCTCCGAGCAGTATAGCCACACACATCCTTGCCATGCGTAACCAAACACGAATAGGAAGATGAAGATTATGCCAATGGAAGCCCACTGTATCGAGGGCGTGGGAGATACACCTTGGAGGACCGTGAAGATGAGTATGAGCACAGACATAGCCATTGCCCCGTACATCAGGACTGAACGACGGCCAACCCGTTCGATAGTGAAGTATAGTGGGTAGCAACCGAGGGCGAAGAAAATATTCAACACTCCGGAGAGAAGAGATACGAGAGATGGGCGAGCACCTACTCCAGTCAAAATCACGCTGCCTAAAAATGGATCAGCAAGGGGATAGCTCCTATAAGAGCTTAGTCCACCCACTGTAGTACGCCATCAACGACGAGCCCATCCATTCTCGGATCATGGGCAGCCAAAAGCATATCATGATTCTTCTCACGATCTTCAATTCTGTTTTGTCAACAATACCGAGGGTCAGAAATTGCTTCCAATTTAAACTAGAGTTTGCCTCCATCTCGATTTCTATGGCCAGCATGATCTCGCGCCGAATTTGTTGAACTTTTTCAGAATCGACAGGAAGATCATTGAGCTGGGAGAGCACAGCATCGCCTTCCTCCTGTCGACCTCGAGCATAGTACCAACGTGGTGTGTCTGGGAGAAAGAACATGCAGCCGCCCGAGATGATGGCAAACACGCATTGGAAAACGATTGGGAGCCTCCAGGAAACTGAGCGGGTCAATACATATCCTCTTTAGACAAGAGAAGAAACTTACTTTGGTTGTTCATCTTGGTAAAACCATAATCGATCCAATACGCCAGAGGCACTGAAGCCCTATTAGCTACTTGCAGACCTCAAGTTTCCAGGATGCAGACGAACCTCCGGAAATCAGAAGTGCGGCGTTCAATGCATTTGCAGGACCTCGATCACCGATTTCCATGCCCGTTTCAGTCAGGTACGTCGGAACAGCACTGTCGTATCGTGAGTGACTTCCCTAAACTCCCTAGTTCATGTAATCCTACCTCGAAATGCACCCAATCGCAAATCCCTAGAAGCGTATCAGTCTCCCCTTGCCGGATTATAGCCAACTAACTTACCGTGCAAATTCTCCCAACGATCAACTGGGCAACGCTAAATGAGGCGCTCTGGATTACACTTCCCAGAACAGCAGCAATACATCCCAGGATTACAGTACCTCGTCGTCCAATCTGGAACGCGAAAGTACTGACAAACAAGGCCGTAACGCAAGCAGCTAAACTATAAGAACTGGAAATCATGGGGATGATGTATTCTCCTTTCGGATTGCCGATAGCGTCCAGAAATGGTTTGTGAAGGAGGACACCACCGAGAACGCCGGCATCGTACTTGATGGCTTGTCAGAGAACAAACAAAGTTTGGCGAAGGCAGAAGAACTTACGCCGTACATCATGAATGAAGTTCCGCATATTATTTTCATGAGGAGGTAAAGAGGTCGACCTCGCAAAGTGATTACTCCCATCTTGATCGAAAGAATTCTCCGAATATCGAATTGTTGTATATTCATCAACGAGTAATGAAAGATACCACCACGTTTCCGAGGTCTAGTCATGGATAACTTTTAGTTAAAGATAACTGTTTGCTGACAAGGGTAATCGAAAAGATATAAATCCGGGCAAGATTTTAGAGAGCGCAAGCTTCCCCGCGTTATCCCCGGTTTTGGGGGCTCATGTGGGAAGTGATCGACATTTCGCATAACCTTTTCCTGGAGACAAGGAAGACGCGATCGCTTGAACATAGGCTTGAAGAAAGAGATAGAGAGAAAGACGTGCGGAGTACCGCAACTGGAATTCCCTAAGATGCGGCTCAAAAGCTTGTCACCGGTTCATCACGGCAGGTTTCTTCGGGTCATCAGTTGGGGTGTTTCGCGCGAAAAGTTCAATTTCTTCAACCGTACATCTAAGAAGATGGAGCAAAAACCATCGTCATCATGCCCATATTCTCCTGTTCCATACCACCGGATTCACGCCTACAAAAGTTAGCACAGTTTAACGCCATGAAGTCGGGATGCGCCTACAGAGGATGCTCTATCGTGTCGTACATGGCTTCCAATTTCAACTTATCGCCCTTCTTCACTGGAATCGGATCGTTGCACTCCCCCATCTTCGCAATCGTAGTCCAAGTCTTGCCATTGACATTGACCGTGCCACCGGGTCCACCATATACCGCTTTCGATGCGCAGGTCAATTTTCCATTGACGTAAAGGTTGACTGCTGTGCCAGAATCATGCATGTGCCTAACGAAATTAGCAATTCATCATCTTTCGGGCAATGTAACAACTCACCCCCTCGCAACAATAATATCGCCATCCCTGTAAATCTCAAACCCATCCGTAGCAACCATCCCCGTACTATTTTTCTTAGGTTTCCATGCACCCCCAAATCCCACGCCATCACATCCCGTTGCGCTCAAAACACCTTGCTCGGAGTCACTTCCTTGCTTGCCAGGCACGTACTCGATGTCAGTCTCGACATACACAACCTGATCTTCCCTTCTGTAATTAATCATTTCCGCTTGCATCATGAAATTATTCTCTTTAACGTAATAGCCTGAGTTAAACTTGCCATCGGGTGTCGTATACATTTGTGTGAAATTGTCCACGGCGCCGCCTATGAAGACGTTTACACCACCGGATTTTTTTCCGGCTAGAGGGGACTGGGAGTTGGCGGGGCAGGCTGTTGCGAAGCCTTGGGAGGATTTAGACATGTCGACTGCGATAGCATGGTGGAGGTAGACGCCTCCTGATATATCAGCCCCTGTTGAGCAAGATCTATTAGCATCAAGCTTGGATTACAGTTGTTGAATGCAGATGTCTAACCAGTGCCGTTCTCAAATACAACACTCATTTTTCCTGCCAACACAGTGCAATCTTGACACATTGCGCCCTTGGGGAGAATCTTCATGGTAGAGAAACCCATGGGATCCATTGGTTTCAAAGCGAGCATCGTCTGGATGGCTTGTACGATCGTTTGTAAGCCCGATACAGGTGCAGCGGGAGCTGCTTCTCCACCACCATGGCTGTGGCTACCCTCTGTTGGCTTTGCATTCTCATCCTGGCAATCGTTAGCGATACACCCTCGTGTTAAAGATGATAGACTCGCCTTATTTGCTGGAAGTGTGAAAGGACCATAACGGGTCCTCTTCCGAGTTGCTGTCGGTCTATAGATAGGGTTCAGCATTTGAACACTGACAGGCTGGGCCGTGTAAGAGCTGGGAAGCATGGCTAATAGCGTGGATAGCATTCCGCTCTGCCGTTTGTCCAAAGGTGCGGCAGTGGCGGCGGCGGCCAGCCATGCTAATACAATAATTGAAAGCTTCATACTTGAAAAGGCGATAGATGATCAAATTGTGCTTGTGAGCAGACTTGCTTGACAAGACAAAATGATACAGGTAGCTGGTGGGTGCAAACGTTTATATAACCATTTTGTGCTTTATGTCAAAAGATACCAGAAATGTATGGAACTGGCGCCATCCGAAGATTCTCGTTATGACTTTCCGACTATTCTAGCAGAGAATGCTGCTTAAACTCTACAAAGAAGCTACATTGATTGATGAAGATCCGTGGAAGTTGAATCACGCTGCACAACAGACACATTTTCGTGGCAATCAACCAGTCAAATGGACGAGGAGTCTTGTATTATGCAACAATGGATTCCTCAATTGAATCAGGGAGCACTTGGAATTTAAGTTTGTACGTCCGTGTTGAATTGAGTTGCTGTGGCTGCCTCCAGCCTAGTTGTTGTTTCAAGTAAGTCGACGCCTGACCGAATTAGGAGCTCGGACTCGGGTTGAGCATAGAATTTCGAAAAAATGACTCGGCTTTAGGCTAAGGTAATTTGTCATTGGGAGCGACCAGTGCCGAAAAGAAGAAACTAAAGCCTGCTACTTTGTCCCAAAATTCCCCGGATCGATTACTATGCCGTATTGAAATGCGACTGGACGGCACGGCCACACAGAAGAATTGGCCCAGTTAGTTGAATCCTAACTAATTGAGACAGTTAGTTTCCAATAGTTGGCAATTTGTGATAAACCTCAAGCCTAGGTGTTTGACTAGGTCTGATTTTAGCATCGAACATGTCCTAACTATGTTGTCCGTTCATCTGCCACATTTGGTGAATAGCTCCTATCACGAGGAGTAAAGAGTGGTCGGGAATGTCTGCCACAGCCATATTCGAACGAGAGGGCGATAAATTCCTGGCAATCTTGTAGATGATTATGCTAGGACTTTTGGTACCTTTCAATCAAAAAAGCAACCCATAAGACGTTGTTTACTACTTATTTCTCTAACAGAAATAAGCTCCTCTCTTATACTCTACTTCTGCGAAAAAGTTCCCACGCAAAGTCGGTCATAACGCTAACGCAATTGGCCACCTAATAACCAGCAGCATCCAACTCCTTCTGCGTATAATCCCACAACTCATTCATGAGCTTTTCATCTCGAGCGTAGCTGGATCCAGAGTCTTCTTTGGCGGTAGGGGCATAGTAGGTCCCAGTTTTAGCATCCTTGCTAGTCGCAGCGAAAAGCTGTGTCAATGCCCCGTTCGCTGCCGTAGTCATGAACACATTAGACAAGAGTCTCATTGGCGTCGCAACCCATGGCCAGGTAGCTGCAGGACCTCGTTGAAGTCCAGTATTGACCCCTCCTGGATGGACAGCAATGCATTTGATATCGGGATAATGCGCTGCAAGCCCTTTGGCGTATAGCAAATTGGCGAGTTTGGACTGGCCATATCGTGCCCAAGAACTGGTGCTCCGCATGTCGGTCTTGAGTTCGTCGAAGCAAATCCCACCTTTCGCGGGCCAATTATGACCTATAGAGGTGAGATTGACGATTCGCACATCTGCACCAGGCTCTTTGGCAGTCTTCTCCATGATCGGCAACAATAATCTTGTCAGGAGAGCGTGACCCATGTGATTGGTCCCGAACTGAGTCTCGTAGCCGTTTTTCGTCACGCTGGGTGGTGTCGCCATGATACCAGCGTTGTTCATCAATATATCAAGACGTTCGGTTGTGTTCGTGACTTCATCTGCAGCTTTCTTGATGGATGCGAAATCGGTCAAGTCAAGCTCAAGAAATTTGACAACAGCATTAGGAACCTTTTCTTTGATTTCTGCGATGGCGGCATTGGCTTTATCCTCCGACCTAGCAGCAAGGAAGATTTGTGATGGACTGTGCTTTGCCAATTGAAGGACGCTTTCTGCGCCGAGACCAGAGTTTCCTGAAAAGAGTCAGCAAACTTTCCACCTCAGGGACTCAAATTGCGTACCTCCTGTGACCAAAATGACCTTACCTGAGAGATCAGGTATGTTTTCTGCCTTGAATGATGACCCGCCGAAGCCGAACATGATTAGTCTGTTGAGAGTAGTTTGACGGTGTGGTTTGGATGGATGTTGATGTTGATGCGAAAAATCACCACCACTCTTTTGAAAGATAAGGCGATGCGACACATACCATTGCGTCGAGGGGCTTGTGGAACGATGGTGAGGTCAGGAGATCAAGAATTGGGAGATGAGGCTTCAGCGCCCACGCGGCTTCGTCCTTTTTGGTCCGACACGCTAACCTGATACGGACCGATATTAGCCTAGGCTACCATCGAACTCGGTTTTTGCGAGGCAATTGTCAGTCGAACAAAAGATCCATTAAACTCCAAGTCATTAAGGAAGTCGGCAAATTCAACAGAGGCCTATACAATAAGCCAAACTCCTAAAAGCAAGAAAAATCCAGCGGAGTTGTCCAAAATATCCAAAGCTTCAAAACTATAGCATTTCGTTTTCAAATCATTAAAAATCCTGTTGTTATTCTTGCTCATAGTCGAAGTCCGATCTTTCTCCCATAGAGAAGTGGTTTAATTGCCGACTTCGCTCCATCATAGTTCAAGGCCCTGAAATCATCTTCTTATCTAACTTCATCCATACTTTCACTTCCCGAAACGCGAATCATCAATTTATCTCAAAGCCCAACCTTCTTAGCCTCTTTCTCCGACCTCGTCAGCCTCAAGTCGCCCTCCCTATCCGTGTACCACATATACATTTTCTTCCTCTTAAACATTTCAATCAAGCTCTCTGCAGCCATAACAGCCGCAAGTACCATCTCAAAGCTTTTCACGCTAAATTCTTCCTCTCTAAGCTGAAATAGAGCAAGCATATTCATTTCCTCTTTGCTCGGCCATTCCTTGAAACTCAGCTCCATAGCTCGAACGACATGGTCTTCGGCCTGCGAGGAAGCAAGCATGTGCACTCCAGCAGGCAGAGAATCCTTGTCCCAGATCGTGCGAACATGCTCAAATGAGATGAATTCTCTGTACTTTTCGAAGTATCCGTCGACATGGTCGTGTCAGAGCAAGAGGACGTCCTTCCATCCATATTGAGCGCCTGTTAAATCGAGGACAAATACCTCATCGTCTAGAGTTGTGATGAGGATGACCCAATGCTCTTCTAGTGCGCCACGGGTGATTTTCTAGGCGAAGAAGGACATAGTTTCGTTCACGGGACGTGTAATATTCTTCGTAATGCCTGCTACTGCTTCCAGTTTTGCGTATTGTCCTAGATCCGGGTCAGCACAATGAGTTGCAATTGGAGTCCACGAATATACCTTCCAAGACTGTGGCTATGATGCTTCCCATGAACGCAACAACATTTAAGCACTCATTTGCGCTGATGATAGCATTGAACATCGTTTCTGCCTTCCCTCCCACAAATTCGATATTGCAGAACGGCTGTTTGTCCCAGATAAAGTTTCCATTCTCAGTGGTTGCGAAGAAGTCTGACCTAGAAAATGAGAGAGCTCTTTCGTCATGGATGACTTGTTTCACGGCACCAAAAGAGTTATGTCCACGATAGATGTGAAAATCTGATTTGAGAAGGTTGGCTGATCGAAGCAACACTGAATGAGTGTCTTGCGTTATTGGGACTAGGTTGTTGAGAATAAGGTTCCTTGTGCTTTGATCGACTTTCTCGATGTCAGCGACGAAGCTTTCGTGATTTTGAAGGACGAAGAGAACGACAGTGAAGAATTGACTGTTTAAATCCGAAGAGAACATGGCAGCCAGACGATCTTGGCAACTCGTCTGCAATTATCGGCGAATCGGCCGTCGCCATTGATTTTGGCAGTTGTTTGGTGTTTGATTTGAGGAAGTAAGCTGCACAAAGAAGGACGATGAAAGATGATTTACGAAGAAGGGTAACTCACATAGTACATACTACACCAGGGTGACCCGAAAGTGAGTTTGCTGTTCATCACAGCTACTACGCTCCATTACGCGAAAGGTATTCCACAAACCAGCTTTTAGTATGACATTCTCATAGCTCATTATGCTCCAATTTGAGAGAGCCACTATCCTCGAAATCGCCCACGACTGGCTTCGTGTCAACCTTTACGTACTTCTGTGACGCGGCGTCATCCATCATTCGTTCAATGTTGTCCACAGACAAGCGTCCGTTGTCCTTAATCTCCACCCATGCCGAAATTCTTGCACTATGATCCGCTGCATGAACTTTCAAGATCCCATTGGAATCCAGTTCAAACTCGACCTCAATCTGAGGAACTCCCTTCGAAGCTCGCGGAATATCATTGAGTAAAAATTCGCCAAGCTCGTTATTTTCTTTCGTCAAGCGAGACTCTCCTTCGAAGACTCGAATTCGAACAGTCTCTTGGTTATCAATCGTAGTGGAGAATACCTGTCGACGATTGGTAGGGATGCTGGTTCCACGCTTGATGATTGGGGCCATGATGCCACCGTCCGTCTCGATACCGAGAGTAAGAGGGTTGACATCCATCATGAGAACACTTTGGACCCCAGGGCAGTCATTAATGATGCAACCTTGAATGATGGCTCCCATTGCGACGGCCTCGTCGGGATTGATGTTCGTCATTGGTGACTTTCCGAAATAGTCGTGAAGCATCTTTCGAACGTATGGTATGCGGGTGGATCCACCAACGAGCACGATATCGTCGATGTCGCTGGCCCTCATCTTCGCGTCTTTCAAAGCTTGCTTGACCGGCCCCAAGGTATGGAGGAAGAGATCTTTGTTCAATGCTTCAAACTTTGCTCGTGTCAGAGTTTCGGACAAGGATTTTCCGTTGTGAAAACTGTCAATCTTCAGGGTAACACTAAGCAGGTCAGCTAGGACTTGAGAATATCTTCTCCAGCACTCACCTTGTCTCTGAACTTAAGACTTTCTTTGCCTTCTCCACTTCGCGTTTCAACTTGGACATTGCCGGCGAGTTCTTCGAAATTGTAGTCCCGGAGCTCTGCTTGTAGTTGGCCAGGATGTGGTCCATGACGCGCTGGTCAAAATCCTCTCCACCAAGATTTGTATTGCCTGCTGTTGCCATCACTTCGAAGACCCCTTCATCGATGACAAGGATTGACACGTCGAAGGTCCCACCGCCAAGGTCGAAAACGAGTACGTTACGTTCTTGGTCATAATCTTCATTTCGGCCCAAACCGTATGCCAAACTAGCAGCAGTGGGCTCATTGACAAGCCTTAGAACGTTGATACCAGCTATCAATGCTGCATCTTTGGTTGCCGTGCGTTGGGCGTCATTGAAGTATGCGGGGACGGTAATCACTGCATCCTATCAGACATTAGCAAGTATCATCTTTACATGGAAGGTTGCCGACCTCGATCGCCTCTCCAATATAGCTTTCGGCCATGTCTTTCATCTTGGAGAGAATGCCGGCTGATATCTCCTCAGGCGTGAGCAATCGGTTGCCTATTTTCACTGCAGGACGACCAGATTGGTCGATCACTCGAAATGGAAAATGTGGGAGCAAAGACTGGACATTCTCATCGGAGAATTCGCGTCCTACCAATCGCTTGATGTCGAATATCGTGCTTTTAGGGTCCACTGCTGCTGCATTTTTGGCATTGTCACCAATAAGCCTGCCCTGATCGGTAATTGCGACATATGATGGAGTTATGAGATTGCCATGTTCATTGGGCACCTGTTGAATGTAATTGTTAGCAATGTCTAAGCAAGATGGCACATGGACAAGTACGATGTGGAGTTCGCCGTCTTTCATTACGCCTACGCAAGAGTAAGTCGTGCCAAGGTCGATACCCATAACGGGTCGGTAAGGGCCATCGGAGCCTTTCTGGCCACAGTTTTCTGTACATGCTAGGGCGACTTGGGCGAAAAGGAGAGGGCAAACGATCAGCATAACCACCAGTAGAAAATTTCTCAAAGCTGGAGACATCTTCTGGCGCAGCCGAAGCCGCCGACGAGCACGATATGCCTTCAAAGCTCGACGCTGGACCTGAAGTGTTTGATGGGTGGAAAGGGAGGTCATGTTGAGGAGTGAGTATCCTTTTGTGGTATTGAAATGGCTTTTGAAAGACGAAGTATGGTTAGGTAGTGGAAATCGCACTACTCTTATCTGGCAATAGTTTCGCGTTGCCAGTCGTGGTAAGAACACATCGCTCCATATTCTAGATGACTCTTCGAAGCGTTTACCCGTGTTGGGCGTCATTATTTCCGTCACGTTTCCATCCTTTGAGCCACACTTGGCAGGATTGTAGGCTTAATGTGGTCTGGATGGAAAGAAGTGTCCTTTTGTGACTCAGGCCGTGACAAGTCCATGCAATGCCTCATGCGCTGTCTCAAGTACGTCGATGAGTAGGTTATTCCCTGGCTTGGAAAGGACAGCCTGTCCTTAGCTCTGGCTTACTCACAGCCACCAAGGTGGGTGTTTCTTGGCTCTTGGTCGGTTTCGATATGCGTACAGCTATATGGAGTCAGTTTTCACTCACGTCTCTCTTCCAATGGAAAATGATGTTGTTAATGAGAGAATGGAGCGCTTGAGAGACGCGTTGAAGACCTACGATAGCCGATCTCGGGCATCAACATCTGGAAATCAAATTTCCGAGCACGACTTCGTCCAATATCCTCTCAACAATCAAAGTAAGCCTATGGACTCCTGCCGTGTGGAAATTGATCTCAAGCACGATGACCATGTGTACAATTTATCATCAGCAATTCCTTCTCATCTCACAAAATTTCCTCCCAAAAGAAATCCAGCATCGGCCCGATGGCTGTCGCCGACCTAGCTGAACCAAATAACTACTCGCAGTTTCCGTTCTTGTGTAACTGAACAAATCTCTTTCTTCCTATTCTACAGTACGCCACAGAAACGTATGCAGAGATGAAGTGCCTCATGAACGGCTGTCGGAGTTACACTTCGCTGCATAGAAACACCTACAGCTTCGACTGCCTAGTACAGTCGAATCCACGTAGCACCTCCTTCATATCTTAACTCATTACCAAAATCATCAATTAACCTCTTTCGGGAGTGCATGATTTGGATGAGTTCTCCCATGCCAGCTAGCCACGGCTACAACAAAGATGGTCATTTCCTCACGGGTGACGAGATCAGGGCCATTGGTCAGCGCGAGATCCACTACAATGCCCGGTCTCAATTGTTCTGGGATCCATAACTTCAACCGTATACTACTCTCCTTCGACCTCTTCCAATTGTGTGTACAGATCAATTTGCTCATGCTTCTCCAGCAGTTTTTGGCGTCTCGACGTAACACGGGTGCCTTTGAGCGTGACCCCTTCGACCTTGAGTGTCTGTGGTCTCATTTGCAACCTCGTGTCGACATGCATTACCATTAACTTTGCGCCGAACCTCTTAGAGCCACTGCCACACTGGGTCAGCATCTCAAATGCTAAAAGCATTTTGTATGTTGATGCAGTCACGAAGGTTTGGTACCAGAGAGTCGCTAACATGCACTAGCCTCTATCAAATCTTCGACGCCATCGAAGGCAAGCAATTTTTTCGGACACAGAACTGCGAAATTAAAGAATTTGCTGATCATGGTGCTGACTCTATGTCAACAACTTTGAACGCTATTTTATTCGCTGCTCCACTGCAAATCGGAAAATCGCCCTTGCTAGGTATCACCCTTTCATTGGCCCTTTCGACTTTTTACGGTGCTCATCTAGCCGCTCTTGTCACCAGTTCCCTTGCTTCTGGATCGATGGGCGTGTCTGAGGCTCAGTGGGTCATGACCACAATACATGTCGTCACAGGGATGGGTCCTTCAGGCATGTGGACCCACGTAGTCTTGGATTGGCCAATGGGATGCTCCTTCACCGCCGTTGAAGCTATCGGTGTTTGGCTTGTCGCAGTGTTAGTAGCCAAGAACTTCAGGAATTTTGCTGTTGCCGTTGGAAGACAGAGAACACCACTCGAAACACATGGCGTCGAAATCCCGCGAAGGTCATTCTCTCTCAAGCTGCTAGTACCGATGAGTGTTCTCGCCATGGGTTACAGTATTTGCACCAAGAACGGTCTTCTGATGTCGATGACTTTGCCAGTAATGCTAATAGCAGGACTGTCTTTCGCAAAAGCGAGTATGCGACTGATATTGGAGAAACTCGCAAAGCGCAGATGGTATGGGTTTTTTGTCAACCCTAGCACATTCTGTCCACCACTGTTGCTCGCACCAAGTTATTATGGTAGAGGAATCAAAGGCGGATCGGAAAATATTGCTTGGACACTCATACTGCTACTCCTTGCAGATAACATCTGATTTGTTGCACTTGCAATGGCGGATCTGAAGGTTGCGCGGGTCGTTAATATCTTTTCGATGCGTAAAGGTCCCGGTGAGAACTATCCGAGGGACACGGGATTCTACGTAGGTAGTGAAAACTTAACAATGTTTCAGAAAGCATGGCAGGAATTCGCAGCGGATGAATAACGTGTTATGGTAATCTGTGGTACCATAGTGGCTTAATCAATTATTCTTCCTTGCTGTTTTGGAGACCCAATGTAGAAGTTTTCGGCATTGCAATCTCGTAAAATTGTCCCTAAATTCTTAGAGACTTTGTTCCTTTGTCGCCGAACCTCTATCCCTAAGGACGGGGATGGAAAAGAATAATATTGATTTCAGCCTGTCAGTGCGGGGTCAATCAATGAAGCCTACGATATTACTTGTTGTAGCAGTGAAAACAATTCAACTAACCACATGCAGAGTTGATTTTGGGAGAGACACGAGAATGGGTTAATTGATTATGAAGATTTTTATGCTTCATCTCCATGTATCTAGGCAGCAGATTTTTAAAGAAAATATGAAGCGTGTGAATTTGAGAGTTGGTGAGTGGCGGCCACGGTAAACAATCAAACATGAATTTACGGACGATTTTGTGGTATCATGAAGTTGTGGAGTTGGGTTGAAGACTGGCCGAGAGAATAGTCATCAATTTGAGGACCCCTGAGAACAGCAGTCTGGTAGCATGGTAACGACCTTGTCATCTCGCTGATTTGCCAAAAGATGTTGTTGAATTTAAGAGACGAGAGCGAAAGGAACGAGATTGGTGAAACTAGCCTCTTCGGGCGTAGCAGATTGGGCTATGTGAAATGCGATTTTCTCTCAATGTGCCCCAGTTCTCTTGTCTCTCCTCACATCATCAAACAACATGCTCTTGTAGCATTCGCCACTCTGCTGCCAAGGATGGAAACAGATGGTGCCTCTGTGCTGTCGCGCGAGTACATGGAGGCGCAGCTGTCGACCATTGAGCTTCTCACGGGCATGTTTCCCGAAGATGGCGAACTCGAAATACCAGCCGAGACTGTTCGATGGACAAAAATTCTCGGTGAATGGTGCTCTGGACTCGAATCCCAAAAAGCACTGCCAGGAATTCCATCAAAGCTATCACTCGCGCTGAACTTGGCCATCGGAGAAGATCCAGATATCGAGACGCGTCACATTCATTTGAATATCTCTGTGCCGACAAGATGCTTAGACTCAAAATCCTTGGAGCCGCCTCCATTGCGCTACTTTCTCAGACAGCCGGAGTGGCTCTCAAAAGCGCAGGTGTCAGCTTTTTCGAGCGCGATCCCTCAGACCGATATATTCGAAGCGATAGAATGGATAAGAGAAGAAGCACCAAAACGCCTGATTGCCAAATCAGAAGGGCCCAATATAAGCGCAAAGGTCTCAACCGAGAATCTCGTCAGAGTGTGGTTCTATTTTCCTTCTCTCTCCACCCGTGAGAAACGTGACGATATGGTCAACTTGGCACCGTCGTATCAACTCACAGGATTCGTGCTAGCTGGAAAGCCAGGTGTTCTGTGCCTCGAGGGAACAAGCGACAGCATAGATGCATACATGAAGTACATCAAGACTCACTCATGGTCAGATATTCCGTCGTATCAGAAAAAAGTGAGTGAGAGATATCGAGAGACCAAATCTGGGGATGGTGACGATTCTGCATTGGGCATTAAAAGAGTCTTTGGTGGTATGAAAGAAATTACTGGCGTACTGGGAGATCGAGGGGGGGCGAGAGCGAATAGAGGCGATATGAAGGCTTTGGAGCTATGGATGAAGGAGAAAGGATTGGGTGAAGCCTTCGAGAAAGTTATATTCTGAAAATACCCAGTTGCATTCTAGAATAGCGAAACCAATCAACCCACTCGAGGCAAACCAAAACTTCGATCAACTCCGCAATTTCTTGACATATTCTCCAAAAATTACTGCACCAGAAGACATTGCCATGTTGACATCACATGCATAGCTGAAGAGTCGGCATTCAACCCGCTTCAATCTCAACGAAGAGCAGTTCCGACGACCGCTCGAAAGCTTACGTCTAAAACACCGTTCTTTCACTGCAGCAGCCTCTCAAACCGAATTATTCATCATAGCTCGTACCCAGTCCAATCTCTTGGAGTTCTCACCGTCGACCGGCTCACCAATCCGGGTTGCATGCCTTGAAACCTCTACGCAATCCTCCACCAAGTGCAGCGCGAACGTCCTCAAGTTTATTCAGCTCCTGCTTCAGTACAGCTATATATACACCTTCATTTACGGCCTCAGCCTCTTTCACACGTTCAGGAACCAGGTGTCCCCCGGGACCAATCGCATCTTGATCGAAACAAAGAAGCTGGCCAGAATTAGGAGGCGGTAGAGGTCAGAATAGCCTTTGGTTAGGGAGCTACGTGCTGGTATTACGGCCTTGATACCCCTTGCAAAACCACGAAGTGCTGGATGCTCAGACCGTCGGACCAAATCGGAGAATACAACGCGAAGAAGAAGGCTGCATATGATATAACCAAGGATGTCAGAATGCTGGCTTAGCAGATGGCGCAGTCTACCAACACTGGAATCGTTCACATCTTGCTATAGAAGGTAGGCGCTGTTTCTCTGGCAGATAATTGGTGTCCTGTCACAACAAGATTATGCGTTTGATCATAACGTTTCATGTTTGCGCACTTAAGGTTGGTGCAATTTGGATGCCCATTGAATCATTCCGCCTGCTTAACCGACGTATATCCCTGCTCACTACACACACCCGGAAGGGAATTTGACGTTGCGTGTTGGTTATTAACGCTTCGATCAATGCCACCTAAGTCTGTGCTCCATCAGCTCAAGGGACCCTTCATCTATCTCACTGCATTATTTGGTCTGATTCTCATATATTCATCATGGAGATCTCCTTGCGTTATCTTTTCCCTTCTTTTCGCGGTACTCTTACCGGCTACCAATGGCTTGCATGTCAATCCAAGACGAGATGCACCACAAAGATGCATGAAGTCTGCCAACTTCCCTGAACAAGCATCAAGACACGAAAGGCCCGAATTCGTGATAATCGCCTCCGCGATCGTCGGTCGATTTTTCTTATGTCCTGCCTCTCTGAGTGGGCCGACTGGCGTCCCATGCGCAGATCGTTCTCGCACCGTTCACGTCTCACCATCTTCACATACACCCGAGCTTGGTGGTAATATATCCCAGGCAAACAACTCAACCTCACTGGTGGAGAGAACAGTGCTCAATGGATTTACTCTTGGGTAGTGCACATAATGGGTCATCAAGCAGCCGGTTTTGTCGCTACAATAATCCCTAGACCAACAGGATTCAGAACCTGGGGTTGGACCTGCTCATGAATGTCTGCACAAATACTGACAGATTAAGCACGGAGGCCGCGCTCGCTTTGCACTTCTCCCCCGCCTCTTCGAATTTTAAACGCCATTCTTGTGCCAGCAATTTTGGGATATGAACGACACGACAAAATCATTTCGCAGTTAGTAGATGTCACTCATCTAATCTCTTGTAAATTGCACGCAAGCAGCTCTGCCAGTTTATGAGGCCACCCCTCGCGATATGGCAACACCTGCAGGAGGAAAAGGACTTGACACTACCTTCACGGCGTATAAGGTTCCGTTATCTGCTGTCCTCAAGTGGCCCGCAGGCAACTTCACACACCCAGAGCGGAGACGATGGCTTATACCTTACTCGATCACCTTATATGTCCTCGCAACGGTGGTTGTGAGCGCAAGACTATGGACCCGGATGAATAGGCAGGCAGGAGGGTTTGGCTGGGATGATTGTTTGATTCTTTTCGCTTGGGTACGTCCAGTAGCTGTATTTGTGCGCAATGCACAGTACTAATCAAGGTACAGCTCGCGGCAGGAGGCGTTACAGGACTCGGAGTATACGGTATGCACCAACCATATTCTGCGCCTTCAATGCGTTTTGACAAATTACTCATAATATATCCAGGTGTTCGCTCAGCGGGCCTCGATCGCCATGTGTGGGATCTTCATCCTGACGAGTGCACAAGATCCGGTCTCGTCGCGTGGGCCACAGAACTCATGTTCCTCACCTCCCTTTGCCTGACCAAAATCTCCGTTCTCCTCTTCTTCCGCAGATTGATCGACCGCTCTCACTCGCCTTGGATCAGTAAAGCGATATGGGGCGCAATCGCCTTCACCGTGGCCTATTTCCTCGCTTTCTTATTCTTCCTAGTATTTGCTTGCGATCCTGTAAATGCGGCGTGGAAGAGCTTGAATATTACGTGGACAGGCAAATACCAATGCGCTGACAGGCATATTGTGGATCCGTTGAACGGCGTGTTTAGTGTCTTCAGTGATGCTTACTCGATGATCATTCCGATTTTGATTATCAGTCGCTTGACTATGCCGGGGAACAGGAAGGTGGTGTTACATATCATATTCTGTTGTGGTCTGATTGTTCTTGGTGCTGGAGTGGCACGAACGATCTGGCTGGCGCGATTGTTCACAGATTCTCGCCGAGATCTGACATGTTAGAATTTCCACATCCCTCCTTTGAAAGCATATCTAACATCACATGCAGGGGTGGGATACGATCTCCTCGTCTGGGGCGTCCTCGAAATGGAAATGGCAATCATCTGCGCCTCAGCCCCAGCAATGAAAGGGTTTTTCTCTGGCCTCTCGAAGACAGTGACGAACCGCTACGGCTCCAAAACACGAAACACAGACCGATCCAACAGCTTTCCTCTTTCCTCCAAAATCTCGCCCCCGCGAACGGGAAGCGGAACAGCAGATCTCATCCAACGCGATGGCCAATTCATAACCCTTCACGAGGGCACCCTCCGCGGAGACGAATACCTACACGTACAAGACCCTTGGTTGCAACAGGACTCGAAATATCATGATAGGCATAAATATACAGAGGAACCGAAGTACAGTGAGGAGCCTTATTATAGGGGAAAGTGGGCGGACTCGGATTTGCATTCGCAGACGGAGCCATGGAATGAGGGCAAGACTAGTCAGGAGATTCTGACGGTGCCCGGTCGAAGGGCGAGGGTACAGGACGGGGGTATTTTGATTACAGAGACTTTCAGTGTGGAGAGGGCGAGTGATCGGGATCCTTATGCCAAGGAGAGGAGAGTTTTGGGGATATAGTGGTGGTTGGCGTTTTGATGTTTCATGATGGAGGATATATACCATAATGGATTCTTCGAGGGTCGTTTTTGCTCACATGGCATCGTTCAATCGATATATCTATGATTTTCAGATACTTTTTCGAACATCAATTAGTGGTTTCCAGTGAGATTAAAATGGACTAATTACTTGGAAAGTTTCGCGGTCAGTTGCATTCGCCTCGCGAGTCTGGTTGGCTATATACAGCACAGCCCACTTCTGATGCACATATGGGCCAAGCCTCGTCAACAAGCGCATTAAAGCACTTGGGCGTCGTGCACCCTGATTTAGATGTCATGTGAGCCTGATGGTTAGACGTGTATCGTTGTGCCATGGAAATATTCTCGGAAATCGCCTCTCAAATCTTCATGTGCTCTGAGCTAGGAACAATCCGCCAGCGCGAAGGTCAGGCTTATCATCCACTCCTGGAACCGGTTTCTAATCCTCTTTTGGAACTCCTCCCGGGACAAAAGAACAATCGCATCATTATTCAACTTCATCCGCGCAATGTGGGCGCCGCTCCAGAGTATGAAGCCGTATCGTACATGTGGGGAGACCAGAGTGCAGGTGTCAGTATAACTTACAATGGGAGTATTCAGAGAATAGGCAGAAGCCTAATAGTATTGGAATAAACGAACAAACTGAATTCAAGCCCCCCTCCTTCTCAGAATAGGAACAACGAGAGATTTTAAATACAGAACAGTATTCCAAGGCTTGAAATGAAGGATGCGAACAAGCAATAAACTATACGAAATAAGCGACCTTATTCGATATATATAAAGCCAAAAAGAGACTAGCGCTCCTTATAAAATAGAACTTAAATATAAAAGTAATATATATATATAGTATATTCCAACATACCCTCTTAGGGCCTTGCCTATAAGGTCCTAGATATTAAACTACGTAACTAATTTCCTTTTCGAGGTCAACTATTCCGAGTTACTGTATAAATTTTGCGTGTGCCTAAGGCCTAAGTAGCTTCGTAAAGCCGTTAGCAACTATTTCACCCGTAGTTACGAGGTTAACTATAATAATACCTTACTATACTTACTAACGTAACCAACTTTAGTATATATCGACGTGGCGAAGGCGAGTTACTAATTTAGGTATTTCCTTCCGTATTAGGTTAACCGTTTGCGAGTTATCGTAGTTAATATAGATTACCTATTCGGGATTAAAGCGTATAGCCTTAAAAAACCTATACTACTATATTATTTCGCGTGTAGCCCCGGATAGAGCGAGTAACTTAGCCTCGGTAGTAGAGGTAGTTACTATTTTCTACTTAGTAGCGCGCTAGTTAATAGGAGTATTATAAAAGAGGAAGGCGTATACCTCGCTACTTTTTCATATAGGTAGGTTGTCGGCGAACGAGGCGTTAGACTAGTACGAAAAGATTAATAATAAAGTAGCGAGATTACCCCTAAATACTATAGCGAGGTAGCGAGAGTAGTAGAGATATACGATTACGTATTCTAAGGCGTCTATATACTACTATAAAGGGTTTTTAAGATGTTCCGAAAGTAGAGAAAAGGCTTTTACTATATTAGGCCTTAAGATTAAGCTAGAAAAAGTAATATGTTACAGATCACACCCAAGCCATAGAAACGGCACTAGAAGAAATAATAGGGCAGGAAGGTTTAGAAACGGAGGACCTGGAATATTAGGAAGACGAGTAGATAGAGTAGTAGGACGAGCTAAGTAATAACTCTAGCGGTACGTACTAAACGTAGTTACGTAATATACCTATAGTTCCTATAGCCTTAGTAAAAGTCCCTAGTATAGGAAGTGTAGGAAGGTTGCTAAGAGTATAGGCAACCTATAGGACGAAGGAATATATAAGGAGGGTATTTAGTAGGATCTCTTATTTCTTTCTTCGTAGTTATCTTATATTACTTTTCTTAAGTTAGAGGTTTATAAGACATATAAGTAGTAACGATACTTTACTTAAATATAAAGCCGATTTATCTTATATACCCCCGGCCTTATATTAAGAGAGACTCCGATATACCGTATAGCTAAAGGCTAGTACTATCTCCCCTCTCCCTTAACCTAGCTCTACCTCGTTATAGTTAACAATTTAGGTACTGTTCGAAGCTAGTTAAAAGGAATAAAAAAGGAAGGAAGGACTTAAGGTAAGTCTATCTACTAACTCTTACCCTTACCCTAAACCCTCGTTAGGAAGAAAGTACGATACGATAGGCGTTCCTAAGTAAAAGGAGTAAGAGATACTCTAAGGATACGTAAACTATACCGTACCGAGAAAACTAGTCGTAATACTATAACCACCCTTATTACGAGTAGAGGTATAATAGTTAATAGGTTAATTATAAACCGAATTATAAAAATACGAGTTAATATAGGCGATATATCGATAACTAGCGGAACCACTTCAACCCCAACTATAGTATAGATAGTAAATATGGTAAACACTATAAATACTAAACTCCTAGAGTTAGAGGAAGAAATAGCGGAAAAAGATATAGAAATAAATATACTTAAGGAATCCTAAAGAGTACGATACTTAAAAAGGGACCTACTAGAGAAGTTTAACGGGAAGGAAACCGGCGCATTAAAGCGATTCCTTACTTAGGTAGACCTATTCTTAGAGTACAATCGAGATATATTACTAATAGCGGAAGAATAAGTTAAGTATATTACCGGAAGACTTATAGGAGCAGCGTTCGATTGGTTCGAACCTATACTTAGAGACTTTATAGATTATAAGGATCCTATTAGGCGAGTAGAAACTAGTAATATCTTCGGAAGTTATAGAAACTTCGTAGAAGAACTTACTAAACTATTTAGAAGCGTGGATTAAGTCCGCGAAGCGGAGAGGAAGATCTAAAATATTTAATAACGTAGAGTAGCGACCACGTACGTGTCGGAATTTCTATAGGTTTCTAGTAAGTTAGGATAGGTAGATAGACTACTTATAACCTACTTCTATAAGGGGTTAAAACTATATATTAAAGACGACCTTATAAGGATAGAACGACCTAATAGCTTAGTAAAGTTTACTACTTTAGCTATTAAAATCGACAATCGATACTACGAAAGATAATTGGAAAAACGAAGCGGCGTAATACCAACGTTTATAAATTACGTACCGAAAAAGGATAAACAACGTTATATATAAAGAAGGCTATAGTAACCTAACGTTAGGATTGCTCGTTAGCCACCAACGTAATAATAATACTAGGGAGATCTAATAGACCTTAGTATAGTAAGAGTGCTAAAGAAAAAGTTCTTACCGGAATAAGAGAAAAGGTTTAAAAATAGTAAATATCTAAACTATAGAGCTAGAGACTACTTCTCGCGCTAGTGCCCGAGAAAAGCTAGATAGTTTAATATAGTTAGGAAGGCCTAATCGAATAAAGCTAGTAAATAGAAATTAGATTATATACGTCTAAGCTAGACGGCTTACTATAACGATTGGTATAAGACGCATATCTTAAGTAAGGAGGATACGGGATGGTACCCTAAGGCACCTTAGAAGAAATAGACGAAGGGTAAGTAAACCCGGGATCTTACGATAACTATAGTAGATAGTAATCGATTAGAGAAGGATCGAGAACCTATACCTAGATTAGAGCTAAGAATAGCCTACGTAGTATTAAAGTACGCTCACTCGCTAGAATTCTATATTATAGTAAACGGAAAAAGGGTTAAGGTAATGATCGACTCCGGAGCCTATACGAATTTTATTAGTAAAACCTACGTCGAAAAGAATTAGTTTAGAATCTAGAAAATATTGGAACTATATAAGGCACGAGCGTACGATAGGTTAATAGGAGAAAACGGATCGGTAGAGTATAAAATACTCCCTCTAACTATACGATTTTACTAATATATCGAGCGAACCACCTTCGACGTAGTTATAATAAGAGGATACGAAATTATTTTAGGAGTACCTTAGCTCCGATAGTATAATCCTTCTATCGACTAGGAGAAACGAAGTTTTATATTCTCTAAGAAGTACGAGATAACCTATACCGCGTTAGGTATATATAAAGATCCGGGACAACCCCCTAAACGTAAGGAGGGCGAGATTAAGCGGGAAGAATTCCCTAGAATCTTAGATAACGACGAGTAGTTATTCTAAGAAGAACGGTAGGTCGCCGCCACTAGTTAGATACTACCGGAGTATTAGGATCTCGAAGATATATTTAAAGAATTAAAGGATGACGAGAACCTACTAGAATATTAGCTATAGGATCTAGTAATAGAACTCTTACTAGGGGTAGAGTTAAAGCTATAACCGATCTATTAACTAAATAAGGCCGAGCTTAAGGAGCTACGGACGCAACTAGACGAGCTACTTACGAAGGGATATATACGGGAATCCTAATTACTAATCGGAGCACTAATTATCTTCGTACTAAAAAAGATAGGCGAAAAACGAATATATATAGACTTTAGGAGGCTAAACGATAGTACTAAGAAGAACTCCTATCTACTTCTACTAATTAAGGAACTTAAAGATAGACTTATAGGAGCTATATACTTTACTAAGGTCGACGTACGAGATGCGTATTACCGTATTCAAATTAAGGAAGGTAATGAGTGGAAAACGGCTTTCCAAACCAAGTACGGATTATATAAGTAGCTGGTTATACCATTTAGGTTAACTAATACACTAGTAGTATTCTAAGTAATAATAAATAACGCACTTCGATAGTTTATCGACGTGTTCGTAGTTGTTTATTTAGACGACGTACTTATATATACTAAGGGAATAAAAGAAGAATATACCGAGAAAGTTCGGATAGTTCTAGAAGCACTACTAAAGAAAGGTTTTCGAGTAAAGCTATCTAAATACAAATTCTATACCGAGGATTTCGATTTCCTAGGATTCCGTATTATGCCAGGATTGGTAGTAATAGACCTAAAGAAGGTTAAAGCTATCCTAGAATAGCCTAAACCTACTACTATTAAGGAAGTATAGTCGTTTTTAGGTTTAGCTAATTATTATCGGAAATTTATTAAGGGATACTCGAGTAAGGCTAGTCCCCTTACTATACTTACGAAAAAGGACCAAGAGTTTATATAGATAAACTAGTATTAATAGGCGTTTAATTAGTTAAAAAAGTCGTTTATAGGATACCCGATCCTCGTAAACTTCTAACCTAATAAATAGTATATCGTCGAAATAGATATATTAGATTATACGATCGGCGTATATCTTAGTTAGAAGGATAATAAGGGTTATCTTTACCTAGTCGCGTTTTACTCCCGGAAAATGATCCCGGTAGAACAGAACTACGATATATTCGATAAAGAGTTATTAGTAATCGTTATAGTACTCAAGGAATAGCGAGTATACCTCGAGGGAGCTGTATATACCGTTATAATTATTACGGATTATAAAAATTTAACCTATTTTACTATAACTAAGGTGCTTAATAGAAGATAAGCTCGATAGGCGGAATAAATCGCCGTATATAACTTTAAGATTACCTATCGAAAGGGATTAGAAAATGGAAGAGCCGATACTCTTAGTAGAAGATTAAATTACGTAGATAACGGTCCTACGCTAGGTTACTAGATCCTTAAAATAAATAAGGATGGTTCGCTTAGTTACGCGAACTCACCGGAACTACTAGACGAGGTAGACCTCGTAGTAGTAATGGTAATATCTAACAAGGGATTTACTAAATAAATCAAAGAAGCGTATAAAGTCGATACTATAGCTAAGAAACTAGGCAAGCGATAATACGAGGACGCTTATATTATTATCGACGATAAAGGATTAATTAGATTCTATAAGAAAGTATACGTACTAGAATCTATAAGAATAGTACTAATTAAAGAAGTATATAACGTACCGGCGTATAGACATTAAGGCTATTAGAAGACCTATAATAGGTTAAAGGAAACATATTATTTCCCTCTAATAAGATAAAAAGTAACCGAAATGGTTAAGAATTATATAGAATATATAAGGAATAAGGCCAGCCGGTATATACTATACGGCGAAATGTAGATCGCCGAGATTCCTATATAACTATAGTAATATATAGCGATAGACTGGATTACGAAGCTTCTACTATCTAGGGAACTAATAATAGGAGTAGTATACGACTCTATCCTAGTTATTATAGATAAACTTACTAAGAATAGTAAGTTTATCCCGTATCGAGAAAGCTCGACAGCGGAAGATCTCTTATATACGTTTATAAGAAATGTCCTCGGTAATCACGGAATACTATAACGAATTATCTCGGATCGAGATAAGTAGTTGATATCGAAATTCTAGACTTTATTAGTTAGTTAGCTAGGAATTAAGTAGAAGATATCTATAGTATACCACCTATAGATAGACGGATAAACGGAACGGTTAAATTAAACGTTAGAATAATACCTACGCTTTTATATTAATTATCGGTAGAATAATTAGGTTAAGCTCTTACCACTCGCTTAATACGCCTATAATAGCGTAGTTACCAAACTAACTAAGATGTCTTTATATAAGGCGTTATATAGATACTAACCAAAGGCGTACTATAAACTACTAGAACTAGGACAAGTATCCTAGAATGCTAAGTTTCGAGTATCGTAAATTAAGGAAATATAGGTATAATTAACCCAAGACCTAAGGTTTATTAGCTATAGAGTAGTAAAATACTATAATAGTAATAGGTCTTCGGCGCCGACCTTTAAAGGGGGGGATAAAGTTTTCCTACTCCGAAAAAATATTAAAATAAAACGACCTAGCGTAAAACTAGACTATATTAAGTTAGGACCGTTCGAAGTCGAAGAGCGAATCGGTAAGGTTAATTATAGGCTACGACTCCCGTAGTATATAAGGATATATCCGGTATTTTATATAGCTCTACTAGAAAAGGTACTAGAAGGGGCAAAAGTAGACCTAATAGTAACTATTATTAACGATAAAGAAGAGGAGTACGAGTTAGAATAAATTTTAGATTACTAGATAATCGGAAAAGAAACGTACTACCTAGTAAAGTAGAAGGGCTATAATAACGCGGAAAATATATAGGAACTAATTAGTAACCTAATATATACTTAGTAGGCGATAGCCTAGTTTTACCGCTAAAACCTATAGACTTTTAGAAATTAGAATTAGGATTAGATATCCCCGGTATAGAAGGCTAATCGACTAAGGGGGCGTCTAAGGAAATAGGTATCCCTAGTAGAAGTAGTTAGTTATCCAATTTAGGTACTTAAAACGGCGACGGAGGAGCCTAGCCCTTAGGAACGAGGAATCTATATAATAGGGTAGGTTCGTAAGGGTGACCCTCGTATAGAGTTATCTCGCTATAAAGCGCGGCTTCGTACTCTAGCCGCTTAAGCTTCTCTAGAGTAAGGAGGTTATCAGCCTACTAAATCTTCTCGCGCTCGGTTAGAAGATATAGCTATTTTCGAAGACGAAATTTCTTCGAGCGACGAGTAGCTTAAAGTTAGAGATAGCGACGATACTACTCTTCGAAGAAACGTTCCTTAAAAGAGATCTCTTTATCTATACTCTCTAACTACCGACGAACCTCTTCTTTCTACGCGTTAATCTTATCCCCTAAGATAATAGTTAGCATACGAGCTAGCTAAGGGAGACATAAGCTTAATATAGGTAGATAAATAAGAATTACGGTTATATTAGTAGAACGGAAACAATATAAAATAGCTATAATAAAGAGCAATAGTACTTAGGCGAAGGACTAAGGAAAGATAGAAGAACGATAGAGAATAGATTAAGGAAATTTAAGTAGGACTCTAGGGAGCAGCCTAGGAAGGAACCTAGGAATACTTAATAACCTAAGTAAAAGAAGTAGTAGTAGCCTAACTAGAGAGTTAGAACCTAGGAAAATTATAGTTAAAGTAAGTTAGTAACGATATTTAGAAAGAGTTAGCTTCGGAAATAGCTATACTTTTAAATAATAGCTAGATAGACTATTACTTATACTATAATAATAAGGAAGAATAGGTTAGATAAGGGTTTAACTAAGGAATACCTTAGTAGGAGGAATTTATATAGACTAAAGGAGTAATAAGAGTACTCTTAAACGTATAGTTAGCTTTAGATAAGATTAAGTCGCAACTTCGATCTATATTAATATAGGCGGAGTATTTACCTACCGTAACGTCTACCCGACACTCTAGTTTAGCGTTACGATAACGCTTATAAGGAAACGGTATAGTATAGCCTTTAGCCTAGACGGTAGCGGAACGAGCTTCGCGAGACTTTAATAAAGAAGCCTTTAGTATAGTTAGGGAAGAGTTAAAACTAGAGGTCGATAAGTAGTAGGAACGAGAGCGTACTTATAATCCCCCTATACTATAAGCTCGGCGTTAATAGGAGGAACGCCGACGCCAAATCCTCGGGACGAGAATTCCTAGAAGGGAAGGTAGTGTTATAGATTACACCTAAGCTATAGAAACGGTACTAGAAGAAATAATAGGGTAGGAAGGTTTAGAGACGGAGGACCTAGAATATTAGGAAGACGAGTAGATAAAGTAGTAGGACGAGCTAAGTAATAACTCTAGCGGTACGTACTAAACGTAGTTACGTAATATACCTATAGTTCCTACAGCCTTAGTAAAAGTCCCTAGTATAGGAAGTATAGGAAGGTTACTAAGAGTATAGGCAACCTACAGGACGAAGGAATATATAAGGAGGGTATTTAGTAGAATCTCTTATTTCTTTCTTCGTAGTTATCTTATATTACTTTTCTTAAGTTAGAGGTTTATAAGATATATAAGTAGTAACGATACTTTACTTAAATATAAAGCCGATTTATCTTATATACCCCCGGCCTTATATTAGGAGAGACTCCGATATACTATATAGCTAAAGGCTAGCGCTATCTCCCCTCTCCCTCAACCTAGCTCCACCTCGTTATAGTTAACAATTTAGGTACTATTCGAAGCTAGTTAAAAGGAATAAGAAAGGAAGGAAGGACTTAAGGTAAGTCTATCTACTAACTCTCGCCCTCACCCTAAACCCTCGTTAGGAAGAAAGTACGATACGACAGGCGTTTCTAAGTAAAAGGAGTAAGAGATACTCTAAGGACACGTGAACTGTACCGTACCGAGAAAACCAGTCGTAATATAATATAACTAACGCGTTACTGGTATACGAATGAAAACTTAGGGGAAGAGACCTTAGGATTTAAAAGAAGTAGTATAATAGGTATTAGCGTAGAGACCTTCTTTTAGTATATAAGGTTAAAACGCTTAGTAATCTTTTTAATATACGTATCTTATAGCAAACTAATCGTTTTCTTCTAAGTATTCTAAATAATTCGAATTCTAAGGAAGTATTACGGGATCCTAATATATTTAACCGTATAACGTAACGTAAGTTTAGTCTTAAAGAGGGAGATAAGATATATCGACCTCGGATAGTAAGTAACGATAATGTCGTTAACGTAAAAGAATACGAGTAAATCCTATTTGGTATATAGGTAAGGGATACCTAGGATAGGGGAAAGGCCGAAAGATTCGAGTATTTTAGAGAAATATGCTTACTATAAAGTAGGTGACTAACGTAAGCCGTATAGAGCTCTTTTAAGCCTTAGAAAACTACTATTTTACTAAAAGCCGTTAGGGGGATAGACGTATACTTCCTCGTTAATATTTGCGTTAATAAACGTATTAACGATATTGTATTGGCGCATCTCAAGGCTAAATACGGTAATAATCCTAATAAGGAAACGGAACATGCGAGTAGCGAGTATAGTAGCCGTAGTTTCCGCTATTATAACTTATAGATCGCTACGTACGTAAATACGAGCTTTAAATTTAGTAAGATAGCCGTTAGAATCGGCCTTATATATAAAAACCTAAAGTAACGGAATAGGCTACTTCGTAGCCTCTATTACGTTTTCGAATATACTAGTACGACGTAGGTCGTTATATTCCTTCTCTACTACTATAATAAATTAGTCTATATAAGGATAACTAACTATTTACTTCTAGGATTTCGGAGGCGGAGGTAGGTCCGTAATACGTGTTTTATTCTCTAAGGTAGTAAAAGAGAGAGATAAGTTAAAAGTATATAGAAATCTTAAGATTCCTTCGCTATTATATACCTTAGTTACGTATGCCTTATAAATACGGCTGCGTTTTAATAATATAATATTAGCTTCGTTAAGGTCTACGCTAACTTATATACTTTCTGGAGAGATCTCGTAATACCACGAAGGCCGTATTTAAGATTAAGACGTAGGAACGTCAGAAATAACGTTAATTTACTATATTTCTAAGGATTTAGCCTCGTATATAGCCTCGTATGTGGCCTCCGGCTCCGGAGTAGGGAGGTAACCGCTTTTAGCGATATATATATTATTAGAAATACTATTTTTCGCTATTTTAGACGATATATACTGTTTTAATATATTTAAAACCTCGAAAATATTAAATATGTCTCGTAGAGACTCGGAAATACTATCTAATATAGTAGGAAGCGGAGATAAAACGGAGATAACCTCCTTAATTTTATATATAAGGCCGAGATCTCTATCTATAGGGGAGTAAAACTTCGTAGGGTTAAAGGTAATATCTCTTATACGAATAACTTGCTTCTTTAACGGAATCTATACTTAGAAAATATTACTCGAGTTATAGCCTATAAGATAGCTAATATATATACGAGGCTCTATCTTTTATAGCTTTGGAATATTATATATTAGGGGATATACTTTATAGCTAAAAATCTTAAGATATAAGAGGTTAGGCTTCTAACTAGTAATATACTTAAACGGAGACTTCCAAGTAAGGCGTTTGGTTAGCCAGAGATTAAGTAAGTAAACGGCTATTTTAATATACTTAGGCTAGAGATTTGCTAGGAGTTTTGCGTATATTTAAAGCGAACGAGCGAGTCGAGTAATATTTTTACCGACGGCCTCCGCTAGGCCGTTTTAAGCTTATATATAAGGCGCTAAAGCCTTACGTAAGATTCCGTATATTTTTAGAAATTCTACGAGACGTGTGCTCGCAAAAGCGTCGGTTTTAAGGAAGCGAATCTTAAATCCTATAGCGTATATAAGTAAGACGAATTCCTCGATAACGTTAACTATCTAATCTTAAGTCCAGTAGTTAGTAACTATATAGTAGCCGGTGTGTATATATACGAGATATATTAAAAGTTAATTTTGGTCGAACGAGGGTACGTAATGTATTATATCTACAGAGATCCTCTTAAAAGGAAGGCCTAGACCTATTTCGGTATATTAACTACGACGAGATACCACCCTCTTAGTCTTAGTAAGGCTGCAGGTCTGATAAGGCTAAACGTTAGCCTAAGTAGTAATAACGGCTCCGTTTATATACTATTATAATTTAGTAATAGCGGCCTCGGAAATATAGCCGAGAATGGTATACTATTCCTAGGATATAGCTCGTTTTAGTAGCCTAGGAAGTGCTAAATTCTACGTTATTTACAGAACGGTAGGTTATGGAATACCTATAAAGGCGAAATCCTCGAGATCTACGCTATTTTTAGGGGGCGGTAGCCTCTAAATAGTATATATATTATATAATATATAGGTTTAGGAAGATAACGTTATTATTCCTAACTTAGAAAGGGTATACATCTAGCCTTAGCGTTTAAATAAGGTAATAGGAATTCCGTTTTATAGGATCTTATAACGTCGGAAACTTATATCGTATCCTTTATTATTAAGGCGAGAAATAGAGATAACGTTAGTATTATATTACGGAGTAAAGTATATACCACTAAGAGATATCGTACTAACCCCTTTAGGTATTTAAATAGGTAAGAGAACCGTACCGATTGCTAAAATAGGAATACTACCTATACCGCTAATAATTATAGCGCTAGGGGGCGCGTTAGAAACCTTAGTAAAGTTACTACTACTACTAGTAACGTGATCTAACGAGGCGCTATCGAAAAACTAAGTATCCTTAAGTAAAGGAATAGAGAATAAGGGTAAGGCTAATAATAAGGCTATAGCTTTAGCCTTATTAGGAATAACGATTATTATAGAAGCCGAGATTACTATAGCGTTTACCGTATTTAAGATATTTAGCGTACTCTTTATATTCGTAGTATTATCTAAATTAGGCTTAGCTTTTTCTCGTAGCTTATTAATAACGCTCTTAAGATAAGGCTTATTCCTAAGGATTCTATTAATCTTTTGGCGTACCTTAGGCTTTTCTAACTAATTAGATAGCCTAAGGCTATTAATTAGATATAAGTAAGCCAACCAACGGTGTTCCTCTCTATATAAGTACGTACGTAGCTTATTATTATTATTGTCTCGACTCGCCTTATCGTATTACTTACCTTAGAAGGTAGTAAATAAGGACGGCGCTTATCCCTTACCTAAGAGTAAGTCTATACGGCGTTAGTTTCGGAATCTAGCGACCATAACCTTAACGGTAGGTAGGCTTACCTTATTAGAGATAGTATTATTTAAGAGCATTTCCTATCTACGTAACTATATAGGGTTAAACTTTAAGATGGCTCTTATAAAGGCGAATAAAGGTTATTCGTTTTCTACGTTACCTAGGCCTAATTCGGAGGCCTAGCGGTATACGGCGACCTAGGAATCTGTCTAAACTTCTACGTTCGAGGTCTTAGGGCCTGAGTTAGTTAGGCTTTAATACGTATTACGAACGTATATTTAAAGCGCAGTGTCTATTAAGGCGACCTTTATTTTAAGAGTATATATTACTTCGTTAAGTCCTTTACAATACCCAAGGTATATATAGTATACCTAAGTAACGTTTAAGTAGACCTTTTCTTTAATATACGTTAATATTTTAAGCTATATTTCGTATTTAGTAGTAGCTAGTTTAAATTCTATTATTTTATAGTTAAATATAACCTTTTAAGATATATCTATCTTCTATATAGTAGCCTTATCTAGAAAACCTATACTAACCGTATTTAGAAGTATTGGTTCTGTAAAAATAGGCTGTACGGTATAGCGAGGAACTAGTAAAACGATAGGTAGTATAGTAGAGGTAGACCTTATTTACCTTATCGTTTCTACTATCGCTACCTAAGTAATTAAGGCTTCCTCTACTACGGTGAACGGGATACGTGTTCCTTTGAAATCGGGATCGATATATTTCTATAAGTCGTATTCGTAGCATATTTATTCGATCTAGTCTCTAAACTAAGGGTATTTTAAGGGAGCATCTAGGAATACCTTAAGAGACCTAGGTTTCGTATTTATAGCTATTATATAGGCCGTGTAGTATTCGTTTAAGGAATATAGTATTACGAAAAGTAAATAAGATTTTAAAGTTATCGATGCTTAGTAAGCGGATAACTAATAAAAAGCCAATGTTTTGTAACTTTAAACGATGTAGAATTCTATGTGGTAAACCGGGCTTATAACTATTAGAATAAACGAATAAACTGAATTCAAGCCCCCCTCCTTCTTAGAATAGGAATAACGAGAGATTTTAAATACAGAATAGTATTCTAAGGCTTGAAATGAAGGATGCGAACAAGCAATAAACCATGCGAAATAAGCGACCTTATTCGACATACACAAAGCCAAAAAGAGACTAGCGCTCCTTGTAAAACAGAACTCAAATATAAAAGCAACACACACACATGGCATATTCCAACAAATAGATGCTCTTTCCAACTTCAGAGACCCAGCCATTCCCAGACGGCTATGGGCAGGTGCGATCTGCATCAACCAAGGCGATGTGAGAGAGCGAAGTCACCAAGTCGAGATCATGAGTCGAATCTATAGCCTGGCGAGACTGGGGTTGGTTTGGCTTGGTCGTGATGGTGAGGGGAAAGGTGTAGGGGAAAGGTGTGGATATCTTCAGCAAGTTTCAAAACTTGCATGAGCAGCGAACAGCCCTGGCTCACGCAATGGACATTGACCACATCGATATGGAAAAACATCAAAATTTGGCTAAACAAGTCGTCAACGTCGCAATGGAGAAGGAACGTGGGATTGCGTTGCGATTGTCGCTAGTCTTCCCTGTCTCGGTTGAGCGTGGGTTCTTCAAGACATTGGGCTAGCTCGCGACGCAGTTTTCTGGTGGGAAAAATCGTTCCTAGGCTGGAAACCTTTCGTCAACGCGGTCAGAATCCTGTTTGCTCATGGTCAGGCCGCTTCCCGAATACATGGAAACTAGCCATACCGGAAGATCATGACAATGGGCGGTCTCTACCAGCCAGGAGCAAGTACGACTATGGTTGAAGTACTCGAAGGTGCTCGAGGCTATGATGCGTCAGACCCTCGTGATAAAATTCACTCCCTCCCGGCACATCCTTGCATCCAGTCCACTTCTGCTTTGCAGTCTTCAAAGCTGCCAGTTGCGGACTATACCAAACGAAAGAGGAAATCTATTTGGAGTCAGCTTTGGCCATTTTGTCAGAGAACCGGTAACTTCGAATAGTGTCTTCTTTCGTCACTCCAATGCTTTATGAGCGTCCTGACTTTGTCAACGATATCCTGACTTGGGTTCCACGATGGGATATCACAACGAGTCCATTGGCTTTTCGATTACCTTCATGGTGTGCTCTGTACCGTGTCTCGGGTCTGTTGCGATATAATCGTATCACATCAGCAGATCTGCGATCCTCAGATCTGGGGATTACTTCTTGACATGTCAGTTGATCTCACTTCGTCCACCCCAGTGTTCTGTCCCGACATCTCAGAGTCCTTCCAGTCTGAGGAGTCTTTACGCTGTAAATTCGGCTCAAAGCTCGAAAGAGTCTGGGAAAAAATGAGAAGTCGCGAACAAGATACAGCAGATTCACCATACCAAAATTCTCCAGAAGCTTTCAGTCTCACTCTAGTTGTCAATCGAATTCCTGCGGGATTCAATTAACGGCAAGTGCGAGAATAGCATACAGTTTTTTGCCGATTTTCTCGCGTGTTGGAGAGACGGAGAGGATAACTTGGAAAGCAGTGAGAATAAAAACATATAGAATCGGGTGATGCGCTCTGGGTTCAATATTCGAGCCAAATGGCTTGACTTTGCCGCAAGCGCACGCAACATGTGTCAATAGAGATGAAGGTTCCGTACAGGTTCTGGACACATTGGAATCGGGCAAATCGAAATGTACCATGGCGACCAGATCTGTGTTCTGTACGATGCTCGTGTGCCTCTCCTTGTGGGAAAGTCGGGCGAGCTTTGGCTCTTGGTTGGAGAGTGCTACCTTCAGCGAGTGATGAATGGTGAAGTGATCGAGGTGTGAAAGAGCGGTGACCTTAGAGTTCAGAGATTCAACTTCCGATAGAAGTCCAAAACCTCTTACCGTTGTGGTGACGAGACAGTGATGCAATTTGCGGAAACAAGGGCCGTGTCGAAGATGCGTTTCTGGGAAAAGTGAAATGGGATGCGAATGCGAATTGAAAGAGGCTCGATAACAGAAAGGCAGAAGCACTTTGCCTATGATAGCTTTTATGGCAGAATAGCATCGGGTTCCGTCGCTGAGCTTGTTCAATCGATTGAAAGCCCATATTGAAATCCGTCGGTCAGCGAGTTAGCGAATCTGGTGGCTGGACGACTTGAAATTGAGCAGAGGGCCTTGGTAGATGATATAGCATCGTTAACAGTGTTAGCAGGTAGATGATCATATGACTCTCACATGCCATTTTGGACGTGAAGCCCCATGATAAGGCTGCAAATTGTTGAGGAAACCACGAGGTACAGATGCGCATCAACGGCGAGAACATTGGCTGGGTAATTTTTGGAGCCTATGACAGATGGGCAGCAAGAAGGCCTTCTCAAATCATTCATTGATGATTATCTGAGGCTTCTTGTATCTCCAAGAATATGAAATGTATGTTGAGAATGAAGAGTTGGGGCTTTTTTTTCAGAGCTGAAGAGACGAAATTTGGCCCCATCCATCAAACAGCAACACGGGTTCTTCGTGAAAACAGGTCCACTCGCCGGTGACAATTGTGAGATGATTGGAGAAAGACTTGACACATACGCGTCCATCAAACGAAGCTTAAGGTTTTGTATGCCTGAGGGAGCGGGGCTGAGCAAAACGCCAACTTCGACTTCGACAGGGCTGACAATCCGTCTCTTGTATTCCCCCATCACCACTTAGCACCCGCCCTTTTCCCCCTGAATCCCTTCGCCAGCGATAAGAAATAGTAATGTCTATGGCCCATCCATGAAATAAGACTGGAATGTTGCTCGCGGTCAGCTTGAGTCTGGGGAGCTGCACCGGAAACCTCACATCGAACACCCCAAACTCGACACCATTTACCTATCGAACCATGGACGACTTGCCAATGGTACATCCATGCATCTCACATTCATGAGACTGTAGCCAGAGACTGCAATACCGCACAGCACCCTTCAAACTCTCGGTATTACTCGTCTCGTCGAGCTCGTCAAGCTATACATTTCGGTATTTGGGCAGTGTGCGATAGGCGTGCATGTTCGCCCAGGTGCTAAGGCTATACTTCAAGCACACTGATTGGTCACGAGCGGGTAGCCGAAGAATGGGGCGTAAAGGGCGTAAGGTAGAATGTCATTGAGGCCCGAAGGCAAAACTATCATGTGGCCCATATCAAGAGCTTGGAGGAACATGGCACCTGCCAGCCGGATGCCTCCCATTTTTCCCATACCAGGCGATGAGAAAAGAAAAATCTACCAGTCAATGGGGATGCTGTGAGTCAGGCCCGCGACATGAAGCCGTCAAGGCTTTCTCCTCTGTCGAAATCCCACAAATTTCTTCCCGCTTTGATGGACGCCTCTTCTTTGCTGCTGGCAACCCAAGTTCCGGATGGTTCTCTCTTCTGTGTTTCACAAGATTGTCCACTCTATTGTAATGACTTGCACAATCTTTGCAATAGAATCTCACGCCGCTATGAGTCTTCATATGACGCGTGTAGTTGCCTTTTCGAACATCTAGGGTCTCACCGGTAAATGTCGACTTGCATCCAGCAACCGAACATCTGCTATAAATTGCCATTTCATCGGAAAAGGAACCCTCTCGGACTGGCGTTGGAGGAAAACTCCACGTGGTGAAGTCAGAACGGCTAGAAGAGAAGCTGGTCCTTGATGTATGGCTTCTATGAATGTTCATTAGCCTTTAGGTCAAGACGTGTAGGACTTGAGCGACATACCGATGTACCAGTGGTGGTGACATGGAGCCGGCGTCAGAGCAATTCCTCCCCACGTCTTGCCCGAGCTGCAGCGCATCGAATCGCTTCGGAAACCGAACGTCAATCTGGGACCACCCATCGTCAAACTTCCTCTTACGCGTCTTCATCGCAACACTAGGTCCCTGCAAATTATCTGCTGTGGGACTCACGTGATTGCTTAGCCGCCTCTTCGCAGAGAGTGTAGAGCATGATTCTTGCGCGGCAACTGGTTCATTTGAGCTACCCCCAACTGGCTTTCGCTTGAATTCTGGGTATGGTTGCTTTGAAATCCCAGAGCTAGGCAGGCTAGCCAGCAGTTGGTTTGCATGATCAACCATCCATCTCGACCAGCCATGAAGGAAAGCTGACAAGTCCTGCGAATGCAGCTCTTTCTCACAGTCGTCCCATGCTGAGCGCCATTCATCGTTCCATGCGATTGCACATGCTTCTGGGCTTTGCTCAAACAACCCTGTAACACGTTTAACTTCAAACGGAAGATCCTGAATACTACTGGCAATTGATTCCACCAAAGTTCGTCTGTGGCGCGGTTCTTCCCATGAAGACCATGGAAATGAAGAAGTATGTACACCTTCGTCAGCATGAAGCACGAGCTCACTACAGCCATCCATTGATGAAGCCTTGTGACCATGCTGACCTTCATCCGTGGTGGCATTATTTTCGAGCCAGTGCTGAACACAAGGATGTTGCGAGGCAAGTTCCATCCCACTCCACATGCTAGCTTGCTCGGTCTTGTCGATATGATGGGTATCAAATGGCATAGAGCGTTCGATGACATCCTGGCCCATGATATTGACCGATCCTGGGTCGACGGCTGCGAAAGCTGCGTTGGATGAACTGCTGAGCAGATCTTGGGACTCTATCGATGAAATGGAGGAGACAGGGGAAATTGGAGAATTAGATAAATCGGGAAGATCTATTGATGATGCGTTAGACGATAACGACTGCTCCGGGAACTGACGAATCTCCAGACTGGGCACCAGCGCAGATTGTTCACGACGCTCTTGGTGGCCACTCTCCGTGGTAGGGATCAACGAAGCGGCTGCAAGCTGTTGGGTATCTTGATGATATGCGGTCGCCGCTGGCTCAGGGTCAGACGCGTCTCTTCTCTTTTCACAAACTGTTCTTTGGACACGAAGCTCGCTGACCTGTCCGTCACCATATAGTTCATGGACCTGGTCTTCCAATTCGTTAATATGCGTGTCCTGCAACTCGGTCGCTTCAAACTAATCAGATGGTGCTACGGGTACAGACAGCGGTAACCACTTACCTTCACTATCGCGGTGCCACCATTCCATTCTTTCCACTTCAGCTGAGCGATTCACCAAACTCGGCTGCCGGCGCTTGAAGATATCTTTCATTTTCTTGACAGAGTTGCGCAATGTTGGTCGGTTTTTGTTCTCTAGTCCAGCTTGCTGACGGGATGGATTTCTGACGATTGAACATTGGCATACCAGGTTGACCATCGCTCCGGGGATCTCCCTTGATCTCACAAATTCCATGCTCTTGCAACCATACATTGGTGGTGGGTTCGGCATGTCTTCAACGTCGAATCGGGGCCACATGCCGTGTTGATACGCGTCCATCTGATGTCGGTTGCTGCTCCTCGAACGATTAAGTCTGTGATTGAATTAGCTTCTCGTGTAATGGCAGTCATGTTCAGGCCGGCTCACTCGATGCTCATGGCGAGACGCATGTCGGTCGGTTTGGAGTTGATGCCTGATCTTAAGTCTTATCGTCTTACAGGTAATGGGAAGTGGAAAGTCGGGCAACTGGATCGCGAATCTGGTGGCCCTTTACAATGGTTTCTGGAGGAGCACCGTCGACCCCGCATCACATTCCTATCTTGAGCTTTCCTATTTTCCTTTGCTACTCGCTTATCGTCCAGTCAAGAGTGTGGTGCAATGGTTCAAAGCCAAGATGATCACTTGGATGCACCTCATTCGCTAGACCAAGTCTTAGCTTGTGCAGCATAGGATGGCCGGGGTGCGGAAGTATATGCCGCAGGTATCCTAGGCAGGACTAGAACAAGCAAGCGTCCATTCGATTCATCGTTATGCGCCGGTTAGGAACATTTCATATCCGGGCCAGCCGGCGACAGCTTCATCCATCCTTCATACATATCTCTCGAATCAAGTATGGGATATGGGAAGGGCGGTGGCAACCAATGGGAGGAGGTGCTTTGTTTTGGCAACATGCATTGAATTGTTGGGGGAGTGCGTCGCACACTGTGTCCTACATACCTGATGATACGTCAGCATACTCAATCTAGGATATCTCGCCCTATGTCAGGCCAGAGAGGGTTGGAGGTTCGGAAAGGAATTGCTAAGTAAAGTAAACTTACTTGTCCAAAGCGTGGGGTTGTACGTTACAAATCGCTGATTGGTCCAGTTCCAAATCGAATCGTCAAATCCTCGTTGAAAGCAACCCTCGCATTTCCTCGCTCTTTTGCACCTGTGGGACGAACAATTTTGGCAGCATCTATTTCAAAAATTGGAACGAAAAAAGCCCAATACTATATAACTAGTACTCGGTGGCTATGCAACTCAGCCTTCTCAACGAGGTTGACACCAAGGTTGAACTGAAGTCTACTGCGCCTCTTTGGGGCACATTTTGCCAAAACATGGCCGAAAAACTCCTTTCAATAAAAAACGGTTCAGTACGATCAATATTTCTTACAGCATCAGTCATATTTCGTCATTTTCATTTTTCACACCTTATGATGGCAGGTTGATTGCCAGTGGTAAAAAGGACACATCTACTGCAACCCGCGCGCACAAGCTTACGAGGCCGGCCATTCCGTGTCTTTTTCCTACTCCGCAATAGCTGCGCGGTGTGTTGGTAGCTCCAAACACAATGAGGCCTGTCGTTTCCGGCCTCTTCAAGCCACATTTCCGATATGGGTCTAGCGTGGGCCAATATTAGGTCCTCATGCATCTCACGGGCACTCCCAACGACACAATCAGCTCCCGGAACGCGCAAAGATTCAAATCGGAGATATTTTCATTATTATACGACGCAGGAAAATTCTATCATCACACCCCCTCATGGCGTGACCTTCAGAAGATATCCTGTTTACGATTTACGCTAAGATACCGGCCTCATGCAGCCAAGCCTGCAGGAAGAGGCCGCCCTCGCCATCATGCCCGCTCGACTCGCCGCCCTACAAATCAAGCTCGCCGTCGCCGCTTTCCTGGTCCTGGAACCTAGCAGCCTCATCCAATGATTCGATGTCAGACATTGAGAAGGGTGACCAGGGTCCCGCATCCTCCAACCAGCGGTCGAAGGGCGTGTAATTTTCAGCCGCATTGGTGCCCGATACGGTTGCCTCGTTGCCTATTGTGCGAACTCCGAAAACAGAGCTGGAGGTAAAGAGACCCCCACTAATCCTGTTTTCGACGTCGTGGAGGGCGTGTGTTTCAGATTCTGGGAGGCCGTTGACATTTGGGCTTGTGGTTTTTGGACTGTTGGCTGGGAGCTATACACGTCAGAGCGTCCATGAGTCGGTGGTGAGGCCGTTCGATACGTACTGTTTCCGAAGCCGAGGACGTGTTTTGTAAGCTTAGTGGTACAAAGCTTGTCAGTGAAGCCGTCGGCACGGCGGTTTTAGCGGATTCTTTCGTGGGTACCGTTGTTGTTGGTGGTGCACACGCTTTTGATTTCTTCTCGCTACCTCGGCGGAGGTTGTTCCAGAAAAAGCGGATGGGAGTTCTGGGCGGATCCGGGTCTTTGCCACCTCGATCGTCGGGGAAACTTGGATTGTTGGTGGGGATGGGCATCGCTTTGGTGAGGATGGAACTTCATCTCGAGGAGTGGCAAACTTGAAGTATTTATTTTTCATGATTGCGATTGAAGGATTGGCAAGATAAGTATCGCATAGGAAGACGCAAAGAGAAATTGCATATCCTATTTTCCTTTCTTCTGATAATGTGTTGCTGATTTCGCGATTATGCCGATTTGGGATGGAAGGAGTTGTGGAATAAACCGCTTTCCACCCCACTAAGTTTAACCCTGTCCGAATCCTGGGTAACAATATTTGGGCCGCATCGTATCACTCCTACCATAAGCGCGCGTGCACAACGGTGTCAGCTCCGTGCTGGTCTACCTAGCTCATGGATTCATTAGATGGCTATCACGCGTCATTGGCTGTATTTGTTTCCTAGATATCATCATACCGTTTGCCATCTCTTAGTTCACGCCGAGAAAGATATCCCAGGATATGCCCAGTGAGCTTGTTCCCGTCTTGGTATGTCTAGCTGTCCTTCCCTTGTTCAGCACAAGACCTTAGATGTTCCAGTTTCCTCTCAATCTATGCCCTGCTCTCTTCATGACCTTTTGCTTGGTACTGACATGTAGATTCGGTCAACCATTTCCTCTGAAGTGCAATGACCAATCATCAACATAAATGACAGATATACCGTGTTCATTTTTATTCTTTCCTCCCACCCCTCAAAATATGGTACAATACCTTTCGAATCCATCAAGCTCTGAAAGTCGTAGGATTTCTTGACCCTGTCATAGAGAGCGCTAGCTGATCTTCCCACGGTGGCGCTGCTGAGAATATGAGTATTGTTTTGAGAAGCTTACGATCAAGTTCAGCAACCGGAACTTCAGATCTAGGCAAACCAACTTGGGGCATCTAACAGACATCTTTCAAATTCCCAAGGATGTCTTCGCTACATAAATTTGCAGTCTTCGAGGTACAATATCTGCACATCCTTGGTCTATATTGCATTTCTTCAAACTCTGGCCGCACTATATTCTCAGAAAGGTTCTGATCGGGGTTCTAGTCTCCGATGCTCGAGAAGCCATCACGCACATCTATCCAATTTCATCCTCACTTCCGGTCTACTCAAATAACCCCTAGTCTACCCCGCGACCAAATTCAGGAGTTTAGGTAGCTTATCATCTGTCGATTTGTCTGGTAGCCACCATGGGTTATCTTATGACTTGAACCGAAAATGGAGGGAATCATCGTCTTCGACATCGATTTCTCTAGTGTATTTTCTCGACACGATTCTTTGTCCCAGATATCTCATGTAACCGGAATCAAACATTTCGTTCATCAAATATACATCCCTCACAAGACCCTTGCTTTCTCTTCCAACTTCAATGCTCATTTCAAACACTTCCCGATAAGGGATGTGGTCTTGAAGAAGTTCAACGATGCTTCGCCGGGTCTGAAGCTTTCTGCTTCTCGTACTTGTTTCCATAGACGGTTGCAGAGGAGCAAACTGCGAGTGCGGCGTCGCAAATTTAAGTCTTTCGGGTGTATCGGAGTGACTCGATGGGACTAGAGCATTATCACCATAAGAAGAGAGAAGCACCTTGCAATAATCGGTGTGATCTTTCCGAGTAGTGGCCAAGATACTGGCTTTTAATCAGAGCGTGCTCAAGTTGTACGAAGGCATGGGAAGGCATACTTTGGACTGCAACCTTTCTTGGATTCAAAAAGCTTCATTTTCCAGTTTTTTTCAGCTTGCTCAAGCGCGAATTTATCCACAAGGTCATTCATCCACTCAAGAATCAATTCATCTTCACCCTCTCTGAACCACAGTCATGCATGATGGTCATGAATGCTTTCAGTGAGGGTGGCGAAATGCTTCAATGATTGGTTGACAGTCATTTAGAACCTCACGAGCATGATGTTCAGCAGCCTGAATGGATAAATTAGCACGATTTGCGGACTTGTGAAGGGTTGGAGAACACAGCCTCCCGTGCTGAACCCTACCACGAAGTCGTAAATATCCATGGGGCGCAATTCCTCTTCATAGCTTAGCATTTTTTAGTGGATATAAAATTTCAATATAGTAATCTTACCAGGAGCATACTTTGCACTAGCCGTATCTGGTTCGTGTATCATATTGTCGATCCTGTCCATGAGCGAGTATGAGTAGGGTGGCATAACAGCGGGTACCACAGCCATCTATCATTGTCAATCGCGAAAATCAACTTCATTCTGATATTAATACGACTATCAGACATGGAACTACTTGCTGTAGCAGGCGAAGCTTTATCCGGGATATGGTAGCACCCCTTCTGCCTTTTCGTTTGACCCACTAACAGTGTTATTTTGTAATGTGTTTCTACAAGTAACCACTCAAAAGCCTAAAATGAATCTTATCAATGAATATTCAAAAGTTTCAAGACATACACAAACGACAATGGAGCCTTGATACCTAATGTATACCTGTAGTCCATGTTGTCGCTCTAGTAAGGCCGAGAGTTTGGTTTGATGTTTTTGAATTTAGTCAAAGAACTTGAAAATGTTTCGGAAATCTGACAACAGATACAGACGACTATAAGATGGGAAAGGTATATTCTATAAGCCTAGGAGCTGGTAACACCGCCGGCTTATCAGTTCAGCACCCATCGAGATATGGTTGACCTTAGTAGGATATAAAGCTGAATTTACGATCGAGGGCAATAAATTCCCAGCAAGCTTAAACGTTTTTTTATATTTTATTTTTCAGAGATATACCGACCCTTCTCTAAAAAAGAAAGTAAACGATGCGAATACTAGATTGCAATACTCTCGGCTGCAGAGCTATGAATTGATGAACCCTTTGTGTACATGGAGATTGATTTCTGTTCGTACGAGCATACATGAGACTGGTAACTCGAGTCTCGGACCATCATCTTCGTCAGGAATCCTTGGAGATTCCATCAAATAGAGCAGCAAGACCAGCCTGGCACGTGTGAGTGAATGTTCAAGGGACAAGATTCTTTATTCAGTTCCGAAATACACAGCCTTGCCGCATTGAGCCTTACCCCTGCCTTTCTCGTGACCCCCCGTAATGTTGGCGAGCCAAATTAACCCGGCGCGAACAACACGCGAGAAATCTCGACATTAAATCCCCGAATTCCCATCTCCAACCAAACATCAACTGGCAATGCAATTTCTGCCACGATGGAGTCCATGACCACCTGGAATACGCTGGAGGCGCGCAAACTCAAGAAGGAGTTGCTGGGAACTGTAAGTTTGTGCCGCTTCTCGCCCCCCCCGGATCGCCGCCTCTGCACTGCACGTTCACAGCTAACTCAGCCACTTTGAACAGAATCAATCGGAACTCTACCCGTCTACCCAGGATTTGACTGCGAAACTGACTGCAACTTCGAGTCCTGTCAAGCCACCGACATATCACAACATCTCAACCATTGTTGATTCACAGTCGACTCGCGACGAGACTCAACGTCGACGCGCTCCACAATCTCATGACCATGTTCCACCTCGCCTGAAACCCTCGAAATCGAGTCCAGTACTATCCTCCGAGAAAGAGAAGGTCTCTGTCTCCAGAATGTGGAAGTCCTTCGCGGCACCTGACGATTTTGGAGATACACAGCCTGTGGACACGCAGACATTTGTTGCAGACAGCGATATTGCTACTAGTCGAATCGATGAAAGATCCAGCGGACACGATAATAATCACTTGCGAAGTGAGGGAAGAGAAGGACATAATGGTTCAGCTGTCGTGGACCTTGTTGGCAATGTCGAAGAGCCAGAGCCAGAGCCAGAGGCGGACTACGACGATGTGTCGGATGTATCAAGCCAGGCCGACGAACTCGCAAGCGTATTCAAGGTCCCGAAAACCCCTGCAATGAATGGAAGAAAACGCAATGCGCGTGGAGAGATAATAGGTTCGGAAACAAGGACATCAGCAATAAGAACTCCAGGTTCTGCACTACCAATGGCTGGAATGTTTGGCAATATAGGCCTTAACAACATGTCCATGTCCCAACTCTTCAAGGCCACCCAAGCAGCATCGTCTCCTCTCCCGAACGCGCCAAAATCAGATCCAGTCTTTGATCGTCCCTCTCCAAACCTTAACTTTCGCAATTCTTCGCCCGTTGCCATGCGTCTCTCCTCTCCAACTCGACCTTCGACTGCCGATGGATTCACGAGCGGGAGAATTCTTTCGGATCCTCTCGATACATACGTTCCTATGAATGAGTCACAAGAAGAGCGTGAACGACGACTTCGACGAGAACAGCAGGTGGCAGAGTCACTAGAGGACGATGAGTTCGAGGAGAGCATGTCAGGGGCACAATGGAGACAGCAGCAGAAGGAGATACACCAAAAGGCTTTGACTAGTGCTGCAGAACTCACAGCGCCGGACCGAGTGAGAACTTCAGGTCCTGGTCGGCCTAGGACAATGGCGCGGAGCGAATCCGCGACAGACTTAGCAACACCATCAAGGCCACGCTCATCAGGCCGAAAAGATCGAACTTCTGCCATACATTCAGACGCGACGGATTTATTTTCCGATGTACAGCAAGCGCCGCTTCCACAAGAATCAAGTGTTGAGGAAATGGAAATCGACGAGCTTGCCATTATCAGTAAAGCCCAGCCAAAATCGCAGGGTGCTTTAGTCCCAGAGACTTCTCCACATCCTCGCTCTCAGTCTCAGCGGAATGATCGTCGTAGTCGAAGTCCTTCTCGTCGTAATGCCCATCGACCAAAATCTCAGATCCGATCTCTGAATACAGTCGACACTCCAACCACGACTCAGAAGACTGTGGTAGTGGTTGACTCGCAGGCAGACCGTTTGGAGATAGTCGAAGAGCGAGATGGCGTGGCACATCCTGCAACCAGAATCGATTCTTCTACGATCAGCTCTCAGGTCCGAATCAGCCAGACGCAATCTCAGTACTCTTCACTGAAGCCTGCAAATCGAGTCTTGTTGAGCCAACGAATACTGGGAGCGATTGATACCTCTTCGGTGCCTCGCCCGCCACCACACTCGCCGCAATTGCGAGAGGAGGATTTCGGCCCCATGCCCAGCAGTCCTCCGTTGTTGCCGATGGAGGTTGACGAGGATGACGATGAATCACTGGACGAACTTGATGATGACGAAGTCGATCTGATTGGTGCAGAGGCTGGCATCCTTCAACCTACATCTGTTGGTCAACTGCCGCACACCATTGCTGAAACCGAGGTTGTTGAATCTGGGAATGGAGCGGATCAGTTGCAGTCTTCTGGTCCATCACATCGAGCCAGCCAGACCGTAGATACACTGAAAGCACCAGGCGCTGGCGCAGATGAGGAGTCAGCGCCATTTGCGACAGCAAATTCGCATCTATCTGTAGTTATCAACGCCCGGTTACATGCGACGGGACCAGACACAGATACAAATCGCCCACAAGTTGGCGAAATACGGAAGTTTGGTGACTTGCCAGTCGAAGCCGAACCACAAAATTCGATCGACAGTGCCGACATCAATTTCAACATTCTCACCGAAGGTGACGAAGAGTTCCACAATATGATGTCAGGTTCATCTCCGGTGCGACCCAAGAAGCGACCCAAGGTCTACGGACGCTCGGCACTTCGGGAACCTGCAAAGATGGCCAATCTTCCTAGCTCTGATGTCTCTCAGGGGACTGTTGCAAAGAAAATGCAACCCTCACCTAAGCAGAGAGCGGATGTGTACGATGCTCCGGAGAGTACATACCTCACTGAAAGAGCACCTACACCAACGCCTCAATCAACCCAAAAGAGAGAGCTGGATGGAGCAACTGCTGCCACTCGTACTCGCCAAGCGATTACTGCAACAAAGAAAGCCCCTAGCCCAAATTCGAAGTCGCTGGCTCGTACCAACAAGATCACTAAAGAAACACACATCCCGAAGCCAACTTCGTCCTCTTCTGGCCGCCCCAGACCTCGCTCACTCAAGATATTAGAAGTTGCTGAGACGCTTTCGCTGAGCTCGAGTGACTCGAATCGAACTAGTGCCGCCCATTCAGTCGGAGCAAATGCGAAACGACAACTCCCAAAGTCGCAGAAGGGCGTCTCCAAATCTGTAGAGAAAATAGCTGATGTCACGGAAGACGTCATAGCAGAAGAAGAGCTATTTCCAAACAGAGTGCTTGCAGTGTTCAAAGGAGACATGAATTTCTACACGGCGACCGTTTTGGGCCTTGTTCGGGGCGACGGGATCAAATTTAAGGTCCGCTACGATGATCGTAATGAAGACATCCTGGACTCAACACAAATTCGGAAATTGGATATTCGTGTCGGCGATCGAGTGAAGGTCGAATTGCCCAAGATGAAAACCAAGACTTATATTGTCGTTGGTTTTTGCGACAAGATCACTCCAGGGAGTGACACTCGTCCTGATACCAAGACTGCGCCGCACGCGCTGGGACCACTACCTGATGTCTATGGTCATCTCAAGGTTCGGCTACAGGTGAAGGGACGGGAAATTCTACCCACACCAGCAGCAACTTCAGGGAAAGTCATCGAGGTTGATGTCCAGTACATCTATTTACCAAGAACCATGATTTCCAACTTTGCTGATCGAAAATATCTTGATAATTCGATGTCCTTTGGTCGTCTCACGACTCCTTCGATCAACACCTCAGCACCCTCTACGCCTAGCAGCCGCTCCAGGCGTCAATATGGGATAACAACTTCTCTGCCTTCTGCCGTCCCGACGACCCCAAAATCCGGCATATTCGCCAACATGGCTTTTGCGTTGACTTTCAGCGAAAGCCATAATAAGGAGAAAGAGACCACCCTTGATCTTGTGCAGAGCCATGGAGCCCAAATTATTGAGGTTGGGTTTGATGAGCTGTTTGATCTCGATCCGTCCGGCGCACCGACACCGAAGAAATCATCGCCACGCAAGTTACACCAAGCAGCTTCGACGCAACCAGACTCGTTGTGTCTCACCAGGGACGCCAAAAATTTGGGATTTACAGCCTTGATTGCAGATCGATATTGTCGCCGAGCAAAATATGTGCAGGCACTTGCTCTGTCCATACCCTGTCTTCACTATCGTTGGGTCACCGACAGTATTGCTGCTTCCGAAGTACTTCCGTTTTTCAAGTATCTCCTACCAGCTGGCGAGAGCGCGTTCTTGTCTGGTGCGGTGCGTTCGCGGTCTCTATCTCCATACGACCCAAGGAGCGAAGATGCAGACTTGAGAAATACCTTGAGCAGGAGAGATCTCCTTCTTGGTGGCAAATCCGTGTTGGTCGTGAAGGGCAAAGGCAAGACGGAGGAGAAGAGGAAGATTTATCTGTTCTTGACCTATGCTTTGGGTGCTGCTGAAATTGGACTTGTAAAGGACTTGGCTGAAGCTAAGGCGGAACTTGAATCCCGACGTTGGGATTGGGTCTACGTTGATGGCGAGCCAGAAGCGGCAAAAAAGGTCCTATTCGGCAAGGATAATGGAAAGAAGAGGAAACGAGAAAGCTCTGTCGCTACTGCTTTTGTCGGAGGTAAAGATATCAAGGTTGTTGGCGATGAGTTTGTCATTCAGAGCTTGATTTTGGGGGCTTTGGTGGAGGATTAAGCTTTGTTGTTGTAATGTGATGTACGATTGGATGAATAGGCAGGGACTGATGTGGGAGTATTTACCATGATCCGCTCGCGAGCAAGCAAATTCACGTTATAATCCAATGGGGTTTGAGCCCTTGATATGTTCGACCAAACTGTCTAATAAGCATTCTCGTCTGAAAGGAGTACAGTCCATCATGTCTACCAACAATAGGATATCTGCCTCCACGACATGGTCCATGACTGCGCAGTGTAGGTGTCGCTGCACTGCTGCGCGTTTGACTGCCGAGAGTCATAGCCCAAATTTCCGTTTCACACTCTGAATTCGCCTTCGCCGCTTTCTTCAACGCGACTTCCAGGTATCAAGTATGCCTGATCACTTTCCCAGCTACCACGTTAAGGATACTTCGCCGACAATAAAGGATCGTTGGTGGGGAGCCTGCAGGGTCACTGTTTTGGCTTGAATGTCGGCGACTAGTAGAAATATATTAAGTATTCGGCTAAGTACTTTAATAGCAGATTCCACCAGGCCAAAGATAGATTTTTTAAATCAATAATTCTTTGAATTCGACAAGGTCAGGTTTCACTCACTCGTGAGATAACGCAATATTTCACTCTACGTAAATATAGAACGATTGGTGGCCGCCGTTGATTCCGTTGATCTGATAATTAATAAAACGGAGCTGCTGGTACAAACCTCAACCGAGTCAACTTGAACACGATTGTTTCCCCCGACAAAATGCTGTCCATCAATGCGCTCCTTTTGTTGATATTCCAGTTCCGACTTACATATGCTGTTACCTGGGGCCCAGGCTGGCATCTCGGTAACTTCCGAATCTGAGACATTGCTATCTACGACACTAACCTTTCCATTCATCAGGCCCAGCAAAAAACGGTGCCGAAATCATGTACTTCGAAACAATACTCACCCCAGGTATGCCGGAGAAAAATGCCCAACGACTCGTCTATATCTGGCCCGGAATAACCGACCAATCCAAATCCGGTCGAGGCGATCTCGTCCAGACGACTATCCTAGGTGGAGCGAGCGATACGCGCTCCAATTGCGGAGCGAAGCCAACGCAGTGGTGTATGAATCCGGTTACTCAGCATGGGTTGCAGTCTACATCGAGGTCGAAACCTTGGTTGCCGATTGATCACGATGGGCAGTATAAGATTGTCTATAATAAGACGGATGCTGGGGTTTGGACGCAGGTTACGTATGATATGAAGGATGCTTCGAAGCCGATGCATTCACTTTTTGCGAATGGGGGTGGTGCTTTCAAAGAGTGGGCAATGAATCCTTTCGACTAAACCATAATGTTGAAGATAGCTAACACAATGAGCAAAGTATTCAGTTTCAAACCGAATTGTGGGAGCCCAATAAAGGAACAGTTAGCGATCACTTTTATACCAGTACCCGTTTTGTGCTTTCGAAAGCTGATCCTGGGTTTGGAAAGACGGGGAGACCGTTTGGGAAGGGAAAGGCAAATGCGACGCCTGCTGAAACTACAGATGGAGGTAAAACATGGACTATTGCGAAGGTAACAAACCCGAAAATGAGAGAAGGGTCGCTTGCCGCATAGGTTTAGTAAGTTAATTTGAAGCCTGATCAAAGTTGACGAAAATTGTAAGCAATTATCGACGAAGTATTCGATTACGAGTGTGTATTATGATACTAGTTAATTAGGGCCGCCCTCCACAAGTACCTACTTACATACCGCGATAATATACTCTAGTAGCGTTGCCGCCTTGTTTACTTATCCGTTTGTTTAGTATACTCCTATAAACAATCGTATATTCCGCTGCTGAAAAGTTACTCCTTTATTGTAATGTTGATCCGTTGATCTCAATAAAGATATTGCGAAAAGCTCCGACACCGGTACTCAAAATCAAAAGCGCAGCGAAGGACGGACTTAGTCAAAAAATAAACACCTTATTTTCTGAATCTTGCACCCTGTTCCGAAGCCTGCGTTATCTCCATATCTCCATTATAAATCCATTACGCGCCTCTCATATATCTAGAGGTATCAGTGCGAATTAATACAAATATACGTCTACCACGACTCTCTTAGCAGTCACATCTTTCGCTATCTTGGCTATTATTCTCTTTGCTCCCTTCTCAATTCAAACTACACAGTAAAAACAAGTAATATGCATATCGGGTACCACCCTCTCATTGGTGATGCGGCTGAACTCCCGGTTAATCCTGCTACACCTATTATCTCCTTCAGCCCCGTCGTCCTCCCAGCTGTGGGCCGTCCCGTCGACCTCCAGCTCCGTGTGACTGCACCTTCCACGGGATATAACCTCCCCATCATCCTTTTCTCGCACGGGCAGGGGCGTAGCAAATCGCTCTCGTCATTGGAAGGATACGCACCGCTCTGCGAGTTTTGGGCGGCTCATGGTTTTGCGGTGATACAGCCAACCCACCTAAGCTCCGCATTCTTGGGGCTTGAGCCGCCCAAGGGTCAGGAGATGTTCTGGAAGGCGCGAGCCGGGGACATGGTGCATATCCTGGATAACCTCGATGCTGTCGAGACAGCGGTACCGGGGCTTAAGGGGCGGCTCGACCGCACGAGGGTGGCGATTGCGGGCCACTCGGCTGGGGCGTGGACTACTATGGTACTCCTGGGGGCCAGCAATACGGATCCACGTGACGGGTCTACGTGGTATAAGCCTGACAAGCGCGTTAAGGCGGGTGTCGTCCTTGCTGGCTTTGGAAGTGCCGGCACAAATATGTCAAACTCTGGGAAAGTTCGTGCTCCTTATTATAACTCAGACTTCAGCACAATGTCCACTCCTACACTTGTGGTTTACGGCGACAAGGACATCAGTCCCCACTTCACGATCCGAGGCCCAGACTGGCATGCCGACTCATACGTACTTTCTCCAGGACCAAAAGATCTACTTACCCTCAAGGATGCACACCACACGCTCGGGGGCATCAGCGGGTGGGACGCACTCGAGTCGCTTGATGAGAGTCAGGAACGGCTGGCGGTAGTGCAAAGAATGACATGGGCATATTTAAGAAGTCAACTCTATGAGGGAGATGAGGCTTGGGTAGAAGCATGTAAGGCCTTTGCGAGGCTTGAGGAGCAAGGAAAGGTCGAGAGTAAAAGATGAATAAAGTTTCGGCTTCCAAACCTTGTACTATTATTAGGTGGTAGCCTAGAGATACGAACTAGCTCTTAACATCGATTATACCATATCAAGTGTACATGTTTGAAATCTAACGTTACTCCGTATCTAATTAGCGTACTGACCCTACGTGTTACCCATCCCAACTCAGTGACTAGAAGCAGTCTTCAAAGACGTAGCCTCGCTCAGCCACCAAAAGCGCAGCACTACCTACGCGTAATTTCGGCCCTTTTGAGATTTCCTCACGTCGCTCGCTGTCGTGAAAGAGCAGTGCCCCTTACCAGCCTCCTCGTCCCATTCAACCTCGCCCCACTTTACTGGGAACAGATGGGCATCCTTATCTTCCATAGGACGATGGCTTGCCGCGCTGATCGCAGCGCTGTTTGTCGCTGCGTGTGGCATCAATTCTGCCGCCAAAGGGTACCTTGGAGCCGTCAGAAATCGCCAATATGATGTAATGACTTTCGATGTTTACCTTTTGAAGCCCGAGAGAATCACCGCAATGAGCATTATTCCTCCTAGGGCTAATGACAAGACAGGCCCTATCGGAGAATAACCAATTCTGCTGCCATCAAACAAGTGGTTTATCTCTCCATTGGATCCTATACCTGTCGTTCTAATGAGGAACAAAGTCTGTGAGATGAACCAATGCAGCAAAGACGAGGCGCAGCCCAGAGGTATGCCGTATCTGTACGGCATTGACAAGAAGAAGCCTGACGTCTGGAACCCGGTCGAGTTCTCTGAGACACGCAAGCTCTTCTTCCCAACAGCGAATCTACTCCATTCTGCTGCAACCAGGAGGCATGTAAGCAGTCCATTGTATAGCAAGTAGAGGTAGCTGACAACAATTTGGGGCAGATTAGCGACAATGACAGAGACAAAGAATTGGCGAGTAGGATTGTTTCCACCCACGCTCTTGACCCATCCTCCAACGACAGTCATAGTGTTCGCTGTTCCAAGTCCCCATCCCCAAAGCGAGGGGAGACTTCGCGATAAGTGCTGGGCCGCTAGACTCAAAAATGTCTGGTACATGAGAACTATCGCGAGGAGGAGGGTGATGAAGACTCTACTCGAAGGTCAGCTTCCACTATCATGATTATACAGGGATAACCCACGATGACAGTGTAATAATCCAGCGTGCCCTTGATGCACCTGAAAACCATAAACGACCTCGCGGTGGTGCGCATGCAGGCACGGTCTTCCACTTTGATTTGGCAAATGATGATTTCGAGGACATACACATATCTTTTGTGTATGGGTCCGGATGCTGTAAAAAGTTACTGATAGCATCACCAAGCGTTATCTTGAGCGCAGTCAGCTCCACATCCTCGCAAGACAGGGAATGGACCACCGGAGAGGGTATCAAGATCCTAAGACGGTGTTGTCAGCATTGGGAACGTAGTGCATTCACTCACCAAAGACGAGTTGCTAGTCCATTTCCCGACAAACACCATGCAGATGAGCTTGACGATGTTCAGGACCGAAACAAGCACCATGATGGTAATCGACCAATGAAATCCACAGTTTAGGTTCGCAACATTCGTTCCACCACTAAGGCAATAGTCTACCAAAGCGCTTCCGTTCTTACTCCTGTTATCACCATAAGGATTGTAACCAAAACTGACTGTCCAATTTGTGGCCATGATTGCCGCATCTTGTGTGTCCATGATTGTCGCATCTTGTGTGTTACAAGACGTCGGCCAGGTCCCATTGTCATAGCAAATCCAGATACTTTCGGTGTCCCAATTGTTGCCACTTGATGGGTTCTGAAATGCGCCAATGAGAGAGGTGCCATCGTTTAACGTGGGTTTATTATCGGCCCAATCGGTAACAACAATTAGGTCCTTCCCACTGGTGAGAGCTGAAAGATATCGTTGAATACATTCAGTTTTGTTCAAGTGTTGAAAGGTTGATCCATTCTGTCTCAGAAGCTCTAGGTTGGTTCCACCTGGATTCAAATTCAAACTAATATTCCAGGTAGAGTTATTGATTAAAAAATCGTTCGTGACGATGGCAGTGGTGTATGAGTATACGGGAATCGAGTCGAAAACCGCAGAGTTCCAACTAAAGCGTTGAGTGTGAGTAAACCCTCTATTTCAGGCATCTCTTCAACTCACACGAGATGTAAGCAGGTCGAACTAAATCCCAAAATCAACCAGACAATAGCTTTCTTCCTCTCGATGTGGCGAAGATTCCGGATGCTTGATATTCCGATGTCAAGCCAGATGCCCTTCGCGTGAGCTTTGTTGATATTCTCTCTAGTAGGAGCGACAAGAAGCTGCATGGAGTAGTTGCTAGCCCCCAGCAACAAAGTGGACAGCAAGTTGATCATCAGATGGAACCACATGTTCAGCTTTTTGGCGACATCGCATCGGCCCTGGTAAATTGTGCCCACGTCTTGGTAGCGAGGATATTTTACCAAGCCTACAACGAGAAGAACCAAATTGACAGTTAGTATCACAACGATCAAGAGCTGTTGGATGATTAGAACTCTGCGTTGCGTGGAGAATAGGTTTGTCCATTTCCAGCCGGGTTCGTCATTTTCTGACAAAAGATGAGGACAGAAATCGCGGACATATCTTATTGAAGCAAATCTGCTTGTAGGAGGTCGCACGATGGAGTTTGAAGAGCTAATCTAATGTGTTAGTACCACTCACAACCAATGGAGCATATGCTTTCAGAACGTATCATCCTCTGCCACCAAATCTCTTACAAAAGGTCATGCAAACTCTGTCATCGCGTACAGTATTTTAAAATGGAATAGGAACGAAAAAACTGAGCAAAGGAATCAAAGTTTACCTATTGCGACCCTCCACCTCGTTATCCTTTTCCACTTGCTCATGTTTCTTAACTAGCGGCTGTCGTTCGGATAAATCTTGCGGAGCTTGAGGCCAAGATCCACGCCGGAAGCGCATTTCTGCAACGGTAACTGACTCAGTCCTGGTTAGAGGATTTGAACAAAAAGAATTTGTTCGCCAGGTATGTCAAGAAAAAGGAGTTTGCAAAAATGACCTCGAGGAACTAACCCCAAGCCATTTATATCACCATTGAAAGTCAGCCTTGTCTGCACCTCACGACAAGAATTCCAACTACTCTATGTTGATCCTTCGGTCTATCTTGGTAAATCCTTTCAGTTTCTAGCTCTGTACCCGGAGTCGTGGTTCACGAAAAGTGAGGCGAGGCTGAGTGCCTGCATGATGCAGGTCGTTGCCTCTTTGCCTTCAGCCACAATCAGTGGGAGTTATTTCCAATTCGCCCGCATATCCCGGAGCGGGTAACAGGCTTGGTAAAATGATGCTACTGCGAAGATTAGGCTACTTTCGAATGAGGCCGTGATTTCCTATCGACTGGGTTCCCCACCTCTGACCTGCGCGCGGGCTTGGAATTGAGCAACCTGGCCTTATCTTTCCGGGCCTATCGCGAGCATGCTAAAGTCAACACTGTGAGACACCGCCTCTCATTGGCGTTTATTTAGAGATATGGTCAATGTGATTCTAGCCGACGTTGTACCTCAGCTCTTTGCCGCCTCTCATGGCGTCGGGTTTCGGACGTGGCCGGCGACATATCAGGCAGATGAATCCTCTTTCCTTGCAGCTCTGCCAAATCGCCTACATACTGATCTGAAAATCCATCAAGATTAAGATAATATCATACTGAACTTATTTCCCGTGGCAATCGTAGCAATAAAGTATTCACGAGGGTTGACGGATTATATATGCGATTCATGGAGTTTGTTCTTTAGATCACCAACCGTACATCCTCGTCGACCACAGCACAAAGGAGAGGCTAGGTCCAAAAAAATGGCTAGCAAACAATGCGGTGAAAGCGATCTTACCAGGAAGCAAGTCCTTTAGCATTATCACGCCCGATGGAGCAAACTTGGTGTGGCTGTTACTTATAACGATATTCTCTAATGAGATAGTTATCGTCTTACCGGATTTGATCAGCATGTCTTCAGATAACTCCACCAGGAGCGCTGTGCAAACCTGGAATCATAGGTATTTATACTAACACTCAGTAGGAAGACCAGATCGAAGCAGAGAGACAAAAATTTGTCACCAATTTCGAGGCCGCCGTAGATCGAAAGCGAGCAGAATTCTACGCTGATTTCGGAACCATCAGCCCTACTCCTGCTATCAAGGCAGACGGTTTAAAAGGAAGCATCTCAATCTCGATGCTGAAGAGCGCGACGACAACGAATCAACCGCATCTTTGAACGTAGGTGGACCCCTTAGTGTATTATTTTGGGGCGCAACTAATCGTTCAGACATGCTCATCCAGTACACAAATAGAAGGCAGAAGTCCCATGGCCACGGACCGGCAACGCAGCGACGAAACTACCGGAACCGAGATTGTACAGCAGAGGGCGTAAAGAAGACGGAGATCCTTTCATTGTCCCAAATGCCAGGCTAGACTGAACATCTACAGATTAGACGGGAAATGCAAATACCTGGAAGACTGTAGGTGTAGCAGATGCAAAAATCATAACCTAGAATGCAAGAAGCCGGGCAATAATCACAGTCGATGTACATCTTGCATTGCGGCCAAGGATTGGGAGTGTAGTACCTATACGACACATCCTGGGGCCGGGACATAGGACCTAGCTCTCCAATTTGAGGGCCGCGTTCTTTCTAATACTTGGTGTACGGAAGAGGGGCTGAAGGGCGTGAGACTGTGCAGATGGGGCATCCAAAAATACTTTGGATAGCAAAATAGTACTGAATCCTTCACGCCAATAGTAAGGAGTCAAACATTTTGCAATCGATCTGGGCACCTAGGTTTGAAAATTGGCCGCACTTGTCGCTCACGCTGATGATATATACTTGAAGGCACTCTCTGACAATAACCACTCCCAGCCTATTGTCAGAGGAACAATAAGAGGCCAAATAACAATCGTAACACTCCCAATCTCGATAACAAAAGATGAAGCTCTCTCCTAACCAAATCACAACAACTCTCAACCCCCATCAAACAACCAACCATGGCTACCACCCCGATAACCCATGGCATAGACGTCCGCGCAACCCTCCTCTACACCCCCGAAAACAACAACCTCTACAGCAGCAACAACTACGACATCATCACCACCACCCAAGCCCATTCTTACACCCTCCCAGTCCGACCCATCAAATACCCCACCTTTCCCAAAGTCAAAAAAAGATGCCGAAAAAGATAGAGTAAACCCTTCGCTACAACTTTGCGTTCACAGGTATCGACAACGACGACTGCGAGGAACTGGTGGAGGAATTGGTGCGCATTGCCGGGAAGCACTTTGGCGAGGCGTGCGTGAAAGGATGGCGTCAAGAAAACGGTGTGAAGCCTGCATATGCGAGGGCTCATGAAGAGGGTGCGGAGGAGGGGATGACGGAGGTTCTGATTGAAGTTGGAAAAGAATAGAGGAGACTTGCCAAAACCGGTAAGAGCAGGGTAAACAACTGCCAAAGAACTCCCTTAGGAGAGAGTGAAAGACCCGGCCCGGGCTCGACTAGAAAGCAAGCAAGCAATTGCCACGAAAATCAAAAAACGATGAATAAAGCTTGTCGAGAGGCTTGGAAGGGATAAGAAAAAAATAGCAAGAGTGATTGCCAAGTAAAAACCAGCTACACGTATCATCAGTATAGTCTACAACAAATACAGCTCTGACGATATATAATTTATCCATTTCCATCATCATGAGTCCTCGCTCCCCAACCCAACCTCAAAATTACCAATCTAATCTCATAATGCCCACACCAAACCATGGACTAGACATCTACGCACCCATAATGCCCACCTCCCCGTTCCTCCCCGAAGACACCCTCCCCCACCAACTCTACAGCGTCTTCAATCATGACGTGACAGAACTTGTCACAGCCAAAAATTGCTCTGCTAGCTGGAAACTAACAAAGTACCCTCCCACACCAGATCCCAAAGTCCTCAAGAAACAGCCAGAAAACAGCGAGTACTACCTTCGACTCAATTTCAATATTAACAGTAGTGATGACGAGGCACAGGAACTCATCGCGCAAGTGGCAGCCGCTGCGAAGATATATTGGGGGCCAGAGGGAGTGAAGCAGTGGCGTGAGCAGAAGCCGGCGTATTTCTGGAGTGACAAAGCTGGCTGGGAGGAGAAATTGATGGAGGTGGATATTGAAGTGAAGAGGAGAGAAACAGAGAATAGTGGTGATGGGACTGGTATCCCAATGACAGTTCGCGACAACCAGAATGATAAGGGTGGTGAGATGGAAGTAGATTAGGCTTGTTTACCAATATGAACTTGCGAAGATGTGTGGAATGAGGGGCACAGGTCTGTGGATGAAATGGTGGTGTAGTGTCTAAAATTTGTGATGATTAGATTTTGCCATCTAGCTTTGATGGTTTTCGCCCCGTAGTCTAAAATATGTATCAATTAAGTATCGTTGCTCTCCCCGCCGATGTCTCGGGACTTCCACCTGTTCTCGTGAGGCGTGTTCCATGCTGATTTGGAACACGGAACGGCAATCCTCTGTGTTGATCGAATTGCCGAGCGGGATTTCCTGCTGATGACGGGGTGGTGCGGCCTACAATCGCGCAGCGACTTCTTGGACCCCACTTCTTCCGCCCATTCCTTCTCATCGCGTCACGAGGTTCACACTCAAGCCTTCGCGCCTGGAGCCACAGTTGGTAGAGACATCTTGGCCTTAGCACCCTGCTGCAGCTTCGCTAACGTATAAACGATACCACTAACAAATCCGCAAATAATGGCGCTCACACTCCCGAAGGTAACGGGAGCATCGAAGAAAACAAGTCCAACAATGGAAAGTGGGAGCTTGTTCAAGGCGCCCACCATGCTGAAAGTGGTGGATGTGCCAACACGCAGGCACCATCCTTGAGTGTAGGAGATGAAGACGGCGGTCATGCCAGAGAATATCATGACTGAGATGATGGTGAAACGTTGTTCTGGTGGGAAGTTCTTTACCAGGTTGGCTGCGGACCAATCTTCGAGGAAAAGGGAGGCGGCGAGAAGGACGGGAATAGGGAGGAGATTGTTGTAGAACATGGCTACGAAGATGATCAGTCAATTGTGGAATTCGAGAACGGATGCGCGCGGAGAACCTACTGTCCAAATCCTTGAATCCAAGAACCTTGATCTTCTTTCGCAAACTAAGTGTAAACGCGGCGGCGCAGAAGCAGTTAATGGCCATCCATGTGTATCCGGCGTTGAGTGTTGAAATGCTGCTGTGGGCTGCCGTGGTTGAATCGGACGCGGTCAGGGCGTGCTGAATATCTGCCCAAGCAGCAACGATGGAGCTGAGCACCATGAGGCCGAAGGAGAACAAGGTCATCCTCGATACGCTGCTGCCACCGAACCAGAGCATCTCAGCGTAAGCCGTGACGATAATGGCCATGTTCTTGAAAATAGTGTAGACAGGAACGGAGAGGTATTGGAGCGCCTTTGATCCCGTGTAGATCAACGCGATCAGGAGAAGGGAGATTGGGAACCCTTGAATTGTCAGTACACCCATGTCTCTACTGTGCGATGGTTACATACATTTCTTGGCCTCGTCCAGTTTGAAGTCCCGGTAGTGGAAGATGCCTACCGTCTTGCACGTCTGGATGGCGATAAGGGCAACTGCGGATTGGACGCAGAGTAATAAGAAGTTGAGATTGAAGTCCATGCCCGACAAGACATATTTGTTGGTGACTGTCATCAAAATGGAGGATGCGCAGTAGCATAGGAGCGCGACGGTGGGATTGTTTGCTGCCGACGTGGAGGAAGTGTTGTCGTCCAGTTTGCCGCCAATGTCAACGACATGGTCGTCTCTCTTCTTCTCGGATGCCATGGTGTGTTGTGGAAGGGAATGCGATTGTCCAAAGGAAGGTTGGGGAAGTTGTTAAGTGTTCTTTGTAGACATTTTTCAAAAGGGATAAAGAAATCTTAGAATAGGAGATGGATGGCGGATAACCTTTCAGGGGTCTACGCAAGCGGACCAAGCAGCAAGCGGCCATCTTACTATGTACAGTCAGGTTCCGCCGCTGAGATTCCCATGCATGCATGCCATGCGGCCTCCTCCCCTCGAGCCAAGAACTTCCTCAACAGCGCTGTCTACCAATCACAAACTACTCTCATTTTCCGTTATGCTTTCGAGGGAAACGGACAGGCAAGAAGAATAACAGGAGAAGCTGGTGTTTATCCGAGCTACGTTGCTTGGGCTGGCCTGTGTTCTGCATCATCATGTGTTCCTAGGTGAACTGTTGTGCTTTTAACACAATTCCTAGTAGTCAGAACTAAATGGGTAGGAAACTATTAGTCAATGCCATTCCACGGTCAGTCTATTCTGCTGTTCGGCCAAAGATGTTTTAGTCTAGATCGAGGGCGATGAAATCCAGGCAAGATCGTTCTTCAGATACTGACACTCATTTATGAGATCAAGACAGCGGTAACCAGAGAATATACTTCAAACGTTGCACTTGGAAAGGGTGGAAATTAAATGGCCCACTATCGTCGCCAAGAGTAGATGACCTGGAGCAGCAAAGGTTACCTAGTCAAACATAGAGGGCTGGTTATGAACAAAAAAATTCGGTACGGCTGCAAACGACATGGTAGATATCTATACCATCTGAGAAAGAAACTTCACGTCTCACAGGCTCCGATAACTGCTCTTAGTAGCCAGCATGTCAATCAGTTGTCCTCGTGATAGAGAAGCCATTTTCATGCCTGATCCTCGGTATTCGTAACGAGTTGTTCATGTGCATATAGATAAATACTCATTTTTGAGCTTCTTTCTTTTTCCAGCACCGATAACCACGATCAAATCACAAGGACAAACAATATTTGAATAATAGTTAAGCCAATAGAAAAACCTATATTTACCGATATTACCACACCAAAATGTCCTCCACGAACGACCCTTTCCATCTCCCCCGATCCCTTCAATTCGCCATTCAAGCACAACAAATGAACCGCGCCGAAGAAGTAAATGCCAACTTCGCCCGATCATCAGCAGACTTCGAGGTCCACAATTTCGAATTCAAACTCCGCTACGACACCAGAGCCGAGAGAGAAGCTCACAGAGCCAACTTTGACCTTTTGAAGATGAAGCGCGATCACCCGGTAGCTCATCATGAGGCCATGAAAAACTACGAGGAGATGTGGGGAGAGCATGTGGAGGCACAGGCTAAATGCTTGCGCGTTGATCAGCAAGTTTTGGAGCGGGAACGAGATTTGGCCAGAGCGAGAGCTATGTGCGAGTCTGGAAGGGACGAATATACTGAAGGATTGTATCGAGAGGTAGATGATTATCATAGTGTGGTCTTGCAGCAGCGACCGGCACTCCTCGCTCTAGTTGAAGTATATGGATACGATACCGCCTCGCTAATGCTCAGCGCGTACATCCCCGAGCACTTAGACGAAGAACTCGAGAACCAAATGCGACTCCACTGCGGAGATGGAACAATCGAAGCTCAGCAAAGGCTGCATGACGAGCATAGAAAGAGGACGGAGCAGCAGCAACCATTCTACATTGAAACATTGAAGAACAGGGCCTCCTCTTACGCCTTCAGCGCTGCCGATGTGGAAAAAGGCTTTCAGCTAACCAATAACGAAATGCTACTTCGTCAAACAGATCGTAGACTCAAAGCGCTGCAGGAAGATCGTGAGCACCAAAAGTAAATTCGTGAAATAAGAGAAGCCTACGAGAGGAAGTCCCAGGAACTTCAACAAGCGAGAGAGGAACAAAATAAGAGATTCCAGGAACATCAGCATCGCATGCGCGATGCAATACAACGTTATTCGAGTGCTCAATCTTGGACTACACCCACCGCTACAGATATGAGCGAAAGGGAGCAATACCTCGAGAAGGAGATAAGAAGAAAAGAAGCCATCTATGAACGATTGACGAAATTGAACATCGAGAATGTGGAGTTGAAGGTCAGGATCAAAGTCTTGGAAGAACAATCATCTCCAAATCGCGCGGATCTCACAGTTCGCCAGTGGTTGCAGGAGCTTGGCATGTAAATATACCCATTACGACTGCGAGTAAATTGTCCTCGAGCTAATATGCAGATTGTGTAGTCACGGAAGCGCGCTCGAACAAATGATCACCATCGAAGACATGAACGACTTCGACCGGAAGTTGGAATTGAAATACAGGTAAGCATTTTTCACGAATGTAGTATTTATTGAGCATTTCCTGGTGCGTTGTCAAGGCATGATAAAGGCATAGATGTCCAAAAAAGAGACCTAATTCAGCGGCTGATAGACATTGACTTGTAAATACTTCCATCTCTTGAGTACTGTAGGGTATGGGAGAGCTGATGCCGTTATTGTCTAGGACTGCCAGCGAGATCGATGATCTAGTGGCTTCAAAGGATGATGAGGAGGAGGGGATCACCATCGAAAGTCTTCGTCAAGATTTGATGGAATCTAGCTTGTAAGTATTCTCTGTTCAAAGGCTACGAGTGTGACAGAGCTTATACCATGATTTTCTAGGTCCGCCAGTCAGATCGATGAGCTTGTACATGGTTTGTAATCGACAGCTTGAGGGAGAGTGCGTTGGGATGAAGCTTGAGATATAGTATAGTGCGGAGTTGGACAGGGTACTGGTCATGATGGTGGATTGAACTGAAGGGATTGAAATGGCGGGGTGTTATGTCTGAATAGATCACTATCATACATAATAGTGTTGAGTTATGAATCTTCTCTTCTAGGCAAAAAGCCTATGCTTTCCTATTACTTGTCACAAGCAATCACGGTGACTGACATGCATACTTACACCACCATAGAGTTGAGAGTCTGATAGCAGGAAGCACCTGTGGCAATTTTTAACCGCAGAACTGCAGCAGCTGCTTTAATTCTGACTTCATCCGCCAGCTTGACGGAGCCCATATGCCTTACAGTAGAAGACACTTCGTACAACTATAAATGCATTGTTCTCTCTCCAGACTCTTCATTACCAAACCAAGCATCAACAAGTGCAATGTCGAAATCAACAGCAGAAAAGCTTGAAATTTATCCAACCAACAACACCATACCAACAATCAACATCTTTCTATCCAAAACCCACCATGTCAACAACAACAACCCCAAACGACCCTGAACAAACAGCTTCACCACAATCCGCCTCAGAGCGACAGCGCCAGCGTAACAAGCAGACAAACTGGAAAGCAAAATACGACGGACTAAAAATTGCATACGACTTCTCAAAAGCGAATACGATGATCTGATAGAGGAGAATAATGGATTGCAAGCGCACTTGAATGAGTCGTATGTCCAATCGCCCAAATCAAAATAGATCATGAAGTAACTCAGACCATCAGGTTCTCAATGGCGATGTTGATTATGAGGGGAGATCGACAAGTAATTTGTGTCAGGCTGAGAGGTTCCGCCATTTGTAACTGTTGGAAAATAACGTGGAGCGGCATCAGTGGATTAGATATGGATGATGCCAGCGGTGAAGGTTTTATGACGAGTACTAGATTTAGTGGTGATTCACAGGGGGGTATTTGCGTAGACGTGTCCAGGTGTATAAATGTAGATTTGTCTTTCCTAGGTTTCTCACTCACTACATCAATATCAGTGTTAGTCTCAGCGTCAGCAATTCCGCACAACAAGAAGAAGATACCCAGAAGACTTACTTGATCCTGATTGCCATACCTCCTCACACATATCCAAAGCTACCTCCATCAGCAACAACAAAAATGGGCCTTTCCCAGTATCTGTTCACATCTGCTTCTACCAACTCCCTGTCACAAGATCGAGAACCCACAGCCGGCCCAGCCAAAACGCCCGCTATCGCCGAAACAGCAGCACGGCTCGAAGAGATTGAGGCAAAGAACGAGAAGTTGGCTAGAGAGAATTGGCGATTGAAGGTACATGTAGAAGCTCTCAAAGAAGAGCTCCGGCGTTTCAAAGCGGGAGAGCCAGGTCTCTTGCTTCACACAGAATAAATAGAAAGGGCTGCCGTGGTTGAAGAAATTTAGGCAATGGAAAGGCTCGGAAGAGGGTACCTAAACATCAATGCAGAGCAGGAACTCACAACATGAGACCCATAGTGAACAAAATAACATCATGCTTACTCTCGAGGGTATACCTACAATCACAAACTCCAATTAAGAACATCCAGTCTCCCCACATCACCCAGCTCCTCCCATTCTGTCCGCACAATCTTCAAATTCCGATACGCAGTAGCATATTCCTGGAAGGGAGTTTCGAGACAAGTAAGAGTTGTTTGAATACCAACATCTGGACTACAAGGACGCTTACTTATACAATCCTGTCGCATTAGCAACCGCAAAACACACAGGATCAGGGTTTTCTCCACCATTCAGCTCCTTTTGAGACCTTGCTTGCGGTAACCCACGGGCTCGCTTTCTCCGTTCCTTGATTCTCTTGCTTGATGGGCGCAGATTCCGAAATAGCCATATTTGCACTTGAGGATTGTTGCGCAAAACCAGTTCTCCCAAAATTCCGAGTGCGTTTTGGGGCGCGAGAATCCACTCGGTCCTGAGGTCTGAACATGTTATTATCAAGTACCCTCTTTCATCAAGACGAAGGTATACATACTGCAGCGCCTCTTGTCCGAACCACTCCACCAACTTTGCCCGGGTAACCACCTTCTTTTCGTGCATACTCCCCTCAATTTGCTCATTGTAGTACTTCTCATAGGGGTCCACGGCCTGTGCGCCTTGGCGGATTTGCTCGACGGTGTAAGCAACATAATCGGAATCCGAGCGTGCTATGAAATCATCCCACAGTATTGGATGACATAACAGTTGTCTCTTTTTGCAGGACGCGGCCAAGCTCTTGCAGTACTTCTCGAAATGGACGACACTACCTTTGTAGCTGGGATATGCTCTCCTAAACTCCCCATAGAGACTAGTGTCCTCGACCTCATCTTCAACTTCGTCATCTGCCATGGTAACATCAAGAACCGAAACTGGAACGGGTTCAACGCGTGGTGGACTTGAGGCAACCTCAGGTTTTTGTTTGATGGGTTGCTTTGAGTTCTTCTTGGCTTCAAGGAATTCCTTTCTTGCCTTCATAACGGCTAGGGCGGGGTCTTGAGAGACAGGAGATTCTTGAGTGAAGTTGAAGCGAGATACCTTTGGCCCTCGAAGTTCCCGCGGAGACATCCCCGGTGCTTCACGACGCTTGAGTGAAGTTGCGGCAATGCTGGTTGGAGAGTTTCGTTTGTTGGACCTTCCATCAGAGAAACGAGTGGGTGTGGCAGGTGCCTGAACTTCATCTGAGCTGTGATGAGTTGCCGCCTGTAGGTCATGAAGCAATTGCTGCTCAGCCATAGCGCTACTGACCTCATGGGGCATATCGCTGTCCACGCCGTCCAGATGGACGCCGGTGGAATCGACCCTTGGCGGCGGCCTCATTGTGCGACCAATGTCCAAAATATTCTGGCCTGAGAACGTATTTTCAGATTGCTCATTCTCTTGGGGCAGTTCTTGCGTTCCTGGCAATATTGGCCGCGGCGATTCCGGGAATTTATTGAATGGCAATTCTGACAATGATTCATGAATTGTATTCGGTGGTAGCTGTGTTCCTAGCGCTGATCTTTGGCCAGGCCCTGAGAAATTATTGCTATATGACGTGGATTGAGTACCCTTCAACGATCCCTGGCCAGATGCTGGGATACCACTGCTCGATCGAATTGACTGAGAGCCTTGTCCTTCAGTGGACAGTCGTTGAGTTCCTTGCAGCAACGATGACGATGGATTTTTGAAGGCACCGCTAGAAAGTGTTTCAAGAGAGTCATTGCTGTTTTTGGGTCCGATTTGAACCTCTGGCACGATGATCTCAGGACGGACTGCTGATGAAAACATCCTTGCTGTATCTATAGTCTTTGGGGGGTAGTCAACATTCATTTCATGGTCCAGTGGAGTCATTAGAGGCTCTCGGGTGACATTCTCGCGTTGGCCAGTAGTGAACTCTGAATCATTCCACATAGCACTTTTCTGGACGGATCGAATCTTCGACGAATTTGGGGACCGCGGGGGGATCTGAGGTGGTGGACTACTCTCGGGGGGGAGTTCATCATCTGAGTTGGGTCCCGGCTCTGGAGTCTGGGACCATTCTGCGATGATCTCATCTTCATCTTCGTCACCCTCTTCGTCTTGGCCAACGGTTTCCACGCCTTCGCCCTCCACGTTTTCGTCTTCATCGCCCGAGGGGCCTTCTCCCATTTCCATATCAAGACCTTGAGGGCGGACACTCGGCAATTCGTGAAGTCGTGTGAATAGCTCTATGGGGATGTTTGCTGATGGAAAGACCCTGCCTGGCATCGGATGATATTCAGCTGTGACAAACGTTAGCATGGAAAAGAATGCCTGCATATGGTTACCCTCGGTGCTTACACTCTTCCTTTATTAAGAGTATCTCCTGATCATCTGGACAGACAAATTCAGCGCGCCTAGATGCATGGATAAGAATGTTCTGCCGCGTATGTCAGTCCCAGGAAAGCATAATTTCAAACGAGATGTACCTACTGCCCAAGATCTTGGCCTGCATTTTTGCACGCTCTTCTTGTTTTTGGTTGTTGGAGATGCCTCGCGACGGGTTGGAGTTAGAGGCTGACTGGTGTCTCGATCCTTGGCAGTTGGGACGACAGACCCCCGCTCGCTATGTAGTCGTATAGTGACAGGCTTGTGTGCGGTGACTGGAGCCGGCAAATCGACACCGCCAATATGAACCATCATTCCGTGCGCATCCATTAGATGATGTTGGGTTCCATGCGAGTAATGGTTCACGTTCTCGATGGCATCTTGGATAGCGCCAGCAAATTGCGGTTCTTCAGGCGATGACGACATGCTTGAATTTGAGCCAGTTAGATTCACGATTGCACCGCTGCTGTTGCCCATGTCAGACTGGTCTCTACTGTTGGAGTCGTGATGAGTGAATCCCAGATTAATCTGACTAGGTGGTTGAGATGCGAACGGCTGCATAGCAGAGACAATGGCGCTAGTGTTTGTATTGTTCGTAACGACGCCTGGCATCAATTGCATGAGATCGTCGTAAGCGTTCTGGTTGTTTGCCCGAAACGTTTTTCTTGTGCCAAAGACCTTAGCTCCATCATTTCGGTGAGGAACGACGGGAGGCGCAAGATTGGCCCCATCGAGCATTTCAAATCCAGCGCCATGCAAACTTGGTCGGACTTGAGTTGCAAATTCCTGGGTATATTGGCCCCCCTTCACGACTCTGGTTCTTCCTGGGTTTGGTGCAACTTCGGGAGCTTCTGGCTCTGATACGGGTCGCATCAAGTGCTCGGCCTGATTCAGTAGTTGGGATACTCCTGGTCGTGAATGAAAGGGCACTGGATTGCCCAATGTGTCTACTCTTCGACTCTCGACAATACCAACATAATCGATCAGTATCTGAACACGGTCTTCCTCCAAACCAGAGGGTGCGACCATGACTCGAAATTTGGAAATGCTCAACACCACCTGGTTGCTCAACTTGGCAAGATTGTCAATCTCCGCCAATTCTTGAAGGGTCTGTGAAGCCTTGCTGGTGAATTTTGCGCGCACCGTGGTGAAGCCATCAGACACCACGCAATTGAATGGGCGCTTGTTCTTCGTGAACTAAACATGGTAAGAAACCGAATCGACTTGTGTCGGAGTCTTTGCTTACTTGTTGAACCTGGATCAGGACGGGATCTTCGTTTACATACTCGACACCTCCCCAAAGGTTACTGCCATCGTACACATAGTTGCGCTCGTCAATGACCAAAGAATGGATATGGGTTGGATTGAGTTGGCGCGTCCTCCACTCAATGACAGCCTGTACTTCCTGCTCGAGTCTCGATGCAAGCCAGTTGTCCGCTGATGGCGCCATGTTTCAGCCGTGGAAGAGTTGCATCGACGAGATTGTTGACGTCAATCTCAGAGCCTGGTAAACAATAACACACTCTCGCGATGTTTTGGGCGAGTAGGGCGACTGAATGTGAATGAATGCGTTTCTTCGTGGTTTGACGCGACTGAAGAATTTGGTGCTGTGCTGCAGAATGGATGTGGCACGTCAGCACGGGTTGTCGCGTCAAGATGTTGACGGCTCGGCAGAAAATAAGTGGTCAAGGAGAGAGAATCAATGGCGGTATTCATATCTAGACGTTGGCATTTCGGATCATCACAAATAAACAAAATTGTGTTGTAGGATCCGACACAGGAAAAATCGACGTCGAGTCCTCAGCTCAGCTCAGCTCAGCTCAGCTCTTCGAAGGTGGTGTGTCATCATAGTGGACATGCACATGTGCATCATGAACATGGACCTCCACAACACAGCATTTTGTCAACCTTCGACCCTCTAACACGTCAATCTCCCCTTACGATCAGCTCATCTCAATTCCGATCCTCATGCTCGGCGTCGAAGGTCTCACGGCTTGGACGCCCAAACAGCTGCAACAACGCTGCCCATCCGCGATACACCTCCACCTGCACTCTCCGCTAGCTGTAGGATAACCACCGGGAGTAAGCTACCAAGCTCGTATGCCTGGAGAGACTGGGGCTCTCCAAGCACCGCCTCCATCCTAAACACTACACATCCATAGTCGTCTCATGGCTCCCAAGCCCACCGCCGATTCGTCCAGCCCAGCGGCCTCCTCCGGTGCCATATCTCGAGGACATTCTCGTCGTCCTTCAGGTGCCTCACATGTCTCTCAGGCTGGTTTGAACAAGGAGAAGCTTTCTTCAGCTTTGGACGAAATACACACGAATGCCTCGAGATCTGATACCCTGACGACATTCGACGACTTCTCGTCACCTCGTCCTGGAAGTAAAGGCGAAGGTCGTGGATTTGCTGAGGATATCGTGCAGAGTGGATTTAGTGGACTGTACAACCGCTTGAAAGCTTCAGTTGGAGCCGCAAGAGATGCTGTAGCAGGAGGTGCGGGAAATGATAGCGCCGACGACGCTTCCATCAAGAGCGCAAAGGCAAAGGTCGCAGCCTTGAAAGGCTCTGGAAGTGGCATTCTCGCCTCACCTACTACTGCCTCTACTACATCTTCGTCAAAACTACACTCGCCGCTGACGGCACGGTTTGCTGAGTCTCAAGCTCCCACTATCCAATGCCCACTTCCGACATCCACTGTTCCGGTCATGTCGAAACCTACAGGAATCGCGTCGCCCATTTCCAACATGCAGATTAGATCGAATTCACAAGCGCCGGATGAAGCGGTATCCTCCCCCACCAGTGTATCTCAAAGGCCATCTCGACAGGTTGACGGTTTCTCCGGCACAAGTACAAGGGAGCAGGAGGCTCAAGGCTTCACTCTCACCAAGAGTAAAAGCAGGCCTAGTGGACAATCTGTGCTCGACCATCAGCCCGATGCTATGCGATCATATCGAGATGCTGACCTTGCAGGTTTGACCAATAATTCTAATTCTACAGAGTCAGATCAAAGGAAATCCCTCAGATCTAGCATAGAACGACCAACCTTGACCGTTGAAACCTCTACAAAGTCGCCAATGAAGGCCTTTAAACAGTTTTCGCCATCAATCGACGCGCCGGAAGTGGCATCGTTGAAGTCCGAGTCTCTGGCCGAATCATATGCATCACCCCCACGGCCACCACTGATCCAAGTCAGCCAGTCTCATCTGCCTGGTTTTCGGGTCTCACGGACCAATTCCTCTGATGGGGAGGGTAGCTCTGTTGTGACTGTTCCACGTACTCGAAGATCTGGTTTTGATCTCGTGGAGGAAAACGCGACCAGCTCTTCCCATGGCGACGCTGACAGCTCCCATACCGTTTCAAGGATGAGAAGCAAAATCCTTGCCAAAGAATTGTGGATGCGCGACGAGAATGCGAAGGACTGTTTTTATTGCGGCGACACATTCTCCGCCTTTCGCAGGAAACATCACTGCCGTGAGTGAAAACAAATTGTCCCTTCCATCACGCCATTTGCTGACTTCCTAGGTATTTGTGGCAACATTTTCGACGCCAAGTGTACATCGCTGGTGCCCGGCAAGCTGTTTGGTCAATCTGGTCGTCTTCGCATCTGCAAGCCTTGCGAGGCCATCGTGCATGGCACAGACGACGACTCGTCTGTTTACTCGGATGATGCCGATCGAGCTTCGCTAGCCGGTCACCCGGTGTCTCCCAGAGTTCCCGCCGACTATGATCAATGGCAAAATGCATTTTCGATGAGCAGCTCTGACATGCGCCTGGGAGATGATCACATGAATATTGGCACTCCTACAATGGGCGTACCAATATCTCGTAAGGCTGGCGAGTCCAAGCGACGATCTGCGGTCATTGAATTCGACGGAAACCACAATCTGCCACGGCCTAGCTCCTCCCGGTCTTTGAAATCGTTGAGTGGACGTCCTCGCTCGTCAAGTCACAAACGTCACAATTCTCGCTATGGGCATCAGCACATGAAGAGTCTGAAGTCCTTTGACGATCGCGCTCCATTCCAGCGTCACGATTCTGACACCTCGCATCATGGTTCATTATTGCCAGCGTTTCATCACGATAACATAATTGACCCTGACTTGGCTGCGTTCCTTTCAGACGACGGCTCAAGCGAAGACGAACCGCAGAGCATATTTGCAACCATGAGTGGTGACCCTTCCTCTCCGGGAAAAATGGAGAGCGAGAGAGCTGGTTTTGCCGGTCTGCTGGCTTCGGTGCGGCGTGGCAAGCCCTGGGCTACGGAGAAGTCAACGGGTGCTATCAGCGTGACCAGTCGCGATGCCGACAACATCAGTTTGTCCGGGCGCAATCCTTCAAGGCACAATCGAAAACGAAATCTCAGTATCAGCAGCGCATATCATCCAAGATCCTCACCTCGACGGGCTAAGAGCAACAGCTTGCTGAAAGGCTTCATGATTGGTCACAGCGGAACCTCTCCGGCTCCTTCAAGCCTCCCCAAAACCTTGCCACTCTCAACAAGCAATTCCAAAATGATGCGAAGTTCATCCATGAGAGGAGATGCCGCCCCAGCTGTCGAGCTCAACCAAGCCAGTCTACAGCATGTCCGCAGGCTTTTGCGGCAAATGATCCAGGACGCCGATATTATCGATGCAAAAAGATGGGAACGAGCTCTGATGCCGATACTTTTGCGGTGCACTGATGATGTCAATCCCGACATCCAGAGGAACGATGATATAGATATTCGACATTACATTAAGCTGAAGAAAATTCCAGGTGGAAAACCTGGCGATACTTCCTATGTTTCGGGAGTCGTTTTCACCAAAAACCTTGCCCTCAAAAGCATGTCACGTAGCATCCCCAACCCGCGTATCGCGCTTGTCACTTTCCCCATCGAGTATGCTCGACACCATCAGCATTTCATGAGCCTTGACCCTGTAATCTCTCAAGAGCGGGAGTATCTACGAAACCTCGTTAAGCGTATCGCAGCCTTGAATCCCCAAGTTCTCCTTGTCGAGAAGAACGTGTCAGGACTCGCGTTGGAGTTTCTCGAAGAAGCTGGCATTGCAGTCGTGTACAACGTCAAGTCATCGGTCTTGAATGCAGTGGCAAGAATCACCCAGACCAAGTTGATTACTTCGCCCGACAAGCTCGCTGTTGATCCTTCGCAACTTGGCAAATCTGCAGGTTTTGACGTCAAGACTTACGTCCATGGAACGATGAAAAAAACTTTCGTGTATCTTTCCGGGTGTCAAAAAGATCTCGGATGCACCATCGTGCTACGCGGTGCAGATATCAAACAACTGAGAAAACTGAAACGCATCACTGAGTTCATGTGCTATGTGGTGTACAATCTCAAGTTGGAAACCTGTGTCATGAGGGACGAATATGTCTTGATACCAGCAACATTGTCTGGGGGAACACTAAAGACAGGGAAAGCTCCTTCTTTGAAAATTTCTTACGAGCCTCCACTTCAAGGTGATGGTGTGATCGAGTCCATGCCCGCAACGACAGAAAACTCCGATGAGGCCGACACCGAAGAAGCTATCGAGTCGGGAGCGATCCAACAACCGTCGCGCCCAGCTGATGCCGTCTCACTCAACCCCAGCCATGTTTCGTCGGCGATGCCCTCGTTCTACAACGATGTGGTCGAGAAACATAAGACTAAGATCATTTCGGCCTCACCTTTTGTCAAATTTGCCCAGCCATATCTGCTCGCTCAAGCCCGCGAACAAGAAGCCAAGCTCTCCGAACTCAAACGTCTACGCGATCAATATGCATTCAATGGCGAGGAAGAATTCGATGAGAAGGGCTCGGATCGATTTGAGCTCGTACAGCCTGAAATGGTCCATCGGCTGGTGGAAAAGCCCTCCAAGCAAGTTCGAGATTTCCTTTTTGCAGTGCACAACGCGCAGTACGAGAAAGCGATGCACAATTACCAGACCCAGAAGCGTCAGTGGGAGCTTTACCTGGCTGGGAACTCGAGCCTCTTCGACCCCATCAACCATCAACGCATTGCTGTGCTCTACAGCATGGTTAATTCCAAGACATCCAGTCCTTGTGTTGGGCCTGATGTGATAGCCCTGAGCTTTTACAACGAACACGACCTAGACGACAATTTCCTTCCCGACCTCACCCTTGGTCAGTACGTAGAAGATCTCTGTCATGGTGTAAACACGCCTTGTACAGCAAACGGCTGTGAAGAGCCTCTCTTCAACCATCACCGACAGTATGTTCATGGCGAAGGTCAAATGAGCGTTATCGTGCAAAAGTATCCGCCACGAATGCGAGGCATGCAAAACACCATCCTCATGTGGAGTTGCTGCCGTATTTGCGGTCAAGAAACCCAAATAATTCCAATGTCGGAGAACACCTGGAAGTACTCGTTTGGAAAGTATTTGGAGTTGACATTCTGGAGTACGGACTTACATCCCCGGGCCCATGCCTGCCCCCATGACATTCACAAAAACCATGTCAGATATTTTGGGTTCAACAACGTGGCCGTTCGCATTCAGTGGGATCCGGTGGAGCTGCATGAAATCATTGTTCCCCGAGCCACGATAACATGGAAAGTGGACAGCGACTTGGAGCTCAAGAATGACCAGTATCAGAAATTCAAGGGTCGTCTCGATCGGTTCATGGCGTCTGTAAAACACCGCATTGAGAGCATTCAGGTTGACAGCGTCGCTCCTGACAAAACCGAAGATTGCAGAGCTGAAGTTGTGAGGCTGATCAAACGCGCAAACGAAGATCACAAAGCCCTAACTGAAAATCTGCAAGAAAAATACATGAATTCGCGGTACTACGAAATCATCCCGTTGAACAAAGCCGCCAAGGCAATCCACGAAGTGTCCATCGAGTGGGACGATATTTTCACCGAGTTTGAAAAGGACTTCTTCCCTTCCGAGAAGGACATCCGGCGCCTTGCAGAGAAGCAAATCAACAACTTTTTAAATCGAAATGCTTCCACCACCTCCATCGGTTCGATTGACGAAGGTTCTGAAGATGTACTTTCCGAGCTGAAGGATACTCCCCCCACTACAAACGCACCTTCACCAGAGCTTGCGAGGCGATTGTCAACTACACTCTCCCCGGAAGATACCCACAATGTTCTAGCTTCTGTATTGAAGGAGGAGCAACTCAGTGAGAAGGGTTCGTCCGAGCATTTGGTCCTTCCCCAAGCTGCCTCAGCAAATCTGCCTGAAATTGGCCTGTCAACGACTCAGTCAGCTGAAGCCCAAATGGAAGCAGTTGAAAGAGACGATGTCAAACATCTTGATTTGGCCGTTGCAGCTGATCCCCAGCCCAAACCTGAAAGTTCTGGCAACAATGGATACTTCGACAGTAATGAGTCCTCTGGTGAATTCTCTCGTTCATCAGATTCGCAGCCACTAGAAATCAGCCCACAGGTATCCAATACTGTGGATCAAATGAGAACCAGCCTTGAAGCCGGCGCTCCAGAGAGCTCATCCCACGAAACCCGAATCCCGCGCCTTGCCATGGCCCCTCCAACTAGACCGGATCCGAGAACAACCTCGCCGCCCTTAACCCGGACTCGCTCTCAACCTCAAACTACTACAATCATAAAGCGTGAGCGACAAAATGATTCCACCACGAACTCGTCAAATTCTTCTCTTGGAGTTCTTGGAATCAGGGAGAGACTTGGAAGCTTGGTCAACAATCCCGGCCAGGCGTTTGAGAAAAGAATGGGCACTAGTGGAACTTTCAGGAGATCGTCATCACGCTCTTTCATACCTCGATCAGTGCCTGGAAGCCAGCGAAATGAGTCCTCGCGTGTGCTCACCCTGAAACAACATTTCGAGCAACTGAGCAAAGAATTTGAGAAACAGCGGATGCGCGAGAGGCAGCAGAGCATAGTCAAGGGGAGACAACAACGAGCTTATCCTTTCGCCTCATCGAACCCTATCGTGGACGTATATCGTGACGCTCACGAGGCCGTCCAAGATCAAGAATTGAGTGACGAGGAGGAACAAACACAATCACGCCTCAGCACAGATACGAGCCGCATGGACGAGAACAGTACTGCGGATACTGCAACGCAAGAAGCAGAAGATGTGACCGAAGTTGGAGATCCTGCCGAGCCGCAACCTATGAAAGATGCTTTGGGTACTGACACCGCTGCCGAAGCTGTCCATCAATCGGATACTGAAGGTGGTGAAGGCAGTGACACCGAGCCAGGCACATCAGAAGGCACCCCCGATGCTGGACTCGAAACGCCAATGTCACCGAACGACTCACAACTTGATTTGCAGGAGTTCAAGCATGAGAGAAACTCGATTCTGAAGATCATAACTAGCTTCTGGTCCGAACGCTCTGCTAGCGGGTGGTCCCCACTCGAATATCCTTTCTCCGCCAACGAGCACGTGTGGGGCGACTCCGACATTGTTGTGCGAGAGGATGAGCCAAGCTCGTTGATCGCTCTGGCGCTATCAAGTGCGGACTACCAAGCCAAGGTTCGTTCTTTCAGAGGTCTACCTGAGCATGATGCCACGGAAGAAGAAATGGAAGCCTCAATTGAAAACAACATGCTGCATCCCAAAAACACCAACATCAAGTATGCTTTCCAGAATCGAGGCGTGCGAGCACAATGCAAGATCTTTTACGCGGAATCTTTCGACGCGTTAAGGCGGAAGTGTGGGATCGCGGATCGTTTTGTCGAGTCCCTCTCCCGCAGTCTCAAGTGGGATTCCAAAGGTGGCAAGACTAAGTCTCTTTTTTTGAAGACTTTGGACGATCGATTTGTTCTCAAGTCACTAAGTCAAGTCGAGGTCAACTCCTTCTTCAAATTCGCACCCAACTACTTTGCTTTCATGCATCAAAATCTATTTCACCAATTGCCCTCTGTCATTGCGAAAATGATGGGCTTGTTTCAAGTCACGATTCGAAGTCCACAATCTGGGCTAGAGTTTAATTGGTACATGCTCGTCATGGAGAATCTATTCTATGATCGATCTCCCAACCGCCGTTTCGACCTAAAAGGATCGATGCGCAATCGCAAGATTCAAAGCACCGGTGAGGCGGACGAGGTGTTGCTCGATGAAAACCTAGTCGACATTATCTTCGAGAAGCCTATTTTTGTTCGCGAGCATACAATGAAGTTGCTCAAATCCAGCGTCTGGAATGACACGTTGTTCCTTTCCAAACAGAATGTTATGGATTACAGTTTGATGGCGGGCTTCGATGACGCAACCAAGGAAATCATCGTCGGTGTCATTGGTAAGTCGCCTCCTTCCTCTCACCTCAACGTAAACTAATACTGTTTGTAGACTGCATCCGTACGTACACATGGGATAAGAAACTCGAGACCTGGATCAAAGATCGCGGCAAGAACAAGCCTACGGTCACGTCACCCAAGGATTACCGTAATCGCTTCAGAGTGGCTATGAGCAAATATATACTTCAGGCGCCGAACTGTTGGCATCAGTTCCAGCAGCAGCAAATTGCTGGACGACCGACTAGCTCGAAGTTAGTGAGGGGGGATGAAAGAAGCAGAAGTGGGAGCGCTGGTGGTGGCGATCTCAGAGAAGAGCAGAGGTGAATTGAGAGAGGAACAAAGGTGGAAATGAGACTATCATCAAACGCATTTTAAAGCAAGGTTTGAGCGAGCTTTTTTGACATTTGTGGTTTTATCATAGCGTGGTGTCTGGGAATTTTGGAATTGCGGCAGCTATAAAAGTATATAGAGGGAGAAGAAGTAAACAATGATGCCTTTCATCGCCTTCTCGCTGTGCCTGTTTGGTAGGTATTCGAATCTTACCAGTTACAAAAATTTGCGATGGACTTCACATCAAAGAAAAGGATCGCAACTGAGGTTGGAAGAAAAGAAGGTGCGTCAGAAATCCTTCAACAGATATCGCCCAGGGGACGAACGAGCCACTGTTCCAAGATTGGTATCAGTGCCTCCGCTCTAGGAGGGTTACACGCTTCAATCAGACTACCCAGGTTTCTAGAACGACGAAATGTTTGAGGAATTGTATTTGTGGTACTTACTAATACTACAATACGACACAATGCAAAAGTTCAATGCAGAAAACTATTGGTTTGGTGGACAACACACCGCGGTTGAAGTCGATGGCCACGGTCTAGGTCTAACCTTTTAATAATTCAAAGCAAGGTATTATGGTGCCGAGCTTACGCGACTGTCAAAACAGTCGATCTCAGATTTGGTGAGTACACGCCTGGAGAGAGAAATTCTCTTAAAAATTGGGACCTGTCACAACATCATTCTCGGCACTGGCAGAACCATTACTCTTAGTTTAGTAGAAGAGGGCGATGGTAACAGCAAAATAAAAACAGAGCCAAAACCCAATTTCAAACAATGTCCGTGTTTGGCGGTACACCCTCCTAATTGGCTGCTCGAAGTGTCATATGGCAGCGGAAATTTGGAATAAATGTTCAATTCGGGTTACGTCTAATTCTTGTCCATTCTAGTACTCAGCATCACTATGGGATAAGTTGTTCTTGCCTCGCTCTTGCTGTCGGAAGGGATTTGGTTTTGTTTCTATTGAGCAGAGGTGGAGTTGTTTCGAAAAGAATACCTGCAATATATGTGGATCGGAATTTTAAGAGTGGTTATAATTATCCAGGAGCCTAAACACGATTTGGTCTTTTTGGCTCATTATTCTCGCCTCGATGGATATATTCTTCTTGTACAATATCCCTTGTTACTGTGCCCTGTGGCATTTTTAAGTTCAAATTGTTCATTTTCTGATAATGCGTGGAGGGGATTGGATGATTACGAGAACTCTCTGCTCGCCAACAAAACACAAAATTTCCACTTATCATAAGATATGATGGAATGAACCAGAATAGCAGTTTTAAACAACTATATTAGAAAACAAAAGTTGATCTTCGAAGATGGGAACCACGTGACCAAATTTGGGCTTAGTATCTGAGTTACCTTGATCAACCATCACACACAACTATCATCACCTTACCAACACCATCATCATCGCCAATCTCATTGCATTCGGCCTTAAAGCTTGCTCAGGGCCCTGATTCTACCTTCCACATTCACTAAAGTGTTCTACCACGGGGCCATCAAGTTACATGCCCACCCGCATGTCACGCCAACTAGAATCGCGAAATCGCACTGGGAAGGGCAACTTCGAAGACCACTTCTTTGGCACATCATTGATCATGTATTCTGCAGGAACCACTTGTTGAGATGCAGCGAAGGGCATGTAGAATCTGTGGGCTTACGCCCGAAAGGTAATGCATCTGAAGGCAATGGTGAAAGTCAGATTGATCAAACCCATGCTTTGCCATTCTCTTCTTCTTTCCCACACAAATCAGTGATCTGATTAAGAAGAATGGCAACCAGATGTTCCGCTGCAGTGCTCGTAGTCTCATCATCTGATGTTATCTAATGAAAGAAAGTTTTGCAGGGCAACAATTTGTCGGTTTGACCTCGTCGATAGATTGTTTGGCAGATCTGTGACCATTTCCTCAACAGCTCACCAACACAGCCATCACGGGGCTACCTCTCATCCTGGAATCGCCCACTGTTCTCAGATCTGGCCTTGCGCGAGAAGAAGCTTAAAGCCATTCCCCTCGAGAATCTGCACGAAATTGATTGCGCAGCTATTTACCAATACCAAGAACGCCTCCAGTCACATATTTCAATTTCTTTGATATTCATTTACCCCTTTCGGCCTTTGGAAGCTTTAAGGCGCGCCTTCTATGCATTGCTCCATAATTTTAATAAATTGTGGACGAGCTGTAAATGTCTTTTCATTGGCGTACGGCCATCTTGTTTTGGTCTCATCTTATACATCTTAATGAAAACGACAAGAGGGGAATGTCCTGTGGTGCTAATCAGCTTTAGGACATCTTGCGCGAGGACTATTCTATGTCAAATACCAGTCTGCTTCTCATCACTGCATGAGCTCGAATCACAATCTCTAGTTCAGTCACTCCTTTGTTTTATTTTTTCAAGATGAAGTTTTTCACTTCGATCGTTCTCCAAATGCTGGCTGTAAGCGTCCTTGCTGATGGCCCAAAGAAAGAAAAGTTCGACCCAGATAAGGGCATGACCCGTGAGCAAGCAGGACGTATGTAGATATATAGCAAGTCAAATCAATCGAAGCTAATCATCAGCAGACAAGATCGTTCCAGGCGGACTTGCTCCAAAATTGCAAGACCTCAAAGTTCGTTACAACGACTACTATGCGGGATCCAAGCGAACCAAAGTCCGGTATGGCCCATACAGCTTGCCCAGGACCTCTACACCATCCCTCACTTCCCTTCTCACTGGAGAGAAAGGAACCATGAGCACTGTGTCTGTTGGTATGACCAAGCCATGTACCGGCCAGTGCAACCTTTTGGTCGCGCAAGCTGGTCTCGAGTACGCCAACGGCACCGAAGCATCCATGGCCAACGGCTCCTGGTTGCACCACATTGTCGTTCTCGCCACTGGCCCAGGACGCAAAGACACCGTTTGCCCAATGCTTCCTGGTGAACGCTTCTTCAGCTCCGGTAACGAGCGAACACCGACTTCATTCGGTGACGTCACTGAGAAGAAGGTCAAATCTACCTTCCCAATCGGCGATGCCGATGGTTTCCAGGCCGAGATTGAGTTGATGAACATGACCGATGAGCCAAGAGAAGTTTACCTCACCATCGATTTCGAATATATCCCAGGTCCTAAGCCAGCGGACTGGAAGACAGCGAAGGCCATGTGGTTGGACGTAACCAACTGCGGTATCTCATACGTCTACCCACCGTCCAAGCAAAACTTCCAGCTCAAGTCCAGTGGATGGGTCAGTCCTTACAGTGGAGAAATGCTCGGTGTTGGAGGGTATGTAACACTAGTTGTCAACGAATCATGAAATTATCTTGTACTGATTGAACTCTTTAGTCATCTCCACGACGGCGGAACTCATCTCGACATCTTGGTCAACAACAAGGTCATCTGCAAGTCCGACGCCGAATACACCACTCAGTCTGATGGATCTCCAATGTCAATGGGTAGACGCGCAATAGGCAGACGTGACGGACCACCAGGAGCCCACGGCAGCACTACCGACGGAAAACCACATATCAGAGAGATGTCTACTTGCACCATGATGGGAAAGATCAACAAGTATGTTTGAACCTACCAATTGTTTCATCTGAGCCCGCGTATTAACGATTTTTCGCAGGGGTGACCGCGTGCATATCGAAGCCAACTATGAGTTCAGCAAGTTCCCTGGCTTGAAGGCAACGGAGATTATGGGCATCGCCATTATGTACGCTGCCATGGATATTTGAGAATCGAATTAGTTAGGTTATATAGATAGCTTCGGCAATATTATACTTCCAATCCAGCGATCAAACCTATTATGCTCACGACTTTCATCGCTGTTTCATTATTGTGCAGAAAGCTCCGAATCTCAGCTCATACCCTTTTACCGACAATTTCCCTCGGAAAATGTGGAAACAAAATACCCCGAAATGTATTCGCCTCGATTCAAAGTTGAGAATGTTCTATCCATTCTAGATATGAAATTTTGAACAGAACGTGATGAATCAGATGCAATACTACCAATCATCTTCGCAAATACATATATCCATACGTTCACTGCTTAACTCTTGTAGTCCCGCGGCTTGAGATCGGAAGTTTTATGCACATGAGAAGCGTCAAAGTCGAATCGAAGATGTTTCTCTTGCGCCCAGTTAGTCTGGTGGTTCCCTAAAGTCCATTAAATCTCGCTATCAGTAAATATATACAGCGACTATACTCCCAGCCTAAGAGCAAAATAGATACCCGCCTAGCAGGGGTATCGCAGGATTTTACAACCTGTCTGCCACAACGCCAACACCGCCCATAAAAATACCAAGAAAGCGATACCGACTAAGTCTCAAACATTCAGAGAGTAGCAATCGCCTCTCTAAGCACCTCAAGAGCCCTGTCCTCAATCTCATCCTCTTTACCTTCTTTCAACAACCACGAAACATCACTCTGAAGACCCAAAGGAATATAACACGCCTCCCTAGCCCGATCAAGACTCTCCTTGAGTCTACTAGTATGCTCCCACTCTTTAGCAGCAACCTCGGCACGCTCAATGACTTTGGTCGGAATGCCACACATAGCAGCGCAATGCATACCAAAACTGCCCTCAGCCACGCCATCCTCAAGCCGATACAAAAAGGTGACACGGCGCTCAGCCTCATCAACATCAATAGCCATGCGACAACACCTGATTTCAGGGTGTTGGCAGAACTCTGCGGCAAGAGAGTGGTAATGCGTAGCGAAGAATCCGACACAGCCGATGCGAGTAGCAACATCATGTAGTACAGCCTGAGCAACAGCAACGCCATCGTAACTGCTGGTGCCACGTCCCAACTCATCGAGAATGACTAAAGAGCGTGATGTCGCCTCTGTCAAAATCTTCTTCGTTTCCGAGAGTTCGACAAAGAATGTCGATTGTGCTGCGAAGATGTTGTCGAAGGCTCCTAGACGGGACATGATACGGTCGACAGGCGTCAGGCGTGCGGAAGTGCAGGGTAAATAACAACCAACCTGAGCCATAATGACAGCAACACAAGTCATGCGAAGTATGGTAGACTTGCCAGCTGCGTTGGCACCAGTCAAGAGGTCAATGTTGGGCGCGTTGCCACCAAGTCTGATGTCGTTCGGAATGAAGTCGTCGACACTAGACAGCATACATGGATGACGAAGCTCTTCAAACTCGACGACTGTCCTTTCGTCATCAACGAAAACAGGTCTGCAGCTTGGGCTGCCCAGACTCGACGAAGCCTTTGCGAGAGAAATCAGACAATCAAGTTGAGCAATGATCTTGACAGCCGCTAGCCAAATGTTGTAATCTTCATCGAAGCGGGCATGGAATCGGCCGGCAACTTCTTTGACGATTTGACTATGTGTCTCCTGGGCTTCTTGCAGTGCGCGCACAAGCTTCCTCAACTCTGGGCTGTAATAGCGCTTTACTGCCTTGGTTGCTGACATTTGATTCCAGCTTTTGGGGATCTTGCTCGATAGCTTGATAGGAATTTCAAGTTGGAAAATTTCCTTGCCGTTGTCGCGAAAGCAGATTGAGCTTGAGCCAAGCTCTTTTTGAGTATCTTTGAGAAGTCGTTGAAGTTTCTTTAGGCACTCATCAATAGTATCTTGACTCTCATCAAAATCAGTCTCGACACCTGGCTCAGGAATGAGGATACCCTCTTCTTTGGCCTTCACTCGGTTGAACGCGTCTTTCCAATGCTTGAGAGTGCCAGCAAGATCAGGCATAGACGAGAGCAATTGACCGATCACACCAGTGCCAGTGGAGAATTTACTGAGCAAGCTCATAGTGTATTCAATCTGTTCAAATCCGTCGAGCACCCGGACGAAGTCTTGAGCTTTAATTCTACCAGCGTGAACGCGAGAAAGTAGGCGCTCAAGATCCGGGAGCTTGCTCAGTGAGGCTGTGAACTGGTCAGTGACTGTGGAGTCAGCCAGCAGCGACTCGATGGCATCCAGTCGTGCATTGATTTTGCGCGAATCTGCCAACGGATGACAAACCCATTGTCGAAGCATTCGTTTTCCGAAGGGAGTTATACATCGGTTCAGCATGGCAAACAGTGTACCTTCAACACCTCCATCGAGCGTGTTTGCGAATATTTCCAGATTGATCAAACTTTGGCCGTCGAGGACGAGACTTGTTGCCTTTCTGATCGGATCGTACCATGCGAAGTTTCCAAGGCTGACCAAGTCTCGCTCAAGCTTCAGGAGTCGCAAGTATTGGAGAAGAGCGCCAAAGGCTGACATGGCGAATTCCTTCTCGCGAGCTTCTCGAAGCACTTCTGGCCATGGATCATCATTGTTCTTGTCGGCAGAGACAAAATACCCGGCCGCGTCAATTTCACGACTTGTGACGTCGGCAGGCCAGAATTCCTTGTTGGGTTTGAGGTAGTTCCACAACGTCGTCGGGCTGGTGTTATTCTTCAAGATGCGGAGTGCTTTAGCGGAGATGCATGACTTTTCCAACAAGATTTCGCCAGGTCGAATTTGCGCAACAAAAGTCTCGAACTTGGTCATGTCGGGATCATCAGTGAACTCCGAGAGCTGGAACTGTGCGGTGGCAGTATCCACGAAAGCGATACCAAATACCGGAAGGTTATCTCGTTCGATTTCCTTGAACATGGTTAGCTGGAATCGTGATTTAGATCCTGTGATAATTCCTACCTTGATTGCTACACAATAGGTAGACATGTCGTCCTGCAACATGCCGCCATCAACCAGAGTTCCTGAGGTCAAGACGCTCGCCAATTCGCGACGAATGATTTCACCCTTCTTGGGTTTTGTTTCCTCACGCTCTCTCATTTCTTTACTGAGGGCATTTTCCATCTGCTCAACTCGTGCAATTTTGTAACCCTTTGCGACAAATTGATTTGCCCAATGGTCGAGACTCGATTCAGGCACACCAACCATACGCATGTTGACACGGTCAGTGAGTTTAAGATCAAATATCTGGTGACCGATTGTGGCATCATCCTCGTATAGCTCGTAAAACTTGCCCTTTTTGAAGAAAACGATTGTGTCCATAAACTTGCTCTTGATACCCCAATATTGTTGTTCAAATGGCGATAACCGTGACATAGACTGTGAAGGGATGAAAAGGGTGCGCGGATCATAATCTGGATGATCTGGAGGGTTTCGGTCGGCGTCTAATGGATTGGCGAGCCAGACATGCCTCTGCTCAGGTTCGGTTTTGTGTGCCTGTCTCTTTCCAGCTTTAGAGGGCTTCGCATCTTCTTTTGGGCGTGGCTTGATCGGTTCGGTATTGCTGGGGTCATATGTCCATTGTTTAGCTGAGGAGGCCGTGGCGTTGTCCAAATCGACCTCCATATCGTCGTCCTCGTCATGTACAGGCTTCGGGGGAGGAGAGGAGGCAATCTTCGAGGCCTTCTGGCTTGGTCTCTTGCGCTTTTGAGGGAGGCTCGTCTCTTCGTCAGAGTCGTCAGGGGCAATGAAGTCGTCGATATCTATGTATTGGTTAACAATTGCAAATGTGAATTGCCGTAGCTAGTCATACCTGCTTCCACCATGGCAGCTTCAGTCTCGGGATCCAGTCCAAACTCATCATCGCTATCCTCTAGGCTGACTCGGCGACGTTTTGATGGTCTTCGTTGTAGATTCTTCATGGGCAATGGCATGAGCATGTCTTCGTCATCGGATTCGGCGTAGCTGATAGATTTCTTTGCCTATGACCAATGTGGTTAGCAAGCGCACGACGCTTCTGGAGAGTGATATGTAGCTACCTTTCGGGAGGGAGAGCTCATGGGTACGCCATTGACTCCTTCTGCAAGACCATCAGCTGCTGCAACTGGCTCCAAAGAGCTTGACGGAGATAGCAGACCATTCTCCTTGTTCTTCCCAGTAGAATGAAAGCCTGCATCGGGGCTGGACGGTGCGATTGCATCGCTGCTGGGAGCCGGGGTGGAATTGATGGCGATATCTGTCTTGATTCTGTCGCTGAAAGCTGACTTCGGAGTGGGAGCTTGTTTGGAGAAGAAGCCCAGAATGCTCTTTTGGCCCTTTGTCGATTGTGAGGATGAGCCGCTCTTCTTGAGTGTAGGCTTGGGGGTCGAGATCTCGTTTCCCTCAATACCGCGAGCCATTCTAACAAAATGTTGCTGTACAAGAAAGTTGGTGTTAATTGAATCCAAGGCGCGTGTCACGTCCAAAAGGGACGCGATGTAGGGGCTGGTCTGTGCACATCTGATCTGATTGATATCATCTCGTCTCAACATCTCCATCGTCTCCATCAGCTCCATCATCTCAATCATCTCCGCTTAACAAAACTTCGCATAATTACCACATCAATTACATTGCTGGCCTCTTGCTGAACAACGTTAGCTTGCTTTACTGCAAACGGCTACCCCAACAGCGCCATGCATACTACAGTCACCCTTCACGGAGCTTTCCTGCTGCCAGTCTGTTGATGAACAGGGTCGTATCATCTCTACATGGAAAATGGCGCATCTCGGAATTCAAGAAGCGTCTGCGAGACCTGGCCTGGGACTCAGCCTCTCCCGATTGTTCCATATGCAGAATGGGTGCACATTTTCGTTTCAAGGTAATATCGCCTGATCGCAATTCTTCGTAATCCAAAGCAAACTCTGGCCTCGTCCGCCTCATTTTTCTTTACTCCTATTCTCTGCAATTTTCATTCCCTTCCCTGGCCTGCCGTTCGCTATTCCAATGTTGACCCGTATTGCAGCTCAGCAGCTGCGGCTTCATTACTTGCAAGCTTTTGTCCCGTGGCTAAGGGCCGTCCTCGAACTAACGATGAAGTCCTCGAGGGTCTGGTTCCCTCTCGTTGCTCATCAATGACCTTGTTTTGCATCAGGCTGGCTTGCTGTCCATGCGTGGGCTTTTTTTCATGTACACAGCCTCCTCAGCTCCTACTTAACCAGGGCACATACAGGAAACTCGATGGTCAACTAACCAATAATTTCAACTAGGACTACTCACATTGACAGTCAAGGTAGTTTAACGGAAAGATCTTTCCGTGGCAATCACGACCCGACTTTTGTTGCTCATTGGCTGCCTTGCGCAATTGTGTCACTCTCATCCCCGCAACTGTTTGTTGATAAATAGTGCCGCGGCTAGCCAGCCAAGTTCCTTTCCTACAGTCATCTCATTATCAAGGTTGTCAATTTGGTCTTGAGAAGAATGAATGTCACTCTTACTACCATAGACAACTGCCCGAACCTTCCTCTAAATACTACGTTGATAGCTGGAGCATATGCATACACCTTGTTTCTCCAATCTTTATCGAATTTGCAATCATGTGGATTCACGTACCTTCGCCCGGATGCTGGAGGAGCGCTTCTCCCGTACGTTGCTACTGTCGCCCAAATCATCTTTCATCTCCCAGCATGTATCATCAGACTCGCGAGGTGGGAGAAGGTGCAAGCCTTCTCGCTGCTTGTGGCGGCAATCAATATCACAATAACAACCCAGGCTTTCATCTCGTCGAAACTCCGGCCAGAGGAAGTTTTGGTTTGGACACCTATAACGCTCATTCTGGACGCTGGTGCAATGCTTCAAATCTACATCGTCATCATCGAGAAAATCACCTTTCGCCGGTTCATTCGGACCTTACTGGGCGCGCTCGCTCAGCCGTTCGTGGCCATGTTTTCGCGGTCGAGGACGTCCTTTGTGCCCAAAAGCAATAACATCGACAGTCTCGATCCAAATTCCCCAGGTAAGTGTCGCTAGCTTCATTTATCGTCAGGTGCCGACTAATCCTTATAGATCGCACTGGTATTCCCATCCATGAGTTGAACATTATCGAATCGACAAAGGCAGTGGTCTCCACCGTCGTTATGTCCGACTTCCTCGAGGGCACAGCGACGGGCAATGAACAAGCAGAACTCTCAGCAGACCACATCGACCCAGTTCCAAGCCAAATGACCAGTCTCAGCCCTTCGAGACAAACCAGTATCCGTTGCCCTTGTAATGAGAAGGCAGATACACATACGTCAATCCCACAAGTCCACGACATGATCGAAGATGTCCGCAGCGAAACCTTCGCAGCAGTCCTCGCGCTCCTCATACTCCTTGCGATCCTGATCCTCCAATGCTTCGGCCTAGCACACGCACACTCCGGTCTCAAGGTGCAAAATCTCCAAGCAACATGGTGTTCTCCCTTCTTCCAACCCCAAGCACTAGCCATTCTTGATGACTGCAATCTTTACCCCGTCGTCGCATCCCTCAGCCAAGGAATTGGCTGCATAAAGCTTCCAGCAACCCAGCAAAAGACTTGGCTTCTGATTACAGCAATTATTCTCTGGTTAAGCCTTTTCTGCGAAGGTTTCGATTTTTGTCTTCTATTTTTCAATGATGGCAACAACAAGGGTTGCCACCGTACAGTTCGCCTTCAGCGGCCATGGCTTACAACATTCTTCGGTATGATTATCTTAATCATTGTCACGACATTTGGAGCCCAATATGCCAATCATCTTCCTGATGGTATTAGTGAGCGTGTTCTTGTTTTCAGACATGATTCTAGTTTGAATGCTCACTCGGTGTGTGAGGCCCATTTGAAGAGTCCCGGCTTGCGAGGCGCAATTATTGGGTATTGTGACGGGTTGTTCTCTAGCTGGGGTGAATTTTATTTAGGAAAGAACACTAAGATGGGTTCATCTGGACAGGGTTGATGTTTTCTTTTCTTACTTTCCACAGCCACTCTTTAGTCGACTCTATAGGTCTAAAGCATATATTCTACATGATCACAGCCCCTAAAACCAACGACTCATCCTTCTGGCTTAATCCCAAGTATATACATTGGCCAGTGAGGGAAGAGATGAGCACTTATCGACCACGTGACCGGTTTCCCAAATGAGTCACTTTAGAGGCCGCTCACCTATGAGTCTGTCATTGAGAATCTCCATTTATATTTGTCATGCTCAATCTTCGCAACTGGACCATTTTCTTCGAAGCGCTGATCAAAGATGCCAGGAAGACTGATGGCCATGCCTGAGCCCAGTATGCTCGAGCCCAGCATGCCCGAGGCTCAGGCTAGCCTTGCTCAACAAGTGTTGGACGCTCTTGCAACCAACGACACCATCGCTTCCGATCTTCAGTTTCCTAAGACTAATCAAGCTGATCTAAGGGTTGCCCTTGACCTCCTGCGCGCGAAGTGTATGGTTGGCTATGAGCAGCTCATACAATCGTACGCTGTCTTGGAGGAGGAAGGTCAAAAAATCTGCGCGACAGCCAGTCCCGAGTACACAGTCTGGAGAGCTTTACAGGGCAAAGGGCAGGTTGGCATCAAGGAGCTTGCGGTAGGCGTATATTCCCTTAAAAAATAGCATTGATATCTGACCACTGGTAGACTGTCGTAGGGGATTACACGGCTAAACATGGAATACGGTTTGCACTGAAGCTAGCGTGGATACGGAAAGAAGGCTCGCGGTTGTTAGTTTCAAAGCCCAAGGTCGAGGATACGACAAAACAGCAACTGGAGGGCATTCGCGACTCAAAGACCATCCTGAACGCTGAAACTTTACATGAACTACGGAAGCGGAAACTAGTTCGACACGAGAGAACCATAAGCTATACGATAACAAAGGGCACAGATTTTAGTACAAAGCTACCCCTACATAATGATTTGACAGTAGAACTCCTGGTTAGTGGGGCATGGCAGGTGAGATACATACCATCTGTTAAAAATGGCACTAATTTTGCAAACAGTTAGCAAAGTTCAAGCCCTACAACTTCTCAGAGCTAGCTCTAGGCACGACCCTGAGGCCTGGTTCTCTCCATCCTTTGAGCATGATGGTGCGTAACAACGACCCAGATCACATGGCAGCCAAATAACATTCAGCAGCAAGACGAGTTTAGGCAGATACTCTTCACCCATCACTTTGTTGAATTGCGTTCAAAGGGGTTAGAGTCCCGACAGTCGGTACACATATCGCAGCTGACGACTATGCAGATGTATTGAAGATAAGACGCATTTCCTAGTCCTACGAACTCGCAGGATAGCGGTAAGCTCATGGTGTCTCCATTATCTCTCCAAAGATCTACTTCCGGCACGATACTTTAGTATCGATCGCATCTTTCACGGCGAATCTGTCGACGCAACTCACCTGGCTGAATTTCACCAAGTCGAGGGAGTGATTGCTGATTTCGGGCTCACGATTGGTGGGCTGATGGAGTTTCCGAGTAATTCTTTTGGGGAATTGGGCATAAAGAATTTAAGATTCAAACCAGCTTATGACCCTGATACCGCACCTAGTATAGCGATTTTTGGACACCATATTGGTACTAAGACTCACCCTTTATAAAACGGGATGCAATACTAACTCGTGACAGGCCTGGGTAAACTGATAAAGATTGGCAAGGCTGGCATGCTCCGGCCAGAAGTGTTGATGCCAATGGGTTTACCAGAAACTTTGAGGGTGTATAAGTTCAGTTGGTCGCTCGAGAGGGTCATGATGGTTAAGTACAATGTATGTGTTTTGAGGCTTCTATGTCCTGAGTCTGCTAGTTGACGATGCACCTTAGCTATCGGATATTCGAACAATAGTAGGTCATAAAGTCGACCTATAGTCTTTGGTAGAGCTGCCAGTGGTCAGGATTGCGAAGGGATAGCAGAGATGGTTGAAAGAGTGTTGTTAAGTAATTTCGATACCCATATATGCGATTCGATTTTCTGGATTCTTCCGCCTCGGATTCTGCTCCGTTTTGTTTACTGATATTTGCTCGCGTACTAAGTACATGTATAATGGAAATGACTACTGTTTAAGGACAGGAAATACGTGTAACTGGAATTCGCGAATCTATTTACATCAATACCGTATTTCATAGGGAGCAGTTATGAATTGACATTCGTTAATTCTCGCTGATTGCATCGAGACCCAAAATTTGAAGTCTGAATGAGCAAATCCCAGAATGATTCAATACTTTTCGATGTCGCGAGTGTCAAGTGCACGCCCTATTTGATTTCTCTCGGTCATTGACTCCTCAGCTCTGCATCATTGCATCGCCGCATCGGTACCTCCCTTTCCACTCATCGGTTCCAGGCAACAACCAAATTTGCCATCGACTGATGGTTGGATGAAGCACACGCGTCCAATTTGCGTCTCCTTTCAATGAACAGTTTCTCTAGCCTGTAAAACCTCGGCTTGTCCGGGAATGTCAAGGCAGCAGTATTTATACCTCAAGCGCTTCTTGCGTGACATCATACATCCCGGCATACCGGAGCCGATATCTGGAGGGTAAACATGTGCATCTCCATGGTGTGGGGGAAATAGATTAAACAAGCCTGGACCACGTTTGAATGTGTACAGGGGTTAATCTGTATCGAGCTACGTCTAGCTCTGACTGCCTATCTATGCCCGGTACCTCTATTAGCATCCTGCTTGTATTAAGCGAATAGACTCATCGCTTTCGCTCAAGCTTACTGCAAACAATATAGTGTCCCAGATCTCTTTCTGTCGCACCCAGATGTAGAATAGACGACTGAAACATCTCTCCTCCCTGTCGAGGATCATTGTGGCAACTGGAAACATCATAAACCGAGGCATAACACAGGGCAGGCCACCACCGCAATTGTTTCTGTCACATGGTTTCTTGATCGCACCACAGGCGGTATACATGCAAGTCACCTCCACCACGCATCTCAACACCAGGCTCAGTCGGCATTGCGAGAAGAATCATCAAAGAATCTTTCATCATGACATCCATCATCCCAACCTTACTGTTTGCAGCAGCAGCTGAGGCTTTCATTCTCACATTAGCAATACCACAATTCCTGCCTGCTAATCCGCTTTTCTGGACCTTAATTCGAACAATCATTCTCAATTTCAGCGTCTACGTTATTTACAAAGTCTTCGTCTATCCGTTTGTGCTCAGTCCCCTCAGACACCTCCCGTCTCCAGGAGTGAGTAGATCAGGCAGAAAGACTATCCAATTCCTGCTAATTAGCTCAGGGATCATTGCCGATACTTGGAAATGGCCTGGCTCAGTTCAAAAAACCACCAGCTGTCGATTTTCTCAAGTGGGTAACTGAAATTCCAAATGATGGTATCATCCATTTCAGAGGCTTCTTCTACCAGGATCGTCTGCTTTTGACCAGCCCCGAGGCCCTTGCCGAAGTGCTGGTGAAGAAATCTTATAATTTCGAAAAGCCTCGCCCAGCACGGAACTTCTTGCGTCAAGTCCTGGGAGATGGTCTCGTCGTAGTTGAAGGTGAAGAACACAAGTTTCAACGGAAGCACATCATGCCAGTCTTCCAATTCCGCCATATTAAGGATCTGTATCCGATGATGTGGGCGAAAGCCGTGCAATTGACGCAAGGTGTCGACTCTGAGATCAACGAGCGTCTAGAGGGTGGTAAAAAGCCATCGAGCGTGGTGGAAGTCAATCATTGGGCCAACAAGGTCACCATGGACATTATCGGCGTTGCTGCTCTTGGACGCGATTTCAATGCCTTGAAGAACTCGGATGACGAGCTCATTCGAAATTACGAGGAGATCCTAGAACCCACCACCGAAAAGGTTCTATTCTTTGCGACCCAGATTGTGGGCCCACCAGGGTTGGTGCGCAAGCTCCCGTGGGGAGTGGTCGAGCGCTTTGAGATTACAACTGCGGCCTTGACTCGAATCTGCAAAGAGCTTGTTCGTGAGAAGAAAGCGGCTTTCAAAGAAAAGGGAAAACGAGATCTCGATATTCTTTCCGTACTGATTGAGTCAAACAACTTCTCCGATGAACAATTGGCAGACCAAATGCTTACGTTCTTAGCGGCTGGGTACGTAATGATTGCGATTTAACACGAGTGTATTCTAACATCGATAGCCACGAAACCACATCTTCAGCCTTCACATGGACGACTTGGCTTCTAGCAAATCACCCTGATATACAGACCCGACTCCGTGAAGAAGTTCGAGAAGCTGTGCCTTCGAATCCAGGTCCAGAAGTTGATCTTGCTGCTATTCTCGAGGCTCTCCCTTTGCTTAATGCTGTTTGCAATGAGACCCTGCGTCTCTACCCTACTGTTCCGGTCACGGTCCGTGACTCAGTAAACCCAACCACGATTCTTGACCAATACATTCCTGCTGGAACACAAATCATTCTCTCACCATGGGCTATCAACCGTTCACCTCACCTCTGGGGCCCCAACTCTAACGAATTCGTTCCAGAGAGGTGGATCAACCTCGACGGTAAATCTAATAATAACGGCGGTGCACAGAGCAACTACGCGCAATTGACATTCTTGCATGGACCCAGAAGCTGTATCGGAAAGGGGTTCGCACAGGCTGAGTTGAGATGTCTTGTTGCTGCTTTTGTGGGCGCCTTTGAAATGGAGCCGAAGTTCAAGGGCATGGTAGCTGTTCCGGCCGGTGTTATAACTACGAAGCCGAGGGATGGTATGGAGTTGAGGTTGACACCTATCGGATCGTGGTAGCATGAAATGCTTCTTCTAGAGGTATGAGCTTGTGACAGTATATGAAAGCCTGTGGAGTGATGACGAACTACACGTCTCCAAGCGTGGCTGATTGATGGTTGGCCACAGGAACTTTATGTATGAATTGTAAATGAAGATTATGATAAATTGAGGAGTTGGATCAACGGCTCGCTTGGGATCGGCCGGATGTTTACGTGAACCTTGGTGTCGAGTATGAGAAGAGCTATTGCACGAATGATCCCAATTTCAGATCTCTGGTATCCGACGGCCGAGGATGGTAATGATGCAGAAAGGCTGTTTGTTGAAAAGGTGGCTCGCTTTTGGACAGTTGCGGGAACCTACTTCTGCTGCATTCAGATGGTTACAATTTCAATTCATTCAGCGCATGTCTCGGCACTTCATTGACCTCGACGCATATGTATGCTTCAGACCAGATCATTCTATTCGAGTACCAAAGCAAAGAAGTAACTGCGAAAAGTAAAGATGTGGCCCATATGTTGGGTCTGGCCTGGTAAGAGTATGGAACAAAAAGACCAGATCGAAAAGTAGAATTTTTGCACACTCTCATACGTCGCTCAGGACAGTTTCTTAGGTTCCTACCAATAAAAATGCAAATATTGCTGATAATGTAAGAGACTCGATCTCGACTCAAGGATCCAATATGAGGAAGAAGGTCCAAATTTCCTACCAACTCTATTTAGTCTCTGTGCAATACAACCTGACAACATTACCAAATCTCATCTTCCAAGAACATCTAGCCAAATCTTGAGACTGCACATGTCACAACAATTTCCCTCCTTTTTATCCTCGTTTTCCTACTGAGGTGCCTGTTTTCGAGATCGACGCTCCTGCGATAGGATTATGGTCCTGTTTATAGGTTTCAAATCGGCGATGGATGTGAAAGTAAGCTCCCTTGTTTGTGGCTTGGTGACGACGCAGACGGATGTACTTTGTGACGAACATCAGCCTCCCTGCAGTAAGCACGAGACCACTTTCCACTCATGTCGAAAACCCATTGTGGAAGTCACCCTATGTATAGATGCTGAATGAAGTGTGGTAACTTGATTTGGCAATTGCGTTCCAAAAAAGAAATTGTCGCGATATCCCACAGCCATATAATCAGATACAAATGTATGACACACCGTCCATCAGTATCAAAAATAGAACCATTCTTCTTCAGTCTTAAACCCCCGTGCGGCAGAGCCAGTGAGTGAGATCGTCAGATCGCCGAATTGGGGTTCAGAAATTCCATACTTCCTTTTCCAGACTCGTATTTCTTTTTCAAAGATCTGCATTGGGTGATTTCTCCTGCGTATTCTTATCTCCACTTTTCCGCCGATCGATCTCCCCGTATTCCAAAAGGAAGAAAATGAACAGTAGGATGCGATTATTCGTATGTATAGATACACTTGCCATTTGCGGCAGATATGGAGAGCAGATGTGTGTCACAAAATTTAAAAGAGACCTGGAATCAACTTGTAGGGTGTCTTCTGCTTGTACTCCGTCCATTGAGCTCCATACTGTATTTAGTTAGCTTCGGCAATTCTTTATGGTGGAGAGAGAGAGGGGCTACCTTCGGCGCGCAGTACTCGTCTAGCACTTTGATTGCCCGGAAGTTGAAGTCCGCAAGCAAGAAACTGACAACAAATGCGCCTGCACCCCAACCGGAACAAGCCAGTGTATATCCAGCTCTCCACAGAGAGTATCCAGTATAGTTGATGTGTCGTGCAATCTTCCACAGACCACCCGAGTACACCTTTCCTTTATTCTTTGGGTCGCGCTTGAAGTTCCGTCTTTGCGTTTCTGCAATTGCTTCTGTAAGGATACCGACGACATATAGCGCCGATCCGACCAGCAGAGGGGTCTGAGGAAAGGTTTCGTTGCTGGAGAGAGAGGCAGACGCGATGGTCGTCGTGAAGGCCAACGAGTTGATGCTGTTGAAAATGGTGTTATATGTGACAATTGACAAAGCTGCACCCGGTGGGAACTCTTCTTCCGATGTGCCCAATATCCAATAGATTTGTTTGACGGAACTTCCTGCTGCCATGAGAAGGATAATCATCCGGTATGGAGAGAGCCCGAGTTTGTCGATAAATGTACCTGAATTCGTCGCAAGACCTGCAGGCAGTTGGGTAATTCCCATTTTGGAGAGGAGGGTAGATCCAACGCCGTGAGCGAGGATTCCATATTGGAGGAGTGGATCGAGAGCGCGTAGCCCAACGAAGAGCGTAGTTCCTAGAGGAGTTGACCTCTTCACGCCACGGTTAATGAGGTCGTAGGATTTGGGCTTCTTCTCCGGAGGAGGCGCCGATGATGGTGAGGCACTCATCTTGTGTGTATTGATAGGCTTTCGAAGAGGACAATATCAATTCATGAGATGTAGTTACACTGGCCGGACCTGGGTGGAGAATGTGGAACTACGTCATCGGTACAAACCTCAGTGCTCATTCCATAACTCTGACGCCAATTCAGTTGATGCCATCGTATCATACTCGTATCGGCCGAGTCAATCCAATGTTTTGTCAGCTAGCTTCCGAGAGCGGCCCACGACGTTTGAAAGAGGAAGCTTGTGCCTGGCCGTTGGTCACAGCTCAAATCCGACCCAGCAGAACCGAGCTACCAGCCTCATCCATCAGGGGGTGGAGAATTTCGCGAGTCAATATGCAGGTCAATGTCCAATGACATGCTTCTCATGCAGACGGGGAAGCACACTTCAGGGGTTTATTTCTCCTTGGTACATTCGACATCTTGATCATCTTGAGAATCGTGCCGGATGAATTTACTAGCTGGGGGCATCCTGGTCAGCCAGAAGAGGTATTTGATTTTTGAAACGTCGTAACTTGGAAGTAAAAAGTACAGGCATAGTGAATCGTGCCTTGAATCGTTCTGGAAGACGCACAGTTCGGACAACTTCGGTCGACGACATGGATTCTGGGGGGGGGGGGGTCGCACTTCCTCGATTTTGTAGAGCATTTCCGTTCGATATTCCTGCTACTTCAAAACCTTGCCACGAATTTATCGCCCTCCAAGCTTCAGTATCTATATTGTATTCAAATGCTACCTTCAGTATGTGCAGGTGAACAGAATGAAGGGCCTTATTGTGAATGTGTCTTTGTTGGAAGCTTCCTTGCCTGAACCGATAGCTTCTGTAGACTTGTAGTTCGCACTGAATTTGGCAAGTACAAGCGTAGTGAATCGTTCTGAAATTTCAAGGGCTTTGGGGTTCCTATAAGACCTGTCTACCCAAGGAATGCTTTGCGACTTAGCCGCGACTTCTTCTTCGATGGACAAGTGGCTGATAGGACAAGAAGGATACGATATCCTGGGATGTAGAGGACGATGGCAGACTCATAAAAGGAACCTGTTCACTTAAAAGCAGAACTACAAAGGCAGCTCTTGAGATATCTATGGAATTCGATTTAATCAGACCGAAAATTATAATTTTCAAAACAAAAATCAAAGCAAATAACAACGCAACCAGCCACGACTCATCGAGGTAGGACGAAAATGGCGTTCGTGTTAATAAAGTAGTAATAAAATGGGTTGCCTAAAGATCGACTATTCATCCATAAATCGATCGTATGTATTATAAGAAGAAGAAGACGAGGATGGCTGTCAGGGGCAATTCCGTACGAGGTCCGAGTGCCTTATGATTCAATAGAGTCGTGAGCAAGCCGCCCGCCTCAAGATTAAATAGAGAATTGGCGGATTGTGCCGCGTGGTGACGACAATCGGTTAACTGATCCGACCCTTCCAATTGCACGTGGGGCAGTGAAGATGCTGCATTGCAATATTTAATTTCCTAACGCCTTGAAGGAGTCGGAGGAGACACAAACAAATGTGATAGATCACAGCCCCACGAGTCTGGACCAAAGCCACAATAACAATCCGGACGTCGGTCCATCTCAAAAAATGGAAAGAGGTCATTTTCACAGCATTGATCGTGGGTTCTATCTTTGCGCAGCAAGCAGCAGGTACATCGGAGGACTCCCGATGCATTTGAAGGGACGGGACAAATCCACTAGAAATTTGAAGTCAATGTTGATTAAGGTCATAATTGGTACAGGGCTTGGCTAGATACATTCGTGGACAATACGCTAAATGCTACAAGTGAAGCTAATAAAACAAGGTATTTGAACAGCCGCCGATAAGCAAACGGGAAATGCCTGCAATGAACATGTGGGTATCATGATGGTCCGCGAGGACACAGGTCGTAACAAAAATGCCGGAAGAGACGAAAAAAGGTTGTGCAACAACATGAGAAGAATCGTAAAAGATAAATGCCGAAAGAAGAACAACAGGATGCATCGGTTATTATCTGGAAATTGAAGGGGCCCCGACTAAATCGAGAGGCTGAGTCAGACAGAATCCAAAATCGATCCCTGGACTGGGTAGTGGTGGCTCGATCAGGCTGGATATGCTAGTCCATCGCTTGCCGCTTTTGCTATTGCTGCGATGCACGCTCTTCGAACGCTTCGGTGGCGCTGCCATCAGCTTTGGCACTTCGATGCGGAGGCCGTGTGCTGTTCGCGGTCTGTCTGTTGCCGGACTCGAAGGAAATTCTGAATCGGCAGGGGATTTAGCCAGGCGGCGGGTGGAGAATGATGATCCCGGCGTGGGAGTAATTTCTCGAAAGAACTCCGCAGTGGGTGTTGGTATAGATTCAAGAAGCGGAGACAACTCTGGAGCAGGCGTTGGAGGTAGAGGCCATTGCATGTCTGAAAACCCAGGAGGCATCGGTGATGGGGGTGGTTCTGCCGCCCCAAAAGTGTAGGTAGTCGTGCTCACAGGGCTGGTAGGGCTGTCGGAGAAGTTTCGTGAAGAGATTGACAGAGGTGACAACGTCAAGTTTGCTGGCGCTTTGGGCAATGCCTGCATTGGTGGAGGACCTGGAGTCGGTGGCAGTACACGGGTACCTTCAGTCAAGGACGATGATCGAGGTAGCGCGAGTATGGTTTCCCGAATTTGAATTTCCCGGAGTTGAGGCTTTTGCCTTCGCGTTGCGAGCGAACGATCTGCAGGTTTGGGTTCTTCTGGAGGCCCCTCAACTGTGATTTGAGGCTGCTCCGGAAGAGATGGCCAGGGCAGGCTTGCGCCATCATCAACGTAATCTGGAAATGGAGAAACAACCATTCGAGTAGATGGTAGTCGAGGAATAGACCGTGAGCGAGGTGAAGACACTTCTCGATCGTGGTCTTCTTGGGCATTCGATGATTCTAGAGGTCCTTCTCGGAGAAAATTGACCAAGGTCGAGTTTCTTGTATTGCGGACTTCAGGTTCGCGCGCTACTAAGTGAGAACGATGAGAAGGTATCGGAGGAGGCATTCTGGGAGCGCGAGGTTGTCGAGCTGGACGACTCTCGGGGAGTTCTGCAGGTCCGTCTCGCAAAAAATCCGCCAGAGCAGAACAGCTCGTATTCTTAACCTCTGCTTCGCGTGCCACTAGGCGTTTGCGGCCAGTTCGCCGCGACGAAGCAAGACTCGCTGTTTCTGATGTGAAGCTTCCAGCTCTTTCGATACTCCCGGCACGGGTCCTTGGAGGGCTTGCGGAAGGTGGGCTTGAGGGCAAAGAATTGACCGATCGATACAGTCTGTTGTCAGAAGAAACCGATCGAACTCCCGAGCTGGCGTTTGAGGTCTTCCTTTCGTATAGATACGATCGCTGTAAGCGCGAACGTGGCCCAGTAGACCCAAAGTAAGCATCGACAGGGGACAATGTCGCGTAGCTGGGCTCTTCGGCGGGTGGAGTCGGTGGTCTCGACATAACTTGCATTGCAGCGGCATGTGCTGGGTGGCCGAGTCGATAGGCTTGCTGTACGACCTCTCCAACCCCACTTGGAAACTCTCGATACTCGAGGCAGCGCTTTAGTTCAGCGGAGCTGTCTCGCTGCCACTCTAGGATAGGCCATCCAGCTTTCGAGTGGCCATGGCATTTGATCATAAACTTTTTGAAAGTTTCACGAGTGTCCGGTTGGCGGAGTAGATTTCTGACGGTGGTGGTGTATTGCCAGTTAGGTGTTTCCCTGTTGGACCCAAGACGCCTGGCAAGACCTTCATAGTGACTAGCAACATGCTTGCACCTCTTGCTCCAATCCAAAAACACAGCTTTGCATCCATCAAAGCCACACGCCCAGGCCTTGCGCTCTGGCAGTAGTCGAACACATTCAGCAGAATGTTTGCAACTGTCACAGAAATGCATCGCTTCGTGATGTGCTTCGAAACTCTTCCCAGAGTCGAAGACCGCCTCACATCCGGATTGGGGACATGGCCAATACGATTGTCGTTCGTGAAAAATCCATTCATGAGTTTCCCAATCGCCTCTTTTCTCAAACCCATTGCCACAATGTACACAAAAATATACTGGCGTTGATACGAAAAGTTCCTGCCTTGGAAATGATTGGACACCCAGGGCGTGGTCTCGCAGGGCGTAGTCGGAGATACTCCTTGTCAAAGCTTGGGGTCGATTCGCGGTATTCCTAGTTCGGTACATATCCGGAAACTCTGACCATTCACTGATGGGAGGAATGGAAGATGTATATGAGGCTGAAGGGTTTGAGCGATGCTGTTTGGAGCTGGATGATATGGAAATAGACGATCGAGTTGAAACACTGCCAGCAGTTGAGTATGATGTATTAGACGCTCTTGTCGATGCAGATGTATCCGATCCTCTGCTCTTCGTAGACACCAACGATAATCGTGCTGAGGCAAATTAGCTCCGAAACAGAGTTTCAACAACTCAGACTCACGCGTTGTTATGTAGTCCTGTTCGAACAAAGAAGCCAAAATGTGTGGAGGATAATTTTGCCTTAGACGTTGCACTGCATCTGCGTCTTCCCTTGCCAAATCCAGTTGACTTCCGCTCGATGTGGAGGGCAAATCGAGCCCCATTAGCGCTGGCGAGGGATGTTTTCCTGAGCACAAAAACAGTGTGAATGAATACAGTGCCTTGCTTCGTTGCACAAACCCTTTGCGGGAGACCTTGCGTCTATCTTTCTGAGCAAACCAGGCTCATGGAGGAGAGAAAAATATCGAACGATGGGTATGAGACAAGTCGAGGGAAACGATCAGAAACAGGAGGGTGCTCCCGGTTGCAGGGTTGCGATCGTGATAAGTTGGCCAGCATAAACCCCAAGGACCGGGGCATATCTGATATATCACGGCTGCGGCCATGTGGAGGTTGAAAAGACCCCAAACGGATATGGAAACGCCACATCCACTTTCGTCTTAGGAGACTTGTCAGATACTAGGGGGCCTTGCGGCACGGAACATGGCTCGAGCCTCTTGCAGGTTAAAGCCGACGCCAAGTTGGCCTAACTTGTCAGCTAGCGTGGCTATCAGAGACTATCAATCCTCACTCCATAGGCCAGAGGCCAGAAAGGTTCTTGCTTGATTGCTCCAATATTCCCCCTGTCGAATCGGACATCTTCAAGCAAGACACAATCCTTCAGCCTAGCGACTACGAACTTCGGTACTGAGTAGTGTGATCATTAGATGTTTCATTCATGAGAAAGTCATGACGACGAAGTGTGTGACAAAACTCGAACAAATACATTCATCAAGACGAATTCCCATGACAATTCAAGACCGTTGAACAACCCTGGTTGTCAATTCAGTGGCTAAGCATTGGACATGTCCCCACAGTAGCCGAATCCGCGCAATAGGTCAAAGCTTTCGGCACAAAAATATAATTGGACTCTCCAAATCGTGAAATGTGATCCCTTCCTGGGGGCGTATTTCGCCCCTGCGGAAGGAAATTATTTGCAGAAGACAGGGTCCACAGAAGGGATGTTTGTGTTTCAGTGGATTCTTCAAGATTCGGAGACATGACTTTCCACAAAATCTGTACCACCAATGACCGCGGATACATTCCGAGAGCACTCAATTGGCCTTTGTTGACTGTGCTCAGGAGAAGGTCAAGAAAGCACACGAAACCTCAATCAGCGGATGAAAGGTGGATGTTTCACGATAGCCAGTTTGCCTGGTTCCTTTTTGTGCTCTCTACGAGCCGGAACAAAGTCGCCAAGGGCGGCATTCTGAATATTGCTCGATTGGAACTCCCTGTAGGAAAAGTTTGGCACCTGTGGCGAAGCGAGTAGACAGTCCCACACTAGATGTAACCGGATGGGCAATTCGCAGAAGTAATTCGCCCAGCCGATCTGCAAAGCGTGAATTGTTCTCCCACGTCCTGCTCATTTTACTTGAGGATCGCCAGATAGGGCACTTCTCGTTGTGGTCCGGATCGGAGTGCTGCTATGCTCGTCAGCCTCTACTCTGAACGCCGCCAGTTTAGCAGGATTCGCAAGGCCATCGCCTGCCCGATCTGTTTCGTCGCTCAATTCGGATACAATGATTTCTTCATTTGGATCTTAACGAACCGAATAGGCTACCCACCTAATCTTGAATAATGATGAAGCTAATGTGAGGTATCGCGAGGCGATTCTGCAAAGGATGGCGTTAGACTGGCTTCCAAGAGCAGATACAGCGGCTGGCGTCATGCAGCACTAAAAAGAAATGCTCTCCCTACCTCGAGAAGTTGGTGCTCGGTCCGATTATTATCATCTAGGTGAGACGACATGCGATGTTTTAGGAATCACACAGATGACAACATAGCTGACTATTTCCCGAATAGCTAGAACGAATGATGCATTCTCCGACTAAGAGACGTGGTACACAGCTAGTTTCGATGTCGGATCCACCTCGCAAATCCTCGGATTTTCCCGTTTGACGTGCAACAATAGGACCTCTTTGAGCAGCGATATCAGCATTCTCAACACCCCAAACGCTGTATGATCCAAACAGGACTGTCAGCAGTGGGACGAAGTCTGACGGACAAAGGAGAGGACGCCTCTTCAGAGTCCTGAGGAGGGTGAATGTTGAAGAATGAATTGATGGCCCCCACAGAAGTTTACACCGCCTGTTGAACTCAGCCTCGTCCACTATGGACTATAGTACTCCTGGATTGTTGCTGAAAGTGTTGAATGTAACCCAGGCATGCAGGTATTCGCAAACAGCAAACACCTCAGAGAGGTACATAAAGATGGGAGGACTAGCTTCGCATCCATCCCTAAGCAAGTCAAGTCATCAAATTCAATAGAAAGGGCATAAAACGTATGCCAGATAACCGGAGTAAAAGAGATCAAGCTTATTCCAGTGGAATTTGTGGATCTCGCTTACTTGAGCCACTTCTAATTATCTGTCTAGCTAGGCTGGCTCTTTTTGCAACGCCTTCCAAGATTGACGAATTTCGACGTGCAGCATTTAGGAATGGAAGTGCACTCTTGTAGCCAAGTTCGCTCTGTTCATTGGTCAGAGGCTTCCTGGTTTGCCATCACTTCAACGACCCCAAGATTGCGATTGCTGTATAATGCTCAAGTTGATAATAGATCGAGGCGTGCAGTCAAAAGCCTGGGAGGCCACGAAAAATATCTTGGGGGAATGGTTGCTGGCGTCGTGGTGTGTTGCAAAGAGCTAGGAATTTGTTCGACCTCGACTTGAACTCGAAAGTCAAACAATAACAACATGAAGATTTGGGACTATCAGATATTGAAAGGAAAGACTAGCAAACTGACGGTTGTCTTCTGGCCGTTGTGAACCGATGCTCGCAATACAACGCGTCGTTTGACGCGCCAGGCCACGTTCTTGCCTTTCTGGGTTCACCTCTAAGTCAACACCTTGCAATGGTCTTGTATTTAGATCGATCATGTATATTACCGAGTCTCATTGCCGGTTTGCGAAAGGGCTTTCCAATCATCATTGATATACCGCTCCATGGACTGCGACTCAACACCACATGATAGAGATAGGCATGGTATCTGCACTATCAGCTTGCAGACACCACTTCTTTGGCTCATTGATATGGCTTAGGAGCTTTGCTATTCACAATATATATATTCGGTATTACTTGGCTCCTATTGATTTTGAGCATCAGTCTGCTCGGACAACATCGCCACGTTCTGCATGGTATGGCGAGACGTGACGGGATAAAAAGATCGTTGCTTTGTTTCATCAGTGATCAAAGGCAATAGTTAGTATTAAATCAGTAAGCAAATTTAGAGGCAGGAAGCCGTGAAGTGCAGGATTTCGTTTGTTCGGCCCTGGTCTTGGGGATAGTTGCATTCTGTTTCTATATGTACCCCTTCATTTCTCTAACCCAACACCTATGGTAAAATGGACGATAATACGAATGGCGTGAACGTTTGACCCTACACTTGACCAATTGAAACCATTGGATGACGGTCGGCGCCCCTTTTCATATAGCACCACGCAAGCCCAAACTTCATTACGAGCTATACCTTCTACCTCGCCGTGGAGAAGTCTCCGAATCCTTACTTCAACAAGTTTGCCACGAACGGCTTCCATAAAAAACCCGGTGCAGACTTCGAAGATGAGTTCGACCGCCTTGCTTCTCATATGGACTGGTTCAGTCTCGGAGAGGCATACAACAAGCACCACGCCAACGCGCAAGCCTTAGAGCAACAAGGTGGAGTTTCTCTGATTGTCCCAATCAATCAGCACAGTCAGGCCCGTGTCTCACTATACTTCGTTAAATTCATGGTCAATGACTTCTCTCCCAACCCAAGAGCAGGCTTCCAGGGCGAGTTCGACCGTCTCACGAAGGTCACGGACTAGACGAAGAAGAGCAATGAGTACCGTCAGAATCGGCTTGAGGCCATGGAAGGTAAACTCAATAATCTCTATGGACGCAGCTCCAAGCTCCAAGGCTGACAGGAATTATGTGCAGACGTCGGTGTCGAATCAGTCCCCTTATCGGTTACGAAGTGCAAGAAGGTTAGTCTTTGTCACCAGTATTCAACCGTCAGCCAAACAACTTACCAGCGCCTGAATTAGGAACTAGCCAAGTTGTACGTTAACTTGTACGATCTCGTGGACAGGAAGCGTAATCCTGAGCTACGTCACAACAACGCTGCTGTTAAGCGCTTTATTTCGCTAGATGAGCTCCGCAACTACACAATCAAGAACCAAAAGGTCTTCGCGAAAAATAAAGCGAAGAAACATGGCTACATGAAGGCCTTGTTGCGCCACATTTTTTGAGCTGCCATTTGGACGGTGCCGGACTATGGCAACATTTTGGAAAGCCTAGGGAAATTATCGACCGGATTCAATGTTCCATGCTTTTCCATGCTGGGAAAGATGCTTGCTGGATGTTTTCGGGGATGGATAGCAGCCTCGAGAATTTGCTAAATTTGCTACTGAGCGTTGTTTGCTCCAAGACCATGGAAACAGGGAGCAGGGTATTTCCTGGTTTCAAGTTCTCAACCGGCAACGTCTGTTGGTGAAGCCAATCTGATGTAGTTTAAATAAAAGTAACTGCTTCAGGACTACAAGTCAACCTCTCAACTGACCTACCGACCCCATACCCAACTTGGTTGTGCCTCTACCTTCACTTTTTCCGCCGTAGTTGCACAGTGTCGAAGGCTTGCATCACGTATGAGAGCATTCCGTAGAGCACTATAGTAAGATGCCGTAGACTCGTTCTCATGAAAGGCACAGAAAGAGAGAGGTCACGGTTTGTCCAGTCGCTGCACTGCCAATGATGGTTGTGAGGATGCTCCCCAGATAAAGAAAAAGCAAATACATCTAATGAAGCCTTTAAAAACTCTATAGTACCCTTGAGGTGCTGAGGTCATTTATGTTCTACAATGATTGATGGTCAACGATGAGTCAATGAGAAGAGGTGTGGTTGTAGAAAAGTAGAACCACAACAGAACACGAAAAGTTAAATCTCTCTTCGACGAAAGCATTGTACGAGCGCTACTTGATCAGGTCCTGGCTCAAGCTGGAATGGCGTCTGATCCTTTCACCAACAACATGGCAAGGCCCTCCTGCCATTACATTGACGCAGGCTCTCATGGCTAGGGTGCCTTGAGAAATCGGCAGTCCGTTTCTACACCGTATGCCACGCCTAGAGAGCAGAGGTGAAAGCTGAGAATGCTACATGATTTGTACGAACGACTTGATCCCGTACGTTCCTGCTACCGCGACTATAGACGTAGATGAGGCGACTATAGCAGTTATCCCCTTGGTGCGAACGGCAAATCTAATATTGTCATTGATATGCTCTCGTCTCCCGCAGAGCCTTGGACGTCGCGTCCCCAGCCTGTTCTGGATATCAATACAATACACAAGAAGGAGGAAAGTTGGAGACCAGGTCGAGCAAGGGAGAACATTCCGAAGACCAAAAATGGGCGTACGGTCGCCAGTCAAGCAGAGATGTAGAGATGAAACGATTGGGGCCTTTGTTTCGATATCGTACTCCCAACACGGCTGGTCCCAGTCAACCACATTGTTGTCGGGCAATGATGACATAACCATCTCGCCCCGCCTCCAGCTCTGGGTCGAGAAATAGTCTAGGGCAGCAAAAGCTCTCACCCTCGGGGATCCCGCAATATAGAAATGCGAGCAAGTTCCACCGCGTTTCAGCCTACGTCATGGAAATATACGACTCCGAGAGACAGCCAAAAATGAGGAGTTGGCATCGTCTGGAACCAGGACTAGGTATCTGTGGGTTTTGAAGCAACTCTTGATCTTTAAAGATGGTTACATTGGCGGTTGAAGATGACTTGACAAAAATAGAAAGACATCGGAAGAAATCAAGTCCGACTCGTAATTCAGGGGGCCCAGCTCTGCAAAGGCTGGATATCTTTGCTGAAAATGCCAGAATGCAGTACGGCTTCCACACCAATTCTACAGGACAACTACACTCGATTCCAAAACTTCTTTGCGGAACGACTAAGCCTTGACTCTTACCTTTCAATTGCGAACGTAAACGCTTCCTCAGCGAGTATGGAGTTTACGTCCCTGAAGAATCGATATTCACTGTTTTTGAATATATTTTCGTATCGTGTTTTGTTAGCAGTGGGTTACGTTTCAGCGAGCCTAAGACAATGAGCTTTCTTCTTCATGCAGATGGATTTAGATGGCCAACAGATTTCTAGCAACAATTTCTCACAACGAGGATTGTTTTCGCAGCAAATCAATCGATCTGTTCACTCAAGATTTCTATCACCGTGTCAATAAATATAGCCCAATATCGCAAAATTACTAAGAAATCCACAGAGCATTTGCGTCTACTACCTTATTCTGTCATAACCAGAACTATAAGCACGATGCTTGCTATGAATCAACCAGGAGCCTATCCTCTCCTGAGGCGCTGAGGGAAGCCATTGATCCAAATCGGGTGCTTCGAAGAGAATAATCGCGGCGCACTATGCAGGATATTTGATACCCATTGACCATCAACACAAGTATTTGAGCAAGCCAGAAATCCTGGAGGATGATGCGAAAAAAATCGAAGGAATCAACGTCAACCGAAATTGGCCAAACTGGGCAGTATCAACAAATTTCCAGAATTAGTCCTGTGGAGGCTGTCGATGCTTGATTAGGATTCGTCATTGGGGTTCTAATCAAGCCATCTTGTGAGATGGACTTTTGTGGCATCTCGCCTCTGCATCGTAAAATTGAAAGCGAATCTGACTGACTTGTGGTCATCTCCACAGAAACCCCGTCAATCAACGACAATCTTTGAGACCTATTCTTCAGAAACGACTGGCGCGCGACTCGCAAGTGAGGGAACCCTCAACTACGACCCCTCATTCAGTGGAGCGCACGACTTGATTAGCTCGGCATCCTGCACGATCGATGGCCGGGCGGCGACAACTGACTTATCACGGATGTGAGATTGCACCTCGACCTCTCGGAATTCAGATGAAATGTCCAGGAGGTCGACCCCGGTTTTCGATTTGTAGATGACTAGGGGCCAAGTCCGTCGTAGATCCAGGCCTGGTGCACGAAATGAGGCCGGAGTTGATCCGTGAAAGTCATCACGACCGTGGCTGGTGGTTGAAAGGCTTGTTCAAGTAATGTAACTGACCGTTGGACCGCGTGGCAAAGTGCTTAGGGGGTAATGGGGGCACGAATTGCGACAGGGCAGTGACGTTGGCCGCCTTCTCGGATCCTAGCAGCAACGCGACATAATCTTGCTGTTATTCAAGGACCTAAGGACAGCATTCGTGTGCTTTGTATCTCCTTCCACGGCACAACGAAAACCCATCGTGAGATGTGGTCGTCCCCAAGCTTTTCATTTGTGCCGAGGTTTTTGCCCTGTCCGTTTTCTCCGATTGGCCACATTTTCGCCTAGAAATCCTCTTTTGACCTTGAAACAACGCCCAATCTCCCTCCGTTCTCATTTCTCCTCCTCAAATATACTCGAGAGCCCAAGTGTCTTCGACCAGCTGGACAGTCCTGAAGAGAAATGAGTCTTGGCCCACTCATACCTTCCTGCTTCGCTCGACGTTGGAGGCTGATTGATCATAACCCCGATCGCGTTATGGTTCGTCTACTGCACAAGATAGATCCTTCCAACCATCTTATGATGGTCCGCTATCGATGGAGCCTCGAAGTACAGCATCTATAGAGATGACGCTATCTCCTCGCCGCTTCCTTCGCAACTCCTGAAACTCTGGATAGGCGGCAATTCAACCGCACTATATTGCACACTCCTCCACGCAAACGCTGTTTGCGTATACAGCAGGTGTGATTGCTTCCGCCTCCTGCGCCTGTCGTGTATTTCCCAGGTTAGTCACATGGTGAGGTTGACTTGACCAGTGCGTCTTCAGTCGTATAGCTGTTTCGCGGTCATTGTACCAGTGCTAGCGCGTCGATTGTTGTATCTGGGGTAGTACACAAGGCATGCAGGTACCCTGCCCCCTGCTGCTCGTCAATTACTTGGCTCCTCTGCGGATTTGAAACACAATTGTTGCCCAATGTTATTCCCTGGCTTCGCCAATCGTCAGTCCATCCTGGGATTCGGCTCGGGATGCACAGAGTCTACTAGTGGTGCAAATCAGCGTTCGTGACTGGCGCTGGAATGCGGCGTTGCCCTCATATGGTCGTGCTCTCCTCAAGGGCCTGACGAACCCTCTGCATCCGCACTCCTTTCAATCATTCGCTCTTTATTTCGTTCCTTCACTTCTTTCGTTGTTCTTTGCACTGTGACGCCAGTCGTTGCCTTTTCACTCCTTTACTCACGCTCTTTTGATATTGCTTCTTTTTCACTCTTTACTATCACTCCTGTGCTCCCACTCAGTCAAATCTGAGCGATATCTCATTCTACCCTCTGGAAGGACACTTGATTCTTTTCCAGATACGCAGGCTTCTGGAGATCCAAAAGAGCCTCCCTCGTGCGCGTACTCATCATCGTCGGGACTCGGAGGAGGATGTATCTTGCTCGGCATTCATACTGAAGGCTTCAGTAAGTACCGACCATTCGTTGATGCATTTCCTACCACGTGTTGGGTAGCAAGACCCAGCCCAAGGGAGCCACGAGGATTTGAGGTGTTTGTCCATCTCACAGCCCGACTTGTCTCACTCCGACCATGCTACGGACCTGCTTTTAAGGCTGTTCCATATGACTGACCAATTTTAGTTGCCAAGATATACGAGCTGTGAATCCTAACTCCTCGTCACCTCTTTCTTAACAGCTCAATCTGTTCATTCACTCACACATCTCCGCTATCGGAAGACTTGTCGTTTTGCGGTGTACACAGCCAGTGACCTTTGGCTATTTAAGGCCTCTGTTTCAAACATCTCTCTACCTTTCCAGAATATCACTATGGAGCTGCTTTCAAACTTTCTGTACCTTGCGGCTTTCTTTGCCTCTCCCACTACTGCATCATGGCGTATGCGATGCGCCGACTTTCCGGGAGCTTTTCGCATTGATCCTATCGACGCGCCTGGCATCGCCGCAAAGCACGCTCATCTTATTCATGGCGGAGTTAACTTTGGAATGTCAACAACCTACGAGGATCTACGGGCTTCCAAGTGCTCAACCTGCCAGGTGGCTCAGGACAAGTCCGCCTATTGGTAGGTCAAATTCGCCCAAAACTAAACTGCCACTCTTTTTATGTTTTACGCTAATCTTATTACTCCAGGGTACCCTCACTTCATTTTCAACACGGCGATGGCACATTTGAAGCATTGCCACAAATTGGTGGGATTGCTGTGTAAGTCTTGAAATGAATGTGATCGCGACCATTTCAATTTCTAATTTTGAAGAACAGCTATTACTTCCTAAGATCTGGCTTCGAGCAAGAGCCGGTAAAACCTTTCCCACCCGGATTTCGCATGATCGCGGGTGATTCGCGCCTCCGTGACTTTCAATGGCCCGTACCGGATCCTCCGACCTCGTTCTGGAACGACACCGACTTCACTCAAGCAGCTCTCCGCCAAAAAGCTCTTGGGTTCAATTGTCTTCACTACAACAACCCACCAAACGAAGATACTTTGTTCCGCCATTTCCTTCCGGAAAAGACTTTCTTGGAGAATAATTGCTACTCTGGAATTCGCATCGAACTTGCCTTCCCTTCTTGCTGGAACGGCAAAGATGTCGATTCAGCTGACCACAAATCACATGTCGCCTATCCAAGTTTTGTTCAGTCTGGAAAATGCCCCCCAGATTACCCTGTCAGACTACCAACCTTACTATACGAAGTCATCTTCGACACCCAAATCAACAAAGGAAAAGATGGATCATACGTCTTCTCCAACGGAGACACGACTGGATTTGGCAACCACGGCGACTTCTTCAGTGGATGGGATCCGGCGTTCCTTCAACAAGCTATTGAACAATGCACAGATCCTATGAGTGACATTACAAAGTGCAGCCTGTTCCATCTAACGCCGGATGATGAATTTAACGCATGCGCAAAACAATTTGAGGCAGCACCTATTGTGGCAAACGAGAACTGTGCTGCCAGAAGGTCTACTCTTTGCGGAAACAATATCAAGTATGGAAGCGCTCCTCCACCACCGCCTGCTCCTGTGGTGCCTCCTCCTGCACCCTACGTTGCCCCTCCTCCACCTCCCGCTCCGCCAGCTGCTCCGCCACCACCTCCCGTCGTAGCACCCGCTCCAAGTAAGTTTAAGTTCTTGCAGTCAATGCTTTGCCCTTTCACAAACCCGCTGAACTCGTGAATGCTCCACGAGAACGAAAGTGCCCTAACTAGGACTTCATAAAAGTCTTACCATGATCCCGCAACAAACTTAATTATAGCCTTTTACTAACTTCGCTAGTTCCACCACCACCACCACCACCACCTCCAGTTGTCCAACCACCGCCTCCTCCACCCCCAGCAGCGCCGGCTCCAACTGCTGCTCCAGCTCTGCCTCCACCACCGCCGGGTGTCTCATTTGCGCAGACATTCACCGAAACGAGAAATGGAAAGGCTGTTGTTGTATATGTAGTTGAGACCACGACTACTGAGGACATCACGACCACCATGTTTGTGAAACGACATGTACATCATGCGAGGGCGCATGGTCATCATTAAGTACTCCTGGCGGCGTTGTTGCTATTTGATTGCTTCTGTTCATGTAGGATAGATTTGCATGGGGATGGTGAGATGAATTTCTGTCAGTTGTGTTAGTTGAGTATGGAGACGAGCATGCTATCTTGTGTTATGCGTCATGAATTCATCATTTACAGCTTACATTTTACGTCGAATTGTCGTAGTGACTAGTCTGATCAAGAGGGCATTCAAGCAAGCCCACAATTTATCTCGTTATGATTTGAATTCTTGACGAGTCTTGATTGATTGATTGATTGTTGGTTTCGAGCTACACGCCAATGGTCCCAATAACGAGGTGGGAGTAATTCCTTCCACCTTTATCAGAGACATTTGAGAGTGTCCAAAACTCTTTCGTGTCCTTATTGAAGCCTTTTTTATATTTCCTATTACAGAACTTGTGGTTGTAGCGTGTTTCCATTTCGCGTCTTGTTTTTGTATTTCAACGCCTCTCTGTTCGTCCTTCACTACACTATACTGAAGGACTTGCATGGTCGTCCTTACTTCTCTTGGCTTCAGTTCACGTCATCTCGAATCGCACTTGTTCTATCGTCGTTGCGGCTCCAATTCACGATCACGAAGCATGTTCTTCAATCCTTCGCCACCATTCTGCACCTCCCGTGGATACTACAGGCACTTGGCTCCCGGTTGTCAATTTTGCACGACCTGTCGACGATACGGACACACGACAGCATTCTGTTTCTTTCGGTTTGCAGTCATGGGAGTTCATGGAGGAGTACTAGGGCTTGTCCAGTTGGCGGCACGTGGAGCAACAGGTAGCAGTGGCACAATAACAAAGGGCAACAGCATCTCAGCAATTGGCAGAACTAGTGGTTACGGAGCACCAGCAGAGGGAACAAGAAATTCCGGATGCATATCGGCAGATGGAATAGCAGATGGCGGCTACACAGAGACCGCGGGGGACAGCAGGTAGGCCATGGTGGACAGGGAATGATGGCAGTGAGTAGCGGACAACGGACCGCGCTCACAGGGCAGTACGCGCTTTCTGTTGGCAAAGGCAAGTCAGCTGAGATCAGGGCGTCGGTTGACGGAGGGCTTCCCGAATCAACACGCCATCGAACCAATAAAGAGCAGAGAAGAAGGGCAAAGCAGCAGAAGAGAGCCGATAATCTGATCAAGGCGAGGTGGAAGAGGTGAAGAAGAATGAGGACGAGTCTGAGTAGAACTAGCCAAGAGTTGGGCATGCGATATTTCTTGGTCACGGTTCACCGACCAAAAGACGAGCTCAATGTTTCAATCAAAATATCCATTATAGTTGAATACAGAACCCTATCAGAAAATCCACCCACCGCATATACAAATAAAATCCTCTTGCCTCGGGGGGTTGGAGGTTGGTATCGTGTGGATGGGTGGTGTTTAGATCATTTAAAGTGGCGGCGAGTTCTGTGCTGTTAAGAGAATGGATGATGACTGCTGAGGCAACGATTGGGCAGAGGGATGAGCAGCGTTAGTATCGCTGGAAGAATGTAGAGCTTCATTTTGATGTTTTGGGCAGAGTCTTTTCGACTGCGAAAAGGGTTTCTTGCAAGAAGAGGATGAGGGAATTTCGATATCTTAATTCTTTATTCTGGGATTGCGATATTCTGCTCACCTGTACCTTGAGCATCACCAAATAAGGTAATAGAAGCTTCATGGATGGAGACCATACCAAACTTTGTCGTTATCCTTTTCCATCAGACGATCCACAGTCTGCCACACGTTCAGGGTAGTCCCACAGCAACAAGATGCGTTACTCGATTTCCAAACATTCCAACCTCAGGACATTTGCGCATGAAGAAAAAAACTTACGCAGATAGGAAACATCAGATTCGTAAAATTACCTCTCTTGCCCAATTTAACAGTGCTTTGTACCGCATACATAGTTTAATAGCTTATTCGCAAAAATTCCATCTATGAGGTCAGGTCAGCACATGAGGTAAATGGGTATCATTCGCATTATCTCTCCCACAATAAACAAGTGTGGTTGGTGTATTATACATGCCACCTCCAGCTCTCACAAACCAAGACACTAAGAAAAGGGTATGTATGTGCCACGTCGGGCTGGTATCTCAATCTCTCTCTTGTCTCTCCTCCCCATATTACCGCACACAACAAAAGCTATTGCTCCATGCCAGACGACCTCAAACAAAAGATCCCACCTAACGCCTCCACCAGTGAAGGCCGTTCAATGAATCTTAGTAGTGCGGCCGTGAAGAAACATCAAACATATACCGGCCCAGCCCATGACTCCCTCCGATTCTCCCACCGACATGCTATGCACCCCCAAAAGGACGAAGAAACGCAAAGGGTATAAAAGAAAAAGACACCGTTCTGGTGAGTGGAGAGTGTATGTGGTATCCCAAAAGCAAAATGCCTCCGCAACAGACAATAAGGAAAAGTTGGCAATCATTTTCCAACATCTTAGCTCACACCGGGCTCCATCCCTTGATTTTCAGAGACAGCGAGGTCCGAGATGAGATCGTGTAGTCCTTCCAAGCCTTCTTCTGGTAAGCGACTACCCCTTGTGCTGTCGATTTCGATGCCAGAATCCGCTTCTTCAGATTGCCAGCTCTTTCTCCCACCGTCTAGGATTCCTGTCTGGTTTTCGAGGATCGGCGTCGGAGTTGCTGACCAAGAGCTAAGTAACGAGTGATCAGCCTCGTAATGTTCTTCTTCTTCTTCTTCGGCATGAACGGGATCCAACACTCGGCCGCCCAACTTTACATCCGAAACGTTGACTTTGTACTCGAGCGCTCTCTTTCCTTCCTGGATCAGATCCTCCGTCCAAGCCATACACCTCTTTAAACTCTGATTCATCTTCTGCGAATCGATAAGCAAGTCCCTATGTTTCGACAAATCAATCTGCAATCTCTTGGAATCCTTCGCCAATTTTTTGGAGTCACTCTCGGCACCTGAAGAAGAGTCTGTGCTCAAATCATCGTCTTCCTCTTCTTCATCCTCGGAACTCACGTCTTCCTCGTCTTCTTCGGAAAGAGCAGGAAGAGGCGAGGTTCCCGGCTCGGCATCATCATCGTAATCTTCGGCCAAATCTGTGCCAACGGAAATTCCCGATAAGCGACCTGCACGTGACAGTCTCCTGAAGTGGCGGAGTTCTTTCTTCTGTCGTTTGACTTCTTTCTCGAGTGATCGATTGATGGCCATGAGACTGGAGTTGCTGATTTCGAGATCCTGTATCTTCCGTTCTACTCTGGCGTTCATGACTGATTCGGGGATGTTTTGAGCCGGCCATGTTGGTTTGTTTGGGCTCTGCGGGACGGAGAATGTGAGAGAGGTTGAAACTGAGCCTTGTCGGGAACGTTCCGATGGTTGTGATATGTTCTCTGTCAATTCTGGTACTGGAGACGGCAATCGAGCGGACGGCGGAGCGCTGGCGTGTTGGATTGGACTTGAAGTAATGTTTGCTAAGTTTGTGGGTGGCTGTAGCGGTGTAAGACCGCATGTTTCGAGCGTGGCAAGGGAAGGTTTCCTATTCGAAGACGCAGATTCTATTGAGCTCAAACTTGATGTTCGACCGTGTCGAACATTCTGTGACAACCCGTTACTCGTCGATCGTTGCCGGGTTGGGTTGAGGGGTGTAGAGGGGAGTATTGACACAGCTTTTGGCCTCTCATTCGGCCTCATAATCTGTGAAGCGCCTTTCCTGTAGGATAAGTGCAAATTGAAGCCATCTTTGGTGGGTGAAGCTGCTCGGAACATGGGCGCAGCTTGTAGAAAGGGCATGGGAGATGGGCTGTGTATAGGAGGCGATGGCAATGGCGGGACAGGTGGGATATCCTCATCTTCTGTCCCATTTGCTCGAAAAAATTGATTCTTTTGCGAGCGATTCGTACTGATATTCGAAAGTGGAGGCGAAGGACTACTCAACGCCCTCGAAGGCACATCTTCATGCTGTCCGTTTGCGTAGAAAAACACGGGTGATTTTTTGACCTCCTTCGTGGGTTCCTGCAGTGGTGGTATTTCTCCCGCATGAAAGAACATAGATCCCAAGCTTGCCGAGCCAATTGATGGTGATGTTGTCCCTGAATAGCCTCCCGGCCTACTCTTTGCACTTCCATTCGAGGATATTCCTAGTCCGCTGAAGCCTATCGGCCGTCTTGGATTCCCACTGGCGGCTCCGTCAACCATGGAATTCGGTCTTGTCGTAGTTGGTGTGCCATTGGGGGTTCCATTTGGACTCGTGTCTGTGGTTCTTGACCTACGCGAGGATGACCTCGGCGTGATATTGTTGCTGATGAGAGCTTTTATGGGAGTGGAAAGGTCCTCCTTTGTGGCACCACTTTTGACCGTACTCGGTGTATTATTGCTTCGCGCCGTCTTGGTCGTGGTAGGCGTTGTCGCACCGAGGTACTGTCCAGCGAGGCGTGGAGTGATAGGCGACTTGACATTGCGACTGCTGGCCAGGGCTGGCATCAATGGACGGGCTGGTGGTGGTGGTGGTTGGGTGTCTCGGGATTTGTTTGGAGGCGGCATTATTGGCGACTGAGTTGATTAGAGCGGAGAAGCGCAACCAGCGTCCAGCGCAGGCAGCATGTTGTTAACAATTCAATGGCAATTGGGTCGCCTGGTTGTTGCGGTGAGTGTTTGATAGGGTGAAGAATGCTGTTGTCTGGATTGTGGACAAGAGCGGTCGAGGTGTGAGTTCGCGATAATTCACACGTCCCAGGCTCAGACTCAGGCTCAGGCCCAGTCCAGTCGCCAAGGAGATTCAAGAAAGTCGAAATGAATACCGAGACAGAGACGGAGACAGAGACGCTAAAGAGGGACAACGCACGCAATATGCACAAAGTACAGCGAGGGAATTAATTGTCCTCCTGGCTTCTGTGTCTGTTTGTTTGTTATGCATCCTGTTATTATTGTCGAATATCTACTTGATCCCCGCAGTGGCTTTCCTCCGCGATGCCACACAGCTTGACGCGCTATGAGCAAGGATACGCGTTCAGCAGCCATGTCTTACCAAGCCCATTAAGCTACTAGGCAACCGTCATCAAGGACCATGGAGTTGGGATGTCAGTGTCAACAATGCCACACGATGCCGATACACATGATGAAGCCCCAAAGGACATGCAGGAGACTCTTCGACATCGGCTGATGGGACCATCCCTCACAAAAGCCGGACAAGATACAGTTGACCAGTCCAAGGTGTGTACCTTGCTTTCTACTCCAAATCTCTTTCCTCTAACATAGCAATTGCCACAGGTCTCGGAAATTATCTTCAACGCCTCCAAAGGCTCCAAATTCTTCAACAACGAACAAGTAAAAGACCACCAACTCACCGAAAAGATCACAAAAATCCTCGCTCGCAAGGATGCCCTCCTCAAGACCGATACCTCCCACGACCTTCGAAAAGCCGATGAATACATTGCCCAACTAGAACTAAGTCGAGACCTTTCCCAAACGATAATACACGTCGATTGCGATGCCTACTACGCCGCCGTCGAAGAGTTGGACAGACCAGAACTCAAACATGTCCCATTCGCCGTAGGGAAAGGTGTCTTGACGACCTGCAACTACCACGCGCGGAAGTTTGGTTGTCGGTCTGGAATGGCTGGCTTCGTGGCAATGAAGCTTTGCCCGCAGCTTATTTGCCTCCCACTCAACTTTGCAAAATATTCGGCCAAAGCAGAGGAAGTCAGAGCTGTATTGGCACAGTACGATCCGCGTTATGAGAGCGCCAGCGTAGACGAGGCATATCTCAACATCACAAGCTATTGCCAGGAACATGACATGGAGCCGGATGACGTCGTGTCACAGATGAGAGCAGAGGTGTATGAGAAGTGCAAGATTACCATATCGGCTGGCATTGCGAGTAACGCGAAATTGGCAAAAATCGGAAGCAACCAGAATAAACCGAACGGACAATTCAGACTTCCGGCTGACCGGGCAAGCATTATGGCATTTATGCGAGATTTGCCATGCAGGAAGGTCAATGGTGTTGGCAGGGTTTTTGAACGAGAATTGGAAGCTATTGGCATCAAGACATGCGGCGACATATATTCACATCGAGCTCTCCTGACAAAACTCTTTGGCGAAAAAGCCTTCCAGTTCCTAATTCAATGCTACCTCGGCCTAGGAAGGACATCTGTGGCACCAGCAGGCGAATCTGAACGCAAGAGTGTAGGCACCGAACGAACCTTTCACGAAATATCAGGGAAGGCGGAATTCAGAGAGAGGCTCCGCCACATTGCCGACGAACTTGAAGACGATCTCAGGAGAACAGAGAACAAAGGGCGAACACTTGTTCTCAAAGTCAAACTATACACATATGAAGTCCTCACGAGACAGACGGTGACGCCTTTCGCCATCCAAAAAGCAGACGACCTGTACAAATTTGGTCTCCAAATGCTCACCAAACTAGAGAAAGAAATGCCGAATATGAAGTTGCGACTTATGGGTCTGCGGTGCACGAGTCTTGTTTCTACCGCAAAGGGGGAGCTTGATTTCTTTGGTCTGCAACGACAAAGGAGCTCAGAGAAGTCTGCGGTGACGACAGATGCTGATGGATGGGAAGTATGGCCAGAAGAAGAATTCGAGGATGCGGCGAAACGCGAACGAGAGGAAGATATGGCTGAATTGGAACGCTTGAGTCAAGAACAACAGCAAGATGACGCGCCGGCAGAACAAACGCCTACGCCAAAAGAGCAGTTCTGGGATTGCCCTATCTGTCAGCGACCGCAGCTCGCCGATGAGAGGGTGTTGAATGAGCATATCGATGCTTGTTTGAGTAAGCAAACCATCAAGGATGTGGTTAAAGAAGCGACGCCAACTGTTGAGAATACTCTGAGTGTTCAGAAAAGGCAGGTCACGATACAGGGGAAGAAAAGGGGTAGACCCAAAGAGAGCGAGAAAGAGGTGGTGAAGAATGTGAGGAGGAAACCTTTTTTCTCATAACCCAGAGAATGAACAACGAGCTATGAAGTATGAGTAATGAATTCTGCTTGGATATGATTTCGCAGTTGTATGCATAGTGAATCTAGGATTGAATGAATGAGTGAATTCCATTCACCGTTTGTAGGCGATAGGTATACTTTTGTTGTCCACCCACCTGCCCCTTCATCACCGCTTCGACTAACTGATAGTCTGGCAGGCTGTAATCAGTTTTCGATTGGAACCCTTCATAGTCCATTTGAATAAACTTCTGGGATGTACAGAGGTTGTCATTTAAGTATATCATATCCGAACAAACAGCGAGGGCGATAATTTCCTGGCAGATTCCAAAATTGTCTTCCTAAAAATTAAACCATGATTGAAAAGAGTATAAGAGTATCTAAATCGATTATAAGAGCTCGTATTTTTAGCCGTTAGCATGAGGTATTTGGGTCACGAAGAAGCCATGTTGCTGTACGAAGCCAAGGACTTTCCGACACGATACCCTCTGTACTCTGTACGTCCCATACCTAGCCAAGGCGAATCAGGGCCACTTACTTTCTTTACAAACCGCGCGCGCTCATCTTTCACGTTGTCAAAAGGTACTACACACGAGACACGTGAGCTAGGTAGAAATGCAGTAGTACACATTTATTCAAAGATTTCACGATCTGCTCACAAGCACTAAACCCAGCCCTCTCCGTCCTTCTATATTGTCCACTCCACTCCACCCCTGACTCTCGCTCTCCTCCCTCCAACCACTTGACACCCAAAAACACTCTCACTTCAACTCAACGTCTGCCCCTCTCCGGTCGGCTGTTGCCCAATATCTGAAAATCATGAGTGGGATTGCTATAATACCCAAAGGTAGCATCTGGGCTAACACCATAATAGGTACCCGGGAGACAGGTCAAAGCGACACCGAGGGTTCCGACGTGCCATCCCCATGAGGCGTCGCAGGTTGTTTGCCCGTTGTCGACTGTGGTCATGAATTGGACGACTGGTGGGTGGCCTGGGGAGGATGTGGACATTGCGCCGGATATGCGGAGGCAGGCCATGGTGCTGGGGAGGAAGGATATGAGGGCTCGGCTGCGGTAGAGGCGGTGATGTGGAACTTCATGTTGGAGTTGAATTAGGATAATATGGTTGAAGTGAGTGAGTGGTTGTTGGAAGATTGTTGCTTGGAGAGGAGACTCGGCTGGTGAATTGCTTGGTATCGGATCGGATTTTGTTGGACAGCAGAACAAAGTTGGCATCATGAAGAGCTTTATATAGTCTCCCGGCTAGGGATCTAATCTGCAACCCCTGTGACCATGATTGCGCAGTACCTGAACATCTCACATCAGACAGACGACATCTGCGCTGCTGTTGCTAACATCGAATTCCAACGGCTTCGTCGCAGACATCAGGGATGTTGCCCAAGAATTTTTGGGGGCAACGACGAGGTACAACATGGTACTGGACTACTACTGTGTATAGAACTACTCCATGGGGGTCCCCGCCCCATACAACAAGGCTGAGCCACTCAGGGTCCCTAGTCATCCCAAACAATCCACCAACCGTGGACCTTGGTGAAAAGTTTGGGGGCCAAGATGGTACCCAATCATTATGTTTCGTATACCGAAGCAGGAAGGAGTACCGCTACCGAGGCCAGCTGATACAGTTGACCAATATGATATCTGGTTATCAGTAGTGTATTTACTACTAGGAGAGGTCACCGGGTTGTGCCTCGTTCGGTGTATAACCAGAATCTCGGAAGCGAAATGGTACAAGCTAAACGCAACGATGTCCAGGGGCAGCATGATTGTGAGCTGAAAATAGCAGGTGCCATTACAGATTAATAAGTGAGTCGTATACAAGCCTGTCCATTATCAAACGTGTGGAAGAAAATTGTGACCAATGGCTGGAGCAAGGCAAACCCTCCACCACAGATACGAAGTGTAATCGAGGATCTTCCTTTCCAAAATTCAACGCTGGGTCTGACAGAATTTCAAATCTCACCTTGCATCAATAGAAAGTGATGCTCTAATTAGTGCAGAATAAGAAAACCTCGGAAGAAAATATCTTGCGTACTTACTCGCCACACATAGCGCTCGAGGTCCGATCAATGGACGAACGTAACCATTCCCGGCACATATACTTGAAAAGAAGCAATAGAAGATTGCAAAGAGCAGTCTTGATCTATCGCACACGCTCGAATAGGTAGCGAAGTTAATTAAGGTTAAGAACTTGACATCAATTAAAGGCTTTCTGAGTATGTCCGAATAATGCTAAAGTAAAATTCTCTTCAAACAAGGGCTACGCGCTGAAGGAAAGACGAGGCCAAATCCTTTCGATCCGGTGAGGTCGCATCACCGCTCCGGAGTTGGTGAACCTCGTGTAATCGGTTGTTCGTCATGTTTAGGGTCCGGTTCGACTACTTGAGCTGTACTCTAGACGTTGAGAGTATGACTTGGAGCCTACAGTCGCATTATCTACACTATTCCAATCTTGATAGATTTTTTGTGCATAAATCCAACATGGACGTATCTATTCTCGCTATCGATGCTTCCATAGCATCAAGGCTCGACAAATCCCGATGTACGTTTTAAATCAGTCCAGCAATGATACTCTCTAGAGCGCTAGTTTTACGTGGCTAATCTCTGCAGAGGATCTGCAGAGCGGACGACAGCATTAAACGGGAGGGAAATCGAAAAGGTGTCCATCAAACAGATATAGGAGTGTGATGTGATAGTAGGGGTGGAAATGTGGCGGTAAAGTACCCGTTGACTTAGAATAGTAAATGAGTGTGGCTAAGAAACCTGCTTGATGGTTGATATTCGATCGAGGATACATGTGAGGCCACCTTTTTCTCCTGTTGGTAGTGTGGTGATGAAGCTCAATCGGAGTAAGTGAATGTTTCATCACTAAGCAGCGGGACGGAAAGAAAGGAGGCGAATCTCCACACTCAGCCTCATCAACGCTCATTGGACGAGACGACGGAGACTACGCCTCCTAGTCGTGGGCCTCGTTTCAACTCGCGATCCCGACATCTCCATCATTTTATCATCCAAATAATTCTACGCATTCTCGATTTTCTCATTGTCCATTCTTTGCATCTTGATATTGATGTCCCTCCTCTTCATTCATCGGTAGACATCATGGCGACGAGTATCTCACCAACAACCCTCTCAACTTCCACCATATCAGCAACAACAACAATATCCCCAGCAGCAAGTTTAACAACAATTTTTACACCACCGGCCCTCTGCACCCTCCCAGTAACTTACGAAAAGAATCCTGATTATGCCTGTCTCCCACCCAATTACAGCTTATTCTGGAACAATAACTCCGGTCTCACGCGCAATGATTACTACTCCCCAGCAATATGTCCTTCCGGAATGACGGTCGGTGGGTCAAGAACTGCCATGGGACAGGGCCCGCCACTAACCGATGGCGAAACGGCGATGATTTGTTGTGCGACTGGGTATACGGTAATTTCGAGCCTAACAAGGAATTGTGTTAGTGAGGCGGGGAGTGGGAAGGTTACGGCTGTTGCTGTGCAGATCAGGTGGAGGGAGAGGGATTTGGCGATTTTGGAGACGGATCCATTGACGCCGGGTATGAAAGCGGAGAGTACGATTGGTAATAGTGGTTCTTCGACATCGGGGGGGATTGTCTCGGTGAGCACGACTTCATCCTCGAGCACAGGCTCTGTTTATGTGGCTACAACTGCTGCGGTTGCGACAACTCCACCATCGAGCCAAGGAATGAGTATCAACGCAAAAGCAGGGATTGGAGCGGGTATCGGTCTAGCAGTTGTCTTCCTGCTCACAAGCCTGCTTTTCTTCCTCATGCGACGGCCTCGACGATCAAAACAAGCTGCGCAGGTTAGATCAGCCGTCGAACTAGATGATTCCAAATTCCCAACGATCCAATTGCCAACAGATATCGAAAAGCCTTCTGCGGTGCACGAGCTACCCCATTATGAGCCGCCCGAAATGCCTGCGCCAATAGCAGCTGAAGCGACGCAAGCTTTAGCACTTTCATCTCATCCTGTATCCACGCCAATAATTGAAGAAACAGTGACGCCCAGAGTCATTGGTCATGACAATGGGCACGCTCCAACTCCCCCAGTGGAAGAAAACTCTGAGCATGTTACCGAAATTCAGAAACTGAAAGCCGAAGAGGAAAAGATACGACAGAGATTGAAAGAACTGGAGGAGATATAGAAAATTAGTAAAATCAACATCGATAATCCAAAAAGAATTCAAACGAGTGTCCTTGATATTACTACTATACAATTATTTCCATCCCTTTCTTGCCTATCCTAATTCCCTCTATCACCTAGATCTTCCAATGAGTTGTTCTCACTCATAATTGTAAGCCGAACCTCGGCGAACTCTTCTCTTGTTACCGTAAACCGTAGCGTCGGGAGTATAAGCGGGTGCAGGAGCGACGACAGGCACAACAGCTTTCAAACCAGCACGTAGAGCGATTTGAATTCCTCTTTGGGCAATGAGATTGGTTGGTGTGCAATTTTGCGTCGCCTATCAATTCAGTGTTGGATCGCAAACTGATGGCAGGAGATACTTACATCAAGAAGATTTTGCATATTCAACTGAACGCCATTATTGAAAGCCTTCAACAAACTTTGAACAGTCGCGACATCAATAGTTGCATCGCCTGTCAAGCTGGATGCGAGAGCCAGCTCCGTTTGTTGAGCATTGGCAATCTGTGATGATGTCAGTCTAGTGAAGTTGAGCCCAGTGTATGGGAGACAAACCTGAGCAAGTCCATTAGCAGCAGGGCTCCCTGTAGGAGCAATGGCCTGATTCCCAGCTCGAATAGCGACACCCGCAGTAACAAAAGCAAGCAATTGCCCCTTTAAAGCCATGAAGAGACCTAAGTTCTTATCCGGTGTCGTAGCAGGAGTTGCCGCGTTACCAGCAGCAGTCCCATTTCTAGTTCCGTTCAATGTAGCCTGAAGGAAAAGCAGAAGACCTTGCGCAGTAACCAACTCACCCTGTTGATCTAGGATATTTTGTTGAATTCCCGAAGCAAGACGATCTACATCAGCAGCACAGGCCTGTGCCTGCGCCGTTGGAGCCGTGTTGCCCGGGTTTGTTGGTGGGATGGGAATGGTCGGGGCAGCGGCGGCGGGAGCAGAAGATGTGGGAGAAAATACTGCTGCTGAGGTTGGCACGGTCATGGACGAATTCGCAGATGGCATTGCGAGGCTGGCTGAAGGGGCTGGAGGGTTCAAGGGAGGCACAACTGGATTTGTATTTCCAGGATTGGTAGTATTGGCGGACGGAACTGGCATTGCAGAAGAGATCGCTGGGTTCGCATTTCCCGAATTGGTAGTACCTGAAGGACTTACAGCGGAGACAATTGGAACCGGGCGAGGTATTTGTGGAGGGCGAGGAACCTGAGGAGCTTTGACTGGGGATGGGACGGTGATTCCTGGGCCAGGGACTGGTCTTGGAGGTGTGAAAAACGGGAAGCCGTATATTTGGGGAGCGGCATCGGCACAAGTGTAGGCCACGGTGAGGCTAATGGCGAGAGTAGAGAAACGCATGTTGATTACTAGGTGCAATGTTTTGGAATGAATGTAAAGGGTTTGTTAGAAAGAACGTGACGGCCGGCGCCTGTGAAGCGAAAGTAACAGGCTGGCTGGCAGAGGAAGAAATGAAGGTGGTAAGAAAAGAACACAACCTACGAACATAGATACTAATTCTTATAGAACCTGAACGTATCGATCATATGGTTGATCAGCCACCATGGTAGGTAGCTCGAGACACTGTGCGAACGATATGGAACGAGGCCTCCAATTACCGTTACCAAGGTCAAAGTGTCGAACCCATGATCTAGAATCAGCCACACGCCTCGACCGGAAATCAGTTATTGTAGGCCGTGAGGGTTTTTCGTATTCCATTGGGGGAAGAACAAGAGAAAGTCGAGATCTTATTGCCAAGACGACATCGCAAACGATCGACAACAGCGGTTCGAAGAAACTCCCGATCCAAGAACGTTTCGGAACCCAGAAAGCTTCGGCTCGGAATAGTTTCGAAGCATGCTGGATCTCGTCGAACGCCGATCGCACAGTTTGCAGTTCCGGATTGAATTGGAGGTAGGCGAGAAGGTCCGACAAAATCGGTCGAATCCGTTTTGACCCAGTTTGATTGGCGCATGGTGTCAGAAAATAGATTCTCTCAGCTGCCGGTCGATGTGCAAAGACGAAGAGAGAAGTCTCAAAAGTCCAGCGCCTGGTTTTGGATGCGACTGATGATGGAAATCAAGCTTTGATGAATTAAAGATGGATTTGGAGTTGAAAGAGAAAAGGGAGACAGGAATTGAAAGGAGTTTTGCATAGACAAAGGGTCGAGCTTGGCAAATGTTCTTGCACGTGATTCTCCCCATTCAAAGATCGTTTAAATCGTGCAAGAGCTCTTAATTCGTTGTAGGTGGGAATTGCAGAGTTCTTTCTCTCCGAAGTTGCGGAATTTTTTTCCCTTTCGGAGCAGATTCAGATCGAGTCGATTTTCGCATCGTTCGACCCCTCACCTCTTGCAGCCTTGCCAAGCTCTTTTGAGCCGCACCCAATTCCCATTGGAGCCACGAGTTCCCATGCAATGCAGACGCCTTGCCACGACCTGCAAGCAGCTTTCCATTCTCACTCCTTTAAAATCGAGGGAAGTCGAGTCTCTCAAAAGTTTGGGTACAAAAATACATCGACATTCGATCCTATGAAACCCTATTACGCTAGTTTCCTGGCTCATCCGTGAAGTGTCTTCGATACATTTTGTAGTGTATATGTTCATGGTGAGATGTTAAAGGCAAGGCTTCCAATAATACCACGACACGTCCTTAGCTGATTCGTTGTTCATCGACCAGTGCCTTGTCAGTTCATGTTTGGTAGCCAATAGCCGTTGTGTGGGAGCAATGAACACGTTTGGGGGCGAGTAGACCGGTGGAAGAAAGCTGCCGAATGGATGACGTTGGAAAGTGTCTGCGTCTGAGGCATCCCAGTGGTCAGACTTGAGAGATAGCTAAGATCGCAGAGGTTAAGCTTCTGCATGGAACATCGGGTTGGCGTCTTCCCCGCTCAAATGCATGCGTTTGTTGTACATACCCATGTCGATCACGCCTTGTGGTGGTTGCACACCAGTTTGAGTGCGAGAAAGTTGTTGATAAAATTGATGGTCTCCTTCGACTTCGGAGAATAATCATCACTTTCAATAGTCTCTCTCTGTTAATTGAGTCTCATTTTACGGAGAGCACCACAAATTATTAAAACAAGAAACACCTCTTTTCCATTTCGTTACAGCTGTTCACAGCAGCTGTGGTTTCGGCTCCGGCCACCAGTCGCCGAAATGTCCGGCCTGTGGGAATCAGACAAATATGCTCCCATCAAGGCTGCTGTACTCCGGTTAGTAATGGCCGTTTTTGTTGGAGACTATGTAGCAAAATTGGAATAGAGCGCGGAATTCTTGAAACTTCATAACCTCTTTCAACGATTTCTGAGTCTAGTGCTAGCCTCCAAAATTTCTGGCCATTTACTTTCTCAAATCGACAGAAATTTTAGATGCTATATAGAGACTGGGAGTCGAGATATAACACCTCAAAACACCCGCCCTTTATTCAGTGCTTTTACATTTCATACTCAGACTTCCACATACTTATCTTCACAGCGGCTTTGAGACTGGAGAATACCATGACTTGGTCCTCGAATGTCAAGAATACCAATTTCAAGTTCACAAACTAGTCGTCTGCCTTCAATCAGCTTGGCTAGCAAAAGCTGTTAAGGAAAAGGTGAAATTCACCTCCAATATCAAATGGCAGATTCTTACCATGTTCGCTAGAAAAAGCCCGCAACCGCAATTCAGCTCCCAGAAGAAAATCCACACGTCGCAAGCGCAATGCTACGATACCTCTACTCAGCTTCCTACTCCTACCCCACGAATGTCGAACACGCCTTTACTGTCCCAATCCCAGCAGAAATGCTATTCCACCTAAATCTATACGCACTGGCAAACACCTTACTTGTCGACCCACTCAAAGCCCTCGCACAAGATCGTTTTCAAGAAGTAGTCGAGCAAGATTGGAATACAGACGTCTTCCCCGACACAATCAAGCGTGTCTACGAAATTACAACACCAGAAACAGGTGGAGATGAGCTGCGTGCCATTGTCGTCAGGATTGCAGCCCGGCATGGAAAAGAGTTGATGGCTAAGGGAGGTCGATTTCGCATGATGATGGGAGAAGTTGCAGAATTCGGGCGAGACGTGTTCCAAGTCATGACGGGAGACGCGGTTGCATTACCGCCTGTCGCCGAGAAGATGGTTGCGTACAGATGTCCAGATTGTCCGTTCGAATTCTATGCCAAAGCAATTGAGCGGGAGGATATCTTGTGTTCAAGTTGTGGTGTTGCTAATAAAGAGAGTGACTGGAGTGCAAAGAAGGTTGAAAACGTGGTTGAAGCAAAGACCAACGGAGTTTCAGAGACCACTGGTAGCGATGGAGTACACGCCAACAGAAATGATGTTGTTGTAGCGGAATCTGTGGAGAAAGATGCTGCCATTGCGACTGAGATCGAGGAAAAGTTCGAGGAGATCACTGTGGAGCTTAATGGTGTAAACATGGAAGAGGGAATCGCAGACGTCAAAACAAATGGGAGCGAGGAAGTTCAAGCAAATGAAGCAATTGGTGTCGAAGCAAATGGTGTCGAAGCAAATGGTGTCGAAGCAAATGGTGTCGAAGCAAATGGTGTCGAAGCAAATGGTGTCGAAGCAAATGGTGTCGAAGCAAATGGTGTTGAAGCAAAGGCACAGGAGTCGGAAGCAAAACCAGACATGATCAATGGGAACCAAACTGGCGCAGTTGAAAAGACAGAGTCGACGAGCGGGAGTGTGAATGGTGCTGAAATAGAAGATACTAATGGAGAGGTAAAGGAAGCTCCCGTTGTTTCCAAGAAGAAGGGGAAGAAGGCTAAAAAGGCATCCAATGCTGCCAATGGCGCAGTTGAAAAGACAGAGTCGACGAGCGAGAGTGTGAATGGTGCTGAAACAAAAGATGCCAATGAAGAGGTGAAGGAAGCTCCCGCTGTTTCCAAGAAAAAGGGGAAGAAGGCCAAAAAGGCATCCAATGCTGCAAATCCTCTTGCCCACGTATTGATGTTGTAGTCAATGGGCGTTGAAATGAACAGATGGTGTCATCAAATATGTCATCCAAATCAATCAGATTGGGAGAAATTTTGGTAGTTTGAGACTCAATTCTTGCTTGAGAATGATTTCAAAGAGTGGGTGCGATTCTGTATTCCATCCTCCCAGGAATGTGTAGGATTGTTGATAGGCTGTCACGCTCCGGCCCACTCAGAGCCCTTAATACCTGACTTCCCATTGATAATTTTGCCGTTGCGGATGGCTGCGGCACATCCTCGAGCCAGTAGCGATACACAGGCTTGTACCTGTCGAGCAACGGCAGGATCTCAGGAGCAGCAGTTGAGTTGCGCCAATCACGCATGAACATCGAGACCAACTGTACACCCGCAGCTTGCATCCGGTCGTTGGCTGTGTCTCGAATGAGAGCCGTGGTCGTTCCCGAGCCTCCACATTTGCCCAGAAGCTGTAACCTTCCGCACGAAGCGATAAAGCCAGGAAAGTTGCAACTATCAAGAAATGAACATGACGAGAGAACCTTTTTCATGCCCGATTGATATACATACATCTGTAACTATTCAGTCAACGTTGATTTGTTGCTTCCCTGTTGCTCGGATTGCGGCACGAAATTCTGAATTGTCCCATGCATTCACCTCCCGATTACGTTGAATGAGCGGCATTTTGGGATACATCTTCAAGATACCAGCAGGAAGTGGTCCATTTGGTCCTAGTAAGATATACGAATCTAATTACCTATTCGAGGCATAAGTCAATAAAAGACATAGGAAATTTATCAAGTATTCCTGTATTACTAGAGAGTAAGATTTTGATTTTCCGAAACTCTGGCTATTCTACCCCTCCGCATGGCCTGTGCGCACAAACCAACGCGTGAACGCGACGTTCAATCAAGAACCAATATCACAGATACAACACTTTTGAGGACTTTCAACTGAAAGCTTACATACAAAAATGCGTGGAAAGTTGGTTGTGCTCGAAGGTCTGGACAGAGCCGGAAAGTCAAGTCAATGCGCGAGATTGGCCGAGAGGTTGCAGAATGAAGGTCACAAAGTACGGCATATGCGATTTCCAGGTCAGTATTACAAGTTAAAATCTCTTCAGTCAAATATTGATATTCCCAGACAGAACGACGCCCATCGGCAACATGATAGACAACTACCTCAAAGGCGAAGCAGAACAAGAAGATCATGTCATCCATCTCCTATTTTCCGCGAACCGCTGGGAAGCAGCGTAAGTGCCATACAATCATACTGCGTACTCGATCATTCAAAGCTCATCCAACCAAGTGCATCCATAAGATCTGACATCGAGTCCGGAACCACAGTAGTAATCGATCGGTATTACTATTCCGGCTGTGTCTACTCAGCCGCCAAAGACAATCCAACTCTCCCTCTAACATGGGCCCGCCATCCTGAGGTTGGCCTCCCACGACCAGATGTTTGTCTGTTTCTAGATATTGCGCCCGAAGAGGCTGCAAAACGTGGTGGCTTTGGAGCAGAAAAGTATGAGAACAAGAAGATGCAGGATCGTGTTAGAGAACTGTTTGGCGAGTTGCAGCAATCGCCCGAGAAGGCTGATTTCTGCAGAATTGATGCTGGAAAAAGTATGCAGGAGGTTGAGGATGCGATTTGGAGCGCAACCATGGACGTGTTTCGACGTGTGGAGGACGGAATTGAGCCACTTGGTACCGTTCAGCCTTGGTCGTGAGTCTAGTATGTTGTTGGGTTGGAGATTCCAAATAGTGGTTTAAATTTCCATCAGTCAAGAATTTCAACCTCATTCCAATCGTTGACTTTTTGTGAAGCCTTGGCGGCCTTCCTCTTCTCAGGCTTTGGGGACTTTTGGCTTTTTTTGACTGGAGACTCAAGGTCTTTGGAGTTCGAGGCACGAACTCCTTCCTCCATCTCCCTGCTTATTTCTTCTTCGAGCTCTAGAAACCCTGACAGCTCCTCGTCATCCGCAGGATCGAGCTCCTCGTCGATCTCGACTGCCTCGTCAGACTTCCTCTTCCTGGTAGGCTTGAACAGCTGTTCAATTTCCTTTTGGCCACGTAGACGAAGACTCAGGTCCTGAACAATACTTCTCCATTTGGTGGTCGTTTTGCATGACGGACATGGCCCCTCGATAGGTGTGATTAAATTGCGACCTATATCGCCATGCTCTCGATGCAAAAAGTCCGTAGAGAGGCATTGGATATGCGATACAGCCGAGCAATCCGTGTGAGGGCAGACAAGAACGAGAGAATCAGTTTTGACATTGGAATTGCAGATAGAGCAGGACAACTTTGAGCTGCTCTCGAGAATTGACTTGCTCTTCTCAAGATGTGATTTGGTTCCCACGTACGAAAAATCGAGTCGCTCAATCATGGAGGCGGTCTTTCCAAACTTTAACGGAGGTGGTTGCTCTTGAACAATATTGTCTGGATCGGGGGCAGTTGCATTGTACGTTCCCTTTAGCACAGCCGGCTCTTTGACTTTTGAGCTTACTTTCGATGCCGCCTTGCGCTTTACGCTGGTGTCGACAGCTAAAGGATCCAACATAATTTCGATGTTGCTTCTGATCTTTGTGTTTGCTTTCTTGTCGTTTGTTTGCCAAACCTTGAAGACTTCGCTTGAGAAGAAACGCAAAGATAAGGGCCAGCGAGCAAAGCTTTGCACTCGAAGCAGTAAATGCAGATTCATCATATAGGCGTTCAATGACAGATGTGGCCGACGTGATTTGTTCCGCGTCTTTCCTGATCGCGGCGATACCCATTCTGTCTTCTTGGGTTGAGTTATCCTTTCCTCGGCAGAGATGTGTCGGCTTATATGAGGATTTTGCCAGCTCCATCTATTGGCATTTAATCAATACTTAGTCTGCAAGCTCATGATGGTTTCTCTTACTCGAATTGTAAAGCAGCGATCTTCGATGGAAATCCCTGGACTATACAAGTCACCTCCCATGGTTTCCATTGCTGACCCGACGTTCGCTTTGCTCCCCCTTGCACATCGCCATTATGCTGCCTCAGGCGCCGCCGCATATTAGGCGTGGAGCCAACATATAGAGTGGTCCCGTTTGCCGAGCGAAGAAGATAGCAGCAATAGAACGCGGGTATAGGTAGACTCTCCATTGCAATTCGTGGTATCAAAGTGGCCATGCTAGACGCGTTTGCTGACGCGTCAACGATTGTGGGCAGTAAAGGCCTTTCCGGTTGATATCCTATCAGCAGTGTGTGGATGATGTTGTTGGAAAGGAATCTGTACAGCAAGGATGTTGCCAAAGGTGTGCTTTATCTTTGAACGGCTTCATGGTTCCGTCAGTTGTTTGTTGATTATGTCTTGAGTCAGGGGTTTTGACCAACCAGAAGGAGCAATTCAATTTGCAACGTCCGATCTCGCTCAGGTGGAGGAATATAGATAAGCTGAGGCCGCAAGCAATTTTCAAATTATCTACTTAGACAGCTCTTTCCCATTCTTGTCCCATCCCAACATTATCAATCACACCACGATATAGTTTCAGGAGAGGTATGTCAACAGCGTCGAAACAGGTTTGGGCCAGAATTTGGCAGCACTTCGCATCTAGATCTAACAAATACCTTACTTCCCAATTTCGTTCTCGTGAGGGAAAGCGTTCCAGGTACCAACCTCCAATTTTCTATCTTTGCCGCTTCGTTGTTTTTCATTTGGCGTTGGCCAGCGCAATGACATTTACCTCTACAGGCGTGGAACTGCCCCAGTTGGGTCGTTTATAGATGAGGAACATGCCACCACACTCTCTTCGCCCATTCAATTTCCCAGCACAGAAACTTGCGATTTAAATATAATGTCCCCAAACTCAGATTGAGAACGATATCTTCCTGGTAGGAAAGAACGTTGTATTGCCAGAAACTTTGCCACTACTAAGAGAGCGTTCTTGAAAAGCCTTCCGCGTCGTTGATTATATTGTCCACAGACTCCAAGAGTCATACTCCTTGTTTGCAGAGCTTTCTTTGACTGGTCGTTGGACAAAGGTAGGCGAACAATGAAATCTGGGCCAAGGCGAATGAAAGAATGGCATACATAGTATATTGTTTGCGCACAGGTTGGTGAGCAAATCCTCGCGACAGTATATACAAAGGCATCCGACTACCTTCTCGCTTTGACTTCATCACTCCAAAAGCGAGCAACTTACAGCTATGGCTTTCGATTCACTATTAACCGCTTTGACTTCTTTGCTTATCACCTATATTTTTGCTCACCCCGCGATCAATTTTCTTTCAAAACTTTTCTCACATCTCCTCATCAATAACACCCCAAAGCCGACTCCCAAGTCACATACTCCCTCGTATTCGCGATCATCAACTGCAACACTCAAATCAAAACCACGCCGTGCTCGAAAGACCAAATTTCTGCCTACGATGGACGAAAATCTAGCTCTGGGTGAAGATTGTTTTAAGCCAGAAACTCATTCCACGTCCAAAGACAATACATCACCCACGCTAGAGCGCCGCAAAACTACACATCAAGATATCGACGAAAATGAACTCTATTTCACCTCCCAGACAGCCACGACTCAAATAGAGAATCCAGAAATCAACACGGATAATGGCCAAGCTCAAGCACCAAGTCCCACAATGAGCCACTTCTCAATGACTCTTTCAGCGGATGAAGATGACGATGACTTCAACAATCTATCGGATTACCTTTCAGACAATGAAAACGATGGCACGTCCGATGCCGACGTTGCCATGCCAGATGCCGCGCTTCAAATGAACCCACCTAATAGCCAACCCTCTCGATCAAACTCTGCTTCATCGATCATCAAGCCTGGTCGTGTTCCGAAGATGGGATTTGGAAAACACTTGAAGATACCCTTTTCAGTAGGGTCAGCCCAGCTGCCGGCTGACGCTTGCGAGCTTCTCAAACATGTGGAGAAGTGGAAGTCGAGTCACCATACCGATCCCCCAGACGTCATTACCAACATCTCAGATATGATTCTCAAGGTTGTGCCGTATTTCGACGAAGCTTCTAAGGAGCGGACGGCGGCAAGGGCACTCAACGTTACAAAAATTGGCATCGGCCAAGAAAACAGTGGAGCGGTTACTCTCGATGAGCTGTTAAGTTTCTTTCCTTCCCATGTAAATTCACTTGATTCTTGGTTGCCAGATACACTCATGGAGTCACTGATCAAGCTTATTGCACCGCCATACGAATCCAATGGAAGGTGGTTCTCAATAGACGGTATGCTTCAATACTGGCGGATTCTCATCGAAAACAGGGGCTTCTGTACTCTGGAAGAATTAAATGATCTAATTGAGGAGAAACCGACCGAAGATACGTTACCCTGCCGAGATATTCCACAAGATGCCAGAGCGATGCTCTTCTTTTACAACCCATGGGACAACAACTGGATGACTGTTCTGGCATACGTTGATCCAACCAACATGAAGGAGGGAAAGATCGAAATTTTCAATTCTTCTGGGAATGCATTTCAATACGGCCTGATGGAGTCTCTTCCACGTCTTATGCATTGTGTCGCACATGGCTCCCAAAATCAATTGTTTGCCAATGCGGATTGGTTTCACGCAAAACCTATAAACATCGATTGTCCCCAGCAAGGAAATGCCAACATAGATTGTGGAGTCTCCTCCGTAAATGCTGCTCTCTGTATTCTCGAGGGTCGTTACCCTGACAGAGGATGGTTCTGGGACGAAGAAGGACCTTTCATCACTCCCGAGCGTATTTCCGAGAATATTGAACAGCATCGACGTAAGGAAGGCGAGGGATTGCGGGAAGCCTACATGAACCGTCTAGAATGTCAGTTGGACCTGGCTGCGGTTGCGAATCAGACAGGGATGAAAATGGCAAACAATGACTTAAGAAGATGGTCCGCTTTGCATTGAATTTGTTTTTAGATGTACATGGTTTCTAATTGGTGCAGGTTATTATACGATGGTGTACAACGGATATGGGTGAGGCTACTTCAAATTCACAACTAGATGCCACTAAAAAAGTCAAGTGTATAACCCCTATCAAATTCTCATTGTCATAACCTCAGAACGCCGTATATATAAGATAGTCTCAATCTCTCTGTTTCTCGTTCTATGGTATTATCATCACGCTACCAAGCAATTGAAACTACGAATTTTAAGAGATATCAAGCCAACCTTTCAATACAGCCCAGGGCCCTGATCATGTGTACTTACCTCTTCACAAGGCAAAACTTAGGCCACCGCCAATATCTACAAGGTGGCTTCAAGGCCTGTTTTATCAAGAAACATCTGCTATACGAGGAACGCTGCAGGCAATTTGAGCCCACCGCTGATTTGATCAAGGAGCCGCGCAGCGAGCCGTGTGATCGCTGTGTTTCGTTGGTAAAGAAACTCAGAGCAGAAGCAGAAAACATTGAGGACACCAGTCATGACTTCTATGGAGTCCGCCACTGGTGCAGAAATGACACATGGATATACTTACGCGTCATAATCCCAGATCCTACAGGTATAAATGTCTCTTTTTCTTCTTCATCCATGTCTACCAATCAAGAGATTTCGAAAATCAACCAAGACATCAAAATAGCTAGAAAGAATCATAAGCGACACGATGTTTTCTTGGACCTTCACAACATATGCCTGCGGCCACCGTATGCGGAGCGTCTATGGACCCACCAAAAAATGCGAGAAAAGCAACTAAAAAATGGGTTTGTGACGACAAAGATTCTTCGAGCACGGTTGTGGAAGAAACGTCTACTGATGACTGCATACCTAATGGTGATTGCGCAGCGATGATGGACAAGAGGATTCCGTTCTTAGAATGAGATTTTTTTAGATGTAAGTTGACGGATACACAAGATGTGTGAGTGGTAAAGTTGGGGTAGGGAATGCTGCTACTGGTGATAATTTTGGCTGTACTGTTTTTGAGTTCATTGCTTTCAATCGGCGGGTTTTACCTACAATGTTTTGAGTTACCATCATCATGTACTTCTGTTCTTACTAATTCTTGTCATTCCTCAGTCTTGCCAGCCTAGTATATTGACCAGCCTGTGCGTCACGTTTACGGATTTTTAAGAGTATGAACATCGCCTTATCCTCTGTTTTCACCTGCTTCTACCTGTTTCTCATGTCATATGGTATATCATACTCCGCTACTGTACAGCTTGAAATATAAATTTTTAAGACCTCTAAGCTCTTCTCGGTCTCACGTCAACACTACGTATCACCACCGATACTGAAGGCGTCGTATTGCAGTCAAGATATACGTGTACTTGCGGCAAACATAGTGTGCTGCTTGACACTCTTGAGAGCAGTATTGTATTTCCTTGGGGCTGGAGCAGTTGGAGCAGTTGGAGCATTTAGAGCATATGGAGCATTTAGAGTATTTGGAGTACTTTGGAGTACTTGGAGGCAGTCATTGCTACGAGGTTTTACAACGAGACGTTGGTGCATCAATCCAAGACCTAAGATTTGATCGGAACTTGATTCGTATGACGCAGCCTAGAGTCATGGAGAATGTGGGGTACCGAAAATAGGGGTAAATGTCAATTATGGATTAGCCTAGGGTTCAGCTTCCGTCTACATCTCTTTTAATCCACCACCAGATCTTCAATCCACTAATATGGAAAGAAGTGGTCATATCATTCATGTTTTCTCGTATAAAGGGATCAGGAAAATGAAGCCTGACTGTCTTTGCACAAACTTGAATATCCCCAAGTTGATTTTACGATGACTCATCGTGCTCACTCAATATAAACCCCAGCCTCATTCAAGCGTGCGGTTACATTTTCCGCTTCGCACACCTCTCTTTTGAACAAGAAATGCTCAAGCGTCCTGCTGCAAATCACTTCCGCTCCTTTGACTACAAACTCGCCCGTCACCATTCAGCGTGCTGTACATTCAACAAATTCGGCTTTTTGCAAAGATTATTTCCCCTCCCTCGTCCAAGACTGAACTTCGAAGCCAAGGTCCCTATTTGGCCCAACCGCACATTCGGCACCTACATTGCAGAAACAATGGACATTTCTCCAGCGCTGAATACCCGGACTCATCTCTCCCCAGCCCAAATCGCCCTTTTGCCAAAAGATAAATTCGACGAGGCAGCCGTAAATCACCTATCAACTCTTTCAGACTCTGAAATTGAACCACTTTTACCTGAGCTCTTAACCTGGCTACAAGATCCCAACTGGCCAATTGCTAACGTCGTGTTATCTTTTGTTCTTCAACATCCAGGACGCATCATTGAGCCAGTGCGAGAGATCTTGCGGACTGATGACGTGGGGTGGATCTATGTTGTGCTGGGAAATGTGGTCAAAGAGCTGCCACTACTAGAGCGAATGAAGCTCAGGGTCGAGATCGAGAGGATCGCGAGAGAACCGACGAAGGAGGAGAAAGAGAATGAGATCGATGCTGATGCACGCGAGATCTTGGATGACATGGAAGCAGAAAAGAGAGACACATAATGTTAGGCGAAGATAGTGGCATGGATGTATCTTTTAACTTTCTGAGCAATGGCTTAAAGCTGAGATGTTGTTGTTCTTTTGCACTTTAATGCTAAATCAATATATTCTTTAGTCTAAAATAAGCAAACATGCATCCTAGTCAAACAAAATATTTGAGTGCTATTGAATCCAATTTAGGAAGGGCCTGGAATTCGTAACGGGATGAACCTACGATATCCGTTAGTCGTCTGATACGGATATTGACCTAACTATCTCCATTATCTGATCTCTCTGCTTCATGAGTGTGGAAGGCAGGAGCAAAAAGAGAAGCTTACTCCAAATTGCCTCACCGCTCGAAGGCTCATAGAATCATCATCGCCGGCGCGTTTCTTCCTCATAATAAGCGTGTTGTCATCCTTCCACTCCGCGAAGACTTGAATTTCGAAACGCTCATCGCCCGGCAATTGCTGAGATTTGGCCCGTCTTCCCGTCGCCTCAATTATTCGACGGATTGAAGTCGGAGAATGTTTTAGAGGTGCTTGGCCCACCTTCTCTCCATTGATTTGGTATTTGCAGGATGTCCACAGATGAAACATATGATAGACTGAACAAAAACCGGTGTGCATGCCCGAATGCTCAGCCCTCACCCAGCGAAGAGGCAGCAACGAGCCCTTGATCAATGCTCGTTGGAGGCCTCGTAAAGTAAAACTTTCGCCACTGGGTGAGTCCGGCCAGTGTTTGTTGGCATCGTTAGTGTTCATGTGCACGCTATAGAATGGCAGAATGAGATTTATTGGATGGCAACTCTCACTGAAAATCTTGATCAGAGGCACCATTGTAGCCATGCCCCAGTTGTGAATCGTCTGTGGTCCAATTTCGACATGGTTGACCTTGCCAAACAGTGTCGGTCGTAATTCTCTGAGGAAATCGACCACAAGGGCGGTCGAGCAGCTGAAGAAGAGGTTATTGTCCAGACTCCAGAGTATCTCCAAAAGTTCGCTGTGCATCTGCCAGTTCACAAATAGAGCGCCGATGCCTGTAGCGCAGACCCAGCCAAATCCGGTGTCCTTCTGGATCGGGGGAGTGTAGGTTCGTGGACGAAAATATAAGGTCTTGGCAGGCGAAAGGAAAGCGAATTCGTAGATGATATCTCGAATCTCCCTCGGAAGGTCAAAGAATTGGGCCATTTTTGAGCTCGAGATTTGTGAATTGAGGTTGTAGTTTGGAATGAGGCGATACTAGTAGAAGGCAGTGGTAAAACTTTATGTACGGGAATTGAAACCGTTTGATCATGAATTACATGACATTTAATGCGGAGATTGAGGAGACGAGAGTCATGTTCAAGTTGTAGACTGGCACTGGTAAGGAGCTCCCTAGGTGTCCTCATAAATTGAAACGAACAAAAGTGGACGAACTTTGAAGTATCAACGATTGGAATCTCAATAGTGTCTTACTCAATCCATTCGCATACCATCATAATATTCGAGACTTGTATAAATTCCCAGATATATATATTCTGAAGTCTCCAGTATTTTACAAGTCATAAGAGCAAAAAATGTTCGCCAGATAATCATATAATGTTACCTCGTGGATGAATCGACGACCAGTAGCGCATGATTGTACAAATACTGCTTCGACTAACTCCTTCGGAAACCCAAGGCATCATCAGCATTTATCAAGTCTTCGCCAAACTTTTATCTCTCATCCCCTTCTCAAACCCGGCTCTCTAAAGACCAACCCCAAATTATTTCCACATCTCCAAAACCTCCTTATGGACTTCTCTAGAAAGAACCAAGTGATCTCACAGTCAAAAGAATAATGCGAGAGATACCTCTTGAATAAGATAATCATTTGTCCTGTTCTCCCAATCGTGTTTTCGCCGACGCTTGTTCACATCCCGTGCTGCCATTGCATTTCCAAGACCTCTGTTCTGATATTGCCAATGGCAATTGGGGCATTCGTAATTGCTTTCGCCGTTGATGTGACCTGGTGATGAGGTGGGAATATTTCCTTGTCTCTCTTGAGTAGGCATTTTTGAAGGTGGTGAATTGGGTAGCCAGGAAGGTATTTGGGTTATTTGGTTGTTGATTGGAAACGAAAATTGGCCGTATACATTGTTGCTTATGCTGTGGGCTTTTGGTCGTAGTTAGTTGTTGTGCTGGAGTTGCTAGCTTGGTGTGCTGTTGATTGCTTGGTACGCTGTCGTTGTTCTTCTGGGCATTCTAGAGAGCATTTCTTTGGTCCTTACGTTCTCCTAACCGTCGGTTTATACTGGCTAACGTAGACATAATTGTAACGAGCTCCAAGCCTATCGTGAACGAGTGAATGAGGTGGCACCAGAAAATTCATCTTCGAAAGTCGTTCGTGACTATCTTTTGGTGAAGAACTGGTGGGTTAGCCTTAAGAATGCGTCGTTATCATTCCAATGTGACTGGAAAACCTGGCGTGAAAAGTTCCTGGAAGAACGACTTGTTCTTCACCTTTTGCTCGAACAGGCGTGCGACCTAAATGTCTTCTGCTTGTGATTTTCTGGGAGGTGTACTTTTGGTGAATGATGAGTTAGAAAAGGGAAGAAAATGTTATGGCTTCACCTGTTTACCTATTGGCATATTCGACCAGCGCAGCATAATGAATCCTCTTGTACTAAGACCGTCGGCAACGCTGTTGGGCAATAAAAGAAAGCTCCTCAACCACAGCGAACATCAATTAATTTCCATTTGTGGAAAGTTGGGTCTATGTTTGAGAGTGCAATTGATCAATTCGGCTAAATATGTACAGGGTCGACTTCTTGCAAAGACGTATAAGTCTATCGTTGTCCAAGTGGCTCATCAGAAACTCTCTGATTTCCTGGCACCTCGGCTGGGTCTCCGGTTGCTGTCAAAGGATATGTGGTAGAAGGCAACGATTCGAGATGCGCTCTGTGATGCTCATTGGCCTGGATGCAAGTTAGCTATATTGATGCAGATGCGAGGGCGCATCGACGTACGAATGGCACGCCGCAGTATGTGCACCAGCAGATCTTTGGCTTGTCCAGGTTGATAAAGATACGGGGATGTCCCAATGGCCCTCCACCTCCATCGCAAGACACAACACGTTCCTTCCTCCATCGTACTGGCTGTTTGTGGATAAGGTCGATTGCGGCAAGAGGTCGAGGCTTTGAGGCAGAAATGGTTAGCTATATACGGCCAATTGGTGGGCTTATACCATATTCGAGATATACAGGCCTGTGAAAAGGTCTATCGAGGATTGAGACATACCTGATCCTCCATGATAGTCTGCTCAAACCTTGGCCCCACCATTGCCTTTGCACGGGTTTGCTGACTTCGACTCCAGATGCCTTCTCTGTTTGGTGCCTGAGCGACCCTGATTTCTGCGGCCTCTTCTACGGTTTCCACTAAGACACGGTCGGATGTTCCTTCGGAGGATGTGGGTGTTGCATTGGTAGCCGAGACGTTCTGGACGGGAGTCTGAGGTTTTGGGTCATTGGCGTGGGCTCTGTCCATTGTGCTGCTGTAGGCACGGGCGGCAGTGCGCCGAAGCAGTAGGGGACTGCGCAGGCGTAGTAGGGGAAGCATTGTGGTCAATTGATTGTGCTGCAGTTGTTGGAGAAGAGGTCGATCGTGAGAGCTTCGAAGTGAAGTGGATGCCTTGTCGGCCTTGTTGCCTTTGTTTGTTCCGTCTATACAAAGAAATCTTATTCTTATAAAAAGAGCACCACAGCAACACATCTTTCGAATAGAGCAGGTCACATAGAATCAATCTTTGAACATCCACAATCATGGTCCAGCAGGAAAAAGCCATGTCGTCGCGGTTGCTGACGATGAAGGTACAAAGCCCGGCGCAACCACAAAGAAATTGTATTAACAAAGAGCAGTTTATGCAACGTGCAGCCAATGCCTCTCCACAATCGACACCCTCGACTCCAGATGGTCCTCCCTCGAAACGCCAGCGGCTCTCCTACGGTAGTAATGCGTCTCCTGCGACTCCTTCCTCGGACCAACGAGCAATCCAGGCAGCTCTAGCAGAAGAAGAGATGAAAAGAAGCGTTGCTGTTGAACGACAGGCTGCCGAAGCTGGCGAATCGCGGTGGATGCTCAGTGTGCAGCAGCCAAAAATACCAACCCCAGCATTTCGGATAGTGCAGGCCAGCTTTGCCGACATCGACTCGACGAACTCAGACGATGAAGAGGAGCGCGAATACGTAGACAGCCCTGCTGGAAAAAGGGTGGCAGGAAGAATGTCTTTCGGCAAGGTGAGTTTTATTGAGGTTTGCATATGCACGAATCTCACGAAACTTTGCAGATTGCGAAGCCCACGTCTGAAGAGTCTGAAGAGGAAGAGGACAGCTCTGACGAAGAAGATGAAGACGACGATCCTGCCACGGCGATGATCAAAGAAGCACGGAGAGCCGCGGCCCAGAAGCTACGAGCGGATCGGAATGCGAAGAAACAAGCTGAGCTTGCCAAGTTGCAACGTTTCGCGAACGATCGACGCTCAAAAGAGGTCAATTTAAACAGAAGCATGCCGCAGAGTATATCTGGTTCCAACAAGAAAGGAAGACGTTGATGGAATTTGGTGTCACGGATTGTGGTATAAGGCGGTGAGGTATACGGCCATTTCTGCTTTGCTCTTTTGATACCCTATGCAAGGAGTATGGAAGCGACATACAGACTCGAACTGGAACTAACCATGCAGCTACTGCTGTTCTCCCAAATATATTGGACTTCAGCTGAGTGAATTACTTCTCTGCATCGACTTTGCCGAGGTCACTTAGAGGAGCGCTGCAACGAGACACTCACGTTCAGATCTTGCTGCGTTACTCAAGTAAAGGCTGTGGCCTTGAATGTCTGTACTGCCCGCACGTGCAATCAGACATGGATAAGCAGCTTTCACGCTGACCATCTCTAGCCTATTCAGTTTTGATTTCAAAGGTTCAAAGCCTGCATGACGAATATTAATACCGAATATCTTCTTCGAAGACAAGAAAAAGTCTTCTTCACTCCACTCTCGTTCTTCAATGCTGCAGATGTTGTGAGTGCTGTAAGCCACATTGGTTGTGCCCCTTCCGCCACCCCACTTCCAAATCTAGCGTCCCTGCCAGATCCGGAAATGCATCAATGGTCTGTTTTACAAACACATTCCGACTACGGGTATATTTCAATTGATTGCTATTGCCGAATCGTGGGGTCGATTCACTTGGGTAGTTTCTACCCCGCGCAGATCCTACATATTAGCTTAACAACTATCGGCTACCAATTCCGTACTTCATCGTCACCATTGCATTTCTCTATCTCTTTCGGGTTTATTCTTGTGCAACTTACAATTAATCCGCTTCGCTTTTCAGCTTCGTCCATTTTTCCAGATACAGATACAATGAATGGCCATTCGCAACAGAAGGGAACGTCAAATGGAGGCTCTTTGCCACCATCTTCAGAAGAGGGAGGGACATACGGGGCCGAAAACACAAACGGAAATACCATCCCTCCCGCAAGTGCTCACGCGCGAAGTGACTACGTGGAAGAGATAACGGTTGCTTTGAATGATGTACCAGCTTTCACACCAACGAAGAAACTCAAGGTTGCCATTGTCGGAGCTGGGTATTCGGGATTAATTATGGCACACAAGCTCATGTATCAACATATCAAAGAAACGGAGAAGATCTTGGACTTTACCATATTTGAAGCGAAGGATGTTCCGGGTGGGACTTGGGTTGATAATACTTATCCTGGTGGTATGTTTGAATTGATACTTCTATGTCTCCAAGTGTGCTAATTTTGATGGTAGTGATGTGTGATGTACCAAGCGCACTCTATGTACGCATCGCATCTGAACGGAGGCGACGATAAGGCACTAATAGCAGTAGGCATTCCCTTTCGATCCTAATCCAAATTGGTCTCATTTCTATTCTCGGGGATCAGAAATTCTGGAATACATGCACAAAACAGTGACGAAATGGAACCTGGATCGCAACGTCCAGTACAACACTTGCGTCACTTCAACAGAATGGATCGAGGATATGTCACAATGGAAGATCACAGTTTCGCATCAGAATCAAGAACGCGACGAATACGCCGACATTCTCATTTCAGCACGAGGCTTTTTAAGCACATGGCACTGGCCTGAGATTCCTGGCATTGAATCCTTCGAGGGTCTCAAAGTACATTCTGCGGCATGGGATCATTCCTACGACTACTCGGGTAAACGTATCGGAGTTATTGGGAACGGATCGTCTGGTATTCAGATTCTACCTGCGATGGCAAAATTGCCAGACACGCAGGTGACATCCTTTCAACGAGGTCCAACCTGGATCTTCTCTCGCATGACACCCGCCGATCTTGTTGGCAGCGATGATCCAAGCTACAACCCTGAATACAGAGAAGAAGACAAGCAACGCTTCCAGGATCCAGAAGAGATGAAAAAATACCGCAAGACAGTGCAAGGCGGCGTCAACAAGGCCTATCATATGTTTGTTAAAAATTCGCCCGAAAATATTGCTGCCACCGAGTTTGCTGTCAAGCAGATGTCTCAGAAACTCAATTACGACAAAGATCTTTGCGAAAAGTTGATTCCGAAGTGGGAACTTGGATGCCGACGGATTACGCCTGGGGATGGCTATCTGGAAGCTTTCACGCAGCCGAACGTGCATCTCACAAATTCTTCGATTACCGCTATTGAAGGCAAGGGAATCAGAACCGAGGACGGGAATTTACATGAACTCGATGTCATTGTATGCGCCACGGGGTTTGACGTGTCACAAATCCCTCCCTACCCTGTAATTGGTCAGAACGGCGTTACATTGGAATCAAAATGGAAAGAAGAACCTGAGTCGTACCTTTCAGTTGCTTGCCCCGATTTCCCCAATTACTTCATTTTTACCGGCCCAAATGCTACTGTGGGCCACGGCAGTCTGATCCAAAGTCTCTCCTGGACTTCTGATTATTTTGTCAAATGGATGCGCAAAATGTCATCCGAGAACATTGCCTCGATAGTCCCGAAACAAGAGGTTGTGGATGAGTTTGTGAGGTATGGAGATCAAATTCATAAAACATTAACGTGGACCGGTGGATGCAGGAGTTGGTACAAGGGCAATCGAGTTGATGGGAGAGTCACCGCGACTTTTGCTGGCAGTGCAATCCTTTACCACCGTCTGGTTAAAGAGATCAGGCCAGAGGATTTTGAGATCAAGTATCGGAGTCGAAATAGGTGGACGATGCTGGGCAACGGATTCACGCAGTACGAGTTAGAAGAGGGCGCGGATCTGGCTTATTATGTTACTACTTGAAAAAGACGTAGGAACTGGGCGATAGGAGGACCAGCTAGGGCAGATCGGCAGAACAAATCGCCCAAAACTATCCTGCTTTTATCCTCACATCAGCCTCGTTTATATTCGATCAATTCTTGATAACCAGTCGAGCCAGGCGTTGCCAATTTGCTCTCCTCGACCATTAGGTATTGCCAAGGGTCCACCTCCGCCTTCCCACTATGACCGAGCCCCCACTGTTACATATCAAAAGAGAATGCGTCTCACACGCTATAGACAGCATTTCAAACCGTTATAAGTTTAGAGCCTGGCTGACGGTGACGCCGGCTCAGCGTCCACACGATAACAAAATATGATATAGTACTCGTGTCTCGCACATGGCGAGGTAACCAAAGGCATGTCACTTCCAATTTTAACGCCACCATTTTCCAATACGATGATGGAAAAACTGAAGAGCGATGCCACGAGGAAAGAATCAGAATGCTCATACAATACAGAGAATGTGCTTCCCAGCATCGACCAGCAGAGTGTAGACTATGCCAGTTTATCAGAGAAAATCGGCCCAGAAGAGATCAGGTTAGTTCGCAAACTGGATATCTCCGTTCTAGTAAGCAAGCTCCTCGCCCTTTGTGAGACAAATACTCACAATCCACAAGCCACTCCTCTAGTTTGTGCTTCTTGAACATCATCAACAGACAATCAATCTCCGTCGCCCGCCTCGGCCATCTAGAAAAAAATTGAAAACGACAGGCACTAATTTCTCAATATCGATTTCGATACACCATGTCGGATACATCTGTGGGCAGAGACCGTCAAATATGCTACTCACCCGACTCTGGCCATCTTGGTACTTGCCGGGCGCGATGATCATTTGTGGTATTGTGACGGGTCTTACAGCTGTTTTGAAAGACTATAAAGGATTAGTCTTTCCGCGATTCTTTCTGGGCATTATTGCCGCGCCTACGTATACAGAGGCACTATGGATGTTATCAATATTTTATACACGGAAGTAAGTCGGGACATGAACGACTGTTATTTACACGAGTGACATGCTGGCAACGGCATTTACAGGCATTCCACCTTTCTGTAATTTCGATGAGTGTTTGTTTACTTTCGCAGGCTTGATCGCCGTCCCCATCTTCAGCGAGCTAGGCGGTAAACACGGTATATCAGGTTGGATATGGATGTACATCATCTTCGGCGCCTTCACCGTCGTTGACTGTCTCCTCGCCATCATTGTTCTCTCAGATACACCATTAACCACAAAATGACTGACTCCCAACAAGCGCTAAATCGCCCACGACCGCATCGTTCGCGACACAGTCCAAAAGAAAACAGGACATAAGTATGCTCCTTGGCCTCCGTGAGGCCTTCGCAGATAAACGTGTTTGGATCTTAGCTTTCTCACATCACATCCACACCGCGACCTCCGGCTTCCGAAATTTTTTCCCCACGCTTCTGAAAACCTTCGGGTTTGGGAGGGCGATGCCGCTAGTGCTGACGTGTCCACTGTACCTCGTGGCTTGTGTATCGAGCATCCTCTGGGCCATGTCGAGTGTAAAATGAAATGAGAGGACATCGCACATTATCATTTTCAAAATCATGGCGATGGGTGGTTTCATTGTCGCCTGTGCGACGATGAATACAGGTGCTAGGTACTTCTCCACGTTCGTGTTTACGGTAGGGACGTGTGGTGTGAGTCCCTACCCAATAAGGTGATGAGATGCTGAAGGCTGGTCTTGTTGCAGTATCTTTGGGCGAATTCATCGGGCCCAAGGTGTATTATGCAGCTGGCTGCTAGTGCTGGGATGTGTTTGTTTACGATTGCTTGTGTGTTGCTTTTGAAGTGGGATTTGGTGAGTGAAAATAGGAAGATCCGGAGGGAAGATGAGGGTGCGAGGTTGTTCTATGCGTATTGAACATTGAGTTGGGGATCGTCATTGGGATATGAAGTCGTCCTCGAAAACTTATGATTTGTAGGCCAACTCCATTACACGGTCGTATGGCTACCCCTGGGCGCTTTTGACCAAGAAATACGCACTGTACTCTTCTTCGACTCCAAATCTCGATGCATCTAGCACCAGTTGGTGCACAAGCACAAACCCTGCTTTTTGATAGAGTGTGAGTGCAGCCTTCTTAGCACGGACTAAGATGTCCAGCTTCAATTCTAAACTTTCAATTTCACAAAGGCCGCGCTGAACTAGCATTGTTCCAATCCCCTTTCGCCAGTATTCTGGATGAACTGCCAGGACATCAAGCACTAGATATAGTCAATGTGAGAAAGCAGCAAGAATTGGAGATATATTTACTTACCTATATATCTTTGCTGGCTCATCAGCCGAGCCATAATCGCGTCCAAGGGTTCATCCAACTCATCAAGAGAGCGATCAAATGCATAATCCGCAGCCATGTACTCTGCCTCAGCCTTGCTTTCCCGATCTCGCGCAGCACTCGGAACCTGTGCTGCAGTCCAGATGGAGTCGAAACTCGAGCCATCGACCTGAGGGAAGGTCCAGCGAGCATAGCCAACAACAGCATTTGTGTCTGAATCAATCACCTTCTGATGGCGGCGATTCGTTCTGTTCAACAACAACGTATGAGGCATCCGACGTGCCGATTGAGAAGTCACGAATTCTAGCGTTTTCCCAAGCCAGATGACTCTCCACGTTGGGTCTGTCCAGAATGCCGATACCACGACTTTAGCAATAGAAGGTCCATCATCGATGGAGCAAGAAGTGACCACAAGGCGACTCACAACTTCCGAAAGCTAGGCGTGTGCAGCGTAGAAAAGCTAGTGTCAGGATTGTAATGAAAAGGGATAATAAGAACGCAACCAGATGGCGGTTTGGTCGAGGTCGAGGTCGAGTCGCTTGCACTCGGCAATATACCAAAATATGCAATCTTGATTATCAACCTGAATCACGCGGGGCGAAAGAAGCCCGAGGCCGTTCACGAAACTCATTTATCAATCAGGAAATGCAATTCAACAAGATGATCGATGTCTCCGATGTTGTGGAGGTTGTGATTAGTGAAGCACTAAGGAGCAAAAGCTCGTCTTGCCCAATTTGGAATCCATCCCCACTTCTTAGCTGCCATCCAGATCGTACTCCTAGTACTCCTAATCCTCTTCCTCCTCCAGTTTGTGTCACACTACAACAATTACACAATAAATCGTATTCACGTGCACATCTTACCTCTGCTATATTGGGTTCTTGCCATTCTCATTCCATCCTCGTTCATTATTCTCCCTCCTTAAAAATGACCTCCATAGACCTACATGCGAGTCGACATCTCCAGTCACAACGAGTCCGGTTCTTTTTGTCCCGAAGCGGATAATTCCCAGAGTTCGCTATGACTATCTAATGGAACGCGACTAAAAGAAGCTGGTCACGGCTTTTTTGAATTGCAGGGACTTCAAAGTTGGAGGAATATCATGTAAATATATCATGGGGATCTGAACATTCTCTATCTGGTCCTCGATCTTTACTACCAAGAATTTCCCGTCATTGATCTCTGTCAGCTTGAGCTTCAGGTCTACAAAGTCTACAGAGTGAACAAATAATATGCCGACACTTCTGAATGCTAGATTCAGAAGACTGAACTAGCTATTTCTAGTACATTTCGAAATCTTGGACAGGTTGCTTGTGGCAAGGCTCGAGAGCGATCTGATGACCTGAAGTGGGGAACAAATTTGGGTCAGAGGAGTCAGACAACATCTTTCTAAACGTTACGGCAGGTAGAGGCTGACAGGTCATGCCTGGTTTTGAAGGTTAATGCCTCTGGATATCTTTGGCTTATGAGAAACATGTACACGTGCTGGAATTTGGAAGAAGAAGAAAAGCTGTGGCTGTTCCAAACAAAGAATGAGAAGGCAAGATATTGCATGTCCCGGAGTACGACTTGCAATTTCTGAGAGTTAGTCATGGACAGGATATTGTACGAGCCTAAGACTGATTGTGATTGCGCCAGAGCATGTCCCTAGACAAATCAATAACCATTTTTTGAGAAATCAAAAGCCGTTGTAATTCGTTATGGCCGAAGTTCAACTGATCCCTTTTTGGAATCCCGGCCCCACTTTACCAGCAATCAAAATAAACCTCTTCCGTCCTGTGTCACTACAACAACAACATCACTCATCGAATTGACGTGGAAACGGTTATCTCACGGTGCGCAACGTTTGAATCAAGCGCCGAACGAGGCGACCATATCCAGCCACGATATATCCCCCAGCTGCACACCGAGCGATACGATCAACGGAGCGCAGATAATTTCGATTCGGGAGAGCCCAAAAGCGCGTTTGACCAGAAGCGATCTTCAGTGCGCTCATGGTAGGGAGTTTCACGGCTCAAACTGAATGAAACACTCTCTGAGACCCTGTTAAGAGGCGTCGAAGGCCATCACACTCCGAGTTTTGCTGGACACGAGTATAACATACTAACCTGCGCTATATTAACATTGCACCATCCAATAGTCCAGCCGTCTGTATTCTCATCCACCTGGACGGTACCTCGTATCTTGACACGTAGGACTAAATTCTGCATAGCCAGTGGCTGGCAACCGCTATTGTCAACTTGATCAGATGGACGATCATATCCCCTTTCGTTTCGAAAATATCTCTCCTTCGTTCACTCTGGGATCCGTGAGCATTGCTAACCACCACAGGAACTATTCCATCTCGATACAGAAATTCGAGGCTAGGAACCAGCCGAGAGCCCACTTCTATATGCGAAAATTCCGATTTGTGCTTTATTTGTGCTTTATAAACTCGGCATGCTGTTGTCGTCTCCATCGTTTGTTTATTTCTTCATCCTCTGTTGATCAATTAGTCTTTCCGAAGCTCAACAGGACAAACCAAACCTCTAATTTCCTGATTTCATCACAGAGTATTGACAATGCGCTTGCACATCTCAACTCTCCTCACAATCACAACCGTCTGCCTCGCCGCACCCTCTACCCACCTTGACCCTAGAACCCTCACGTATTTCGATACCCTGCCCTGGAAGCTCTCCAATATTACCGTCTTGCTATCACTCATTAACTCCACCATACCCTCGACAATAGACTTCGACCTCCAAGACCCCAACCCGGGCCTCGAAGAATCCGTTCACTGCAACGCCACCGGGCTCCCAGGCTCAAATCTAACAAGCAACTTCTACACCCCCTGCGGAACCAAAAACCTAGGCTTCAGCTATCGTGGCAATGAAATTTGGATCCACAATCGTTGGCGCGATGTGGCACAGCAGTAAGCGGCATCGGAATTCCAACAACATGAATGTCGATGGTGCTAACGCGGTGGCAGAACCTCCATTTCTTGTGTTGGGAATTGGCAGACATCTCTTCAGTCTAGGACAAACCAGGATGGGACTTTGTTGACGCAAAGTTGCATGGAAGTCTATTGCACGTATATGGGTAAGTTGTGCATCGTAATGTTTCCGTTGATCATAAAGGCTGACTTTTTAGTATAGCTAGCTAGACATGTTATACAAATCTCCTCCAGTAGATGTGCTGTTGACAAACTTTGCATGATGGAAGAACTACCTGTGGTTCACGACTGATGAAAACTAAATCAATGATAATGTAATGTAATACCTTCAACAACGTCTCTTGTGCCCCTCACACCACGCCTTTGGTAGTTATCGCTTATGAATTAAACTCAAAGCGAAGCATTGGAATCAAGCAATGACTAGTATGTTTGCATTATTAAGGCTAGATGATCTATGTAAATGGAACTGAGGGAGCTTTTGTGCTATCAACATCTGTAATGCAGCTGTGTGCTAGGATACAAATTACAATAGACGAAGACCGCCGCAATGGAAGAGCATTGAGCCATACAGAAGAAGAACAAATAGCAACCGAACCCCCGAGCCACCTCGCATATACATATACATATATATATATATATATATATACGTATCCGTCAGAAAAGATATTAGACTTGGAAACGAAAATCGTGTGAATATCTCGCTGATCGGAGCTAGTGTTGGAGAGAGTGAAAAACGCAATTGGCGGACTCAGGATCAGCCCGCTTTGAGCATCTGCCGTAGCTCCTTCTCAAAAGTCTCCTTCTCTTCATTGACGGGACTTTCTTCATCTTCGTCATATCTAGGCCCGCTTGGGTGCCATTGACGGCGCTTGAATTGATCATCGTACAGCTCGAGAACGTCGATAATAGCATCTTTGCGACAGTTGGCGGCACCGAATGCTTCAAAGAAGGGATAGCATTCTTGCCATACTCTCAAGGCGAGATTTGAAGACTATGCACGCTGTTAGCTCATATTGTTAGACCCTTACAATGCTGGACGCAAAGGTACTCCGTATTTGTTGACGTTGAGCTTCACCCTCTGCAAATTTACCGCGTCGATCAAGTGTGACCTTGCAGGATAATATATTGCTCCGTGAGCACCATTATTGCCCCATTCGCATACCTCGAATGTCCAGAAGCATGGCTCGGTGCTTTGGACCAATTTAAACCAAGAAGTCATGCAGCGCGTAAGTGTCTGTAAACACAAATGGCTGGCTGTAGAGCATTCTGACTGCTTCGCCGTAGATGGTCTTCGAGATCCGGAGGATTTTGGAGGAGAGATACCCGAATGGAGGAACCTCGTCTACGGAAACTGTTTTCAGAGAAGCGGCTGAGTCCCACCAGCGACGTCGATGTCGAGTCCACCAGGTGAAAATTATCTCCTTGAACTCTTTGGGAGGCACGCGTTTGGTGATGCGGCGCCACTACAACTATCGCCGGACAAGGTGGTGGCCAGCTGGATCGTACAAGGCCATTTTGTAGATGGTGTTCCAAATTTCTGGAGAAAGTCAGTGTCTGCACGCCTTCCGAGCAAGTAAATACGTTCCTGGAGGCAAGGACATGAAGGGAAAGATCTGCCTCTTTGGCGCTGGAGCCGGTTTTAAGCCCGCAGGAAAGTAACTGGAGACCTTGGTTTTTGCTTGCGTAGTCAGAGAAATGAGCCAGCGAGTGAAGAGCTACAAGTGATGAGCTACAAGTGACGAGCTACAAGTGACATTCTTACCTTCAAGTGTGGCTCCTCGCAATAACCTTTGTCTTTCACATCGACAAAGTCACCTTCGTCTGTATCGCAGTATTTGACAGCATTGCTTGAAAGCCCGGAATTGCGCAGAGTTGGCGTGGAGACAGGCGCCTCTGCAGCTGGCAGCGGGCCATACATAAGAGGCTAAGATGGCAGCAAAAATGTTTAACATTCTTAGCAACCTCGCCGATGACTCCAGTGATCGAAGAAATTGGTGCAAAGTCTGTTTTGTTCGCTATCGCAGGCTTTAATTACTTCATCGGCCTTCATCCAAATGGATGAACGGGATGATTGCAGGGCCTGTAGCAGATCCTTCAATTGTTCTTATCTCATTCATCGCAAGGCGAGATAGACCGAGAGTCGTTTTTCTTATCCGATATTCTTCTGGTTTATCTGTTAGTTAAGGCTATGGACCTTGATAAGGGCTATACCACATTCATGATAGAGGGTGAACATCGGATAAGGTAGCATCTGCTTTGATGAATGGATGTTATCCGTTCATCGCAAGGTATGCCAGACTGATGGATGGATGATGGCAGGCCTTGGGACTCTGCTCAATATGTTTCGCTTGAAATAAATATTCATTATGTAGCTAGTCATTTTGGTAGAATGATATCTTGTTGTCTCTGAGCCACAGATAGTGGTGTTCATATCACATTCCTATCCCAAGGCTGAGAAAGCTCTCCTTATGCGCGCTTGAGGGACCGCTATTATTGGTAGGCCGTCTAAATTTTCGCACATCCAATGAAACATCGACTATTTACAATGATTACGACCCATGAGGTGTTCAAACTCGCGAATTTCCTGAGCTGCACTGAGATGGATAAATGTCTTTCTCGGGTTTCAGTGCGAAAGATAGCCAGACGAGGGAGGGGATGCTGAATTCTTCATCGCTCTTGATCTGCAAAGATTGTCAGAAACGATCATTAGAGGTAGTCTTTGAGAAAAGCTTACGGCAGAAGCGAAATACACATTTATTATATTAAATAACAAGGTAAAGATGGGGGAGAAGGAAAGGGTATCGTTTTAATCGTATATCTTATCCTTTATGATAACTTCCCTCCTTTGGTTTTGTAAATAAACAAGTGGATTATAATATTTCTGTACTCGAGGAGATGACGCTATCGACACCATGGTCGGATCGTCAATCAATGTCCAATATTTGCCGAGCTGCGAAGGTATATAGACGTTAGCAGACTAAATGCTCGACTCGATATCGAGTCGAGAGTGATGCATCGGTCTCAGCTTCTCGGAGGTGGACATGAATTGGTGAACCTATTGTGGCCACCTCAACGAGTCGGCGAATTGTTGCCATTTTGCTGAAGAATATTTCGTCGTCAATTACTATCATGGAAGACATCGAGGTAACGAGAGTTCATAGTCCTTGCTGGACTGGGAAACTGACGGGTAAATTGAGTGATTAATTTTGATCATATCTCAAATGGCAGTCTCTTTTGACACTTCCAGCAGCGGATTTAACTGGTTATATGCTAATCGAACTCCTGTTGAAGATTAGTGTGAAGAGAACCACCTGAGTTGGGTCCACATAAGAAGCCCTGCAGTTATTCATTCGTTGGATACGTAAACTCGATCAACGTTGCGATGAAATTAAAAGTCCTTTTTCGTTTATCTATCCGCCCTTTTCGAGGGCATCCGATCCTTAAAGATAAGGGAATGGACTACCCTAATGTCCGTACCACCCCCTTTTCAGCCTTGCGCGATGAGAAAAACGGTCATCGGGCAGAAAACCTTACAATAAACATCGCAGGTTCATTTATCCCTTGGCATCGCCCGTCACCCTTCTCGATGATTGGAGGGCCCGCCGCCTTGTTCTTAGTGATATCTAGTTTGATTAGCACATACTCTGACTCTAGACAGAATCCACGTACGAGGCCAAAATCGATGAGAAAGATGAGCTCGTAGCGTCCACAGTAGGACTTCTATGCCTTTGTCGAGTTAAAACTACACTCTTATTGGCAGGCCTTGCAATTATCTGGCTTATGCATCTGGATAGAGGCTGGTGAACCTATTATCCGGTTTATCGCAAAGGCTAACAGCCCGATGACCGTCTCTCTCATCCCATATTCATCTCCTCACCGGGTAAGATTACGGACCGTAAAGGTCGAAGAGCTTGTGATGAACGGATGGTACCCGTTCATCGCAAGGGTGCATGGTCCGATGAATGCCTGATCGCAGAGCCTGACTTCTTAGGCGGCAGCAGCGAGGATGAATCTATTCGTACGCACCCGGAATACCGCCATTGAGGGAAGATGGCCAAGTCGTTCGCGTAACCAATACAACATTGATCACTGCCATGCTATCACTGCCTGTAAATGAGGCTTCCCAGAAAGTGGTCGAGGTATTGCGTGTTTGTTGTCCTTGCAGGAGCGGGAATCGGACGGTTCGATTGCGTAATTGATTTTGATCATATCCAAAATGGCATTCTCTTTCGACACTTCCGGCAGCTGATGTAATCAGTTGTATGCTTATCGAGCTCCTGTTGAAGACTGGTGCGAAGCAAAGTGCGCCATCTTGCCCACCTGGGTTGCGTCCACATAAGAAGCCCCACAATCAGCTATTCGTTGCAGACGTAAACTTGCGATGAGCCGATGAACGAAACCATCGGTCATCGGATTTCTGCTAGATCGAGAAGAGGTGGCTCGCCGGAATGCGGGAGTTCTTTGATGGCGAGTTGGCGGACTGTTATAGCTGTGAAAGAAACGTTGGAGTAAACTTGAGAAATTGAAGCAGTAGGCAGCGCTTTTAAAGCTTTGAGGGCGCTAAGAGAACGTCCAATTCCAGACTACCATAACTGAAGTACAAGACTGGCCCGGTAGATTCCCTGGAGGATGTCACTACGGTTTGGGTGTCTTGATGAAAAACAGTCGGCCGATGCAAATAGAGCTTCATGACCCGGCACTCCGAAGTCAATCATCTTGGCCAGTTACCTTACGTAAAACCCAATTCATTTCCTCACTCACGTCTCTGTCTGTGTATGTAGAGCTTTAGCGAGGCGCGAAGATGGTTCCGGTTTTTGGCACTCAATGAGTATGGTTCGCAGCCAAAGTCTTTCGATCTCGAGGGCAAGTGTACGTTGATGGACATCTCGCACCAAACGGGGTATCAATAAAATTACTCTTTCCACTCTGGCCATACGCGCTAATCCCAATACTTGACGACACCATTGAGATCACCCGTCACCACCTTGGATGTCTCCCTAGGGTGCCACGCACAAGAAACCACAGGCGATTCTGAAGCCTGGATCTTATGCACCATCTTACATGTCCTCCAGCTCCACCAACAAACATATCCTCCCGTGTCTCCAGACATGACGTACTCTCCATCCGGCGAGATGTCCAAGTCAATGGCATACCCTGCATTATTGTGACCTCTGAATGACTTCTTCCTGTTCTGTCTAAATCGCTCTGAGGAAGCGTAGACCACGATCTGATTATCCGACGACTGAAAGGCAATGAACGGTTTCTTTGGATGTGAGGCTGCGCGGTTCATACTGAACATATACGGTTCAGCGATGAACTTGATTGGCACAGGAATGTTGTATTCCCAGGCTCTTAAACTCTTGTCGTCAGATGTCGTCACGAATCTCCTATTCTCATCGCAGAATGTAAGGGTGTTGACAGGCCCAAGATGGTGGTCGTATTCCTGAACCATTTCTCCGCTGCGGATATCGTACTGGATAATTTTCTTGTCCGACATACCAGCCACGAATTGATTGTTGTCCAGTGGGTAGTATCGCACCACATGCGGTGTCTTTCCAGTAGTGAATTTGGCTTTGCACGCGCCGGTCTCGGTATCCCATATCTTCATGTATCGATCGTAGGAAGCCGTCAAGAATTCTGTGCCATCGTTGTTGAAGGAGATATCGTTGCAGGACTTGTTGTGACCCGAGTATGTTCTCAGCTGCTCGCGTTGGTGGTACATGTCGAATAGCTTCACTTTTCCAGAAGCAGAGGCTGTGAGGAGAAGATGGCCTGAGGAGGGGAAGAAGCGCATCTGGGTTATGGCGGCGCCAGAATGTTGTTTCCAAGTATGGATGTTCTTCTTGGGGACGTAGTTCTTGAGTTCGCTCGTGTCGCCTCTATAAAATGATTAGTTCTACCTCTGAAGTTCACCTCAAGGTGTGGGAAGAATACCTCAAATCAATGTCCAAATCCAGCGGAACATGCATATACGTCCGTCCCTGATAATCATACATATTCTCCCCATGAAACTCGCTCGTCTCTCCAATCTCACTCGCCGAATAATCCGTCGCCATCTTCGGCAGTACCTTTGACACAGCCGCATCTCCTCCCTCCTCCTCGGAATAATCTGTAACCTCCTCTTCACTGCCACTCTCTTCGGGTGTAGGATCTCGGAACTTCGCCCACGGTCCTTTGTAGCTACCCGCCCCATAAACCTTTGAGCTATCTCCCTTTGTCTCTCTCTTTCTCTTCACACCCGCTTTGCCCAGAGACTCGACTTCTCGTCGCCCGGATCGGAATGTGTGTTCTGAGATGATAATTTCGTCGGCATAACCTGTTGGCACTTTGCCTTTGGACGACGTGTTTGTGGTCACCAGGTCCATCACAGCGAGGTCTTTGATTCGGTCAGCCATGATTGCGGGCTGGAAAGGTATTTCTGGCAGAGGTATTGAGTTGTTCGAGTTGCGATCTTCAAACTTTCAACAAGCTTCGAGTGTTTTATACGTCACGTGAGCATCAAAACAACCGATCATTACTATGGTTCAAATTGTCTTACACGTAGGGAGCAAGTGTTGGAAAGCATTTGATATTGGATAGAAATCCTCAATTTAACAGCTAGAAATCAACCAAAGTATGTATTTTACAATACACTAAACCCCCAAATAGCTCAGTTCTCTTCGATGGGTATTGAATTCTTGGAAGAATAATTCTGGAAATTGTTAGGAATAAATCGCCCTCGTTCGTGATTTGGATACGATATACTGGACGGAATACTATATATAGAACTTCACTAGCTTTCATCCTTTTGACTATTTCGATTACGGTATCATGCGGAACAATTTTTTTATGTGATCTTGAAACCCCGGGAAAGTTCCACAGAGCCTGTTCGTGGTCTGCTAGAAACTTGCCAACGACACTGCGCTGAAATTCTATGGCGGACATCTAATACCAGCGTCTAGACGTATGCCAAGCGCATCTTGAGGTCTTCTCCCCCCAAGTTGTTCCATTAAATGACGAATTGCCCATCTTGGCCCCTCTCAGCTGAAATCTGTTTGACCTCACCAACATCAAAAGGACTTCCTTCGAAATCACTCCAAAGTATCAATCTTTCCAAACTGTCTTGTTGGTTCTTTTCAGACATAGTGCGTGGGAAGTCGGTCTTCTGTATTCGTAGCATGAATTTCGAATCCCTCTTTTGAAAGGCTTGGAATCGACGATACTTTGTGAAGTCAACGCCAGTAAATTGGTGATATGGATCTTTGGAGATGTGGAGTCGATTTCCTTGTCTTCTTTGTGGTACGAGTACTTTCACAAAGGAATGACACCAGTGTGCTCCAAAATTCATGCTGGTATTACACCATGTTATTGTGAGCTCGGATAAGGAGAGCGCAAAGTTCTCCAAGACGGTCAGAACGTATTCCAGTTCTCTGTGGTTTAAAGCACCAAAATCGGGGGCGCTGACGGAATGATTCCCCGGCGACTCGTCATACCCCTGGGCATAGGGGTTAGAAATAAGGTCCCTTGGTATATGATAGTGAAGCTCGAGTCTTTGTACGTGCGGTATGTGCTTGCGAGAGAAGGCCTCGCGTCCGGCGAACAGAAATGGACGCCGACCAACAAGCGCGGCGAAGGTCCTAGATCGATAGAACTCTCCTATGGCCTCATCTCGTATTTGACGACAGACAAGTAGGATGTTTATCGGTGGCGGAGAGTTTACAAGGAGCTTGTACATCGTGCCAGCTGCACCCACATTTCGGCTAGGGTATGAATGGGTTAAGATATTCATACGGAGTTCTAGCGGGAGTGAAAGAAGGTACGATGGTTTTTCGATGTTGAGCAGTCGACTGATTGAGAGAGGTCTAGATTTATGGCAATATATCTCTGCCATAGATGGAAGTGCAATTGTAGGGCAGGGGAAGGCCATGCCGGCGGCCAGTGGTATCCGATTTAAATAGCGACAATAAAAATGGGATAATGGCAGAAGTGCAAGTGAGAGTTTGAGTTTGAGTTTGCCAGACCCGTCAATGATGTGAGCTGTTGGTGGGGCAAAGATTTCCCAGCTCAAGCTTTAAGACCTCTAGTGAGATGTTTGAGCACACCTGATTCCTGTTCTTGAAATGTAATGACTTTGAATATACTCAAATATCCTGGACACTAGAAGTCGAAGGAGTTTGTTGTTATTGGAGGCGTAGAGAGGAAAGCCGAAACCGCTCCATTTTCAAGGCAGAAACAAACACGCAGGGATTCTACCTCGTGACGACCTAAATACAACAAAGTTAGGCTCTCCTCGTTCTTAACCTTCCTTTCTCTTAATTACCTCGCCGGCCAGTGTAAAATCCCGAGAGACTTGACAAACCACCAAAATGACAGAAGAATCGAAGGAGACCGACTCCAAAGTGGTGGCAGTTGCCGACGCCCCAGAATCCGACGATGAAACTGAAGAAACTGGCCAGATTGGAGATGGAGAAGCCACGAAAAAGAAGAAGAAGAAGAAGTCGAAGTCGAAGGCGGTTAAAGATGCTTTGACCGTTGGACCTACTGTGGAAGCGAGCAGTTCGGATCCCAAGAAAGCAAACCTGACCGAAGCGCAATTTCAACAATTATTGTCGATGAATCCGTCGCTGAAGAACGAAGTGGCAAGCATGGACCCAGCCGAGGTGAAGGAGTTGATGAAAAACATGGATCTGTCAACGGCGCTATCTGGCATGGTGAGTCCAAGCTTTTGGAAGATAGTTATGAAATTTGCAAATAATTTGATGTGTAGTCACTGGATGGGACAAACAAGACGGACATGGCAAGCTACAAGTTCTGGCAGACTCAGCCTGTCACTTCTTTTGGTACATGGAACAGCCGTCTCTTGAATAGACTCAAGCTAATAATATTACAGAGGAGGCGAAGAACAAGAACATCCAAGATGGACCTATCAAGGAAATCGATATCGAACGGGTACCAAAGGAGCCCTCTCCAATGTATGATGGCTTCGAATGGGTGACTATGGATCTCGATGACCCCAAAGAGTTGCAAGAAGTTTATGAACTCTTGTCTGCCCACTATGTTGAGGACAAGGAAGCAACATTCCGCTTCCACTACACCGCTTCATTCTTCAACTGGTCACTCAAAGCTCCTGGTTGGAAAAAGGATTGGCATGTGGGAGTCCGCGCTACAGGTTCGAAGAAACTCGTCGCTTTCATTTCTGGAATACCTGTGGACCTTCGTGTACGAAAGAACACTTTCAAAAGCTCCGAGGTCAACTTTTTGTGCATTCACAAGAAGCTTAGGGCCAAACGTCTCACGCCAGTCCTGATCAAGGAAATCACTCGAAGATGCTACTTGGTTGGCACATACCAAGCCATTTACACAGCTGGAGTTATGCTACCTACCCCAGTCACAACATGTCGTTACTTCCACCGCGCTCTTGACTGGACGAAGCTATACGAACTCAAATTCTCGCCACTGCCTCCAGGATCGTCACCAGCACGACAAGTGGCGAAATTCAAGCTGCCTGAGAAGACCGCCACTCCAGGACTCCGAGATATGGAAGCCAAAGATGTCCCTGCAGTTACAAAGCTGCTCAATCGCTATTTGGGACGATTCGACATGCAACAAGTGTTTTCCGAGGACGAGGTAAAGCATTGGCTATTGCACGACGAGACGATCTGCCCGGAGCGAGTGATATACGCATACGTGGCGGAAGATACGTCCTCACACAAGATCACCGACTTCTTCTCCTTCTACAACCTAGCTTCCACGGCGATTGCGAGCAAGAAGTATGAGTTTGTCAATGCTGCTTATATGTACTATTACGCCTCGGAAGCGGCATTTGATTCGGATAAGTCTAAATTGGAACTGAGGCTGAACTTGTTAATCAAAGATGCATTGATTTTGGCTAAGAAGGTTTGCAGACTTCTAAATGATATGGCATGATCAGATGCTAATAATTTCTCAGGCCAAATTCGACGTTCTGAATGCGTTGACATTACTGGACAATCCTTTATTCCTCGAGAAGCAGTTCTTCGGACCCGGTGATGGATCTCTGCATTATTATTTGTACAACTACCGTGCAGCGTCAATTGCTGGAGGAATCGATGACAAGAATAAGGCTAGTGCGAAGCACATGGGCGGCATGGGAGTGGTTATGCTGTAGACTTTGAACTCAAGGATTCTGGAGCTGGAGGACTGGCTGCATTTTGATGTACAATGCATGGAGTATATGATCAAAATGGAGATTGAATGAATGCATGGAGAGGCGAAAATGAAGGAGATACTTGATCGTAGTGTACCTCCGTCCGCGAGTCATGGCGGCGAAATTGATTAAAGTTCCGGAGGAGCATCTTGAACTTTTTTTGAATGCTCCCATCACTCGTTATTTCATTTCTCGACGCCAGCTCCTATTGCTTCATTATGAGAGTGAATGCTGTCGCCAGAGTGCAGGCCACTGCACTGCGCTCTCTTCGCAATGGCCCTTCATTGCAGTGTCGAATGCCATTGAATTCGACACGATGTCTATCCACAAATACACTTCGACCTGTATACAACACACGACTCGCAATCCAGAACCAATGGCAAACTCGGAGACATCAGTCTAGCGCCGCCGCTGCAGTGTAAGATAACCGCCTCAATTGAAGGCGGTAGTGCTAATTGAAGACAGGCTCGAAAAGGCGGCCGAAGACCCAATGGCTCTCGCTCAGGAGACCATCATTGAGAACCTGGACCCAAAAGAGGCGGAACGTTTATCCAAAGTCAGGAACATTGGTATTGCTGTATGGAAAACGACATGAGCAGTTGAAGGCACAGACTGATAGCAACAGGCACATATCGACAGTGGCAAGACCACGGTAACCGAACGAGTCCTCTTCTATACCGGCAGAATCAACTCAATCCATGAAGTACGAGGCAAAGATTCCGTGGGCGCGAAAATGGATTCTATGGAGCTGGAACGAGAAAAGGGAATCACAATTCAATCTGCGGCGACATTTTGCAATTGGCTGAAAAAGGAGGATGGAAAAGAGGAGAGCTATCACGTCAATTTGATTGATACTCCTGGGCATATTGATTTCACCATCGAAGTTGAAAGGGCGTTGAGAGTGTTGGATGGTGCCGTTATGATCCTCTGTGCCGTGTCTGGTGTGCAGTCGCAAACAATTACTGTCGACAGGCAGATGAGACGGTACAACATTCCCAGATTATCGTTTATTAACAAGATGGATCGAATGGGTGCCAATCCGCTGAAGGCCATTGACCAGATCAACCACAAACTACGCATCCCCGCAGCCGCAATTCAAGTACCAATTGGCCGAGAAGACGGATTCCTAGGTGTCGTGGATCTCGTGCGCATGAAGGCGATATATTTCGAAGGGCCAAAGGGTATCAACGTAGTGGAAACGGATGAGATCCCGGCAGATGTCATTGAGCTCGCAACAGAACGAAGACTGAAGCTCATCGAGGTGTTGGCTGATGTTGACGACGAGATGGCAGAGATGTTCTTGGACGAAGTTGAGCCATCGCAGGAGCAGATCAAGGCTGCTATTCGGAGGGCGACCATCGCCCTCAAATTCACACCCGTCTTGATGGGCTCCGCACTGGCAGACAAGGCTGTCCAGCCAATGCTGGATGCTGTGTGCGACTACCTCCCAAACCCCGCCGAAGTTGAAAATCTTGCCCTGGACAGACGGCGGGCTGAAGCGCCTGTTAAGCTTGTCTCTTACAACTCACTTCCCTTCGTTGGTTTGGCTTTCAAGCTCGAAGAAGGCAACTTTGGTCAGCTCACTTATATCCGAGTCTATCAAGGAAGCATCAAGAAGGGGATGAATATTTTCAATGCCCGTAACGACAAGAAGGTACGAATCCCACGTATCGTGCGAATGCACTCCAACGAAATGGAGGAAGTTTCAGAAATTGGTGCGGGTGAGATTTGCGCCGTGTTTGGCGTGGATTGCGCATCTGGAGACACCTTCACCGACGGCACATTGGGATACAGTATGACATCCATGTTCGTGCCCGAACCTGTTATTTCTCTTTCCATCAAGCCCAAGAACAGCAGAGATGGAAACAACTTCTCGAAAGCCATGAATCGCTTCCAGCGCGAGGATCCAACTTTCAGAGTTCACGTTGACCAGGAATCGCAAGAAACCATCATCTCTGGTATGGGCGAATTGCATCTCGACATTTACGTCGAGCGCATGCGCAGAGAATACAAGGTCGATTGCGAGACTGGCCAGCCTCAGGTCGCCTACCGCGAAACAATTACCAAGCACGTCGCGTTCGACCACTTGCTCAAGAAACAGACCGGTGGTTCTGGAGATTATGCTCGTGTCTGCGGTTGGCTCGAGCCAACAGGCGATCTCGCAAAGAACGTCTACGAGTCTCAAGTCACTGGTGGCCATATTTCTGAGAAGTTCCTTTTCGCTTGTGAGAAGGGTTTCCACGCTTCTTGCGAAAAGGGGCCATTGGTTGGCCACAGAGTGTTGGGAACAAACATGGTCATCAACGACGGTGCTACTCATATGACAGATTCCTCCGAAATGGCCTTCAAGAACGCAACACAACAGGCTTTCCGCAAGGCTTTCGCACAGGGTGAACCACAAGTCCTCGAACCGCTTATGAAGACGACAATCACCGCACCCAACGAGTTCCAGGGTAATATTGTAGGCTTGTTGAACAAGCGAAATGCAGTTATTAACGAAACGGATATCGGAGCGGAGGATTTCACACTTTATGCTGATTGTTCGTTGAACAGCATGTTTGGGTTTTCATCGATGTTGAGAGCGGCGACACAAGGAAAGGGCGAGTTTTCGATGGAATTTTCACATTATAACCCTGCACCACCGCAGTTGCAGAGGGAGCTAGTCGCCAAGTATGAGAAGTACCAGGTGGAGAGGAACAAGAAATGAGGGATGAGAAAAGAGTTGGATTTTTTGTAGTGCATGGCGATCATGGTTGGAACGGTGGCTTGTAACATATGGCGTGGATGATAATGGTGCATGGTATGTTTAGAGGATATAGATGGACGTTTGGCACTGGTAAAAGGATAGACTATCGTGTATCTGTTTGTGCTAATATCATCTCAACTTTTCCAGCAGAGAATGTTACGAATTTGCAAGACCACTACCAATGGCAAGGGCCATGGAATGTGTCCATGGAATTTAATGTAAGGAATCGGGAAGGAGTTTGATCTTGCGAACATGAAAGCTGACTCAACTGCAAATGGGTTTTGCTTTCGGCACAGTGACAAGAGAGTTTCTTGTTCACATCATTCAAAGCTTGAGGTAATTTTTTTGGGATGGTTTCCTATTAGTCCCTTTGGTACACGATGTTTTAAACTTTGGTATGTATCAAATCTATTCACCGACAAAACCCCAGGCACCTTTGCACATCACGAGTAAAGGAAGCAAGTCGAATAGATCTCATCTTAATCACGAACTATCAAACCTTCACACAATGCATAAAACCGACTCGAATCTGAATGCCAGTCTCTCTCCAAGGAATGACATCCAAGCTAATCCGCCACCGCCAGCCGATACAACAGGGCCATGCCATTTCCTCGACTTGCCGCCCGAGTTATTCAAGATTGTAATTGAAAACCTTCCCTCGGATTCAGCGAAATGCCTACGGCAGTGCAACAAAGTGCTTTCCACCAACCTTAGTATCTGGAAACAAAGAATGCACACACCTCTCAATGTCAAAGATATCAGTCTCATCTGGGACGATTTCAGATCCTTCTGCCAACAGTATCCCGAGAAAGCTGCTTGGGTACGTCACCTGCGCGTCGATTCCCAAAACGTTCTTTCATCAGAGCGATCCAAAACCCTTGACGTGTTTCCAAACTTGAAGGTCGTTGACCTCCGGGACACGCGTTTCGGGCGCGAACAAGCGCCCCAACAGCTTGTTACTAGCCAGGAACTTGAGAGAGTTCAACAGATCTGGACACTATTGTAAATGACATCCTTGAAACATGCCATGGCAGAACACGGTCTATGAATGGAATAAAATAGTGGCCGGGTTTAGGATGTTTTTATATACTCGAAATTGCTATTCCTTCAGAGAGCCAATTGAGTGTACTAAAGTTTCCTCGTTTCTTTGAATACTCTGGTTCCACAATCACACGTCAATTTGAGACAGTCACGACATGGAAGGAAGAATGAGACTGTCTGTGACCTTGAGAAAATGAAGACACACTTATTCAACATATCCCTAGTCATTACATGACAACAGCTTTGGGCGACGTAATTGCAAAATGCTCAAATCAAACGCGCAGATTAGAAGCCCAAGTACATCATATCTAGCAATCAAACTTCTAATGGCAAAACCAAAGACAATACGACACCCATCGAGTCTTCTTACTTTGGTCCAGAGCCTACAATACGGAACATCCTCACGTTATACCATATTAACGGTAGCGTGGCAACACCAGCAGAACTTCCGACACCAGAAATTGTAATCCAGAAGGAGGAGAAGCAAACAGATCAACAGAAGTTAGAGCAGGGAAACATCTAAGTTCCCTTAAAAGGCAAAGACCCCAAAGAAAACCAATAGACAAACTCATCATACCAAACAGTAAATCAAATACAACGCCATTCATTAAATAAAGCTCCAATATCTTCAAAACCAACTTCTCCCCTCTCCCCTCTCCACCACATCAAACACCAAAAGTAAAGTCACAACCCATTAACCAAGAGAGAATAAAAAACACAATGTACTTCCAAATCCCCAACACCTCCCCTCAGTCTCCCCCAAAACCCCCAACCTCCTTCACGCCAGAGCTCTCAGAATGGAACATCTTCACAGTAGCCCATACTAACAACCAATTCTGGACACCAGAACAACTCTTCTCCCCCGAAACCCAAGAGATAGAGGCAGCACGCAAAGCACGTCTAAACCTCCAAGAAATATGGAGCAGAAATCCCCCCCCCCCCCCCCCAATAACACCAATAAAGAAGAAATATTACGAGCAAGGAAACACACAAACTCTCTCTCACCCCAACTTTCAACCTGGAATATCTCTACTGTAGCGCACACTGGTAATAAAATCTGGACACCGGAGCAAGTACTCTCCCTTGAGCAACAGGAAATAGAGATGGAGCGATAAGCGAGAGAGAAGCGGGAAGAAAAATAGAGGAATGTATTGCAACCCTGGAATACCACAAAGAAGAAACACCATGGGCGCCGTCCGTGAAAGATTGTCCAGGGTCGTTTGTATTTCATAAGAAGAAACAATGATGAGAGCGCTAATGTCCAGAGTTGTGAGTAGTTGATAAGTAGGGATGAGGAGAGGGTAGGAAGATTACTCGACACTTCACATAGATATGAAATGTTAGTAGTATCAATCATTCAACCTGGCATCTACACTACCCTAACCTTTACTATCCTACTCCATCCAATAGATAGATGACTCCCTCAAGATTTCCTTCAAAAACGCCCATCAATGCCAAGAATACGCCTGCCTCATTTCGCTACCAAACCTGAATCCTGTCCAAAAACTGTGAGTATCGAAATATTTTGTACTGTACAAGCGGGCTGGTATCTACCAACCCATGATTACGTCACTGCCGGGGTTATCTCTGGTTTCGTGTCATTACTCTCCGTGTCCGGTCTCTGCTTCTCCGTTGAGACACGTGCAGTGGGAGGTTCTGGGGCCTTCGGTGGCTCCGGTGGAGGAACGACCGTCTTCTCTTTTACGATAGTGGTGATGTGCTCGCCGATATCACCGGCTCCGTCGATCTTGCTGAACTTCGTGTGCAGATGTTCTGCATCGCGAAGTAGTCTTTTACACCAGTTAGCACGTTCGTTAGAGTGTGGGACGTGAAGGAAGAACATGCCTCGACTTTCCACCTTCCGTCTTCACTCCAGCACCCTTGAAAGCCTCTCCCCATTGTTCTCGATAGTTGGCAAACACGGGAGACATAATGATACCGACGTGCATCTCGGGGAGATACTTGCTGAGTGTGCGATGCAGCACCGTCGTCTCCTTCGTCAAAGTCTCGATGTGCCGACTGACTTTGACCGCTTCCTCCTCTTTGCCTTTCTCCTTGTCCGCCTCAGCATCAAAGTCCATGTTGCGCATAGTCTTGACATGCGCAGAGGCTCGTCCGCTCATGATCTCGACGAGTTTCTCGTTGATGCTGACTTGGTGGTCTTGATACAGTCGTTTCGTTTTGTCGTACTCAGCTAGCTTCTCGCCGGTCATGCCTGGCCTTCTGCGTACGAATTCACGAACATAAGGTATAAGAGTGATGACAAAGCTCAGCGCTTGTGACGCGAGCGCGAGATGCTTGGTGTTGATGTTCTTGAGTGCCGCTGTACTTCTGGTTGCTCCTGCGCCCAGAACCATTTGACATGCTCGGCTATTGAAGAATCGCAGATATTCTAATAACTGGTTGGAAACCTCAGTGCTGATCGAAGGTATACAGGCAATGAGGATTTGGAATCGAGATATGCCATGGAGTAACGAAATTGCCGACTCGACCAGCGTATACTTTTCCTCCTCGATGATTGCAGGTTTGGCCACTTCCTTGGTCGATGTTCCATTGCCGTTGGTTGCAGGCTTTGGATCGGGGGTCGAGCCATTGGTTTGATATGCAGGCAGCTGTTCCCAGATGTGGGTGTGAGCCAGCCAGCGTGCGGGATCTGATGACATGCCATCGAGAACCTGGTGAAGTACTATGCTGTCAAGCTCTCTGAAATCTTTGGCTTCCCATCGATCTTTATCGATCAAGTCTTCCATGCGATCTCTTTCGGCTCTGGCCATAAGACCGATGAAATCTGTGATGTGGTTATTCACCACGCCCTTCAAAGCGGCACCCGATCGTCCAGACACTGCCTCGCATTCATCGGCGAAGAGTCTGTTCAGTGTGAAATACCGAAGGAATTGTGGCAATGGGAGTGTGGTGCTTTGGTCAGTCCGCACTTTGAGAATCTTTGTGATTTGGGTTTGGGCCGAATCGACAGCCGTGCCCAGTAGACTTGACAGGTCTAAGGCCTGCATCAACTCCATTTGCAAAGGTGTTGAATTTGATCGTGCCCTTGTTACCGATGCGTCGAGGCTTGCCATGCCAGGGCTTCTTGGAGGCGATTTCGTTCCTGACGAAGGCATGGCTTGAGCACTAGTGACGTCGAGAAGCATTTTGACTTGCGTCTGTAATCTGCGCAACCCTTCTCCCACACCGGTATACATGTTCGTCAAAAGCTCTTCTGCGTCGGCAGGACCAAGCGCACGCAGATTCGCAGCTAGTCTGGCAGACTTGTCTTGCTGAGACGTCACTCTACTCCTGTTTGTAGAAATGGAGGCCATCGACTCGGCATCGTCGTTGCTTGAACTTGGCATATATTGCCGGACAATGTTCTTCATTTCCCTTGTGACTGCATCTCGGAATGCTAGTGAGGCCGTGACCGTTGATTTTGATCGACTCAGGCCATTGAGAATTACTGATAAGTGTTGGCGCAAGGCACCATTCGTGTGGAGATATGCTGGGACGACTGATGGGCCTGTAGCATGTCCACCGCCTCGAGATCGTTGTGATGCTGACGCCCAACGCTTGAGAGTATCAGCATGAGGTACGGCGGTGACATGATGCCGCAAATCTCCTAGCAATGCTTCGAGGAATCGGATCTCGTAACCTTTTCCTATCCGTGCTCTCAATTGATCCATACCCTCTGCAAACCCTTCCAAGGCCTTCAGTCTGCGCAGATCCAGGAGTTGCCGTTGAGGTTTAGAGCACAACCAACTTGTATCGATTGATGAATTCGCTCGCATCCGTCCGCAGGCGAATTCTTCAAGAATTGAAACGTGATCGAGAGCAATCTCGAGTTCGCCGTGGTCCACCAGGTCTTCGCAATGTGCCGCACCATGCACCACGTCATTTAACTGCTGCACGGCATCGCTGAGTTTGCGAAGGTTCTCTCTCCGCTGCTTCATAGCCACAATCTCCAGACCACCAATTGCCATGTCCTTGTCCAATTTTGACAGGTCTTGCCTTAGCACCTTGATTTTGGCCACAGACTCGGCTGCCTCGGAATGCAAGTCTTTCAACGATCCCAACGCGGCGAAGAATGACTTCGAAGCTGCCGAGATTGATGAGATTAAGTGTATTTCTACCGTGTCCAAATACCATGACAGCTTCTCTTGTAATATCGCATTCGTCGCGAGTGCCTTCCGAGGCAGAGGCGCAGCACCATTTGCGAAAAAACCATTCGTGCCTTTGCTCTCATCGTCTGCACTCAGGGGTGTCCTCACCACCTCAGATCGCTCGCTGACAATGTCGAATGTCCGTGGATTCTCCAGGTGGAAGTTTTCATCAAAATAAACGCCCGGAATGGTCGACAAAGGCGTTACTGCCATTGGCCTCCGCGGCGTGCTCCCACTCAGTCTCCTAGGTTTTGACTGAGGTGAAAGTATTGGTGACAAAGTTGCTGTAGAGCCCTGCCGTGAGCCTGGTCGAGGCCGCTGTTGTTCACCACGCAGTCTCCGTTCCAGTGAATCCGCAAAGTCGTCCTCCTTCGCTGGAGCCTTCTCTTTCCGTACCCATTGCGCATGCTGCTCTTCATCCTCCTTGCGCGCCCGCGCTTCGAACAGGGAGCCGACCTGGGCTAGATATGGTCGGAACGAGGATGGGTCTACATGAGGGATATTCGTGAGGGTCACGGGTGGTATGTCTCGACTCGTAGGGGCTCTGTGGGTTGCGGAGGCTGGGGCTGAGGTGTGAGGCAGTAGTCCACTCCGGACAATGGGAGGTTGTAGTAATGTAGATATAGCTGTGATTTGGTCTATCAGTATCTAACCAATGTCCAAAGCAATTGCTATGGCCTACCATTTTGTCCTGTATCCCTCACCGTGCTAAGGCGATTCTGAGCTGATACTGTCGATGTGTCGAGTGTTCCACCGATCGAACTGATCGAGGAGGCTCGGCTTGGTTGGTATCTGCTGTTCGACGGGGACCTATGCTGCCATTCGTGGTTTGTGAGGGGCGATCCAATCCTTGGAGAAGCAGCTGTCGGCGTGGACGATTCGAAGCTCTCTTTTGATTCTGACATATTTGTCCAAAGGTTCGAGGGTGATCCGGTGCTGGATGAGGCATGGGGAGCATCGGAAGTGCGCGTTAGAAAGGGCTACAGGGAGATCATGGCCATTGTTTTGGTGAAGAGGAGATATTATTATACAAAGTCGGTTTCATTATTCGTTTGCTCTTGCCGTTGTCGCATAGAATAACCCATACGGCCACCCTAGCAATCCAACGCGTAGCAAGCATGCGGCCAAGTCATGACCTGACCTAATTCGGTAACAGGAGAACGTCCAACTTTTCAATTGCCTTGCATATTATCAATAACTCATCCATTTCATTACTATCAAGATCCCAATTGCCTCCATATCCCTTTCAGAACGCCAGTTCGCTCGCCCAATCAATCATCATACAGATATCCACCTCCAGCTCCCTGCTATCCGCAATTCGTGTGTCAAATGCAATGCATAGGATCTTGCTGCTGACCTTGGGCTTGAACAGCCGAGACCAAAAAGTTCTTTAATAAGAGCATGCAGCGAGAAGACTAGTGGAGGCGTAGCATCTCTAAGTTCTCGATCATTTGTCGAGCAAGTGACGAAGGCCAGGCTTCCAAAGTTTGAAAAGGTGCCACAGATTTCAAGCCCTCGATCCGCAAACCGAAGATATCGAGAATCTATGCTCTGATCAGTCTTTTCAACTCTATCCTATCGCTGAAGTCAAACTTACAGCTTAATCAAGATGGGTGTGATGGAGGCGTTGAAGCAGGCAACTCGGCGATTGTAGCCGGAATACGCGAGCCTTCCATCTCGACGGGACGGATACCTCCATCCGGACCCCATGCGCCCTGACCAGCAGTCGGAGAGAATTCAGAGTAGCTACTAGGACGATGACTAGCTGATTGTGACGAGACTGGACTGTACGGTGGTGTGAAGTTTGCCATATCCGGAGAGATGCTGTCGGAGCCAGAATTCACCGCACCAGGAAGCGTCATCATTGTTGTCTCGCGAGACCAAGTGGCGTTGTGCGCCGGAGGCTCAGTGAGATCTGGACGATTCTGGAATGGATTTGGGCCTTTGACCGGGTATCGTTGCATGTAGGTATCTGAACCGTCCATCTCGGCGGGGCCTTTGGTTTCGGTTGCTGGGGCTCCTCGATCCGGGATTTCGAGCACCTTCTCAGCTGTAGGCAGGCCAGAATAGAAAGGATGGGTCGAGGCAGCATCATTGTCCTTCTTCTCGTTGCGACGTCGACGCCAGCAAGCGAAACCGAAGAGTCCTGCCGCGAGCAAGGCAAGTGGAATACCAGCAGCCAGACCAAGGATCATTCCGAGCTTTCCGGAGGACGAGGAGGAGGGTGCCGGAGATGAGCCATCAGTATGGACGGTGCCAGTATCTTTGGTGGAAGGAGAGGTTCTCCTGGAAGGGCCTTGTTCACTAAGTCTTATCATCAGTATCCAGCTTGTGAAAGACATGTCCTTCTGAGAAAACGAAACATGAAAAGTTATTGCAGACGCGGGGCCTCACAGCATACGATTTTTCAGCAAGTTGAGCCAGAGCGCGGGTACAAAGTTTCCAGCAATCATGCCTCTTAAATGACCAGAAATTTTGTGCCTTCCATTCCAACTTGTCTCAAAGCCTCAAGAGTCCGGACTTTTCATGCCACGTCTCACGATGAGCTCAACTGAAAGACTTACCTGGATGGTGTTTGCGAGCTGGAAGTTTCAATAGGCGGGCCAGCAACAGTTGTACCCGGCGGACTTGTTGCTGAGACTGTTGTAGACTGACTAGTCGTTGAAGATGCTCCGCTCGAGGTGGACGTTTTAGCCGCTGCAGTTGGCAAACTTGCTGCTGACGAAGCTGTAGAGCTCTTGGCCGAGCTTGAAGCGGAAGTAGATGCAGATGCAGATGCAGAAGGCGCGCTGCCCATTGGTGCATAAGTGTCTGGCGTGCCCGAGTAGGTAAGCCAGACATCTGTGTCGGTCTGGTCCAGCGTACAGCAGTCTGAAGATCTGTTGCCATCACAGCACATGTGGTCCTGGTCTGAACACCAGAGAATTGCTTCGTTGCCGTTCGCTTTTCCATCTAGAGCGGGTGATTAGGGATGGAGCGAACGCTAGGAGATCCTGGCAATGTTCAAGGATAGTGTGGCCTTCGACCTACTGTGAGTACAAGCGTCTGGGCAACTCGAGCCCCAAGACTTGTCTGTACAGGTATAACGACCCCAGTATTGGTCGGTTGGATCCCAGCAGAGTCCAATGCTGCTACATTGCCATCCTTGCGGACAGCAAGCGCCGGTTGCTCCTCCACACGGGATGTCATTTTCTTTGGTCAATTCGCCATTTGGATAGTAGCATTGCTGGGCGGAGACGAATGTGAGAAGGATGAAGATAAAAAGAGCGTGGGTCGAGAGTAATGAGCGGAATATCGACGAGATCATCTTGAATCCCCAGGTAATGGTGGAGATAGAGATGAGCTTGTATGGGAGTGATTAATGCGAAGGTGAGGAGGAAGGGTGTGCGAAGATTGAGTCGCGTCAAGTGTTGATGCGATGGTGTTTGCTCTCTCCAAACAGCGAGGGAAAAGTGATGTCAGGGAATGATATCTTGAAGAACTATTGACAAACCGGCAGGAATTTGAAGGGTATGGGATTCACTTCATCTTTCGTCTCCAGTAAAGAGATCGCGTATCCCCTTTCCCCAAGTTTATCACACTTTCAAAAATTGAATGGTGTAGAAATCCAGGCAATCATATCTGTATCACAGCAACTAGGTTCCACGAACACACAATTCTGCATCTTGCCGCATTGTGCCGCTCTCAACAACGGCATCCAGCAGTTGAGCACACTTCCCGAGCACTGCCCCTTCTACTATATATCATCGACAAGCAAAGCACATCCGTCATCGCGATAACGCCGACCATCGAAATCTCCCTGGGTTTTCTTGCCATCCGTATCTTCGTGGCTGTAAATCTGTGGAGCGTTCCTTGCATCAGATAACACCCGCGCCCGGACCAGTCGTTCGTCTTTTGTTACACGATGGCTGTCTTTTCTGTTTTTGGCATGAAGTTTCTGAGGCCAATCGATCGAGATCATTCCCCCAACACAAATTTCCATATTGTGAAGAAGTTACGAACTGCAATTGAAATGAGTAAACTGCAATTGAAATGAATAAGCTGCAATTGAAAAGAATAAACTGCAATGGAAATGAATAAGATTACATGGTTCCGAAAGCCCTTTGCAAAAAAGAGGGCTCGTGCCGAGGAAGAAGAACAGTTCCAACGGAAAAAGAAATGCTATTCCAAGCAGTTCCTGTACATAAAAACAGCGTGCCCACGTATGAAGTCGAATCATAGACCTTCGCATGACAAGATTGTCCTCGGGGTACGAGTGCGACGCTCTACCAACTGAGCTACGGGGGCATCAGACTAAAATTTTACAAAACATCATATATATTGGATCAATTTCTTGAGACAAGAAGGCATTGTTTTCACGTGATTTACTCGCCATTTTGCCATCTCGAACTTCAAATTCGTATTTCCATTCCTTTGCCCTTCCCACCACTTCCGGGCGCTTTCGGACCATACGCAGGAGCACTTCTGTGCGTCACACTTGTGCTGTCAGAAAAGCCTCTTCTACGAGAAGCAGAGATTCACTCATCATCGCGCACGCAGAGACGCTTTCATCGTTGTTCGACCTTGGAGCTTGCACCGCAACGAATGAACCAACACCAATTTGCAACCTTACCTTCTTCCTCCATTTTCTCATTGGCATCATGGACTTATCAATAATCAACCAGGAAGTGGCATCGTAAAAAATCATCCCGATTAAACTCTTTTACGGGCCACCATACCATGACTGGCTTCTCGCAGTCGTGCAATTCCCAGCACCGCTCCCACACACCACTACGCGGCGAGTGACCCAGGGTGATTGTCTTTGTGCATGATCAGCCTTGTTTTACTCCACAGCATGCAGATCCATTTCAACTTCTTATGAGATAGCAGTGGTGAGCAAAGCGGTCAGCTCCGAGCCGCCAGCATCGTATTGGTCTGACAGCCGCAGCCAAGCTTGCAGAAAGCTGCGGCCTCTACAAAATGAAGTAATCTTGGATCCGGCTTCGCGATCTGGAGTTTCCTATCTGTTAATGATCACCGCATGCATCAAAGGCGCTCTGAATTACAGCCACGTTGTAGTACCAGCTTACTCAACCCCCAAAGCACCCCCTCCTGAGAAGTCTTGGCTCTTCAGGGCTGAAGCGATCTCTTCAGCTCGACTTGATGACTATAAGAAGCATGTTGATTCAGAAACGATCTTACTTTATTCACCATGTTGCAGGCTAGCCTTTGTTCTTGAATCCCGCTAACAAATCATGGCATTAACCGCGCCCTTTTCCAATGCCATGCGACTTGGTATAATGCTATTAGCATAAAATGAAGGTGAAAGCTGCTGATCTTATAACAGGGCAAGGCTTTAACACTTACACTCAAGAGCTCCGTCTCGAAGAGGCTGTCACAATAGTATCAACACCATCAACGACTTTGGCAAGGCAAGAAAATGGAACCATTCCATCGCAAGTGGACCAAATCACACCTCTAATTTCATCGCCTGCGCCTTCTCCGGGCCTATCGGGGCCTCCACCCAAGCTTTCGAAGCCCAATTCTCCGGACTCTCCTGTCGTACAGCATGCTATCGCGAATGGAGTGGAGGCGCTCTTCGACACTCTCCTTCCTGTGGGAAATGGAGATGAAACCCAACCCACTACGGAGTCAGCCAAGGTAATTCCCGATCCAGTGACGTCCGAACTTGGAAATTCTGCGAATGCGCAGAAAGCGAAACAGGATGAAGCAACATTGTTGAGCTCGGCTGCAGGCGCAGCATTACCGTTTTTTCTTCCCAAGGAGTACACTCACATCTCCAGCCAAAGCGTTACGTATTCAGCCAGATCAATAGACAACATGAGCGACATCATGGATGCTCTGAACATTTCGGCCTCTGCAAGTATCAAGTATGGAACCATTCATGGTAATGCCAGCGCAGGCTTCGTCAATGAGAACAAAGTGCTCAATTCTCAATTGAGCTATGTTGTCACGGTCACCGTGAACAACAATACTCATGCCGAACCAGCAACGATGGAATTCCAGCCAATTGGAGATCTTCCCGCTGAGGACTTTACAGAGGTTTACGGAGACGCGTTTATATCTGGTAAGATTATTTTTGTATCATTTTCATGTTGAGCTTTAACTAGGAGCTAACACTACATAGGTTTTTATGAGGGTGGCGAGTTCGCTGCCGTCATCTCAATAGAGGTAGAAGACAAGAGCAAATTGAAGCACGTGAAAGAAGCACTGGACGCAAGTCTCAACCTAGGCCCATCTCCACTCTCCGTAGGAGCCGGTGAGCAATTCGACAAAGTTCACTCAGAAGCACTAAGAGATACCGCGATGACCATCTCGGTCAATTGGTCTGGTGGAGGGGAGGTCAAGAAGCCTGGTGTGGCATGGACACTGCAGTCTGTCATTCAAATCGCGAACGCATTTCCTACCATGGTTGCTCAATGTCCTGCTAAGACTAGCGCTATTCTGACGAGATACACGTCTCTGCGTTCCTTTCAGATATTCCGCTACAAGCAAATCAAGCTTGAGAAACAGCAGGAGGCGATCGAGAAGCAACATGAGTCGCAAAAAGCATCCGCCATGCAAGGGATGCAGCCCTTACAGCCTCCGAACTCGATGAAACTGAAGAGCCGGCCCAAGTTGTGGAGTAGCAAGAACCTCATTCTGAATTATGCTCCATGCAGCATCTATACTGCAGACCTGTGGGATGCCTACATGGAGTATAAACGACTGTGGAAACGCATTGATTACAGTAGGTTCAGTTAGCACGAAAATGGCAGACCCGAGCTTACACTTGTCAGTCATGTCAGATATGACCAGATGGAGAGTTCGTGACATGCCAAAGCCGACAATACAACCGCGGGTTTCGACCCAGGACCATGCGACATTTAATACGTCTTCCTCGGGTACACAAGGCAGCCAAACCGCAGCAAATCGCCTGGCAAATCTGAAGACGTCGTCGACGCCGACTTCGCCGCTAGCGCGCGGTGCCATACCAGCTTCTACTTCCGAGCCTCTAAGTGCAGTAACCGAGTACTATGACAGAGATCTTGTAAGAGCCGAGACATTCGAGATCGATGACCCATACATCGTACCAGCATTTGATTTGGTTATCAACAATTCGACTCGAGATCCAATTCCGGTAGAAGCTACCGCTCTGAATGAGGCCCGCCTCCTATGTCGTGAGGCCATGACACTTATTACTGAGGAGGCAGCTCGCTTGGTCAACCACCCAGAACTTGCTTATGCCCACTTTGAAGAAAGCACCAAGCTCACAAAGATGAAGAGACCAAACTACGCCTATCCTGAAAACTTGAAAGCTCGACTCCCTGTCTTCATTCACAACGACGCGAAAGATGACTACTTCTCGAGCGATCAGGTGGTGAAGAAACTACTTTACTACAAGAGAGACAGAGAGATCTTTGCGCACGTCATCGGCCCGAGTCCCAACCCTCACCGTAGCCAAGTGTCGTTCACTTCTCTGGACTACAATGAAGAGAAGAGCGACGACAACCCGATCGTTGGGCTTAGTCTACACGCGTACCACCATGCTATGATACACAGTCGCTTCAGCAAAAATGCCGAGAATGCTATTGGCGGGATTGGATTCCGGTTCAAGCAAGATCCGCCCCTGAAGGATGGAAAAGAATCAGAAGACAGCTGTACAGTTTGGGAGGGTGCGTCGAATTTCAAATCTAGAAAGTATGCGAAGCTACCTGCTGTGGGCGCGCCAAAGGATCCAATCCAGGTCTCGAAAATTGTTGTTAGCTACCTCCCCACGGCGGGATGCATTGCTGGACTGGAATTTTACAATGACAGTTCTCCATTGCCTTGTCTATCTTGGAAGCAGTGGGGCAGCCAACGAGAGGAACCAAATGGTCTCATTACAGAGACACAACAGCCTCCCCAAGAAGGGAATTGGACGTTCATCGGCTTGACCGGCTATTGGGATGTGAGTGTGACGAAAAGTCGTGTGTTGAGCAGAATCAGCGGGATCTGGAAGAAGGAGTAGTGGAAGTGATGAGAGCTTGCACATTGATCCATTGTTAGTGACAAAATCGTCTAGAAGTGTCTAATCTGGACCAGTTTTAGTGATGAATCATGAACTGCGGCAATTGACTTCTTATGTTCAGACTTAATTACCCATCGACCTATTTTAGGTCAGATCTTGGGTGAATTTCCAGGAATTTATGCCCATTGAAAGCAGAAACACCACGCCTTTGAGAAATTCAGCGACTAAGCTCCCAATCACTGTGACAAATTTGCAAAACTCGCCGTTGACTCCACAGCCATCGTCATTTGAACCTCCCAAGTGAAGTGTTTATCGACAATTTCACCTAACTTCGACACCTCAACACACCCACCATCACCAGAATGGATCACCCACAAGCTTTACTCTACCATCACATTGCTGATCTCAAACACGATATCGATGGTCTTCTTCTACAACTTGAAAGGATTCGACTAGGTGAGGCGGAACGCGATATCTTGCGTCAGATCAACACGAAGCATGCGATCATCGTGAGTACTTTTTTGTAGTAGTTTAATTAGCAAAGTCCCAGAAATGTATAGCCCACCAAAAGCAGAAAGACTGCAAGTGCTAAGCAAAGCAGGCTAGAAAACTCGCGCCTGATCTGATGAGAGCATTTCTTCACAAGCCCGCTGAGTCCACCAAACTGATTTCAACGAGTCAGTGTGCTCTGAATCTGCAGGGGATCTGTGGATGTGCTGCTGTCAAAATCGAAAATCATACTTCCGATCCAAGAAATGAGAAACAGGCTGGCTGGAAAATGTAGGATGAGAAAAAACAAAAGCAGAAGCAGTAGATAGAACTGATGGTTGCACCATAAGATAAATCAGCGTGTGCCTGTTGGCCGACAAGGCCAGCCCAACCTCGTACTCAGAGTAGTTAGAAATAAGCCAATTTTGGGCCATGTGAGAGTTATATATAGTAGAGAATGAAAATCCCGCTGATTGGTATCTGTTGTTGGCCACATGAAGTCCGTGCTTGGTGTCGCTTTATAATAAGCTTCCTCCGATCCAATTTTCCCTCCTTAGTCACCGGATTCAGCTTTGATTTCGTTCATGCTCATCTTGAAGCTCCTTTGCGAATTCTCCAGCTTCACCATCCGGGCCCTCATACTGCTCATGGAGTTGTTGGCAGACAAGACCGATGCCTTTCGGGAGGGATTATGTCGGATCGGTGTGAGTGGAAATGTCTTTTCAGTACGGAGAGAACAATGAAGTGGGTGGCGGCTCTCGAGACTTATTGTAGTAGTAGTAACAACCTGGCTTCCTCGACATTTGTGGTTATTTCCTGAACAAATGGTGTTGAAGGGTCATCAGTAGCAACCCATCTTTGTCGGCCACCATCAACTCCAAGTATTGGGCATCGCCGCTTGTATAGGTCAGATAAGCGTAAGAATAATAAAAGAAGAATAGTATAGGTAGTAGGGGGCAGCTGGTAGAAGAAGGAGGAGAAGGGTTCACCCCCTATTATTAGTGCGGTTCCAACCGAGGTCCAAAAATCCATCCCTACCGCTCTCATAACTTCACTATGTGACTTTCTGCTGTTGATCTGATTCTATCCCAACTGTGCTGGTAATGTGGAAAGAATATTTGGAAAGGGGGCTATACTTCTGGTAATTTCCTACTATAAATCAGGCTCTTTCTCAAAACACAATTGAGATCTACGCTCATGTCACCCCTTTTTCAACCATAGTGAACCTTTCATTTTCTGTAAGCTATTTATTTCTCATACATGTTCTACTTCATAAGGAAAACAACCTCCATTTTGATAGCCCATGCCTGCCAGATTGTGGCTATCTGGCGGCCGTTCTTTTGTTCCGTCTGTACATGTGATGACGACGTAGTCGAGTCGCCGCCTGTGCAAGTTCCTCCACATTGCCCGCTGTAGATGCATAATACACGTCTGCCAACAAGAGCAGGACCACGGACTCCAATGATCCAAAAAATCGTGCATCCTCTTCATCGAATACGTTCTCCACCGAAAATTCTCGAAAGGTTTGGGCTGAACGTCCTAATGGCCCAGCTCCGCAGCGTAACCCACTCATCGACCAGCGGCAGACAGTCAGGAAGCTGGCGATCAGCTGCAACTTGATCTTGAGTCTCTCTAATCTATGTTCGTTTGATGTCCCTCATGTCTTCGGTTGGTGCATCCGTCCCGAGAAAGCAATCATTTCAATTCGAAGCTTCTTGTTCTTCAAAAGCCCCAATGGCTTGAGCAGCCACTTGATACGATCAACGCGAGTATCCCAACTGTCCAGTGAAAGAACGTATGTAGAATCAAGAAATGAACAGTCGATGGTTGTTGTGATGTCCGCCAGAAATCGAGCGCGATTAATGGCCATGAGGGACCAGATGTATCTGTTCTTGAAAGAGCAGTCCCCAACAGGACGAGTAAAATCATGGAGATCAAATGGCACTTCTTCGCTGCGTCCGCTTACTGGACCCTTCCAGTTGACATCGTGCGCCGATCCCATCGAAGTAAATTCAAGCTCAACACGTCGGATATACTTCAAGCGATGGTCGAGGTTGAATTGAGGACAAGTATGGGCAGACTACTCCCTCCCAAGACCAAAAATTCGAGACACCTTGTGCCGATCATGGGTAGGGTTGGTGAGGAATTTGAAGCTGACATTCTTGTAGAATAGTTCCGTAGATTCCATCGAAGTTGTTTTGCAAGTATGCATGAGGTTGTGATAATCTTGACAACGAGATCGAGGGCATCTATTGCGCTTTCATGCCTTCCGATTTCTGCCAATGATTATTTGGTAAGTTGGAATAATGTAGTAGCCGTAATGGGGGAAGACGAACGACGTCTTTGAGCGCTCCTTTTGTGGCAGGAGACATGCGAAAATCTGCAATCGTCGTTCTGTTGGGAGACAATAGAGTATTAGGATTTAGAATTTTCGCTGTTGTATTTCGGATAGCATGGCGTATGCACAGGATTGGTGAAGGTTTTAAGTCAAATTGGATTTGCACATTTTGACGTTAGACAAAACAAAAAACGGTCGTGATAGAAGAAAAAACGGGAAGGGAATATCGGTGGCTGTTCTTCAAATAGGAAGCTGAAGCAGGTGTTGAGCTTTTGTGAGCCCCCATTTCATTCAAAAGAGGCCTACGGTACAAGTCAAGCACCAAAGTATTAACAATGCTTACCATTTTTCCCCACAATGTCCTTTCCCCTACGGGTTTTTTTTCACTCCTCCGGCTTGTTTTTGTCCTTTATATTACCACAAAATTCCAGCTTCTACTCGACGTTTGTACAGTTGCTAATACTTTCCGACAACGTCCTTCAACTCAATGTTGGGCACGATATATGGTTGTACCATATTTCGAACCATAGTACGCTGCTCAAAAGCATATCCAAAACCAATTAACTTTTCCTCAGTGAATCTCGCGCCAAGAAAACTCAAGCCAAAACTGTCGCGATTGTCAGTCAATGAACCCAAACCATAGCACTCATCAGCTTACGGTATGTTTGGGCCGCTGGCAACAAGACTTCCTCTTCGGTTCATGGTGACAGGTGTATTGCCGGGATAAAACCCAAGGGGCACCGTAACGATGGGTGCTCCTACAATAGCAGCCCAACTCGAAGCAAAAGACGTCGGCAGAATGACAGCGTCCAAGCTGTAATTAGAGAGGGCGCCGAATAGTCCACCAGCTCCGCCAAAATACTGGTCCTGTTGGTACGCAGCCCAAAACCTTGGATCGGTATTATTCCATCCTTGCGTGAACAATGCCTGATCCCAAATGGCAGTATTTCTATCGGGCCAATCCTCTAATGGGTTAGAATGAGTGAAATTCCTGACATCAGCCAGCGACGTCACATTGTTTGGGTTGTTAGTAAGAAGGCTGAGGTAGCTTGCCAGGTTGACGATGAAATCGGCATTAAGGACCAAAGTCTCCGCGGTGGAGTTGAGGAACGCTTCTGCAGCCGTGAAATTGGTGTCCACAACTTTCGCTCCAGCGGCTTTGATTGTCCCAATCGCTTTTTCAAATGTAGCTAACAAAGGGCCAGTGGTGTTGTCGGAGAAAAGGCTGAGAACGTTGCGCGGAACACCAATCCTGGCACCACTAAACGCGGAAAAGTTGCACGCAGATACATAGTCGGGAAGGACGCCACCGTTCGGTATAGCCGACGTATAATTGTCATATGGGTCCACGCCAGCTATAGCCTGAAGAATGTAGGCCGCATCTTTCACGGTCCTGGCCATTGGCCCTACCGTATCTTGGTGTTCAGATATTGGTATAACGAGATTCCTAGAGGTCAATCCCACGGAGGGCTTGATACCAACGAGATTGCTGTTTTCGGATGGCGATACGATAGAACCATCGGTCTGTCCATATTAGCAGACACTTTGGAAAATGCTGAGACGACACTGACTTCAGTGCCCAGGCAAGCAAGAGCGAGTCCAATAGCTGATGAAACAGCAGACCCGCTTGAGCTACCAGAAGGATCCTGTTGGGGATAATAGGCACCATAAACTTGGCCCCCGAGTGCCGACCAACCGTTGGTAGAGTTAGACGATCTGTAATTTGCCCATTGGCTCAGATTTGTTTTTCCGAGAATGATAGCGCCCGCAGCTCGCAGATTCGCCGCAATTTTGCTGTCGCGAGGGACTTTCGCTCCCAGCAAAGACCAGGAGCCAGCTGGGTACAAATTGTCAGCCACTGAACCACATTGCAAAGAACGGGATACACACCGGTGGTATTCATCCTGTCCATGGTTGCGATGTTATTTTTGATTAAAATTGGAACGCCATGGAGAGGCCTGGCAGGTGTTAGCTGTGCTTTAACGCAAGTCATCTGAACGAGCCTTACCCGCGTATTGTGCCATTCGCACGCTCGCTGTCGAGTTGAGCAGCAATTGCCAATGCATCAGGATTGACCTCGGTAACGGCATGAAGGGTGCCATTGACTTGATAGATCCTCGCGAGATATGTCTAGCGAATATCGTAAGCATCAGTGGCGGTGAGATAAAGTTGCGAAAGCTCGCAAGAATCAAGATAGTGATTGAGTAGGATATTGAGGTTATTATGTGCCAGAATAAGGCCCGGGATAGAAAGTTCCTTGAAAGGTAGGACTCATGGATCTGGGATTCCAGGCAATTGGTTGTGGCTATGGCTGATAAAGAAAAGTCTGAGCTTACTTTCACCAGATCTACACTACTAAACCATTTGTTGTGAAGTCCAGAAGCCAATTCATCTATCGTTATATCAATCAAGAGCGGGAGACTTGGTTTTTGACCTGATTCGGCAGTTAGACGGGCCAAGGAGAGTCCTTGCAAGATCGACTTACCCGAGATGGCTTGTACATATTCGGACGCGAGCACGTTGTTGAAAAGCAGCAGGGCCAGCAAGCATACGCGTTGCAGTCCTGCGAAAGTCGTCATATTGGCAGTCTGTTGAAGTGATCTTGATGGTCCCAGGGATAAGAAAAAGAGACGGAAGTGATCACTTAAGGTTGAGCTTTGCCATTGCTTACTCTAAGCTTTATATAGAGTCTCTACTATCGGCAATGACGGAGTACATGTTTGTAGGACGTACTTTGACAAAGTCTTGCATCCAGATAAGCGGACTGCGATCGACTTTCCCCCTGCCTGTTCGACGCCAAAGTCGGCACAATCTTGCATAGTATCCTCAAAGACATCGAAGAATCGGTAGAAATGCCATGGCGGCACAGACAGTCGTCATGATATCAGTACCGACATTATCCACGAACCAATTGATAGTAGTTAATATGTCGCCGCGGGAGTGTTGGTTGTTGAAGGTGCGAGGATCTGCACCGGGCTGGCGGCTCCACAAGAGAGCCTAGGCTCAAATTAGAAGGCAATTTAGAACCTAGGCGGAACTAGATTGCATGTCTTAATACCACTCTTATGGGCTTGAGGACTGCATATTTATATATACGCGATATCAATTTGAAGACGCGGCAGAAGGTGATTGAACGGCAGTTTTTATTTCCCTGTACGCCAGCTAACTACTGTCCTCCCGAGGGGTTGCTGCCAATCTGTAAGCCATTCAGGCTTGTTGCTCGCGAAGCGAGCCAAGTGTTCTCACATCTTCCCATCCACAAGACTATATATGAACAAAGGTGAGTCAGATGAGGGGTATAGAACACCTGCTCTTTTGGAAGTGAATCTCGCTGGAGAAAACGCTGAAGAGTGCAAAGGCCGTCCCGCTGTGACAATTTTCCTTCCGATCCCTTGCTCATCCGACGTGAAGGGATCGCAATTGCAAGAAAGTGCAAGCTACCTCCACCACTTCCGGTCGAACGAGCACGCAATATGAAAACATCCGTTGCTTTTTCGCCCAGCCTTGCTGATAGGACATGCCGTGTATTGTATTCCGACAAAAAAGATTACGCTTTAGAGAATTAAGAAAAAAGATCATAGCAACGCTTGCAAATGCAGAAGAAAAAAGCAGAACGCTCAGACGCTCGGACACAAGTTGTGATACACATTGGCGACGTTGGTTGTGACGCACAATGAAGATTCGACTGAAGGCTGGTGGTGGGCACATCGTCGACATGGTGAGAGGGCCAAATAGGCAGGCCGACTATTGCACATGATGCGGTTGGAGATAGGTTTGATACTCGTATCTGTCCGACATGTTGGATGAGTGGGTTGGTGTTGGCGTTGGAGGAAATGAGGTGGTTGCTGAGTTGTAGTGTTGTGGCTTAGCATACCCGGGATGTCCAAATTGCTCGTTCTCGGGAGTGATGGGCGGTGTCAGACATCCATGTTGCATTACGGCAGCTCCATATGGATGCTTCTGTGGTGTTTGAGGAGTACCGAAGTTGCGCATAGGCTCGACCTTGGGCTCTATGACGACGGGTGGTGCGGCTTGGGCAATGCTCTCCCGTTGCTGTTGGGCCTGTAGGAAGTACTCAACAGTGTGTGCGACAGAGGACAATGTCATGGAGCAGTATTTTCGTGCCAAGACTTGTGAGCATTGAGGAAGCAAGTGTGCGAGGCTGGTAACGATCGAGAAGTCATACAGATCTGCCCAATGGTCCTCTCGGGTTGCTGGTCGTCCCAAAATGCAACGTGACAGAGCGAGGGCGGAGCGAGCGAGCAACGACGGCCGAGTTTGCACAAATTCCTTGTGGAAGAGAGCCATCTCACAGAGGTACAGTGTCATGTGTTGGAGTTCCATATCGCCGTCCGATGCAGACTCTTGTAGAGCAATTTGAAGGAAGCTGTCGACAGTTGGATGGCCAATAACCCATCCGAGGGTTTGTAGAACGTGCCATTCCATTTGCAAGAACATATCCTCGTCATACAATTGGCAGCACATTTGACGTAGCTCTCGGACTGTGGGAACCTTCTCTTTCCTATCGCCGTATTTGGATGCAATGAGTAGAGCTGCACAACCCACGAGCTGGTAGTGTTTCTTGTAAACGACTCGTCTTGAGCAGTATCTGTCCAACAAGTTTACGGCGAGGAAGAATGTATCTGGGAGCAGTCCAAAGGCGGTATGGGCTTCAATGAGGAAGTCGAGCAGGTATGGGCGCATGTACCATTGAATTTCGGTTTGGATATCGATGGAGTTGACATCTGGCAGTGTTTCGGACTGTGGATGTTAGTTGACCATCAAATTGATGAGGACATGCCTGCCTTACCTCCATAAATTCCATGTGGTCTAAAATGTCTTCCTGGTATTCCATGGCCGTAAGCTTTGATAGATCTTCCCCAATCTGACGGTGTTGAACGCGAGCAATCGCGCGAGCTCGTTCGCGATTACGCTCGGCGACAGAGTAGAGGTCGTCATCCGACTGTACGAAGAAGGAGTCACAACCTCCATAGCGAGGCTGGGAGTGCTGTGGGAACGACATGGTGTGGTGTGTTATGAAAAGAATGTGCTTGTCTTCTCCGGGATAGACAAATATGCTGTTTCAGGAAAGGCGCTCCGTGGGGTACGGAATTAAAGAGTGACTGAGTCCTTTTGGAACTTCAAATAGTGTTAGAGAAGTGTTGAAATCGCTCGAAGGTTGGTTCGACGCGGTAACAGAATATTTTTTTAGGTCCGCTCAAGGACTGGACTGGTTAGCATAGATCGATTCAACATCAGAAGAAAACTTACCTTTGAATTAAACAATTAGGTAAAGGAGTGTCGGGCTGAAAGTTTTCAATTGATGAGATACTGAGTCACTTGCTAACATCAAGAGCAAAACTCAGGAATGCAGACAGCAATAGTGTCAAGACGACCGGAGTAGACAGGGCCGTATGGTTCACAAAGGTAGATCACGAATGAACGTGTCCACCGCTTGCGTTGGGGGAGAGGGCGGATCGACAGATGACTGCGAAGCGGAGAGTTTGACCTGAGAGACGGATGAGTTTTTGATCCGCGAAGTGTGCTGTGGCTGGGAGGGATGCTCACAAAGAAGTCGCGGGATTGTTGATGATGAATTGGCGAAATGGATAACAATCAATGGTGAGAGAAAACGACTCTGTTGGAAAGAGAGGGCGAGATATCCTGAAGTTGAACAGATTAGCGAGGTGTTACACCGATCGATGGAAAGTGAAGAGTTGGAAGTCGGATCAGCGTGGTGTCAGTGTTGTGTGGTGCTGAACGTGTGAAGAATTTCAATTCTTCATTTCGCCGGTCTGGAATGCTGAACACTCATTTTGAAGCCAGGCGTGAATGAATTGAAAACCGCAAGCCAGGAATTTTCCACTCGACACGATTCCCGTTCTGTTGTGCCGTGTAGGAGGCTTGTTCGAGACCGTCCTATTTTCTCGTTGTGGTGCTAGGTTGAGTTGAGGCAAGGTGGTGATAATCCGGTGACCGGTTAATGACGGTATATGGCATTGATATGAACAGAAGTCAGTATGTCACTTACCAAGTGAATATTGTCCAGAACTGAAGCTGTTCAGGAGCTGGTTGAGTTGGGATCAATCGATTTGTCTTCACGAGAGAGAGACTGGCTGCGCTCTTTGGCTTGAGGAAAGTCGATCGACCGGCGAACGGCTCGAGAAAAGTCTGCACGAGGACAGAACTAGATCGAACGGAGGAGAGGAATTGGAGGAGTGCGTGGAGTTCGACAAGAGGGTGGTCTTGTGTCTTTAAAGGAGACCGGGAGGACGAGTCGGTCTTGGATAAGGGCAAGGAGAAAGAGGAAAAGGTTATTGAGTTGTGGGTGTCGAAACAACTCGCCTACCTCTTCATGGCTCCGGAGTTTGAGGTTTAAGGAATGGTGAGGGAGTAGAGGAGTAAGAGATGGGATTGGGAGCAATGATGAATTGCAGTCTGTCGAGCTTGGGACTGGTTCCTTGGCCAATACTGACCCGCTTTGACACCAGATAGATCCCTGTCGACCTTTTGCAGGCAGAGGGCTTGTGCACCAGTAACCACACGCTGGCCGTAGGCTGGTGGCGCTCCCAAGAGCTGGCTGAGAAACACTGTGCCAGGATTTCCTGTCCTGTGGGACTGCTGGGCTGGCAGGCACTTTACTACTGAATTCTGCAGCCGTTCGTTCAATCCGGTTACTTGGATATGCACGTCTCACGTCTCACGGATTCGGACTGTCCAAAGAACAGACGCGAGCTGCCTGTCTTTGCTACACTCGCTGCTGTGTTCCTGCTGCTCCTGTGCTTGTACCATCGTGAAATGATGAATACAAAGAACGCCCGCTGTGCCTATCAACGCCGTACGACTCTTCTCGATGCGCTTGTGGCCCGTCTCACGTTCATCTCCGCGAGGGCGTTTTCTTGCAACCCACGACGCCGGTCAAATTTCGCCCTCGACGCGTTTTACTGTCCTCCAGCAGGCCAAAAGCGGTATATCGCGTCCTGCAGCGAGAGGAGCCCCTAGAGTGCGTCGCGCCTCGCTAGGCCCGGTGAAGGGGCGGAAGATGGAAGCAAAAGCACCCATCGCAGGGCTCTCCCAAGCAATCGTCTCCTCGCCATGCATATGAATGAATCTACATCAGCTCATCCTCGGGCCAATGAAAGGCCCTTCTTGTTTCGATCTTCCTTGAACAAAGAGGGCCTTTAGACATGCAGTCGCTCCTCTGCCTGCCACTCACAGTGACCAGAAGGGCTTCCGTGATTCCGTGAGCATGCCATCTGGCGTCAGTGCTGAGGCCACGGCTCCAGGATCTACCTGCTAGCAGTCCCCTCGCTGCTCCCGCTACCTGAAATAACCAACTGTTCTCTCCTGAAAATCTCAAGACGCTTTGCTACGCAAGACGGGAGTGTCGAGATGGCCTGGTCTCTGGTTCGTCTGTTTCCATCGCGCAATTCAAGAAGCATGCTTCTCCACACATTCTCACGGGGCCAATCGAGACCGTTTGACTTCGTGAGAACCTTAAGCTGGATGACGGATGTCATCTCGCACCTCGCATCGTTCAGCTCAACGTGACAGTCTCGTGCTGGGCTCGGTTCTACGGGAACCGTACCTTTTCGCCTACGAACCAGCCCTGGATATTGGGACTCGCAGTGTGAAGGAGCTATTTTCACATACGGGATTCTCTCCCACATTCCCTTGTGGCCATCGTACCACGATGTTGAATTTGACGTCTTCCACAGCAACGTGTCGAACGGCAAACGGCGACTACTGTTTGCAGAGTGCATGTGACATCCGAGTACCTACCTCTACTCTAGCAGAAACATCAAGATGCAGATCGTGAGTCCACAAGGCTGACCGCTGTCTTGTAAGACACCTATACGGAGCAGTCGCCCGACCTCAAGCCTGTGGATGCTGCTCCTGGGCACGATCGATCCCACCAAAGAGAGGGCTCTGCCTATAAGCTTCGCAGCTGCCGAGCTGCAGATGCACCTTGCCGTACCTCGAACCCCCCGAGCACAGCATGGAAGTCCTGACCGGCCAGATGCGGGTGCTGCGATTACCTGAGATTGATGTTTGATACCTACTTTGCCCGTTGAGGGCCCTCATTCGCGAGCATGGAAGTATGGAAGTATATAATTCATAGCCGCTTATCGAGGCGTGTCTCGCACTGCCTTCCTGTGGAAGAAGGCGATTGGTATTCTTGGAATCGATTTAATGTATGTGGCCGGCAGTGCCGTACTCGCCCCAATCAGCAGCCTTTTATACGATCCGCTCCTTTACGAATTGGGCAGTTGTGCGCAGGAAGAGAGCCTGACAAGCGAACGCTGAGCCGAGTCTGCATCGTCGATTATTGCAATGATGAACTCATCTGATAGATCCTTCATCCTTCCTGCATACAGATGTCAACTGTAAGGTCGTAACCCCGCAGTTGTACCAGCCTTTTCTGCAGAGCAAACTATTTTAGAGCCTCAGGGCAGTACCTTTGTTCGCATCGCCTTGTTTCACATTTTTCCCAATTGCAGATCCAGTGCAGGTCGTGATAAGTTCGGCAGTGCGACCTGCCCTCATACGTTTAGCGCTCGCTTTGTAAAAACGCCGTGTACGATAATGAGGAAGTATAGCTTCTCGGCAGAGGAAATCATGCTCACGCCTCTGGAAGTAATTAACACCTATTTAATCACATCATGACCATCACCCCGCTCATCATCGTAACGCCCGCATGTACCATCAACCTCACAACGGCCATTGCGGATACATCTTGAATCAGCTCACTGCAGCGCACGAGTTTGCGGCGGCCCTATCTCCGTTGTCCAACTATACATATCCTTCCACGCGCAGTGGCTCAACGCGTCAATAGAATTTCTACGCGTTCTTTTCGTGGAAATGACTTTCTCTCCGGTATCTTACCCGCCCGTTTGTCTCCAGATCCATCAAATGGCTGATGTTTGGGTCATTAATGTCTCCGCAAAAGGAATTTCTTTGTCAGAGGCTTGTTGATGATGTCCTATCCCGTCGAGGCACAGACAAAACTCTTTCTCCAGTTCCACTGTCAAACTTTCTCCTTTGTCATGGCCCCTCATCCGATGGCCTTACTTTGGACAAGAGTCGAGACCACTTGGATGCTGATTACTAGTACAAATTTGTACTGCAACGTTCTTCCCGCTCACCACCTGGTTTTGCCTTGCGTTGTGAACCAAGGTTCAATGCTTGGAGCTGCAGCCTGTCGTCATCAAAACCGTTGACGAAAGTCAATCTGCTCCCTGCGGACTCTGGGAATACGATATTATTTCACTCTCTCAGTGTTTCAATTTGCTACGGGTTCCAGATTTTGCTTCTTGTCAATCTATACTAACTTTGAAAACAGCTCAGTCCGTGTGTACTCTTTATTTATTTCCCCCGTTCCACGCCTAAACTTCTCCACAATGCAGGCACGCGAGCTTCTTACGTGTGACGAAACCGTCACGTATCCTCCTCGACGACGGCATCTTCTCCGACCTCAATATTTCGGATCCATTCGGTACGGATGTCTGCATATTCGAGGGTCTTTTTGATACCTGAATCTACTACCTCACATACTCGTAGGCCCGTGGACGAAGAAACCTGGGTCCCATACAATTCGGTCCGGCAATTCGCATGGGTTGTACCCTTTCGGGGCCACGAAGTTCTGCATTAGCTGGGCGTCAACAAAGTCTTTTTTTTGCTTCTCATCTCCTCGTAACGGCGACAAGCATGACTACGTGTCGACGTGTTTTACTCACGACTTGCCGGCCTTCACAATTAAATTTCGTGATTTGTTCTGTCAGAGCGGATTGTGATCACCGAGGAACCACTTCAACACACACCGCACAGCAATCCGAGAAGAAATTTTCCCTGTACAATGCGCAGAGACGGGCATAACTAACACAAGTTGAGAAACAACGGCGGTGTACAAGGACGTCACTTGTCTCAGTCATCTTTGCAAGACCGAAGGCGGAGGACGACTTCGGAGAACGGTTGATGAGGAAACGAAATTCTTTGGCACTTTCATTCAGTCCTCATCTTGGTAGAAATCAGGCATGATACTTCCTCTTTACTTTGGATTACTTGCCAACATTGATCAATTTTGGTACCTCTTGAGCCTCTTTGTGCCTTTTGCAACTACAATCATTCACCTCATTCAAATGTGGTCATTACTTCTATACTTGCTTTCATCGTTGGGACAAGTACCATCTCTGCGTCTTCAGCGTCAGATGCCCCAAAACTGTCCACGAGGCCACTAGGCAACGCGTCTAGGTACATACCACTTGCTTGACACGATTGGGCAAGAGAGGACTCTGAGTTGAGATGAACAAATACATCATGCCATCTCCAAGGCTCAGGTAGTTGATATGCACCAACAGCTGGTCTGGTATAACCGGCACGGCTCAAACGATCAGAAGTATTCAGCAGCTCACGGTGTCACTTTTCAGGGCAGCTACGAATGGACCACGACAATGATGCGACCTGTTCCTCTCAGTGTTGACGCCTGATGGCTGCTGTCACAATGACGCAAAATTCAAATCTTCCAACACGTCTATCACTCGCACGCATAGAAGGATACAATAATGGTCATAAGAAATAGCGAGTAGGCAAAATAGATAGCCGTTGGGCGTATACTGTTCTTACATACCCACCTGGACGGGGTTGGTATACTGGACAACGTACGTGATCACAAAAACAGGGTAACAGGATTTAGGTTCTCAGGTATGCATACCTACTGAACCCACATAACAGTCAATTTACTGCAATCTGCCTCACTTCACGACATTCGAGCCTCTAACACCCTAGCTATAACAACCCTTACGTCACAAACCTCTATCCCTGGACTGGAGATTTACTGGTCTCTTGAGTGAAAGATGTAAATGTCGCCTCAATTTCATGGGTATGTAAGCTCTCCCAATATATCTGGCCAACACAAACTCAGCGGCGATAGCGTTACGTGGAGAGTTTTATCCCCAGCCATTTGTCTTTACAGGCATGCATGCTCCATACCTTTTGAGGCAAACAAAATCTGATGTAATGGATACACCAAACACAATAAGGCATCGGTCATCGGAGGCCACATCAGAAGCTCGGTAGGACGACAAATCTCCACTCAACGCCTTTCCACGTATGTGATACGCCATGCCTCTAACACATCCGCCTATACGGTAAATCCCCGCACGAACCCGTCTGTAGAAAATTCTTTTCTGCAAGCCACAGCGCCCGTCACCCCTGATGTGTGTATAGTGACATGAACAACTATTCTGGAAGGATCGAAATGCAGCAAATTGGCGCCTGAGTAAGATCGTTATCACCTTGCCCCATGGCACCTTTGACTCGTTCTTGGGTGTTTTCCTTTCGAGTGTTCACTCCGGGCTCGATCGAGATGGATGTCGTCCCTGTGCGAAGCCTGGTCTTGACTCGCGGCGATGTGCCGCTAAGTATCACCTTCAACCTCACAGGACAGGCGATAACTTCCCAAGTCTTTTAAGAAATTGAGGCATTCCAACCGAAGGACCCAAAGCTCCTGGCTCCGAGTGGTGATATCGCTGCTTCACTTTCCGTTATTAATCGTGTTTCATTTCGCACCTGAGCTTCTTCTTTTCTTTGACAAAATGGACCAGTCCAAAATAATATCTCCTGCTTTGGGAAATGGCGAACACGCAGTGCATAAAGCATCTAAGGCTCTGATTGGCAGGGAGCCAGGATAACACGCTGGTGTTCAAACATGTAAACCAATATCTCGCTAGGAAGTTTGCTAGCTTCGAAAAGGAGGTAAGGCATTTAGATCGATTTTGTATGGTAATATCTCGTTAAAAGCATGTTCGGCGTGAGCATATCCTCAATATATACGTTCAGCTTCATGCCCACCACCCACGTTATCGGCAAAATACCTATATGATCAGGATTCCTTACAGGCTCATATGTGCATGGATTCTCAGAGGGTTTTAAAACCTATTTTACCCTCGATATCCTCGATATATAAACTTTGAACGGGCCACAAAAACTTGCATATATCGAGAAAAGATGTCTCCTTTTAAGTCTGATTATGTCTATATGAAGTATTTTTCAATGCCATTTGCACCGCATGTCCTCTGTCCTTCAACTGAAGAGCCAATGGTAAATAGTGGGTACGATCTAAAAATAGGCGTGTGAAGCAACAATATCCTCAACATAGTCCCAAGAAAACATCATTGTACAGTCGTGCCTATCACATCATACCCTAGATCTTCGTGTGTAGCAGAGATGTATTCGTCGTGGTATCCTGTGCCTCGTATCCCGATCTGCTGATCAGCACTGCCTCCTTCATGCACTATCAACAAATTCTTGCTCACCGAATACAAAACCGTGGCCAACATCTACCCATTTCATTAAATATATCAATTATACCTCGCCTCACATCCACTATGGGCACCTCATCCTCAAAACAATTCCCACCTGACCCCACAAAACAGCAAACACGACTTGTCTCTGAATCAACAGATCCAATCAAACGCGATTCAAGAAAATCATCTCGTCTCGCACGAATGCAAGATCAAGCTCTCGGCGCTGAAACGCGCTATTCTGATGAGGATTTGAAAAAGTACACGGGCAAATCGAAGGATGAGATGAAGACTTTCATGCAGAATACGCCTGGCGTGGGGAAGAATCAGAAGGCGGGGAAGATCGGGATGGGGCCTGGGACTGGTGGTGCTGGTGCTGGGGCGATTGGGAGTGAATAATAGGGAATTGCTTAGTTGTTTCTGGTTTTGTGTGTCTTGAGAATAAGATCCACAAGTCATATGTGAACTGTGAAGAACTCAGTACACATGGATGAGAATGGGCAGGGGTTTCAAGTCAACGAGATCAGTTGCTGGTTAAAACCTCGTTCGCCTATCCTTCAAGGGGAAATGGAGCAAAGGTCAAAGGGAACAGCGTTAGTCACAATGATTGATCAACTGATTATGACGTCACGTGTATTGTGTTACCCGATCTGGTAATTATCCATTATGGTACAGCCTGAGCTACCTGCTTACAGCTCCGGTGAGTTCAATCGTCTTCAAGTTTGGCTGGTTGCAATTTACATGCCTTATGACACAATTGACTCTGGAGTCTATCATCCTTCATGACGCTATAGCGCCCGGCACAATACCACCAACCTGCAGCCTCATGTTAGTACTGAAATTCTACCTCTTAGCCACCTGCGCTGCTGATTCATAATCTGTACGCATGTACCGAGCCTCACAGACAAGTACGGAGCGAGTACTCTGCTTGCAAGCGTGTAATAAGTCACGGCCTTCCCATGTCCCAGCCCGACAGCGCTCGATCCACCTGGTCCACTCTGCTGTCGGAGTTGCGCCTAGTCCACCAGGACACCGCCTTCGTATCCAGCGAAAGCGATTTCCATAAAAACTTCGTTCGTGTATGCGGCGAGCTGCGGGAAAGAGACCCTCAGCGGTTACTTGCTAGATACATTCGCCAACACGATCAGATAATTCGCCTCACCTTTGCCTTGGACAGCGTTCTGGAACTTGATGAGAGCCACTGCCTCAACTCTCTATTTTGGTCACTTGCCTTCGCAACCTTCCAAGTAAGTCTCCAGGCCGATGCAGGATAAGAGTACGTCTGACGTGGCTATAGACGGCTTTGAAAACCCAGAAGAAAGATGCAGTATTCTCAGAATATTTCCCAAGGCTCAATGCCGTCCTTCCAGCATTCGATACCCGACTCTCCTCCTTCCCCGATGTCCTCGAAATACAAGAGTGTCTTCAAAATATCTTTAAAGAATATATTGAGTGTTACTCTATTATACTTGATCAGGTTGCGAGAGACACAACCAGTACGTGCTTTTCAACGCTCAAAGTACGCAGGAATCTGCTAACGCTGTTCAGCTGCAGATTTTGAGGCCTTCGTTGAACGAGTAAATGTAGCTTCGGAAGCCATAGGAGCATTGAAATTAGAGTGGCAAGGCTTGGTCGATGTTGCTGCTGAAGAGGAGGCTGGACGAATAAGAGCATCTCAGTTCAGCGTTCCCAATGGTACCTCTGGACCCCTGAATCCCGATACCACATATGCATCCTTCGAGCTGATTTCAGCCCTGGGAGAGGGCACATTCGGACAAGTGTCGAAGGTCCGCGAAGGCAGCACAGGGTCGCTGTATGCCCAAAAAGTCGTTCAGATCCCAGATCCCCGGTCTGCATACCGCATCGAAAAGCAAGTCAAGAACGAAGTGGCCATAATGCAGAAGCTTCGTCATCACCATATTGCCGCGGTACAAATGTTAGTTCGAGGAACAGATAACTTCAGCATCATCATGTCGCCAATAGCTGATTGCGATCTCCTCGGATATCTCCGGCAAGACTGTATTGCCGCTGGGTTTCCAAAGGCACCACTTAGCCATCTTACGTCCTGGTTCGGATGTCTGGCTTCGGCATTGTCATTCGCACATGCCAACATGATCAAACACGAAGATATCAAGCCTCGAAACATTCTGATTAAAGATCATCAGCCTTACTTGACAGATTTTGGTTGTGCTCAAGATTTCTCGGCATCAGAGAGCTCCTTGTCTCCGGACGCACCAACATTCGGGACCCCAGTGTACTGGGCACCAGAGGACAAACCTCGAGGTCGAAGTGCTGACGTTTTTGCCCTTGGTTGTGTCTTCTCCGAAATGCTCACGGTCAGACAGAGCCGCACTCTAGAAGAGTACCAGAGCTTCCGATACGTTGCGCACAAGGACTATGGATACGCCTTCCGCGAGAATTTGCCTCGAGTCTACGAGTGGCTGGAGCAATTGAAGAAGCCCAATGACTCAGTGGGAGAGCTGCTTGTTGAACAGACCTTGGAGATGTTGAACGGCGACCGCTACGCCCGGCGAGAAGCGAAAGACATTAAGAAAGCGTTGCGAGTAGAAGCTGATCATGTCTTCTGTAGGATCTGCTCCTATTAAATATCACATTCGAAGAATTTGCAGCAAAATCGAAGGGTTCGGCTTGAGCTCTAGTATTAGCGTAACATATTTTTGTTGTTATGTTATGACTCCCCGAAAATCTCGCCGTCGACGCTCAAATCCCCCATGTCAAGTTCAACGAACTCCGCATCTAATTCATCAATTTCATCGGACCAAGGTATGCCTTTTTGTGCTCCAAATCTTCCGACGGTGAGAGCTGAAGCCTTGTTTGCGCGAGTCACAGCACGCCTGATATCCCACATCCCAACCGCTTTCTGACGCACATATTCTGTCGCATATGCTCCAGTGAAGGTCCCACTGCTCATCAAAGTCAGCCAACGATCATAATCTGGAGATGATTAGGACCCACCCGGCCCCAGTGGAGTCCACCACATTGACTCTATATGCAGGGACGTGGCCGCGATCTGTTGCATTTGCATAATACGCCCCTTTTGCGCCTAATGTAATCACCATATTCTTCACCCCTCGAGCCAGAAATTCTTCCGCCACTGTCGACCAACTCTCTTCGTTCACCTCTTTCAGTTCCCTTCCCGACATGATGGCTGCTTCAGAACCGTTTACCAGCATATGCGTCAGGTATTGGTATGAACGATGAGTGAGAGGATCCGCTGGAGCAGCATTCAGCAAAAAGTCGATGTCAGCTTTGCCAGCGGTTTCAATCATCTGTTCCACCACCTCCTTGCGAATCTCCATCTGAGCAATGACCAGATCTGGACGAGGACCATGGGAGAGATCTTTGACGTCCATGAAGTCTTCCTTCGTCCAGCTAGCCGTGGCGCCCAAGGTGAACAGACATCGATTCTCCCTGGTGTAGTCCTCCACTATCACGAAACAAACACTCGAGCGTGTGCCTGGAACTGTGACAACTCCTGACGTCTCAACTCCATTCTTCTTCAGTTCAGTGTAGAACAATTCTGCAAATTTGTCATCACCAACAGCACCCACCATTCTAACCTGGATTTCTTCGTCATCGTTGAAGTCATGATCGAGTTTGAGGGTACCTTGATCCGAGTTCGAATTTTGGAGTTCCTCATAAGTCGTCGTCGGGACCAAGTCATGATCTGCTATCGAGGACGCTGTACTCTCCTGGGGTTTTCTGTGAGAGGCACGGTAGGTTGCGATAGCTGCGTTGGCGCCTTTTCCCCCGAGTCCTTCAAAATAATTATTCGCCACTAAGCTTTCTCCGCTGTCAGGCGCTCGATTTGTGACCATGACCAAGTCGTAATCCAACGCCCCAATCACTGCGATTATTTTTGGTGCCATTCTTATTTGCTGAGAAAGCACTCAAAAAAGTCAAGGTGAGAAGATTTTGTTGCGGACGCAGGATTTCGATCTGGGTATGACGGCCAGGCTGAGCGGCTAGGAGAAAATAGTTTGGATTATCGCGCATGTATAGGTGAGGATAGGCGGTTGAATATCGAAATGTAAGCACAAGTATTGGCGGCCTCTCCCTAGGATTGATTCGGTGTAATGATGTAGCCTCGTGACAGATAAGCAAGCCTTGTGAGTGAAGGTCGCGTGCATTGCTACGCCTCATTCCAGCGACCGGTAAATACGCCCGACTCGTGGTGATTGGTGCGCCGCGAGGATTATCCGCACATCATTCCGTCTTTTGTTGCCGAACGGAGCTATTGCGCTTCGACGATGACCTCGGTGTGTTACAAACGTCATTGTCATCAGGCTTAGACCTCGCAAGATCGACTCTCCGTACGCACTGATATTGCCTTGTTTATATGCTAATGAACGACTATAATAGCTGATGCTGTCGAGAGGGTACTTGGCTGCCCAGCAGAAACAAAATGGCGGACGCTGTGAACATTGTCAATCTCAGCCTCGCGTGTTTTCATGGCTGCGTGAAGGGGTTGGTTGTCCTTAGCCAAGCAAAGCACTGCAGCCAAGACATGTCGGATGTGCGTCTACAAATCGAGATTGTGCAGCACTCACTCTTTGCCTGGGCCGATGAGACGGGTCTGACCCAGGAGCCTCCTGCATTACTCATACCTCCGAAAAAGGCCACCCTGGTCCCCGCGATTCTTGAACGCGTCGAAACTCTTCTATCTGATTTGCGATATCTAAAGGAACAGTACGGACTTCGTCTACAACCCACAGCTGAAGAAATCGAGAACATTGATGAGGACTCATTTTTGAGCAAAAGAGAACCAAGCCAGCGAGCCCAAGTCAACCGTGCCGTCGTTTCAATTTTTGGTCGAAGAAAAACACCGTGGAGAAAATTAAGATGGGTTGCCTTTGACGACAAGAAGGTGGCTTTGTTATTGGACAGAGTCAGGCTATACACTCGGGAGCTGGAGAAGGTTCTTGAGCATGCCAACCAGGCAAGGTGGCAAAAGAGCATGGAAACCTATCTCCGGGACGTAATATTAAACACCCAAGACCAACAAGACCTTGGCATCCTCGGACACGAGCACGATCATTCTCCTTCCAAAGTTGCCATTGGAGCAGCGGCAAGGCTGAAGCAGATGAGACTTAAGCTGGGAATCTCCAATTCTTCATTCGATCATGGGACAGCTTCTCCAGCGTCCAGAGCAGAATACGCCAAGAAAAAGAAAACTCCTCAGAGTGTACCAGCCTCGCATCACAATTATAGTCACTCATCAGACTTTATGAGATTACCTATACGACTATTAAGGCTTTCGAGAACAGCCAGAGCTTCAGGGACTATTCGAACACTAGCACAGTACGACAACAAAACCGTTCTTCTTGAGTGGAAAAGGGCCAAAAGCCTGGATTCGTACCTGATCAAAAAGAGGGTAAACCAACTTGCAACATTTCTCCACGCCTTCGAACCATCTCTTCACAGTCTTCCATGTCGAGGCTTCGTCGAAGATCATACGAACCAACGATATGGCTATATCTTTGATGTTCCACGCGCAGTGCTTTCCTCAGCATTACCACCAACGCTGTCCGTCCAGAACAACTGCGCAATGCATGTCACGCCAGACCTTACGTCACTGCGACAACTCATAGACCAGGCCATAAGTACCCCCTCTTTGAATCAAAGGCTTTTGGTCGCCCTCATTTTGCTAGAGACGATATTGAATCTGCACACATCAGGGTGGTTACACAAAGAACTTCGATCCGATAACATCGCTCTCCTAAGGGTCGGTGAGCCCACGGTCAATGCTCAACAGCGCGGTCTTTCCACCTATTCTATATACATTGCAGGCTACGTATCATCACGAGTCGACGGCCCAGGAGAAATGACCGAAATTCCAGAGTCGGAGCTTGAAGCCGACCTGTACTGTCACCCATCTTTGCTCTGCAATCGCCGAGAGGCCTTTCGCAAGAGTTTTGACTTGTTCAGCGTGGGATGCACGCTTCTCGAAATCGGTCTTTGGTCAAGTTTTCGTCAGATCCTTGAAAAGCATGCATATCCGATTCGACAAACTGGCCGATCACGTCTCGTATCATCTTCGACAACATTGTCCACTTCTTCCACTTCTACCACTTCTACGTCACCGTCAACCAAGTCTTCAATGTCAGCAGTGTCATCACCAATGTTGTCGAGATCATCAACGTTGCTTGGTGAGGCTGGAGAAAACATTGATGATGATGTCATTGACGAAGCTCCTCAGCCGCCACTCGATCTCTTGAGTCTGAGATATGAGCTTTTGTTGTCTTCCCTCGCCGACGACACAGAACGCGTCTCTGACCTTTCCAAACCGAGCCCGGTGATGCAGTCTCTAGAAGCAGCGACTGGGAGGCTCTTCGCTTCAGTCGTGAAGGAGTGTTTGTTAGCTGGGGATATGACCAAGAGAGGCAGTGTCAATGAACACGAGTACGCTCTTGATCTTGAGATGAGAGCGAGAGATACGGTGCAGAACATGATGGATGCTGTATAGGAGGTCTGTAGTAGCTTGGAGTAAGCATAGGAACGACCTGGTACAGCTGTATCAAAAAGCTCTGCTTGTTTCTTAGTCGGAATTGGGCGGATCCAAGAACTCGTAAGCACTTCATTCAATGCATGTATTTCTCAAATCGGTTACACCCTCAACCATCTACAGCACATCACCTTCAACTAAGTCCCAGTCTCAACCTCAGCCTCGGGCACAAAATCAACAGCCTCAGCATCCTCGCCCCAAAACCTTAAAATAGCCTTCGTAACCTGCTTAGCCTCACTCATAGGAATCTCATGCCCGCCTTCAATGACAACAGTCTCCAGATTTCCTTTCCCGAGACACTCCTCAGCATCCTCTTGCACCTCCTTCTTGATAATAATGGGATCTGTAGTCCCCAGAATCATCAGAACTTTGCTCCTCCACAACCCATTATTCATAGCCTGCGCATCAGCACTGTTCAGTTTCTGAGTCGTAAGGCGCTCGCCAATCTTGCGCCAATGAGGGTGCTGTGCCGTGATTGGAGCGTGACGGATCGCTGAGACGAAAGCGGGTAGAAATCCTCCATGTTTTTGGATTTGCCATTGGACGGCTGCTCCGACCGTTACAGTCGGACGATGCGGGAACAATGGTGCATAGGCTTTCTTTAACAGGTCAGCATGGGCGTTTCCGGTCTCTGCTGCCACTGCGTCTGTGGCCTCTGAATCATGCTCTTTGGCTGGAGTGGGAGGACCGTCGGATAGTCGGCGTTTGACGAGCCATTGGATGAGAGACTCAGGGAGGATTCCCTCGGTCGAGTAGAGGAGTTTGCTTTGCCATGCTATGTGAGATTCGCGTAGGATGCCGGAGGGAGCAATGATGACTAGTGATGCGACTAGAGTTGGGAAGGTTGAGGTGAAGGAGGTTGAGATTCCGCCACCGAGGGAGTAGCCGACGATTGAGAATGCATTCGTTCCAGACCATGAAAGTGGAGATGATGCTAGAGCAATGAGGATTTGAGTGGTGTATAGTCTCGTGTCATGCGGCAAGTCTGAAGGGTCATCGGAATAGCCGCGACCAAAGAGATCTGCATGAAATGGTTAATTTGGGCGACAGTTATGAAAATGTTCACGAACGTCGAATCCAGATTGCATTGATTGTTCATCAAGCTGTCTATCTTCTTCTTGAAACACTCCTATTTCGCCCTTCAAGCAACTTGCAAACTTCAGATCGAGGATGTCGTCAAAACATCAATGTCAAATCTGACTGAGAATTCCCTGATAGCAGATATTTGGTAGGGGGAATTAAAAGAAAGCTGCGTACCAAACATCATAACTCGACAACCACACTGAACCAACTTCTCGGCCACGCTTCCCAAGCTCATGCAAGGCGTACTAATTCCGTGGACCAAGAGAACCTTTCTTCCATTTTCAGGGCCCCATTCGTAGACCCTGATGCTTCCATGGGGCGTGTCCACATCACGGGCACCTGGAAAAAGGTCTGGGGGATATGGCAACTTGTTGAATTCCTCAGTCGACAACTGAGGAAGAGTTTTCAATGGTGAAGGAACTACATGTTCGAGAGGATTCCTCTTGCCTTGACTCTGTATGGAACGGGTTATCAAGTAAAGGCCGAGGGTGGCTGCTCCGGCGGAAAGATAGAGGGGGGTGGATGGATGGGGCATAGCTTGACGAGACAATGCTAGAAGCGGAGTATCACCATATACAATGCTGAAGAAGTGATTTGGACATGAAGAAGCACAAGCCGAGACAAAGCTCGAGGTCGTCGTGTCTGTTATCTCGGCGATATGAATCGTGATCCCTCAAATGTTTCGGCCCGTAGCGGTTAGTCCCTGAAGACATGTCGACTTCAAAAATAACGGTTTCAGATATTTGGCAAACAATTAATTAGATGCCGCAAGTGACATCAGAGCTTGCCTTTGTCTTCAATCAACTGGACATTGAGTGACGGTTTCACAGCTGCTCAGCCAAGTGATGCTAATGCTAGTATTGCTATCCTCGTCTTATATTTGCCGCTAATTACATTAATGGCTACTCAGCCAGCAAAGCACCTCACAGCCACCCCATTCCTGAAGGGCTGTTTCCATGCACATGCACCCATCGCAGTCGCTTCAGCTCTGAATCTGGAGTGGCAGATATAAAATACCCACAGAAACATTCCTCTCCCGTGGCAAGACTGTCACTGATATAACTCCATTGGCCCTTTGATTGCCTTGCTCTCCTCAACCGCTCTGGACGGGAAGCACGCGAGCAGCACGGCCTTCAGCTTGTAGTTAGAGACTCCATTCGAGGCTCCTTCACTTTTACAACCATTTTTGATTTAGGACGAGGCTTCTCTACACGTCTGCAACCATGGACTACGGAGATCGACTGCCCAGAAAACTGCCCTTCTCAAAACGATTCCTCTCTGCCAAAGTCATTCTCTCGTGCGTACATTACCGACAAGGCCAGGGCGGAGGGATGGCTTGCTAACACGGATTGTAGATACATATTCGATTATGCCATTATCATCGTCCTCGCGGTCGGCTTCTTCATCCTCGATGCCGTCGAGCCATACCATCAGGAATTCTCCCTCAGAAACTACACCCTTCGCTACAAATATGCCGTCCACGAACGAGTACCTGTCCCATGGCTTCTAGTCATCTGTGCCGTTGCGCCCATGGCCATTATCGCAATCTACACAATCGTCATTGATGGAATGTTTTCCACCTCTGGCGGCGGGAGGAAACAGTACACTTTCAAATCCAGACTCTGGGAACTGAATTGCGGCATACTGGGACTGTTCTTGGCCATTGGAGCGTCCTTTGTCATTACGGGTAGGCAAAGGATACCAAAAATATGGACGGACACATGGCGCTGACAATAGTAATAGGCACCCTGAAGAACGCCATCGGCAAACCAAGGCCAGATCTGATAGACAGGTGTCAACCTGAGCAAGATCAGATGGATGCACTTCTACAACCTTTTAATTATTCTATGGCAAATCACGGCATCTGCACGCAAAAGGACAATGCCATCTTGAAGGACGGATTCAGAAGTTTTCCTTCAGGCCATAGCAGCAGTAGGCCCTTTTTTGAATGGGTTTCATAAACAATCTAGCTTACGAAGTCCAGGTGCCTTTTCTGGCTTGTTCTACCTCTCCTTATATTTGGCTGGGAAGATGCATCTTCTAGATTCTCGAGGCGAGGTCTGGAAATCATTCATAGTCATGGTGCCGACGCTTGGAGCTGCTTTGGTTGCTGGCTCTCGTATTATGGACGCACGCCATCATCCATTTGATGTTATCACAGGCAGTCTACTTGGCATCTTCTGTGGCTGGGCTGCATATCGCCAATACTTCCCAACGCTCAGCGATTATCGAGCCAAAGGCCGCGCATATCCAATTGTGAGTTGTCTCGGACAAAATGAGAATCAATGGCATTAACACATTACACAGCGAACATGGGGACGCATCAGCGAGAACTATCAGACTTACAATACCGAAGATCAGTATCTGGACACAAAGCCTCTTCGCCAGGGATCAGATTCGGAGCAGACAGGCTTTGAATCGGCTAGAACAGGACTCGCGGGGCCTCCAGGCGCTGGAGGCAATGTCTTTCGGGACGAAATCCATTCCTCGCAACGACGTCGACAAGATCCTGGTGTACGTGGCGCACCTTCGTCAGTGTACTCCGCAGAACGAACCACCGACACTCCACCACCTATGCCTCGCATTCCAGTCGGAGGCTATCAAACCCAGGTTCCGGGCTCGAATCCTTTCATGCGAACTGGAAGCAGGCGACAATTACAACGTGACGATTGGGAGGAGTCTGACGAGGAGGATAGTGAAGATCTCGAATTGCAGCCGACATATACTTTGTCTCAAGCATCAGGACAGGGGCAATACGGAGGAGCCCAGAACAATCTCTTTGAAGGACAAGAAACGTCCTACAAAGCTCCAGCGACTGTTCGCCCATCAGGAGCGCCACGCGAGCATGGGGATGGCGATCTAGGTGGTGCAGGTTCTGTGCCACCTCAACCTCCGCCGCACATTGAGCAGCCTCAGCCTGAGCTGGCAACACGAGGTGTGCAATTATTTGACGGGCCTCGATAAAGGAATCTTTTATAATGATTCTTTCCTTCCGCGGGGTTCAAATTGGAGCGTTGTCGACGAGGTGGCGTTCATGCTGGCTTAAAGGAGCGAACATGTGTATCAAATGGGCGCATCTATGGGCATGGGTTGTCTGGCAAAATGTTTGAGATACCTTCGCTTTTATGTATGAATTGAAGCATCTGAGTATGGATTGTTTGCTCCGGTGTAAACCTTGCTTGCACGTCTGAAGCAGCTCGCAACGTGTAGAATAACGACGTTCAGAAGGGATCGACCAGTTCCCAGCAAGTCAATGCTCTTCCAAAAGTATGTAAGTATGATATTGAAGGTAGTAGTTCTAATGTTTTGGGGGCTTTAGGTCTTCCATCACGATGCAAACGCCTGGCTTAGAGGACAATAGGCGCCAATTAGTTACTGCTTCCCGAACTCCTATTCATCAAATCTTGAAGTGAGACCAGTGTGCTTTTATGGTGCAGGCAGGAAGCTCTGAGACGACAGCGGTCATATACAGTAATGCCAGATTTGAATACCTTAAGAGAAGGCAACCACACTCTGGGCGAAGATCATTTTGATACGAAAGTTACTCGAAATCGTGAGGCTTATTATAAACTGCTTCATCCGATTTCGTTCCAGTAACTTCTCACCAAGGACATTGATCGCAGCGCTCCACTCCATTGGCCCGCTTACCCCCTCGCAACCTTTATGCACTGTAACCTTCTCCAAACGGTTTGCTGGCATCAACACAGCCAACCATGTTTTATACTCACTACCGTGCGCCATCGTTTTCGGAACCACAGACCCATTTTTTCCCTATGGCGTCCGACGAGGTTTCTATGGCCCTTACGTCTCGAGTACCATATTGGATTACCTTGAAATCATTAGCACGACAATGAGCAACTACATTTACGACATTTGTTGCTCACAGTAAAGTCCCGGCAATAGCAGGTCACGTAACACAATACATGTTCTCCTGTCTCAATGGCCATTCGCCAAATTCCGTTGACGTGACAGGCTGGCGACATACAATTAGTGGCCATCAAACTCTCTACTCTCTTGCTTGGCTAAAAGCTGAAGATGATGGTTTCAGGTTCGAGACGATCGATTATTTGAATGTGATTTCGTGGGATAAGTAGGTGGAATGGGGAGAATTTATTCCTGATTATCCTAATTACATTTCTCCTAGGGGGACGGGAAAGAGGGTGTGAGGAGACAATGTGGAGAGATTGATTGAGGTGAAAGAGAAGTATGATCCTGAGTGTCGGATTCATGTTGGTAGGCTATTTACTTTGGAAAAAATATTTCGAGAGGGTGTTTGCTAATGTTTTTGCAGGATAATTGGGACTTCTCGCAAACAAGTTCGCTATTCCTGATGAAAGAATGAATATCAAAACGCGAGATCTACATCTGAATCAAACATCACAAAACGCTGGAGCTACTTCCTAATCACAAAATCCTTCAACCCGAGTACCATCCAGACCTGTTCCAACCATCTCAACTATGACAATCCCTGCTCTTGCATGTCTTCAGATTCGTACAACAACACCACGTCGCAGTCTCGCCCTTATTTCATCAGCCTTGCAGAAGGTCTCGCCTCAGAGAGGGAAACTTACATTGCCCGTTGGACCAGTGTGTTGGCTCGTAGAATATTGCCTGCCGATGCTGCGATACAGTGCATCTGCATCGTCTTTTTCGGGTTTGGGACAGAAAAAGCCTTTTCCGCAGCCGCCGATGGTGATGAGTGGTTCGCCCGGGGGACAGGATTGGGCTTGTGTTATTGGAAGGGTGGTGAGGAGGATGATTAGGAGGTGTGGGGAGAGGGTGGCAAGATGCATGGTGTTTTGTTAAAATGGATGGTGTTTGGATTGGGGAGTCTAGTATGGTGGTGATATGGGGTTATTAAATTGAGAGGAAGAAAGAAAAGGATATGATTGTGTAGATTTATAAACATGTCTGTGAAATTGGCTACAAGGACAGGTAGGGTAAATATTGATACCCAAAATTTGGACAGATTGGATGCACTTGGGCACAGATTGATGGGCGGGAGCGGACAGAAAAGGCGATTTACATGTACTTGGATCAAAGTCAAGAATAGCTCTATCGCAACGAATAACACTGGAGGGACTTGACTTGTTAGGAAACTTGCAATATATTTATAGAGATTACAGGCAAGAAGACCGCAAAGATGAGCGAGCAAGAGTATGGAACGACATGCCTCCATTTCGGCCCTCAGATATATCGGTTATATCCAGCGTTCTACGTGGTAGCTCTTTTGGGTGTTCTTAAAGGGAGATATTGAGCACATTTCGATCCAGTCACACGGAAGACTGCTTCATCGGCATGTATGCCGACAGTTGGAAACAAATGATAGCAGGACCTAGAGCGAGTAGAATGTAGCAGGCGCAAGTGAATGGAAGAATCAGTACATGTTATGCTCAATCGCTGTATCGTCGCATGCAGTACGGAGGCCTTGGCTTGAAGCAGGAGCTTATTTTCAATACACAGGCCGAGTATGATGCGCTTCGCTTCAAATTCTGTATATGCATAGGCGTGCGGCAAGCCTAGTCAAGTGACATTATAATTTACACGCCTGTGGATTGCTCGTCCAACGTCGAGTCTCAACGCAAAATCATGACAATGGCAATCAACTTGAATGAATGCATCGAGATGAGTTCGTTCTACCAGACTTTATTGCAGGAAACTGACATATACTACCTCACAGATTGTCGAGCATATATCAAGGCTTCGAGTCGAATTGTCGCCTTCCTTGGAGCAGGACTAAGTGCTCCATCTGGAATACCTGTTTTCCGCGGCCCAGGCACTTCATGGCGTGGAATTCCAGCTCGGCGTTTGACAGATATGAATTTTTTGAAGGACGAACCCGTTTTGTTTTGGCATTTCTTCAATCACAGGCGTCACGTTGCGCTGAACGCGGTCCCCAATCCAGGACATTATGCTCTTGCAAAACTGGCGCAGTCGAAGAATTGCTTAACTATTACCCAAAACATCGATGGTGAGGAAGACCAAGTTTATAAATTCACTACGACGCTGATAGCAGAAAGGACTATCGCAGCGTGCTGGCCACGATGAGCAGCGCTTGGTGTCAATACATGGATCACTTTTCGAGACCGAGTGCTGTAACTCAGACTGCGAATACGCTGAGGCCAATCATACCACGGGCCCTCTCGCCCCAAGCCTTGCTATACCAGACGGTGTCGATATCACAGATCCGACCGTGCCTTTGCCCCCGACAACACTGGAGCAGCTGCCTCATTGTCCCTACTGCCAATCACTGATGCGCCCAAGTGTGGTTCTTTTCTCTGAGAGATTATATCAAAACTCGCTTGACTTGATTGAAGATTGGTTCGAAGAGGGTCCGATTGACTTAATCCTGGTCGTTGGTACCAGTGCTGCTGTAGACCCGGCCGCAACGTATATTCATCGTGCTTGGGAGAGGGGAGCACGTATAATTGTGATCAACACTGACGATTTCAATAAGGACATATACGATTGCTATGCAGCTGATTGCTGGTACTTCCAGGCGGATGCTGCGACCCTGCTGCCGCTGCTACTCGGAGAATAGAAACCCCAAGTTATACAAAGAACTGTGCAACAACTATGTGATGCCTGCCGTTTGTCCCTTTCAAATTGGGCTTAGTCCTGGATCCATGGTTGGTGCATTCCGAAAAGTATCTATCTAAGAACGTCAACCCAATCGCCCATTGCTATTATCTGTCTAAACACTCTCTATATATACATGCATTGTTGCACTGGGCAGTAAGGGTGTTTAATTTGCATATATCATAACTTGATCATCTGTTGTACTTCAGAAATGTGTTGTCATTAGGGAGGAATAACGTGGTGTTTATGTTGGAACGGATATAGATACTTTATAAACCATTAGCCTTTTCTTTTTACGATGGCTAAGGCTGGGAAATTCTAGAGCAGGTGAGAGGACACTTCCTTGAATTTGTGGGAAAAAGCCAAAGAGCTTTGAAAAGGTGGGAAAGTGAAGATGGAGAAGGACTTGGAGTCGGCAGTGAGTGAAAAGGGGGGAAAGGCTTTCTGAGGCTGTATTAGCTAGCTACGGATACGGATCCTACTCTGTCTTTTCTACGGAGGTAGCAATATGTTAATTAATATTTGATTAATATAAAGTGTGAGACAGAGAAGGATTCATAAATTAAGTAGTTCGAAATATCCTCTTCGACAATATACGTCATTCACAGAGCTTTACTACACTATCACACCAACAACATCACCAACATAACAACTATATGCCACGCCCAGTTTACGGCTACCCGTCCTCGATTAATTCAACCCTCCTCTTCACAGCCATTTTAGTCCTAGCCTTCTTCCCAAACCTCTTCATCGGACTGCTCAAACTCCCCTTGCGACCCTTCACCAGCTCGCCCACCACTACCACCCCGCCTACACCCACACCTTTGTGCTCTTGCACTCCAGCCCACACACCACAATCGACAATGTCTTGGTTCCAAAAGACCCTCGCCCTCCCTCCCAAATCCCGCGGCTCCTATCTCGTGACAGACCACATCACAAAGCAGCTCCCCGAAATCAAGAACTACAAAGTCGGCATCCTGCATCTCTTCGTGCAACACACGTCATGCGCGCTGAGTATGAATGAGAACTGGGACGAGGAGGTTAGGGAAGACATGAGCGATGCGTTGGAGAGGATTGTGCCGTTCGATAAGAAGGGCAATATGTATAGGCATTCGGCAGAGGGAGAGGATGATATGCCCGCTCATATCAAGTCTGCACTTATTGGGAGCAGTGTGACAATTCCAATCACGGATGGGAAGTTAGCTACGGGCACGTGGCAGGGTGAGTACAATATGCTGCAGAAATAGGGCCCTACTAACATAGTGCAGGAATCTGGTATCTGGAGTTCAGAACAGCGAAGCACTCGAGAAAAGTGGTCGCGACAATCCAGGGCGAGAAAATGGCATAGCAGCGACTATGATTCACGAGGAAACGAAACCGAGTTTTGGTCATGGATAAATATGCATTCACATACTCAATGAGTAGGGAGCACACTGCTCAAAGAGCTTGCAACATCTCAGTCAAACATATTTCATGACCTCTCAATTATTTATTCCATATCGCTGCTGTCTCATTATAGATTCCAGGTTGGGGCTTGCAGGTAACTCGGATGGTATCCCATGAGCCGGCAATTCCTTTAGCTTCTCGTCTGCTGCAAGTTCAACGGGCGGTCTCCGGGATGTATCCTCCATTTCTCCGAATTCATTTCCTTTCTTATTCCTCCTTCGTGAACACAGTAGACTCGCTGCCGCAACAAGCGACACCAGAATAATAGATCCGACCACAATGCCAGCAATTTCGCCGGACACGTTTCTTTGAGAGACAGGAGTCGTGGTAGCTGCTGGGGCTGTTGCTGAAGTAGTAGGAGCCGTCGCTGAAGCCACCACGGTGGCACTTGTGCTCGTAGGTTGCGTCAATGATGTCGATGTCGTCGAGGCCGTTGCTGCGTATACAAATCTCTCGCTAAGTCCACTACTAACATCGCAAATCAAGTACGTAAGTGGATCTACGTCCTGAAAATCGGTGGCTCTATAAAGCGTCGTACAGATAGAATACGATGCGCCACTTCAAAACCCGTATCAGTATCTAGTCAGGATTCGAGATGAGAGAGGAATAGGTTCCATGGTTGTGTTGTCGACCCAGCTGCGGCTACTAGCACATTTCCTGAGCAGGACGTGTAGAGGGATTGACTTTGTTTTACGGCACAGGCTCCGTATTGACCGCTTGTTGACCATGTTGCTGTTCCGCCGCAGGTGTTTGATTGCCAGGGTCCGGAGGAGGATTCCGTATGATATCCTATCAATGTCACATTTCCGGTATCGATTGCGCGTTTGACCTCTAGTTTAGCGATTGAGGGTGCGCGTGTTCTTTGAGGGAGGTTAGGGAGTGCGTTTGTGAGGGCGAACAGGGATGCGAATTGGAGGGGTCGAGACATCGTAGCCTCGATAATAGTGGTGTTGGATATTTCTTGACGTGGAGTTGCACATATGGCGAAATTATGGGGATGCGAGCTAAATACTCATTTGAAACCCTCCCGCAATTCAGCCTCATGAGGATGGGGCGTAGGAGATCTGGGCTGTTTGTGCAGTATCCCCTGCATGCTGACTGCGCTGATTGATAAAACATTGTCCAATCATAAGTTTGTGACTGGGGCACAGGACATCTCCGGAGTGAGGGGTTGCGATGATGGCGGGGCGGTTTTGTGTTTCATGATTTAGGGGGCATGAGTAGTGGAGTAATCGTGCCGGTGAGGCTGAGTATAATGATATTGGCACCCTGCACCGGGAATTCTGCCTACTTCCTTGCTTTGATAGTTGCAGCGCTTTTGATGAGCCCTGGCGATGCAGTACTTTGATCGTTGTTGTTCCTTGCTTCAGTGCGGAATCGCCGGTGGATTTTTTTTTGAAAAAATCCCATTCTCCACGTCGCGTATCCGTACCAAGACCTGCTAATTTCATATTGGTCGTAGGTAGCGCTGATTGAATATGCCCGGTTCGAATCTTGGCAGATGAGTTTGCAATTAAGCACTCAAGTATGAAAAACTTCGATACAATTTGGGAGGTGATCAGTCTCCAAAGTTGCTAATGGATCTCAAAGACCTGATCTTTAAGTTCTCCATTTTTCCAGCGATCGATAGCTTGCCCTTCCATCAAACATTCAAGATAGCACTCGCCAATCAGTACATAATAATTCTCGACCCTCCTGAGCACGAATGGAACCTCTCCTCCAAACAAGACACAGACTTGGTCACCTTCTTGCATCCCTGCTGGACCCAATCCTAAATTTCCATCTTTGGTGAAGAAAAGCTGGCGGCCTCCATACGCATTTGCTGCAGCTTCCCAGAACCTATATCCGTCTTGACCTTCGTCCGTATCGGGCCACTATGGTCACACCCCATCCATAATGGCTCAGTACCGATGGGTTTATAGTATATAAGCCATATTATATGGCCAAATCGTAACCATCTGATGTTATTCAAATTCATAGATATATATATATTATCTATAGTTATAATATACGATTTAAATTAAAATGCGATGCCACATCGCTAGTAATATAACTATAAAACTATATATAGATCTTAGCAAATACCTAGCTACTAAGTAACGTAGCCTAATCGTTTAAGAGACCGGGGTTCGATTCCCTATAGCTTTAGGATAAATCTTAATTACTCCGTAAGGCGGCCGAAGGTGCCCGCGTTATAACTAAGATTTACTAAAGGAGTTATAGTATAATAGTAGCATCCTTAAACCGCTTTTTTACCCGTTTAAGGGACGATTTAAACGGTAGTATATACGGGGACTTAAGCGGAAAGAGAGCTATTAAATAGGCTATAGTATAATAGTATAAGAGACTAGGGTTTGATTCCCTATAACTTTATATATCGCTATCGCGAATCGGTGCGGCCGTAGGTACCCGGTTTACCGATAGCTATATAGACGGGGGTTATAGTATAGTAGTAGTATCCTTTAAGCCATTTTTTTACGTTATTTTAGCTTTATTATTTAGTATTATTTATAGAAGGGGTAGCCTATAAAGTATCGTCGCGGTACGTTTTTTTAAGTACCCTACTATTACTATATTAACAAGCCGAACACAGTATATAGTAAGTTAGAGGTTAGGTAATAGGGTCTACGGAAGAGACTCGTATAATTCTTTTAGAAAAAGAATAAGGTTTAATAGTTATTATATAGGGTAAAAGTTAGACTCTCTAATACGGTTTTAATCGCTAGGTACCAACCCGATTTAAATAATAATATACTAGTATAAACACGTTTTTAGGTCGTTTATTCGATATCCTCTTTATCCTTATTACTATTACCGTTAACTAATATTACCTATTATATCTTCCTACCTACTCTTACTCTTATACGTTTTAGTCTAATGTCTTCCTTACCCTTAGTATTATTCCGAGTACTAGTACTACTCTTACCTTTCCCTCTACGCTAACTATCGCTACTACTACTAATACTATTACGGTTATTATAGTTTTATTATACCTATCCCCTTAACTCCCGCCTTAACCGTTTAGCTACCGTAGTTTTAGCCCTCTCTAACTCGATCTATTTAAGATCTCGCTCTAGTTCTTCGTTTTTAAGGGCAATCCTCGAGCGAGATCTCTTACGAGATCTATTAGCGACTATATCTAGTGTTAGGGCTTTGTTCCGAGTTAGGCGCGAGATAGTAGGTTTCGAGGCGGAGGATTTAGGAGGTTTTAAGGTAGTAAATTTGGGAGGTTTCGAGGCGGTAGATTTAGGAGGTTTTAAGGTAGTACGAGTCGTGGTTTTTATAGGTCTTAAGTTTAATACCGACTTCTTAGTAGAAATCTCTCGTACCTATTTAATAGTAGGCTTAAAGGGATCCTCCTCCTCGTCCTCTTCTTTAGCCTTATCCTCCTTTTACTTTTCTTCTCCGGCCTTATCCTCTTTTTACTCTTCTTCTCCAGCCCTAATATCTCTTATCTTATTATCGTCGTTATTAGGGAATATTATAGACGTCTGCTATAACCGGGGTAGTAATATAGGGTTATAGATACGAGGAATTAGAGTTAAACGAGCGGATAACGATTTCTAAGAGGTATACGAGGCTTAGACGGAAGAACCGGGTATATAAAGACGTATTAGCGTAAACCGATTACTCCGCGCGATTTTATAGGCCTTAGAGTTACTACGTTTATTCTCGATAATCTGGTTAAAGAGAGCTTCCTTAAACTATATATACTCGAAGTCGATAAGTATCGGGCTGTTATAGATCGTACCCAAGCCATAGGAAAGGCACTAGAGGAAATAATAGGACAGGAAGGTTTAGAGACGGAGGACCTAGAATACTAGGAAAACGAATAGATAGAGTAGTAGAATGAGCCAAGCGATAACTCTAGTAGTACGTACTAAACGAGGTTATATAACGTACCTATAGTTCCTATAGCCTTAATAAAAGTCCCTAGTATAGGAAGTGTAGGAAGGTTACTAAGAGTATAGGTAACCTATAGGACGAAGGAATATATAAGGAGGGTATTTAGTAGGATCTCTTATTTCTTTTTTCGTAGTTATCTTATATTACTTTTCTTAAGTTAGAGGTTTATAAGATATATAAGTAGTAATAATACTTTACTTAAATATAAAGCCGATTTATCTTATATACCCCCGGCCTTATACCTAGAGAGACTTTAGAAGAATATATAGCTTAAAGCTAACGCTATTTCCCCTCTCCCTTAACCCTACTACGCTTCTCTGTAGTCTATAATATAACTATAGTTCGAAGCTAGTTAAGTATAATAAGGAAAGAAGGAAGGAATTAAGGTAAGTCCCTTTACTAACTCTCGCCCTTACCCTAAACCCTCGTTAGGAAGAAAGTACGATACGATAGGCGTTCCTAAGTAAAAGGAGTATAAGAATACTCTAAGGATACGTAAACTATACCGTACCGAGAAAACTAGTCGTAATACTATAACTACCCTTATTACGAGTAGAGGTGCAATAGTTAGTAGGTTAATTATAAACCGAATTATAAAATATAAGTTAATATAGGCGATATATCGATAACTAGTAGAACCACGTCTACTCCCACTATGGCCTAGATAACCACGATAGTCCTAGCTATAAAGGCTAGGTTAGAAGAAATAGAAATAGAACTAGCTAAAAAGGATACGGAGATTATAGCTATAAGGAATAGTTAAAGAAGGGGAGGTATAAAGAGAGAACCGCTAGAAAAGTTCGACGGAAAAGAACTAGGGGTACTTAAGAGGTTCCTTACCTAAACCAACTTATTCCTAGAAGTAAATCGGGATATACTACCGATACCCGAGGAATAAGTAAAGTATACTATAGGACGACTTACGGGAGCCGCCTTTAACTACTTCGAACCTATCCTTCGCGACTATATAGATTACGAGGACCTATATAGGAAGGATAAAACCAGCGATATCTTTAGAAACTATAAAATCTTTATAACAGAACTTAATAAACTCTTTAGAAGTGTGGACTAGACTAGAGAAGCTAAAAGAAAAATATAAACTATTTAATAATAAGGATTAGTAACTATATATATATTAGAGTTCCTATAGGTAGTAAGTAAGTTGGGTTAGGTAGACGGTCTACTTATTACCCACTTCTACAAAGGACTAAAACCTTATATTAAGGACGACCTCATACGAATAAAACGACTAGATAATATAGCAGAATTCACTACTCTAGCTATCGAAATCAACAACTAATACTATAAAAGGCAACTAGAAAAAAGGATAGGAAGTATACCTACTTTTATAAACTATACGCTAAGACGATAGGAGGTACGTTAATAGAAAGGGCTATAGTAACCTAACGTTAGGATTACTCGATAGCCACTACTAGTATAGTATTAGGGGGACCCGATAGACCTTAGTATAGTAAGAGTACTAAAGAAAAAGTTCTTACCGGAATAAGAGAAAAGGTTTAAGAACGGTAAATATCTAAACTACGGAGCTAGAGACCATTTCTCGCGCTAGTACCCGAGGAAAGCCAGATAGTTTAATATAGTTAGGAAGGCCTAATTAAACGAAGCTAGTAAATAGGAATTAGACTACGTACGTCTAAGCTAGACGGCTTACTATAACGATTAGTATAAGACGTATATCTTAAGTAAGGAGGATACGGGATGGTACCCTAAGGTACCTTAGAAGAAATAGACGAAGGGTAAGTAAACCCGGGATCTCGCGATAACTATAGTAGATAGTAATTAGTTAGAGAAGGATCGAGGACCTATACCTAGATTAGAGCTAAGGATAGTCTACGTAGTATCGAAGTATACTTATTCGCTAGAATTCTATATTATAGTAGACGGTAAAAGGGTTAAGGTAATAATCGATTCCGGAGCCTATACGAATTTTATTAGTAGAACCTACGTCGAAAAGAATTAGTTTAGAATCTAAAAGATAAAGGAACTATATAAGGTATAAGCGTACGATAGGTCGATAGGAGAAAACGGATCGGTAGAGTATAAAATACTCCCGTTAACTATACGTTTTTACTAATATATCGAACGAATTACCTTTGACGTAGTTATAATAAAAGGATACGAAATTATCCTAGGAGTACCGTAGCTCCGGTAGTATAATCCTTCTATCGACTAGGAGAAAAGAAATTTTATATTCTCTAAGAAGTACGAGATAACCTATACCGCGCTAGGTATATATAAAAATCCGGGATAACCCCCTAAACGTAAGGAGGGTAAGATTAAGCGGAAAGAGCTCCCTAGAATCTTAGAAGATAATAAGTAATCTTCCTACGAAGAACGGTAGATCGCCGCTACTAGTTAGATACTACTAGAGTATTAGGATCTCGAAGATGTATTTAAAGAATTAAAGGATAACGAGAACCTACTAGAATATTAGCTATAGGATCTAGTAATAGAACTCTTGCTAGGGGTAGAGTTAAAGCTATAACCGATCTATCGACTAAATAAGGCCGAGCTTAAGGAGCTATAGACGTAACTAGACGAGCTACTTACGAAGGGATATATACGGGAATCCTAATTACTAATCGGAGCACTAATTATATTCGTACTAAAGAAAACGGGCGAAAAACGGATATATATAGACTTTAGAAAGTTAAACGATAGTATAAAGAAGAACTTATATCTACTTCTATTAATTAAGGAGCTTAAGGATAGACTTATAGGAGCTATATACTTTACTAAGGTCGATATACGGGATATATATTACCGTATTCGAATTAAGGAAGGTAACGAGTAGAAAACGGCTTTCCGAACTAAGTACGGGTTATATAAGTAGTTAGTTATACCATTCGGGTTAACTAACGTACTAGTAGTATTCTAAGCGATAATAAATAACGCACTTCGGCAGTTTATCGATATATTCGTAGTTATTTATTTAGACGACGTGCTTATATATACTAAAGGAATAAAAGAAGAATATACCGAGAAGGTTTAGATAGTTCTAGAAGTACTACTAAAAAAAGGTTTTCGAGTAAAGCTATCTAAATACGAATTCTATATAAAGGATTTTGATTTCCTAGGATTCCGTATTATACTAGGATTGGTAGTAATAGACCTAAAGAAGGTTAAAGCTATCCTAGAATAGCCTAAACCTACTACTATTAAGGAAGTATAGTCGTTTTTAGGGTTAGCTAATTACTATCGGAAGTTTATTAAGGGATACTCGAGTAAGGCTAGTCCCCTTACTATACTTACGAAAAAGGACCAAGAGTTTATGTAGATAAACTAGTATTAATAGGCGTTTAATTAGTTAAAAAAGTCGTTTATAGGATATCTAATCCTAGTAAACTTTTAACCTAATAAATAGTATATCGTCGAGACGGATATATTAGACTATACGATCGGCGTATATCTTAGTTAGAAGGATAATAAAGGTTACCTTTACCTAGTCGCGTTTTACTCCCGAAAAATGATTCCGGTAGAATAAAACTACGATATATTCGATAAAGAGTTATTAGTAATTATCGCGGTACTTAGGGAATGGCGAGTATACCTCGAGGGAGCTATATATACCGTTATAATTATTACGGATTATAAGAATTTAACCTATTATACTACGACTAAGGTGCTTAATAGAAGGCAAGCTCGATAGACGGAATAAATCGCTATATACGACTTTAAGATTACCTATCGGAAGGGATTAGAAAATAGAAGAGCCGATGCTCTTAGTAGAAGACTAGATTATAAGGATAATAGTCCTATACTAGGTTACTAGATCCTTAAAGCGAATAAGGATAGGTCGCTTAGTTACGCGAACCTACTAGAACTACTAGACGAAATAGACCTCGTAGTAGTAATGGTAATATCTAATAAGGAGTTTACTAAGAAAATTAAAGAAGTATATAAGGTCGATACTATAGCTAAGGAGCTAGGTAAACGATAATACGAAGATGCTTACATTATTATTAACGATAAAGGATTAATTAGATTCTATAAGAAGGTATACGTACTAGAATCTATAAGAATAGCGCTAATTAAGGAAGTATATAACGCACCGGCGTATAGATACTAAGGCTATTAGAAAACCTACGATAGGTTAAAGGAAACGTATTATTTTCCTCTTATAAGATAAAAAGTAACCGAGATAGTTAAGAATTATATAGAATACGTAAGAAATAAGGCAAATAGATACGCACCGTATAGCGAAATATAGATCGCCGAAATCCCTATATAACTATAGTAATATATAGCGATAGATTAGATTACGAAGCTTCTACTATCTAAGAAACTAATAATAGGAGTAGTATACGACTCTATCCTAGTTATTATAGATAAACTTACTAAAAACGGCAAGTTCATCCCGTATCGAGAAAGCTCGACAGTAGAAGATCTTTTATATACGTTTATAAGAAATATCCTCGGAGATTACGGAATACTATAATGAATTATCTCGGACCAAGATAAGTAGTTAATATCGAAATTCTAGACCTTATTAGTTGGTTAGCTAGGAATTAAGTAGAAGATGTCTATAGTATATTATCTATAAATAGATAGATAAACGGAACGGTTAAATTAAACGTTAGAATAATACCTACGCTTTTATATTAATTATTGGTAAAATAATTAGGTTAAGCTCTTACTACTCGCTTAATACGCCTATAATAGCGTAGTTACGGAACTAACTAAGATATCTCTATATAAAGCGTTATATAGATATTAACTAAAGGCGTACTACGAACTACTAAAACTAGGATAAGTATCCTAAAATGCTAAGTTTCGAGTATCGCAGATTAAGGAAATATAGGTATAATTGACCTAAGATCTACGTTTTATTAGCTATAGAGTAGTAAAATACTATAATAGTAATAGGTCTTTAGTGCCGACCTTTAAAGGGGGGGATAAAGTTTTCCTACTTCGAAAAAATATTAAAACAAAACGACCTAGCGTAAAACTAGACTACGTTAGGTTAGGACCATTCGAAGTTAAAGAACGAATCGGTAAGGTTAATTATAGGCTACGACTCCCGTAGTATATAAGAATATACCTAGTATTTTATATAGCTCTATTAGAAAGGGTACTAGAAGGGGCAAAAGTAGACCTAATAGTAACTATTATTAATAATAAAGAAGAGGAGTACGAGCTGGAATAAGTTCTAGATTACTAGCTAATTAGAAAAGAAACGTACTACCTAGTAAAATAGAAGGGTTATAATAACGCGGAAAACACGTAGGAACTAATTAGTAACCTAATATATACTTAGTAGGCGATAGCTTAGTTTTACCGATAAAACCTATAGACTTCTAAAAATTAGAATTAGGATCGGATATCCCTAGTATAGAAGGCTAATCGACTAAGGGGGCGTCTAAGAAGATAGGTATCCTTAGTAGAAGTAGTTAGTTATCTAGTTTAGGTACTCGAGACGGCGACGGAGGAGCCTAGTCCTCGGGAACGAGGAATCTATATAATAGAGCGGGCTTATAGGGATAACCCTTATATAGAGTTATTTTACTACGAAGTACTACTTCGTATTCTATCCGCTTAAGTTTCTCTAGGGTATAAAGATCGTCGGCCTATAATACCCTCTCCCGATTAGTTAGAAGATTTAGATTTTTACGAAGTCGTAGTTTTTTCTAACGACGAGTGGCTTAAGCTCGCTAAAGAGCTTTAAGGACGGAATCCCCCTTAGCTATCTTATCCTCGACCGTATCTAACTCCCGTTAAATCTTCGCCTTCTACGCGTTAATCTTATCCCCTAAGATAATAGTTAGTATATAAGTTACGACAATCGGACTAGAGCTTAATATAGAAGAATAAGAAAGATATTAGTAGATAGTTAGCGGAAAAAGAAGTACTTCCGGATACTCTATAAGGAATTATTAGAGCTATAAGGGTAGAAACGGAAGAGAGATAGAAGAACGATAGGGAATAGATTAAGAAAGTTTATAAGGGACTCTAAGGAGTATTCTAAGAAGGTTCGTAGTAGTACCTCGTAAAGTAAGTTAAAAGTATAGTAATTACTTAGATAGAGAGCTGGAACCTAGGATACGTATAGCTTAAGGAAGCTAAGAAAGAGATTTAAGAGGAATCTACTAGAGGAATAAAAAGGTTATTATACGACGTATAGATAGACTATTATCTCTACTATTACGATCGCGAATAATAGGAAGAATAAGGTTTCGACTACGGAACGAATAAAACGTTTACGTAATTAAGGGGAGTAATAAGAGTACTCGTAAACGTATAGTTAGCTTTAGATAGGATTAAGTCATAGCTTCGATCTACTCTAATATACGCGGAACATTTACCTACGGTAATATCTACCTAATACTCTAGTTTAGCATTACGATAGCGCTTATAAGGAAACGGTATAGTACGGCCTTTAGCCTAGACGGTAGCGGAACGAGCTTCGTAAGACTTTAATAAGAAGGCCTTTAGTATAGTTAGAAAAGAGTTAGAACCGGAGGTAGATAAGTAGTAGGAACGAGAGCGTACTTATAGTTCCCCTATACTATAAGTTCGGCGTTAATAGGAGAACTGCCGACGCTAAATCCTTAGGACGAGAATTCCTAAAGGGGAGGGTAGTATTATAGATCGTACCTAAGCTATAGAAAAGGTACTAGAGGAAATAATAGGATAGGAAGGTTTAGAGATAGAGGACCTAGAATACTAGGAAGACGAATAGATAGAGTAGTAGGATAAGCTAAGCGATAACTCTAGTAGTACGTACTAAACGAGGTTACGTAACGTGCCTATAGTTCCTATAGCCTTAGTAAAAGTCCCTAGTGTAGGAAGTGTAGGAAGGTTACTAAGAGTATAGGTAACCTATAGGACGAAGGAATATATAAGGAGGGTATTTAGTAGGATCTCTTATTTCTTTCTTTATAGTTATCTTATATTACTTTTCTTAAGTTAGAGGTTTATAAGATATATAAGTAGTAACGATACTTTACTTAAATATAAAGCCGATTTATCTTATATACCCCCGGCCTTATACCTAGAGAGACTTCGGAAGAACGTATAGCTTAAAGCTAACGCTATTTTCCCTCTCCCTTAACCCTACTACGCTTCTCTATAGTCTATAATATAACTATAGTTCGAAGCTAGTTAAGTATAATAAGGAAAGAAGGAAGGAATTAAGGTAAGTCCCTCTACTAACTCTCGCCCTTACCCTAAACCCTCGTTAGGAAGAAAGTACAATACGATAGGCGTTCCTAAGTAAAAGGAGTATAAGGATACTCTAAGGATACGTAAACTATACTATACCGAGAAAACTAGTTGTAACACGGGCGTATCTTATATAACTCCTAAATAAGAGTATAACTTCGTATTAGTCCCTGTTTCCTCCACTCTACCGGTACGGGAATAGAGTATATAGGACTATTAAAGAGTTAGTTATCTTTATTAATAGAACTAAGGATATATATAACTTACTCTAATCTCGCCGTTATTATAATAATAGTACGCGTAGTAGTACGAATCGACCTAAAATCCTTCGCTACGTCGGCAGCCCCTTATACGTATAGCTCGTATATAATCTTATATTATATAGTTAGGTTAGTATCTAACGAGGGCGCTATAATAAGGGACATATTAATAGTTATACTTAAAAGATAGTTAAGAAGATAAAGATAAGAGGAGAGGATTTAGGCTAAAAAGAGTAAGAATAGATACTAGATAAAAGGGAAGCCGAACGGCTCCCCTTATATACGTACCTCTTAACGTTATTTATATATCCCTTTATTCTATCGCCCTAGGGAGCCTCGTCGGCTCTATTTCCCTTAATTATATCTAGTTATATTTCTATATTTTATCCAAAGCCAAACCCTCCTCCTCTTAACTCGCGATACCGGTCTATACGTAGTATAAAACCGGTAACTATACGGCTATTCGATCGACTATTATACGCTATAAACGGAAATATTAACAACGAGCTTTAATACGTCTAATTAATACGGACGCGAGGGAATTAGAAGCAAATAGAGGGCCGGATAGTAACGATCTAGAGATATCTAAGGTCCTAGATATTAAAGAATAAGAGGACGACGAAGATAACGAAGAATTAGGTACGTATATATCCGATTATACGTTAAAATACAAGTATATAGCCTAGGCGATGGGTAAAGAGTTGGAGATTTTAGTAGAAAAAGTATTTTATTAGTGTTAGTTTATCTGCCACCGCACGCCAAGACTTTCGGGTGCGGGTGTTTATTAAAATGTAGATATTATTACGTATACTAATTTCTATAATACTACTCTAATCCGTCAGGCGTAGTTTAATAGCTAAAATACGCGTTATAGGCTGCGCGATATGGCTAACCCTATATATAATATATCTCCTAACCCACGACCCCCCGGTATAACTTATTATACGAAAATCGCTAATTTATATTATTTCGAGGTAGATTTCGATAGCGAAGACGAAGAAGATATTAACGAAGCCGACTAGTTATTCCCCCACCTCGTAGAGTAGTTTAATAAGGGTATAACGCGCCTAGAATATAAGGAATTAAAGAAGATTTTAGAGTAAGAGCGAGGTTAGAGTTTACTATATTTACGCCGGCGAGATAATAGAATTACGAATGCTTCTAGGCTTTTCCCTACCCTCTATAACTACTATAAAAATAGCTATATAGCGTTTATAGGTATCGATATAGATCGAGGCTCTTATACGAAATATAGATATCCTCGCTAGCGCGATATAACGGATAGATCGAATCCCTATAGATAGTTTATATATTTCCCTCTTATACCACGCCTTAAATAGTAGTACCGTACTAAACACCGGGCGAAGCTCCTATAAGAATACCTACGGCCGTGGTTTCGTCGTCCCCTTACGAATCCGGTACCCGAAGATATATCGGATTAGTAGTCTAGTATATATTATCGGTAACTACGTCGGAATGGTATATTCTCTCAGGCTATAGATATCGCGGTTTAAATGTCTTTAGATAACGTCGGTATTCTATAGAAAGGTCCGTCTTATAAATACTACTCCGTTATCCTCCTCGTTAACAACCTTCTACTGGGTATCCGCTTTTATAAATAGAATATACTACTATTAATAATTATTCTAGGTCCGAAGGAATATAGCGATACTAGTAGTTTTCTCTTCCTATTAATAGAGGAACTCTACGAACTATACCACGGCGTAGACTATATTAATACTACTAGGTATAGAGAGCAGTTTACGCTTCGTACTTAGATAGTTACTATTACCGGTAATAGGCCTACAATTACCAAAGTCTCTGGAATAAAGAGACCTAGTAATACGAAGTTACCTTGTCGATTCTATAATATTAAAGGTAAAGCGAGAGTTAGTAATAACTTCTACGTAGTACCAAACGATATCGAAGAATAATACGATCCTACGTAATACGGTGGTTTGCGTACTCATCTTCGAGAAGATATCGTAGATATTATAAATGGTACCGATGGTACTAAGTCTAGTAGGTCCTATTTTTTATATTCCTAATATTTACTTTTGCCTTACTATTTAATAACTATATATCCGATCGATTTAATTTTTGTACGAGCTTCTTCGCCGGGTTTAGTTTAATAATCCTTAGTATTCTTTTATTTATTTATTCTATTTAGTTATTATATTTAAGCTAGATATTATTTTACCCGTACTATCTACTTCGAACTTTTCTAACCTCTAAACCCTACCTATATTTATAAACTCCTATTATCGTTAAAAATATATATAAGCCCGGCCCTATTCTATTTATATACTTAGTCAATTTACTATAGTAAAAGCCCTATTTAAGTGAATTGATATAGGGCCGGGCTTATATATATATTATATAATACGGAGATATTAAAAAGAAATATATAAGACCTTAATAGTAAAAAAGAAATATACTACTACTATACTATAACCCCGGCTATACGAATAGGAATCGCTAGACCCCGACGATTTCTATCCGTAAAGAAGTTATAGGGAGTCGAACCCTAGCCTCTATATAGTTATAAAGATACTACTATTACGCTATAGCTTATTTAATAGTTATTAGTTTTAGTTATTATTATTATATAACGTATAGGTCTCGTATTAATACTAATTTCACGCCGTAGGAATTAACGGAAAAACTATACTAATAGATCTACTATCGCTTTATTTTCCGAATAGCTTCTCGATTGATATCATGTACTGTATTCTCCTTAATATTACGAAAAACCTCTAGAATATCTAGATTAGTAGCTACCCGGCTAAGTAGACTAACCTTAGTTTCGGTCTCTACTACTTAGATAACGATATAATTAAAGCTATATAAGATAACCTTAGCGATTTATAACCTTATACTCCCTTAACTCTAGGTATAATACTAGGGTTAGCCGACTCCGGGTTCTTTAAGGCGGTAGCGTAGAAGACCTTCCTAGAATTATACGGACCTTCCTTAATATACGAATACTTACCTAGCAACGCTTATCGTAACCTCTACGATTTATAGGATATATAGCTACTTCTTACGCGGCGTTTACTCTTATACGATAACCTTAATAACCTCTAACGTAAGATCGAGTAATTTATTCGCGACTTTAAGACGATCTACTACGATAAGAAGACTATACGATTATAAGTTTATAGCGTTAATATCTACTAGCTACTATACCTTCTATCTACTATTATATTTAACGGTCTAGTAACGTGCTTCTGGTTATAGCTAATTAAGCGATTCTGCTACAAAGTTAAGTAAATAGCGAGATTAAAATAATATCTTATAATATCTATAGCAAACCAAGCCGCCCGCATCGAATAGGGTAACTATATAAGGATAGAAATAGGTGCCGACGATATTAATTCCGATTACGATAACTATCTACTACTTAAATACGCCCTACCGAGGCCGATTCGGAACATTTAAAATACTAGGTATATATAGAAGGATATACTACTAACGCCTATATTATATAATCGACTTTAGTACTATATTAATAGGGAACTATAACCATATAAAATTCGGTACTACAAGAAGTACAAACTTGCCCGGGGCGATAATATATACGTTAGCTCTTACGCCTTATAGACTACTAGCGGCATTAATAGGGATAGTCACTATATATACTATAGCGATCGTAAGTTTAGCTCGGTTATAATCTTTCTTAATACCGATATACTCGGCGAAGAATACGCGTTAGTAAGGAAGTAGACTAGATTATACTACTACTAAGATAACTATATTATCTCGTTCGCAAACTACGAAGGCGGCCTCGAATTAGTTCGTATATTATCTATTCGCTATTTAGTAGGCTAGATTTATAGCAAGCGGCATTCGGCGCGGGTACGGCAGAGGAAGTTGGTTATAGGCAAATTTAATGAGATATGGTCTCGTAAGGGTAATTAGTAATACCGAATATAGCTCTATACAGATCGCATATATGGTTAGAAAAGTAGGGAGGTTGGTATTATTATAGCGGCGGCGAGGTTCTACTACAAATTTAAGGCGATTATTATATAGATATATACGTAGTTATTATAGCTCCTACAGCTTTATTAATAGATATCTAGGCATTATTTTTATAGGCTATATATGATAAACGTTGCGTATTTTATATGGCTCCTTATCCATAAATAATGGATTTTTGTGACCATAGTGGGCAGGCCCAAGTTTTTTACGTATTCTTCCCATAGCAAGAGAAATTTAGTCTTCGAGACTTCGAGGACGCTCGAATCCAATTCAATTGGCGTTATCTTGCGATTATACAACCCACTTTCCCCAAGTTCTTTTCGCCAGTCCGATATTTGCTTGAGGAAGGCATGGAAGTCACCCAAGTGACTACCTTCGTCTGTTACGACTTGTCCGTCCCAACTTTTCCCAGCTGATAGTGCCCAGCACAGCTCTCGGCGGCCACCACTGGTCTCAAGCCGTGTTTTGAGGCTTGGGCTCGTTTGCAAATGCGAGACGAGATTCTCAACCAGACGCTTCCTGGCTCTTTCTTTGTCATCGTAAAGCACCCATGCGTAACGCCGAGGTCTTTCTGCAACCAAGTCAACAGCGAGGCCACAGACAGCCAGAACATCGGGGTCGAGGTGGGGACTGTGGTCAAGCGCCATCCCTCCTGATGCTGCATAGCAGAAAGTTGGCTCGGTGGACGATAGCGATAGGTATCGTGGCTCTTGCCATTGTGGAATCCACGATGAAAGATCATTTCCGTCTATACTCTTATGCTGTGCACTAGAAAGTATTTGAAGCGTCCTATCGTGACGTATTATATTCCAGGCCAATCTCTTGTTGAGGTCATGGATGGAGAGGGAGTAGTCCGGTTGGACAAATAGATGTCCATTATCTGGGTCTATACTAGTAGTGGGAAGACCAAGAAGCCCAAAGATGCGATCTCGAGGATCAGTGCAATCGAATTGTTGAGTCAGTCCAAGTAACTCGCGGAAAGAAAAGGTCAGAGGAACAGAGTCCTGCTCATTTAGGGAGATTCGGTGCATGAAATACGCATTGTAGACTCCTTCCATGTCGTGAGTTTGGATGATATCGTAAAAGTTGATTCGAATGACGGCCGCGGCAATGCCGACCCATTTCCAATCGATTTCAAAGTCACCCCACATCAAAACCGCTGACTTGGCAAGGACGATCTCTTGGATGACCCATACTCTCCAGAACCATTGGCAGTTGAATAGCTTCCCTACTGAAATCCACTTCGAGCTGTCTGGACGAGGTATCCCTTCGTTGGGATACGGAGAAAGTTTAATTTCGTTGCGTTGGCGAAATGCCGCTTTTGAGGTATTGTCAACATATCCTGTACTCGAATTGACAATGCTGCAGATTACGGAGAAAGCGGTCTCTGCGTCGTTGGAATCGTCTCTACCCAGCCAAACCAACACCCGATTCGCATTTCGATAAATGCTCCTCATTAACCGGACTTGATGGCCACGCTCTTCAATGTCTTGTTGATTGATACATATTGCGTCGGCCCAAACTACCCGAGACTGGTCTTTCAATCGCACTCTTTCAAGAGCCTCTTTTAAATTCTGCCTGGTTTCAGAAATTACAGATTGGCCATCGAGGTACAAATCTTGAACTTCTGAGCCACAGTTCTCAGATCCCCAGACGTAAGACAATGCCTCATAACCCGATGGAAATCTTTGGGGAATGAGTTCGAGGTCCGTCGTGTGTAAGCGCGTGATGATGTCGTGAGATTTTTGTCCTGTTTCAATCCGAAGCAGCCTTAGAGAATGAAGATTCGGAAGTGGGTTGTACAAAGAAACCTTCGGAGGCTCTGGAGGTGTGAGTTCCTCAACAGAGATGGTGAAAGATTCGTTCTGGGACAGATGCGGAGGCTTGCTTGGGGCATCCTCCTCCAGCGGATTTGTGTTCTGTTCGACCACATTTCGAGGAGATGCAGGAGACGCAAGCATGTTTTGTTGGTATAATTGCTTGGCCCGTTGACTGGCTCTATCTATCTCAATTAATCCCTATCCGGAACTGGCGGGATTGTCTTACAGTTTGACATCCAGGCTAGTTTCATGTGTGCCATTCTTCTCTTGCTCTTCTTCTCCCGTTTCGCTTGCAAGTGAGATTTCTCGAAAGCCCAGTCTCTACGTCGCTCATTCTCACCGAGACCGACCAGAGATGGCATGTTGATTACAGGCAGAGTCTTTGTTAGTCACGCATAGCTTGAGTCTTCGTAGATTATGGAACAATACGACAGAGACAGATAGGCCGATATTGTGATATAAGACTTGCACGGCCGTCAAGGCAGTTTGGGAGGCCTTAAAGTCATTGGGGTGCAACGCCAGAATTCAGTTCTTGGTAGGGCAGCATGCAATAGAAGAGTAAAGTTGGACAGATGCAAACGGTGGAGAATTGTGGACCGGCCGCATGCGGCTTAGTCCCAGCACGGAGTCACGCGCTGGAATAGTTGCAGTAATTGAAGTTCGATTTGGTCGTTTACGATATCTGCCAGACTAACAAGATCACATGTATGTATTTGTCCCTACACGTAATCAGAAACGCTAGACTATCAATCAAACGTAACAGAACAAAAACATAATTGCAGGTTTAGATTCTCGTTCGATTGTTTAGTAGTCTGTATATCTGTATAGTTGGATCGTTAGCAGGTGCTACATTACTGCATACCTCATACTGAGGCTGCAGCAGTATTACCTGTCTCGGAAGCACTTGGTCCATTATAGGTTGTTGTATGCCTTCTAGACGCTTCGCAAATTCCTCTTCTAGCAAAGGCTTAATGCACACGCGTCCAGCTTCACTACGGAAATGGTGGCCAAGGACATCAGCCCACGCGAAACCGGTGTCCACAATTCTACAGCCTATTTTCAATCTAGCTATCTCCTTTAATCTGGCCACGGCAAACGAACTTCTTCTTTCCAGTGTGCAGACCCTCGTGGCGTCTACGGTCATGCAGTCGAGTAAAAGCTTTCCCGAATAGGTGCATATGAAAGGACGTTCATCTGTGGAAGTGCGCAGATGCGAACGTAGTTTATGAGCGCGCGTGAATTGTTTTGGGTACGCACAGGAATGTTGCAGGGTGCTTTTGCATACGCTAATAGCGTTTGAGGAGGCAAGTTGCTCGGGATGGGCAAGATCAAGGATGTAATCACGATTTGGCGCGCTTGATATAGATTTGGCTGGGTGCTGCTGGGCGGTCTTTGAGGCGCTTGGCTTGCCCAAAGCAGCTGGATCATCAACATCAAGGATAGTCACCCCTTGGAAGTGATCCGGGTAATCGTCTAACTTTAACAAATGGCGAAGGCGAGGCTGAAATGGCTCCAAGTGTCTCTGAGTTTTCTTTTTTTCTGCTGCGGCCTTCTTCGACAAAGATCAGCATCATTGATATTGCCCGATCAAAATTAAAGCTTACCTCTGTGAGGAGGGCTGGTAGGATTTTCAGGCGCGCCACCATCGTCCTTGAATAGCTCGAAAGCAGCTTGGCGTGAAGGCGGCGCAACCTTGATCGCTTCGTTGTCTTAATCTCTGAACAATATCGTTAGCTAGATTGCTTCACAGACAATGTGTTGCGACCCACACTCAAGTGCGGGGAGGTTCTTCAGGTCTTGATTGACGAGGACCATAGGTCCATCCTCGCTAGGACTCGTAAATACTCGCTCAGTGGCATTCGAAGTTACATTAGCGGGAGACTGGCTGTCAAATTGGAGAGAACTTGGGAACAGGGACACCGAGCACGAGCGAAGTGATACTCGTTTGCATCTTCAAAACTTCTCTCAAAATACGCTCGTCGGTTACTAGGAGATGAAGACGGTATGGCGTAATATCTCCTGGCGGGTGATACAAAAGTTGAAATTATCATTGATCCTAACAAAGGTGATCACCCAGAAACTTTTCACCAGGATATACATGCTGCTATTGAATATCTTGTCGGGATTCGGAGCGACCGGTTCTTTTTGGGTCACCTCCACGAAGGAGACTCCATTTCCAGGCGCTGTGCTCACCTGCCCCAATGCGTACATGCTTGAACCTTTGATATATTCTTTAAATACTTTGAGAAGGTCGAGTGGCAGGAGATCGAGAACATCTTTGCCAGGAGGTTTGAGAGAATTATGCTCGATGGTAAAGACTATCCTATTGGTATCGAGTACCCGGGAATATCTGAGGAGGAAATGGTGAGGACACGGTTGCCTACATGGAATTAAGCTATCCACGTCTTGCTTAGAATGTGATCTCAAAGATGACAAGGAAATTTTGACTTTTTCTGCGACGATTGCTATCCGTTGAAGGATCTCCTAGAGCGTTGGGGACAGGGTTTGAGAATTGGAAGAAAAGCTACTCTTGTAGAGAATGAAAACTTTCCTCGGCTTGACATTTACCATTCATAATCTTCGTTTTGAAGAACATCATAATGAGTAAGCTCATCAACCTTGCCACCACGCATCCTCATTCACCTCCTGATCTTGCTGTGCTACCCTTCGCTCCCTGTTTACCTTCCTCACTTCGATGCCATCTTTCCAAGTGAACCCAGTCTTCCCTCTGCAATGAACACACCAATACTTATGCTTGTACATCGTGCTTCGAGCATCCTTTAGGTATTGATTGCAATCCATACAATACTCTCCATGTCTCTCCACAAATCGGCATCCTCCGAACCCCTTGAGCTTGCGCTCCATTTTCTTTCGTGCATAACATGTCGACTTGACCGCCCTTCCACCACGTGCAGGCAATTCGACTCGATCTGTTTCGTCGAAAATCTTGAGACCGTCGGTGATGAAATCATCAGAGCCTGATGGTGCCCAGTTTTGCAGCTCCGTGACATTTCTCGCGTCTGAAAGACTGGCATTGATGACCCACTCTTTGAAAGGGCGATGTGGGACTACTCGACTTCCTGGATGTGCGGTAAGAGTGATATCAAAATGGTTGAGAAACTCGATGTTATGTGGTCCGAGCATTGCTGATCCTTTTTCTAAGATCACGGAGACTGTGCAGAAATGTTTAAGCTGTTGAAACTCGGCCAGTGCTGATGTTTGCGCGGATGGATATTCGTAGTATATGTCGTCAAGTTGGGTAAACGACCTTCCGTCCATGATAATAAGATTCAAATTTCGCAAAGTTGCATCGGAGCGAAGCAGTTCGCATACGAAACGAATATTGTCTTCGTCCTGGAAATCGCTGCGGGGTCGTGTGCTGAATGGGAGAGATTTGGCCATGTGCATCTTGGGGTGGTTTTTTGCGTCAACAGCCTTGTAGGGCTCGCAATATTGTTGTTCATGATCGATGGGATGATAAAAGCGGTCTTGCCAGCCAGGAGGGCAGACATGCAGACTTTGAATTCGAGAACGAGCTTCTGGCCCGACAGATATGAGAAATCGTCGTAAACCTCGCCAGTCAAAGTCTCCAGAGAATCGGAAAGAATTTTCGCGCCAAAAGATCATGGTCGCCTCTATTCTGACTTGCTTGCAGGTCGCGAGAATGCCGGTGGCCATTTCTGTGCGCACGAAATGGAGGTCATGCTGATCACGCACCCTGGTCCATTCTATCGAATCGACGTTCTTTCTCGTAAGCCTTTCGACCAGTTCTGGATATGCGAGATTGTTTTCGATGAATTTGTGCGGCCACAGATCTATTGGAGAGTCTTTGACCAAAGCAGCACGGTAGATGAGAGTTCGAATTTCGCCAGGAAGCTTCAAGAAGGCGGACTTCTGTTTGATCCGGGCGGTCAGAAATTTGTCTCGGCGAGCCATAGCTAATAGTGTGTCAACGGACTAAAGTTAAGTGTGATAAAGGTTTCTTGTGAGGACCAAAGATGGGTTGGATATAGAATACAGGCCGAGTATGAAAGATGTATCTCTTTTACTGGAAATAATTCGATTGATACTTAAGGACAGTTGTGTTCCTGGACCGTGGTTGACTGTGAGTCAATCCTAGGGGCGGAGTACCGCATCGAGCAGGCGGTGTCTCGAAGCCACCCATTTCAACCATTAGAAGCCTATCACAATCATGATTTGAGTCAAACCGTGAATTCTCTTGAGCTTGATCAATACGATTGCAGGAAGTTCGGGAAGTCAGAGTGGAAAGTCGTGTTGAAGAAACAGAATCCCTCCTCGATCAGGGGAGATGGGATTCTACCCTGATGTCGAGTCAGGGGGCAGAATCAGCAGTCAATGGGATGCTCCCCAACAAAACAAAACATCGTCCATTCTCATCTGACTTTTCATGATTCATTCTTTCGTCCACTTCTCCAAATCCTTTCCAAATTTCCCATCGACTTAACATTTAATGGCATATCAATTACGTGTGTGAAATTTGTCTGTCCTCCAATGCATACGCCGGCTCAAATAACGTCACCACTAAACGCAATGACCAGACCTGCATCATCGATTTTTAGGAGACAATGTTGGGATTCTGCAAAATGCCATGATTGTTTCCCAAGCTCAGACCAAATTACCCCTTGACCAGCCACGCCAACTTGTCAGATGTCTCTAGTAGATCCCCATGGTCTAGCTCTATCTTAGTAGTCTATGACAATTGTTTGGATGCCTCAAGATATCCATGCTTTGGCTCCTGTCAATCATCCTCCTAGAACGTCTAGAGTTGATACAATGTCTCAAAATTTGCGTCCCAGACATGAGCTGCGAATCGAACGTTTGGGTTATCAATCGCGTCGATACGCGAAGTCAATGATGCGTAGTGTCGTGACACACGCGTTGAGGTGCTATTCTTAATCATGTCCGTTTTGTGTGTTTGGTGCCATCAATGGCGGTAAGAGCCCAACCCTATGTGCGATTTTCGTCATCTTGACTGACACTTGCGTCGAGAGGATGTGACGTCGAGTTGAACAGCACCCGACATCTCTATTTAAGGTCGTGATATTCCTCTCATGATATAGCACCAACTATCAAATTGAACCTTCGATTATCGAACTAAATTCATAAACTTCGTTATCGACGCCCATTCAACAAAAATCATCCATCACGCCAATATGTCCAATGACGTCCCAGCCGGAGAAGGAATCTCAGACAACGACTACAAATCTCGCACTGGCCAAAGCGAGATTCCTGTTGTAAGCGACAACAGCACAGTGGAAGGAGGCGTTGATCCAGCGACCGAGGACAGCGATGCAACTCTAGGTGTGTCAACTTACTTTCGGAGCCAATATGTTACTTACCTTGCAATCTGCAGAACGCGATGAGAAGGACGCCATTGACGAGTCCAATATTGTTGAGGGACGCACGCGAGGAGCAGCGAAGCAGAACTATGCAGAGCCTGGCGATGAGGAAGGCCTTCCTGGTCCGGACGATGGAACTTCCAGCGGACGCTAGTGAAGATTCGTGGTGCAAATGCTTGCGTTAAGGAGCAGTGATATTTGAATTAGTTGATGTTATAAACATAAATTTGTTCTTTGCCAACTGTATATCAAACTTTTTCACTGTTATTGTTGCACGCATGACTTTGCAATCCGTATGTCACAGAAGAGTTTAAGACTCGACTTGTACAGAACCCCTCTAACGTGGCGAGTTTATGTGGTTCCCGTAAAGATCGAACGGAGAAATTGAATATGTTGCCAAACGGCCAGAAAGCATCAAAGTCTGTGAGTGTCGTGCCGCTTCGGATCAATTGTGTACGATTTGGAAGCTTTGCAGGTAGATAGAAGAATTTGAAAGGCAGCCAATGATTTTGGTCGTGTTCCTATTCGGTTCATGATTTGCTTAATGCTCATAACGAGCGCCACAAGTCCCAGGCTGGTACAGATCTAGTGCTCATGTGGGCAGACATTGAGCCTCTGTCACTGCCAGAGTTTTGACGAGTTGTCCCCGCAACCACGTCGCCCGAAGTTTATGGAGGGTAGTTTGATCCTTCGAGGTATTCGTTCGGTTCCTCGAGTTCATCGTCAGACACATCAATGGCGTGCGCACAAATGGTTGCCATGTTTTGGAATCGAGAAATATTTCGAGGGGTGGATTGAAGATTGGGAGCGAGGTAGACAATCGGAATGAGGTTTCTGCTGAGTTATGCTTGTTTTAACGCTTTGATAATTACCGTTTCGGGGCCGAGCGCTACTGGCTTGAAAACAAAATTCACGCAATAACTCAACCATCTATCAACCACCTCACGGAACAAGCCTTTGGATCACGGAAGAAGCCTTCCTTGGCTTCACTTGGCAAATGCATCTTGTGATTTATACAACGAATGAAATTCCCTCCCTTTCCGTGGCTGGGTTCAGCTGAGGCCCAGATTTGGGGTCGAAAACGTCCACAACTCGTTCATTTTTGGAAATTCCTCAAGTTCCTACATTCTATTGGATTCGATCGCGACATTGCCAAGATGACTGTTCTGAATATGCATCTTCGCTTCGCCTGGTACAAGCTCGCCTGAACTGTGATACTTGTCACTCTGGACAGCTCGGCAAGATAAATAATAAAGGCAAGATCTGCCTGGTAAATTCTTATCTTTCAGCTTGTCAATTCATTCATGCTTCTGAATTTTGCATTACTGTCAAAAATGTTCTCTTCCTGTACTTTGCTGCTAGCTACGGCTTGCTATATTGTCCCAGCGATCGCTGGACCTCCTAGTAACGATGCAGTGTTCCCATCAACATTGTCTGATTGTGGTGGAGAATACAGTGAGTTTGGCTCCGTCTGTCGACTTTAAGATTGCGTCTAATTCAAGTAAGTTGTCGGTGTGGCAAACAGTTCAAATCAGCTTCGATGCAACGACTGGAACGACGGAATCGGAGCCAATGATGACCAGCAGTTTGTCTTGTTTGATGCATACTACAATGGGAGCATGAATCTGCACTACACACCTGTTGGATCCGATACTAGAATGCCTTACTTGGCAACCATCAATGCGAGCCTTGTAATTGGGCAAATGAACCTCACGTCCAATTCCCAGATCAGCAGGTCGAAGTGGGATGCAAACAACTTCTTTATGCAAATCATCCCATATTATCCCCAATGTCCCTCTTCTCAGACCTGTGCGCCGTGGTTTGAAACTGAATCAAGTTCATCCTTATGGTATTGGTCTCAGGTACATACATCCTCTTATCACTTACCAGCAAATGCTAACAACTCGAAGGCATGGACAATGGTCGACACCAAGAATGGCGATGGATTTGACATTTCGGGCACCATGAACAAGACACGCCATGTACGGCCAGGGCTCGTACTTTGCGTTCCCAGGTAGTGGTACTCAGGGCATCACCACCTACACAAATGGCGACTTCTCCGTCCCACGCGATCAGATTGCAATGAGTGGCCATGTGTCTGCAACCGATGCCAATGTAACATTCACTTGGACCAACTACCACGATGGCTCGAGCCCTCCTTTCGCAAACCTACAATTCGTCTTCTCTGGCCAGTCATGGAAGGACGGTGCTCAACTAGTCACAACAGGTATCCATCCAACTACGACCGGGCAGGCTAAAGCAGTTAAAGCAGCAGCCCCAAGCGGTACATCCACGTCCACATCCACATCTACCTCAAAGCCACTCGCCACCATCATAGGTGCTGCCGCTGGTGGTGGAGTTCTAATTTTGATCATCGGCTTGGTCTTCTGCTGCTGCTGCGGAACTGTTCTCAGCTGCTTCCGTAGGAACAGGCAGCAGTCGCAAATGAACCAACAATGGGAACAGCAACAACAGCATCAAGCCCCACCCGTAGTGCAATATCCTCCTGGACAACAATACAGTGCTCCTCCACCACCAGGTACATATGCTCAATACGCACCTCCCCAAGGTCCCTACCCAGGTGGCAACCCTCGATATTAGACTGATAAATACACAACGGTCCTTGGAGATGGTCGAAAAGATATTGATCATGATCTCATTCATGTTTACAAACTTATCAAAAATACAATATCAAACTTCTCACGTATCTCTCCTGTCCGCACAAATCAAATCAGAGTCGGAATCCACCACTCATACTTGAATCTCCTCTGCACTTCTCTACTCTCAACAGCGGAACAGATCCTCTCCTCCCTTGCCACGATCTCCATTTCCACCTCCTCCTTACCCTTATCTCCAACAATGACCCACATAGCATCCACCGGCTCAAAACACCAAAGCTTAGTCCAAGTCTTCGTCGGCTTCAACCCCTTAACAACACTCTTCTTAAACAACCTAATCGCAGGCGCATCCTTACTAGTCTTCAAAAGCAACTGATTTCCCTTCCACCCCTTCACAAACCGATACTCCAACACATCCACGAAAAACATGACTTGCTCCGTCTGCGGTCGAACAGCCCATCGTGTCAAAACACAAACTTTATTCTGATCCATCGTCGTTTGCGTAGCTTTCGCACCGAATTTCACCATCCCATTCTCGAATTTGCGGTGGGCGCTGACGCCGAGGCCACCGCCTACGGAGATGGAGAGCGCCGTCATCATTACTTTGTCTTTGGTCGCGAGGTCTGGTTTCAATTTCGTGAGTTGCTCTGCCTTGCGTTGTTGGGCTTTTTGGAGGGCGAGTGTGTCTGTGGGACCGTAGAGCGGAAACATGGGGATGTGGCAGAGATGCGCGTAACGATAGCCATGTGGAAATTCTGAAACCTCTGTCGAGATCTGTTGTGTATCGTTCCCATCGGTGTTGATATTATTCAGTGCACTTGCGATCTGGGAGACGGGGACGTGGGGTTGGTAGCTTGTTGCTGCGTCGATGAGGATATCCATTTTCGTCTTGATTGGTCGATTAATTGATCGACTGGAGGTTTGCCTGATTGTAGGGTATTATTCTTTGGGGGCGGAGTCGAGGTATCTAGACCGTTTATCTGATTGACTTGGGGGGGACGGAAATAGATTCGCTGTTAGCTTAAAGAACTAAAGAGCCAAGAGGGTTGTGGCCTTGGGTGTGGCGCTTTGTGTGCCAGCCTCGTTGTGGTTTGATAGGGTTTTTCATTGACCGCGTTCTCGGTTAATTGCTTGGGAGGTAAGGTATGGTTCAGAATTGCAAGGGTTGAGAAAGTGACATTAGCGTATCGTATCGTACATGATGGTTCTTCCGTATGTTTTGAACCAACAATACGGTTCACGTTCCACGCACGACACCAACTTAAAAAGGACATTACTGCCAACAAGAAAATTTCAAGGCTGACTGACGAGATGCAAAACTTGATATCGGCAGTAATTCATGTTCTCCTCGATATTGGGAATTAATACTGGGCAATCAATCTTGCTGTCTCAAATGCTTTGAAAGGGTCTGGACGGTGATGGGTTCCCCAAAGAGCAGCCTCGACTAAAAATCCTGTAAGTCAAGAAAAGTCAATTTCAAGTCGTATTGGCACGAGCTGTAGCGATCCATCGATTCCGAAGCGTGGGTTGACTGACGGTAGATTCAATTGTACGCCTGGGGCTATTACCTGCTTTCACTGGAGGGTACCTAACAAGATTGGCACCGACCTGCGAGCAGGAACGAACTTACGCATCATATAGCCGCCAACAAAGCCTTCAATTGGGATACAAACAGATCTCGATCCATCGCCGACGGGCGCCTCATGGTCATGGTGACTGATCCATATACTCTCAGTCCTACCAGCTTTGAGAGCTCCTTTGCTTGTTCTTCCGAGAGGCGGAGATTAAGAGTGTGAATTCTCAGCTCCCGTGCAGAGATGAGTGGCGCTATGAATTCTGATAAGTTTTCCACGGAGCCGTAGAATTTCAGTTGTCTAATCTTGAACCAGCAAGGCCATCATGCAAAGGGCCTCTTGATGTCGATGACCTTCTGTAGGCTTGGGAGAAGTTTTAAAGATAAGTTGAAAAGGTTGAGCTGGTGGAGTAGAGCCTTGGTCTCTCGATGGATTTGCTTGCAGGATCGTAACAGGCTCAATTGGCACCTTTTGTGCAATGGAGATTGGCTGTTCGGAAACTCTGTTCGCAATCTTCGTACTGGTACTTTGCAAATCCATTCAAGGTGGGAGAACCACCGCGGAGAGCATGTTTGTAGACGTGGTTACGAAGTTCAGGTGCGAGATCGAGGAAGCGGAAGGGGACTTTGAGTTTGGTTTATGGCGCTCGGTTTCGTCTAGGAAGCTTTTTAGAAATACTGAGGGTATAATGCGGCTTTAATTTTCGTTTATTGGGGGGCTTTTTGACCTAGAGTTTGATTTTCGACCTTTGACGTGTTTCCTCCTTGACTCTGCGGAAGAAGATAGGGGTGCTGATGACGAGCTTAAAACTTTATTTCGACCGTCAAAAGATAAGTTGTCAGACATTGTAGGCTTCGTTGTAGAGTGTAGAAGAGAAGACAAGTAGCGGGGATATGTACCTCTAGTAAATGACTCAGCGGGTGACCCAGGTCGCAGGTCTATACAGCACCACGTACGTCATAGCAGTAAGATCCGAGAACACGAAGGGGTCTTCTGTTAACCCCAGTTTATAGGTGCATAGTGAAACCCCATCCCGATCCAAAGTCTCGATCAAAGTTCGATGGACCCAGGAGAGGCCTAATTAAATAGATGTATCTGGTAATTTGAGAGGAATATCAGCCAAACCAATCTTTAGCCTAGTATCAAGAGACTATTCCCAGTCCTTCAATGGAGATTTGGCGCCTTCACCTTATCCATTCTCCTTCTTCCCAATGACCTTATTTGTACCTCAAACACTCACAATATGGCACAGAGGGTATCGAAAAGTACTTGGCATAGCAAAATCGGGCCGAGCCAATCTCTCACGCCAACCGGCGAGGAGTTCAAGGTTTTATGATCGACTTCGCACACTTTGTCTTCTTTTCGATGTTAGATAAATTCCTGGGGAAATAGTTTAAAGATTGCGAAGACTTTATCGCCCTCTCTTTTCGTTCAGACATGACATATCTAACGGAGCCCTCTGTACATTCACGATCGATAACTTTGTGAGACACCGCATTTAGAGACCAGAATCGGGGATGTCTTCACCGTGTCTTTCATCTCCTTGCTGTGGCCATCACCTGGTGAGAAGTAATGCAAAAGTTAATGTTGGCTTGCTCGTCACCTGCTTAGTGTTAGTGTGATAGAAGAATGATGCCAATTCAATTATGTATCTGACACGTACGCATCATCCTTGGCAAGCTAGAGGCAAGTTGCGTCCTCAATTCTTCTCTAGCCGGTGTGGAATAGTAGGGAGGAGAAGTTGTATGTAAACTTGCATGTGTATACACTACAGCCTTGTCGGCCACCTTCATATTTTCCAGGTCGACAATGGCGTTTAGAGTCGCCTCGACAGTGGGTAGAAACAGGAGTATGGTGACTGTGTGAATGTTCAGGCTCCGTTGCGTGAGATGTTCGACAAGCTGTGTTGTTGCCTGTCGACTTTCAAGATTTGCAATTATGTTGATGTTTCTGATCCGAGGCCATAAACACCAGCACTCAGGAGCTGGTTGGGAGTGGGATTTAGACGCCGTGAAGGTGAAAGTGTTCAGCTCGAAAGGAAAATCTTTTGCTTCTTTGTGGATTTGCTTGCAACAGAGCAAGAGGCTGGTGTTAACTTGCGGAATATGTTCAATTGCGAATGCAACATCGTAGCCGGTTATTCCTGGGATACTTGTGTCAAATGGAGAGTCTGGCGACGGCTCTTATCTTACTGACCGATGGGTCTTCTTATTGTCTTCTCCTCGGTGAGGGCATAGATGTAGACACGATTGCGAAGCTCAGCGGGGAGATCAAGGAATCGAAAGGGCATCTCGGATCGAGTCTCGCGAGCCATGGTTGGATTCAGATTTCTTGGTGTGAGGGGAGTGGGGGAATGGGAGAGATGAAAAGAAAATGGTTGGTTGCTGTCTTCCCCCTTTCTATCAAGAGGTGTGCCGAAATTCACTGCGCACAGACCACAAGCATAATGTATAAATTCAATTTATTATACATATCACCACAAAGCGGTCTTAATTCGTTCGCCATTGCTTGCCTGAACCATCTTACAACGTTGCGGCATCTCTCTGATACGGCGTCGAATTTGTGCGACCGTGATCTTATCCCATTCTACTAGAATATCTGCCTTAAACTGGGCTACAGTTAACTACTTCCTCCTACGTAAACGCTTCTTTAGAATCATCTAAGCAGCCTCGATAGGGTTAAGGTTAGGGCTCTACGGCAGGTAAATAAGAATTAAGAGATCTGTATTACGTTTAAGGCGCCAAGGAGGGTTATTAATAGAGCGATTACCGTGGCTTAGATCTCCATCCTCCTATAAGCGATACCGACGGCCGTGACGCTTCTCTAAAGCCTAGATCTATTTAATATGTTCTGGCAGTATCTTTTTAGCGTAAAAAACCTGCGTTATATAGTTCCCTTTTAGAGTTGTGTCCTCTTTTATCTATAGATCCTTATAGACCTTCTCTCGCTCTGTAAACTGCGCTTCGTCCTCCTATATGCTCCGCCTTAGTGGAGCAGCTTTGCGCTGCTTCTCTAAAGGCTCCTTTGGATCTTTATAGAATATAAGCGGACCCTTATGGTTGTACGAGACCCCAGCTACGACGTACAGAGTAACGTCTAAACCACTCGCTTTTACGACGTTATGCTGGCGCTCTTACCCTGGGTATCGTAGTTCGTAATCAGCCTTATTCTATAGCTTCGCTAATTAGAAGTGAGCTTCATCCGTAAACCAGATCTACTACCAGAAGCCTGTAAGAGTCTCTTTCTCGTATTTTTTACCGTATTCGACTCGTATAGGTTTATTCTTCTCGCTAACTTCGGTTACAAAAGGCTTTTCGAATCGCTTAGCACCTATAGAGGCGCAATGATGGCGGAGAGTGCGCTCTGCGGGCTTGCCTAGCAAGAGTTTGGCTTGATCGACGTAGTATAATTCGTGCTCGGGGTTTAACTGGTCTGTAAGGCGGTCGAGGTCTAATACAGATACCTTAGGCTTCCTACCTAAGGTAGAACTGGTCTTTCTCGTTAATCTGAGTGCAATTTGGCCGAGATTATCGCGTTGCTTTAACCATAGTCGCGCGGTAGAATTAGGTATATTGATAGCCGGTAATCTCGCGATTGCGCGTACTCCTTGCTCTTTTTTCTTAGAATCAAAGGCGTTAAAGAATCGAGTACGTTTGATAGTACTATGTTCACGTCTCTTAAGCATTTTTTCTGGCGTTGATGGTGCCATTGTGTGGTGTATAGCTGCTCAGAATGTGGTTGTTTTGAAGATCGGATGAAGCACGTGGCCCCTGCGCAGTGAATTTCGGCACACCTCTTGTATTCAACAGGTGCTTACGTACCCCTGTCCGTCAGAATCGAGCCACGAAGCGCGACCAACTCCAACTCCTGGCAACTTGTCGAAAGTTCAATTGACAGCAACCACAACACACACAATGCACTTCTCAATGCTATGGGCCGCCGTAATGGCGCTCTTCGCCACCTCCATTTCGGCAACGGCCCTCACATACAAGATGCAGCCAAACGAGAAGGCCTGCTTCTTCACGAACGTCGCCCAGAAAGGAGCTAAGATCGCTTTCTACTTTGCCGTATGTTCACCATCCGAGGAACCGGAGGACAAAGCACTAACATCAACAGGTCCAATCTGGTGGTTCCTTCGATATCGACTATGTGGTCGTTGCTCCCAATGAACGCATCATCTCAAAGGGCGAAAAGGAGAGACAGGGTGACTTTGTCTTCACAGCCAACGATGTTGGAGAATTCCGCTTCTGCTTCAACAATGAAATGTCAACCTTCGCTGAGAAGCTTGTTGACTTCGAGATTGCCGTATGTCTCCTTTCCTCCTATTCTGCTCGTGAATGCGCCGCTGACAATTACCTAGGTTGAGAACGAAGCCCGCGCGCAACTTCCCTCCAAACAAGGCTCTACGCCAGAGCAAACCTCCGTCCTCGAAGAATCCATCATCAAGATCTCCTCCCAGTTATCAACCATCAACCGAAACCAGAAATACTTCCGCACCAGAGAGAACCGAAACTTCTCTACTGTGCGCAGCACAGAGAAGCGTATCTTCAACTTCAGCATATTGGAGGGCTTGGTTATGGTTACAATGGCAGGCCTCCAGGTATTCATTGTGCGCTTCTTCTTTTCGAATAATAGGAAGGGTTACGTGTGAACGACTCTAATGATGGGATTGGGATCCTTGGGAGATTGTATTTTTAGACGGAATACTGGATGTGGTAGCGTTGCGGCCTTTGGGAGTTCAAAATGCATAGGTGTGCATGGCAGGATGGCGCAGGATAAGCGTTGTTGATACTAAATCTAATTTATCCGATGACCTTAGCTCAGCCCGGCTCATTTCACGTCTTTGATGTCAGCATGCATATGGTGCAGCAGCCGTGTTTGACAAGCGTATTGGAAACTCTAGGCATCTTACTGCTCGAATGTACTTTTTATCTTTCCGAGGCTTCTCAGAGTTCTCCTTGACAACTCATAATCAAGCAGATTATGCCGCAAAAGCTACGGAATTCAGTAACATTATCCTCGGCTTTTTAACATTCCCTAATAGAGAGTATCCCATGAACTGTATCTTCTCCAAGTCGGTACTCATACCCATCCAATACCATCACGTTTATTTCATTTTCATAACTGGGCAAGACTGAGGAAAACTGCTCACCTGTGCGCCCTTCAATCCTCTACGAGAAGAAGATCCCCACATTTTCCGTCATGACTCCTGTCTCTTCTCTATCAGACCCAATAAGAACTAACCATCACGTCCAGCATGGAAAATCGGTAGAGAAATTACGATGGTCTTTAAAATTGTAAGATAAATGTATAATTCTTCCCGTGCAGTGGTTCATATAGGTTTTACAATAGCAGAGATTTCGTGAATTCGCATACCGTAAATGGGTTACACATTTCCAGGTCTCGGTATCGGAGGCCCATCGTCCCCAACAACAACCAACCCTGCCTCCAAAAACTCATCATCACTTATTATATCCACAACAACAACCTTTCGCTTCCCGGCCCGAAAGACCATCGTTCGCCTAGGGGAATCCGCACGCCGCAACACATGCTCCTCCATGACGATGTGGCTCGTCGCCTCATCAATCTGAGTGAAAGATGGGCTCTTATTAGCAGACTCGGGGTCAGACTCATTCGGCAAAAGCACATAAGCACCTTTGCTCTGAATCAACCGTGCCCCTCCACTCTTGGACTTTGCCAAACCCGCCGAGTACAGAACGGACGAGAAGGCTTGACCTATGACCTTGGAGATTGGCAAAATCACATCTGGCTGACCTTTCAAAATTTCTTCTAGCTTTGGCGCAGAACGAGAAAACATGGAAGTATGTTGCCACTCTGCATTAGCGGCTTGCTCTGGGCCATGGACGAGTTCGACAAATTCGCGGGCTAATTTGTGCTGTGCTATTCGTTTTTCGGGGCTTTTGATGTGCTCTGCCATTATTTCTTCTATTGTTGGTAGTGGGATGAAAGTGAAGAACTTGAGAAGGCGTTCGACGTCTGCGTCGGGCTGGCTTACGAAGAACTGAATTCAGGTCAGTGTTGTTATTGTAACAATGGAGAGCAAGACATACGCCATATAGGTCAAAGACACTGGTTTGCTCTTCGTCAAGCCACACAGCATTTCCGGCGCTCTTCCCAAACTTTTCGCCAGACGGAGTCGTCAAGAGAGGAACCGTAAATCCAATTGGCGCGGAAAGCAAAGGGAGGCGAGTCTTTCCAGATTGCCTCTTATAGTATTTAGTTTTCGTTGCATGCTTGATTGCATCCATACCACTAAGTATGTTGCCATACTGATCTGCGCCGCCGATTTGCACCTGGATTCTGTGCGTGCTAAACATGTGCAACCAGTCCCAAGCTTGCAGGACTGGGTAGCAGAATTCGGAGAACGACATGCCATCTGAGCTCTCCATTCTGTTCTTGACGCTATGTCGTATGTGAGCTCTTTTCATCAGCCACATTTATTAAAGATGACGTACGTATCGCGGCCCAGTAAAGGACCAAGGCGTAGTCCTGAACCGATCACCCCAAGAATCTCCATGATGCTGGTTTCCTGTAACCAGTCTGCGTTGTTGAGAATGAGTGCATTTTTCTGCATTTCTGGAGGGAGCTTGGCCATATGCTTTTCAGCCAGTGCTGCCACATTTGTCCAAAGCCTCTGCATTTGTACCCCAATGGCATCCGTATTCGCTAATCGAGTGGGTTTGGATTGTTGTGTTCGTGCAGTACTTCTTCCAGTTGGATCTCCGACTCCTGCTGTAGCTCCTCCTAGCTGTGTCCGTTTAGCCTTGGCCTTTGATTTCCTTATTCAATGCCTCGTACCAGCGTAACGGCCTTGGCCCCGTGTAGATACATCCAGAAAAGGGACATGAATGGTATTAGATGACCAACATGCATGCTTGATGCTGTAGGATCAATGCCAACATATGCGCCCACACTCTTGCGTTGCATGAGTGTCTCCAGCTCATCGCGAGTCCTGTTCCCTGTTAACCAATTGATTCACCTTTTTGATGGGAAGACTCGTACCCAGCGATTTGGTTGATGTATCCTCGCTTCTCCAGAGTCTCTAGCATGCTTTGCTGTGCGCGCCAGGGGGTTTGGGATTGCAAAGGAGTGTCGGGTTGGGAGGGAGTCTCCGGTTGTGAGGTACTCTCGGATTGTAAGGGAGTCTGGGAATGCGACGGCGAATGGAGCCATCTTCGTGAGGGTCGCAGAGAACATCTCAAGCATAGATATGGAGCGGACAGCGCTGGTCTGAAGCGCAATGAGTTGGTTGCCATTGACGCGTCCAGGTTTGGGTCGTTGAAGCTTTCTTGACGTGCGGACCATCTTGTTCCGAGCTACTTCACAATAATTTTTCAATCAGACGAGTGATGCTCAATACCACACACAATGGTGAATACATTTCTTCCAAGTGACGATACAAGAAGCAACACAACGAGAGGAGTGTTTATCGATACAGCCACACAATTCCATGATCGAAATGGGCGTTATCTGGCGTCTTGTGGTGTCGACAAGTCCATCATCGCCGTCATATATTCGCATTCTGAAGACGTGACGCCCTACTTCGGAAACTCTGCATTCACATCCATCTCGGCCCACCGCCAGCAGCCCACAGTTGCAGTGGCCGCATCGTCGCGCAACGTCCTGTTCGATCTAGCAAGCAATCCTTCATCCCGTAAAAATGTTCAAGCACGGGAAACTTTGTCCTGCCGAACAGCGTCGACACGATCTCAACCGTGCGATCCAATCAGGCGGAAATATCCATCTTGGCTTCCTATGGTACAGATCGTAGTATAATTAATTTGTGAGGCTTTCGACTTTGCTGTTGCGATTGAGGATCACAGTTTATTCCATGTGAGTGACGAACTTCACTCTCTGATTCAAAACAGCACCTTTGACATTATTTAGTTCGACATGCTAGCAATATTCAAAAGGGCAATACGGCTGCCGTAATCTCCTTAGATTTCAATCCTACGCATACTGATTTGGTGAGCGGATCGTGGGATAAAATTATTTATATCTTGCAACAAACCGAAGGCCACAGCGAGACATCAACCGCACCAAACACCAGCAAAGAGTGTCAGCCGTTGCCTGGCTGGGTGACGACAAGTACATCGTTTCTAGTTTAGATGAAGGAAACCTTCAGCTTCGGCGTCCTTGGGACATGTCAAGATGATATCCTTCTTAATCAAAAAATGCTGACCATCTTCACCTAGCGTTCACACGATCTGGTGTCAAGTCTGCTGCCCAATGATCGCAGCTCGAGTACAACAAGGTACTGAAGAATCAGTATAAACACATGCCTGGGATTCTACCTATTGCTGAATATCGTCGTCCACCTAAAGTGGTCCATAAAGCGGCAGCCTTCAAGGAGGAAATGCTCAGATCTGGCAAGCGAGAAGAAGAGAATCGGAGGGGCCATAGTAGTCAGAGGTTGCAATCACGAATGTCAGCAAGAGACAAGATCGTGCTGGCGAGCGAAGCTTAGATCTAGGTTCCAACATCCTTATCGGACCCTGGAGAGAAAGCAGAAGCCAAATCAAGCTCCTTCTATTCTTCTAGCCTCACCTGTCTGTATTCTTTTAGCAACCGTGCATGCTGGTTTCCACTTATTCGCCCGCGATTGTGTGACACCTTGGATATTGCGCCCCACTTCAAACCCCTGCCTTTTGAGATTGATCCCAGCAACATCCATCTGCGACCTCGTAGTCTTAACCTCACGTCACCGACTTAATCCCTCGTTCTCTTTAGCTGTTGGAACAGATTTCTTAACCATGGCGCAAGAGAAGGTCTTAGTAAGCTCAACCCCAGCTTTTTGCACATCTGTACTTGTAGATCACTACACTCACAATACAACAGATCACGGGCGCCAATGGCCATCTCGGATTTCGCATTGTCGTCTCGGCCCTAGAGGCTGGTTACAGCGTCCGAGCCGTTGTTCGCCGCGAAGAAGCAGCCAATCAAATCAGATCCGCCCGATCTGTCCAACCATATCTGTCGAGTCTAGACATTGTGTTGATTAGGGATCTTTTGAAAGCTTGTGCATTCGATGATGCGGTCGTGGGAATGGATGCACTCATTCATGTTGCTTCGCCTCTAACTAAACCGGTAGGCCTTTGCGAAAACGGCCCTTCAAGCAGCACAGCGGGCTCATCAGTTCAATGCATTGCCAGCTCAGAGAAACACGATATCAGTGTTTTACTCGCACACGCCCCACTCCAAAAAGTAGTCGATGAGTTTCAGGCAACCTTGGTCAAGATTGCTATGAATTTATCGATATGGATTCTGGGCGTGCTGTTGCCACTTTAGCTTGTCGGGGGTGAAACTGAATTGATGATCCGACTGTGACGGCCTGATCAAGTCCCGCATACCCAAATTAGTCGAGTGTTGTACAGCTCTGATGGTGAACAGACCGAAAACTATAACGATGATATCATCCAACCTGCGAGGGAGATGACCATGAGTGTGCTCAAGTCTGCTGCAAAGACTTCGACGATCAAGCGCGTTGTAATCACGTCCTCGGTTGTTGTGCTAGATATTGGCCGGAACAGAATCCTTGGAGGTACGTATGTGTCACATTTACACACTCAAAACAGGGTCGACGAGCCAACATTCCTGCAAGTCTTGTCACACGCATCTCCAATGACTCCAGCACCTTATCTTCTAACCTTACTTAGCGAAGGACCTTGGACCTATTCCAGACCCTCACACTATCAAGTCTCCACACGAAGCCTATCGTGCGTCAAAACGTATCGCTCGCGCTGAAAGCATAGCCTTCGTGTCTCAAACCAAGCCGGGATTCGACCTAGTCAACATTCTGCCTTCTGTGATTCTCGGCTACAACGAACTCACGACTTCCACATCGTCGATGGCCTCAGCTGGGACCAATCGTTTTGTGGTTGGTATTATCAGTGGTATCTCGCAGAAGGCGACACCGATTGGAGCGACGGTGCATGTGGTATGTATGCATGAGTTTTTCCAATCATCAAGCTGATGCATGCTGGCAGAATGACTGTGCGGAGATCCATGTTTGTGCATTGGACCTTGCCATCCAAGGCAACCAAGACTTCATTGCCCATGCTAACACCATAAACTGGAATGACGTGAGTGGCCCATTCGATTGCCTTCCCATGATCTTTTAGCGGGTCTCTTAGGTACTAACTTTGCTCGAGCGCTGACCACGATGCAGGGCTCAATCTCCAAAATCGCTTCCGAGAATTTCCCCAAAGAAGTAAAAAGTGGTATCGTGAAATTAGGGGGAGAACTCACTGGTGAACCTGTGTCCTTCGATGCTAGCGAAACCGAGAAGGTGTTTGGAATGAAGTGGATTGTTTTCGAGGAACAAGTGAAGAGCATCGTCGGCCAATACGTAGAGCTGAAGAAGACCGAAGAACTTTCGGAATGATGCAGCGGGCCATTTCCTTTCAATCGATTAGCGGCCGTGTAGGCGAACTCTGGATGAATGACATGGTCTTTTCCCCCGGGGGTTTTTGTGAAGCGATAGCGAATCAGTGTCGAAGCCTGTCCGTGACCATGAATATGCGTGGTCCAAAATAATGACTACAATTCTGCAGCCGCCTCACTGGTTAGTTCACATTTCATAAGAGGCGTCTGTCCCGATCACCTTGATTGGTATTGCTTCCTGCACAAAGCATTCGTCTCACGATTGCCAAGGTATATGTCAGAAATTGGAAATTCATCTATGCATGTCTTACATGGTAGAAGAGTCATGGATAGGTAAATCTGGATGCATCTCAATAGGCAAGCTCGACATGGGTTGCGAGGCTGAACGAATACATTTCAAGGCTGTATGCAGCCAAACTCTCATTGTCTCGAAAGGGATGTAGCGCTATTCACTTTTTGACCAATCGAAACAGCGAAAACATGCTCATAAAATCCGATGACACAAGCTAGGTATGCGCGATTATAGACTTCAGCCTTGGACCAACACATTTTGAGGAATTAGGAAGGGTGGCGTTGCGTCAGCAGTCAGGCTGCTGAATAATTGTCTATTTCGGCGCTAGCACGACCCTGCATTGGATGACAATCAACCTCAACACCACGACCTCGAGGCGGAATTGTAGCCGTGAAAGATGATAAATGGTGGTCTGATAGAATATAAAATAAACCTAGCCCCACCACCAGGAATGTAATGATCAAAGCCTTCTCAACTATTCTCCCTCGTCGTCTTCCCAACTCTAGCACGATCCGAATCAACTCCATCGTTTCGAAATCACGAATCATTTCTTCATTCACCTTCAAACCTCCAAACACGAAAATGGCAACAATGAAAGCCGTCGTAATCCGCCATCCCGGCGGTCCCGAAGTCCTCAAAATAGAACAAGTTCCCATTCCTACCCCCTCTCCAGGCGAAGTCCTCATCCGTGTCAAAGCATTCGGCCTTAACCGCTCTGAACTATTCACCCGCCAAGGCCACTCCCCTGGCGTATCCTTCCCTCGAATCCTCGGAATCGAAGCAACTGGTCTCGTCGAAAAAGCACCAGGCGGCGAGTTCCAACCCGGCGAAACTGTCGCAACAGCCATGGGAGGAATGGGTCGCCAATTCGATGGTGGATGGGCTGAGTTTACGTGTGTGCCTGCTGGCCAGGTGCAGAAGATTGGTGTCAAAGCTGGATGGGATGTTTTGGGTGCGGCGCCTGAGATGTTGCAGACGGCTTGGGGGAGCTTGTTCAAGGCGTTGCAGTTGAGACAAGGAGAAACTTTGCTCATTCGAGGTGGGACGACATCCATCGGGCTTGCGGCCGCGGCTATCGCGAAAGATTTCGGATGTGTTGTTGTTTCCACTAGCCGAAGAAGTGATCGAGAGGAGTTGCTGAAGTCTGCCGGGGCTGCGCATGTTATCATTGATGGTGGAAAAATTGCCGAGGAGGTGAGGAAGGTCTTTCCGGACGGTGTTGATAAGGTTTTGGAAACGATTGGTAAGGATTTCTATGCACTTGGAGAAAAGACAAAGGCTAATCAGAGTTCTAGGAACAACAACGCTGGCGGACTCGCTTCAGTGCGCGAAAGAAGGAGGGGCAGTTTGTATGATGGGTATGGTCGGAGACAAGTGGTCATTTGACAATTTCAGTCCTATGGAGACTATTCCATCAATGGTCAATCTCACAACATATAGTGGAGGTCCGAAGGAGTTTATGGCTACTCCACTTGACAAGTACCTTAAGCTCATAGTCGACGGAAAGATGCCGCTGCATATCGGAAAGGTCTTCCATATTGATGATATTGTCGAGGCGAGTCGAACCATGGAAGAGAATAGGGCGGGTGGAAAGATCGTCGTTTTGACTTGATGTCAAAGATTGTACTTTATTGGTGGATCATAATCATGCCTGTGAGCCACTTCTACCTTCATTGAGTCGACAATCGCAGAGCTGTTAGCTTATTTGCCGGTTTCAAAGACATTGCATTCGTATTTCGCCTCATCTCAGCGAGTAGAAAGATTTCGCCCAATTTGCTAGAAAGCATCCCGTGAAGGAGCCGATCGTGAGCATGTAAGACAAGGACGGCCATCTCGACTTTAGTCTTTGTGCCAAAGATCCCCATGCATCGATGATACAGCTGTGTCAGTACACAGTACGCACATTACCTCGTATCGTGATGTCGCAGACAGTGTCTACCGAATCCTCCCATAGGCCTTTTCTTCCAGTTCCCTCAGCTGCATTATGACGAATGGGTTATTGTGATACTCCTTTTGCCACTCGCTCTCCTCAACCGCGCACACCACCATCGCTCTCGAAACCTTCTCGCACTCTCTCCTCTTGGCTGGACTCCACCATGCTGGAAGCACGCCTTTCTTCTCTGCCTTGTTCAAGAACCTTTTGAAATCTGCATTCGGGTTGCCTCCGCCGCATAAAGAATTTATTGAGACATCGCCGGTGCGAACGTCCTCGTCCTCAACACGAAAGCGGTAAGCGTCGACAATGACCCGGTGGGCTTCCTTTTGGGGCAGCATTTCGAGGAGGGAAGCTGAGTGGCTATCATTGGAGGAGCGGAAGCCTTTATCACCCAGGTCGAGCTGCTTCTTGAAGTCGTTGACGAGGTTGTTCGTGTCGTCGCCTTCATCCTTTTTCTCTCTCATTCATCGTCGTCTTCGCCTTCGACTTCGTCACTCTCAAGACCCGCTGCACATGCCGCTTCGAGAGATTTCTGCATGAAATCTTGGAAATTGGGACCTGACGCTGATAATGCTGTCCCTCCGAAGGCTGAACCGATGGACGTTGTTGTTCCGTGTTCAGTCTCGTCATCAGCCTCTTGCAGTAAGCGCTGATGAGCAGCTTGCTTGGCACATATCTTTTTATGAGTTTTCCAATCCTGTTTCTGACATTCCTTAGTACAGCAGAATGAGTCCTTGCCTTTGGCGCACCAATTCCAGTGTGTTTGTAGGGGAAATTCGGCTTTGTTGCATCTGGTGCATTGACGTGTGGAGCTGGAGTCTTTTCCAGTATATTTCGTTGATTCGTATACTCTGCAGTGGTTTACACTACCTAAAATACCTTTGGCAGTAAAAACCATTGTTTTAGTGGTTGAATGATTGTTTCAGTCAAGTTAGATAATATAATATAACGAGAACTCAATTTGGCCTCATCCGGCCAAGGACTACACGCTAATGCACGCAGTCCCGTGCCATGAGGATCAACACCATTCGCTCTTTCCTCTTTCACAACTTCATCCTTTCTTGTCTTCGTCTTATATCTTGTCCCTTGGCTCACTCATTTCACATCGCCAATCTATCATGCTACCATGAATGACTTTGGTATCATTGAAACTCATACTTCTCCATTTCAGGACGCGTCATGCCCTTCAGTTTCAGCGAAATCTGCAAGTTGCTTTCCGATCTAGAGAAGCTCAAGAAGAAACAGCCACCTCTGCTGCCGACCGATTTGAAAAACAACACTCGATCCAAAGTAACTTATTGGTTCAAGTGCAATCGAAGTCTGATTCACGCGCCGGACACGGACGGGGTTGCATTCCTGTCTACCTTATTTCCCGAGAAGCGGACAGATCGCGTTTATGGACTCAAAGAGGATCGGCTTTGCAAGCTGATTGGAAGATGTCTCAGATTGAACTCAACAAACAGAAGGATTCTCGAAGATTGGAGGACGCCAGGTAGAGGGGATCTGGGGGACCGAATCGAGTCGATCCAGAAGATATATGATGGAGAACCAAAGGGATTCCCGGTCACTGTCGAGGAGGTCGATCAGGCTTTGCAAAATCTGGCTTCTCAATGCAGGTTTTCGGGACCTGAAATTCGCTCTTCAAGAACCCCGTTGTCTTCTTCGTCCGACGAAATCTTGAGCGACATCTTTTGTCGCTTAAAGTCTTCCGAGGCAAAGTGGTTGACACGTCTGATTCTGAAGGATTTCTCCCCTGTCGTCGTCGATGAGTACCTTGTTCTCAACGAATATCATTTCTTGCTACCGAGTCTACTCAAATTCCAAGACAGCTTTACGGCCGCGGTAGAACTTATTCGAGGTCCATTTGTGGACATACCCTCCTATACTTCTGATTTCCTTGCCGAGCGGGCGTTCAAACGACAAGCAGCCAAACTACTCTCACCACAGATTGGTGTCAAAGTTGGACGACCCCAATTTCTAAAAGCTCGGTCGATGGAGAATTGCATAAAACTGGCTAATCAGCAGAGCTGGAGCGTTGAAAGGAAATACGATGGTAATCCTTGACTCTTGTGTTCGTCGCAGTGCGTACCATGGCTAATGTTATCAAAGGAGAATATTGCGAGATCCATATTAACCTCGACAAAGGCCAGGGCTCACAAATCAAGATATTTTCCAAAAGTTGCAAGGACTCCACTGCAGACCGAAAGAAGCTACACGATGTTATTCGAACCTGTCTCCGAATTGGCCGTCCAGACTGTGCATTCAAAAGAAAGTGCATTGTGATTGGCGAAATGGTGGTCTACTCTGACAAAGAACAGCGAATTTTGGAATTCTACCACATTCGAAAACATGTTTCGCGATCTGGCGTCTTTTTAGGGAAAGATAAGGATTCTCAACTCCTGCCAGGGGAACATCTGATGATCGTGCTTTTTGATCTGTTGCTCGTGGATGATGATCTGACCCTAAGACGACCTTATACACAACGACGAGAAAAATTGACAACCATTGTGACGAAACGAAACGGTTATGCTATCACCTCGGAACGCATCACCATCGATTTTTCCAAACCAAAAGAGGCTAGTGAAGCGCTTTGTTATCAGTTTGCTGCTGCTCTAACATTCCGGACGGAAGGCCTCGTTTTGAAAGCGTTGGACGTGCCATACTTTTCCTTGATTGATGACGAAAATGGAAACCTACAAAGCCACATAATTAAACTGAAGAAAGACTATCTTCCAGAATTCAAAGGCCAGCGAGATGTTGCAGATTTCGCAGTTATTGGAGCTTCATTTGATCCGAAGCTAGCTCACAAGTCGAACGCTGGCAAGGTTGATTACACAACCTTTCACCTCGGGTGCCTCACGAACAAGGAAGCAGCCTTACGTTTTGGACAACTGCCCCTGTTCGAAATCGTCGGCATGATCACTCTGGACCAATGCATTCCCAAAGCCGAACTGTGGACAATGAATGACCATGGGAATTTTTGTGCGATACCGTTCGTGCGAGATGAGACTGGTTTGAGAGATGCTGAAGACATTGGGTTCGATCTCAGACTGGATCATAATCCGTGCTCGAAGATGAACGTCATTTTCACAGAACCGATTGTGGTGGAGGTTCTTGGCAGTAGTTTTGACAGACCACCCAACAAGGACTATTTCATGTTACGCCATCCTCGAATCTTGAAGGTCCACCTGGACCGCACCTGGAAAGAAGCCACCTGCATGGAACAACTGAAAGAATTGGCCAATGAAGCACGGAACGCATCAGAAGCTAAAGTTTCGCAGGAAATGTCGCAGAATGTCAAAGATATCATGGATAAGTTTCGACGCAAGTTTGAGCGAGACCGTCTTCAGCGTTCAACTCCAAGATCGAAAGCGACAACAAGCCCAGCAACAACAATTCGAACTACGCAATCTTGGAACAGCGATTCACCTTGCGTTGGCCTGTCTCGTGGGTCCTCGGGCCCGAAGAACAAATCTCCTGTTCTCGTTCGTATCGACACTGCAGAACTGCTACCAGGAGAGCGACATATAGCTGGCATGAGTTCAAACCCTCGGAATCTGGCCATGGAAATCGCGACAGATTCTCTGCCAACACCCAAGTCATCGGGTATGAAACCAGTCGTCGGCTCCGAAAATGCTCAAGTACAGAAAAGCCCTCGAAAGCGATTGAGTGAGGAAATATTGGATGCACACCCTAGGAAAAAAGCTGCTTTAATTGACAAAATCCAACCACAAGAACAGCCTACAAGGACTTTGATCGACATCACCAACAACAAGACAACCCGAATCGTCAACCAAAGTCCACCAACTACCCCTCCAAGATGTGTTCCCCTTATTGGAAAAGCTTCCAACTCAAAGGCCGTCTACAACAGTGCATCTTCAGCTTGTCGGTGGCCTGATTGTCCATTCGCAAATGCCGTCATCTATCTGAGCCCCTGCGTACGCGGCCAACCGTGGGTCGCAGACCTTCTCCAATCTCACGGCACCGAAAGAGCAACAGATCTGGAGCACTGGCTCCGCGACAACATCAAACAACCTTTATTGGGCTCCATGATCGCAGAGAGTGCAGCATGGCCTAGCATGCAAAAGATTGTTCTAGTGGAACCGTATCGTGAAGAACCAACCCAGGCCATTGTGGAACAAATCAGGAGGCTGGGGGTCCGAGATGAAATTTTATTTTTCGATTGGCGATTTTTGGAAGAGTGGGGGAAGTTTGAAGGAGACAGGAAAGACACTTTCAACGCGCAGAAGTTCATGGCTGTTGCGAAGACTTTTTTATATGGAAGGACTGTTTGGGTGGAGGAAGAAAAGGAGGTCTCATTTTTTGATAAGGATAGTGCTTTGATACCCAGGGGTTGGCTACTCCAATACGCTTTATGGTTGGAGGTATCGGTCTAGGATTGATTTATGGTAGAGGCATTACTTGGATACTTGTTTAGTTGCTACTTTGTCTGCCAAAATAATAATAACAAGCAGTATGTTCAAGTGCAATGTTCTTGGTCTAGCAAGTTATCTTCTCCTTCTTTCAATCTTTCTAAGCCAGGCTTTTGACATTACCATACTCAACCTGAGGAGATTTTGTGCATCTATCTACTCAACAAGTTCCCGACCCAAACCTATAAGGTAATAAGCTACCATCCCAGCTAGTTCACTACAGGTTCGTAGCAGGCAGGTTTAAATTCGGGTTAAGGGAAAAGGAAGGATAACGGGAAGTCTCGGTATCTTGTACACACGAATTCGTGTCGCACAGCCACAATATAAAGCTACCGATATTTCCCTGGAGCCATCACCGAACTTTCCTGCACAGTAGAGGAAATATATGAGGTCAGTAATTACACCATGGCGGTCTCCATAAATTGCTTACCCATAAAACCCCATATATAGGTCCAACAACACGGGCTGGAATTGCGTTTCATTTCTATCCTGTCCTCGACTGCATCTTGACCCTCGATCGCATCCTTCCAATATATGTGTCAATACTAATTACGAGCTTCGTCTTTGCAAAAAAAAAAAAAAGAGTTTAACCTCTCCAAATTTAGTAACGATTGGGGTAGGCGAGAAGGCTAGCTGAATATATATATCGCTGGAGTGACTCAATCATCGAGCAGCAAAGACCATCAACAGCTCATTTTCAACAGTCATAGTTTTTTTAGTAGTTTTTTTCTCAAAGTCCTTGCTCGAGTCGCTTTTTCATAATGCAGTTTCCTTCTTTGATGCTGGGTGCCATTGCGACCCTCATGGCTGTGTCGTCGGCCGAACAATCCAACTACATCCAGCAACTCAACACATTCTCGGAGGGCGCGTTGAGTACGCAGGGAAGCTCTTCAGGAATAGTTTGGTTAAATGTCACCGACTTTGCCCCCGACAAACTGCCATACATCCAGCAAGACCTCGGCATCTACACCTACGATAATCTAGACAGCCTCAAAACAACTGCCAGGCTGGCTGCTGAGGCTGCTTCTAATCTGAAGTATGGCGATTTAGTCTACTTGTTCAACGTTTTCGCCATGAACGGACATGGTCCTTACACCCAAGTGTCCAGCGACGAAATGCAGCAAGGCCTTCTCGTCGCCGTTACGCCATACGGCTCAACGACGCCAGACCCGAAGCTCATTGAGCTCTACGCAGACACATCCAGCACCCCCTCTCTCCGTGAGGCCTTTCTAGCACTCAAGACCCTAGCCTTAGACCGCCCAACGACTCCTCCCACCTCCCCAGTCCCAACCAACCAAAGATGGGGCAGAACCGAGTGCGACAACGCACACAAAGCTTTGAAGTCGGCCTGCAGAACACTCATCAACAACATATCCCTCAACGCTACGTGGAAGTCCGGCGGACCTCGCAGTATCTGCCAGTCGGGGTGCTGTATCAGCTGGAGCGCAAACGCGACCTTCCAGCTCCAGAATCTGACCAATGCGGCGAATTACTGTGTCAATGCTTGTGGAACTAGTACAGTTAGTTGCGAGGTTTGGGGGGTGAGCTTGCAGGGGACCATTGTGGATCAGTGTTTGAGTAACCGAGCAGATGGGTGTAAATAGATGTCGTGGCTAAGCTGCTGAAATAACGCTCGGTTGGTGAGGAGAGAAGGCTATGATAAAGGCTCTAGGCTCCAGTCAGTAGACATACATACATCTCCATGTCGAGCACCAACTTATTGTATCTACGAAACAAGACGAACAATCGAGGAAACAAGCCCCTCCAATACCATCTGCACAGCACACTTCTTGACATGCAATTCCAACAGTCCCGCGCACAAATGCAACGAGACCCCCTTCCAAAGCTCCCTAGATTCCTTCTGCTCATACCCAGCAAACACGGCGCCAATACTAACAAATCTCCCTTTCCCTCGCTCGTAAACAAGCGTTCCCTGCTCCGCATCTAAACAACTCGCCTCAACGAGTGTCAACCACGCAGCTGCCGGCGCCAACACAAAAGAGCGTACAATCAGTGCCATGAACACGCGCAAAACAGCTATCGCGGAGAGCGTTTGTGATACCTCACTATTCGACACACCACTCATGTCTGGCAATGATCTAGAGACCCAATTGAGAAGTGCTACAGCGGCGCCTTGTGCCACGCATGGAAGTACGAGTTTCCTCCACCTCTTGCGGTCGTGAGTCCATGTTCGAAGTCTTGAGCTGCCTTTTCCTGACGAGATGGTGGCGTGCGTCCAGTACATATGCGCCTCAGCTAGCAGGACCGTAGCAACGGTATCAGCAATTAGGTGCAAGCTCACAGGGCGAAGAACAGTCGCAGTCAGCACGCTCGTCGCTACAGTTTTTAAGACTTGGTAAATGGCGGCGACGTATAGGCCTTTAGCGAGGATGAGCAAGCCCTGATGCGCGTACAGCATGCGCAGTGAATTGGCGAGGTCGCGTGACAACGGGGCATCTGAGGTGTTGAGTTCTGCGTCTTCATCTTTGTATTTACGGCCATAGTTCTGGGTGTATATGCTTTGCAGCGTGAGGATGCTGGCTAGGGTGTGGCCGAGCGTGTATCGCACCTGTACGTCCAAATCAATTGAACTTCTTTTTCTCTACTCCACCCATCTCAACGCGCAGAGAAGGGTGTGTGCGACTTACAAGGCCAATCAATACAGTACTGATGAGGAAAAATGGTAGGAGAAAAGTATTGTTCTGCGCTTCCCGCGTTTCAGCCTTGAAGATGCGGAGTTCGTGGAGCAGGTTTCCGTCGCCGCCGCGGGAGACGAGGATGTTGAGGGTCCAGCGGAGAAACTGGATGATGGATTTGCTTGCAATGGACATGGCTTGTGGTGTGCAAGAGGAAAGGATGAGCTCGAGAAATGAAATTGCATTGGTAATCTTTGTCGTGACATTCTAAATATAGTATGATATAAAATACGGGCACTATCAATACCTGCTTTATCTCGGAATTTATACTTTCGTTTGTTATCCTCTTTTTATAATAACAGCCCTTGTAAGGACGAAGGATGTCGTTTATTAATAGAAGTGTTCTTAAATATATGTAGGTCGGCAATCTCTCACAACTTAAAAATGCGAAACTGGTCCTAGATATACTTGCTAAGCGTTCTGATAAGTGCAGCGTCTTAGCGCGTCCGTGAATCAAAGGTCATCTGAAAACAACATCTTCTATATGCGTTGCGATTTTAGTACATGACGACGTGTGAGCGTGCAAAGTTGGGCCTATGATTAATCGGTTACAAGATGATGAGTATCGACAACTCAAGTTATGAATACTAACTACTAAACGCGTCAACACATATCTCAGGACGCAATCATCAACACGTTACAAGAGAACGAGCATCGATGACTTAGGTAGCCACCCAGTAAGTAATGAAGAACTCCTTTCCATCGATCTCAAGCCCGAAAGGCTTTGATCCATCTGCATTGCATCATGATTGATTGATTTCCTCGTCGCCTCTATATGGGAATAAAATCACCAATATTTCGAACAACATTATCTCGTCGGTCCTAATCCAATAACTGAAGGTTCACACTTTTCAACCAGACTTGGCCCTTCAGACTTCTCAATGTAACAACATCCTCGAGTGACACAGTTTTTTTGGTATGTCGGGAGCTCGGGCTGCCATCCTGAAATCTATGCAACACCAAGAATAGCCAGCCACATCCCTATCGAAGTCAGCTCCAGACCCCAGCCGCTCAATCCAAAGAACCAGCCGACTATTAGGCCTGCGTGAATGAGTACACAGCTTCCGAGAAACGCATCTGACCAGTAAGAGATGGAATCATAACTATTGACGAATAGAATGGATGTCTTACTCGACAAATCCTCCTGGCCCGTCACCAATAATGGCTAAACGTGTTACAGTGAACCGCAAGCTCAGAATCACTAGCAAGCTGTAGACCACGATACCAGCGATACTTCCCTTGACCACCACAGAAAGAATGCTCGAGGCTGACATTGCAGTGCGAATTATAAGAGTGAGGATCATGGCTATGTGACGTACACATGCTGCTCCCTCAAGTGCTCTGACCTATTGCTCTTACTATGGACCGAGACCGGCAGCTTGAGCAAATCGCTAATGGTTTCCAAGAACACCATAGAACACAAACTCAGGAGTGCCGCATATTCCACTTTCGTTGCAGAAGCACTCAACGCATCCAGATGCACCACAGCTGTCTTCGATAACAAAGTTTTCAGTGGTAGCCTTGACCAATCTCCTTCAGCTGTGACCAGACGCATCATCGCCAAGAGCGGGCGTGCCGCCACCCAGCGTGATCCTATCACAGAACTTGCGAAAGTCGATCGCAGTCACCATCTCTTCATGCCATTTTTGGTGGTTCTGATGGGAAAGCGACCGTTCGACTAGCGTTGCAGCTCGCAGAGAGTGCAGCAATTAAAGTTACAAGGGTGCATTACCAAATCCGAACAGACGATTCAGGGGGCAGCGATGAATTCGAATGGATCGCAGGAAAGGGTGTTTCTAAAGGCAAAACCAGAGTCTCGACCTTGGGCGACCCGCCCGATGATGACGATTTCTTCGTTGCTATACAGCACATTCTTTCTGACGGCCTCAGGTCCAGAGTCACCTTCGGCTCAATCATCTCCTCCGACCCTGTGGGAGATGCTGTCGCTGATGCACAATCAGAGTTTGGGCAGAATGCGAACAATGGCGGAGATCTCATTGTGCTCGGTCGAGATGTTGATTTGGCGAAGTCGCGGGCTTCGAGCTGTTTGGGGTTGGTGGTCAATATTTTGATTGAGAATAATGTTAAGGCTAGTATAATTGTTGTGCAAGCTCGAAGGGAATGAATGCACTTGTATCATTGGAGTGAGCAAGTTTTGGGATACTCTCAACATTATAGTTCATCGAGCTTACAAGGCCCACCTCCACCACTAAACAAATTTTGGCCCTCAAACTCTCATACATCTTATAATCATGATTACATCTCTCATAGAACTATATCAACATACTCTTAGTAACTCGAGTTAATGAGTCTTTATAGATATAACCCGTCCTCGCAAGAGATACTTCCTTTATGCTCAGTTGTCGCATTGTGTAGGCCACAGAAAGACTCCAAGATCAAATAGCGCGAAGGAACTACCTAACGTATCTCCAGGATACCAAAAGCCTCAATGACCCGATTGCCACCACGACTCGGCTACGAAGCCCAGCGCCTGACTGCAAAATCGTCGTTTCGTTTGGCTACATTGTATCCAGCCGAGCTCAGTGATGATAGAATCATTTGCACCATGGATGTGCACGAGTTAGATTGGGAGTTCCGTCCTCTTCGGGATGTTTCCCATCGGTACACGAAATTGTACCCCGAATTCACTGCATTCGCTGTGTATGGGGTTTGCAAGCTGGAGTGTTGCTGGCTGTGTGATGATGGTCCATGGCTTGGATTAAGGTTGGGTTGCTGCACATACATGTCTCTCGTTAAGGAGGAACCTCTCACAGGACTTTGCAATAGTGACATGGTGAGTTGAGAAAAAGCAGATGAACGATTCTTGGTACTTGATAAGGAAAAGCCTGGCCACATCGTGCGTTGCTATCTTCAGGGGGTTTGGGAGTGTACTACTAGCTGATGAACGGAAAACAAGAAAAAGAGACAAGATGAGAAATCTGGGTTGAAAATGATGCATACCTACGGTGTGAATACTCGCTTCGCCCGCTCGAAATGCTCAACCCGAACCAGACAGAGATTAAAATTCCTGAATTCCTCTCCATATGCAGGCTAAATGAGTGAATGGTTCAAAAAAACGAGGTCGGCAAAATGATTTCTCAAATCTATTCGAGAGTTCTGCGCCAACGGTTAGTCTCGGAATCATGTAGGAACAGAAGTTTGACATACCGCATCATAGGGGCAAGATTGCAAGTCAGCTCCATTGTAATCAATAACAACTTGAGATGTTGCATTCTCTTTTTCAAGTACTTTCACTGTTACAGCTTGAGTGACACGCTTCGTCGGGCTTTCGGTGAAGAAGTTGTGCGGAGATATGACCAAGCTCGATTGTGCCGCTTGGAAAAGTGTGACAGGAAGGTCGCTGGAACTTATTAGTACAGCTCTCTCGACGGAAATTCGAGCAACCAGAGATTTACTTACCCAGTATGAGGGACATGATGCATCCCAAGATTGAACCAGACAACAATATCCTCCTGCTCAATCTTCTCTCCGTCGAAGAATTTATCAAAGTCAACATGCTGCTCATCGAGCGCCGGGTTATTCATTGAAGAAGCTGAGTGAGGCTCCGTATCCTTTCGCTTTGTGACATAGAAGTGATTTGTGGCAAAGTTGGCGCTACCATTTGCGAGGCTAGAGTTTGTAGGAATGACGTGCACGGGAGTTCCAACACCAGGGGCGAGACGGAAGCCTCGGTATTCACCATAGGGGTTCTTTGCATCTTTGTTGACAATGACGTACTGTGATGCTGCGTTTGCAGGCCAGTTGATCTTGCCTTGATCTTCGTTCTCGATGAATGATCGTTCGATTTTCATGGTGTTTATGGATTTCTGACTGCCTGTAAAAGCTTCAGTGACCGGCTTGATGTCGATTCGCTCCATTGTGTTCGGTGTCCCATTGATGTCAAGGTCAAGCTTGAAATTGATAACGTGGTCATGCTGTCAATGTTAGTATGAGCATAGCGATATTGGAAATTAGGACATACCATTGCTCCAGAGAGTGCGTCATGGATTCTGAATCCATGTTCATCGTTCCCCCCTGCATGTGTTCCCTCGATGTAACCAGAGGCACGAACTGTGACTTCCAAGCTTCCATCGTAGAAAAATTGATAGTCGAACATATAATCGTAGTTTCCGAGGGTTGAGATAGTCCGAGCCACTAATATATTGTTTTTAACAACGGTGACATATGAGGAACTGCCCGCAAACCCTCGATGACGAGAGAGTGGGAATCCAGCATCGCGCTCGAATATGCAAATACTTCCATTCATGAAGGGGGTATCTAGATATGTAGCTGTTTCTGGACAGTCGAACCCAGGAACTAGTTTATTGAGATTGGCGCCAAAACCCACGGGTTCGGTCGCAATCGAGTCGAGGTAGTACGTTTGACCTCTGAGAGGGTCGTTTGCTGAGTAAAGAGCAATTGCTTCTTGCATCTGAAGTTCGTAGATGATGCGTTCACCATCGAAATTGATATTGTGCAGCCCTAGACCAAGCGATGACGACATGCTCATGTAGAAGGAAAATCCCATCCATTCGACGTACTGGTTTTTCAGATCGATGGAGAATCTCTGAGAGGTTGTAATATCCCTGGGGCCTGGCTCCTCGTCATTGGGGAAAGGTGCACCACCTCGGTTCATAGATGTCCAGTCGCCATCCTTAGGAATCGGAATCTTTTCGAACCGTGGAGCAGACCAGGCTGCGCGGAAAACCGAAACAGAATCATATACTTTGCCATTGTAGACAATTGCTAGCAATGTGACTGTTTGGTTGTCGGAACTAGTTTTTGAAACTTCTGGTAGCACATTTAGCAGGGGATTTCCTCGCGAATACGATGTTTCATACCAACTTTGAAATAAAGACCTTGTTGGAGAAGATTCCCAGCATCGTCAGTGGCTGATTGAGAAGCGGAGAAACCAATCTGCATATCGTCAGTGTCTAGCTTGGTAGCAAACGGAAAGACAAACAAACCCATGCCACATTTCCATGTCGTTTCACATCTCTTATACCTGCTGCGGCATCCACACCTACTAAGTCGTCCATAATATCTTTCATGCTCGAGAAGACATCTTTGAGGGGGTTTGTAGCACTAATTTCATCCATAGCTCCCTGCGGCTCCACTAGCTTTCCGCCACCAGATCTGGTAGAATCCCAATCCATTCTTTCAATCTTAGTGGCTGTAGAAGACAACGGGAGAGGACCAATGGAGAATTTCTGCTGCGTCGCAGTTTTGTCATCGTTGTACGCCAGAACGAAGCTAGCGTATTTCGGAGGAGCGGGCCCATGGCCATGGATGTAAGCTAGAGCATCAGTCTTGTTCGGGTAGATGAGATCGATATTCAGCACGGAACTCTCTACCAGCCCTCTTTTTGGCCTGATGCAGTCGCCGTATTGTGATTGAGACTGGTTCGAGGCAATCAATGGTGTCGATTCGTTGTAATAACCCCGTGTAGAATTTAATCGAGGTTGTGCGCCGGATGATGATACCGACGAGCTGTTGCTACCTCTTGTCGTACCTATATTTTCGTCCGCCCACTGAATAATGAAGCAACCGAGGGCTTGGCGTTCTTTGATTGAAAAACCCGTCCAGATATTCTGTTTGGGTGCCACGGCATCTCGAGTGCGTCTGCCTTGACAAGCTGTGCTGTCGCGACGACCTGTATTCGAGAGATGGGCAGAATTGGCTGCATCAGCAAAGAAAGTCCTTAAGCATGTCTGGATCACCAAGAGCACACTAAATGTTGATCGAACCATGAGGAAAAATGATGTAGAAAAAGACCCTGTTAGGAAGAAATGAAATTGAAAACGGTGAGAACACGCAACGGTCTTCCCTATCCAAAGCTAGATTGGAAATAAAAGATGTTGTAGCTAAAGAAAGATAATACGAGCCACCAAGAAGTACTTGTACAATTTCGTGGTAGCAGCCTGAACAAACTATCCTCGTTTATGACACCATCTTTCGTCGCATGAAGTTACGTCCATCCCACAGCCACAGGATGTGTTTCGTACGCAGATGGCATCCTGCCAAGATAGCTATCAAAAATACACGTCTCTGACTTTCGTTCGCCAATTGAGGGGAATATGAGGGTAAGTTGGGGCCAAGTGTGTACACAACCAAGTCCGTGAGGAGCGCTGCATGGATCCTCATGCAAGTCTAGATTGTTTTAGATTACAAACCCCTGCTGTGAACCTTATAATTAGCGATGAATTTGTACATTGGGATTCAATAGGATTATGAAGATGCACCGCCATCATTGACATCAGCCACAAAACTCTGGTCCGAAAAAGGTAGGATTGTTGTTGCCTACTGTGACGGAAATGTGTCGGCTGTTCTGATGGAAGGTATAGGCCTCGGAAGGCTTTATTTGGGCATGCAATCCGTGATCATAGGGAAAACACAGGTATGCTCTCGAGGTGGAGCAATTTTGGTAAGTGAAGCATCCTAGAAATGCCTTTCGAATACCGCAGACCAGCCTAGTTGTTTCCACTACCATGCTCATGAACCGGCAACTCCACAGGCTCCTGATATGTTTTCTCCGACGCATTCGTGCCCATGTTGTATGTGTCATCCTTATCTCTTCCTCCACTAACTGCCGAGAGTTCAAGTACTTCGCCTCCGGCTCCTCCACCTGCGGGCAATTCTTGTGCATGATCAGCATGCATCTCATGCACTCTCTTTTCGTCCCCAGTGACTGGGTTGTCTCCTAATTCCGCCGCGGTCGTGCCCTTTTTGCGTCGCATGTAAAAGAATAGTCCAAGAAGTATAAAGGCGACCACAGCCACGCCTCCAATTGTCCCCCCAGCAATTGCTCCAGCGTTGCTCTTCTTGGACGATATAGGAGCTGATATTGCCGTGGCAGTTGCAGTCGAGGTTCCAGTTGAGGACGCGGATGAGGATGCAGTTGAGGAAGAAGAGGAAGGGCTTGTGGATGAAGCTCCGCTCGTAGTTGAGGTTTTGGATCCAGACGCACTTGAGCTTCCACTAGGAGTTTCGCACTCGTCGATGCTGTAGTACACGTACGAAGTCCCGTAGCATTGTGCTTGTACTGCTATGATTGCTGCCCCAGAGCAAGGGTCCGAGGTTGTATCTGCCTCGTATATGGTGACTTTGTGTGGTTGTCAATCTCCTGCTCTATTGCTGTAGATACAGTATACCAACTTACCAGCGCATCCTGTATCAAGCCCGACAACCTGAAAACTACCAAAGGTTCCATCGCGATTGAGCTTGGTACAAGTTCCATTCGGGTATCCATTAGGGCCATTGAGATCTCTGTATGAGTCCTTACATGCTGAGTCCGTGAAGGTAGATATGTCGGATGCGAGAACGAGCCTCGCCAGGAAAACGAAGGGAATTAGGGGCAACATTGCGAATGTATCCTATTTGAGCTGGGTAGGGGTTATGCCATTAGTTGGATATAGACAAAGAAATCAAAACGAGAAGCCAGGCGGACTTGTAGTCGGAGAGATAAGCCGGTCTACTGGGGAGGGAATTCGAGGTGCATATGTGCACCCACGACGCCTCCACCCAAAAACCCCAAAGCCATGTTGACGATCGTGATTCGCCCAGGTTACTCAGCTTTGTTGGGCGTCACAGCGCCATATCACCAAGATAGTGTCCATGATTCCGGTGATCCAGTTAGGGTTGATATAGGAAGGCTGTTGTTCGAGATCGGGTAAACAAGAACTCCAAAATAAGTCGTATATCCCAGCTCTTCAAATTCAGAGTTCGTGTGGACTAAAAAGCAAACATGGTGAGCCGCAAAAAGCTCGATACAGCCAAGTGTCTCCTGCATGGTATATAAGTAAGGATACAGGCATGGGTTGCCGCGCTTTATCCGTCCAATCGTTCCCTTTACCGGCTCCCCATCTGAAGAACACCATGATTTTCAGCCGCATCGTGCAATCTTGGCTTCTCCATGAGGTTAGTGAAATGCTTACCAATTGTCTTAGCACCAAACCATCCGCATCGACTGCATGTTTTGATCTCTACAAGGAGTTCTTCGACCAACATGTGGTGCAATCAGAAATGCTCCTTGGTTGTCTTTCTCATTCTTGTTCCACTCCTTCTCGTGTAATATGTCCATCAAAGTTGCTGGAAGGCACAAATTGAACCATGGAGGGATACGAACGCCCTTCGAATACCGGAATGAGCCATGTTGGAGCATTGGGTGGAGCGAGCAAGTTTTCATGATCCCGCTTGAGGCCAGAGTGCCTCCAGCACTCCATCCACGCTGCTCAGATATTCAGACCTTGACACAACAACCATCCAATGCTTCGAGCAAGTCAAAGAAAATCGGACGCCATAATGAGCACTGTTTCTCTCTTAATTGATCAACGTCATTTTTGACCTTGCCGTTCGCATAGCTCAGCTACTTTCTTCACTTTTACCGTCATAAAGATGATAAGAGAAGACGATTTTGATTGCCTACTTACCAGATTTGAGAACCATATTGGTTCGATTGAGGCGAGTAGATATTGCTGACCACGGCTATATTGACAAGCTCATGGCTTACGATGAGACAAGAGATAGCATCGAAAAAAGAGAAGAAATGAGATAGCCGTCAGAGCTCGAATAAAGATTTCAAGTGTCCTCTAGGAGACAACAACGTGTATTATCGCCAGATGATAACATACAACACGACCCGCTACTACAATTCAGGTCCAAATAGCAATCAAAAAGGCTCAAAAAACACGTCTACATTCCTTAAACCATCGTCAATACCCGCCAGCAAAATGGCAATCATCAAGCCAAACCGTAAATCCAAAATAGCCCAAAACCAAGGCACCAAACGCAAACACGATCCCGAACCACCAAAAGATGAACCACGAAAGCGCAGACATACTGACAACACCCCAGTCACTTTCCTTTCGCTTCCCCGGGAAATCCGCCAAAAGATTATGCTCCTCACGTACTCAGACGACGACCTCAAAAACGACATACAACGATGCCAACGCGATGTTCGCCGCATCTTCAAGGTACTGCCCGGCTCTTCGATAGGAAGTCCCTACGAGTTCAATCCGTCGAGACTACAAAGATGGGTCCGGCGCGTGGGCGACACTGATGCTGTTGTTAGGAGGGACATGTCATATGTTCGTAGAACATTGAAGAAGAGGTGAGAGTCTTTCGCCGCAAGTATGGGCCCTGAAAATGGATTCGGCTTATACGAACTTGCTTGATTCTAGGAGTATGGTAGTTGTGTTGTGAGAGGAGACGGAGTGATGTGGAGGCAAACAGGCAAGGAACGGTCGCAAACTTGCTGGAGCCTGGATTTTGGCATCGATTAAAGTATATTCGTCTTGATAATTCCTTTGGGAAATTCGAATAATTAGTATTGGCAGTCAAAGTTGTTGAAGGACAATCCTTCGGATGCTCCTAGCATGGAAACAAGTGATTGTGAGCTCATAGACAATAACACTTCGTCGCGTTAGGTTGCGGATGTTTCAGCTCATACTACTGTGATGTTATTTGATTGATTTTCAATACATCATGCGCCTTGAAGTGGTCCACCCATTCCCCCTAGCGTGACAGTCTTCGTGACGATGTATTCGTCAATACCATATTTACTTCCCTCTCTGCCAAAGCCAGATTGTTTCACGCCGCCAAATGGAGCTGCGAGTGAGATTAGTGAAACATCCTTCTTAGGTCAGAAGAACGGGGACTTACAAGCAGCATCACTGATCAAACCAGTATTGACACCAATCATACCAACATCCAATGCCTCAGCCACACGATAAACTCGCTGGACATCCTTGGAAAAGAAATACCCAGCCAATCCTACCTCAGTGTCATTCGCCAACCTAATGACATCGGCTTCTGTGGAGAAAGAGAACAGGCCAGCCACGGGGCCAAACGTCTCCTCATGCGCTAACTTCATGTCGATGTTCATATCCCTGATAACAGTAGGTTGGAAGAAATTTGATCCAATTTCAGGCAGTTTCTGCCCTCCGATGAGAACTTTACCACCATGTGCCTCTGCATCACGAACATGTTCGTCAACTTTGCTGACAGCACGGTCATGAATGAGGGGTCCATGTGTAACGCCCTCGTCATAGCCGCAACCGACTTTGAAGTGTTCGACCTTCTCGGCAAATTTCGTGCAGAAGGCGTCGTAGATGCCTTCTTGGATGTAGATTCTGTTTGCGCAGACGCAAGTCTGGCCCGAGGAGCGAAATTTCGATGCAATAGCTCCGTTCACCGCCACATCCAGATCCGCGTCGTCGAAGACAATGAAGGGAGCGTTTCCTCCGAGTTCAAAGGACAGCTTTTTCAACGTATCCGATGACTGCTTCATCAAGAGCTTGCCTACTCTTGTTGATCCCGTGAAACTGACTTTCCTGACGGTGTCAGATGTGCAGATTGTCTCGCCGACTTCAGGGGTATTATCCAGAGCTGTGATAATATTGATCACACCCTTTGGAATCCCAGCGCGATGCGCAAGTTCCGCAATCGCAGCAGCAGTAAAAGGCGTCTCTCCTGGTGACTTCGCAACAACAGTACAACCAGCTGCCAAAGCCGGCGCAATCTTCCGCGTAATCATCGCAGCTGGGAAATTCCACGGTGTGATCAACCCACACACACCAACCGGCTCCCTGATTGTGAAGATCCTGTTACCCGCAACGCTTGCTTGTATGTTGTCGCCGTAGATCCTAGGTGCTTCCTCGGAGAACCATTCAAAGAAACCAGCTGCGTACACGACCTCGCCCTTGGCATCTGCAAGCGGTTTCCCATTTTCCCATGTAATAAGCTTAGCCAGATCTTCTTGGTTGTCCATCATAAGCTGGTACCATTTCCTTAGCATTCGTGATCGTTCGCGTCCAGTGGTTTTGCGGAAGGAGGGGAGGGCGGCAGCAGCGGCTTGGATAGCATTTTCTGTGTCGGCGGCATCGAACTCTGGCATCGTTCCAATAAGTTTGTGCGAGGCTGGGTCTAGTAGGGATGTCAATTGCTGTATTTGTATTCATTTCTTCGCTGAAAAATATACCATGGACCTCAAAGGTCTTGCCCGACTTTGCGTCCACCCATTCTCCATTGACATAAGCCTTCTGAATAAACAAGGACTTGTCCTTCAGCTCAGGCATAGCTCTACCCATCGCGTATGATCTGGATATTATTCGGGTTCGAGGTAGAGGTTGTATACACGATTTAACAGTCGAACGACCGAGTACTGAACGGAGGAGTGAGGGAGCCATTGTGGAGGAAGGGAGCTTATATACAGGATAATTGAAAAGAGGAGTGAGTATCAAGGTAATCTCTATGCAATCATTTGCGCCGTTCCCTCCGCCGCCCGCGAATTCTGTCGTCGATGGTTGAAGAGTGGGGTTTAACGGAAGAAAAGTGGAATGACGATAGCGGCGGCGAAACAAAGGCTTGAAAGGAAGCTATGACCTTTGCTTGGTAATGCTCCCAATGGGGAAATATTTGATGAATGGAGTAAGGCTACATCAGATCTTCTATCCTTGGTTTACCACTATGGCGATTTATGTTTGATCAAGTTAGTGTCCATTCATGGCATGTACAAAATGTTCGAGTTGGTCATCAAGCACGAAGTTATTTATTTCCGTTGACTTTTTTGTCTGACTATGATGTGAATACTATATATTCTAACCTCTATTCGATCCTAGGGCTCGACTGTAATCACAAGCTCAATCTCTCCAATGGCGATTCTCAAACGATCGGCTAAATGCTGATGTCTTGTATGCGTGATGTGGCCCTAGTCGCTGCGACCGACTCGGACTCATCAGGCTTCCCTTCTGTATATCTCTATTGAAACAATTGGCGTTGGTCCTTTTATTGCTAAGCTCCTATAGTAAGCATTTGAAGTTCGTCAGACACCTAAACATTCCCATTTCCTCCCTGCTTCTCACTCATTCGCTCGGCATGGGTCTTTGCATACGGCGTATGATCACCTAACTCCCTATTGAAGCCGCTGACGACGTGACCACCACTAGGAGCTGGGGACATATATCCTGAAGAGGCGCCGTTGCTTTGTGATGCATTCGGATCTTGGCCATCGATGACGGTCTCCGAAGCACTTCCCGTCCTGGCTGCAAATCCGTTGCGTGCCTTTCTTTCTGGTCGCATTGGTCCGCCTGCTTCCATCGCGGTTGCGATAGACCCAAGGTCAAAGTTGATTTGTACAGCCACTTCGCCAGTGAGATACAAGTACCAATAGACGGTGCCTACGAAGAGACCGCCTCCGACTATGTTTCCGAGTGCTACGGGAGAAGTCAGTGTATGTATCCAAATTGATGTGATAACGTAATCGTACCTGTTGGAATCATGCTCTTCCATATATAGTAGCCAACAGAGAACGGAGCGCCACACCATATCCCCGTGGGAATGAAGAACATGTTCGCTACAACGTGATCGAGAGCCAGACCAACGAAACACGCGGTCGGGAACCAGATCGCGATTATCTTTGACGCGATCTCTCGAGCGCTGATGGAGAGGAACACAGCCATGCAGACTAGCCAATTTGCGCCAATGGCGCGTAGAAAGATCTGAGTTTCGGTCAGAATAGTAGCCAAGCATAGTATCTAATCAATTTACCTGATGCCATTGAGGTTGCTGTGCCTTTGACACCGCTAAATTGACCGCTGCAGTTCTATATCCTTCTGTCTCTTCGAAGACGCCCCCGTAACCCGTAATGATTGCCACGAAGAACAAAGACCCCGCAAGGTTTCCAAAGAACGAAACGAGCCATGATATCCCGACATCGATGACCGAGACTCTTCGATGAAGAAATGCCGTAGTCATGAACTTGTTGAATTAATCGACGTGTAACCAAACTTTCACACAGGTGACAAACCATGATGTTACTGGTAAACAGATCTGCTCCTGTCAAGACTATCATGACGAGACCGATAGGAAACACAAGTCCTCCAACTGTGCGTATGAGGCCAGGACCATTTTCCTGATACCAGGGCGCAGCATTTGTGCTCAAAAGCCAGGCACATCCAAATCCTAGCAATGGGCCGGTCATGAATGAGTTCCAAAACAGTTTGTCAATTCGCATGTGAGCCTTTTTGCAACCTATTCGGGAGACAAGCTCAATGGTTTGCTGAGCAGTAAAGGCATCCATTTTGAATTTTCGCAATAGATAAGAAAGAGGAAGGAAAGGGTATCACAAATGAAATGGATGAAAAAGCGCAAAGACATCAATTATGGAACAGACCGCGAGATAAAACGAGGGATTTTGGTCAGTCTATATGTTACAGGAAGATCCAACCGCAAAATCTAGGACTTAGCACCGCGGAAATCGTGTTGTCGGATGTTTTCTCCACAAAGCTTGACTGCAGATCGATGAATGTTGTGGGTATCAGCGGCTACAAACATGAGTGACAGGCTGTAGATCGCAAAGTCTGACGTCGCGGAGCGTATAACGGACCGAAAAGATATGACATATGCAAGAGAATTGATGGGATTTTGAAAAAGCATACCGGTAAGGCTGAGAGTTATCTGTGATCGGCATTTTAGTGGTTGGTGTTGTGTTGTGATAGAGATAAGAAAAAGTGGTGGCGAAAAGGAGTGTATTACTCTGGAATGATTGGCTTAACGCTGAACGATCACGTTTTCAAATGGTAGAATCTTAAAGATATTGGACAATTCTTCTTGTTTGTTTCGAGATTGGCAGGAGAAATAGACTTGTTTACTATTTCCTGGGTCCATGCTGTCGAGGAAGATATGCACTGGAAGCCCGAAACTTGTCTTGTCCAAAATCAGACTATTGGAGGAGGACCACCTGGGAAGGTGATGTTGATACCTCCTTGCGGTGTGTATCTTCCGTCGCGCCTGAGAGACGTTTGCTGACTCGGAAGGTGGCAAAGTGAAGAAAATGAAGGATTAGGTGGCATGACTAATGTCATGCTCAGAACTTCCACTAGTGTGGGTATTTTTGAGAACGATCTAGCATCTCATGGAAGCATCCTGTATGTTCGCGATGCGCCTGGATATTGATTTGAAGAAATATAAAAACTCGAGAGCAACAACAACTTCCTCCTCTCTTCTCACACAAGAAACAACATCGCAAACATGGACATCACACAAGGCTCCACCGCACCACCACCTGCAGACTTCGACCCTGAGACGGCAGACAACTTTGAAGACGTGAGCGCGATACATCCCACTATGCCTGGTCACTACTGACAAAATCTTCAGATCGAGAAGCAATTCGCCGTCAAAGCTGTTCAGCACATGCTCACATACTGGAAGATCCTCGAACAAATGCGAGGCTCAACCCTCAAGCTCACAAAATACGATGACGATATTTATGAACACTTCATGAAGGAGTTCCCGGACTTCGACCCATCCGCCACCATAGTCGAAGATGAAATGAAGAGCAAAGCCGGGAAAGAGAGATGGCGAAAGTTCCTCATGGAATACCAAAACACGATTGAGGATTACAACTTTGGCACTATGCTTCGAAACAGCCATGCGAATGAGTACAGCGAGAAGGACACCATTTTTGGTATGTCGATATACGACTTGACGTACATCGGAATAGGCTAACAGGTAGCAGCGGTACGCATGCAGTTTTATGCCATCGAAATTGTTCGGTAAGATTGACCCAACTCTTTTTGTCGTATCCCAACTGACGCTTTGTAGCAATCGCAAAGGTCTCAACGACTGGATCTACGAGCAAAACCACCCAAACGAAAAGAAATAAATCGCGTCCTCCAACTCAAAATACTTTCAACAGCGTAATTCTTCCTTGAAGCTTCCAGCTTTCTGCTCACACGTCGTCAACCATCAATCCCGGCTCCGCACACAATGTGCTAGGCAGTTAAAGGTTGGACAGCCAAGGTGACGAATGGCTCGGAAGATGAAAGAGATGATCTTTATCCGAAAGGGGGAGAAGAATCCTTGATTAAAGAGTGGTGACTGGTGGCCAAAAAGGTGGCGCAAGATGGAATTTCTCCTGGAATGCTGCGGTATGTAGAAGAACAATACTAAGAAACCTCATAAACAATATCAAAGTGAAGATCATGTTTACACCAGTTCATGGAGCCCCTATCTGCAACACTTTTCAAACAATTTATCGTGGATCTCCCGGCAGTAATTGTGTTGTCCAGCTATGTTTTTCCGTCCTGACGCCTTCGTGTTTTCTCTAAAACAAGACAACAACAACAACAACAACAACAACAACCTGTCGCCCTCCATGATAATCAAATGTGATAACTACCCCTCACTGCTCAAAAAACCATGCCATACGAAAACGACGAGTGTACTCCTTTGAAGCCCTGCGTCGCCAAAATTGCCACGCCAACAAGGATTCAGCCATGCCGACTGCGTCCGAGTCCACTTCCTCATGGCCCAAAGGTCCCATATAACTCGCATCGCACGCAAAAGTCTGTCATCAGCTTCGAAAAGCCATCGGCTCAAAGTATTCAGCCACCCGATACGCACCCGAGCCCCAACCTGGTGACATTTAGATCTTTGTTCGCCTTCACATCAAAACGCCATACCCCAATTTTGATGTTCTCGGTACTATGCTCTATACTCGCGAGCTTAGTGCCAGCCTTTCAGTCCTATCTCCTCGGCAAACTATTTGCAAGCTTTGCCCAATTTGGAGCCGGCGCTACAACCACGGTGGATTTCAAGGACGAACTAGCATGTTATAATGTGTACCTCATCGGTCTGGGTGCTATATGCTGGTCGTTCAGTAGCAGTTTGTTCGCAGTATGGACATGGTTCGGAGGATTGCAAGCCAGAAGCGCGAATGAGACACTATTTCACGGGCTCGTCAATCGTCCGATGTCCTGGTTCGACCAGAGGCAAAGCGGAATTGGCGCGCTGATAACAAAATTGCATGGGTGCGTTTTGTCTCTGTAATCCGTGTTCTTGTGCTAATTTTCTACAGACAAACTAAAGACCTGGAGATATCTACTTCTTTGTCGCTAGGCATGGCCATACGCGATATCGCGACATCAGTCTCTTGCTTCGGGTTAGCATTCTACTTCTCCTGGAAATTGACACTAATGATGTTGTCTACCATACCTATCATCGCAATCCTCATGCCCTTACTATCTTCTCGCATACTACCCAATATTGAACGTCAGAGTACACACCTGACCGTCGCGGCAAAGCATGCGACAAATGCGTTCTCCAATATAGATACCGTCAAATGCTACAACGGACACCAACAAGAACAGCAAAGATACGCTCAATCCAACAAACAAGCGGCCAGATACTACATCTGCCAAGTCAACTGGCATGCTTTACAGAGCAGTGTACTTCGATTCATCACACTAAGCATGTTCGTACAAGGATTTTGGTTCGGTAGCACACTGGTTGGGAAGAATCCGGAATCTGCTGGGCCAATTTTCACAGCCTTTTGGTCTTGTCTGATCGCAACCAATAGCCTCATGGCAGTCATGCCGCATATGATGCAATTCGAGAACGGCAAGGTTGCTGGAAGTCAATTACGTGCAATGATAGCTGGTTCTTCGGAGCCGTTGACGTCTAGCCTACGACAAGTTCGCAGCCACGCGCATGACATCAACGTCAGGAATGTGAGGACAATAAACCCTTTCGGTTTCTGCTACTGACAAGGTTTCAGGTTTGTTTTGTATATCCCACTCAGCCAGACCTGATGGTTCTGCGGGGAGTGGATCTTTCATTCCCAGTCGGAGACTTTACCTTTATGGTAGGCAAAAGCGGATCAGGGAAAAGTACAATCGGTCAACTCCTCACCAAGCTCTACGAGCCATTGGAGGGAGCCATACTGATTGGTGATTTCAATATCCGGTCGCTCGGCCCTTCTTGGATCCGGAACAACATTCTGTTGGTAGAGCAAGAAAGTGTGCTCTTTGATGCAACAGTGAGAGAGAATATCGCACTGGGGAAAGACAATCCCGCCCTGGCCACCGCGAAAGAGATCGAAGATGCAGCGGAATTTTCCTCGATCCTAGGTGCGATCCTTGATATGCCAGATGGATTTGATACCATTGTAGGAAGCAAAGGCGTTGCGCTCAGTGGAGGCCAGCTCCAACGCGTTGCTTTGGCACGAGCGCGATTGCGAGATCCACCAATACTTATCTTGGATGAATGTACGAGCGCACTTGATCAAATTAATCGACTCGCCGTGATGGATGCAATCAGGCACTGGCGAAAAGGTAAAACGACGATTGTCATCACCCACGACATCTCTCAGATTTACCCGAGTGATTTTGTCTATGTCATGGACAAAGGTCAGGTAGTAGAGGAGGGATTTCGAAAAGCTTTGGCAAAGACGAAAGGTTCGCGGTTTCAGGAACTGGTCAGATCTCCGAAGCCTTCAGCACGCACCGACAGGCTCGCAAGCAGGAATATGAGGGCTCCAAGCGAATACGACGACCGAGACTCCAATGGAACCAGTCTATATCTCAGGAGGCAGAATTCTATAAAGTATCTCCTGGATAACCAATCGGTGAATCGTCGACGCAGTCGATGGATATCTGCCCTTAGGACCCCTCTGATCGGTGGATGGGCCCCTCGTGAGTCGATTGCAACACCCCAGTCTCTCATGCATCGCCAATCCATAATGTATAATACTCCAAAAACGCCAAAGAATCCTGGTTTCGGGTGGGATCGTCCCGAAAGCCCCCGAAGCCCGAACTTTGATCAGTTTGGGTGGGCCAGTCCTACTGTTCGGCCTCATGCACAATTCAATACCTACTCCAAAGAGCTCGATACAAAAGAGCCGGAATTCGGTGACACATGGAGAGACAAAGCAAACGGGTCAGAAACAAACCTAAAAAGGGCAAAGGAATACACCATGAAATCCATTCTAAGAACAGTATGGCCAGCCTTGACGTCCTTCGATCACTTTTTCCTTATCGTGGGATTCTCTGCCGCCTTTTTTTATGCGGCCTCGACCCCAGTCTTTGCCCACATGATTTCAAAGCTGTTGGCAACCTTCTATAACCCGATAGACCGCAAGACACAGGCTCTCAAATACTCTCTGATTATCCTTTCAATCGCTGCGGGCGATGCCCTGATGCTTTTCATAACCTTGTCTCTTGTTCAGCGAGTGGGACATTCATGGGTCAACAATCTTCGGAGTAAAGCACTTGATCGTATTCTCAATCAACCACGAGAGTTCTTTGACCAGGAAGAAAATGGCGTCTCACAAATGACATCGTGCCTCGATCACCACGCCGAAGAGATGCAACACATTCTCGGTCGCTTTGCAGGCAACATGTTGATTGTAGTGATGACGCTTACAGTCGCCATCGTTTGGAGCACAGTCAACTGCTGGAAGCTTACCTTCGTGATGTTGGCGTGTACTCCCGCCATTCTTCTCATCACCAAAGCTCTTTCTAATGTAGCCGGAAAGATAGAGACTCAAGTGGCCAATGAAGAAGAGCGCGCGGCTTCGATCTTCGCAGAAGCTTTCAACAACATCAAGACTGTCAGGACCTTGACTCTGGAGGGCTGGTTCCGCACAAAGCATCAGATCGCTGTCGAGGTCGTGTTGAAGACAAAGTTTAAGAAAGGGATTTATGTTGGAACATTCTTTGGGCTCTCCCAAGCAACCTTACTTTTCATCATGGCTCTCATCTTCCATTATGGTGGAGTCCTCTTGAGCTCGTATCAATTTAACCTCAACAGCATCGTCCAAGTCCTCACTCTTTTAATATTCAGCATTGCCACAGCCACGACAACATTTGCATCAATACCTCAGTTGAGTGCGTGTCGAGAATCTGCCTCCCGCCTTTTGCGTCTTGCAAACCTTCCAAGTGACTCCCACGAGGTTGAGGGGAACACCATAATTCAGTCGGTAAACGATATCATCTTCCACAACGTACACTTTCGCTACCCATCTCGCCCCGATCAAGTGGTCTTCAAAGATCTCAGCCTCACCATCCAAGCCGGTACCTCTGTCGCTCTCGTCGGCGACTCGGGATCAGGAAAATCGAGCATCGCCGCACTTCTTCTAAAGCTTTACGCCACATCCTCCGACACCGAAAACTCATGCATCACCATCTCAGGCCACAACATAAACTTAATCCATACACCGACTCTACGCAATCTCATACCAATAGTCTCGCAAAGACCAACGCTGTTTCCAACCTCCATTTCCGCAAACATAGTCTACGGACTTCGACGAGGCCATCCACTCAATAACGCGACGAATGTTCGGGCATCAGCCATCGCAGCAGGAATCCATGAATTCATCTCGTCTCTTCCCAACGGCTACGATACCATCATCGGCGAAGGCGGAATGGGCATTTCGGGTGGTCAAGCACAACGTGTAGCCATCGCGCGCGCTCTAGCTCGTCGTCCAAACGTCCTCATTCTTGATGAAGCAACCTCAGCTCTCGATGAAGAAAGTGCGGGCGTTATTCGAGATTCAATTTTAAGGTTGAGGAGGAAGCAGAGAGCGAGGGGAGAAAGGGTCATGACTGTCATTATTATTACGCATTCGAGAGAAATGATGCAGATTTGTGATAGAGTCGTTGTGTTGGATCAAGGGAGCGTGGTAGAAGAAGGAGGATATGCCGAGTTGTTGATGAGGGAAGGGAGATTTGCGGGATTGATGAGGGGAGAAGCCTGGGAGAGGGATAGGGAGAGGGATGAGGGGGGAAATATGTTATCATTGGAGAGCGCAGGTGGTGTAATTGATGGTACGGGATATGGCCGGCGCTAATATTTCCTCAAGTTTTCTTATTGTCGCCGCTCTCGACAACAAGTTATGTCAGAATGATCATATACAACATCAATGTTGTGCTTTCTTTATCAAGCCTTCAGCCCTGTACTCACTTGGCAGCCCCGTGACAACCCCACAATGAGGACCGCAATCGGGAAGGACTTTCCTATTTTGGCCTCACTTATCTTCAACCTTGTTCAACGGACAAGTCCACTTCGTGCTCCAACAAAACAACGACAACTCTGTACTTTCTCCTCCTTAAAACTCAAACCTCAATTCCCCTACGATGCCGGCCCCCTTCAAACAAATGCCAACATGGCAAGAAACAGCAAAGCAGATGCAGGATCATCGCGATGCAACAATTGCTGCGATAGAACCCAAAATCCCAGATTTCCCCGCCGAATTACCATTGAACGTGACCGGGATTCCGAAAACAATCTTAACAGAAAGAGAGATGGAGCTTACGGAATCACCGCCTGAAGATTTATTGACTGTTCTTGCGGCGGGATACGTCACGAGCACTGAAATCACAAAGGCATTTTTGAGACGAGCAGCTTTGGCACAAAAGCTCGTATGTCAAGAGTTTCTTGGTTAGGGCGAGTTTAAGCTGAATCAATTGATAGACAAATTGTGTAACAGAGCTACTCCCTGAAAAAGCACTCGCTCGCGCCGCAGAACTTGACGCCTACTACGCTCAGCACAAAAAACCCATAGGTCTCCTCCACGGTCTCCCCATCAGCGTAAAAGAGCACATCGGCATGAAAGGACTCGACCTTAATGCTGGATTCGTGGGTTGGGTCGGACGAGTGGCTGAAGCAGATGCTCTTATCCTTCAAATTCTGTGGACTGCTGGAGCAGTTTTCTACGTTCGAACGACACAGCCGCAGAGCTTGATGCATCTTGAAACGTCCAGTAATATTTATGGGGAGACAGTAAATCCGTATAACCGGAAGTTGACGTCTGGTGGGAGTTCAGGTGGGGAAGGGGCGTTGATCGGGATGAAAGGGAGTTGTCTTGGTATCGGGACTGACATTGGTGGAAGTATTCGTAGTCCGGCAGCGAATAATGGGCTTTATGGTCTTCGACCGACGAGTTTTCGATTGCCAAATTCGGGATGTTCGGCTGCTATGTTGGCGCAGGAGCACGTCATCCCTGTAATTGGACCGCTGAGTACGAGTCTGGAGGGCATCAAGATGTTCATGGAGACAATTATTGGGGCGAGGCCTTGGTTGAGGATGCCGGCTTTGTTGCCTTTTCCCTGGAAGGATGAGGAAGAATTGAGGGTTGAGGAGGGAAAAACTGCTTTGAAGGTGGCAATTCTGTGGGATGATGGTGTTGTTAAGCCACATCCGCCAGTTTTGAGAGCCTTGAAAAAGATGGCTGAAGGTTTGAAGGGGATCGAAGGTGTGGAAGTTATTGACTGGAAACCATTGAAGCATGATCATGCTTGGGAAATCATCGTGCGTGTTTCCAGTTCTTCTGACTTGGACACAATACTAACATCTTAAACAGGCAAGTCTCTACTTCGCCGATGGTGCTGCAGAAGACAAGGCAGCTCTAGCTCTTACGGGAGAGCCAATGCGCCCACTCACTGAATTCATCACGAAGAACGAATACGTAAAGGAACACACAATAGCCGAGCTATGGGAATGGACAAGCAAGCGAGACAAGTATCGCGAAGAGTACGCTGAACTCTGGAACTCAACCGCCTCAGGAAAAGATGAGTTTGATTCTCCGACTGGGATGGTGGATGTGATTCTCTGTCCTGTTGGACCTGGTGCTGCTCCTCCACTCAACTCGGCGAGGTATTGGGGTTACACCGCTCAGTGGAACATACTAGATTATCCAGGTCTAGTCTTTCCAGTAAGTCTTACATCTGAAGAAGGAAGCTACATGGAAATTACTAACCTCATCAGGTTACCCAAGTCGATCCAGCGGTTGATGTAAAAGAGGAAGGCTATAAGCCACGCAACGAAAAAGACACCTACAATTATGAGCTTTGTGAGTTTCCAATCTGCCAAATGATACATCCATGGTCGTCAAGATGTGGCTGCTCTCAGAATTGTGTGCTAACGAAGAACAGACGAGCCAGAAAAATACAGAGACGCGCCCATTGCCCTTCAGCTTGTTGGCCGTAGGTACGACGACGAAAAGATAATCCAGGCATTAGAATTTATGCAGAAGCATATCAAGATGCCATTTTAGGACGAGAGTAAACCTAGAAGTGATTCAGGGGCAGCTTCATCATCTTAACAATCAGCCGTCGGCTATCAGTCGTGATTGGCGATCTAAAGCATTGCTGATGTTCATGCTATTATGAACAACTTACTAGGTGGATTTGTATCGAGATCAGTACATGGCCTGCTCTTGAGACTCCCAATTTCTCGCTACTTCATATCTTTCACCAGGCGTGACTTGATATATCGAATTTTCCCTTCAGTGTGCCTATAGGAGCGAGCCATCAAGGGAAGGCCAAAATAATCTGTAGCCAGCCTTGGACTTGATAGGCGCGAGACAACAGACTGAGCCCAACCAATAATATGAGCAAAGTGACCAACAGGCCAAGCCTTTCGATACGAGGCGCCGTTCAATCCTGATGCGTGGCATTCGTGCTCAGCCTCAATACAGTCCGTTTTCAGTCTAGTATGGCATTGTGCCAAACCCCACCGATAACTACTAGGTGTGCGTGTTTTCTCGAAACGCTACGGTAATCGACATTGCAACATCCATGAGCATCAGCCGGCGAAGCAAATGCGAAAAATGTTGGCGTTCATTCATGTCATCATACTTCTTTTCTCAAGCCTTGCAAGTGGTCTTACCTGTTATTTCCGCAATGGTGGGAATGTGTCGTATGGCGTGTATGCTTGCGCCGGAAGCACTGCGTGCTGCAACCCAAATGGCGATATCTGTACACCAGAAGGGCTGTGCTATCACAACGGCGACTTCTGGATGAGCGGCTGTACTGATCCGGGTTATGGACCAGGGTGCCAGCAAATCTGCTCCTGTTCGTCAACACAGCCTTGGTCTCTATCAACTCGGACTGACGGAAATAAATCCAGGGGCTCCAGGGGTGGCTTATCTCATTCAATGTAATGACGGGACCTGGTGTTGCACAGGACAGGCGGACGCGAACAATGTACACCATTACACGGCAAATCAGACGTGTTGTGCCAATGGACAAGGCGAAGCACTGAAGCCTGTGTCGGTTCCTACATCCATCATAACGACACCAACCACAAGTTCAAGCAGCGCAACTCGAGCATCCAGCTTGACGGATACAACGAGTAAGAAAAATGCAGCCCAGACCACATCAGTCAGCTTTACAACTGTTTCCAGTCAGAGCAATCCCAGTACAAATGCATCATCAAACCCAACGTCTCCAGAGACATCAACATCAAACACGAAAGGTGCTTCTAATCAGGGACTGAGCCAGTCAGATTCTATTGCGCTAGGCGTCGGTCTTGGTGTAGGGATTCCAACAATTGCCATTGCAGTCCTCGCGTATTTGTGGCCAAGACACCAAATTGTTGTTCATCATCATAGTTGAGCCGTGTATGGAGGCTGCAAGGCTAGTTGCCACTATGAGATCTGGGTGCCCTCTATAAAACATCAGTGGACGGCTTCTTCATGGGGGTTCAGTGTTGTTCGAAAATAGAGTTACTCGTTTGTTCACTCATAATCGGAAGACTGGCATTTGGTCTTATTTTTTAAAACTGTTCATCAATTGTACTGCTGAATAGGGGGACAGGTGCGATCGTGGATGGGCATTGTGCTGGACATTTACAAGATGTCTAAGACCTCGACACTCGGTTCAGTACTTAGAAAATGCGAGTAGAATTCTTGGTTTCGGGAGTAGTTTTTTTTTTGAATCGTTAAGGGGCACCAGGACGTTCTCATCCGTTGCTGACATATTGTGATTGAGATGGGGTTGCAATTGTTGTTGTCGAGAAGGAGGTCAGGCAGCAGATTGGGGGGTTCGCAAAACACCAATGTGATGATGAGCTACAAACACTCCATATATTATTTTAATCACTTTCAAGCAGCCTTTTGTTAGACATAATGTCCCAAATCGAATAGTCTAAGTTTTGTTCACTAAGATGAGCAAGCAGCTCACGTGATCTTTTTAGGATTTTCGAAGACTCTTTATTGTGTCGAAAACGGGCAAATCTATATAATGTATGACTGATTTCTGGCGAGCTTGAGAGTATCGCCATAAATATTCAGGAGTTTTCCGCCATCAATCCCAAATTGACATCGGGATTCCTGTTCAAAGTCACTCAAAAACGCTGGAGCATCCGCCCTCCAACATTTACTCCTCCTCAGATTCATCAACATAATCCAAATCATTAGGATCCTCATATTCCTCATCACTCTCCTCGTCTTCATCCTCAAAATCCTCTTCTTTCTCGTCCTCTTCCATCTCAACATCCTCGTCCTCTCCTTCAGCAGCAGCAGCCCCAACTCCATCAAACCCCTCCCAAACCATCGCATCCCCATCAATCTCCAAACCCGCATGCCCCAAACTAACCTTCCACTCCCTCTCCCAGCTATTTTCCGCTACCCCCCTCAACATCCCCTCATTGTACAACCCCTTGCCCTTCCTCCTCATATACTCTACACAAACCCTCACATACCTCTCCTTCACTCTCTCAAACTCCTCCTCACTCCTCGGAATCCTCCCAAATTCCCACACAACCTTCGGAGTGCGCTGAACGACGTTACCAAGACAGATGGTGGCGACGCCCCATTCCTCGTCGTCGTCGTCGTCGATAGCACATTCATTCCTCTGATCGTCCAACCCATACCCCCAAATATCTTTGCAAGCTCCCTTATACTTCTTCCTGTCATCAACAAGTTCCTCTCTCAGTTCATCAAACGAGAGTATTCGGTTATGAGCATACAACTCATATGTCGTAAGATAATTTCTGTGGTACTCCTCTTTCCAGGGAGGGAATTCGAGGTCCGCGTTGAGGAGATAGGGAAAGAGTCGGTGTTCTTCTTTTGCCTGTTTTGGGGAGAGCTGGACTTGGGAGGGGGAGTAGCAGCATGGACAGAGCATGGATGGGTTTGTTGTCGTTATTTTGTTGGTTGTGGTTGTGCCGTTTGGGTGGGTGGTTCTGGTGGTGATGGTTGTGTATAGCTCGACGGGTGGAGCTGGGATGATATTGTACCAGTAAGCCCTCTTCTTATCTGAGCTCGGGGAATCATCTTGATCTGCGGTGTGGAGCTGGTTCGGTGGAAGTGTTGGTTGATGCGAAGTATTGCCTGTAGATCGTCCTCTCTTCTTGGTGCTCGACTTTTCAAAACCCCAAGATTCCGCATCTTTGTTGAATCGCTCTTTGGAAGAGACATGAGGGAGCTCAACAGCAGAATCCACCTTGGTCTTCTGTGGATTGCGCATGTTTGGGTCCATGTCTTTCTTTCGATAATATTTTAGCGTCGTCTTTAAGCGCGCAACGATATGCACTGCGCTTTGGGTATTGTTTCTATTGCTAGGGCAGCTGTTTTCAGATGGTGAATATTGAAAGATTAGAAGAAAGAACACTTTTCAAATGAGTGTGTCAAGCAAGTCACTTTGATACTATTTTGTAAACACTTGCATGGATGAAAGAGGTTTGGCATCTAATATTGTGAGCTCTCGCTTTGGCGATGTTTGGGTGGACAATAGGACTATTCGGGACAATGAAATTGGCCATCCAGTGACAAAAGCGCTACTCAGGAACGCAACTCTGTAGCGAAGACATGTTGCTGGCATCTGACGATTAAATAACGAATGAGATGATTCGTCTTTCCCGACAATTTGACCAGCAGCGCTGAAGAAGTTTCTGACTACCTACCTCCAGCGCTGGCTATCCGAGGCCTGTTCAGACCGATTCAAGGTTCGAGGAACCGCAACCTACAACATTAGCACAAAAGCGTCTTCCACACACAAGCGAGACCAGCAGTCAGCATGAAAAAGTCGGGATATCATTTCATAACGTGAGGAAGGATGGAGTGTCCATGCAGTAGAATCCTACACCCTGCCCTTGTTGTATCACCTATAACGCCGTCCAATGCAAACCAGTGCCCTTCCTTTTTGCGTCAGTACACATCAAATGCGCATGCCAATCGTCTCTTATCGCTTCCTCTCAAAGTATCCGCTCGAACTCATCAAAGCCACGCTCTGGTCCATGACGACCTCTCCGACCCACAGGTAGTTGTCGATCCATTTGCGGACTTCTGTAGATTTTGTCATGTCTTCTGTCTTAACACTGGGCCTGGGTCCCATAGAGTGGGAAAAGTTAGCTGGTGTGTTCTTCCATGTGAAGCGGTGTATATTGGTGCAAGGAGGAGGAGGAGGAGACGCTCACGTTAAACCGGTGGATCGCTTGACTCCGGCTAGGAAGGCGGATACTGTTGCATGTTAACGTGGCAGACGGCGAGAGCATGAGGGTCTAAACATACGCAGAACGGCATCGAAGGCGTAGTGTGTTAATCTTCCGAGCTGTCTCCGCGGTTAGTGCCTGCCACGATTTGACCCCACGAGTGAGTACATACAACCATGATGAATTGTATTGATTTAGGTATGAGTGGTTAGAAGGGTGCGCGATTTGTTGTCCTGCCTTGTCTTGTGCCGTGGAGGAGTGGAAGTGAATGAGGTGTTTAAGTCTCTATGGGGATTGCAGGCTGCCCTTGCAGCTCTTTCACCGTCTCATGAGCATGACTAAGCAAATGGCCTGAAAAACACTCAGGCTGAATCCGTGTATGGCCCCGGTGATTGGGCCGCCCAAGTCGTTGGTCTAAGCCCTATCCAGGCGGTTGAGAGCTCACCTCTGTTTCGTGGTGGGGGTCGCTAGCACTCGTTGGAGACAATTTTTCTTTTGATTAAACCCCTCTGTTGACTACGTAGACGTGCAGTGAAAGACAACTCATAAGAAATCTTTGTGCAGCTCAGCTTCTCTCTCTTTCACAAAACAATCAATCCACAAAGCTCGACTCTTGTTCCTCCACCTGAGCTCCAAGCCACCGACGCGCGGGGCACATTCAAAGCTATTCTCAAGAGCTTCCCAACGCTCCACACCACAACAATTCCACATCCTTTGAGACGATAAGCCTCATACAATCATGGCCAACGCTTTGGACCATTTGAATGCTGGACGCACTCGAATTGAGTGGCTCGCCCAGCTCAACACCGAGTACGCTCCTCCAAGAAACTACCGCCGTACCTCCATTATCTGCACAATTGGTACGCACACCCCGCTGAGCGCATAATCTGCTATCCTGAAGCTTCGGATTTCGATCTCTCGAGCTTCTTCTCTATGCTTGCTTCTCGAATTTCGAATTGATGGTGGAGAGAAGCAGGTTTCCTTCTCTCCCTTTTGCATAAGCTGACTTTCTACTAGGCCCAAAGACAAACTCTGTGCAGAGAATCAATGACCTCCGCAAAGGTAGGATACGCCCACAATTTATCCATTGAGGCCTCAACTAACACGTTCCAGTTGGTCTCAATGTTGTCCGCATGAACTTTTCCCATGGGTCGTACGAGGTGAGCTTCCAAAACAACGCACATCGGACTCCGGCCATGTACTCATTCATTTTTAGTACCACCAATCGGTCATAGACAATGCCAAAGCGGCAGAGAAAGAAATGCCGGGCAGACCTCTTGCCATTGCTTTGGACACAAAGGGCCCAGAAATCAGAACTGGAAACACTGTTGGCGATGCCGACCTCCCAATCAAGGCTGGTGCCATTATCAACATCACCACCGACGAGAAATATGCCACTGCCAGCGACGACAAGAACATGTATGGTCCCGCTTTTAGACCTCTCTACATACAGAACAATGCTAACCACAGCACAGGTACGTCGACTACAAAAACATCACCAAAGTCATCCAACCCGGCCGAGTCATCTTCGTTGACGACGGTGTCCTATCCTTCGAAGTCATCGAGGTCATCGACGAGAAGACCGTCAAGTGCAAATGCATGAACAACGGCAAGATCTCTTCCCGCAAGGGCGTCAATCTGCCAAAGACAGACGTTGATCTGCCACCACTGTCAGAGAAGGACAAGGCTGATTTGAGATTTGGCGTGAAGAACGGTGTCGACATGGTCTTCGCTTCATTCATTCGACAAGGCAGCGACATCACAGCTATTCGTGAAGTCCTTGGCGAGGATGGCAAGGATATTCAGATCATCGCAAAGATTGAGAACCAGCAGGGTGTCAACAACTTCGACGAGATCTTGAAAGAGACGGACGGTGTCATGGTTGCTCGTGGTGATCTCGGTATCGAGATTCCACCAGCGCAGGTCTTCATTGCCCAGAAGATGATGATCACCAAGTGCAACATCGCCGGCAAGCCAGTCATTTGCGCTACCCAGATGTTGGAGTCCATGACCTACAACCCTCGCCCAACCCGTGCTGAAGTCAGCGATGTTGGTAACGCCGTTTTGGACGGTGCTGATTGTGTTATGTTGTCTGGAGAGACTGCCAAGGGTGACTACCCTATCGAGGCTGTTACCATGATGCACTCCACCTGTTTGTTGGCTGAAATTGCTATCCCATACGTCAGTGCCTTTGATGAGCTGAGGAGATTGGCAGAGGTGCCAGTCCCAACCACCGAGACCTGCGCCATGGCTGCCGTCAGCGCCAGTCTCGAGCAAAACGCTGGAGCCATTGTCGTCCTTACCACCAGGTATGTTCAATCTCAACTTTGAGTTGCGAAGACAATACTAACAAAAACACAGTGGAAAGACAGCCCGTCTCGTAGCCAAGTACCGCCCAGTCTGCCCCATCATCATGGTGACCCGAAATGACCGTGCATCAAGAGTAAGATTTATCACTTTGTGGCCGTTAAACAAAGACTAATAACGTGTTACTAGTACTCTCATTTGTACCGTGGTGTCTACCCATTCCAATTCAAGGAGGAGAAGCCAGACTTCAACGAAGTCCCATGGCAAGAGGATGTCGATCGCCGCCTCAAGTACGGCATCACTAGTGCCATGAAGCTCGGTGTTCTACAACGCGGCGACGCTGTCGTCTGTGTGCAAGGATGGAGAGGTGGAATGGGTCACACCAACACCCTTCGTATTGTGCCTGCGACCGAGGATTTGGGATTGGAGCAAGATTAGGTTGATGATGCATAATTCAACGATGATTTGCCATCTACCTGGGAATTATGGGGGCAGAAAGAAAGAATGATTGGAGAGACAAGGGGCTAATAAGAATGATAAATGACGGATGGAATGTACGCCTCCTTTGTATCATGAACGAATGGATGGATGGATGGGATCAATTGGGAATTAGATAGCATGCAAACGGCAGAATGAACCGTGTCGTTTTTGCCTCCACCTGTCCGATTGTTAAAAACACCGAATAGCTATTGCTAGCCAAGAGATGTTCAGCCTCGCTTGGCGTGAAAGCCGAGTCCATTGCTTCCTATAGTGTGGTGATTGAGCGCATGTACAACAATGGAAGAAGTCACATTGGGAGAAAATGTGAATTTGGGGAGACTTTAGCAACGGAACTGAACTTGAAAGGTGGAACAGAAACAGGAAGTAAGGGCGATTGCAAAGCTCTAGTGGTATTCGACAATGCAAATAAGGGCCTTTTGCTTGTTAAGTCAGAGATTGAAGTGTAATTTAGAATGCGTGGGCCATGTAACTCTGACAATTCCTTCTAGTAATTTGCCTGCTTCCTTGAAAGATTCGACTTGGTGGGAGGGCTGGAGATTGTGCTACTTTTTTGATGCGATGTGAGGTAACATGTATGTATCCTGTCTTGTTTTAGACGGAAGGAGACTTTTTTTGATGGCTGAGGAATAGTAAGTGGTAAGGCACCTTTGACTATTTACAAAGTATTTGGGTTGTGGTGATTGATGAGTTTGGGTGTTGTTTAGGGTCTCGAACATTGAATTCCAATGGCTGGTTGTGTAACGGCCAAAGTCTTCAATTGCAAAAGTCGAGATACCAATATGGACGGAAATTGGTAAACTGAATTGAATGAGTACACTCCTTTCGTGGGACTCGATCGCTTCAGACATGGTCGCTCTTCTACTTTTGTGGAAATAGTGTTAGGTGTACGATTGTCCAGCGTTCGGAAAGATTCTGGCCGTTATTCATCACCTGCTTGCCGCTGTGTAGGATTATGTTCCAAGGCTTCCCGCTTTGCTGTTTTGCAACAAGTCTCTGGGGGTATTTGTTCGAGTCGCTGGATGTATCCCGATGGATAATGGGACCAAATGACGTTGATAGAGGGCCCGCCATCAGCGGCAGGAAAGGACCGTTCAGCCGGTAGTAGTTGTATATCAGGGTCACAGTTCCACCCCAAATGCAAAGATTCGCACTCGTGGTCGATGTTTCAGAAGCGGCTGCTAAATTCGGGAGATTTTTCAGTTCACTTGTTGCGCTTCCGGACTGTTTTGTTTCAGATGTTGAGGGTCAACCACCCTCCTGGTACGATACGGGCCAGATCCGTTTGGAAAACTCTGTTGACCCAGGTCATCCTGCGAGATGCTTTATTCCGGCTATTGTTGCATGGATCGAATTACGAAGTGTCCCGAGTCATGGCGCGCAGTCATCCAGAAAATTCTACGCCATGGATTGGAGGATTGTTTTGAACATGCCTTGAGGATGATTAGTGAATTAGAAGGACGGAATGATGGGCAGATGTGCTTCATGGCTTTAATGTTCCTCTGAAGTATTGGTCCTATTCGAGCCGTCCCTCGAAAATAACGCGTGAGTTTTACTTGCCTTTTTGGAACGTGGAAACTGATGTTAAGAGTCAGGGGCTTGCATGCAGGTCCTGCATGTGTGAAACCTTGCAAAAGCACGCGGAGAATTGAAAATCGTGAAGGATTTACTAACGGGTGAGATTTTAGGAGACCGCAGGCCGTACCTCGTGGTCGCCGCTTGAAGCAGAGTAGACCTCAGGCGTCAGGCTGGATCAAAGTAACATGTTCTCTTCATGATCGAACAACGCAATGCGAATCATGCATGACTATGTGCGGACCAATTGTGGACACGGCCGTCGACATCCTTTCACAATTAGCCATATACATAACGAAAATAATTCATAGGAAGCATCTTCTGTCGATCATTGGAGGCGTTCTTAAGAAGCTTTTCGTGGTGTACCAGATATCGCCCTGCAGAAGTGGGACATGGTGTGACACCTGACTTCGTTGGTGAATGATAACGACTCGGACTCGGTTTCACCGATTGTCCGAGCTTTACGCAATTGTCCTGCTATATTTGAGATTTTAGGTCGAGATGTCGATGCGGGGATAGGGAGCTCTGAGAAACGAAGGTGAAAGTTTCCAGGATATCAATTCCCGAGTTACAAACACACGTAAAGAAGTGTAGGAAGAAACTTTGTGGATTGAAGATCTTCCAGGGATTACACTAAACCACTTCGACGAGTCATGTCACGGAACTTCCCATTCTTCATCAACCTCCATTCAACGCCCGTAGGCCCATTGTCACACCGGCCAACCTATCGGCGATGTACGTAGTCGATATTAATGAGGCCCTGTTGGCTGGATTTGATTCCCACATATCGATTGGATGGTGATAAGTCCCCACTTCAGCCAAAGCGTTGCGCATTCAGCACTCCGTGGCTTAAAGAAACACAATGCGCCTGCAGATGCCCAGAGCGAACGCGAGCATTTGACGTCTTTGGTTCTGCATAGTCCACTTGAACGATGCTTGATTGGATAGGAATTTGAGGACTCCTATAAACAAAAATGGTGGCCAAGTATCTAATTACCATTCCAAATTTATCTAAATTTGCCTCTACAGGGCACAAGCCCTGTTTTCCAGAGCATGAGTTACTACACCATGCATTGGCTTGAATAGCGGACAAGCTGCGGTTTCAATCTTGTTGTATACAATTGGTAGGTCACTATGAAGGATCGAGAGCATGGGCCGTTGCCATGCACCTTTGCGTCTTCGCAGCAGCTTCTCAGATAACCACTAGTTGCCGTTGTTCACTTTCTGTCATGCATCCGGGAGGGACGAGCAACCGTGCTCAAAAGCTTGGGGTATGGTGTGCGGGCAGTCTATTTTACTTTAATTCTGGGGTTGGACTGTATCCGCCATGGTTAGACCTTGTTGGAGCTTGATGTTTTGTTGTTCACGAGAATCATCCCCCTCATCACTTCTTCGTTCCCCGGGTCACTAATACTCTCTCCATCTTCCTCTTCGTTTCTTTTTTCTACTTTGTGGTGCATGCTGCGACCTAAGAGCCCTTCTTTCTCGCCATGAGGGACATCCCAATCCAGGTGCTCGCGCATTTTCCGATCCCAAACTACAAGAATCCACAAACAAGGGGCGTAGCGCTACTCTACATCAATGGCATCTTGATCGGGATAACTATGGGATTCCTTCTTTTACGAATTTATACGCGCGTTTTTATCAAGAGATGGATGGGTGCTGATGACTGGTTTATAATAATTGCTGCAGTATGTTTTTGGGCACGTCAATGTACCAAGGCTGACTTCGTGCCACAGATTTTTACCGTAGGCTTGACGGCTGCGGTGGTACTTGCGAATAACAAATATTATTGGTAAGGCTAGATCTATATCTCACCTCCAGCTCTCTTCTCCATCCCTAGCCTAACAAGCTGCTTAGGGACCGCCACATATGGGATGTCCCATTCAACAGAATCCCACAGCTCGGCCAGATAGCAATGGCTGCGAAGCTTCTCTTCGTCTTTGCCACTTTCTTCACGCGACTTTCTCTGCTTTCTTTCTACTACCGTTTGATTCACGACACCAGCCTGAAAACATATAGAGTGGTCCTCCACGCTGCCGGAATATTCAATGCTATTGTTTTCGTCGCGTTCATTTTTCTCACTATATTTCAATGCAGGTAAGTTAACTTAGAAATTGGTATACAAACAACACGATTGTTGACAGCTTTCAGTCCCATTTCTGCTTACTGGACATTCCCAGCAAGTGGCAAGTGCATAAACGAAGGGAAGTTGACGCTCGCGTGTGGCGTCATTAATTGCTTCCTCGATCTACTCATTACAACGCTCCCGATACCGATGGTCATGATGCTCAAGATGCGCCTGCGTCAGAGAATTGGCGTGGTTATTCTACTCAGTTTAGGCTTTGTTGTGACGATAGCGGGCATCGTTAGGTAGGATAGATAAAGGCTTTGAGGCGTATCAGCACTGACAATGGAACAGAACATACTTCATCTGGAAATCGCTCGTTCTTAGTTACGACGAAACTTGGTTTGCATACCCACTTTGGATCGCCGCAGCCGTAGAGGTCGACCTCGCTGTGATCTGTGCTTGTGCGCCAGCCATCCGACCATTTCTACTCATGTACTTCCGACCACTAGTTGCTTCGCTTTCTGGAAGTCAAAGCAACCATTCACTCAACAAGGGCAACGGTTATATCTCCACACGATCCGAACCTTCAAGTCGCAATTACTCCAGCGCGGAAGCGACTTTTGATGAGAAGATTAGTGCAATTGACGTTGTTCGCGATGGGAAAACACCAACAGTAAAGTTATCATTGGCCAAAACTCCAAACGAGGGACGTCTGAAGATAATGCAACGGGTCAGCTGGGAAGTGGATTACGAGGATCAATCGAAGTTGAGACGCCCAGGTGCACTCGATCTAAACGAGGACGAATACGATATTGGTGTAGCAATGTCAAGCGCGAGCGATGAAGCGAGACATATAAGAGCAGGGAAGACAAGATCGCAAAGTGTCGATCTGGTTGAGGCAACGAGACGGTATGAACTATCGCGACCACCGAGAATACATTCCGGAAACCCAATGTCACCATTTGCTTGGACGGAAACGGAGACAGAAATGTCGCAAAGTGGCGCTAGTATGTCACACACAAACACAAGAGATGGCGAGACGTTCTGGAGATCAGATACCGAGAGCATTGGAGGATCATCTAAATCGGAGGCATCACCGCGACTGGAGAGTGGAGAGCGGAGATGGGATATTGAAAGGAACCCATTTCGAGATGGACAAAGCGTCATGCCCGAACCACTAGCAAAAGTCTACGAAGGACCTAGAGTCATAGAGATGACAGCATTTACAAGATCGAGGTCGAAAAGCTCACCAACGAAAGATCGGTTGGGAGGCAGATAGAGTCCTCAAATCGATCAAGGACAACAATAATGGATAATGATTTGATACCCCAACTCCTGAACCTCTCGTGCTCCGGCTTTCATGGTATTCTTCGACCGATAACATTTGATGATGAGCCATCGGTACGCAAAAGTAAGCTAAATAAAGAATAACAAAGACGGATTGTCTGGATAACAAAAAATGTATCGAATCGGCACGACTCAGATTCGAACTGAGAACTGCAGAGTTCCACGGGGGTACGCGCCGGGATTTACTCTTTCGAGCTGCTCTCAAACCCCTCTCCACCGTTGACGGGGAGACGACGGCACATCTGGTTCTGCTGTGCTAGCCATTACACCACCGTGTCTGGTTGAAGTCCGATTTCTTGCATGCTCACCAAATAAAATAGGACTCGTAGTGAGGGCCTTTGAGATGCTAATCGTATGTTAGGAGTGTATGACTCGAAAGAATGAATTGCTAATGGATGTCAAGTTAGGTGTGAGGGATGAACGCACTGCTATTCGAACCAATGAGGTATTTCTTCTTTCTGAGTAACAGTCTGATGCTGATGATTTGCTAATTCTATGATTGTTGACAACGAGGCAGTAATGATTGAACTTTCGCCATGGCACAATCCTCGACTATGATTGATCATACATGAGGCGATCTGACATGTGGGTGATCTAAACTAATCTACGGGGCAAAGTAACCGTTCAAAAGCGTGCTTAAAGTCTTCACAAGACAGTGGTTCTCGAAATGCTAGCAAACTGTGTTTTATTTTGAATCTGTTAATAGCAATGGTCTTATTCTGTGTGTTTCAGAGAGCGGCTTTGAAATGATTGCAATGTGCTGGCCGTGACGGAGTCTGGAGATGTGTTGATTTGAGGCTTGATCTCATTCGTTATGCTCGTTAATCATGCCATGTCATCACTTGCTTCGTAGTTGTGAATTTGTGTATCCACAATAAATATCACGTCCTTCTAGTCAGCATTACGCTTCAGTCGAACAGCCTCCCCCAGAGTGTATTGTGCACCCTTGCTCAAAGCGCTCGGAGTTTTCTAAGTCTAACTTTCAGGAGATGGATCGTTGAGTAGCATATCGGGAACATATAGCCCATGGGGAAGATTTAGATCGGATTGCGAGCAGTATCCTATTTCCGGGGCGCACATTAGTATTTCTATTTTTAGATCTAGTTACGAAGGTGAGATTATCACCCTGTCCTCAATCGGCGCGATTTGAGTAAAGTCGTGGTTAATTGGGATCATTGCAGCCAGAAACAAGAGATTGTTCGGTTGCAGAACTGGGAAATGACTTACCGGCGAGGAAGCAGAAGACGTAAAGTTCATTGTTGGGAGATAAGTAGACGGTGTCACTCGTGGTGTGTCTGAGCTCACTCGTGGTGTGTCTGAGTTCACTCGTGGTGTGTCTGAAATCACCGGGAGTTGATACCATCCATATGGTCGTCTAGGAAGGGGGCGAGCTTTCCTCTCCACTTCGACAACCCCCGTCCGTGCCATGATCAAATTCAGCTCTTCTTCGGCCAGGCCATCCAAGTGATCGAGTTTGAAGACTGGCTGGAGCTGGATAGCATATTTTCGGACCTGTGTTGGGCTTGGCCACTGCTTGGTAATAAGCAAATACCTCTGTATGCAATGATCCAATATTTTCCTATACACCTCCCTAACGGAAAGAGAGTAGTCTGCTCGAATGGGCGTCATTTCCCTGGGAAAGAAAGCAAGACTCAAAAGACCAAACAGCCGGTCTCGAATATCGGTGCACTGCGCGTCGTGATGTGCCATCAACAGCTCTTGCAGTTCAAGGCCTCGGTCAGATAATGAAAGTGTTAGATTATGCCACAGATTTCTCTGAGAAACCAGCTTCATGGCATCGTTGGCTTTGATTCGAAGGGCAAGTGGATGTTGATGAATTCGGCTGTCATCAATTTGGCTCAACTCATTTGACAGGGCCTGCAAAGAAGTCCATTGGAATGACGCTGTCCCACAAAGTACAGTCAACGTTTGGGCTAGCAGAATTTCTTGGACAATCCAGATTCGTCGCCAGTAGCCTCGATCAAACAATTTCGAAATGACGTTTCCTTCTTGATGAGACCAAACGGGTCGCATGCTCTGCCTTGCTATTGCTGTCTTGCATGGGAATTTGCGGATCCGTTGAATGGCAACATCACTGTTGTCGGATGCGGGGCCGAGCCAGATGATGACACAGGAGGCCTGGTAGTGGTAATTAGATTCTACTATGACCATGTTGGTATCAGCCTATACCTGCGAATATATCCTCTTCATAAGAGCAACTTGATGATTACGCTCGCCTGTACTGGACTGATTGATACACAAGGCGTCGATCCAGATGAGCTGCGTGGATCCTCTAGAACGATCCTGTCGCAAGAACAGTGCCAAATTTTGTCGCACAGTAACTGGTATATCATTGACCAAGATAGAGCATGCTGGCTCAGGATTGCCCCAGGTGTACGAAAGTGCTCGAAACTCGACTTCCAAAGAGTCCAGTGCCTGACGATGAAACCTACAGGCAACTGGCTGGTCATCTTGACCGGGAATGATTTCGATCAGTCGAATTTCTGTAATCGTAGTGTCAATAGGGATAGTGGCGTACAGGGTGGAGGCCATTTTTGGTTTTCACTTCTATGAGAGCTGCGACAGTTTGAGGTGGTTGTCGGTGTCTGCACAGCCCAGCGCTGCGGTCCCTCATTCTCGCATGAACAGAAAGCCTCATTCTGCCCGGTATATTGGACTCTTGATTCCTTTTCTAATCAGAAAGAGCAGAATCGATGAACGCATTGTGAGGCCTAGAATGATCCTAGCAGCAGGTATTCCAGTATTCTTGCACGATCATCGACAACTGAAATATGATAAACTGTCTTGCATTATAGTAAAGACGCGAGAAAGATAACCGTGAACGCCCCACCCCACGTGTACGTCCCACACCCTTATTTCATTTCCCCATCATGCAGAGAAAAATAAAGAATAACAACATAAATCCGGTCGATTCAAAGTCGGAATCCCGCGAAAGAGCCATCTCTGTAAAGCGTTCCCTCAACCGTTTCCACAATACTTCCCCATTTCATCGCCAACGGTATACTTACCGCTGATATGATGAACACCAAAAGTGTTATGCGCATCTATCCCGAACCTGTCGTCATTATGTGGCTCACCAATGTTATCCACGTCCAAGTCCCAGTCAATCAGATCCTCGTCATCTACTCTCTGGGCTGTCAGCAGAGAGATTTTATAGACCAAAAGTATCGTCATGTCCATGATTCTGAGTGAGATCAGGATACAAACCACCGTGCATCTGCGCATCCTCGAATTGGTTGCTGAAATCGTTGCCTAGGAAGAGGGAGCTATCACCTTCTTCTGGCACGCTGAAAGTGGCTCCGGGGCCTGAGGATTCCGCTACAGATGTGGTAGTTATCTCTGTAATCTCTGCCGTAACCACGGTGCGCTGGAGAGGGCTCGACGGCGCAGCAGGGCCAAGAGACGGAGCGCGAGATGAGCGACGCGATGCACGACCATGGCTTGGTGCAAGTGCAGACGATGGGTCCAGAGCGCCATTTGTCTCAACCGTGCTTGGTTGAACAGATGGTGCACGCGAGGTTCGGCGCGAAGGTGGACGCGATGCCTTGCGTGGAGAAGTCAGTGGCCCAAGAGATGGAGCGCGACTGGCTTTGCGAGGAGACGTCAATGGACCCAGGGATGGGGCACGAGATTGTCGACGAGCTGTTGTGGCAGGAATTGGGGGAAGATCTGCGAGTTGATCTAGAGTCTCTTCGCCACCAGGAGTGAAAGAGGCATCTGGCAGCTCGGACAGATCCAAAGAGATGGCGTCCTGGATAACAGAGGGAAGAACAGGCTCGATACTTGGAGCAATATCTGGATGTTTGTTAGCTAGGCTTTGAACAATTGCTTGACGGCTCTGCCGCTACCCTAAGCCAATGAGGTGAAGGAAAATAAAAGTACTCAAAAACACCAGCCCAAACAATGCATAAAATGGAAAGCTCACTTACCATCAGCAGGCTCCTCCTCTGCAAACCCTTCATCACTAGCTGCAGCAGCTTCATTTGCAGCTTCAGCAATGACCTCGGCCTCTTCGATAGCCTCCTCAATCTCGTCAGCTATTTCCTCGATCTCCGCCTCAGCAGCGTCTTCCAGAGCTTCGATGATGTCCTCTGCCTCATCACCAACGGCATCCTCAACAGCATCGGCGACCTCTTCAGTAATCTCGTCCAAGACTTGCTCGGCAACCTCATCGGCGATTTCCTCGACAATTTCTTCCGCAATCTCCTCTCCCACTTGCTCACGGATTTCGTCAGCAATCTCGTCAGCGACTTCCTCGCCAATAGCATGGGCGGCGGCTTCAGCCATTCCTTCCACGACGTCTGCTATAGCATCTCCTGCCAGTTCAGCGATTGACTCGTCTTGCTCGGCGAGAGCATCTGCTTCCTCAATAGCAGCCTGCTCGTCGATAGCTTCTTCAAGGGCTTCTTCGATGGCTTCTTCTGCTTCTTCTATGGCTTCCACGATGGCTTCTTGCTCGGCGGCAGCCTCCTCGTCGGCCATCTCAGCGTCAACGTTCTCAGATTCAGGTGCAGTCTCGCCGGCCATCTTAAGAATGTAGGTCCATTCAGCAGGTGACACTTTGCTTACGCTCAGTCGAGATTGCGTGAAGAGTTGCATGTTTTCAAGTCCGCTTCCCTTTGTATTGTCCGAGTGGCTGCGTAGCTCCGCAAGAGTGACGCTTTCTGGGCGATCGAATTTTTGGCGGAATTCGACGTGAACGTTGAACCATTTAGGGTTACTACGATCAGACTTCTCATCGTAGTAAGGATCAGCAGGGTCAAAGGCGGATTCTGGATGGCTGTTAGTCTAGTTCGTTGATGATATGAAATATTGGCTTACCATCAACAGTCGCCTCTCCGACAATTTCCATTATGCCAACAATGCCTGGAACCTTGACATTGGAGTGATAAAAGAAAGCCAAATCTCCCTTCCTCATCGCCTGCATGTGGTTCTTGGCAGCGTGGTTACGAACGCCGCTCCATGGTTCAGGCTCAGTTGTGTTCTTCAGATCATCAATAGAGAACTTCACATCTTTGCCCTTTTCGATCCGTGACTCAGGCTCTGCCTTTAAAAGCCAGTAATGGACTCCATTAGGACCCGTAGACGATGCATTAGCAGCAGGTTTAAGAATCTCTACCGATGGACTGGTGTCACGACGCTTCCGAGCAGCAGGTCCAGGGCTTGAAGCTCGCTTGCGTTTACCTGCAGTTTGCTTGACGGCTTTCTTTGGAGGAGCAGTCTTTGGCGGCTTTGGGGTAGCCTTTGGAGCCTTTGGTGTCGCCACCGTGCTCTTTCTTGACTTTGCAGCTGCCTTGAGTTGGCTGGATGGTTCAGCAGGAGTTGCAACTTTGCTTGCAGGAGTGGCCCTGGAGGATCTGGGTGTTGCTTTACTCGCGGAAGGCTCGGCAGGTGCAGGATCAGACGTAGCCGCAGGTGTGAGTGGGGTTGACGACTTAGGTGAAACCTTTGCAGAAGCACGAGAAGTAGCCTTCGGCGGAGCGGTTTTGGGCGCCTTTGGGGTGCCTCTGGATGTTTTGGGCGTTGCTGGAACTGCGAGTGTCTGTCTGCGGGAAGGTTTAGACGTAGCGGCTTTTGTGAGAGGAATTCTGGTGCGTCTCTTCGCTGGTGTTGGGCCCGTCTCTTCGGCTTCTTCGGCTGATAGTGGTCGCTTCGCACGGCCGCGAGAAGTAGTAACAGATGATGGTAAATCTGCCACCGGCTCTGCGGCAGGAGTCTGCTCAACAGCAGCCTTGCTAGCAGCTGATGGTCTTCCACGCTTCTTGGGTGTAGCAGAAGCCTCGGGTGCTGGCTGTTCATCTTCGGCTGCTTCAACAACAGCTACACTTGCACTTGACGGTCTTCCACGTCTCTTTGGTGTTGGCGCAGTTGGCTGTTCCTCTTCTTGGGCCTCTTCTTCTGGCTGAATAGAAGCAAAACTGACGGCTGAGAACCGCCCACGTTTTTTAGAAGTTGAAGCGGCCACCTCTTCCTGTGCCTCCAATTCAACAGCCTTGGATGCAGCTGACGGTCGTCCACGTTTCTTGGGCGTGGGTGCAGCATTATCGACGATCTCATTCACTTCTTCAGCAGCAAGCAGGCTGACAGCCGATGGTCTTCCACGACGCTTCGTGCCCGAAGCAGATGCCACTTCATGTACGACTGGAGTTGCGGCTTGACTGGCAGCACTTGGTCGACCGCGTTTCTTGGGTGTGGGTTCAGGTTGTGGCACAGCAGTCTCTTCTTCTTGCGCCTCTTCCACGAAAGGCTCCTCAACAGGCTCCGCTTTCTTTGCTCTTCCTCGACCCTTCTTGGCTGGTGGAGGGGGTGCTTCAGCCTGTTTTTCTTGAGCCTCTTCCACGACGGGCTCCTCGATTGGTTCTGGTTTCTTTGCTCTTCCTCGACCTTTCTTAACTGGCGGTGCTGGTTCTTGAGCTTCTTCTACGACTGGCTCCTCAACAGGCTCTGGTTTCTTTGCTCTTCCTCGACCTTTCTTAACTGGCGATGCTGGTTCTTGAGCTTCTTCTACGACTGGCTCCTCAACAGGCTCTGGTTTCTTTGCTCTTCCTCGACCCTTCTTGGCTGGTGGTGCTGGTTCTTCGACTGGCTCTTCTTCGGGTTCTACTACGGGGTCTGCCTTCCTCCCCCTTCCGTGACCCTTCTTGACTGGCGCTGGTGCTTCTTCTGCTGGATCTTCTTCCACCTCTTCTTCAACTGGTTCGGCCTTCTTCGCCCTGCCTCGACCCTTCTTCGCTGGCGCCTCAACTGGCGTGAGCTTTGTCTCTGACGTAGATTTTCCAGGGCGTCCGCGTTTGGGTTTCTCAGCCACGGGTTCAGTTTCGGGTTCAGGAGCAGCAGCTTTGTGAGAAGCGCGTCCCTTTGCAGCCGGTTTCACAGGCTCCTCTAGCACTTTGGCAGCAGCACCACGTCTGCCTCTGGCTTTGGGAGCGGATTCTGGCTCTTCTTCAGGTTCCGGCTCTTGAATTGTGACGCGTTTTCCTTTTCCTTTCTTCCTTGGCGCCCCCTCCACGATTGGTTCTGGTTCTGGCTCGGGTTCAGGCTCCGGCGCCCTAGCAGGTCTGCCGTGCCTGGGCTTTGTTGGTGCTGGGGTATCCGCGACAAGGCCAGTAGCTTGGGACTTTTCTTGGTCTTCTTCTTGTGCAGCGGTTGGTCGGCTGCCTTTTGCGTGTGTTTCTTCCTCGACGGGTTTGGCAGCCTTTGCAGCGCGACCACGCTTCTTAGGCGCGGAGCTCTCAGCAGCAGCTTCTTCAACGGCCTCGGCGAGCTCTTCAGTCAATTGCGCGGAGGCAGGTCGTCCACGCCTCACAGGCCTAGCCGGAACAGCTGGTAGATCTGGTTCGACTTCGACAGTCGCATTTTTGGCTGGTCGACCGCGTTTCTTTGGCGGTTCTGGTGCTGATTCTTCCGGCGCGTCGTCAACAGCGGGCTTGGAAGCCTTTGATGCCTTGGTCGCGCGTGCAGGCTTCTTCGCTGGTGGTTCCTCTTCAATTGCTGGTTCAGCAGTGCGTTTGGTACGAGAAGCACGCGTCGTCGCAGGTTCAGCGGCGGTGCGCGTCTTCGAGGCGGCAGTTGCCTTTGTCGCGCTGGCCGCAGCAGCTTTGCCTTTTTTGGGAGGCATTGCCACTTCTCACAACGGAATGTTTATGTGTCAGTGGAATGTCGATTAATGGATGGTGTTGCGATTGCGAGTTCAAGTTGTTGTTGATGCTCAGAGCGACGAAGGGAAGTGGAGCGTGGACATGACTAGCCGCGAACATGGGCGAGAAACGCCTCGACGATGATGAAACAACAACAGATCCCGGGATATTCCAGAGGGTCCATCTGGGCCAGTGTCTGACAATCAAGAGAAATATGTAAAGCTCTGGTCAACTGCCAGAGCTCTCAAGACTCAATCGCACCCACTTGGTCTTTCAGTGGAATGAGACTGTGCAGAGCGTCTAGCTTGAACTGCTCTTCATTGGTCAGCTACATCTTTCTTGTCATTCAATTATTTACGATTGCATTTTCAGATCAGATCAGGTTCCTGGAGAATTTCCGGGTAACTCATACATCAAACATCGCATCACAGCTCAATCAAACACAACATAACAACGAGTAATTGCTCTTGATTGCAACTCCTAGTATGCTACGTAACATCCAGCTGCCGCAGATGTGCAACTTTTATCCGTTCGTTGAAACCATCAACCATGCACGAAAATCATAGAGAAACTCCCTTCCCCAGCCTAACAATTAGTAACGCTTGCCCTCACGAAGAACGTCACCAAACTCCTCCAAAGGACTTCGGATGAGCTTAGTGTCTTTCCACAAGTTGGGTGTCAGGAAGCCGTATGTGTTGGAGACTGCCTGAAATGTGGCCTTGAGGGTGTTCTCGAGGGTCTTGGTGGATCCGGCGGAGGAAGTGTATGCGTCCTGGACACCGGCGAGTTGGAGAAGACGCTTGACGGCTGGGGAGGCGACGAGACCGGTACCACGTGGAGCTGGGATGAGCTGTGGGATGTTAGTGAATTGTGAAAAATAATATGGAATCACGAATACATACTCTGACACTGACGGAACCGCACTTGCCGCTCTCCTTGGTTGGCAGAGAGTGAGGCTCACCGAGGTTGGTACCCCAGTATCCTCTTCGGATTGGGACGACGCTGAGCTTTGCGATGATGATGGCGGCACGGATGGCAGTTGCGACTTCCTTGGAGGTCTTGATTCCGAGACCGACGTGACCCTCAGAGTCTCCGATAACGACGATGGCCTTGAAACGTGTTCGTTGACCGGCACGGGTCTGCTTCTGTACAGGCTTGATCTATACGTCGAAAATCCGTTAGCCAATGTTCCACAATTCCGTTCGCAATCCATGTATCAATTCCTCCTCATTGAAATCCATATTGTAATTCCGAACGCACCTTCATAACCTCATCCTTCAACTTTGGCAAGAAGAAGTCGACGATCTGGTACTCCTTGATGGGGAGAGAGTGTAGGTAGATCTCCTCCATGGACTTGATCTTTCCGGCCTTTACCAATCGACCGAGCTTGGTGACTGGCTGCCATTCCTTCTCCTCACTCTTTCCACCTCCGCGTCTTCCACGACCGCGTCCACGTCCTCGTCCTCGGTCACCTCCACGGTCACCACGTCCACGATCTCCGAATCCGCCACGGCCTGCTGGTGCTGGTGCGTCAGCCATATTTGTGATGTGTGAGAATTCGGTGGGGGAAGACTGCGAAATGTAATGTTAGCGATTTGAGTTGAGTTTAACTGAGAGCACCTTCAAGAGTGCCTCTGGCGTGTACATACCGAATTGCTCGATGCTGCTGCGATTTGTTCAAAATTTTGACCCAAACTTGATGTGTGCGAAAGTCGATATTCAAGGCCCCACTTATTTTGCCAAGCCGCTAAAAATACGGCCTGAGGAACCAGATGTCTTTCTTGAAACAACAAATCGAGGGACATCGCGATCAAAGCAGCTTAGGGACACTCATTGAGATATAAGAAGTTAGCTGACCCTTTATGACTATTCTGTCATCATCTCGAATCCCACCATCATAATACGCTCGATATCAAGCTTGTGTGCTTGCGTTGTGGTCACCTGGAGGGAACATTAAAGAGCAAGGAATAGGAACAGGACTCTCAATATCAGAACTCAAATCAATCTCACAATGCCGATTCAAGCGGGCCAAACCATCATAAGTGACACCGAAGAGTTCGACCACCAAGCCATCGACGCAATCCGCAGCAGTCTTCATCACCTTCACAGTGGCATAGACACCTTCCTCCAAAAGGACTTCGTCCGTCTAGACCCACTAGAGAATGTAGAAAACACAGGTCTCCCGTCATGGTAAACAATTCTCACCTCTCCCTTCCTTATACCCATACACAAGCCCATCACTCATCACCTCACGAGCAAATCACGTGTCTAATACTAATTCGAATCAAATTGAAGGTCAACAATCTACCACGCAACAAACAACATCTCAACCAACCTCCTAGCAACAGCAAAGCTAATAACCCTCCACCAAACATTTCTCCAGCAAGCCCATCCCCACCCAAACAGCACCTACCCCGTCGACAGAACGCACATGATCTCCGAACTGTTGCGTCGCCAACCAGGTGCAGATGCTCAGGGTTGGCTAGAAAGTACTCTCGCTCTAGGACAGAATGTAGAAGCCGAAGGGGCGGAAATGAAATCAGCGCAGTGGCATGAGCTTTGGGAGTTTGCGGATTGGAAACATAATATTGTGGGTAAGGAGGTGTTTGAGGGGGCAGGATTGGAGGAGGGTGGTGAGGACGAGGATGATGATGAGGAGGAAGAGGACGAGGAAATGGGAGGGGAGGGAGCTACGGGTGAGGAGAAGGGGAAGGAGAAGGTGGTGGACAATGCGGGACCACTTATGCCCTTGGAGGATATTTTGAGGTACATACATTCGGGAGGTGTTTTGCCCGTGGGTGGTCCACCTAATTCAATGGGCTGAATTGGGCCGGCTCAGCTCATTGCTTGATTAACATGAAGAGTATCAGATAGAACAGCAAGACATGAATGTATGAACAATGGAGATAGCTCAGCGCCAACCGCCGATTCAATTCGACGAGATTTTATGGTATTAAAATATTAATATTCCAAACAAAGCAGGTGCTCCCTTTCAACCTCTTCTGCGAGTGCTTGGGCTCTTTCCCTTGTTTATTTGAGCTCCTGTCCTGACAACTGGCACTCCATCCGCACCTGTAACCTTCAACGCCGGCGCACTCTTCTTGCTGGCAGGCGCATTCCAGTAGTAAACCATCTGTCCAGCAATGATAGCATTGAGCGCGAAACCTGCAATGAATCCGTAGAGAATGAGTGGATCATCAACCTCCTGAATGGTCGTGAAAACACGGGCAAGAGATCCAGCGAGGAAATTGAAGACCTTTGTAAGTTAGCATTCACCACGAATGATCTTTGAAAGTGTGACCAAAAACTTACAGCGAAAGCGCTCAACTGTCCTGTTCCACCTTCTTTCCAGATGGTCAGAATCTGAGGTAGCTTGCTTCCGATTCCTAGCAAACCAGCACCTGCTTGCAACATGCCCATGGTCTTCTCATCAACGACACCAGGCTGGAACATGGCGAAGATGGCGGCGGCGAGTCCTGCCACCAAGACGGCTGCTCCTGCGCTCTTGCCTCCATAGTGCAGGACCAAGCATGAGATGGCCACATTCTGCAACGCGATCAATGCGCTCTCTCCGTATGTGCTAAACGGGTTCCCCTGGCGGACATTGTATGCGAACGCGATGAGGAAAGATGACGTCTCGAGGAGGTACGAGAGGAATGAGACACCCGCCGCAGATTTCGAGTTCAAAAGCTTGAGCAACTGTGGGACTTTGACAACAGCACTGGCGCCGATGATTCCGATTCCCAGGCCTTTACTGATGCCCAACTTAACACAGTCTGGGTAGTTTATTGGATCAATGTCGAGAATTAGGTGCTTGTAGCATTGTGGACCTAGGAGGTTGTTGCCGATGGTGTAGAGAGGGGTGGGGAGGTTATGGGTGATGGGCTGGAGGGCGGAGCGGAGGGCGTCCATGTTGTTGAATGGATCTGATGAGGGACTTTGATTGTTTGGTGATGGTGAGATGTTTATTGATGTCTGTCGTAACCTGGCCTTAGTGATCACTCCGATATAGGGGGTAAGTACGGCTTGCCGGATTAAAGAAGCCGTGACCTGGACCATCAGTAGGCGAAAATGTGGTCGACGATATCTGAAGTCAAACTATAAATTGTTTATTGGAATCTTTGAGTAGGCCCGTTTTAAATCTTAGAAGATGGCAATTTTGAGTATCCTTGGACCGAGAAGCTGCACTTTGTTTTCCTACTGCTAGCCTGGGCTCGACTTCTCAAGTTCACTCAGTCTCTAGTATTACTGCAGCAGAAGGACACTGGATCTGTTCTCCATGTCTTGATTCCCTCATTTAGCTCCGGAATGCTAATACACTCTCCCTGATCTGGAATCCTGCAGTTCGGCAGAATAGTTGCTGATATCCCTTGGCGCTAGCTTTCTGGCGGGCATCAATTGTCCCGCCTTTCAAGCCGTCACAGCTACAAATAGAAATGAAGGACCCCGCCATGTTGTTTCGGCCGCAGTCGAGCGGGGGTCTGGTGTCTTTGGTAAGCAGCAGCGGAGAGATAGATGTCTATCATTTCCTACACCATGTTTGCAGGACCGGTGGTCTGGCACACTATCTTGCCGGCCTCGATAGGGGAGCGCTGTTGATCCCATACTTATAGTTAGGCATATTTGCATGCTCTGCTCCTGTCCTTAAGTCTTCATTGTCGTCTTTTCGTTTATCAAACCTCAATATTCATTTGCTTTCAGCCTCGTAGAAACATCGTCTGTTCTGCGATTCCCACATCTCAACCTTCTTTCCGATTATATCCATTTCTTACTCCGCTCAAAGTCGACATCAATCGAGTCAAAGAACCCAAGGAATCGTCGTTTCCTTCATCATTACCACAAATTAAAAATGCCAATCACGCTCCCCCTTCCAAAGACCATGAAAGCATGGAAGTACTCTGCAAATGGTACACCACGAAAGGCACTCAGTCTCGATCCCGCGTACGCGGTACAGGAGCCCAAAGGTGCAGAGATCCTCGTCAAGATTGAGTATTGCGCTCTTAACCCGGTCGGTGCTGTTACCATAGCCACAATCCCATCAATCATGAGAAAGTGTCCAGCTGTTCCAGAAATCGACTTTTCTGGTACCGTTGCCGCTGTTGGTCCCAAAGCTCCACCAGCATTTCCTGTGGCATCCAAGATCTGCGGCTCCTTCACGGTTGCCTGGAATCGGAAGGGTTTTGGAAGTTTGGCCGAGTATGCTATTATCTCGGAAGAGATAGCCGGCTTTTCACGGGTACCAGAGGGTGTAAGCATGGAGGAGGCAGCCGGACTGAATTGCACTGGTCAGACCGCGGTTCTCATGTGCGAGAAAGCGGGAATCAAAGGTGGTGAGCGCATCTTGGTCAACGGTGGTAGTGGTGGTGTCGGTACCATGGTCATCCAGATTGCCAAAGCCATGGGGGCAAAAGAGGTGGTGGCGACGTGTTCTGAAAAGAATGCTAGCCTTGTGAGAGAGTTGGGAGCTGACGATGTTATCGACTACAAGGCGCATGATTCTTTGACCAAATACTTGACCGAGAAGTATGGTGCTGAGCCTTTCGACATCATCCTGGATACCGTGGGCAACCAAGAGCTCTACACAAAGTCTCCTGGTTACCTCAAGCCTGATGGACCCCTCGTCAATGTTGGAGTCAATGAAGGCGTCAAGACGATGCTGTTGTGGGGCAAGAATGCGATTCTGCCAACGGCTCTTGGTGGAGTGCCGAGGAAATATATCATGTTTACGACGGTTCTTGACATGCGAATGTCTGGCGTTGTTGCTGACTTGGCTGAGGAGAAGAAACTGAAGCCGATCGTTGCTCAGACTTTCACGATGGAGGATGCTCATGAGGTAGGTGGTTGTCCTTCTTCCCATCGTGTACTGATCGCTAACCATATCGAAAGGGTTATGATCTCCTGCTCAGCCAGAGAGCCCGCGGGAAAGTTATCATCAAAGTCCAGGATGAATGAGCGTCAGGCTTTTCGTATTGTTGCAGCCATGCTCAGCGTTGTTTCGATGATTCTTTAACTTTATCTTTGGCTGTATTGTACTGAATTGGTCCACATATAATGACACATTCTACTTGCTGATGCGTCGGGAAATAGTTGACCTACAAGAGTGATGATGAAATCTCCTAGTAGAGGCGAACATCTCCGCTAGGATTAAGAGAGGAAGAGTAAAATTATCGAACCAGGTGGAAAGGCACCCGTACCCAACGTCACTGGGGATTCAATTGGTGAAGACGATCGTGAGCATTACCGCCAAATTCTTGTCACCCACGGGCAAGTACTATCCACTTTTCGCCCCGGGTTACCATACTAAGGTACACCAGTCATGTCCTCTCCCTTTGCGTTCCTAAAGGGGAAGGGAAGTATGGACTAGTCCATCGTCGTTGACAGAGAAGTTGTTCCACTTATTGTAGGCACCGGAGCTGACGTGACCACCAAGACCGTGACCCAGAAGTGTGTGGCCCTATTCATGACCCAACATTCACACTCCTCTACACACCTCTCATCACCACCACATCCTACCCTCCTTGAGCCATCCATCCTTCATTCCTTGCTTCACTCACTACTTACTCTACACTCACGTACAGCCATTCTTATCCCTCCCTTGCCTACCCTCTCGATCACTACCGCCGGTACAGCTCGTGTGTTTGCAAACCTGCACCACCTCCCTCCCACTTTTACCTTTTCCCCATCATCCACCTCAACTCGACCAACCACAATGGGTTCCATCCTGGAAGCTCGTGCTAAACTCAAGGTCCCGCAGGCCTTCTACGACTGGTGCCACGACCTCCAGCATTGCTCTGCAATAGGCTGGGATGAGCCATTGGTTGATAGAAGCAAGCCAGACATCTTCGCAGACCTTGTCGAAGCCGCATACAACTCGCTCAAAGCTAACAACTATGACTATCGAGTACTTGGCTTATACATTTGGTCATCGACTAAACTCCGCCCAGTCTACTCTAACGAAGAGTATGGTTTCTCCGACATCAAATTTCTCAGTTTTGCTCAAGAGAACCGCGCCCCTCTGTGCCTTCCAGTCCAGTTCCTCCGTCTTTACGATGAAAACATTGACATCCGCCTGAAACTTGGTGGTGAATGGATTACCCTCCGCGCTTTCCTCGACCTCCTCGTCCTCGCCACACCGGTCGACCCAGCCAAAATGGCCTGCATCTGGAAGGAAAGCGGTCAGAGCTTCCGCATTCTAAGCCTCCCACGTGAGCTCCGCGATCAAATCTGGTACTATGCTCTCTTCGAGAAAGAATCTACTATCGTCACCCCATTTCGCTTCTCCCGTCACGGCGCAAAGATCGTGCGCTGTCATCAAGGATCGTTTCACAACGTCGCCTTGATGGGCCCGGAGATACACCGGCAGGTCCAAGAAGAGGTCAAACAGATTTTGTACAACAAATCCGCCTTCAACTTCCGTTTTACTCTCGCCTTCAGTATCTTCCAATCCAGCATTCGTCCCCAAACCTGGAATATGATCCGCAAATTGGAGCTCGAGTTTGGATATGAACAGTGGCTCCGTATTCTGGGCGCTTGTCTGTCAACAAGAGTACGCTTTGCTGGCTGTCGTTCCTTGGCTGGCTTGAAGACTCTAAAGCTGAAGGTGCTGAAGATCTCCTTTCGTACGCCATCGGATCTAGAGATAGGCAGGTCTAGACTTTTCTATGACAACAAGGGATGCCATACCAAGGTTGTCCAGTGGATTGTCGCCTTGTTGGTTCCCGTGCTGGCCGAAGTCGATATGAAAGAGTTGAAGGTTGAAGGCTATATCAAACACGTCCAGAAGGAGCGCTTCTTGGCACGCCTCAAGTATCGTAAGAATTTCAACGAGGTCAAGGACATCAAGCCTGAAGATTTGGTGGAGGATGGTGACGAGAGCGGAGGTGTCTCTTTGGAGAGTCCAAAAGCTAAGGTGATCATGGCAGCAATGCCTGAATATACTGAAAAGCCGGAGGAATTCGACATGATGTACGATCCCGATGAGATATATCCGGAGCAGGAACTGTAATTTCTCTCCCCCTCTGGTCGCTGGCGATGAACTAACACGAAGCAGGCCACCAACTTGCGTTTGCAAGCATCTGTGCACTCTTGATGGTGAGGAATTCTTGAAGCATTTGGACGACGATGACATGAGTATCCTTGGGTTGTGAAATGGGATTGGAGAGAACACTGATGATAGAAGTGGATAGGAGAGACAGACTGAGGCTGACAACACTATTCTTCAAATTTTGGTGGAATAGACCATACTCGACCAGGGCTGTAGAACGAACTTGGACATTTTTGGAAAAGCCTAGGAAGGGAAGACTGGACAAAAGAGCTAGGAGAAAAAAAATCGGAACGGTACTATATGAATGGGTAAGAAATTGGGATGGTCAGTCCGGGCTCAAAAGCGAAAAGGTTTTTAGTATGCATTTGCAAGCCGCTTTGTTTTCGACACACAAGGAATTTAGAGGCGTGTATGGTTTCAGCACCGGCGATTATTCTTCCACGAATTGATTTGGGCGCATGCATCAACGAGCAGTCCAGGAAGAAAGACTGAGGAAGGGATTGGGGTTGATGAGAGGGTCTATCTTACCACAGGAACTTTCATTTGCCCCTATTTTGTTACTCTGTCAGCTCCTACATTATTTTTAAAACTCAAAATGTTCATATACAAAGTATTCTTTCAACACCAACTCTTACATCTAGAGCTCTTGACATGTTTGGCTGGCTGTGATTATACTGTGTGCGCTTTGGTCTTGATCGATAAATGGAATATTTATTTTTATAAACGACATCAGTAAAATGGCAAAAATGTGAAATACGGAGTGTTAGAGGAATATTCGAGAAGAGATAGTAGGAACGAGAGAAAGCCTATGTCCACATTACGCTTCAAATAAAAATAAATGGGCATCGATCTTTCAATAATAGCTACATCCACAACGATCATTTCTTTCCTATTGCAAACACGATGATTGAGGTTCAAAGATGCTACTACAATCCTGTATTTTTTTCTTAGATCACCAAGAATCCATTGATATTGACATCGATTTGTGCATATGCTATCAATTCTAGCATCTCGAGAATGGGCATGAAATGGTAAATATAGGAAATAAGGTTATGACTTTGAATTCGAATAGAAGCTAAGGGGGATGAGAGATGACCGAATGATCTCCGCGTTTTCTTATCGCCAGTACTTAATTCCGTGAAAGTCAATCGACGACCTTTTGAGTCCAACTTCAAGACACCCAACTGCTACAAGTCCGACATATCTTGCTCAATATGAAGCTAAAAACATCCACTGCCCCCAAGCAACGATTCAAGAGACGGAAGGAGGTACCGCAACCCGAGGTATGACATCTCGACGGCCCTTTTACGTCCTCCGGTTAGCATGAATGGACGATCAGATCTACAAATCTCAATCTCCTCTCCACCCAAAAGCATCCTTACTTGGGCTGCCAGTTGAACTTCAGCTCCAGATCCTCGAGCACATTCTTTCCGACGTGGGTACCATTCAGGTTCGCTCCGTCGATTTCGTTCCGTTTGACAATCCATCATGAGCTCGGTCCCGACGAAGAAGCAGTGAAGGGCACCTCGCTCTCTATCGGAAGCCTTGTCAGCGGCCTTGTGAAGGCTAGAAAATTGAAGCGACTTCAAATCACTTTTGTATTGTCCTCCAACTTTCAGAGTGATGTTACGTTGCCTTTTGGCTTGGAATACGAGAACGAATTGGAAAGGCTTCTGAGCCCATTTAGGCTCCTTCGTGATATGGAGTTCGTCGACATCCAGATCCAAGGTGTTTATATTCTGTACCTACTCATTTAAGATACCTCATTGACACAGCCAGCGGCCACTGATGATATCGATATCCCACTTGATGCGGATTGGATCAAGACGATCTCTGACAGTTTCCACCACTATCTGCGCAACCTCTCCGAAGACATGTGCTCTGGCCCAGAGATTTGCGGAAAGACACCCAATGTCAATTTTTTTCTACGCTACCTTGACGCACACAAAAGTCTTTTCAAGTGCGTTGAAGGGAGGATGGGTTGGGTCAGTGATAGGCACGCATCGAATCTGCTCGAGGAAGCTTGGGAGGTGTGCCAACGTGGAGATTTAGAGGCTTATGAAAAAGTGGTGAAGAATACTGAAGAGCGGTGGCGCAGCATTCAATTGGAGAAAATCCTGGAAACTTTGAGCTCATTTGATAGTCGAGCTTCATACACGAGCTGTCTTGACTAGCTGATTAGGTCTGTCCTGTTTACAGGTTTGAGGTGAGCGACTGGATTCAACAGAGTATAGAGCCTACAGGGCCTAACGTAGCATGGATCAGATTGGATCCACCTTAAAGATACCATTCTTACTCTTCCTGGGTGGTCGCCACGGTTCAACTGCTGGGTCTTCTTCTTCACTACTTCTGCATTTTGCAGCCTAAATCAGCACAAACCAAAGTCTAACCCCGGGGCTGTGTACGGGCGCTCATTAACGAAGTTTTGGGTATGGTCTCTCTCAATCGAATTCTCATGTGACAGTGCATACTTCAAATGAAGTCAGAACCATGTTCTCCAGACCACGATCGTATTCTGCAGCTCGTCCAAGTAATTCCCCATGGGCAACTAGACGGCAGTACTCAAAAGGCGACGTCATACTGTGTCCTCCATTACAATGCAATAACAATTCGGCCTAAGAATCTTCCAAGGTTGCTACATGAAGGCAAAGAGCTTGGTTCTATCTTCAATTCGAGCAAGACTCCGTGCGCGATAGCTCCATACTTGCAGTGCTTTCGACGCCGCCATACCAGAGCAAATCTTGCGATCCAATGGGCATTGCAGTAAGGCTGTTCAGAGAGAGCTGAAAATCTAGGTTTATCCTCAAAGGCAGCGGCTCAGTACGCGCGTAAGCCCTCGGAATGGAATTGACTTTTCTTTGACATTGAAAAAAAAAAATTGCAACTTTGAATACGGAACGGTTCGCCGGCTTCCACGGCCATCCCAGATATTGAGAGGATCCTGAGAATACCAAATGAATCGTCGGGGCCAGGACTTGGATGGGCTCTGTGGGCGAGAATACTCTGGCTCGGGAAGTCCGTCTTCCTTGGAATGCGGATTGGTCTGGTATTCCTTCGCGAACCATTTTCCGAGCACGTGGAAGGTCCAGTTTTACCCAAAGATGAATTCTGCTTCCTGACGCAATCATAATACTGTCGGCGACAAGGAGTCTGCATAATGACCAGATCTCTTTCGGTGTATCCAATTTTCGTCCTGATCTCAGGATAATCTGCGAAATCAATCGTGGATACAGAAAGAGAAAGAATCGGTTGGTCACGCAACGACCGACAACGACGAGCACAGGCAACCCAGCAAGATCGAGACTGACATCACGTGCGATGACCCAATTCGAGCCCAAGTAGTTCATATCCAGGAACAAAATCCATCTCAATCGACGTACCAGCGTAATGAACGCCCTCAATTCGATCGCTCGCAGGATGAATAAGGTACATGTGACAGAACGACTTCGAATCTGGCAATTGCAGTGCACCCCTGGGTAATTCACTCGCTCTACAATACCATTACTCTACGATCTCCTAATGGTCAAAGTGCTCAATATCCAATTTCGCTTCAAGCAACCACGGCTTAGAACGGTCCGGCATCTTGCTCCTACTCTCCCCAGAAACGAATTTATGCGGATATAACCAGCCTAAGATTTTTGCTGAACCATTGACGCCGCAAGCGGATTCCCGCCCGCCCGCATGAGCAGAGTGCAGATCGTATTCCTCCGCAGATCCTGGAGTCGATTTTGGACGACCACACATCAAGTCCGCGCTACTAAATATGTGTGGCTGTTATTCTACAGATGAGACGCCATGCGTTTGATCGCTCCATTGTAAGCTGAGCAGAACACGCGGCACATGCAACAAATGCATCACCCAAAAATATCTCCACACACCCGCCATAAGCATCACCTAAACATAACCATGATGAAAACAAATCAAAGCACGCAAACGATCTGGTCTTCCTCGCAAACAATGATTAATGAACGAAACCAAACTCCTCCGAGAACACGTTATCGGTTTTACATGAACGGTTTAATCTAAATAGGGCCGATCCACATCAGACTCTGCTCCAAACAGCACAACCGCACCGAGCTCGTCTCCCTGGAACATGGAACAATCTAGAAAGATAATGTACCCACGCATCCACTTGAGTAATAATCTGCGTCGACTCGCTGGGTCGTCTTAATGTGGATGAGATAATCGCGCCCAATGCGAAGGTTCTTCCATGCTCAAGTAAATGAATGCGGCCGTACTGTTCAAAGTGGTCCTTGTTAATTTTAGGTAAAGGGAGTTTTGATTACAGCATTTGTGGAGTTATTGCGCAGACGGGTTTGTTTGCAAAAAGTGAGGTGATTGGTTTGGTGAGATCAACAACAGAACGAAGAGGAACAAACGATTATTGAAACATCCAATTGCTAACAACTCTAAATGCGAAGTAGTATGCCTCACAAGAAGCACAACAGACGACCTGTATACAGACAAAAAATTGAACAGCAAAACCTGATTTTTGAAGGTACCAAGAGTATTACACTAACCCGCACTCAAGCGGTAGTTTCGCAGACAGAGAGAGTTAAAAGAGAAAAATTTGCAACTCCCCAACATCCAACCACAAACAGAAATAGTGAATATTCACATCAGCTGTTCCAATATCCCATCATGATTGAATGCTCCACCCCAGAAGTCCCAGTCGTAAATAGGTTGAAACGCTTATAGAGCGAAGACGACAGCAGCGGCAGCGAAGGCACCAGCGAAGGAACCGGCAACAGCGCGAGGAGCGGCAGCACCAGTGTAGGTAGCTGGCTTTGGTGCAGAGGAAACGGTAGCAGTGGCTGGCTTGGCACCAGCGGCACCGGCACCAGCAGCGGAAGATCCAGAGCTGCCGGAGGAAGATGAGCCGGAGGAAGCACCGCTCGATGAAGAACCAGCGGAGGAAGCACCACCAGCGGCAGCTGGAGCGGAAGATCCGGAGGAAGAAGAGCCGCTTGATGGGGCAGAGCTGCCTGAGGAAGCGGAGGCGTCGGAGGAACCGGCTGGGGTGTCCTTGAAGGCGTCGATACCCTTCTGGAGAGCGACGTTGATGCCAGCGGAAAGGGTCTCAGCGAGGGACTTGACCTCTGGTGGGACCTTGGAGGAGATGGCGGCCTGTAGGCCCTTGGCACCAGTCAATTGGTCCTGGAGGGACTTGTAGACGGTCTGACCCTGGCCAGCGGTGACGAGAGCATCCTTCTTTGAGATCAGGTCGGAGACGACAGACTCGAGGGATGATTGCAAGTTCTGGACCTGACCCTGGATCTGGACGGAGTCGGTCAAGGTGATGGAGGAGGCACCGTTGACGGTCTCAATACCCTTGGCTACAGCATCCTGGGCCTTCTGGGAGGCAGCGAGGAGAGGCTTTGGGTCACCGGAAAAGCCCTTGACAGTGGTGTCGAGGTCACCGACGACGGTGTTGATGCCATTGACGACACCAATGATGGTCTGGACCTGACGCTCCAAGATGGAGGCGCTGGCGGCACCAGAGACGGCGAGGAGGGTGAGTGCGGATGAGAACTTCATTTTGATTTTCTGTTGTTGTTGGATTGAACGAGTGTGAGGGTGTTATAAGCTAGAGGTTAAGAAGACCTGTTGATGGATGTGATGGTACAGTTGTGGATGAGGCTGGAACTATCGAAACGCGATGCCCGTTTATATACGGCGTGGACTGCATTAGAACTTGGATGACATGGAGAATTTAGACTTCATCTAATTGTTACCAGCCAAATCTGATTGTGGCAAGGGTGCCTAGTACTTGCGTGGATGCCATAGCTGGGAGTGATATGTGCTGCGATGGGTAGATGCGCACAAACAAATGGGCCAGTGTGGTGTGCACATGGGCAGCCTCGGCCGCGCATAGAGAGCTTTTCGAAAGTCGTTGTCTCACGATTGCCGTTACAGGAAGACAAGCGAAACGCCAGCAAGGTGACCCATGCTCCGACAGGGTACACCCACCAACAACAATCTGGGGAAATTCGATGCTGCCATCAGAACTTGTCCACAGCCATCCACACCTTGGGTTGTTCGCCGTGGAGCGTCATAAAGCACGCGACGTACTCTCATTCGCCGTGCGCTGCGGCCAGGATCGTAGTACGAAGAACTAGATCCTCGAGCTTTCAATTACTACTGTTAATTGTCCATAGGGCCTCATTTCTTCGGAGATAGGTACCGTACGTGCTCGCTCTCTTTACTGGGATCGAAGTGCGTTCCTGACAGGCAAGAACCTGCAGGGCAACTCGAGAGCGGCGAGGGAACAAAACACAGCAGTGATCGCCAATGAAAATCGAAACAAACACAAGCCTGGGCCTATGAGGGTCAAACAAACATATGGGAGCGGACGTAAGTATATTTGGAGCATTAAGGAATCCGTAAACGCAAATTTGTAGTTCCAGCGGATTGGCTGGTACATCTCAAAAGCCTTCACTAAGACTTACGGATTTGTCAATGACAGGACCCTTCGATCCTTCCATGAGAATTCCTGGTGGTGTGCTGGATTCCGAACTTGCTTCACACGTGCTGGAAGACTAATCCTAGACGGACATAACGCGCTGGATGCAAGTGCGGCAAAGGCCCAGGGAGCGAGGACGCAAAGTGGGAGCTGTTTTGGACCCACATCGAGTTAGCAGACGACCGATCTCATCACAGAAAATGATGCCATACTGAAGATCATGGTCAATAATAAGCCTGTAAATGCTGTATAATGAGAAGATTCCATGTCACATCTTCCTCCTCCGCTCCCGATAGCGTTTCGATTTTCACATGACGAAACGGAAAATTGGTAGTCAAATACATACGTGAGATCTTGGCAAGTAAACAAATTCATGCAACCTGGGAGAGCGGACCATCCCCATGGGAGTCCGAGAGCCAGTTCGTGCGAAAGCAGAATATAGAAAATGACGTTAAGGTGAAATAATCAGGATCTCTTTCTAATTTGTTGCTCCACAATATCACTTTGACCCACAACCAGGGGGGTACTTCTCGATATTAGTAAATGCTGGCATATTGATAGGTATCCTATCCAACGGTCGTATCGTTTTGAGTTTTCCACACGTGACGCAATCCCGGTCGCAGAGCCTCAGAAACTACCCAGATCTAGCCATTCTTCCACGAAGGCAAGTTGTCGCCCTTCTTTCCTCCCGCCCTCGATGAATTTGGCAAATTCCTCGAAGCTCAACCTGCCAGATCCGCCTCGGGTGTCGATTTCCCGATTCGCATCGTCGAGAGAAGCAAGCACACGGAGTCGAGTGTCAGGTGGTGGGCTTTCAGGCGTTTTCCTCTCCGCTTCGTTCTTCTTGTCACCGATGTCTTTCTCCTGAACTATCGCATTGTTCCATCCTAAGACGACAGATGTGAATCGTTCAATGATGTCGCGATCTGACCCTCGAGAAGCTCCATTTGTCGTCCGCTCTTGCCGAGGAGGTAGATCAACTAGTTCTCGGTACTCTTCGACGCTGTTCGGCTCGTTGAAATGGTCTACCTCTATGGTTTCTGAATACTCGGGAGCAGGTCCTGGGGCTGCATGGCGTCTCCATCCAAAGCGTCGATGCGGAGTCGAAGGACCACGTACAACTTGGGTTGGGTCGTACTCCAGTGGACGAGGCTCGTCTTCAGAATTTGGTCGAAATTGTGGCATGGTAGGATCGTAGTGCACATTCCATCGTTCAGGCGTCTCAAAGGTACCGATTGGCTCAGCAACGCTTTCAGAGGTCCGCGACGACTGGACAGACGAGACGACGTCGGACTCCACTTGGTCTGGTGAGGACTCAATTGTTGGCAAGGAATCTATGGTTTCGGTGTCGGGTAATCCGCCCACCGCAGTGGCAAAAGTGTCTGAAGCTGCGTGCTCGCGGGAGGACGGGTCAACAGGATGCCCGTTTTCGCGGAGAAGCTCCTCCAACGACTGTGAATTAATGCGCTGCTCAATTTGCAATATCGCCTCTTCAGGACCACGATTTGCTACGAGCTGTGACACCTCATCAAGTACAGGTGCATTCTCTGAACTTGTTGGGACGTTCTCCTTTTGGACAGCTTCGGCAGTAGCCATCAGAGGATCTAGTGCAACCCGTTTCGTGAAGTCGTCCCAAGCACTGCGTCGTTCTTTGAACGCGGCGATTTCAGTTTTCCACTTTCGTCGCTCGAATTTTGTCGCGTAGACCTGCATGGCTAAATCTTCTTTCTCCTTGAACAGAGGATCCAACAATTCATTCATGCCGTCTTCGACGACTTGGTAGAGAATCTCTCTCCCGTAGTCTTTCTCAGCCTGGGGTATTTCGTAGCCACCATAACGCTCATTGAAGGGCCGAGAAGAGGTGGACGCGTTCGACCTCGTATCGAAGTCCACATCATCTTGAAATCGCACCTTTGATGAGGAGCGTGATCTTGGCGAGGCAGGTTGTGATCCTTCTGGAGTCTGGCGTAGTGCAGGGCTGGGCAAATTGACTACAATGCTATCGTCGGTCTCCGCGTCGGGAAATGTACCGCTAGATCCTCGTCTGTGCTCTGATGTTCCGTTTGCAAGCTGTGCGCCCTCCTCTTCATCCGTGTAGAATCTTCTCCTTCTCCACCGGTCACGGATAGCATCCTCTCGAGCTTCTTCGATTGGTCTACCTCCATGAGCAAAATGGACTTCACGATGCTCCCGAGAAGTTCCGTCACCAATCTGTATGTCCCACGGTCGTTGTGTCCGCGGCTCTCCCGTATCAGGATCAAATGGAAATCCCTCTCTTGCTTCCCAAGAGTTCGTAAGAATGCGAGTGCGATTGGTTGTGTCATTCCCGCTTTCCAGAATTGGATTTTCTGCACTTCGTATGTCTCCAAACCGGTCAGGTGCTTTGCCGTCTGGCGCATTTTGACTTCGAGAAGGAATCTGTAGTCCAGTGAATGCAGAACTCAACGGCATACTTGAGTTGATAGTATCCATAGCCCCTTCTACGGTCAATTCATCCTGCTGTACGAGTAGAAGATCGCGAACAAGTTCCTTTTGGATCGCATAGAATGCTCTGAATATGCGCAAGAAGTCCTTTCTTGACACGAACCCGTCAGCATCCACATCGTAGCCGTTAAACACCTTGCGCAGTCTCTGGCTCGGATCCTTGCTTCGATTGTGCAGACAAGCCAAGCCTTGGAGGAACTCCTCGAACCCAACCAATCCATCAGCATTAGAGTCGTATAAAGCAAATATCCTGTCGTATATGAGGTTAGGCCTTGGCGGATTGAGCGAGGTAACAGGGAACAATGCGGCTTCGAACGATTGACGATCAATTGCTGCGCCCAGCTTGTTTGGGTCTGCAGGCCAGCGATAGCTCGCAATGCAGGTGAATTGATCATAAAGACCTTCGACTTCTGCTTTTTCGTAGTTTGTCTCGCTTACCAGGCGTTTGCAGACTTCCGCTGGCAGACTTCGAGGCATGAGGTGAGGCTTTCCAGGGTACGCAACAGGCAGAGATTGACGTGGCTGCACAAATGGAGCCGGAATCTTGATTTCGTAGAAAATGTGGGTCTTGCTATGCATACCAACCGAGTGGCAATCAGTGCAAAGGTCAAAATCTGGGCAGTTCGCACATCTCCAACGTGTGCCACGCAGCGGTTTTGTGTCGCAAGCATTGCAGGATACACCTCGATGTACATAACCTTCCTGCTTCGACTGCTCTTCTGCAATGTAGTATAGCAACTGCTTTAGGTTCTGTCCTTCGGTGTCTCGCTGGCGATGGTGTACGCCCACTTCAGTCCCTGGCAAACTGTTGCCTCGTCGGCCGTATATATTGTCTAGATTTGCCGGAACCAATGTCTCCTCTTCTCTTTGCGATCTTTGATTGGCAAGCTGATCGAAGCGCGTTAACGACGCGTCAATATTTGATTCTGTAATGCCGTGGCTGCCCAGCCAATTGCGAATTCTATCTCGATCTACGCGCACTCCCTCTTGTGCTGACAGGACTTCAGCAGGGTCCAGTACAACAGCGAAGAATCGATCAAGATATATGGACTGTGCTTGATTGACCAGAAGCTGTGCAGCATCCGGGTTGTGGGCTTCAGTCGCGAAATACTCTAGAGTTGGAAGTCTGTCGGCTCGCAGGTCCATGAAAGTGCGGTCGCCATTGGTGTTGGGGAACTCGAAATGGCCGTATGTGGTGGTAGGGTCGAGTGCGGGTTCTCTGCTGGTTGCTGCTTGTTGAGCTGGACGGAGACGTGTATTTCTTGGGCGCCGATGGACAGCACCACTTCGGTGAAGAGGGGTCGACGTAGTAGGCCTCGCTGTTGTGTAGACGAGGTATATGCCGTAGATAGCTGCGACGCCTGTGATGGAGAGGACAAGAGGTCTATACCGCGTGAGGGCAGACGACGGGGTGGTCATCGAGTCCATGGTGAGTTGTCGAGCTCGGAGGAGCTGATTTGGACGTCAGTGTTGTGATAAAGTTATTATGATTTCGAGCACGAGGCTCTCGTCGGAGGAAAGTCTACATGGTGGGTGTTCATGTTGTCAACGTGATTGTTGCTTCCCCAAGGAACTATACGCCAAGATAAAGTTACCGAATGCGGCGAAGGGGAGGAAACAGGGACGAACGACTTAACTTCCTCGACCAGCAAATGGCTCTTCCTATTGACACGAGTACGCACATTGGTATGCTATTTTCAAAGTCACAAGAGGATCCTGTGTCTTGCAAATTCTAGAACTATGGTGAAGAATCGTGAGGGGCCTCGCAACCGCTCTCGAAAGTTCATTTTCATATTGGGTGTCCGTTTGATCGTTTCTACACCGAAGGAGAAACAATCTAGGAAAATAACAGTGTTTCAAAAGGCAGTATCGAGTGTAAGAAAGAGTCACCCAAACTATCTGGTGAAATAATCAGGAGATTGTGAGTACTTTATACCTATGATTATTTTCTACCGCTATTCTATACATCATTATTTCGTGCTGCAGCGCCTAGCTAACATTAACCCAGAGTCCCTTCAATCATCAATCATCTCCTTCTACCAATTCTGATGGTATCAATCTCCAAGAAGCTCACTTGCCACGTCCTCCACCAAAAGGCGGAATTGCGGAATTGCTTGCCTTCCAAGAAGAAGCAGGAGTAGCAGCCGCAGAAGGAGGAACAACAGGTCCACCAAGCCGACGAGCCAACTCAGGGAAGTCTTTTCGAAGTACAGCCAGCTTCTCAAGCTCCTTTGGCTCAAGCAAATGCAGAGTCACCTTCTCCTCCATATAATCGATGGCCAGAGGTTGAATTTCGCCCTCCTCACTGTACAGTTGAAGAATCGTGCGAAGAGCATCCACGTCCAGCTGCGCAACGCCTTGGTCTTTGGGGAATTGCTTGGTGATGTAGTCTTTCAGCCAGTCTTGTTGCATAGGGTGGGCAAGATCCAGGCATTGGGCAATCCAAAAAACTTGTGCGATTTGAGAAAGAGAGAATCCTCGGACCTGAAGACGGATATCCTTGCGCTTTGGATTTCGCGAAAGATCAGGCGTCGCACGCACAAGATCAATAACCCGGTGGTAAGGCATTGAATCGTACGGAATGCCAGTGCTTGCTTTGAATTGAAAGATTGGAATTGGACCTTTCAGGCGAACCTCTTCTGCGATCTTTATAGAGAAGCGAACAAGGCTCTTCAGTGGAAACTTGGGATCGAGGGTGTGGATAGTCTCTCCGTGCTGCACTTGGATGCACACGGTCTTTTCGAACATCATCGTGCCCTTTGATTCGACGACTGACGAATTCGCATGCTTGGGAACATCTTCGGGTGCTACAACTCGTCGTGGAGGCATGCTTCTGTTTAAGAGATCTAATACAGTCAGCGCGGGCCACAACTGGTATATTTGCCTGTTTCTTACTGTTAGAAGATTTTGGGAATGACGGCCTTCGAGAATGTGGTTGATTAAGTCCGAAGTGTTGGGTATCGTGGTGATGGTTGAAAAGTAAATAACGAGTAGAATATAAAACGCAAGACTAAGATGGAGGAATGTTTATACCGCAACCCGAGCAAGGAGTGTTCTCGGTGGTATACTGCTGTTATCCGGTCACCGCCAAATTTTGTGAATGTGAAGCTGAAAGAATTGTTGAAGGTGTTGTGCGTATGGACAAGAGCTTTATTCATACCTTACAAGGCTCCCTTGATCGTGTAACCAGTATCAATCATCCAGAGGAAGATTTCTAGCCCATTCCATTCACTGCTCGCTCTATGAATTTCTCCTAATTTTTTGTGCAACATTGGTCATCTCATTGCAGAAAAATCCCATGAACACATCACAGGAACGAGGGAAAAAAAAAGAAACGTGGGCATTCAGGTTATTCAATCCTGATACGAGCCTGAATTTTGGTTGATGGCATGAATGAAGAAGATCTTATAGCTTTTGATGTTGTCTTCTCTACGATTGCTTCTCTTTCACAACACTATTGTAACAATCACCATCACAAACAGGAAAGATATTCGATTTGCCAGCCAAAGTAAGAACTTTAGCAAACACAGCGCAGAGATTTTCACTTGAACCAGACTTGATATTTCTAAAAGAAACTTAGAGGGAGGTCGTAGTCCTGTAGCCTTCAAAATTGTCGAGCTGCATTCACACGAAGTGTACGACACTAAACTCAGGCACGAACCTGCCACGAACTTTGCTGAAAGCTCTTTAAAACGATGATATTAGCTCTACTTGAACTCAGCCTTCGGTTCTACCCATTTTTAGGGTATAAGAGGTTCGTCAGGTTCGTTGCAGGTTCGTAGCTTTTTAAAGTTTTAGAGTGATGCTCATACCATTCACCACACCAAGTTTCACCACAGGTTCGTGGTAGGTTCGTTAGCCCTTTCAGGCCGCCGTAAGCCTGAAATGCATTCAGTTTGAGAACACACTTGTAAAGTCGTCACGAACCTGCCACGAACCTCATTGAAACGATTTGAAAATTAGAGGCTCGGTTCATCTTGACTTCCTCTATTGGGTTCGTAATTTTTCAATAGCGCCAGCAAACGGTTCGTAGTGAGTTCGTGGTCGCCGTTCTCAACACCGTTCCGAGCTCCGGGATACGCCCTCCGAGATAAGCAAAGTCAACATCTCACGCGCCCTCTGGTCTTTATTGGACACAACCATCAATTGTTGGTGGATTATCATCTTACCCCGCAATGAAAGGTTTATAATGACTTGATCCAGGACCTGGAGACTTGATATTGAAGAATTCGAACAGCAATATCACCATGGCCCCGAGCACTGCTTTCACTCACGATTCGAAGACCCATTCCCTACCAGAACGCCCGTTGAAGAATGAAAACGATGAGCATGATATCCTTGCAACCGCCCAGGCCAAATTCGCACAACGCAACCCACACTCTCTCGAACTTCACCAGAAAGCCATAAAAAGCTTGCCAGGAGGAAATACGAGAACGCTCCTTCATACCGCCCCCTTTCCTCTTTGCATGAAGTCTGGAAAAGGATATCAAGTTACAGACGAAGATGGACATACGTAAGTAATCCACTGGCTACGGTGTAATTTCCATCAATAACGACCGAATCAGCTACACCGATTTTGTGGGTGAATTAACAGCCGGTCTATTTGGCCACTCCAACCCCATTATTCGTCAAACAATAATCTCCACAATCGACACCATCGGTCTAAATCTAGGCGGTAACACCACGGCTGAAGCCTCCTACGCAGCCCTCCTCTGCTCGCGCTTCCACCTCGACCTGATCCGTTTCTGCAACTCGGGCACAGAAGCGAATTTACACGCTCTAGCTGCCGCCCGCCGCTTCACTGGAAAACGAAAGATTGTTGTTTTTTCAGGTGGATACCACGGTGCTGTTCTAAGTTTTGGTGGTGGGAAACCTGCTGCTAATAATGTTGATTTGGATGACTGGATCGTTGCACGATACAACGACATTGAATCAGCACGAACGGCCATCCGTACCGAAGGCGTTGCTGCCGTCTTGCTAGAAGGGATGCAAGGCTCAGCCGGTGCCATCTGCGCGACCTCCGAATTTATGCACGCTGTTCAAGAAGCTGCAAAACAGAGTGGTGTCTTATTCATGTTGGATGAAGTCATGACGTCCAGATTTGGACCGAACGGTATTGCTGGTCTCCTGGGCCTTGAACCGGATTTGAGGACATTTGGGAAGTATTTGGGCGGTGGCCTTGCTTTTGGTGCTTTCGGTGGTCGAAGTGATATTATGAATGTGTTTGATCCCAGGAATTCAAGCGCGTTGGCTCACTCGGGTACCTTCAACAATAACACTTTGGCTATGAATGCTGGGTACGCCGCTATGTCGCAGATCTTTACGCCAGAAGTTTGCACCGAATTCACGAGTCTGGGAGAGTGGTTCTTGGAAAGTTTGAGCGAGGTCACGAAGGGGACGAAATGCTGCTTCACTGGCAAGGGCACCATTTTGACGGTTCATTTCACTGACGCAGGTGTTCAGACAATCACTCGAGGTGAGGATGTGGCAGAGCGCTGGGACCTGAAAGATGTTTTTTGGATGGAGATGATGGATGAAGGATTTCTGATTCAGCGACGAGGCACCATTGCCTTGATCCTCGAAACACCAAAGGCTGAACTTGAACGTTTTGTCGACTGTGTCCGAGCGTTTCTAGTTAAACACAGAGAGATTATGAAGGTGGCCGGGTAGCAGTGAGGATTGTCCTCCAATGCTTGCCAGAAATTTATGAAAGTCAACACTATTATCACAAACATCGATTCGCAATGGGGAGTATGCAATATCTTTTGTTGCTCTGATTGAGAAATCTTCACCTGAAACCAGAAATGGAGATGGTATCGCCGAATTTTTAGTCAAATAGCAATACAATGCAGCCGTCCCGACCCAACAGAATTCGTGCAAGAGCTTCTTGCATCCCCTATTCCTGAGCCCAATACTCCAAATTTATATGAACCAAGAAACCGCAAACGCCTTTAAATATGCAATTGGATCGCGTTTCCAGACCATTGTTATTGCTAGTATCTTCGATCTCATTCAAATCCCAAACATGGCCAAAGATTAATCAATCTCCAACCGACTCAGCCCAGAAATAAGCCTATCATCCAACTCATGCCCTACAGGTTCCTCAACCGGTGACGATAGGTACATGCTTTGTGGCGCAGACATCTGCATAACTGGAGCTTGCTGACTGTAACTCAAGCTGCCAGGAACATGGCTATAGCTAGGTTCGTCCAACTCGTGAATGGGAGCTATTTTGTGGCTCATATATCCGACCTTTGCCTCCAGCTCACTATTCCCATGATTTGAAGACATGGACAGCCTAGGTCGAGGTCCTAGTCCTTCATCTTCGGACGCAGAGAATTTGCTATACGTACTCTCGGCAGCGGAATGATATCCATTTGTCAACAATTGCGAATGGTCGATCTCTTTCTTCTTGCGGGACATTGAGAATCTGGCACGTGCGCGCGATGGTGGAGCTGGCGTTGTCGAATGAGGGGGAGTTGGGGATGGAAGTGCTGTGGAACTGTGGTAGCTCATCGCGGAAATGCTGGCGGATACTGGCGAATCACTAGAAGCAGATAATCTTGGTGGTGTAGATTCGGATCCTGTTTTAGTCTTTGCAATCTTCTTGAAAATATTTCTCCAGGTGTTGGAGGTGTTTGAGGAGCTCTTTTGAGATTGCTCAATGATCCGTGTTTGAACGACTGTTTGCAAGCTGGGAGGAGATTCCCGCTTCATGGCTGTCGTGGACCAATACGAAAGAGGTAATTCATTACCACGAGAGTGTCCATGCAAATGGGCGGGTTCCATCTGGCTTTTCCCTCTGAGTTGTGCGAACCTAGGCTGTGAGAAGGAAGGAGAATGATTATGGAGGTCCATGTCTGATACGACAGTTGGGTCGACGCTATCGTTGCGGGGTGAGCAATTTTCTTTCCATTGCTCTTTAGTTTGCCGCATGTCTCTGGGGAACTCCTCCCCAGGCGTCAGCGGATATTTGACAGCTGTGCTTGATTCGAAGACAGCATTGTCGGCCTCTGATTGACGCCTGGAATGTCGACGAGTTTGGCTTAATGCGGCCACCGTCGTCACTTTGGCCAGGTGTGAGGGAGTGCTCTCTTCGCTTGGACGAGCAGAAACTTGAGACACAGCCACCTCCTCTTCCTCCCCGTCGTCTCCATGAGTAGGGGCGACAATAGTGGGATGTGTTTTGTTCTCCAGCAAGTTCCCTCTCCAGGTGTTGTATTGCAAAAGCTGTGTCGTAGTAAGCGCCATGGGTTCATCACCGGTACCTGATGACATGATGCTAAAATGACGGCTGTCAGCTGCTTTTGCCTCTCCGTCTTCCATCTCTCTATCCTCTTGAGCGCGAGATCGGGAGCTTTGGCGGGAGACAGACTTGGCATGTCTGGATTGCGCTTGGGCATGGGGCTCCAAGGCATTTGATGGATCTTTGGTTGGCATTGTGCCCCAGCCACGATATCCATGACCGTCCTCGCCTGTTTCCACATCTTCGACGCTTGTCTTCGATGGTAGAACTGGTTGTTGGTTCGGATTGAACCCGTACTCCTGAACCTCGCTCCGACTCTCGTTCTCGGCTGCTTTTCTTGATCCCCTGCTTCCACCAGCAAGGCTCGCAACGACAGATACAAGTGAGCGCCGCCTAGGCTTTTCAGTGATGCTTTGACTATGGTGGGTGATTGAGGTTGGAGGTTTCTGTGCTGCCGGGCCACCTGAACGTGTTGGCTGGGCCAGTTCCAGAGGTAGTTGTGCTGCGCCTCTCGTGCCCGGCTGTGAACCAGTAGATGCAGTGGAAGATGTAATCGATCCAGGAATACCATGCCCAAAGGCTGAATTCCTTTGCTTCTTTTTGGATCTTCTTGATGGCAGTTCTTCAGAATTCTGGGTGGCTTCATGGTCTAGGGAAGCATCGGCTGATTTGCGGAGGCTACGTTTGGCTGGCGGCTCATACATGGGACCCCGGGACTCGGGAGTTCTTTCGAACATCCTCGTCTTAGCCATGAGATGCTCCTCATCCGTTTTCTGTTTCTTTGACGCGACAGAAGCCAAATCGATCGACGGCAAGACTGTGGAAGATCTCCTATTTTCCGATTCGCTCTCCTCAATAGCATCCCAATGATCGGAATCTATCCAGTGATTGGTATTTGCTTCTGTTAGATCTGAATCTGCATCCAAAGATGCAGCACCCCCATGGAGCGCAGGCGGCACCGGCAAGTATTCCGGTAGCGATATAGCTCCAATAGAGGAATGAGATGGGGTAGGACCGCCTGCTGGTGCTGGTCTATGACGCGAAGAGCCTGGCTGCGCGACTGAAGTATCAAACTGTGCTAAAGCTTTCACTCCTCGCCGTCTCGTTCTGTTAGTTGGAGGAACGAAGCCTTCTCGGCCTGAGGGAACAGACGCTGGAACCAGAGGTTGGTAAATTTGGTAAGCTTGGTCTGTACAGCTGTGGGAAGCAGTTCGTGAGGCAGTTGTCGTCGTTGACATTGGCGCATTTGCCGGCAGTCCAGCGCTTTCCAAGGTTTGGTCGAAACCATCGTATTCGAGGTCCAGAACTAGCCCGTCATCAATCAGGTCGCCCAATGTAAAGTCAGGCCTGTCATTATTCTCAGCAGATATGCAGAAGGGATTCCTGGCCGTGGCCTCATCGGTCATGATGGCATCATCCCACCAGTCTGTTAAGATAGAGCCACCGATGGGTAGCTTGAAAGAGGTGGGAGAGGTCATAGATCCGAAAGGAACAGCTAGCTCGATTTCACTACTGTCTTTCGTTGGATCTTCCGCTCCCGCAAATGGCTCAGCATTGACGAGACTGTGCCACCATAGAGCAGTGTCCTCGCTTGTAACGGCAAGATTTCCCGCAACATCAGCTGACGGACCTGGACTTTGATTCTCAACAAAGTGAAATTGCGTGTCTTTCAAATGTCCAGATTCCACGTTTTCAACACTGGGATATATCCAATCTGCGCCATTCAGATACCCGAAATCGCCACTGGAAGGAGATAGGATAGAGACGCTGCTCGGTGGAGATTGGCTCGACCCAGGTAGCGACACAGAGGCGCCAGGAGAAGTCCACGAATCACTTGAAAGATCTGGGAAGTCAAGGCTTATCATCTCTCTGTCTGTTGATGCGATGTCTCCAGAATTGTGAAACACGTTCTTCGCGGCTTTGATGTGCGGCGATATTGCTGTGAACATGGTATGGAAAGAAGAATGGTGTTTTGAGGTAGAGCTGTCAGTGGTGTCTCTGTCACTCGCCGAGGGTGACTTCTTGGTAACTTGACGCGTTGCTTCGGATGGCCTGTTCTGCCTGCCTTTCTGAGCTGTGGGATCGGATTTTGGAGGATCTCTGAATTGCATTAGCAAATTTTGATTTCAACAGAATGAGTCTAAAATTCCTGGCTATCTCCATTAGATTCTCTCCAGAATACTTTTGATATGTTTCTGGTCAAAAGGCATCTCTTTCTATTATTACACAACAGAAGATCCCAGGCAAAAGGTGGTTTCTGAGAATGGCAGGGCTTGGTAACCAATATTATGGAATCTAGAGGCCAAATGCCCAATTTCAGGAAGATCAAAAAGAAAGATTACATACCTATCGTCTTTTGGGCCGCTATTGGGATGAGGAAGGTCATGATTACACTAGGTAAAGGTCAGCCTAGACAGTTTCTTCTCAGGAGATATGGGAGTACCTTTCTCTTTCTTTTCTTACAGGACACGCATGCTCCTCGCACCCGCCTTAGTTGATACTCTCTTCTCTCCTCTTCGGTCATCGTTCTTTTGGGTCGCGGTGCACGTGCTAATCCGCTTTCACTCGTCCATACGACTGTCATATTGTCCCAGTCTTTCGTCTTTTTCTTTCGAGACGCTGGAGACGATCCATCAGGGGTCTTTGCTGGTGGTGGCGTTGGACCTTCGTGAACAGGTTCTTGCGATTTCGCTTCTGAACCTTGCAGACTGTTCTGCTGCAGCTTGGTTCTTTCACCGGATGTATTCGCCTGGATCTCATGGTCGGTAATTTTGGCAGTAGGGATAGAGATTCTTTGCGATTCTCGTTCCGTTTCACGTTCTTGGAGAAGAAAATCGATCAAAGCATCTCTCATCCGATATCGATGAGTGGTCCCCTTCGGAAACGCACTCTTCAGTGCTTCGTATAGTTCATCGGATTCTTTTGGAGGCTGCCATTCAAACGAGTCGAGCGAGTCGTCCGCTTGGTCCGGCTTTCGGAAGATTCGATACCCCTTTGGTTCATCTAAATGCCGGTCCATCTCAACCTGAAGAAATCATTGAAAGCAAGCTTGAATGGGCAGTGCCACCGAAAGAAGGCAGCCGATGGAAACAGTCGACGGGAGATCGAAGAAGCCTCAACAAACCATGCTGTGGGTTCAAAGATCTGAGGCCAGCTCGTATAAAATGTTAGCGCATCGAGGGGATACGATGATGAGCTGACAGGCGAACGAGCAATGCAAACAAAAGTAAGGTAAACCCCGAGAACTAAGAGAATGGAAACCTAAGGAAAGAAGAGAAGGCCGACATGTCCTTTCAAATGCATATGCATACGCCTACAATCCGCAAGAGGCAGGGGCGGGCACCACTGACCACTGTCTCGCCGCAGTCCCAATCTGAGATAGCGTCCAAAGGGACAGTCTGCTTAGACTTGATTGGAGTCGCTTCCACTCCTCACGCAGGCGAGAGGCGGTGCTGGGGCTGGGGAGCTTGGGGGCTGACTGGTTTGGTGAGGCTAAGGAGATCTTTCGCCAGATTGCGCGAATAAGACAACTCTTCTCATTTGAACATTCTTATCATGTCTTCGTAGAACAGAAGAACGCTGGGTGGTAGATGCAGGTAAAAGCCGTGTTGATAGTTTCCACTTCATCACTTTTTAAACAAAAATTAGGTCAGCAGCCGAATTCGGACATCTCGTTGAACTCGGAAACGAATCATCAGTCTAGACCAACGACCATTTCGATGTGCAGAGGAATGATTTCTCCCAAGCACAAGTATCGTCGAGTATAGCTTACCACCCTGGCGATAAACGATTGACTCTCTGCATGCATGAACAAAGCCGATCATATTGATGACCTCGGAACAACGATTACCTGCTGCGTTACCAGCCCTAGAAACTAGTTCCCTGGATCAACTACCGCAGATATCTTCGCGAGGGGCTCGACATTAGGTATATAAGATTTCTTTTCCTTATGTTTATCTACTTCCTCTACAATCTTATAAACAGCTGAAGCTTGCTTCAACATATCTATTCTCAAAATCCGGGTAAATAATCATCTCTTCAGTCAAATTTTACCCCTCTCGAATAGGATCTCACGTGCATCAATCACAATACTCTTACTCCATTTCCTCTACATTTCCCAAAATCAACCACTTAAAATCGAAATCCCTCTCGCCACCTCCAAAATGGTCTTCTACGAACCCGGCAAAACAACCCACAACCTCCCCCACGACCCCTTCAAGGCCTGCGTAATCCCCCGCCCCATAGGCTGGATCTCCACAACCTCCCCCGACGGCAAAACCCACAACCTAGCACCCTACAGCCAATTCAACAACCTAACCTTCGACCCCCCTTACGTAATGTTCAGCGCAAATCAAACATCCCAAAACATACGCAAAGACACAACCATCAACGCCGAGGCCTCGGGAAAATTCTGCTGGAATCTCGCTACCTTCAAATTGAAAGATCATGTTAATATTAGTGCGGAGCAGACGCCGTATGGGGTTGATGAGTTTGAGAAGGCTGGCTTGGAAAAGTGTTTTTCGAGTGTGCTGAAGGGGGATGAGACGAATCCTTGTCCGATGGTTAAGGCGAGTCCGGTGAGGTTTGAGTGTGAGTATCATAGCACGATTCGGTTACCTGGTAATCCACCCATGGGGACTGTTGATATTGTCATTGGGAAGGTGTTGGGCGTTCATATCGATGAAGATGTGTTGACGGATGGGAAATTGGATGTCAGGAAAACGGAACCGATTGCAAGGTGCGGGTATTATGAGTATGCCGTTGTGAGAGAGACGTTTGAGATGGTGATTCCGGGGATGAATGAGGCAACTTTGGCTGGATTAGAGGGGAGCACGAAGAGGCACGCGGCGGTGGCCTCAAATGCAGAACCTGGGGCAGTACCGAATGGAGTAGAGAAATAGGATGAGACACACTGGAGCAATCAGGAACAATAGAAGGGTCACAGGCCTGGACTTTTGAAATCAAGGTAGAGAATAGACATTACATCAATTTCAGTGCATACATCTTGCTATCCTTCTTCACACGCCCGATAAATGGTCGCTCTTTGAAAATATACTCCTCGACGCCAATTCGGTTTTACCGACGACCAGACCAAGCCCCTTTCTTCAGTTATTCCGCTTAACGCCTATCACCAACACGCCAAACAATCCTTTTTTTCCTGCACATGACGGACCAGCACAAGCTTCCTTCAATATCTCAATTGAATAATCAAAGATAAATATTGGGCAATAATTTGATGTCTTCTTGCTCCATTCAAAACACATCAACCATTCGTCCTCATCACGACATGGCCATTTCTCCCTCCAGGCGAGGCTGGTGCTGAATTCGGAATCGAAAGTGAGTACCGAGATAGATCATTCCTTGCGGGAGTGGGGAAGGCAAAAGCCGTGGCAAAGACGCCGGGAGTCACAGATCCTGAAAATGTTGGCCAATCTCCTGGTGTGGTCGGTCCAGGGGCATATCCAGCAAACGGATCAGACGAAAAATCTGGCGCCCAAGCATCGCTGCTGAATGGGTTCGAAAAAGGCAGCCCGCCGAAGTGAGGTGCGGTGGAAGGCCGGCGTAGATTATGTATGTCCATCATCTGCGGCTGTGGACGTGGTAGTTTCCTCGAGTCGGCGCGGCGTTGACGTCGACCATTCGGTCACTGTACATAAGTCGAATGGGTTAGTGAAAATCACAATGCAGTAAAATTACTTCTCAACTCAATCCGTACTACTGTTTTTCCGGAAGTCCTTTCCAAGAGTGGTGAGCACGGCTGCAATGTTCGTTTCGTAGGCACTGAATTGTTTCGGTTTGATCTCCATATCATTGGCAAATGCTTCCGTTCCTCTCCGGCTGGGTGGATTGGAGTTCATGAAAGTGTTGTAAACATCGTCGAAACTTGGTCGACCACCAGCTCTACTACCGACTTGCTTGTAGACAGAGAAAGCTTCAGCACATCCGATGGTGACGTTTCGACCCTCTGTACGAGTCCTCTTGTGATCTGGTTGGCCCTCGGCCAATTCTCGCTCGGATTTGGTTTGAAGCGCGAGACTTTCGCAATAAGCCTTTTGTTCTGGATTTTGCTGGCATTGTGCGCAAGTGCCAGGCTTGATTTTTGCAGGTGGGGCCATGGGCTTGACAGGCTGGACAGCTGCCTCGGTGTCGGCACAGATACAGTTGGAAGGGTCGTAGCAGAATCCGCATCTGTCAGAAGTCTGAATGTGTGTGTTTGAGTGGACTCTCGAGAAATGGTTGGTGAAGTCAATTTCCAATTCTTCAGGACTTGACTGATCACTGGTGAGCTCCGGAACATCGGATTGAGAATTATTGCGACTTGAGGTCGTCTCTGGAGGAGAAAGCAAGTTATTGATGGACATTGATGCAGTTGACATGTTTCGGTTCAACGGAGGCATTCCATCTCGCGACATCGCTGGGCCTGAGTCATCGACAAATGAGTCGACACATGGACAGGCTCCATTCTCTTCGCAATTGCCACAGCCGTCGGTCACTAGTTGCCTCTTCTGGGGAATTTGAGAAGTAACACTAGCAACCTGGACTGGTACTTGACGATGGCTGTGGTTGTTTGCTTTGTCAGAAGCAGAAGTATTGAGTTGAGCTGGAAGCTGGCTCAATCGAGTCTTATACGTGTTGAGTTCCATGGTCATCCTCTGCACCTCGTCCTGACATCTACGAGCTGTTGCCAGAGCTTCTTCGGCACGATTCTCTGCTTCTTGTCTTTGCTGCTGGAAGGCCGTCATGGATGTGAGGTTGTTCTCCCACTTGGCACGACTTTCTTTGTCTCTTGCTGTTGCCTCCGCAACTTCTTGTTCCAACGCAGCCATGCGATTTCGATCGTGCTCGGCCTGAGCGCGCAGCGAGGTCAACTCTGCGAGCAATGTATCATTCGTAGCTTTTAGTATATTGTTTTCATATTCGAGACCCTTTTGCACATTGGTTTTCCGCTCACGGAATGCGCGTTGTGCCGCTCGATTCTGGGCTTTGCGTTTGTTGTCGGGTTCATCGGTGGCAGCTTTGCGACCTGGCTTCGGTCGAGCAGGGACAGCAATGCTGCTGGTCATAGGACCAGTAGTAGGACCGGAAGGCATGGGCTGGTAGGCATTGGGAGCCGACATGGAGGGCGCCAGTGTTGAGGGTCTCAAGGCAATGCTCTGAGCAGCGGCGGGGGCTTGACTGGTGGCCCGAGGGGTAAAGCTGCCTCCTGCAGTGGAAGCTGGCGAAAGAGGAGAGCTGGCAGCAGTGGAGGGACTGTAGGCGGGTGTTTGGATGTAGTATTTACCATCGTTGAGTTTTGGTGGCTGTTTGGTCATGATACCCAGGGCGTAGGAAGACGACGACGATGAGAGCGAGAGATTGATAAGATTGATCGGATTAAGAAGAAGAGATTTCCGGAAGAGCCAATGATATGAGCGAGAACTGGGGCTGCGAGGTCGGAGATGATCAGCTCGGCGACTCGTAAGGATCAGGACATCCATGCCACTACTCAACTCACCCAAGAACAATTCGTTGCGATATAGGAGGAGGAATTTACTCATGGGAGTAGCAACAAAGATAAAACAAGTAGAACTCGAATAGCAATTGACAGATTGCATATACTCAGGGCCGTCGATTCCTCTTATGGCCTCTCCTGTACAGCGCCCGTCTGCTTACGACCTGTCTACCACGTTTGCCAAAGTGTCGCTGCTGATCACTCTCTTAGACCATCAACACGACGTCAGCCTGTCGAAACTGAAAAAGGTCAATGGGATCCGAGAATGAGGTTAAACTTCACAGGGATAACTTTGGTTCCCTTGAGCACATTCCAACCAAGACATCCACAAGTGCCAAAAGTCCTTCAAACACCTACGCTGAGAGGCAACACTGACTGCTAGAGACTGACACACGATATTAAGCTATAGGTCCTAGCATGCTTGGCAGTAGGATTGCTCCTCACAAGTTGTCGGCTGTTGTCTTTGAAACAATCCAGCTGATTGAAATATTTGGCAGGGCGGATACACTCTTGACAGTTTGACCAAATTCGCTGTGATCGAGCCTGGGCCCTTCGTTCCACAATTACTTCCATTTCATCCCTTGAAGATCTTGCCTGATGTGGTGAGGAGGAAGGGTTTTCGAAGCCGTCACCAAATCATTACCACGACTCCCTGTTTTACCACCATTGGTCGATTTCTGCTTGAAGTTTCCCATGAATTTCCATCATGGTCACCAATCTACATTAAGGCAGATTTATGTACAACTACTGCTTAATGCCGCCTTATATCGTAGGCTTGGATGAGACCCGGTAATCATCATTTTTTTCTCTCAATCATTTTTCCTCTTTCATTCTGATCAATGGTAACGCATCCCTGTCCGCCGCTGAATTAAACACAGGAGAGAAAAATTCCGTGCGGGAAAGGTTCTCATACCTCGGGGTAAGAGGGGTATGCGGAGGTAAATCGTTCAAACTGTACCAATGTTGACTGTGGAACAAGGGCACATTACACCAGTCAACCACACAATACATCATATACGTCTAATAGCTGAAATTCCAAAAATTGGTTTTTTATCATCGCTAGGAACAGACAGGGGGTTTTGCCTCAAACAGCAGTTCTGACGTCGGGACCCCAACCAGCCTTACTAATATTCCAGACTGGAGTAAATACTTCGCGTTCAATGGATTGTATCACCATGGAAAGGCAAATCTCAAAATTATTGACGTCCAGTATTGATGTTGGATTGTCAGAAGCAAGAGCCACAACAAAAGGCAAACCTGGGATTGGCAACACGACTGGTATGCTTCACTCTTAACTTGACAAACTCAAAGACAATCCGCACCATCATGCATTTGGCACGGTTGAGACCACGACTTTCTACTTTTCGGAAAGAGTATCAAACATGCGTACATACGAGGCAATTCCAATTGGACAAACACTTCGATAAGACTATGTTTGAACCGCTCCCATAATCACGATAGGACCCACATTCCGACTCGGTTTCCTAACCAACGAATTTACACTTTAACTTCCAGAGCGAATCCAGCATCCTCTAGCAACATCTATGAGTTTCCAGTAGCCTAGCTTGGCAACCCAGATGGCTTCACATCTCTCTTTTGACGATAACGGATGACAGGCAGGACAAAGATCCACCTACCCTGCAGGCAAAACTGATGGTTACCAACCCACCTCAATCTCTAATTCAGGCCATAGCCACGTCTTTCGCCAGTGCCGAAATATGAGCGACCAGGGACGCTAGAACACAGGAGAGTGACAAAGTGCACAAACATAAGCGACGCATTAAGTCTTCATACTTCGCTGTCAAGCTCTGGTATATATACCTCGTAGCATGCACTATAGTAATCATACAGGCTTGTTGGACCCAAAGTGTGCATCACTCAAGCAACAACTTCCACAGCGCATCCTTCTCCACATACGCATGATGAATAATATTCACCAACCAATACTCCTCTCTAATGCCCCCCAACAGCTTCGCCGTCGCTGATCTCGGTAGATAGATATGCTGCCACTCCTTCCAGATACTGAATGCTTCTTCCGCCCACGCACGGAAAGAAACCGCCTCAATGATTGTTGGCGTGATGATCTCCTTTCCAGGGAATGTACCCCACGTCACTGGATTTACGGACCTAGTGTCGGTGGATTCAAAGTCTCCTGCTGCGTTGGCGGCGAAGAATGTGATTTCGTCGGGGAAGTCTTCGAATCTGCGTTTCAGCTTGGTCCAGTCTGCGGCTGGTAAGAAGATTTCGACGAAGGGCTTTATAAATTAGCATCCAAAATTTAGTTTATGATATAGAAAACTTACCTTCTGGAAAACGAATCCGTTTCTAGGTCCCCAACCAAAGATCTCATCCGCGCTTTTGATGCCATTAACAGCCGGTTGACTGGCCACAGACCACCATCCCTTCGCATTCAACTTGAGAAGTTCATCGCGGATAGTTGCTGTTTCGGGGTTTAATCCTTCTTCACTCCAGGGTATTGCCTCAAGGTCACCAGCAATATGGCTGCGGAAGATGGTCGAGATGTCCTCTATCGTTACTGGATAAGACCAGAGCTTTATGGCCTGAGGTGTTGAGACGTGCAGGGAGGGGCCATAGCCGTCTATTTCTCCGAAGGCTGTGGTTTATGCATTAGTATCTTTGCGGCGAGATCAGGACCGTGGAAGCTAAAAAGCCAGGAGAACATACCAGGCGATCGAGCATCACCCCATCGACCGTTCGGGTAGTCATCCCATGTAGCTTCTCTACCCAATGTTCCCTCGCCCTCCGAAATTTGAAGCGTCGTCGCCCTCGTTGCGCCATCGATTGGAAGCCCAGCCTCCTTCTCCAAGGTTTCGTAATCAGTATTCAGGTGTCCAGAAGGTCGATCTGCAATGACCTTATTCCGTGGATCTGAATGGACAGACGATAGTCTGTGACGTGACTTTTGTCCATTGATTTGGACGGAAACGTCATTTGATATCTCAATAGCATCGTCGTCATCATCTATCGCGTTCAGATCCCGGATGAGATGACAACGCTCGACAATTTGCGAAACTGCCTTTTCCAGATTCAGCGTGTAGAAATGGAAACCCCGTGGTCCGACATGTGGACGACCTTTGAGTTCTTCTATAATTTCACTGAGAATATCCACACCAACTGCCTTCACCGCTTCGTCATCACCTTTGACCGCATCCAATCTCTCCAACAAATCTGGCGGTAATTTTGCGTGGCTAAGCTTCGTCGTCCGTCTCAGGATTTGGTAGCTCTGAATAGGCATAAGGCCTGGGACAATTGGTATCGTCTTAAATACCCCACTGGGATCATTCCGCAGCATATCCTCAAACTCTTCGTATGACTTTACGTCGAAGAAGAGCTGAGTCATCAAGAAGTCCGCCCCAGCCTTTGTTTTCTCAATCAAATATGGCAAATCGTGTTTAGGGTCCTGGTCGTCCGGATGCGATTGATCAGAATGTCCTTCTGGATATGCCGCCACACCAATGCAAAAGTAATCCCCATACTGTTTCCGAATGTATTTGACCAGATCTGCTGCCCACACGAACTCTGTGCTGTTACCATCCAAATCCTCCTTATTGAAGTATTCCTCATTCCGTGGTGGGTCACCTCTCAAAGCGAGGATATTCCGTACACCAATTGCCTTTGCCCTCTCTAATGCCGAGTCTATCAATGACTTGTTCATATTGGTACAGGTGAGGTGGAGACATGTTGTAAGGCCCAATTGGCGTTGAACGAGCTCGGCAAGTTCGAGTGATTTTGTTGCGGTACTGCCACCAGCACCCCATGTTACGTTTACAAAGAAAGGGCGTAGGGCGCGGGACATGCGTTCGAGGCGAGCTTGGAGGTTGGCGAATCCCTATGACTACCATGTTAGCAGGTTTCCCACGCTGGACTCTTCATGTGTATAGACATACTGCCGTTGTCTTTGGAGGGAAGAATTCGAGTGAGAAGTAGGTGCCATCCTCTGGTAGGGCAGCAAGTTTATCCGTGATCTTTTCCATACTGACGGCTGGGTATGGACGAGGAATCAAGAGGGGTCTTGGTGTGAGTTGTCATGGTTTGTGGCAGGTCAATCTTGTGCATCGTGACTGTCTTTGATAGTGGGGCTGGGCAATTTTATCCGATTGCGGAAATAAATTATGTGACAATATTGGCCGTCATTGACGTTATGGAGAGTACAAGTACATTAATTTACACCATCATTCGACGTAAGACTGCTGCACTGCAGTGTCGGGGGTCTGTCGTATTCCCCAGCCTCATGCGCCGTCTATACAACCCAAAAAGAACCATGCATATATATCTACCATCCAAAATCCAACATGACAACCGATACGCCCAGCCTGATATTTTGCGCTATAGTGCAGCAGAAATAAACACAGAATCATCAAATCGAATATGAGTATCAACCCATTCCGACATATTTGAACCAAGCGGGGCGGCAATCGTCTTTGTTGAGCCATTGTTCTCCATCGGTGAATCGACCCGTCACACAACCACTGCATTTGGGCGAGTTTGGGCAGTTGAAGAATGGGATGTGCTGGTAGCCGATATCGCGAAACCTGTAATTATTAGCTGGCTGTCCATATTTTGAGTGTGGTTGAGATATACCAATGGATTTTGTTCTGATCCTCAAATAGTCCCAAACCAATCGAATGGACCGGAGCATCGCCCCAGCGCTCGTAGAAAAATCCACCAGCACGGTCAAGATGCTGGAAGTATTCCTCATATGCCTTGCTTCTCCAGAAGCTCATGTCACCGATCTCGAAGTTGGACCAGAAATGGCAAGTCGAGTATCCATTGGCCTTTACATAATTCTCCCTGCGAATCGTGTCGTCTTGCAGCCATTTAATGGCGTTATTGGGATGGAGGTATTCCGGATGGTCCGCGATAAATTGTTGGGTAGCTGGCCAAAGTCCAGCAACACTCTCAGGGCTGTCGTAAAGGTTGACCGTGAATCCATACGTCTTGTTGTGGTCCTGCATGTATCTGAAGACATCGTAGTCCACATCGCAAAAGAAATGCACGTTTGGCTCAACACGCCAATAGTATTGCATATCCAATAATGCTGGATGTTTGTAGAACATGCCACTGTTCCATCGACACATGTTGTGGTACGACTTCTTGTCCATGTATTGCACCCCTTTCTCTTTCAAAACCTTGACGGATTCTTGGTACAGATCTTCGTTGATCCAGCTTGGAGTCTCCCAGTGTTCCTGTGGAACGAGCTCTGCAGTAATAGTTAGTTTTGAAGACTTTCCTATGATGTTCTACCCACCAAACTTGACCTCTGCCTTTGTAGCTGCTCTTATCGCCTTCTTGAATTCCTCCGTGAATGGCTCGTCGTTGAGGAACAGCCAAGGATAATTGAATTTGCGATTCCATGTCCTTTCCAAATCTCTCATCGACTGCAGCATATCCTTAAGCTCATTGTTGCGAACCAGGGCGAGGAGGGTGGCATTGATGCGTTCTGAATTAGGATTATCGGGAGAGTAGTTGTCTCCAACCACCCTTCGAAGAGGTTCCGGAGGTTCGCCGGTAGCTAGGGAGGTCAGTTTGTGGCATCTCTTGGTGATAGTTAAGGGTCTCTGTACGCTCTAAGTTTGGGTCCTTGGTCATCTTCTCTATCTTCCCGCTGTTAGGGGCATGTAATTCAGTAGGGGTACTGAAGATGAGAAAGCAGAGATAGAAAAAGATTCCCAAGGTGACAAACGCCAATAGGCGCATCGGTTTTGCGACCATGATTGATGTTTTTGGTATAGGGACAGGTGTTGCAGTTCAACTCGCATCTCTCTTTGTCCTCCTCTGGTGTGTCCACAAAAACCAGTGACGACAGCCCCTGTCAATTTCAGGGACACAACGCGCAGAGAGTTGCCGCGTCGTTCAACAAACAAAACATCGCGACTTGATTGAAACACACAACATTGCGATGTCAAATTCAAGAGCTTGGAGAGGGCCTCTATTCATTCAGACAATTGAGAGGAAGCTGTGGAATTGAAAATTACCAACGACGGAGAGACCGCCGACAAACTAGGACAAAATGGCTCAAACTATCGCTGTCAACACCATTCTTGGGGACCTTGTCACCAGTGTTTCTCACGTCTCAGGTGCGAGGAACCCTCGAGATTACAAGCATCTCAAAGAGTCAGCAGCCAAAACAGCAAAACAGCAACAATTCGTTCGAACCAACCAATTCGAAGTGGAAGCAAGCTTGAACGGCCTTGTCGAGAAGTTCTCCATTCTAAACCGCGACGATCTTTCCGAGGCGCTGGCGACCAGGTTGGAAGAACTACGTAAAGCCTCGACTAGCAAATGGACTCCTGAGATACTATCCCTCTTCCTGAATCTTTCCGACCGACCTGTTGAAAACTCGAGCCTGGAGGCACTAGGTCTGATCCGCCCGCCGAGTCCATTGCCACCTTCAATCACTTGGGAAGAGATCGAAGCCGATGACCCTCTCACTGGAGACCTCTGGGCTGATGAGACGTACTCGACTGCCTCCTCTGGGGATGAGCTTGAGATTCGTCCAACGGCAAAACCTACGACGATTGATCGAAGACTAAAGAACAGGTCCGATCCTGTTGATGACAACAAATTGCCAACAGAACTGCTTGTACCAATCAAAACCAAGAATTTGAAGCCTGTGAATGACGCCCAATTCTGGAAAGCTGCTGCTCTCTCTCCCTCCAGAAATCAACAGATCTCCGAGTTGCAAGCGGTCCGCGAAGTCTATGCAATGCTCCACGGGCTTCCGACTTCTCTTTTCACCGTTGACTTGGAGCATTCTTTGGTCTTCTACAGCGCAAACATCAATTTGACCGGGATAAGCGTTACCAGCTTCAATGACTTGCTCCAGTCACTGGCAAGCATTGGCTCGGACATACTAGGTCTACGAGCATGGGTCCGGCTTTCGCAACGCACTTCCTTACTTCAAGCTCTAAATGCATCTACTGCTCTCAGATTGCGGCGTTTTGACACACAATTGACCGATGACGAGCAACGCCTGGTTGACTCGTCCATCGCGGTCACCGTAACACTGCTCCAACTACATGAGACAATTCGCGAGTTGAGCAGACCTTTAGTGCATCTTGGACAGCTTGTAGCTAGCGTTCCTAGCAAAGGGTTTACTTGCCTGGAGATGCTCTACGACAAGGTCTGTATGTCTCAAGCTGCGGAAGATGCCTCAGTTCATGAACTCCTGGCTCGTGTATTCTTTGAATGTCTTAAGGTCTATCTAAGGCCCGTGCGACGATGGATGGAGGTAGGCGACGTGGCTGATGAAGATGATACCTTCTTCATCTCAATCACAGACAAAGAGTTCTCAGCCGCATCACTCTGGCACGATCGGTTTACCCTCCGTACAGGGCAGAATGGCCAGCTCTACGCTCCGAAATTCCTGCATCCTGCAGCGACAAAAGTTCTCAACTCTGGAAAGAGCATTATCTTTCTCAAACAGCTCTTGCAGCTGGGCTTTTCACCATCAATACATGCAGAGCCCATCTTAGACTACGAGACAGTCTGCCAGCCCGACTCATTTCTCTCACTGGCTCCCTTCTCTGAGATGTTTAGCATTGCATTTGATGGCTGGATAAGCAGCAAATACAGTTTGGCTTCCTCCATTCTTCGTGAAAAGCTCTTCGACAACTGCGGTTTACGTCGTTACATTGAGCAGCTGCAATTTATCTATTTATCCAAAGACGGTACACTGTTTCAAGCCTTTGCCGACGAGATATTCCAACGATTGGATAATCGACAGAAGTCTTGGAGTGACCGCTTCCTGCTCTCCGAGCTTGCTCGTAGCGTGTTCGGGAGCCAAAATGCTATTGATGCAAGCAAGCTCAGCGTGCGTACTGCCCAGGTCAAAGATATGGCTCGGAGTGTCAAACCTTTGTCATCCATTGTCATTGAAATCAATGTAGGTTCTTATGCTCTAAGACGACTGACAGCTTACTGACCCTCTGACAGCTCCCATGGCCAATCTTGAACGTCATCCAGCGTACTTCACTCGCTACTTACCAACGAACCTTTCGTTTGCTTCTTCAAATTTATAGAGCAAAATACCTTCTTCGTCAAGCAGCAGTTCAATTCCGCCAATTGGACGCGCTTGGGTCTGGCAATCGTACTAACCATTTTGTGCGACAACGTCTCAGCTGGTTCGTTGATATCATCCAATCTTACATCACAAGCACTGTGATCGAGACCGCCAGCCTCGAAATGCACCAAAGCATGGCAGCTGCTGAAGACATCGACGCTATGACCGCCGTGCATCAGAAATTTGTGACGAGGCTCCAACTCCGGTGTCTCCTTGCTAAGAACCTGGCTCCTATCCACGACAGCATCATCTCAACCCTCGATCTTGTTGTGACATACACAGACAATCAATCACGGCAGTCTCGACAGCACAACCGAAAACAATATCCTAAGATTGAAGGACGTCGCGGAGGGCGACACAATAAAGATCGAAGCACTTTGTATGACGACACCAGTTCCGATGAGGCTGAGGATGAGGACGAATACGATGCTGATAGCGAGATGTCCTCTACCAAAGCCGAATCATATGACGAATGTTTGCAGAGGATCCAAGATCAGTTTGGGCAGTTGCTCAATTTCACGGTTGCGGGGTTACGGGGTGTAGGAAGGGCTGGAGGCGAATCGAGCTGGGAGATGCTAGCCGAGAGATTGGAATGGGGCTCAAGCAGAGTCAGTGGATGAACGAAGCCAGAGCAACGAATCATGTGGCATCATGCGCGAAGGCAAAAGTTTGCAATTTCAAAAATACGCTTTGCAATGGCGAAAAAAAAACCTTCACATCTATTACAGCACGCCAGATCTACAACCATCAATTCCCATCTCCGGTACTCTCGACTAGAGGGTCTAGAAGCAGGCGGTGACAGAAACACCTCCCTGGGTTCTTGCCTTGCAACTGAATCCAGCGCAGCAAGGGCTAGCACCAGGCAAAGTGCAAGTAGCTGTTTGACATTAGTATAAGAAATCCAGCTCGCGGAGACGGATAACGCACTGTCGGACTTGGCTAGGCACACTGGGGCAATGATGGAAGTAGGGACGGTGACTCCAACGCCGCCACCGTTCTTTGCTGCTGGATGTGCGATGGAGATGGAGGCGAAGATTGCCATGGCGGTGATGGAGAAACGCTTGATGCTTGATTGCATGGGTTTTGAGTTAGAGGCGCCGGGAAAGACTGTGGATGATGGAAGAGACTGGCTGATATTGGAAGGATGTGACGAGACGGGGATGGAGATTTCCGAGGCTACATAGCCAAACTTTTAAGCTATGGGATTTTCAAATCACGGTCCTAGCATACGCAATGCAGGTACGTACTGCAAAGTTCTCCGTTTGATCCAGGTTCAGCCTCCAATCTCTGTTGACAAGAATCGGAAAGGTTGATACTACAACGCCACACCATGCTTCTTTTCCTTCGCGAATCCATCGCATCAATTCTATGTCCAGTCTCCAAAAACAATTCACCAATATATACACGCAGGATCTAAGAGAGACACCGGTAAGCTTGCTCTCGAATGATATCCAAGAGTCCTGGCATTTTTTTCACTTATCAACCATCGATTCTAGGCACAGTTCAATCTCTAATAACACAATAGATTCTCTAAAGAAGATCAGGTGGCACAGGTAATGCGTATAGGCGTATAGAAGCTTGGTGTTCAACAAAGTGGTCTATTTAATTGATTAGAGTGCCTTGGTGGGTATAATCAGTCCAATTCGACACCATCCACCATATAATTCATACCTCGCCATCCAACCTGGCTGGGGAGAACAATCGTCCAAAATGCCATCGCTATTGAAAAACCCAAAAGTCCGACATATCATTCCACCCATTACAAAAGCCACCCATAATATCACCAGTGTTGCGAAATCAGATTCAATAATCACCACGACATCGCAACTCCGGGACATTACCATCCTAGGAATCTATTAATCTTCCCATCACCCTACAACTCGAAAGACCAACGCTTCACGAAGTTGTACTCCCGCTCCTTCTTTACCATGCCAACAAAACCATTTACTGCTACGCAAGCAGTAACTTCCTCCACGACCCAGCAGTGAACACCATACGCCACGTCGAATTAGTCTTGCTGGCGTTTCTTGTCGGCGGCTTCCTTCATTGGTGCGAACATGCTGGAAAACCGCGACTTCTGACGAGCGGGTGTTGGTTTTGATGTCTTTGCTCGGGCCATGAATCTACTCGCCATTTCGTAGAAAGATGAGCCGTCTGCAGCACTGGTCGACTCTTGTGGCGCGGGGTAGTACTGTGACGTTAGGTCGTTCCAGGGAGACGTAGCGCCATAGTACTGTTCTGCTCCCGGTGTCATGTATGACCGGGGCGGCGGAGTGGTATGCATAGGGCGTGAAGGGCCGTCGTCCGGAATTGAAGATGCGACTAGCTCCTGGATGGGGTGTGAGTAGCGCTTAAGTTCATCCATGAGGAAGTCGAGATCGTCGTCGGGGTCTGCGCCTTCTTCGTCTGAAATAAAGAACGGCGCAGGCTCACATTCGCCAGTCGTTATCAGGAGGAGCGGACTAGTCTCTTCTTCGGCCATGTTGGAAAGGCTGTCACACTCGGACACGTCGATAGTTTCTTCGTCGTAGTCGGGGAACTTCTCGACTTCCTGCTGCTTCCTATGCTGACTATAGGCCGAGTCTGCGCGGACATGGAGTGCCTTGGTGGCCTGGACGAACGTGGACAGGCTCAGAGCCGGCGAGATGAGCTGCGACGGGATGAGGCCGAATGTCTTCGCCTCCTCGATGACAACTGGGCTGGCAGAGCCAGAGCTCTTGCGAGAAAGGCTGGCAGTGCGGGTTGGGATAACGAAAACAGCCATTGTAGAGTATTTCGTGTGTTTAATTGGTTTTGTTGATAGGTGGTATAATATTGGTTTGAGTGGTAAGGTTGAAAGTGGTCGTAGGTATTCAAAAGCTTGGGTATAATGATTAGAAGGAACAAGTTTTGGAGTGCTCGCTAAGGTTTATATAACGCTTACGTTGTGTTAGAACTGGAGTACGAGTTTCCAAAGTAACGAAGGAGGTGTTCAACGGTGAACTCAAAGGGGATTCTGGTACGTAAAGGTGGGTTGGAGTAGGAGCGAAAATGTTCGTAGGCGATGGAGTAGAGAGGATGTGTAGAAAAGAAGAGCTTAGGAAGTCGCTAGAGCAGGTTAATGATGTCCAGTCCGTGTTATTGCAGCGTCAGTTGACCTCATGAAATCAGTGGTGAATATTGAGGCTGCCCTCAAGCAAGTGTTGGACGAAATAGCAAAGATGGCTGGGAGATGCTTCAACACGCTGCGGCCTATTATGGCCAGAATTGAAAGAGATGGCTTTGTTTAGCGGTATGGCAAGTCTAAGGGGTCTTTGATATATGCACGCTGAATCAGAGTCAAGACAAGTGATTGTTCGCCCATGCAAACAAACTACTCGTCCACATAGGTGTGTATCACATTGCCAACCGCAACAAAGGAACAATCGCATCTTTCTCTTTCAGGGTCATCTTGGAGGACATAGGTCTTCGTCTCTTCATCTTTGCTTCCCAAGTAACACCATCGGGGGAATTCGAGTGTGGCTAGGGGCCATGGCTACCAACAGATTGACAAATTTGAAGTGATGATGTGGCTAAAGATAGGGTTCTATAAAAAATAACACTTAGCACAGCGAAGAACCACACGCCTGCACAACACTTTTCCTGATGAAGGAGATCTAATAGCAAGCTACGAGGCAACGCTCCCTGTTCGCGGCTCTGATTCAATTGTATTCGATCTACTGATAACAGACCCAGAAAGAGTCTAGAATTCTCTAAGTCCTTCCACAATGGGCAAACCCAGCGGCAACAAGAAGAATCGCAAGGTCTCCAAGAAGCAGAATGTCGTCGCCTAGTCAAACGAATCACCAGCCAAAGTCGAAAACAACGAGCTAAGCCACGGAACGGCCAACCAAGTTCCAGTTCCAAGCAAGCAAGCCCGAGGACCCGAAGAAAGCGCTAGCGAAAGAAATGGCAAAGGTCAGAAGAATTTTGAAGTCATGACGGCCGGCAGCAAGTTCTGCACCGTAAGACCGTAGTAGACATCTAAAGAATCTACAGATTGAATTCGGGGATGTACAAGCGGGATAGGATGCCATCATTGGTTACAAAGGCGAGCAGGAAGGAGACAAGAAAGAGTAGTGTCATGGGCTTCTACAGCAACTTTGGCTGCTAACAGCATATGTTTTGACATCAGGGATGGAAAGTAGCGGAATTATGACTGCGCTGCAAGCGATTTATTCCTTACTCCCTTCAAGTGTCCAGCAACTACAATCTAATGAACAAAAGAGACCCGCTTTATTCAATTTTTGCAAGGCAAATGGTCGCGGGTTTCGCCTAGCCATTTATCTAACAAGACTAGACCTCATATGGTAATCCTAGTGTCTTCGTGACGTAGGAACCTCGAAATACTGCCAACCAGAAGAATGCATTGCAGTATCAGAACGCGAACTCACTGGTATTCAGTACAGCATTAATTTCTTCAATCCGCTTCTACCCTACCAGCAAAAACAACTCAAAAAACATCCGTGGCCAAACACAGTGGGGCCAACACCGAGAAGCGCGCCCTAGGAAGAAAAACTTCGTTAAAATCTCGTAAAAACTTGTCCTCGAAGTCGTAAAGCTTCAATTGCGTGATAGTCCCATTGTATTCGAACATAATAGAGACTTCAAGACTTACTCCATAATGTAGAATATAAGGAAAGGTGAAGTCAGAGGAGCTGACGATCATTATAGTTCATCAGCTCATCATTTTTACTTCAACATGTCAGTCTCAATAACCCACGATGAGATGCCTCTCAAAAGGCGGTCCTGGTTTCGTTCCGTCCCGTTCCAAATCCTAGTTGCATGCGGCGTGAGTTTTACCGCGCCTGGGATGTGGGATGCTCTTGGAGGGTTGGGAGCTGGTGGTGCTGCAGAACCATTTGCTGTTTCTGCCGCCAACGCGCTGGTGTATGGTCTTTTTGCCCTCGTCTGCGCGTCTGCCGGCGCCATCAACAACCGCATCGGGTTGAATTATGGATTGGCCATAGGCGCTATCGGATACCCGCTATACAGCGCGGGTCTATACACCAACTCAGTCGGCACCAACACATGGTTCCTCCTTTTCGGTTCAGCCTTGTGCGGCATCAGTGCTGGTTTCTTCTGGGCCGCTGAAGCTGCCATCATCATTGGATACCCATCGCCAAAAGATCGCGCCTTCTACCTTGCGATCTGGCAGACTGCCAAAGCAGCTGGACCAATTGTTGGGGGTTCAATCAATTTGGGCCTCAACGCCAATAGATCAACCACCGGCTCGGTTTCCACATCCACATACATCGTCTTCATCGTCATCATGTGCCTTGGACTTCCTATCGCCCTCTTACTCTCTCCGGCGAGCAAAGTTTGGCGCCATGACGGTAGCCGAATCTTCGTCCACCGCGCTGAAAGCTGGGGCGCTGAGTTCAAAGCAGTCGGAAAGCTCTTCATCAGTCGCAGAATCCTTCTCTTGCTGCCCGCCTTCTTCATCAGCTACTTCTACAATGGCTTCTTGTCCACGTGGTTGACGACATACTTCACCGTCCGCTCGCGCGCCTTCTCATCCTTCTTCACTAACTTCGCTGGCATTTTCTCATCATTCATCATTGCGGCTCTACTCGACAACCAGAAAATCTACATCAAGACACGGGCTCGCGTTGCCTTCTTATCCATCATCACTACCCTCATTGGTACATGGATCTGGGCCACAATCTTACAGAAACAATTCTACGACGCTGCTGAGCCTCCAGCATTCGACTGGTTCACCGGTGGCTTCGGAAAAACGTACGCCTTGGTTTTCTTCTGGCAATTCGGTGGTCAAGCGTTCCAGCAATTCTTGTACTGGCTCGTCGGACAGTACGCCACGGATCTTTCCAGCACGAGTCACCACGTCGGTATCCTGAGAGGTGTGGAAGCATTGGGTCAAACTGTCGCTTGGGCTATGCAAAGCAAGGGCAATGTGAACCATTTTGTGTCAATTGGACTCAACTTCGGCATTACGATTCTGTGCATCTTCCCTTCGTGGATTGTTCTCAATGAGTTGGAGCATAGCCATGAGGCGTCGAGTGGTTCCGAGTTGGAGAATCACCCTGAAGATAGCAGCGCTGAGGAAGAGGAGGTTATTGCTGAAGATTCAAAAGCTTAGAGGCATGTTGCCTTTGGCACTTCTTGGCTTATATCCTGGAACGCAAGTTCAAGGTCGTGAGATATGAGCATTAGATATATCATTCCATTACCATAATTACTACTACTTCTCTGAGAAAATCAAATCCTGGTATATCGCATGCCATTCCACCAGACCATTCTTCATCCCAATATATCTCATTACTCCATTGAATTCAACCACAATTTCTCCGCCGTTGACATATCCTAGCCTTTTTGGACCCTAATTCCTAACCTCTGTTATCTCAGGCTCAGTCCCATTGCTCGTAGGTCCTGCTGCTGTTCTCCCAGCACTCATTGGCACATCTACTTGTCTTCCACGTCTGATTAAGAGTAGAGCGCCACCCACGACAACGAACAATAATCCCAGTCCGGTTCCAAGACCGATACCGAGACCAACGCTGGGCGCATCTGAGACACGCGCGACGAGGTGGTTCATGTGAGCAAGTGGTGCCATTTTGGTATTTGGTGTGTGTAGGTGTATGTTGATGATATGATGAGGGAGGTTGGTGGCGGAACTAGTATGGAGCTTGGAGTTTAAACTTTAAGGAGTTGTGCGCGCGATCAATCTCGATTCGCCGGGTTTCTTTAAATTCCCTCAAAGTCAGCGCATAGATAATAGTTCCTCTTATGCGCTTACTCACCGATTTCCGTTCCGTTAAGATCCGTGAGGGCTTGAAGCAGAGGAGTTTGAGGAGGTTGAGGGCAAGTTGTCAAGGAACAAAGTGAAGCTCGCACAAAGCAAGGACCGGTACGACTTAAGAGGGGTCATCACAACATGCAAGGATTGATCACGAGAGACAGCCTGGGGTAGATCCGTCGACGCTTACTTAGATGCGGAGAAAGGCGCCGCCGACGTCTTGCAGAATCCGGGGTTAGTTATTTGTCGCATGCAGCAAGGATCCGAATCCTTCCAGAGTCAGCAATACGAGAGAGAGGTGTTATGTTCAACGCGGAGAGAATACTTGAAGAATGAATTCAATCTTGCAATCTAGCAAGGCTGAGATATCATTTTGCTTTTGAAGGATGAGGCTTGGGAAAGGTGGGTCGAACCCTTTCTTTACTTTTTTCCAACACGCCTCCTTTCATCACAAACCATCAACCCCACAACATTCTTTTCATGATTAAGGAACGCATCTATTCATCGCATTGTATCTGAGTATTGGAAGACCCCATTCTCGCCATCAGACCTAAATAGAGGTAGTTCTTTCTCCCTTAGAAAACATTTCAACGATCTTTTCATAACATGCAAGAATAGGATACTGTTCTAACAAAGGTGCTGCATGCGTTGAATTGGCGACATACAGTATCAACGACGCTCCTTATAGGCTTTTTATTTCCTACTTTAGACCACACGGTCTAATTTTTCTTCTGTTTGCGATCCTTTTTCAAGACGACGACGATGAATAGCGGGCCACGAATAAATAAAGCTTGAAAGTAAGAAGCGTGATATTGACCGCACAATTGCAAGATCGGATCATGAAACCTGACATTGATACCCCTTCACTAACCCGGATACTACAAACCCAGTCTTCACGAAAAAGGCAAACCCAAACAATCCTATAAAATGGTCTACTATTCCCCTTACCTATCACCAATAAATCTTACATACCCCAACCCCCGCTCTATCCAATTTCTACCTCTATAACATACCAGATCTAATCTACTCTCTAAACTCGCCATCCACCTCCTCAAACTCCTCCAAAAACGCCTGAAATAACAAAACACCCAACCCAGGATCCAAAGCCCCCGTCGTCGCCCGAATAGAATGCATACTCAACTGTCCCAACCCCGCATCAATCGCCCTAACTCCCATCGCAGAACTCAACATCGGTCCCACAGTCCCCCCACTCCTTGAATCATTTCTAATCTGGAAAACCTGCAAAGTCTGCCCCGCCTTATCCGCACACCTCTGCAAAATAGCTGTTGACACGGAATCAGTCGTCATATGCCCATTACTGTCTGCGGCGACGGCGACACCGACGTTGAGACGGGGCGCGTGGTTTTCGAGGTAGACGTTTAGGAAGTTGGGGTTTACGGCGTGAGTTACGTCTGATGAAACGAGGAAGGAGTTTGCGAAGGTGCGGGAGATGAGGTTTGGTGTCGCGCCGGCGAGGGAGTCGACGATGCGTTCGATGGTGCTGGGTAGGAAGTTTCCCCTTGCGCCTTGACGAAGTAGCGATCCGATTTCTTCGTCGTCGAAGAGACCGACTACTTTGATGATACCGCTGTCGGCGGTGGTGGTGTTGATCAGTGCTTGTAGAGCAGAGTATGAGCAGAGGCGATCATCGATTCGACCAGCGAAGATGAATTCGTGATCTAGACCGCCTGTTGTGGCGGGTTGACAGTCAAAGAGTTCAAGCTCCCAGTTTACGATGCTGCTGTGATCGTTTATGCCGAGTTCACCGGCGATGGCTTTGACTAAGCGTTCTGGTTGTGTAGATGTGAATGTGCCAGCTCCTCCAAGACATGCGGTTTGGAATTTGGGATCATCTTCGGTTGAGATCAAGCTGGATAGATCGCTGTTGTCGAGGCCGATTATTGGCACCATTTGGGTTTCAAGATTAAAAGGACCGTTGGACACAGAGCCAAAGTGTGGCGCTAAGGTCGGGATTCTTGCGACTAAGATTTGTTAGCGTATACCGTTCAATATAACGAGCCAAAAGAACTTACTTGGCCAATTCAATTTAGCTAGTTTCGTTACGATCTTGCCGCTCGATTCCTTAATCAGGACCCGTCCTCCAATTCCAAGGTCTCGATCCCACCAAGTGCTATTCAGTGCCCCAGCGTACGGCGCGACGCCCAATTGCACGTATCCAGCTTTCGTCCTCAACTTTGGTATGGGCTTCAGCTTCGCCGTAAGAACATCAACATGCCCCGCAATCATAGCAGCTCCATTCCCAGGCTCGTAGTTGTCGCCCACTGAAAATGCAATCATACTACTTCCGTTCCTCTCAACAAAGTATTTGCCGCCCTTCTCGATCTTCCACGCGTCGCGCTCAGAGATCTTCTTGTATCCATGTGCCTTCAGGTCCGCCGCAAACGCATCAACCACATGGAAGATGGTCGGATTGTCTGTTAAGAACTTGCAGAAGGGTTTGGTGTAGTATGCGGCATCTCTTTCCTTCCTCTGCTTCTCGGGAGCATGTGTTGGTGGGGACGGCAGCGTGAGAATCGAGGTCCTAATTGCCTCCTTTTGCAGCGGTGAGAGGTCTGCAAAAGCGACTCGTTTGTCGTTCCGAGGCTGGAGTGGAGGTAGCTTATCTTGAGCAGTTCCGCCATGACCGAGTGGCATCATCTGACTTGTCTGCTGCCTTGGGGGCTCTGAACCAAGCTTGTGCATCCGTATCCGTTCAATGGCCTGTTCGAACGCTTTATCGTCCAAGGTCTGCAGCTGCAGCTTGATATTCTCTGGCATCCAGGCGGGAATATCTGATGGTAATGGTCTCAAGATAGGACTGGTCTCAGCATCGGCTGGTCTCGAGATAGGCTTGCTCTGACCACGACCGATGCTATCCAGGACATCTCGAAGCTCACCCAAGGCCGAGACGAGCTCAGGCTTCGCTGCGGGAGCTTCAGAAGAGAGCGCCTTGAGGTTGGACATGGAAACGGCTTTGCGAGGATGCTTGGTCATGGTATGGTTTCGTTGAATCGCGAGGTTGAGGGTATATTGGGTGGTTGAGGGACAGTGAATGGGGAAGCAAGGCGGCGATGTTGTGCTCAAGAGTCGCAGTGATCTCATGCCAAAGCGAAGCGAGCAAGCGAGATACAGCCTCAGTCTAACCACTTTTGGCGGTAAGGGTCAAGACATATCAATGCACTTTGGGAACAATTGGTAAATATTGGGATTTTGGTAGTCCTATCTTCTATTCTTGAAATATCGTAATTTTGAGCGTACTCCAAACCCGAGCTAGCTATGTTTCCCCTCACTACTATTAGATGCCTCCACATATAGTAAAGTTGGTATATCAAGCTCGACGTAAGATCGAGGACGACAAATTCCTGGCAATTTTGGGACCGGGTTTACCAGAAACTCATGGACTGGGTACTAATTAATCAGCAAGCGCGCTACTCAAGATCATGCGTCGTAATTCTCCAAGGCGGCAGGGACGTTGAATTGATGGACCCATTTTGGATCTGAAAAGGATAGAAAGTATGCATGGCTTGCATCTTATTGAATCATGATCTGGGCTATCTACAGGCCACTCGTAAACGTCGTCCAATCATCCGCCCATCCTCCTTCACATCCCATACAGGTGAATAAAGCCGCACTGGGTATACGATTACAAAGGGTAAGAAGAGGGGCACCAGCCAAAAATGGATCGAACAAGTTTCAACAGGTGAGACCCCGTACCACGATGAAAATATCCTACGTCTTCGCAGAGACTAGAATTCAAGAACGAATGTAGAAAAAGGGTAGAACGCCGATCAATGCAATGCTGAAAGAAGAAGAGGAAACCAGGCTTGTCTGCTATATGCCGTTTGGTGGAGCAGAAGGCATTTCTTCGTCTTCGTCCTCATCTTCAGGGTGCCTATGATCGTGTTAGTACACCGTGGATTCCAGTACGATGATCGAATTCATACCCGAGAAGATCTTTCACATTTCGCATCTCATAGTGCTTCTTGCGCGCCTCTTCGAACTTCCTGTGTTTCTCTCGCTCCTCTGCGGGCAGATCAGCGGGCTCCTCTCCGTGGTGACCATCTTCAGACATGTCTGTGTCCACAATCACTCGCTTCTCGCTATCTGGTGTCTGAACGTGTTCAAGTTGTGCGACCTCGGGCTCTCCCAACTCGAAGTCAGGAATATCCTCTTCTCTGGCAGATTTCTTGCCCTTTGCCTTGTCCAGCTCGTCCACGACCAAATCGTTGGCGTTGAGAGTATTCATTTCTTCTTCGTCCTCTGTTGGATCGTACTGCTTGGCATATGGTGTCTTCGGCTCGTCAATCTTCATGGTGCTGTCACGCTGCTGTTCCGTAAGGTAGAGGTTTGCCTCGTCCCATTTGAGACGTGGACTGTTTTCATCCTCAGGGCCTTGCTCGAGGTGTGCTCCAGACTGGCGACGAGAGGGAGGACCGCGGGGCGCTGAGGAAGACCGGCGATGTGCGGCGGGGCCGGCATTCTGTAGGGTGTTTTGAAGGACGATTTCCTTCTCCGACAATTCGCGATTAAGGTCTGGGCGTTGCTCTGGAGAGAGTGCTTGGACGAATTCGGGAGATGGCTGTCCGCCCGTGACGGAATTGTAGGAGCTGTTATTCTTGAGAATGCCTGTGACTGACAGTCAGCATAAGCGGGTTTCACCACCTTGGGTGTAAGATTCGAATTTACCTCTGGGGCGCTTTGGAGGGCTGCCTGAAGCAAGAGGTGAGTGCAGTTCAGTCATGGCTATCTGAATTTGTGATCGTGTGAGAAGGTGGTGGTTTGGAGGAGGATTTGGTCGGTATTTATACGATGGCGGGTCGGGGCACGTGAAGTGGAGAGAGGTTGCTTGGAGGGACGCTTCGTGGATGCACCTATTTAACAGCGCGGTTGTATGGGAGACGTTTGTGGATCCAGGAGTGGGTCTTGATCTTGGGTCGTGGGGAATTGAGGATCTCTTAACAAGAAGAGGCCGAGACTTGTTGTATCGAAGTGGTGATGTTTAAAAGAGGGTGCAACGTCATAGAGCAACTAGGGATTTGCGCCAATCAATCCTTGCAATCTTCACCAACAAGAAGAATTGGATAGCAAGTTACTGCTTTCAAGATGGTAGAATACAATAACAACTATAACTTTGTAATTGATCAATTGAGTGACGCTGAATGAAATCTTGCAATCGGTTGGACATGCTCAACCCAACTCTCTCGCTGGGACCCAACAGAGAGGCCGTTTCCCATCCCGCCCTGCCTGGAGAGCGCCATTTACAAGCCAGCAATTTTCCCTGCATGTGCTCTTCAAAACGGAAGACATCCCACCTAACTGGTTGGGTCTCTACGAATCGCGCTTCAACAACGCATCAAGCACAACAAACTATGTCGGGAGTGCGCCGACCGCCCGATACGGCAAGGTACCGGATCGTTGGGAGCATTCATAGACGTGGCAATGCAAGGGGAATATTTACAAACAGCGCGGAAAGCATAGTCGGTGTAGAACAGAGGCCTAGATGGATGGACAACAAGACTATTGATAGTTTCATGGTCGGTGTAGAAAGTATGAGGTCTCGTTGGACCGAACAACAAAGCCATTGAGACATCGAGGAGTCATATACATGGAGTCAGAATTACTGAGAGCCATGCTAGAAATTGGGGGGCGAGGAGAAAATCGATGGTTGTATCTTCTTTGATACCGCGAAACGTACTTCGTCGACCTACGCTGGCTGAATCTGTGGCCACAACGTGAGAATTGGATCTAGGTTCCCTGCAAATCGCAGAATAGTAGGCAAGATCCGGGAGACTTTTAAATGCCAGGAGTTTACCGCCATCGATCTTGATGAGGGAATGATATAACAATTCCATACATCTATCGAAAGGCAACTAATATTGAGGATATTGTTCCAACTTCTTCTAGAGCTGCGAAGTTGAACAGATGAAGATCGTGGCAAGAACGTTTCAGCGGCGTATTCGCAAGTACGGCTATCATCCTCAAATACCAAACATCTGTTGTTTCTTGTTAGCATATGGACATCTTCAGGTTGGTTTGCCATATTGTGCTAGTGTAAATGCCTCAGACTTTGCCTTTGGACCTCATGCTCAACAACAGCAAGTCAAGTGTAAAAAAACAAGCGGCTAAGCGGTTATGATAGGATTACCAGAAATACTCTATTGAATCATCAAAGGACGGATTTGGGTTGAAAGAAGGTTGCATACCTGGATTGGAGGACATGGAAATGGGTTATGCATGCTCTCCCATGTAACAAACAAGGCCGAGAGCTTCGCAGCACCTTTCGACAACATAAAAATACTATCCAAGACCGTTGTGAAGCTCCAATATTGACTGCGGTAGTTGATGCCCAACTGAGTGGTTGATTGCTGAATTTGTGCTGAAGTGCAGGAGCTTCGAGATCTTGTTCGGCATGAAAGGCGCGTTCAAGTTATCGGAACACACGCAGAGAACAAAGAGATGAGGCCGGCGACTGATATATCTTAGGACAATAAGATATTGGAGAAAGGAAGTGTCTGCCATCAGCTTTGCTGTCAAACACAAATTCATTTCAGGTGGCGGCTCAAAGCTCGCAACTTGATAAATCCTCACGCGACAACGCGTACCCATCAGAGTCAGGTCTGTTGCAGTTGAGAACGGCAAGCTCTGCAGACGATAGGTGTCATCATCGTCATCGTCATCATCATCATCATCATCAGCAGCAGCAGCAGCAGCAGCAGAGTTTGAGCGAAAGATATGTCCCATCTATTTGGTCATCATGATTTCGTGGGAAGCCGCCAATTGGGGCACCTCGTTACGATGGTTTTAGAAGTGGAAAGAGCGTATTCTCGACACACATAGATTGAATCATGGGCCACCGGCTGAGTTGGAGAAGGCGTGTCAGCAGGTGGCATTGTGAGATGTGGTCTGTTGTTGAAGCAAGAAAGTCAAAAGTCGAAATTTGTAGGTTTTCTCGACCCGCCCCAAGCTCGCCAAGTGTTCAGCCTCAGCCACTCACAAAGTTTGGCCGTTCGTTTCAACTCAAGAGTTCTAGAAAACACGCATATATCGTAATTACCTCCGCCCAAGAAGAAAGATTCCAAATTCCATCGTACCAGCATTGCATCTTCTCAATTAGCCATCGGAAGGTCGTTTGCAGCAACTTCCGCCATCACCGAACTCTCTCTGTCGCAGAACCCAATTCCCTGCCTTATTCGACCTCTGCCCACTCGTTCCTGCCAGCAGCTCCATCTGCATAGGTCGCTGCTTCTCAGATCCGCGCCTGCCCACTCTGTACTCTCGTTTATAGCTCAACTCGAAGTCGCTCTTGATTATGGATAAAGACAGGGAGAACTTGTGGACTCGCCGCTCTGGGTATGTTGTTGCAATTCATTGTCGAATGGAGCTTCTCACTAAAGACCGATATGTAGCTCAAGCAAGCTCTCCCTTGCCACAGAAAATGATCACAACGAAACCAAAACCTCCTCGTCCCGCATATTCTCGGCTTCAAAGCGCTTTGGTGGCGCTGAAAGCTCCCATGGTGGCCGTTCGAATCCATTTAACAACATCGCCCCGTTGACCACGAACAACGTCTCCTCTCCCACCACTGGCGCATCCTCTGCCTTTGGTCTCGGTACTGGCGCTTTTGCTGCCTTTGGCTCCGCCACCAAAACCCCAAAGACACCGGGCACAGCATTTGACTTTGGAAAAGTCGCCTCTGGTGCCCCGACTCCTGCTACACCCGCAATGAAGAGTGACAAAACTGTCCCTTTTGCGCGGACAAAGTCTGCCGCGAAACCGGAGACTATCAACAGGAAGGAAACCAAAGAGGACGACACCAGCACCTCGAGCACACCTTCGGTGGATACATTGACCCCGGCGCCATTAAGGTACTCGTGGGTTGTTTGGTACAGGCCACCCACATCCAAGAACTCGGACTATGAAAAGTCCATACAGCCTCTGTGTCGGATGGAGACTGTAAATCACTTTTGGACAATCTACACACACATGAAGCGACCCTCGCAGCTACCAAGTGTATCTGACTACCACTTCTTCCGAGAAGGTATACGTCCTGTGTGGGAGGATGATGCGAACAAGAAAGGAGGGAAGTGGATAATGCGCCTTAAAAAGGGCGTCTGTGACAGATACTGGGAGGATCTCCTCATGTCCATGGTTGGCGACCAATTCAACGAGGCCAGCGACGAGGTATGCGGTGCTGTCCTCAGCGTTCGGGCCCAGGAAGATGTTCTCAGTATCTGGACCAAGAACGACGGAGGACGAAACGTCAAGATTCGGTTCGTGTTTTCAGCCTCTAATTTGACATTTCCATGCTAATTCATGTAACAGAGAAACAGTCAAGCGCGTTTTGAACTTACCACAAGATACGATCATTGTCTGGAAAAGTCACGACGACAGCATTGCACAGAGGAGTGCAATTGACCAGGCTCGACAGGACAAATCACACCACGGTCCTCAGGAGAAACGGCGCATGACCATCTCCAGCGACGATGGCACACCGCTCAAGGAAAGAGCGAATGCTTTGTAAACCATTCTTTCACATTCATATCTGGGTCAGCGTTTGGGCTAGCGTGGCACTTTAGGTTCGGCAGGCATTGGGTCGGTTCAACTACGAGCATTTTATGGGTGGGTCACGGGCTGAAGGGCCCTTCTTGTACTATTATTTGGATTTTGCAAAAAGAAGCACGGCGCCTTTGAATTCAACGTATGGTTATGACTGGAATGTGATTCGGCGGGACTCCAAGTGCTCGGGATGTTATGTTATGGCTAGAAGGATAATGGATGTCTCCAGAATGATGAATTTTGGTGAAGTTCTTTTTGCCAGACAGAAGAAATACTAGCTGTGATTTCCTGAGTTGTGAAGTAGGGATATGAATGAAGATGTTCAGGTTGGGGGCAAGGACTTGGAGGAATTCAGACTGTCTCCAACGTATGAGAACCACACATCCATCTTCACTCAATCAACCCGCCCTATCCGTGACGACAGACGCCTTTCAACACAAAAAACATTGCCTGAAAATGCCCGCAGGCTCCCACTGGACCTCCCAGACATTTATCAGCCCGCACACTTGTACCACAACCTCATGACGGAACCGCTAGACTTGCTCGCCGCCGCAGTGAACGCCCTTCATGGTCAATTTCCTCCATCTAGTTTCCTCAATACTAGGAACTTCTTCGGAGGAGGGCAAATCAAAGACGAAGCAGGTAGGAAATGTTTGCCCAGGCAGAGACGTGGTGGGGGAGTCCCATGCTAACACTCACGATAGGAAAATGCTGAAGCCCCAAATTCCTCTACAACCACACTGCGCGACGAATCCTCACACCCTGTCTCCTCACACCCTCCGACCGCCAACCAGGGCATTCACACTCAAAGAGACGCGTCACGGCAGAATCAAGGCGCAGAACGAAAAGCTGCAACTACGCGATCGACGAGCGAAGAGCGGCGATTACTTGGAGATTATAGGTACGCTTTGATACCGTGTGGAGGGTGACATCTGGTATTGACGAAATGAAGTGAGCCTGCGGATGCCACACTCATACAACTACCAGGGAGCAGCCCTCACCATACCATGCCGAAGAAGGTGGGAATCTATTTTAGCATTTACAATTTGCATCGCTAACTCTGTTCATAGAGTTTCGGTAATGCCCCAGGTCTCTTGGCTGGGAGGAATACCCTCAACGAGCCCAAGAGGAAGACGGCCAACACCTACAGCTCTGGCGCCAGAGCACCTCTGGCGACTGCGGCCAGTCGAGGAGACAATGTGAAGCATCCGTCACGCCAACTTGATTTTCCTGACCGGCCTGAGACCAAGCGACGCAAGACGAACAACTCGCAATCAACGAATATGGATATCAATGATCTTGAGGTCATCAACCTAGACGTTCCAGGCGAACCTCCGCTCCAGAAGAAGGTTTATAAAGGAACCATTCACAGCAGCCAGATTGGCCCGCATATACCACCGCCAGTTCTGTCCGGAGTGGCAGAATTCCGCAATGTTGGTCGCCTGGTGGCTCCACCTCGTGTTGTTCAAAAGGTGGATTCTCAGCGTGGGCAGGATCGTACATTGCGTGGCCATACACGCGAACAGGCCGTAGTGCTGGATGACGATTCTCAATTATCTACCGGTCATGCTTCGAAAGAGAAAGAGGATTCGACGATGTTGCTCTCCGATCACCTTAGCGATGAACTCGGCGAGGTGAGCTCTCAAAAATTCAAATCGAAGAAGCGGGAAGCATCGCATACTGCTGGCATCACATCTCACCATGTCAAAGACTTGAAGCGTCCAAAAACCATGTCGGAATTTACGGGTAATTCCCACGAGGAAATTGGACAAGGGCTTCATCCAGCTATCAATGTCACGGGATTAGCCGGGCGGGTGTCGAAAGAGCAGCCACTGGCCAAAACCTTTGTGCGGGATAACAGAATTTCACAGTCAAGATCAAAAGCTCTCAACGATGCCAATGATGGCGATGACATGACGGACGAGCTTGGACTGTCGCCACAAACTACGGGAGTGCAGAGGTCAGTGCCAAAGAAAACGCCAAACTCACCGAAACGACGTCGCGCAGAAGAAAAAGTCTATGAAATAAAGGAGACTCCACCGCCAGAAGACATGGTCATTTCTTCTGCCGACATCAAGCCAACTTCATTTCAGCAGACTCCGCACAAGGAATCGGTCAAGAGCAAGAAAGGAGCAGTCAGGCAAGATAGCAAAGGTAGGCAAGAAGGCGTATATCCTTTGAGCTCATACCAGGATTCTTTGAACAGGATAGGAAAGAACCCAACTGGCTTACTTTTGAAGCTAAACGACCAGAGGAACGGGTTCGCTCTTTGCTTCAGCAATCATCCCACTGTCATTGCAACTATTGAAATTGCAAAAATGGTGGGTCTGCAGTGGTCCCCGGATGAGAGCAGACTTGTGCGCATCCAAGGAGTGCGTGATGCCGCGAACAAATGTAACTTGACCTGGGATCTGGAATTTGAACATATTAAAGATGTGAAGACGTTCGGTCTTCGACTCAAAATTCTGACAACAGTCAAATACCACCCTAGGAAGCCGTATGGTAACCCTGCTCATTCTTTCAAGCTCATTCTAACCTTTTCCTTATAGTGATGAGATGCGAAAAATGTTCGGAACGTTTCCCACGCAACGTCTGCGAATGGAAGCTGAGGATGACGTTGTCGATCGTGGGATTGAAGAGAGGTTGCTCGATCAACGAGTTCACAATTTCAACAAAGCCGAGCGTGATGCAAGAGGAACATCTACGCAGAGCAGATTGGCCAAGCAAGGTACAATTCTATCGAACCTGATAGCTTCTGTCCCACAAGAGACAAGGCGAACAACTCGCGGGCAGCCAATCGATCCCATCAAGTTCGACCATGACGAAGAATCACCATATTTCAGCACTGAACGACCGAAACGGTCAACCAGGACCACCAAGCAAGTCATCAGGACGCCGACCCCGGAGCCTGAAAGATATTCTAAAACACATGATCTGGGGCCCACGTGGGACCAGCCAGTTGTGTATCCAGAGCGTGACCCCACGGATCGCTCGAGGAAGCAGGTGTCGATAGAGTTCGAAGATCTTGAACGACTTGACGATGGAGAGTGGCTAAATGACAGTCTCGTCGAATTCTGTCTCCTTCACCACCAACAGCGGAGCAAAGCGCAAGCCAGCAAGGTCTTCTTCTTCAACAACTTCTTCTACACCAAACTCACGACGTCAGTCAAGGGCAGGTCTATCAATTATGATGCTGTACAGCGTTGGACGGCAAAGGACGACATCTTCACCTATGATTTCGTCGTTGTTCCTGTGTGTGAAAAGGGCCATTGGTATCTCGCACTCATCTGCAATCTGCCTAACCTCCAAAGGAAGCTTGCGCTAGACGACGATGTCAAAGAAGAGGTCAAAACCGAGCCAATTGAGGAGCATAAGGGGCAGACTGAGACAACACCAACAGCAGTTGTTACAGAAGGCATAATTGGTCCCAAACAAGAAGATAGCCACCTTACAGAACACTCGATCCTAAGTATTGACGGCCCTGGCGCAACAACGAATGACACAGTGGTTGAGATCGAAGATGATGTGGACCTGGTGAAGAGCAAGGCTGAAGACTACGACACTGAGCCTTTACTCAAACATAATGACAGCCTCCCTCCCGCGGATCCCATTTCCAATGGCCATACAAAAGCCATGGTACCAGGCCCAAGGAGGAAAGGCAAAAGATACTCGATTCGCACTTACCCTCCAGACACGCCAACAATCGCTATTCTGGACTCAATGCCCAACAGTGTCAAGCATTATGCAACGATTAGCGCCCTGAAGGACTATTTGATCGAGGAGGCACGCTCAAAACGTGGTATGGAGATTTCGAAAGAGGATCTCCAGGGTATGCATGCTAATGCCGGGCTTCCACAGCAAGACAATTTCAGTGACTGCGGCGTCTTTCTTGGCCGCTATGTCCGCGAACTGTTGACAGACCCGAAAGACTTTGGTGAAAAGCTGCTTGGTGGAGAACTGGAAAAGCTTAATTGGGGAAATTGGAACGCCAGTTCTGAGCGTGCCGTGATCCGTAACACGCTACAGGAGCTTGCGCATAAGCAGGCAGAGAAACGAAGACAGGCAAAGGCTGAGAGACGAGCGGCGAAGGCTAAACGTGCAGCAACTCAGCCTAAGGTGGCGGAGGGCGATCATTCTGAAAGCAAACCTCCCACGCAAGGCGAGAGTGCTTCTGTCAAGGCGCCCAGTATCCAGGATGGAAAAGGAAGTACCATCAAGCCCTCGGATCCCCCCGACGCTACGAACCTTGCCGATGCTAAAAGTCGCTTCCAAATCCCTCCAAGCTCCAGCAATATTACATCGAGTCCGGTCAGAGCCACAAGCCCTATCAGATTTAGGTCACCGATTATTGAATCTCCTGCAAGACGAGGGCGAGGTCACAGCATTGGGCCACAATGGTCCGCTCATTCAACGCCAGGTGAATACGATCCATACCCAGATGAAAAAAGTCCTATTATCGTCTATGATGAGGCGACTGCAGATGTTGCGTCCGAAAGTGAACATCAGGGTCTAAGGAGAGAACAAATCGAAGACGACATGCTTTTTGACAAGCTCACACCGCGACTTGAGGAATATTTTCAACCTGGTCAACTCCTGATTGGCCTTGAAGCTGCTGCTGCTGCTGCTGATGATGACGGAAATATGGAGACACACGAGCCCAACAAGGAGGAGGAGGAGGAGGAGGAGGAGGAAGAGTGGGCGGGAATTGCCGAAATACCCGAGGGGAGTCCAGCTCCTGAGACTGAGCCGCCAACCACAGCGAACACTGCCTCCCGCCGATCTCCACAGTTGCCCGTGTACTTGGAGAATACGTTGAAATATCCTCGGCGTCCTCATGGTTGACGAGGGATGTACATGGCTGTTATTTTTGAAAATTGAAGGGATTATCGGAGTGGAGTTTATGGGAGCATGATCGCAACAGTACTACACCCTTGCTTTTCACATTTCGACTCTTTCGAGCGAGCATACGACATGGATGTTATTGGGAAGGCATGGCTGGGTAGGTGGTTCACTCATGACCTTCGGATATCATCAGACTTGGATGCATGGATAACGTGATTGAAGGGGATCAGGGGAGGGAAGTTGAAGAATAGAGAGGTAGTCTGAGGCTCTCAACCAGTTTGACGATGATTAATGCAGAAACTTATTGTTCCATTGTTGTGTTCCTTGTCTTTGTGAATAAAGGATTAATTGAACTTGTTGCCTTTGTGCCAATCAGATTCAATGTCCCAGGACAATGGAATCAACAACCATGACTTGACGTCTGATGCATCATTCACTCAATCGTCAGGACCCCAATCGGAAAGTTCGCGATAGTATTGTACAGTTTCATATTTCACATATTTACATTTTCCCAAACCCCCGACATCACGATTTCCCATTCCCATTCGCAAACCTCTCGTCCAACTCCACTTCGCCCCTACCCGAACTCTGCATCTCCTGCCAACTCTTCTGCGCGCCCCTGGGTTCCGGCTCGCCATTTCCAAACATGTAATACTGCATTCCCAAATACAGATCACAGCATGCCTGAAAAACACCACAAATTTTGAACGCCCACGGCACATCTGAGCCGTCTTTGTAAAAGAAGAAGACCATTTTGAAGGCGTCGCCTATTAACCAGTTTGCGAGGACGGAGATGCGGAAACCCTTGCAGCTGCGGGTGCGGTGGTTTGAGAGGATTTGGGGGAGGGGGAGGGTAGCTTCGATTGTGAGGGCGACGTAGCCTAGTAAGGCGCTATAGCCGGGGACGGAACCGAGGAGGATTTGTAAAACGCAGAGGGTTGTGGTGAAGTAGCCTAGGAAATGCCAGTATGGACGCGTAGACGTCCATTGCCAGAACCGGTAGGGTCTATTTTCGAAAATGTTGCCGATTCGCAAGGCGGCGTCGCTGAAGGGCGTGTGTGTTATTTGGAGTGGGGGACGGTGGGTTAGGGCTACGTGGAGGAGGAGGAGCTGCATTATTATCATTACGCAGGCTTGGATTAGGAGGGAGGTGTCGTAGTGGGCGCCGAGCCAGTAGAATAGTTTTAGGATGGAGGCGAGGAGCATTATTAGGGGGATGTCGAGGGAGAAGCCGGTGGAGGAGCGTGTGCGGTGGATGGAATAGATTTGGTCCGTGTAGGAGGTTATTGGGGAGGTTATTAGACTAGAGGGTTTGTTAGTTGTTGTATAAGCATGAGCATGAGCATGAGTATGAATCGAAATAGTTGTTGGATGCGTGAAGTACTGGTTGGAATTGCTGGGAACAATAGAGGTCGTGGAACAGTCTTGACCGCAAATGATAGACTCGAGAGTGGAAAGATTCCTGAATACTTGGGAGAACATGTTCGCAACGTACAAGATCGGTGCTATATGGTTTATCAACCATCCGAAGAGTCCCATTGTACAGTCTATGTGGCCTCCTTCGCGGAGACAGCGGAAGATGCGTAGACAGGAATTGAGAGGTGGATTTGTACAGCGGTCTACCTCATGGCCGTTCAAAGCGACTGACGGATCCTGGGATGTTGAAATGGTGGTTGTGTATGTCAAAACGTCAAAATCAATCTTCAGTTCCAAGCTTGTTGAAACGGAAATTAGTTCGACTTTTGCCCAAAGGGGGAATATTCCATCTACCGTCTCCGCCAGCCAATCGATCGTGGCTGACCACCACCACCACCACTCCTCCATAAATAACCAGAAATCCCTTCAAACTCCTGGACAGGTGTCCATCCTTCTGAAGTCTCCGTCTCCTTTGCGGCGCATATGGAGCATCCAGAGAACCTGTCCAGCGCCCGGGATTGTCTCTCATGCACCATCTCTCCTGTCCGGGTTCAAACCTGCATCAGGATCTCCTGATCGAGAATATTGCTCACCAGTCGTGCTCGTCGCTCTACACTTCCCGACGGTCCGCTTTCCAAGGGTGCAGATGCATACGTTGAGCTTCTCGGTACCTCGACAAACCTTGGACGGATCATACCGTGACTGGGGATACATCACTTCCGCTTCTTTGTACAGCATTCAGAAACCCCGAACCCGTTTCCTGTAGCAAGGAACAAACGCTTTGAAGGCACAATGTCTTTGTACCCGTCCATCCCTTCTACCCAGTCATGAGACCATGGTGAACCTCTGGAAGCCTGTATATGTTGCGGCCCATATCTGTACCACCTGGAAACCAGCACGTATTCATTATGCGAAATCGGATTGCGCCAGGTTACATTGCGATGGCAAAAACAGATAAGAAGTTGACGTGCTTCCCTGCATATCTTCCCAAGCCGTCTGGTCTGTGGTTCTTTCGACGGGAACCAAAGCTTCGCCATCCAAGTAACACAAAGCTTCTACTGCCTTCGCGGGTTCGGATAGAACCCCAACTGAACGCCTTCGACTTTGCTAATCTCCTGATATCTGTTTGTTGACGGGAGGAAACTTGCAGTAGGTCGTGGCGGACTGGACTGGACTGTAGAGCCACGTACATGGGATATGCACTGTTGTCTTTACCCTGTGCGCTGAAATCTTTACTTAAGAGCAGAGGGGGAACCGTAGAGACTCACTCATCTCACGATCTGATATCCTCCAATCACACTTTGGCAGTCAAAATGCTCGTCGAAATTCAATGCACTGAAAACTCTCGAGACCCTCAGCCAAATCCACCACCGCCTCCACCACCGAGTCCTAGCAACAGTTGTAGGTACGTTGATATCCCAGCAAAAATCGAACAAAAGTCGCAATGCTAACATGGAACAGATTGAAATGGGACTACTACTCCGTCTGGTACTATCGCACATAACAACCATGTCACCAGCCTCACTGACCATCCATCAGAGTTCTAGCCCTCGCAACAACTTTCAATTGGTGGCTCTTTCTCAGATAGACCGTTTGGTACTTTATAGACTTGTGGGTGCCCATGGATTTGGTGTTACACGATGATGATACAGCTGACGCATTTGACCAGGCATGCAGTTCGTTCCAGTAACCGGGACTGCCCACATCCCCCTACTTATGGCTGTGGAGTTCCACTCATTGTTATTGTTGGTTTAAGCGTCCCTCTTCGATGTCATCGGATCTTGGGCCACTCTAGGCTGTAGAGAGATCATTTTTAATTGAACGACTTTGATGATAAATCATTCCAAGGTTCTGGCTTCTTGTTAGATCATTCTTCTTAGCTTTGTGAATTTTGTGCTTCACTTTGTTCATCGTAATCACGTTCCACATTCTTTCCTGATCCTTCTATGTCTGGCAGTAACCGCCCACATCTCACATTCCGAAGACTACCCAGCAAACGAAAACCGGGATTTCAAGAACACCATCTCACTCTTCCAGAGGGCCAACCATTAATTGAGCCCTGTTCTGATGTCTCCAAAGGAGCCTATGAACATTGTCATCCTCGGAGGATCGTTCGCAGGACTTTCAGTCGCTCACGCCTTCCTTCGCACAACCTATGGTGAAGTCGAATTCAAAGCAAGGACCAAGCTCAGATACCGAATCATCCTCGTCTCGCCATCGACACACTTATTCTGGAATATCGCAGCGCCTCGGGCTCTCGTCTCTCCCAAGCTTGTTCCTCATTCAAAATCTTTCGTGCCTATTCTGGAGACGTTTAATGGTTATCCGAAAGGACGATTCACTTTCATACAAGGCACAGCTACTAGCCTCGATCTTTATTTACGGAAAGTTGAGGTGACTTTGTGTGGCGAAGATTTGGAATTTTTCCTTCGCAATAAGTCTGCTCCACGCGTCGACTCTGGGATGAACAGAGAAACATGGGAAACCAGTACAGAAAAGATGATCACGAAGAAGATCCAATATCATGCCCTGATCATTGCCACGGGGACCTCCGCAGAATCGCCACTTCTTTCCTTGCACGGTACGCATGACAAGACCGTGGAGGCGTTCGACAATTTCCACACTCGTCTTGAGCAAGCAGCCAGTATCATAGTTGCCGGTGGAGGCCCTTCCGGTGTGGAATGCGCTGGCCAACTAGCTACGTTTCTGAATGGTGGAAAGCAAGAAGTCTCGCCACGTTCTGCGACATTTCAAATGAAACAGCGACAACCTCTAAAACAGCTTCTAAGGTCATGTTTTGAACGAAGGGGTTCTTCACCAATGATATTTCCAGATGGCGAGTCCAGGCCGGACCGCAAGGTTATCATCACTTTGATATCTGGCAATACTCGATTGCTTCCCAACTTGTCACTCAAGGCTTCCCAAAAGGCAGAAACCCAGCTAAGAAAACTCGGCGTCAATATCATGCACAACCTTCGTCTGATCACTGCGCAAGAGCTCCCATCAGGACAAACACGTTGCGTGCTTTCTGACGATTTGAGCATATCCAGCGATTTGTTCTTAGCTTGCACGGGTGTTTATCCCAACACTTCATTCGTATCGCATGGTCTTCTCGACGTGGATGGCTACATCTTAGCCGACCCAGAGACACTTCGCGTACCCTTGGGCGGCGACAGAGTCTACGCCATCGGCGATTGCACAGCCTTTTCCCGAAACCGCCTCGAAGAAATTTACGACTGTCTCCCCGTTCTAATGCAAAACCTGAAAAACGACCTATTAACTCACGAGCTTCGCTCTCGGTACTCGTTTGGCGGAGGGGAAGACAGAGTTGCGCATCTTGTTGATGCCAAGTATATGCAGGGGAAACCGCCCTCGATGTGGGTTCCTGTGACGAGGTGGGGAGGAGTGGGAGTCCTTTCTGGACATAAGGTTCCTGGGTGGATGGTTTGGGCTATTAAGGGGAGGGATTTTGGGATGGGAAAGGGGGCGAAGGCTGCGAGGTTGGGGTATAATCCTGTTTCGTTGGAGACATATCTTGAGGCTGGGGGAAAGGAGGGGTGTTGATGATGATAGTAGTGTTGGAGTTTAATGTTTTGATTGTCTAGAAGATAGATGTGGGAATAGTAGACCACCATAATAGTCAATTCATTATCTTTAACCTTCGGAATCTGTAAGATGGCTATGACCTCGAATCCCTTAGTGATGTTTCCTTCAATGGCCAGATTCCAATGGATATGAATATATGATTGGAATTGGTGGAGAAAGGATAGCTGTCCTGGATCGACAATGACTGGATGAACCAACTCCTGAATGTACGAATATAATGACCATGACTCGTTAAAGTGGCACCTTTCCTGTTTCGGCCAGCGCGTTTGCGACGCGACCTGCCCTCTTTTCAATTCTATCCCTCTTCTTCCTCGACTCGGCTCAGCTACCACATACAACAGATTTCACACATCACAATGGACAGACAATCAGCATATACTTTGAGCGTTGGCTACGGCGGGAGAGACCCAAATGAAGCTCCAGACCTAGACAGTCGCCAGGTCATACAGCAGAAGCTCATCGACTTCATTCTTCAGTATGAGATCGACGGTGTCTTCTTATATAGGTCCGGACCATGTGAAGGAAGATAAGAGAATCATTGCTAATGATCTGCGCAGAGACCAGTTGCGAGAGAATGTACTCGTCAAGCAATATTACCTCGACGTCGACATCGCACATCTTATCTCCTTTACCGAAGAAACCGCCCACAAGCTGAATACCGAGCCCGGCGAGATAATACCTCTTGTATGTATAATATTATGAAAAACAAGCGCGACACTACGGCTAACCGTATCTTCAGTTTGAAGCCGCTATCAAGAAGTGCACACAACGCATTGTTTACCCCTCGGAAAAGGACAAACAACTCCCTGAACATCAACTCCTGCTCCACTCTTCCGTATCTCACGTCTCCATTCGCGATCTCACAGCCGACAACGTCTCAAGTCTTGTGAGAATACCCGGAATCGTCATCGGAGCCTCTACGTTATCCTCCAAAGCCACAACAATTGCGATCCAATGTCGCAGCTGTCAATATGCAATGCAAATGCCTGTTATTGGCGGGTTTGCCGGTGTCAGTCTTCCGAGAACGTGCGGAAGAGTAAGAACAGACGGAGACGTGGCAGACAAGTGCCCTCTTGATCCATACTTTGTGGTGCATGAGAAGTGCCAATTCATCGACCAGCAAATTCTCAAGCTCCAGGAGGCCCCTGACCAAGTTCCGGTTGGAGAACTTCCTCGTCACATTCTCATCTCAGCTGATCGCTACCTCACGAACCGAGTTGTTCCCGGTTCAAGATGCACAATAATGGGTGTCTTCTCCATCTACCAGTCAAAAGGTGGCAAGAGCGGTACCAATGCTGCCGTCGCCATTCGAAATCCCTACATTCGCGCTGTAGGAATTCACGCCGATGTGGACCATACAATGAAAGGAAACGCGACATTCACAGAAGAGGAAGAACAAGAATTTTTGGAGATGAGCAGACGGCCAGATCTCTACGAAGTCTTCGCCAACTGTATCGCGCCATCCATTTATGGCAACGCAGACATCAAAAAGGCCATTGCATGCTTACTCATGGGAGGGTCCAAGAAGATTCTACCAGATGGCATGAAACTCAGAGGTGATATCAACGTGTTACTTCTTGGTGATCCTGGTACTGCCAAATCGCAATTGCTCAAATTCGTTGAAAAAGTCGCTCCAATCGCCATTTACACATCCGGAAAAGGTTCTTCTGCGGCCGGTCTCACAGCCTCTGTGCAAAGAGATCACAGCACGCGAGAATTCTATCTTGAAGGAGGTGCCATGGTTCTCGCTGACGGTGGTGTTGTGTGTATTGATGAGTTCGACAAAATGAGAGACGAAGATCGAGTCGCCATCCACGAAGCTATGGAACAGCAAACCATTTCTATCGCCAAAGCCGGTATCACGACTATTCTCAATGCAAGAACGTCTGTTCTCGCAGCTGCCAATCCTATCTTTGGACGATACGATGATCTCAAAACTCCGGGTGAGAACATCGATTTCCAGACGACGATTCTCTCTCGTTTCGATATGATCTTTATCGTACGAGATGAGCACGATCGAGCCCGCGATGAGAGAATAGCTAAGCACGTTATGGGTCTTGCAATGGGTGGACGCGGCGTAGAAGAACAAGTGCAAGCTGAGATTCCAGTTGAGAAGATGAAGAGATATGTCTCATATTGCAAACAGTGAGTCGACTCCCTTCTCGTAACATGGCTTTCCTGTACTGACCTGAAAATAGGAAATGCGCTCCAAGATTATCCCCCGAAGCTGCCGAAAAACTCTCCTCTCATTTCGTCTCCATCCGTCGCCAAGTCCACGCCGCTGAAGTCAGCGCAAATGCGCGTTCCTCCATCCCTATCACGATCCGTCAACTCGAAGCCGTTGTCCGTATATCTGAGTCCCTAGCTAAGCTCGCGCTCTCTCCTATCGCCACGGAAGAGCACGTTGACGAAGCCATTCGTCTTTTCTTAGCATCTACCATGGACGCTGTCACACAAGGCGAGGGTCAAGGATCTAAGGAGCTGATGGATGAGGTCAACAAAGTCGAAGACGAATTGAGGAGACGACTGCCAATAGGATGGTCTACATCTTTGGCGACTTTGAAAAGAGAGTTTGTGGATGGGAGGGGCTATAGTGAGCAAGCTCTAAACAGAGCTATTATTGTTTTGCAACGAAGGGAGACTGTGCAATTGAGACATGGTGGAGCCCAGGTATACAGAAGTGGTGTTTAAATATGTGGGTATGAATGTTCATGGCATGGTGGGCTACGCTGGAGTTATGAGTTGGGAAGCATGTCCGTTTCCGATCTGGCTGGTGCCGATTCCTCATTTGTTTTGTATGATTTGTATGAGCGGCTGTTGCATAATGAAGACTCTGATGGCTTTTTGGATCTAGCACATTTGTCTTGATGCAAGCTTTGGAACATAACGATTCGCATTGGCTGCATGAAGAAAGAGGCGTAATCCATGTGAGCACTCGCTGCGCTGCCCCTCCTTGAAAAGCAGCAATTTCTGGCTTCGTACACGTTCAAACTCAACATCGTCTTCGACTAAAGAACAAACTCAGCAGCGAGCGTTGCAGAAGGGTTTGTTCGATTTTGCATCCTCCATCTCAACATCACTAACAGCAGTACAGCACAAGTTTCCAAATGCCGAAAGAAGAACACCTTTCCAACCAGGACGACGACAACCCGAGAGGAGAGGCGAACCAGTTCGAGGAGGACGACCATGGTGGTGCGCAGCTGTCTGATCATGATACGGCGACTTCCAGGCTTTGCCAGAGCTGCACGACGCGAATCAAACCACTTATCGGTCGTTTCCTTGAAAGTCAGACCGAGCAGGAAATCACATTTGAGCTGAATTCCAAAGTTTTTCAAGCTGCTGCTGAGGCTGGATGCTTGCTCTGTGGCGGTCTTTGGGATAAGATACCTGAGGAAAGTAGAGTGATGTTGTCTGGACCTAGGTCGTGGACGTTGGAGATGAGGACGCGAGTTTTCTGTGGATCTGATGAGCATTCCTCGCAGCTTCCGAAAACGATGGGTCTCTGGTCTAAGGTATGGCTCAATTCGTGGGGCACATTCATCCACGAAGATAATTGGTACATACTTTTTCCCGTGTCTGGTAAGATAGATCCTCTTAATCTTTGAATGCGTGATCTCATGCTCCAAAAACCACTAATGTCTCGCAGATGATATTGCGAAGCCAACTTTTGACGAATCTACGTCATCACTACGTTCCATGACTACTGCTCAGAATTGGATCAAGACTTGTATTGAATCTCATCCGCTTTGTTCTGGCCCAAGCAACGCAGAACCTTGGCTCCCAACAAGACTTCTGTATATTGGTCAATCTCCGGCAACCATTAGAGTTATCAATACAGCAGAGCATATTCTGCGGCCTCATGAGAAGTACGTCACGCTAAGTCATTGTTGGGGCCGAGTCCAGCTTTTGAGGTTACAAACGGATAATAAGATTGAGCTGCAACTTGGAATCACTTTTCAGAGGTTACCCCGGACATTCCAGCATGCAATTATTACCGCCAGACGTCTTCAAGTTGACTACATCTGGATCGACTCACTGTGCATCATTCAGGATGAACCAGATGACTGGGTCCGTGAGTCGTCTTTGATGCACAAGGTGTACGCTTATAGCTTGTGTAATCTGGCAGCAACTGCTGCGAAGGACAGCTCAGAGGGCATGTATTTCAGCAGAGATGTGCACACGCTACAGCCGCGTCGGATTAAGATACCCTTCAAAAAGGCATCGAGTCTACTATACGACATCGATGTAAATGCACATTGGGACCGCAATGTGTCAGACGCACCACTCAATCGAAGGGCCTGGGTACTTCAAGAACGACTTCTCGCTCGTAGAGCCCTACACTTTGGGCGAGAGCAATTGGCGTGGGAATGCTGCGAAATGGAAGCAACTGAAACCTATCCCGAAGGGCTGCCACTGGGGAGAGTGCACGAAGCTCGCTTCAAATTGCTTGATCCAAAAATCGACTCTCCTGCTTTAGCCTCTTCAAAAGTAGATGCAAAGCCTCTTTGGCCCTATCAGAAGTGGGCGAGGGTCGTCCAAATATACTCCGAGGCAGGCCTCACGAAGGCCAGCGATAAACTAGCGGCCCTCTCTGGCCTAGCGGCCCGTTTCAAGACTGTTTGCAATGATGAGTATGTCGCCGGCATGTGGAAGCGTTATCTATGCAGCCAATTGTTGTGGGAAGTGCAAGACGATGTGGTTGTGCGATCCCAGCAGTACCGAGCACCGTCGTTTTCATGGGCGGCTCTCGACGGGGCAATTATGCCTGGTAGCATCACTGAGTCAGATATTGTGGCGAAGATACTAGATGTCTCTATTCAACGATCGGGTGGCGAAGAAACGGGGGCTGTGAGAGGAGGGCACCTTGTCTTGAGTGGCCGGATGATGCGCATACAGACCGAGAAAGCTGACCCCGGCGAACAAGCATGGGAGACGACTTTCGTTAATGACCAAAACTTGCAGCTATTATCTCAAGCTGCACAATCAGATGGCTGGTTATGGGCCAGGATTGATGTTGTGACAGAAACCTTCCCTCAACCATCGTACATTCTGCAAATTCGACACACAGCCCACGCAGCTGGCTCCGCTTCCATGAAATGTCTTGTTCTGGCGCATAAAAGTGGAACCCGAGGAGATTATGTACGGATGGGCAGCTTGTATGCGAATGAAAGCTGGGAGTTGGAGGTTTTGCAACAGCCTGGTGGTGAAGACAAGATTCCTTGCGAACGATACGATCCAGAAACTGGTCATCATGTTATCCGATTGTTTTGAGAGGGTGGGGTTTCACTTCGAAGCTGCTTCTCCAAGGAAGCACTGAGTGTTGAAGGTGGAGTGAGTATAAGCACTCATTTCAAGACACCATTTCGATACTGAGGCAAAGGTTGATAAGTTTCTGGCGATTTCTGGACATTCTCTCCGGGACATGTTCTCCAGCTTACCTTGATACGTCTTACTACTATTCTTACAATTATGCATCGTGAAATCATTGGTCAAGCTTCTCGTCCTCCGCAATCACGAACGAAAACTTGTGAAAGACCGTTACCTCTTTTAATTGATCGAAACCAATGCGACCTTTTCAAGACTTTCGTGTAAGCTTCTTCTTTCCATGCTTGGTTTCGGAAATGAACTCACAACAACGAGCTAGGATATATGGATATCTGACCTTGTTGTGATTGTGCGGTTTGATTTAGGTATGTCGGGAGACTTGAAGATATCAAGTGTTAGAAAAGCAATCTCGGAGATCTGACCCGCTAGTTGAGTCCGTTACTTTAGATAGTTAAGCTCATCACCATGTGGACTTAATTCCACCTGGGTCTGTTGAAACATAATTCATACGCATCATAAGTAAAGCAAAATTCCCATCGTACAAAATATCGCCTTCTGTGGTCCATTGGGAGGCTTCCATATATATATTTTTTTCCATCGTTTGCTACAATCATACAGACCATCTTTTACAACTCCTCTGGGCACCTTAACCTTTTTTGACTGTTCCTATTGTTTAATACCACACCAACAATATGTCACCTGTGCTTTTAGCCGATGCAATGACCGATGTAGGATATTTTGTAAGAATGGGTCGTATTGCTCCAGAATTTGAAGTGTTTAAGTCCTGGACTGCTGTCAGTATCGTTTGATTGCATCGTCGTCAATACTATACCATCCAATAAGATTACCAGGAAGTGTATCGCCAAGACGAGGCTAGTTTTCAAACGTCCCAAAAACTTCCAAAGCACACTCTATTCATCCTCTCCCTCAACATCAGTCCCCTCCCAAAAAATAGCCTCGGCCGCGTAGCAAAGTCGAAGTCATTTCTCCAATGGCATCAAAGAATCGCTCCGGTACTGTACAGTACACTTCATTCCCATCTCTGATCGACGAGACATATTTGTTCGACGACCTGGTTGGAAAGCTTTCCGATACGCAAGGCTGTCATGGCTAGGGTTATTTTAGGACGCACCCAAGCTTGAAGGTTATACCTTCGGTACTACTCGTTGGCTGAATCCCAACATTCGCGAATAGTTTGGAACATCTCGAATGGATTCCGTTGACTCTATTATTAGCTGCCCATTGAAAAATCGGAGTAGCGATACGATTCCAGAGCGCGACAGAGCTCATGAGACGAATCACGTAGACAGATTTCATCTCAAGAGTCTTCTGCATGTTAGGATGTAGGGTGCGTAGTCTGCTGGATTCTTGGGTGAGAAAGGAAAACGAGAAGCAGTTCTAGCAAAGCTAGAAAACAAAGAGCAACATTGAATAAACTATTCGACATGCGATGTAGAGTAAAAAGATATACCTACTACATAGGTGTGGGATATTCAAGATGTGGTTTGCTTGAACGAGCTTCCTAACTAGCTGCGGGGCAAATTTGTCTGAGGCTGTTCGAATCTGCACCGTCACGTCAGGTTGAGATTATGTTCCTCTTGATTGAAAGACTAGCAGCAATGGCATGATTACAACGACATAAGGAAGGGACCAGAAAAAGATACCAGAAAGCGCATATTATCAGGAATTCATGACCTTGGTTTACTCCCACAGGTATTGTAGACAGGAGCTACACCAGAGATCAAAGCACAGCACTATACGCGATGTCCCTAAACCCGAACCCTCCGTCTTCCTAAATGACAAATAATGGTATATCATTACGTTATCAGCAGATTTTGTGCCTCTTCGTATCTCTCCAAAAATGCAGCACCTAGCGCCTGTAAGAATGCTAATCCGAATCCCTGTCCAGATCCCATCGCGTTCCAGGCCTTGAACTTACGCTGGCAAGATTTCTCTGGAGTAAGAGCTGGCACTCGCAGAAGAACCTAGAAATGCAGAAGAAGTGGCCACTGCAGACCTTACACTTGCGGTAGCATTTGCACTTGCGAACGTGGTTCCATCCGCGGAAGAACTCGCACTCATACCCGCATTCGCGCAGACAACTGCCTTCACAGCATTTGCCTTTGCAGAAGCATTTGAAACACTTTAGCGTGCAAGTGCTTTTATTGGTGTCGCACCAGGGTAAAAGGATGATGGCATCGTTGGGATTGGAATCGATACCGTTGAGCCGAATGCCGCCGTCAAATCCCATGGCATCGTGGCGGCTGTGTAACTAGCCGGTTTGGCAGTGACAGTCTGCTTCACCGTGGCGTAACTGGCGGCTCCAGATCCAGATTTCAGACAAGCACCAGATCCATAGGCATTCGCGCAGGAGTAGAGGATGGAGCTGCCCGTGTCTGTCCACATGCTGAAATCCGAGATCGTTATCCCGGTGCAAGGTGCTCCTGCTGCACAGTTGACCTTGATTGGCCCACGGTTGACGCCGTTCTCCGCTGTACCGCGCCATGACTATGAAAATGTCAGCTATGGATACTCAACGGATCAATCATTTCGCACCTTGAACGTAATGTTGGACAATTTGACACCAGAGCCGGAGATGGTGCTCATAGAACTCCATTGCTGATCAATATCCAACGAATAGGCGTTGCTGTGGCCGATGAAGTTCTGCATGAGGACATTTTTCATGAAACCACTGCCTCCGTTGGATTTGATCATCATCATTTGGTTAGACTTCCAGGTGTATATGTTTTTATAAACTACATCCGAGATGTTAACTCCGGCTCCCAAAGAGCCAAAGGCTGATCCACCGCTCCAGTTGCAGTAGATGTTTTCGACGAGGATGTTGTGAGCGGGACTCTATCCACGATGTTAGCATGGTTCGATCTTGCCCGGCGCAAAATATGGAGATTTACCTTGACAGTCACGCATTCATCTTTGTTGGTTACCATGATCTGTCAGAATTAGCTATTTGATCAATCATGAGTAGTCTTTTCGTTTACATCATGGAGCCAAATGTTGTCGGACCACACGTCGATACCATCGAGTCCTCCTCGGTTTCCTCCTCGGATGGCCATGTTGTAGACCTCTCCATTTTTGCAAGTGTCCAGCACATAGTGAAAAGCTGGAGCATCTACGAAAATAAGGTCATGGACGGAAAAGTTGGTGACTTTGACGGTGCGTAGAATCCTAGCTCCATTATACGTTCCAGCGGCGTGCAATACGTATCCATTTCCCTGGAAAGCACCCTTGCCTGTTGAGCTAAAAATTTCGACATCGTCTGCGCCTTGGACCAAAATCATGTTTCCACCCGCGGTTCCGGTTCGATAAATGGTTCCATCCCACTGCAAGGCCCAACCCGAACCGCCTTTCATCGTCACCCAAGTCGCGAGACCATAGTCGCCAGCCGGTATCACGATCAGTCCTCCCGTTTTGCAGGCGTTGAATGCTGCAAGGAGAGCAGGTCCCAGGTCCGAGGTCTTGCTGGCGGTGGCGCCATAGCTGGTGACGTTGCAGACTTTCTTCGCCTTCTTCGCAGCGATCGTTGTTTTTGGTCCAACTGTTCCCGATAGTTGTCCCGCAACTAGCAATGGAAGGAGCAGAAGTTCAAGAACGAGTGTGAGTACAGTAAACTGCATTTTGAAACGAAAGAAACGAAAGAGTGAATGGCGCGTTGCGAATGTTTCAAGTCTCCTGTCAACCAACAGCAAATAACAAAGAGGTCATAGATATCTGATCATGCTGAAAAGAAGGTTCCTTTTTGATTGGAATGAGCTTACGGCGCAGATCCACTTGCCAGGTCCAGTTTTGATCCTGCACGGTCATTTCCCCTCCTTGGAGATTCCCGCCATGATCTCGTGGCAGCTATACCATATATCGTGGACTCGAGACCAGTAGGGTTGCGTCTTGGACATGGCACGGCGCGTGGTCATTGCAAGAACGATCGCTAAACGTCCGGGATATATTGTTAGGGTATATGGCGCCAACAAGGATTGCAAGTCCTTTGAACCGCGGGTAATTATCCGTCCTCAGGTTGCGAAGGGGCATATTGCGGCTCGGCTGCAGAATGGTGCCCTCCCACGAGTCGCGCGATGGTCCGTTGCTTTCATTATGTGGGGTGATGGATGTTGATTGATGAGTGATTGTCGGAGACGAAGTTCAAGTCATGGGTGAACATCACTGACTCGTTCATTAGGTTCACGTGGTAAATGGTCCACAAATAGTAACATATTCACTATACAATGAACAATAATTGCTCATTTTTTGCTTCCAACAATCATCCTACGAGCATTTTGCGGCGCAGTCAGCCAATTTCGATGCTCCAAAAAACGCAAACGGCAACTCAACAGGCCAACTAGCCTTGCTCCACTATGTTTCAATGTTTGTAGTCTTCCCCACCGTCGCCAAAACTTCCCCGTTCATGTTTTCATATTCTCGATCATCTTCCCGACATTCGCCATCCTTTTTAGACGGCATCTTTGTAAATTGCTTGAAATGGAGTTGGTGCGTCAATCTCCGAGGAGCGGATATGACGGGTCGCATGCATCCATGGCGATGAAGATTGAAGGTTGGTGGAGCTGGGAGAGGCTGACTGGCAATGTGGATAGCCAATCGCAGATTTCATGGGGTTGGGTCAATCCATTCGGTGAATCAGGCGATGCCATGACTTCATCCAACATCTGCTTGCGACAAGGACCTGCCATGCAACACGCTCTTCAACGCAGATTCGGCGTTGAGCCTGTCAATGTTAGAGATGGAATTCGTGGTGGACGGCTTCCTCCACAGAAACCAGGCTGAAGGACGCCTAGATTCTGGAAGGGACAATACGGCGGTGGGCTCAGGGATATGGATTTTGGACCTATCTCCGGGCAGTTCAGCAGCAGCATAAAGGGACAATTGATGCGACGGCGTCGAGTGTGATTTGAGGATGATGGCCGGATATCCGTCTCCTCCCACCGTCCAACTCCTTGGGAGCATCATTCTCTTCGGTGTAGCCTGAGGGCTCATCGCCGGCATTGAACCTGCTGAGCTCGATCTACCTCTTGATATGATACTCCTCAATGAGCCATATGCTGTTGCTTTCCCCTTCCCTGACCCCGCTGTCGACGCTGCCCTGCTTTCTCCCGCAAGTCTCTCGCTGCTTGATGATGCCTCCGCAACAGTTGTCAACGTCCTTTCCAGGCCCGTCGTCCTGATTGCGAGTCCGCTGTAGCGTGATCTGGGGTTTATAATCTCCCCTTGAGGTGGCATATGTGAGCCATACTCATCAGCCAGACTCAATCGGCTACGTGCATATATCTCCGCTATCCCGTCGATAGCCTCGTGCACTTCTGGCTCCACAGCTCGCAGTATACCGTCGAAGGAAAAGGCCTCGATGGGAGGTAGATGGGCACCAGCTGGCATTGCAAGCATCGCTGGGCTTCGGCTCGCAGAAGGGGGTCGAGATCTGTCGCTGCCCGTATAGGCTTTGACGAGGACTGGCTGCGAGGATACAGATGTCCTCGAGCTCGTCGATTTGCTAGTCCTGTGTCGAAATAGAGGTGGGACGAGGGTCGAGGCTGTCAGATGGCTCAATCCCGCAGATGGAATTGCGGTGGTCTCCTCAATCGAATCATTCCCGCTGGTTTCAATTGCAATAGAAGTCCAAATATTAGCAAACAGACTCAACGAGGCAGACTGGCAGCGGCCCTCATCTGCGACGTTAGTACGGGTTGGACTGTTGAGATGCGTCTCTGAAGCCGTAGAAGTCTTGGACGCATCTCCAGCGACCGGTTTGGCGGAGGTCGCTATGTCTGCAGCCATTCCTCATCGGCAATGCAAGTCTCACGCATGGGTTTTACTTCTGACATGCGAGACGGGCGGTCAACTAAGGGTCACTCAATGGCGAGAATCAAGTGGTGGAAGATGCGTGGGATTTGCGCGGATGCTCGCAGCGAAGGCAGTTGAACAACACAAGGCTAGTTCGACTGCTGCACGGTGTGATGAGCTGGCAAACTCTCTGCATACAACCTATCATATCCCACATGGACGAATAAGGCGCGTCAAACCAGTGGCAATTTTTGGATAGGCCATGTGCGATATTTTCTATCTCCTCCAGTCGTGAGCCTCCTTACTCCCTGACCGACACGAACCTCCGTATATCCCATTTGCCTTGATCCAATCTTCGACGCACAAAGGACTCATCGAAGAAATCTCCGCCGACCCTGGACTTCTGCGCAAAATATTGGGCAGGCGTTTGCGAGAAATGTATCACGATGTTAATTACAGCAGGCATACTCAAACGTTGCATTGTGCCCATGAAAAGCACTTGTGGAGCACATGCACGAAACACAAACGGGTATTGTTCTCACTGCTGTGCCTTCACAGCTGTCTCGTTGACATGGTGTAAACCGTTGAGAGGATGTTTTGGCTTTGGCTTGCACTGCATTGAGTGTGGAGTACAACAGCTGTTTGTACTTCCATGTATCACCCAGTTTCCGAGCACATATTGTCCCGAAGAGTTGGAATTTATCAAGTATTTATTGTACCACAATCCCAAGTCTGCGGTTAATCTCTACCGACAATCAGAGCGACAATTTCCGAGGCTTCAGAGCTGATTGCGAACGCAGATTTTGATTTAGTAGTGTATCGTTGCTTTCCAGCGCTCCTTTTCTAGAATATCAACAACCCGTTACATCCTCATCGCGTACCTATCACCAAGCCCAATCCATCCTCAGGACTCAGTAAATGTATCGGAACTGCGGATTCTGTACTCGATTAGCTTTCCGAAGGTTGACTTCATCTCGGAATCATTCTCACCTTTCTATCCGTCAAATCATCCTCGTAGGCATGATCGAATGCTTCAGCAGTGCCCGTATTATCTCTCCTCTTATTCTCCCAAATGCAATAGAAGCGGTATACCATCGACAAACACGCCGCAGCACAAGACGTGCTAACACATGCAATAAACCCTGGAGCATATTCTGGCGCATCTTTGACCTTGAATAAGAACGGACCAAGAATATTTCCTACATTTTGTTAGCAATGTCTATCCCAGGACACTAGAAAAACTTACCGAGACAGTATCCCACAAACAACCCAGAAGAGGTGATTGATCTTTTGGTATACCCGGCAGTATTTGCAATCTGCAGACCCATCATGACAGCGTATGCTCCACCGAATGAAGGGAGGAAATAGACGGCAAACAAGAGTCCGCCCTTTGCCGATCTGGGAAGTTGCCAAAGCAGCAGCGATGCCATGATCGTGCCGCATTCGCATACGAAGATGATGTAGGTCCTTGCTTTTGGTACCTTGTAAGCGATGAATGGAGCAACCAATTCAATCGTCCCACTGACAAAACCAGCTGGCATCGTCAACAACAACGAATTGAGTCCTGTGTACCCAAAGCCGTTGATGATAATCGGTGTGAAAGAAGAAACAGGACCATTCGCAACCATCAGCAAAAACGACATCGAAAACGCCAACCAAAACTTCAAATCCGTCACCGCATCCCACAAATGTCCAGTCTTGAAATGCGTGTTTCGAACACCGGCATTGTTCGTCCTCATCCTAGCCACAGAGATATAGCGTTCTCTGTCGTTAAAACCTTTGGCCCGGATCGGATCTGGTGGCAAAAAGAAATAGATGACGAATCCCCAAAGAATGGTAACAGCACCAGCAACAAGATACATATATCTCCACGAACTCAACTTCCCATGGATATGACCCAGTCCGTAGTTGATGAGCGGGCTAACAATGGAAACATACCCGGTACAGCAGTACCAAGCACCCATTCTCAAAGCCTGTTCATCCTTCTTGTACCAACCGCCAACAACGAGCATGAACATCGGGCTGATACCTGATTCAAGGAAGCCCAAAAAGAAACGTTGAGCATAAAGGCCTGTCCAGCTTTGGACTGCGGAGGTACACATGAGTGTCGTGCCCCAAAGGAAGATGATGATAGCAGCCACACGCTCAATGGGCCATCTTTGAGCAATCAGGATTGCTGGGTAAGCTCCGCAGATGAAGCCCATGTAGAAGATAGAGGCACACACGCTGTAGCGATTTCCGGTTTCGAGTCCTAGATCTGTTCGAAGGCCAAAAAGTGCCTGGGCGTGTCAGCAATGGGATTCACAACTGGAGTAGGAGTGCTAAACATACAGCTTGTGCAAGCATGGCTTTGTCGTAGTATTGGAGGCCATATGTGATGCAGAGGATTGAGAGAAGTTTGCGGTCAACCTTCCTCCGAAGCTTCTTTTCTTCCTGTTCGGTCCAGGTTTCATCGCCGGCATATTGTGCGAGAACTTTCACGGCCTCGTCATTGTGAACTGTGTCGACTGTGGTAGACTTATGAAGATCGTTTATCGATGGTGCTTTTTCGTGATGCACGGTATTGACCTTCTCATCAATGTTGGATTCCATGGCTATTGAACTCTTCTTGTGCGCAATGAGAAGACTGATGTAGTTGTATTCTGAAGGCAAGGTATAATTAGCTGATGTCCAATAAATTCGACAAACGCAAGCAGTCTTACACGAGGAAGATCAATATTTTCCAACAACCACTCTGTCGGTCCCGCAGTCTACAGGATCGAAGATCATTATGCTACTTCTCCAGAAAGCTCTTTGTACCCAGCGATACGGCTGAGCCGAAAATCGCCGGATTGTTGTTGTTTTCCGCCTTGCTGACACGTTTTGCGGGGAAGTGGGGTAACCCGATGGGGAAATCTGGAGAAGATCATTCAGATCTCCAGTCATTTGAGCTCCCAAGCGAGCTAAGCCACGGGACCTGCAATCAAGGTTTTAAGCACTGCAAAGTTACCATCAAGAATCGGCATCTGTAAGCCGGTAGAGGTTTTCCAAGCGGGGTTCGGTTGAAAAGTTGGAGATTGATGTTAAGCCACGCGATGAGGTATCATAGTTTCGTCCCTGTAGTTGCAATCTCCTGCTACAATCTATCTCATCTGAAAACTTGGAGGGATTACAAGAATTTCTCAAAACCGGAATAGACATCCAAGATGAGAATCATACGCCAACAGAAACAATATGACGTACCGAAACTAGATCTCCTCACCTTCTTATTCGGTGAGTACCACATCCGTTCCTATTTGTCCGTTTATTATTCAAAGCAAGGCTGAGTGCCGCCAGACTCCGAGCACAGCGCTAGCCAAGAGAACTCGGTACTTCATGCCTCAGCATATCAGCCTTCCCATTCCCTTACCAAGGCTCAACTGCGTGTGCTTTCTGAGCAAATAGCATACGGGCTGCGAAATAATTATGGTATCGGCGCCCAAGGACCATACAAAGATGTTGTGACCGTTCTCTCTTCAGGACAGCCTTTTGTGCCAGCAGTACTATACGGCGTTATTGCGGCTGGAGGCATATTCTCTTCCGCAAGTCACTCTTTCACGCCCCGAGAACTGGCAAGACAGATTGAGCAAGGAAAGAGCAATCTATTGATTTGCAGCAATGACCTGAAACATGTGGGCCTTCGTGCTGCGAAGCTGTGCGGCCTATCCTCAGACAGAGTGATAGTGATGGGTGCAAGTCCTTCATGGACTCTTGAATCAGCCGATGGCCGTGTCGCGGTGATGACAAAAGACAGATTGCCATTCAGAAGAGTGACGGACAGAGAAGAGCTGAAGCGGAGTTTGATCATGCTGCTTTGGAGCAGTGGAACAACTGGCGTGCCGAAAGGGGTTATGCTATCTCACTTGAATCTCGTCGCCGAGCTTTACATACCCACGGCTCAAGGAAGAGAGTGGGCTGCGCCAAAAATTGAAGCAGGAGAAACCTTCCCGGAGATGAAGACGCTAGCTCACCTTCCCATTGCACACATCGCAGGTGCTCTAGGATACCTAACCGGACCCCTTCTTGTTGGCGGGACTGTCTATTGGCTTCGTAAGTTTCAATGGGATGACTTTTTGAAGTACAGCAAGAAATACGAGATCACAGCCTTGTACACAGTTCCGTCGATTTACTTGCGGATTGCAAAGTCACCTGAAGTGACGGATCATTTCCAGTATGTGCAGGCTGCAAGCACTGGTGCTGCCTTGATGGATGAAGAATTGCAGAAAGCTGCCAACGCAAAGCTCGGACGTGGCGGGACAACTTTCATCGGACAGACATGGGGATTGAGTGAGACAACAGGTAAATGAAGTTTCGCTCCTCTGAAGAGATGTATCTAACTCCTCCAACAACCAGGTGCAGTGACTGTCATGCCAAAGGGCGAGATGGATGACACGGGCTCTATCAGTCCAGTGATGCCTGGAATGCAAATTCGATGCGTAGATGAGGACTTCAACGATGTCGAGCCTGGAAAACCCGGAGAACTCATAGTGCAAGGTGACATAGTAACAAATGGATACTATAACAACCCGAAAGCAACAACAGATAGCTTTCGGGATGGATGGTTTTGTACTGGAGACATTGCTGTTGAGCGAGAAGGGAAATTCTATATCGTGGACAGGAAAAAGGTGAGACAGATAGAGAATATATACACTTGCCTTACTCAACTCACATATTTGTAGGAAATCTTCAAATACAAAGGTCTCCAAATAGCACCAGCAGAGCTCGAAGGTTTGCTCGACACCCACCCACTCATCCACGAAGCGGCTGTCGTTGGGTTGCCAAAGCAAGGAGAAGGCGAGCTTCCCAGAGCGTATGTTGTTGCTGATCCATCTAAGATTAGTGAAGAGGAGATAAAGGCGTTTGTAGCAAGCCGAGCCGCTCCGTACAAGCAGCTGAGAGGAGGAGTTGTGTTTGTTCAGGAGCTGCCGAAAAATGCCATTGGGAAGATATTGCGGAGAGAACTCAGAGAGCAGGCGAAGTCAGAGATGAGAACGTCGAAGCTGTAGTGACACTTATCCAAGAGAGCATGATGGCGAATGGAGAATTTATTAAGGCGTCTCGCAATTTTGATTACGTCATATACACGTGCATTCAACCTCACCCCCTTTTCTTCACAAATTCTTCTTTGTTCCAAATCATCAGCGTTTTCAGGCATTGCAATTGGAATTAAACTATCCTCTAAAGCCGTTTCACAATGTCACCGAAACAGATACCCATAGATGATCATGATTGAGAGATACCAGCGTGCAGTGCCAACGACCTTCTATTTACTACAAAAAACAAGAGCCGCAAACGGTAGCATCGGCCCAACATTTCTACACCAAGACTCGTTCCCGTCGGCAATACGATTCGTATATATTATTCCTAAACTCGAATCGAGGTTAATAAGCTCCTGGAAATATTGTTCTCGAAGTTTTCAGAAACTTTAAGATAGTAACAGTGTGTTGAGCATGTTGCACCGATCGCAAGAATTTATATCAAGTGTCAGACTCTACCAATAACCTTAAACGTATCCAAACCCCGGACACAACAAGTTGCCAGATTTCAGCGTACTTAGATTTCTTGCATGCTTATTACATAGCCAAGAGCCCCACCAGAGGCAAGCTTTTCTACTCGTCTCCGAACTTAAAGCCATTCAAATCATTGAAGCTGTGTCAAATTTCTAGCAATGTTAAAGAAACTTTGTCAGAATATTTGTGCTCTCTATCACGACTTCAGCTGAATTTTAACTCAATGTACCCGAACACTCCACATCTCTGTGCGTTGCCTGTCAAAGATTCTTTCACTTGTTAAGCAAGAACATGGTGTCAGCAATGATACTGCTTGAGTGGGTGAATATTGCAAACCATACGCAAATTACGATGGACGTCGTATTTTAAATCTCAATGATCAAACCTTAACGAGTAGGAATAGTTAGAGTAACACGAGATTCAAGTCTCATTCTGCCAGGTAGCAGTACTTAGCATCACTATCATACAGGCATAAATTATCGTCACAACTATTAGAAACCGCAAAGACAACATTGAGGGCAGAATGTCCTCGTATGGATGAATGGGCTGAAGAAATTCTGGCAAGCCAATTACAAAGCTTGCCAGGAAAGTGTTGTCATTTGTATCGGCTCGAAAACGTAGAAATAAGTTTTACCCTTCATAGCACCTCAAAACACGAGTTTGCCTTGTTAATCTACATCCTTCGTAGAAAGCAGGGGAAAAGTATAACTTGTGGACCAAAATTGGCCCCTGTTCTAATGCAATCGCCGAGGACCGAGTTTATACTTTATCACTCGTTTTTTACTGTGAAACATATACAAACTTTCAGAAATTTGTAACCCATGATTGGGCGCTTGGTCTAGGGGTATGATAGTAAGATTCGCCGTCCTCAAGAACTTGTTAAATCCGACGCTAACCGTCCCCAGTTCGCTTCGCACTGTACGTCTCGTACCATTGGTTGATTGTGAATGGTCGTGGGTTCAATTCCCACAGCGTCCATTTCTTTTTGCCCAATTTGGCAATGTATATAGCAGCCTTGTATTCATGTCCTTGGCTGGAAATGATGTCGAGAAATGAGTTTTTTTTTGGTGTTTGTGCCGATTTTTCGGAAATTCTTGGCGCTCCACTTTCTGTGATTGGCCAGCCTTGTGCCCCTCATAGCTTTTCTACCAAATGGTCATTCCTCGAATATGAAAGCTTCAAAATGATGATTGAATTGTCAACAATAATGTGCAGATCAAGTTTTACAGGTTCAACGACTCAGCCTCGATCGGGGGTCTCTGCGGATCAGATGATGGCTTCCCCGCCTAAAGAATGGCAGGGATGTGGGGTGACAACAGACAGCTTTGACAAACAAACATTGAGGATCATCTCACAGAGCTTACCGCAGCTTCAAACTTATACAAACCCAACTGAACCTTTAAAAACATACAAATCCAACTTCTCTAGAACATGGCATCCACAGACACTCCCACGCTCGTCGACACAACCCCAATCTCTCCAATCCGTGGGCCTCCAGAGCGTCGCAACTCCCTTGAAAAGCACCTTCAGCAACGTCCAGAGGCTGAGGATCTTAAGGCTCGAAACATACTTCTCGACACGAGTGCTGCGCCGTAAGTATCACCACTTAGACCACTCCCATACATTCTGAGCATCCACTGACGAAATCATAAACAGAGCGCTTCAAGCCGCCCAACATGAGCTCGAACGCCAAAAGATCACCGACAGCCTGAAAAAGGGGTTAGAATCGCGTCCAGACAAGGACAGCCTCGTTGAAAGTATGTTTCAGCCTTTCACTGCCGTCCGCCCTACGATTCGCCTCGCTCAAAGCTATGCCGTTGCTAACCTTTCGCGCTCTAATTAGAGAACATCCTCCCAGACTCGAATGCAGCTCCTGCCCTCCTAGCATCCCAGCGCGAACTCGAACGACATATGCGTGCCGACAGTCTTGAGAATAAACTCAAGGAGAGACCAAAGCCGGAAGAGCTGATCAAGGAGGGAATATTGGAAGGTGAGACTTCCTGATATAATTCTTAAGATGGCATGATTACTAAATGTTGGCTATAGCGGATGAGAACCCCTTGCAGGAATGATCGATTGGGGCACAAGATACGGAGCAAGATAAATTGCTAGGGACATGATATATGATTTGGGCGTTTTAAGCAGGCACAGGTTGAGGCTGGGACGGGCTTCCGTAGTATTGGGCTGTTATATATGAAGATACATCATCAAACAAAGTCAATTTGCACAACTCTAGTATTTCTACATGCTCGGTTGATACCTGCTCGAATTTGAACTATCACGTCACGGGTGGCTGTCCATAGTCGCTGACGCGTTTTTCGAACCTTCAACGCGCTTTCTACACAATCAAGCTTCCCAGTAGCAACCGTATGAGATAATTCATCCGCTCCTGCGCTGGATCGGGGATTGTTCAGTTCCTGCCACTGCAATCGCCTGCAACATTTGTGTACTGATATCTGAACGTCATCGCATCTCAGATCTTCTCAAACTCTTCAACAATTAACCTATCCACTCCCTGAATAGCCCAAAGCCAATAACCTAACTGTTTCATTAACGACTACTTCAGTCGAAACTTTAGTCAAACCCCACAAAAGCCTGCCGGATAGCACCAATGGCTCTCCCTAGAACCTCTGTCCGCAATTTCCTTGTCCAAGCAAAGAAGACCCTCCGCACAGCAAGATCTCAAGGACAGAAGGTCACAGTTGTGATCGGAAATGAATCTGCAGGCAAAGAATGCCCACTGACTCCAATGCTATTCGTTACTAACTACAATGGCCAGATCTTGACTCCTTCGCGGCTGCGATCCTGTACGCCTACATACGATCGAGTTCACCACGTCCACATGCAGCCGCACCCTTCTACGTCCCAATCACAAACCTCCCTGCCGCAGACATTCAGTTGCGACCAGAGTTTTTGGCTCTTCTCCCGTACGCCAACCTGGAACGCGAGCACATTATCACACTGGACGACTTGCCGCAAATCGGAGACAAGCCTCTTGACCCAGAAAACACTCAATGGATACTGGTTGACCACAATGCCCTGCAAGGCACCCTTGGCCTGGAATACTCGAGCAGAGTGGTTGGTGCCATCGATCACCATGACGACGAAAATTTAGTTCCAATGGATACAGGATCCGAGCCGCGCATCATTACAAAGACAGGGAGCTGCTGCTCCCTAGTAACAAACTACTGTCGTGAAGCTTGGGATGCTTTATCGTCCTCTGCGCAATCATCTGGTAACGCTAATGCACAAAGCGATTCGGTGAATGTTGTTGACGATGCTTCGTACATATCGCTCTGGGATGCACAGGTCGCCAAACTTGCATTGGCAGCCATCCTAATTGACACCACAAATCTTGACACGTCAAATGCCAAGTCGGGGGACAAAGTCACTGCACATGATATCGAGGCCGTTAAAACCCTGGAATCGAAGATCGCTTCTTCTCCACAAGCATCGAAAGACTACAACCGAGACCAGTTCTTCAAGGAAATCAGCGACGCTAAGAAGGACATCAGCCCGTTGAAATTGTACGACATTCTGCGAAAGGACTACAAACAGTGGACAGAAGGCAGCCGTGTGCTAGGTGTCAGCTCAGTCGTGAGGCCCTTTGATTTTTTGATCAAGAAGGCCAAAGATGAGGCCGTGAGTTCTATCAGCAGCACTAATGCATTCGTCAAGACAATGGAAGCCTTTGCAGCCGACCGACACTTGGACATCATGGCCGTGATGACAAGCTCTGTCAACGACAAGAACGAATTTCAGAGAGAGCTCCTTGTGTGGTCGCTCGACTCTGCAGGCACCTCGGCAGCAGAAAGGTTCGAAAAGCTGTCAACAGCAGAGCTTGACCTCGTACATTGGAACGGCTCAGTCAAAGACATCAACCATGAAGGTGAACATGGGTGGAGGAAGATCTGGCGGCAGAACGCTGTCCAACATAGCCGGAAACGTGTGGCTCCACTATTGAGGGACGCCATGAATTAAACAATATCATTATTCTCTGATTTGGCAGTCTGGAAGAGCAACATGCTGACATGACCTTATTTTCTTCTTCTTGTCATCCTACAGCATGAACTATCGATACACAAAATGGTGCGTCACGCGCAGTAATGAACAAACATTTTTCAGCCCGTTTGATGCTACATTGACTCGCGACAATCCCCTCGCAAGTGAAAGGTTGACCTTTTTCTCAAAAGCCTGGACAAAGAAGCATGGCCAGTTGAAATGCGGAAGCGAAGAAATTCAATACAATCACAACCATGATCCATCTCGGTTTTTAAGAATCATGCAGCCCATTCGTCGACTTCCTCTTCTCTTCACTGCATTGCGTAGCACAACAATCAACACCATATTCCAGCACCTCAATCACCCAACTGCAAGTCATCCCGACGATTCTCGCCGCTGCGCGTTTCTCATTTGCTCGTCAAGCTATGTTCATGCCAGGGGAGATTCCATCTTTCAAAGTGACATGCGGTGACATCGGGATCCTCACATGCAAGGATGATCCAGATCGCAAGTCCAGGAATAGCCCTCAAGTACCGTCTCGCTGGCAACTAATATTGACTCTCGGGTACTCCCCTTCCTTGGGATGGAGATCGCAACGTTGCAACGAATAAGGCGAGACTCTCATGGCGGCGTTTCTGAATAATAAAGTCTGAGGAATGGAATGGCCAGATGGCAGATGTCAAGTCGCGGAATATTTCAGTAACCGGGATGGTTCCTATAGCAATGTACCCTAAGGTCACTGCTCCTCGTATTCTGGGCCAGTGCAAGTCGACGACGTGTACCTAGCAATCAGAAGCAAAGTATCTTGCCCAAGTTGTTGCGACAACAAATCATATTACGCTCTACTATAGTCCAACACAGACACGTCAGGTACTATGGAGAACGTCGAGATCAGCGACTAGACGCGATCGGCCGGCTGCTGGGTTCGAGGGTTTAGAATTAAGTTGACTTGAAGCCGTGAGACGCCTCTAAGGCATTGCTCCGTTCTTTGGCCTGCTGGAGGCGAATTATCTGAAGACGTTGTAAGCTATTGCAAACAGCAGCAGCGTTCGATACTGTGAATTGGTTTAGCAAAAGCGGCAGACCCCGACAGAAGCTGCGACTTGCATCGTAAAAGCTGTTACTCGAAGACCGGAGCGAATTGCAGCTTATAGAGCCAACGCACCTCCGACCACTGGGTGTTGTGCCAGCTTAAATGATGCAAGACTTTGCCAGCTGTTCCCAGTCTGCCTTTGCAAATCGGAGGGTGCAAGCGAACGGATTGACAGTCGTTGACACACTTGACAGCGTGCTGTTGCAGCTTGCATATTTGCCAACTCAGCAAACTATGCAGGCCCGCTTTCATTTGAACCACTCCGCGCTCGCAACGTCAAGGGTTTGAGATGCACGATCGTCTTCTGCTATTCGTGCTAGCGGCCAGTCTCGCGTGGTTGGCTGTAAAGCAGTCGCAAAGCAGGTCACGATACGGCGAGCCTATGGCGGACTCATCTTGATGGTGAAGCAGAGCTATGGTGATAGCTGAATGTGCTGACAAGCAGAAAAGCGGTAAAGTCTGACTTGCACCGGCCGCAGATGGCATTTGCCCAATGAGCCAACATTGGCCAGGCTTCTCGAAGACGGACGAACAGCGTGAATCGGCTCCCATCAATGTATGCATCTCGCTCAAAGCAGCAGAACGCGCAGAGAGGACCCCTCCTTGTTCGCATGCTGCGTAGAATCCTTGTTCGAACACCAGCCCCAGACGAATCAGCGCAGCGAGGACGGACCACCTCATGATGTGCTGGCGAATGCTGCAGGTCATTGTATTTGGGATGGGCAAGCCTTCGTTGAGTCTTCGACAGCATTTCGCGTTGCCACGAAAGATCCAACAACATCGCCCGAGTCCTATCCCCCATCGTCAGGTGTTCACAACTTCAAACTCCCATTTGATCGCCGTCTGTTTGAGCGTCTCTCTTCCCGTCCAAGATCTCAGTTGCGCTTCGCAGACTCGACAGTTGGCTGGCCAATCATTCTCTCGCAATACTTCCATATCGATAACGACCCGACTTGTAACCAACAGCCTTTCCCTCAGACGCCAACTCATCGTACAGCAGCAATTTCCACTGAATTCACCTGCATTGAAGCCTCAATAATAACACACGTTGCTGCAGTCGTTGTGGATACATCCCATCTGGATCTTACCAGCCTCACCCAGCATGATTTGACAACCCACGGCGCCTATACAGGTGAAGTCACCATATGGCGAGATGAATAAGGGCCAACGTTCTTCGTCGCCGCCCGCGCCGGCACACTCATCGCCTCGTAAGTCCATTTCTTGTTGTTTGGTCCACTCGGAAAATGGATGTTGCACTTCTGCCAATGGAGCTCCACCACCCTGCATTGGGCTTTTTACATACGCTGAGTTGGCAGAGCTAACCTTCTTCAGCAGCCGTCTCGCCTACAATCACACAGCTATCCTCTAGAAGTGCTTCTCCCTCCCCATCCGACTCTCATGAATCCTCGCGACGGATCTCGCTCCGCTCCCCGAGCCCTCCTCGATCACCCTCGCCTCGCCCTCAACCCCCGAAGATGGACAGTCTACGAGGAGAGAGCGTGGACGGGGGAGATCATGAACTAGAAACACGACGACCGGCCATGCCTCCTTCCTCCATGTCCGCTCCCGTCGGCCACCTCCCTCGTCTGATCCCTCACGACACCTCAGAATACACCACTCCGGAACTTATCGCCAACGCGCTGCCCAGCACGCGTACTTCGCTATGTGAGCTCGCAAATCTCATAACGAAGGCACGCTATCTGGAACAGAGACGATGCGAGTTCCGCGTAGCCCTTCATCGACGACTCGTCTCCTCCGCTCTCTCAGCACGTCTTTTACACTGTGGGGAGCTCGCACACCGAACACTGATCGATTACTTCCGCAATGACGACAGGAAAAACTTTGCTACGCTTTATAATGCCCTTTACGACGTTCAGAGTTCTTGTGATGCTACACGCCGCTATGCATTATTGGAACCGGAACTTAAAAGCGAAACTCCCATGCTTGCAAAAGCCACCACACCACCTTCTTATTCAACATTTATGCATGAGATACCCCAGAAATTTCGCAACGAGATTCTTGCCTTCATTGTCGCTATTCGAACCGATCCCAGCTTTCTTGCCGCCTGCGTTGCCAGTTTGACCCAGTCCGAATTGATTTCTCTTGCCAGTTTCCGTCCCGCGTCAGAACCAGAATCCATTTTTCCAACGGCCAAAAGTAATGCTATTGCTAAGAAGCCATCCTTGTCTGCTATTCCAAATCCAGTTGAGCGTTTGCTTTCCTTCCAAAGACATGATCCTTTATCGGCGCTTCTATACACTTGTTTCGCAAATTCTGCTGGACCAGACTCCAGCGAGGATCGCCGTCGAACCGATGCATGGGCTACAACATGCGCTCGTCTCATCACTGATGCAAGACAAGGCAGTGATAGACTAATAAAGAGTGTCTTGGACGCATGGGCCGGAATGAGAGATTGGCCTGCTAAGGCTAACATTGAGCTTTTCTTAATGGAAGTCCTCCAAGACGGACAATTCCTTCTTGAAAAGACCTCACTCACCGAGAAAGAGCTGCAGTACGCTACAGATGAGTTCATGGATGCATCGGTCAAGAAATTATTCGATGTTATTGATGATGAGCCCAGTGCTGGCGGAATGCCCGAAGGCGTGTGGGAAATTGGTGTCGCGATTCTGAAGAAACTTGGAAAGGTCAAGCAATGGCGTACGGCCGCTGAGACCGTTATTATTCACAGATGGTTCTTTGCTGGATTTCTGTCCAACGCTCTTGTGTTCCCCGAGGTATGGGCTATGTTCCCAACTGTTTTGTGTCACGACTGACATTGCACAGAGTCACGACATGATGATGGGTTACCACATCTCTTCTCAAGCCCGTGACAAGATCCTCCGAAAAGTTGCCATGGCTGTGCTCAATCAAGCCTCGAGTGTTTTTTGGATATACTCTGGAAAATTGTGCGTAAAACCCTTCAATTTCGAGTTCTCTGCTAATTCGTATGCTCAGGGGCGACGCTCCACCGATATTACCTGAAGTGAAATCTCACATGGAGAACCTTCTTGTGCGATTGAGACATCCGCGGCCTAACTTGCAGCCAGTTCTCTTGGAAGCGAAGGAAGCCCCGTCTCCTCGAGAGAACATCGATGTAAATCCATTCCTGGTCGTTTCGCCCGCTGATATTGTAACACTTGTGACTTCGCTTTTTCCAGAAAGGAGACCTGCCTCAGATCATATGGAAAAGGACTTCAACCGACGTGGGCTCGCCTCGAGTGCTTCGTCCATTTCAGGCGTTTCGATTCCCTTCCGCACAACTTCTACGCCGGGGGATGGAAGTTCTGTTCTCAGTATGAGTGTATCGTCTGTGACGAGCGATGCAACCTCGCGCGAACCTCTGCTTGACCCCACGGAAAAGTCAGAAGAAACCTTGCAAGCGATCTCCTTCGACTCGAGCATTCTGTTGAAGCCTGTGCCGACTGAAGAATACGGCCGTCGCCTACGAATGGCGTGCTCTGAAATGAAGCGCCTGTTAGGTGCCGAGTCGATCGCAGGGTCCGGCCATCCATGTGCTGAGCGATGGGCAGTCTTGTTCATTACACAAAAGGGAAAGGGCTTGAAGATCAGGCTTCAGGAAGATGGTGACGGCGAAAATGAGAACGATGATGACTCCCCAGACACTGACAGCGAGGACGAAAGCCCTGGCTTGGGTGTCGATCTTGAGAACGATTACCATCAATTGAAAGAGTCCGTCGCCAAGTTGCTTCTCACCTACGAGCTTCCATTGACTCTGGCACCTGAGCATGAGACCAAGCTTTTCTCTCTTCGAGAAGCCCAAAGCAAGCCGGAGCTGAAGCAACGTGGGCTGCGAAGAGCAGACCCGGGAAATCGGATCGAGGACATGACTGGCCAAAAACATTCGTCGGCACCAAGAATTCGCATAGCCAAACCACGAAGCAACAGCGCCAGCGACACCGAAGACATCAAAGGGCAAAGAACGTCGGATCTTGTCGTTATGCTCCAAGCTGCTTTGCACCAATGTCAGACTCGCAACGACTATGTCAACGCTCTCCTGTGGCACAGAACACTCGAGAAGCTCCACAAGTTGACCTCTTCGTCTCTAACTCGAAATGGTTACGCACCTCTGCTGACTTATTTTGCTCGTGGACCACGCGACTCGATCTACAAGTCGCTCAAGGCAACAAGGAAGATGGAGTCATGGTTCGAATGGCTGAAGACCTCCCAGAATCGTTACGAGACAAATGTAAAGGACATGATGCTTGACTTCAAGACCCTCCGTGACAAGATGTGGTTTCGAACAGCTGTCCTGACTTCGGCTGGCTACGAGGAGGCGAAGAACCTCGCAGTCGCGCTCAAGCTCATGGGTCAGCCCGCGAAGACCCTCGAAGAAAAGCCAACTCACAAACCCCGTCAATACTCTCGATCAACAGCCAACTTCTTGCTGAGGACCGAGACCCAGGTCATGGACTCGATTGCTACTGTTCCAGATCGAGCTGGTCCAAACAAACTCGTTGACGAGCAGGTGGAGCTGACTTCGAAGTGGCTTACAGGTTACGGCATCGAAAACTTCTGCAAGGGCGAGGAGCGGATACACCGTTTCTGTCTGGAAATTGATAAACTAGTCAACAAACTTGTCGGCGAGAGTGTCCTCGAAGCGCCCGTTCTTTGGTCAAGCGAACTCTACCGTCGTGATAAAGACATCCTTGACAGTGGCCGCCAAAAGGGCGATCTTTGGCTTACTGGTGTTGGCACTCTCAGCATCGCAGGTGACGAGGAGTACGAAGTTCACTCTGGCCGGCCACCGCCACGAAGTCTCGATTTTGTCCAGTCCGTAAGCCAAACAAGCTTACGCTCTGTCACCACTCGAGCCTCGCAGCAGAGTTTCGACTCCTCCAAGTGGAGTAGTGGAAGTCGAGGTCTCAACCTGATGGACGCACAAGATTATTTCGGTGCTGCGAGTCCTGCTTTGGCCATCAACCCGGCCATCACATTCTGGTCTCCATTCCAAGCCGGTGAAGATTCAACCTCGAACACCAAGGAGATCCGACCAACAACAAGTGCTTCGTCCAAGAGCACTGTCTTGCTGCAGAAATCGACTGTTGTAAATCAGCAAAAACGGAGGTTCTTGCTCGATTTGAAGCAGACCTTGACCGGCCTGCTGTTAAGTGATCTCGGCACTCTCGTTTTCAACAAGGGGAGTGAGACTGACAGCTGGTTCTCAGGCGAGATTGGAGAAGAGTGTATTCAGCGCAAGGAAACCGAAGAACGTCGAAGGAAACAAAAACTCGCACGCAAGAAGAGCATGCGAAGCCTGAAGAGCGCAGCGTCTCGCGAACAGCGAGCCACAACTCTTGAGAATGTGTCGCGTGGGGAGAGGGAAAAGATGACAAACTCCCCGACGTCGGCTCAGCACCTGGAGCACACACATTCTATCGAACGATCCTCTACCAGTGATGCCACTGCATTGTCAGCCAACCTTCTCGCTTTACGAAAGGCTGGGTTGCTGGAGTTTCCGTACGATGCTGCATATCGCAAGCTACTTGGGAAGTTCTCGACGCATCCGAATCCCTTCGTCAAGCTGCATGCACTTTACGAGCTCGAGCAGCTGATCGTCGCAGATCTTTGCTCAAAGTCTGGTCGGTATCTGCCACCTCGCAGAGACACTCTGCCGCCTGTGCCTCAATCGCCAACACTTGGAGCGGAGCCAGATCTAAGCTCTCGTGATCCCACTGTCCACAACACCCAGGCCAAGAACTTGGGCGAGGCGATTGCCAACGTTGAGAACAGGCGCTCGTACAGCATGAACGTCCACCACCATCACAGCAGTGGACGAGAGTCGCCATCCGGAAACAGGTCGCCCAACCGATTGCCGAGCACTGACATGGTCGTTGATGTTTTGCAAGGCCTCTTCCGGGATGCTGAAATTAGGCCGAAGACTCTCTTCCGTGATCTTCAATTCATTGCAGCCTTTGTTCCAGCATCAATGCTCGATAGGACTGAGAGAGGTAAGGCATTCTGGGATGCTGGGCTTGCTGCTCTCGGCTTAAAGCAAGACGTTTGTCGATACATGGTCGAGATTGCGGACGACATCGTGGCTGAGAATACTCAAAGTCGCACTGCAAATCATGGTGGCACAACGCCGACTCCAGAGAGTCAAGTCAGGAAGAAGTGGAGCATGACCGATGCAGCGAACATGTACATCATCACTGCCAAAGAGGGTGACGCAGCAGCAGAGCGTGAGTTGGCCATCTTCTACCTCACGCATCCCAATCTGCTTCCACGGACTCTACTCCCACTTTCGAAGCCTCGGGAGATCTTCAAGGAGTCGCTGCTCAGTCAGAAGAGAGAGGATCCTGAACGCAGTGATCCGATGACGATGTGTGTTGCCCATCACTGGATGGAACTTAGTAAGAAGGGTGGTGATGAATTGGCTACGAAATACTTGAGAGCTAGAGATGATATGGAGAAGATACCCTGAGCACTGGTTGCTCTTTTGCTTTGCTTTTGGTTAACCTACTTTACGATTGGCACAAAAGGCGGGGTTGTGATAGCAGGTTGCGCAAGATACGTGAGTGGTTTGCTCTTGCATAGCGGACGGAAGGGCTCGTGGCGCTTTTTTAACGATACTACTTTTTTTTGCTTGAATGATGCTTTTCTACGCGGATACCTTGCGCAATGCGCGTACGCCTTTTTGGATGATGAATGAGGGGTTTGGATGGATCATCTCTGCCTCCGCCTCCGATAGGCATGGTTTTGTATGGGTTTTGGTTTTCAATTCTCATCGCATGTCACGAGTCTCTTGGTTATTTTTATCATTAATGTTATGGACCGATTCTGGTACAGTATACTATGGTGTACTGAGGTGGAGGGGTATCTTTCTCTGGATACATGGTGAACAAATAGATTTCAAAATATATTGTCAACCTAAACGCAATGTCTTTGCCAGGTCACTGTGACATATCTTAGATATATCCAGATATCGAATCTGATTCGAGATGATGACGAGAAAAGTAGTGATCGCATCAAACTCTCGCAAGATTGCAGAAGCCGTTTTTGTCCGCGACCTTGATCTTTGCCATCATCTCGCTCGTCTTGGAGCTCATGAGCTTTGTCATTCTCGTTGACGTTGATGCAAAATACCACATGTTTGGTGGCGCCAAACTCAGACGACCTTGGTTCACAATGACAGCTGGTGTACCTGCTCTCGTTGTCATCGAGGTCTTCTCAATCATTTTGGCAACCAGTCTACCAATTGATGTAACCCCGAATGTTTTTCTGGACGCTACTAACCCAGAGGGCTAAGCGATATACAAGTATGGTCAAGGTCTTATTCATGCGGGTGCGCTTGGAGGCAAGACTCTTTCTTGGAGGTTGGGCTCTTTAATGGCTGGGGTTGCGCATGGTATGGCTGCTGTTATTAATGACATGTTCTTCATTCTGCGAGAGAACAGCGCTTCCTTTTTTTCTCCTTGTTTGTGAGACACACATTGTACTTGTACTATACCCTCAACTTTACATGAAATAGGCATAGATCACCTTCTTAAGATATGTGGATGATGGGCATCTTGGTCATGGATGATCAGTTTGTGTCAGCTCTAAACCCATAAATTTGTCTATTGCATTACATTGTTATTTCTCGGCTCTTTCCTTCTTGTGCTCTTCCTTACATTGCAATCAACTCGAAAAGAATGACTACCATCGCCGTGCACAGAAATCCTGTTCCAGGCACATGCCTCATTGCCATACTCTTGGCCGTGGTGGAAGGGTTTGTCGACGAGGTTGCAGTCGACGTGGATGCCGATGCAACAACAACTTGGATACCAGCTACCAATGATGTTGCAGTTGGCGCATACGATGTGCTCGCAAATGAGCATGCAGACATTATGCCATTCATTTCTAAATCGTCACGTATTAGCTCTGCGTGAATTAGGTGGGCTCGATTAAACTTGCCATCCATATCTTGCGCCATGTCCGTACCCATACCCATACCCATCCCGTTGCCCATCCCAGATCCTCCGGTGTCTTCATGCATACAGCTTGCGCATAATCCGGCAAGTGAGCTGACGTTGAAGGATTTGTTGTTGCAGATGCATTGGTGCATGTTCAAGCTGTTGGATCCCATCATTCCTGTCGAATTGGTGTAACCACACATGGAGGTCAAGTTGGTCATCGGGCTGCAGATGGTTGTGCAAGTGGTGTTTGTGCCAATGGGACGCATCATTCCGAGAACGTCGCTCGCGAGTAGGACGAGCACAGAGAGTAATGTGAGCAGCTCGAAAGGATGTGCCATTTGGCTGTAAAGAGTGGTCGTCGAGGAGAAGTTATCACGAAGAAAGTGTCGTTAAATCGAAAAAAGAATACTAGTTTTGAAAGAAGATGCCACTGATCTAGTGGCCCATCCGCTTTTTATCTTCGAAAATGAGCGTTTGTCGATATCCTGGCAATATGAAACGTTGTTCGATTGGTGGTCTGATACTCTTGTCAGCAGATATGTCAGCCCACGTTAGGGAGTGAAATCTTGCTACCGTTTCATTAACGTTCGGTAATCAGCATATCGTACCACCAAAGCTGCAGCACAGGTGTTTCTCTCAGAACCAGCCTCTTTTGGGTCCAGCTCTTTTGAGGGTAGCTTTTTCCAGACGCATCCTCCTGCCAATGATATCAGGCTTCTCTATTTCTATTGATATTCTCCCCTCTTCAGTAGCATTGTTTTGGGAATTCGAAATTTGATTTTCCATAGCCCGAACCTTTCCAACCATACTTGCTTCCAAGTTCAACATCATCTCACCAAACCATGCTTGAATCGCCTCAAACTCGTCATCGCAGACGACATTGTGGTACAACGGCCAGAATTCGGCGAGCGTGTATTGCTTTAAAATTTCGAAGAAGGCGACGGATTCGGAGACAGTAAGTTGGAAAAGTGGTGCAAGCTCAACATTAGTGTAACATAGCTCCGGCGTCATGGAAGGAAATACCTCCAAGGAAAAATAAAGATGCAAATCTATCAAGACCTTGTGTTTCATCAGGAATCGTGCCAGCATCCGAAGTCCTGTGAGTGCATCGATATCGCGTCCTGAACTGTCTCTTCCGTAACAATTAATAAGGAGTCATCGAGCCTGGAGAAGTGTGGCTTGCTGAGAACAGCCTTCCAAGGTTCGCCGGATACGAATCTTCATGACCTTTGCTGATAGTTATCTCGAATTCATTCTCTTCGAGGAAGATATCGAAAGACTCCGAGAAAACCTGCTTGCTAATGCAAAGAAGGTCTATTGGGAGAGATGTGTCACCGACCGGCCAGACTTTGTCTCGTGGGAGTACTAAAATATGTGTTGAGACGAGTAGGAGGCGGTAGATTTCATTTCTGAGCTCCCTTGGAAGGCCTAGAAATGTTGGTGATGCCATGAGTGCGAAGATGAATTGTTGTTGAGGTGGTGTTTGTGTCGGGAAGATTCAGGGGCACTCAAATCTGAGCTGCTTGCCAAGATTTTCCTCTCCCTAAGCTCTCGTCCCGTGCCGGAGGCCCCTTACATCCTGTATGTCAAGACTCGGCTGAGAAGAACGAGCAGAGGTCCGAGTCTCTTTCTCCCCACAACAACAAATCACTATAGATGTCGTATTTCCGCTGTTCGAGACGTGATCATCATCATCAAACCCTCATTTGGATAGCTGATGCTATTTCCGTATTTAGATTCCTGCCAAGTCGGGAAGGATGCCGTTTAGGCAGACGCGGTGTCGATATAATACTGACCTCACGTCGCTTGCAGGCTTTCATTATTTGCTGATATTCAAAGTTCAGACGCTTAAATTTGTTTCATCTAATCACACTGACCTCGACTTTCCTATCCTATCTTGGCTATAAGGCGCCTTTTCAGGAATTGGAGACCATCTCGAGAGATTCCAGTTATGGAGCGAGAGTTTATTCAGCCTACGACTGTCAATAGCTCCTGTCGGTCATCCGCCACAATATCAACGGAGAACCATGACCCAGATGAGCCTCTTCAGCCTCCACCTAGTCGAAGGGCAAATCTGTCTCATTTCGTGAGGATTTATCGAGTCTTCCGGCAAGAGATGTCCGCTTATGGAAAGCCAGGTTTGAAGAGGGACCTGGCAAGTTGGACCGGAGTAACGATATTCGGAACGAGCTTTATGATGTATCCACCGTCAAAGCCACTTCACTTCGGAAAGGGCAACTAACATACTCAGCACAATATTCTATTTGTTCATTTTCGTATGGCAGCCACATTCACATTACTCCTCCACATCTCACAACTTCATATCCGAACGGCCCATTCTCAAAGATGGGAAGCCAGTCGATGGACTGAATCGATAGATGGAGGACTTTTCACAATCTGTGATTCCAATCATGTGTCATTCACATAACGACTACTGGTGTCCTTATCCATTGTTTTCTGCCCTGGCCGCTGTGTGTACAGGAATAGAAGCAGACGTTTGGCTCTCAGAAGATGGTACCGAGCTACTTGTAGGCCACGACCCAGGTGAACTACGACCAGAAAAGACCCTCAAATACCCCCTCCTCGAAATCTTGATCCACGAGAACCCAAACGAGCAATAGGCAAATCACACCGTCTACGACCGCGCACGCGGCATCTTCGAAACCCAGCCAAACACGACCGTCACCCTGCTCATCGACATCAAGACCGACCCACAAAAGACTTTCGAACTCGTCCATACCCAACTAGAACCCCTCCGCCCAAAGCAAATCCTCCACCGAAAACAAAAAATACACACAGCTCCCGGTTTCCGCGAGAGGCAAGACGAATGGCCCGGTCCCCTCATCATTGTCGCAACAGGAAATATGGATGTAGCAGCTTATTTCAAATACGCAAATAGTCGATGGATACCTCCTCCAAATCTTGGTCCCTGGGATGAGGTATTTCCCACACATTCCGAACACCATGATTACTTTTATGATGACCCGCTCGATGAGTTGCCAGGCGCTAATCAGTTATGGCGGACACCGGATCCGAGAGATGGTTGGTCCACTGGAGCGAGCATACAGCATTCGAGGGGAGAAGCTTATTATGCCAGTGTCTCTTTCAACAAAGCCATTGGGAATGTCAAGTTTGGATTTAGTGAGCAACAACTCGCCACGTTGCGGGAACAGATCAGATTTGCGGAGAAGTCTGGGTTGAAAGCGAGATATTGGGACTTACCTTCCTGGCCTATCAACTATAGAGATTATGTGTGGGATGTGCTCACGAGGGAGGGAGTGGGTATGTTGAGTGTTGATGATTTGGAGAGTGCAGCGAGGCGAGGTTGGAGTAAGGGATATATTCGTGCTGTAGTTTGGATGACATGCGTTAGCGTTTGGATTTTTGGAACCAGTGTCTTGGGATTGTTGGTTGTGTATAGAATGTTAAGGAAGAGGACCGCGATACTGATCGGCATACAAGAGAGGCAAGGAATTTATCTGGAGTAGTCCGTTGGATTCGATGATAACAGCACGGCGTTTTTATTGACTTCGCAAAATAGAATCCAGGACATGTCCTATAGGGTATGCAACCTTAGTCAACGTCGGCAGGACAGTTCACGATCAAGTACTTTCCTTGCACTGTCTGAGCACCAGCACGCTAGAGTAAGTTTTGTATTTGATTATTAAAGTATTATTGTAACCAAGAGTTAGCTATAGAGATCGCTCGAGACAATAAATTTACAACTTTTCGGACTCCACGTTGACCTCTGCGACAGGATCGGTCGCGAATGTGTCCTTCTGCATACCAAGTTGCGACGTATCCCAGCCTTTGCTCTCTAGGTAGGCCCTGAACTTGATATCCTCAGTTTGGATGGTGTCCTGGCCAATGTGTGGGAGAAACATGACAATAATAACCATCAAAATGCAGCCACTGGAAGAGACATAGAACGGATACTGAGCAGTAGCGTTCACAGAGCTACCACCAGCCGCCTCAATGTAAGGGAAGATGTATGCTCCGATAAAAGCACCGACCTTTCCGATAGCTGCTGCAATGGCATAATATTGCCCTCGGACACCAGTGGCGCAAGTCTTCGAGGCTACAAGACCGATGTTGTCTCCAGGTCCGACTTCTCCGAGAGAAAGGAAGATACCATAGACGACACAAAAGGCTGCAACGTTCTCAGGCTTCGCAAGATGAGGGTAAAGACCCGCCATGATAAAGCCAACGACCGCTTGGGCAAGAGCGCCTCCTGCAAGGGCGTACTTTGGGCCAATCCAGTCCGAAAGGACTGATCCGAACATGGCACCTGGAACATAGAACAAATTGATGACAGTGTTCCATCCAAAACTTTGGGCAAGCGATGTGCCTGCTGGGTAGATGTTGGCAATGATCGTGGACGAGTAGAGGCCGAAGGAATAGGTTGAAAACTAGGAGAGTTAGACAGAGTCGCGCTTAATGAAGTTGCAGGTATGAACTTACATCATATATGAACCAGATAGAGCTGACAGCCAACAGGCGAAGCCAGTAGTACTTGATAACAAGCAAATATGGAATCCTGACGTATTTCATGCTCTCCCTAGCAATGATGTCAGTGACCGTTTCTGAATACTTTTGGCACGGAAAACTTACTTCTTGAACTCTTCTGGCTCTTTCAACTTAAGTCGCAACCAAAATAGAATCAGCGGAGGCACCACGCCCAAGCCAAGTGATATCCTCCACGCGGCCCGAAGATGTTGATCTGTGCAAATGACCACAAGGAGGTATGGGACAAACGCTCCAATGACGAAACCCCAGTCAATGGCTACATTAGTGAACATGATGAACCAACGATTTCGGGTACCCGACTTTAGCTCGCCGGTAGCCTCTGAACATGCTACAGATCCGGCCGGATATTCTCCTCCGATACCAATCCCGACCAAGAATCTATAGGCAGTAAGTGCTGCGAACATTCCTTGCACGCTGCCTTTGTATCCATATGAGGCGGCTCCAAGCGCCGCGAAGACAATCAAGATAACGGTTGAAATCAAGAGAGAGTTCTTTCGCGACCATTTGTCGCTAGTATATCCGAAGACCAATTGTCCCAAGACGGTCCCGACGAAGGTGATGGCGTGAATATTGGAGACGGCACTTGACTTGGAGTATGTCTTGCCATAGATCTGGGCAAGCATGGTGGAAACGGATCCAATGACCTGCTTTCAATGAGTACTTGTATGTTACAGTGGCGAAGAATGATTACGTTGTTGATGTATCCGTCCGAAAAAAGTCCAGCACCACAAGCCATGACTGGCCAAAGTCTATCCCAGAAGCTTTTACCACTATCTTCGAGAGGGTCGACATTCTGAACGCGGTCGTCGCCATACTCAACGACCTGAGTCGCATCGCCTTCCTTTTTTTTGCCAAACATTGTGCAGGAAATGGTGTAGTCGAGCCGCTGTAGTAGTCAAAGAAGGCTACAATGGAAGGGAATGATGTGGCCGTGGGCTTTAAGACAGGGCATTTCAGCAGAAGAGGTGGGTGCTTGGAGCTTTAAGTATTAAAACGGACAACTCACCATGGGAGAAACTTGCTGGGGGAGCTTCTTGACTCGCTCGAAATGGTAGGTCATCATCTCTTAGGCAGAGCCCGCATAGAGCTAGCGTCGTATAAGTGGATTGGTAGTTGATACATGGTGGATGGAAGGCTCTTAGTTGGTTCTAGTTTGGGTCTTGCCCAGTCAGAGTCCAGCTTTCATGCACAACCCTGAGAATACGAGTAGATCAAGGTTATGCATGGATCCTTCGGGGTTCCCAGGCTGTTCGTTCTTGACGATGCAACGTCAACTCGAAGATACCAATCAACAACAGCGTAGAGCATGGATCGGGAGCTGCGTGCCGACACTGGTTAGCCGAATTGGTTTATCCCGGTTTTCCCAGTCCCAGAGGATTGTACTGCAGGCGCACGTGGTGGCATTGCTCGAATGCCATCTACGAGGACAAGGAGGCTGGGCGGGCATCCCAGTCGCAGACGTTGGATGGGGAGCATTTCGTTCCTTGTGTCAACCTTTGGTATCCCCTTTACTTTCCAAAGCTCGAGTTTGTCTGCTCGTGTGCCCTTTCCTCGAGATGGTCATATTGAAGTTGCACTGCTGCGTCAACTAGCAAAATAGTCGGCGGCTTCGAGGCATTCAAAAAGCTTGTTCGCCTTGGCGCCCTATCACATTGTGACGATAGCGCACGCCCAGGTGACGATAAGCTTCGCTCGCTGCAGGGCAGGTCAGATGTGCGCCATGTCGATCCTCGCCTTCTTCCTTGCTAGCGTCGGATCTTTGTTGTTATATTGGCTTGCGCTAAGACATTTCTAGATTTCGACCACTTTTTATATTGTACTGTACACAGACAGACCTACCCACCCAGGTTTGCTGTTCAGGATACTTGATCGGATTGCTTTTCACCAATTATAATCAGTGCATTGGAGCAATCTCAAAACGACTAGAGAGAGGGAAATCAAATCACGGATGAAGTTTTAGTGGCATAGCTGCTGCAGTGACAATTGCATCATCACATCGTTTCGGTCCACCCACATGCATAACAACTCCAAGGCTGTAGCTGTAGTATACTCACACACCCGCTCGAAGCAATCAATCCTCAACAAAGGGCAAAGAGATCTTGGAAGCATATTCGAGATTATTAAACATCAATGCAGCAAACCCGATAGCTTCCCTGACAACAAAGCAACTGTAAACAAAGGTCAACTCCGCCTCTCCTCCTCATCGTCCTAAGCTCGTCCCCATCCTATCTCTTTCCCTTGCTACATCTAGGCCGCAACACACTTCCAGCTCGAACTCTTGTTATCAATCCAATCCGGCAACTGCTTCACCCCAGCCGTATTGAAACTGAATCCGGTTCCAAGACAATCTTCCTTGACCCAAACCGTGCATCGAAATCCTGGCTTGGCCTTTCCAGAGGTGACATTATTGTTGAAGCCTGTACCTTTGAGGTTCTCGCAAGTGCCAACGGTAGATGAGCCGGTGAATTTGAGACCGAGGAATTCGGCGTCTTGCCAAAGGTCTATGAGTTGGGATTTGGCAGCTGCGTCGGCGGCAGGGGCTGGAGCTGGAGCTGGAGCAGCGGTGACGCTGAGGGCAGAAATGGCAATGGTGAGGAGGGTGGTGAACTGCATTTTGGTTGTTGTTGTTGGTGGTGGTGGTAGAAGTGTTGATAGTAGAGGACTGAAGATGCGATGACGCTGGTAGGAGATTGGTAAAGAGACTCTTTGGCTGTGAAGAAGAATGTGTTTTCGTTGTTGACAGTTCCATTCCCCAGCGCAAGTCGTCCTCTTTATACTCTCCCTCCCATCCTCTCATTGTCCTACTTCCACCATATTACACTCACCTCCGAAGCGCAAGTTGTGCTGACAGGCAAACCCCTCAAACCATCCGACCCGATCATTTTCGTCAAACATGAAGGCCGGACAGAACAACCTCAGAATAGTGGCTTACTAGAACATCGTGAGGTTCCAAGACTTGGCGATCTATTCCTGGCTGGGAATAAATTGCACAACGACCAGGACCTCGGTCGCACAACCACGTGGAGAGAGCACGATTGGACGAGCCATGACTTCTTTGGAGTTGATGATACTATACTATATTAGTCGTGGTAAGCTTCGCCTTGCAGGCCAGGCTTCGTGGATTGTGTATTTGTCAAGTGGTAGGCTGTACCCCTATCCTTGAAGCAGGTCTGTCCGGATAAACTCATCAGTAATCCATCTTGCAGGGTGATGTTCTGGGATAGCCCTTATACCTCCTGTCATTACGGCGGAGTGGAACTATAGATACACGTTAGGCGGATGATCTGCTCCAAGGATGAAGCCGAAGGGCGAGAGAGCACGTAATGACATTTTGATATCTGGAAGGAGGAAAGGACTATCTTTTGCAGATAGACGTCGTAGTCCATTACCCAAAATCAGTTTCCGCTTATGCAGATTCAAAGCACCAAGAATTTGACAATACTTCTACGACAACAAAATGTCTAGTTGCTTACAGCAAAAGACAGAACTGGTTTTTCAGAAGTGTGTCATTGTGGTATATAATCACATTCCATACCAAATCCCTCGCCTAAAGGGGTGGTACCATAGTCCAAACATAAAACCACAAATTCCACAGAAAGGACCTCTGGGCCAACTCTTGGCTTGTCTGCTTATGCAGGGAAATCGGACCATGGCAACTGGCCCTTAGCCTTTGTTATTTGCCTTGCTACTTTGATATCGGAACGGTTATTTTTGTGGTATTGTGGAAAGGTCGACGTTCAAATCAGCCCTGGTGTATAACACTTGGAGCTTTCCGAAGTCTCGTCTTGCCATTTTGGATCTTTAAGAGAGACGGACTCAAGTCACCATCGTTGGGAGATGTGGTTAAGTACGGTGCCATGTGCTCATGGTCGATTCGGTGAACAAGATCGACACTCATACGACTTCAACTGGGCCTTGGGAAAACCGAGCATATCCATGCGATGTGCTGAATCTGCATTCCATTCGACGACTTTTCTATAACGAGCAGCATGCAAAACTACACATAAATCTGTCCGAATATTTCTCGCCAGGCAAACCTCAGCTGCTTATAAGGGAGGAAGCCTACACCCGTAAAGTATACAGCGTTCTATTATGCAGTAATGCAAGTAGAGCGAATGCGTTCGTGCTGAGGGCTTAAACGGCCTCCTTACTTTTAGTTCAAGAATGGTCAAGCCGGGCGCAGCCTTAACATGGGCTGACTTGTCCAATGGGATCGATTTTTCACTGAGCTCGTCTTTTCATTTCCTAGCTGGCTGTTTACTGAGCTCTCAAAATTGTATATATGCAGGCGATGACTCTCATGGAGACAATTGCATTGACTATGAACAAATACCAGCACTATGAGAATTAGCCATGGATAACCAAATGTACTACGAAGGGAAGGCTTATTTCTTGGCGTGCCATGCTTAAGCTGTACCCATAGCCTTCCAACAGCTTAGTCATTTTCTCCTACTCGGATCGAGAAGAATGATCCGCCATCTCTGGGCGCCTTCTCTCAGCGATAGTTCGCACACATGAACGCGGCGCCGAAGTGGCCATCTACCAAAATGGCAAACCCGTATGCGAGCATCAGCAACTCGATACCGGCAGGCACGGGTTTGCTGATTTCATAGACGGCGTGAACATGAAGCACATCTCTGAGACTCTCTCCAATGCTTTGAACTGGCAAATGTCAAGAAAGTTCCTTGTTCAGCTCCAGTCTGACGACCAAGCTAGCCCCTCGATTTGACGACTTTACAAAAGGTAATCGGTTCCCGACCTGTATCTAGCGCCAAAAACGAGAAGTTTGTGGCTCATGTGTCCGCCGGAAAGAGACCAGACTTCTGTTTTGGGAATTGCAATAGTTCCAGGAGGATCAGGTTGTTGGCGTGGTACTTTTCAAGGTAGATGCAGATAGCCTGGCACTCAATAGTGGCACGTCGTCGCATGTGCCATGGACCTGTACAGACCATCGAATACCAGTATGCCAGTAGTAGTAATGCCCGGGGATCTTTTATGAATAGCAAACGTCTGAGGTCTGACTTGAACTCTGCGCTGAAGCGAAAGAATTGGAAGATTGTGTTCTCGTTGCAATGCATTCCCATTAGTGACAGAATGATGGGGACAGCGGATCGATATGTATTATGAGAAGAATGAGACGACTCATCGAGCTCGAACAAGTCAGTCATCAAATAACAAACATGTTCACATCCCTCGAATGAGGGTGGAGGAAGTGCAGCGGTTTGCAAAATGCGGTTTGCAAGAAAATCGAAGGCGCTGTCGGGCTCCATTGGAGAGATCAATCGCCACACGGCTTTATTCCCATCTTGTAGCTTGAGCCAGTCGAAAGGAGATGAGCCTTCAGGGTCGAGTGGCCAGGATTCTTCCGGGCAGGAGGAATAGTTATTTGCAAGGCATATTGCCTTCATGAGGCCGCAGGTGGCCCAAATGGGGTCTTTATCCGCAGACGTGATTTCCATATCCAGTTTTTGATTGAACATGGCCAACGCTCGGTTCAGGTGGTATCCTTCCACTACACTTGGCTTCGAGCTTGACGGTTCATTCATGCATCGATCATGAGCACAGGTGATAGTCATGACCGCATGCATCAGGTATGGATGCTAACAACGTGTAAGCATGGCTGTTGCAAGGCATTATAGTTAGGGACCCACATGGTCAACGAGCCGAATAATCTCGTGGTGGTAAGCATATATTGTAATTGGAGTAGACATTGCTATGCTTGTTCTTGTCTGAAAACGGTGCAGGCGCTGAAGATCCGTCATATTGAGCTGATACAAGCTTTTGCTCTCCACATAGGGAGCATAGCTTATAGCGAGGCTGTGATTGATCGTGGCCAGGATGGTGGAGTTCATGGAGCACTGGAACGCAAGAGATGCGGTTGGCGGCTCAACGACTTCTGCGATGGTATGAAGCTCTGCATCTGTGACCAGGTAATTGCAAGCAAGACCAAAGCTGACGCACTTTTCACAACCGGGCTTGCTCTCATCGCACTAGACCAATATCATCAATATTGCATGCTTAACATGCTTCGTCCTTGTCCTACTCACTTTTACGTGGCGAAGCTTGCAATTTCGACATCCCAACGTGGATTTGCGGTACGATCTCTTCTTCCTCTGTGGATTGGGGCTCCTCTTGATTTTTGTCGTGGCCATCATCGAGGCTCGCGAGGAATGTCGTGCTGGACAGGCAGGACTGAGGTGAATCCTCATAGATCGAAACTACAAGAGACAGTTGATCTGCTCTTGATTCACGTGATGAAAGAGACTAACCACAATTCGCGTTCAAACTGCGCTAGCCACAATTCGCGTTCAGAAGGCGCTAGCTACGATTCGCGTTCTCATAGACGAATCACCTGCTCGCCGCAAACTCCGCCCTCTTGTATCACACCCATCATCAGGCTTTCTGTTGGTGCAAGACCTCTGAATTACGCACTTCGTAGGCGGCGTCATGTTTTAAGTTGTAACAGTCCGGATGGACATAGCTTAAACCCAGTCTGACCTTGAGGTATATAAGCATGGAAGTCAGCTCATTTCTGTGGTATAAACTGAACCACTCATACTCCCCAATTGATAAAATCTTCTTCCCCTAGAAACACTATCATCATGCCATCTACTCAAACAGACTCCCTTCCTGAGACTTGCAAGGCTGCAGTGATCTACGAGCATGGTCAGGATCTGCGAATAGAATTTATTCCGACTCCGAAGCCCGTCTACGGTGCAGTAGTTGTCAAGGTCGAAGCTTCACTGGTGTATGGGCCCTGGAAAAGAACCTTTGCGTCAAAAGCTACCATCTTCTCCTATCCGACACCATTCGTCCCAGGTGGCATAGCTGTTGGCCGCATCGTGGCGGTCGGGCCCGATACAACAACACTCGAGCCTGGTCAGCTCGTTCTGACTGAGTACTTCATCCGTGCCCGCGACAATCGAGATGGTGTCCAGTTTCTACGAGGCGGCAGCACAATGGGTAACCCCCTCGCGAAAAAACTTGCTTTGGATCTGCACCACAACGGGACCTGGGCCGAGTATCAAGTCGTCACGCATGAGAATTGCCATCCTCTTGATGAAAAGCGATTCCTTGGGAACCCTGCCGATGGAGGTCTTGGTTATAAAGTGTCGCAGCTGGGCTTAATGACCTTTCAGTCAATTTGTTACAGTGGTCTGTGTGACATTGGACTGAAAGCTGGTGAGACTGTTGTCATCTTGCCAGCAACAGGCGTATTTGGTGGCTGCGCCGTCGAGGTCGCCTCTGCAATGGGGGCTCGTGTCATTGCCGGCGGTCGCAACGTCGAGGCCCTGAAGAAGCTTGCCCGAATTGTGTCGAATGTCAAGACTGTCCAGCTCTCCGGCGACGTTGAAGCTGACACTGCGGCAATTACCGAATGCTACGGCGGCCCGGTTGATACTTATTTTGACATCTCGTCTCCCGAAATGCCAAATATGAACCACATCAGCTCTGGTCTTGCATCGCTGACCACCTACGGTCGTGCCTGCATGATGGGAGGACAGAGGACAAACATCCCGATCAACTACGGCGTGTGTGTTTTGAAGAGTCTGACTATCAAGGGCAGGTTCATGTATGAACGCGAACACGTACGTGATCTCATCAAATTGGCTGCCACAGGTGCTTTGAAGCTCGGTAGCACCGACGTTTCCGAATTTAAGCTGGACGATTGGAAGGAGGCTCTGGACGTCGCTGAAGAGACTCACGGCTGGGGAACGATCGTATCTATCTGCCCATGAGAAGATTCCGTCGGTGCCATTTGACACGCTTTGCTACTCTATTTCTAACCTCGCACCTTCATTTGTAGTTACTCGTTATCCTAGATTCTTTATCACACCTAGTACATAGCCTAATCGAGCCATATTCGAAGCATCTCTTGCTAGCTGTGACATAGTCGACGCGACGGAACGTATCTGGCAAAGGGCGATAGTAAACGCCATCTGGCAGACTATAAATATCCTATAGGTAAACAATATAAAACAAACAACCTTCATCTTATATCCCCTATGTATAGAGTATTATAAGTGCCATATATCCTCAGGAGCTCTTCTATCCTAGGAGAGGGTTTCTAGGAACTCTTCTCTCCTTAGAAAGGATTTTTTAGGGTAGTCCTCTCCTTGCAGTTAAAATTGGCAGAGCTTTGTCGTGATGCTTACGGAGAAGAACGATGGGATGATGTCGGACGCTGGCAAATTCAAGGTGAGTTGGTTTGTTCTTCTTAAAAGTCAGTGACAGACCGAATCCCAACAATGTTCGACTTCACGGGCCTCTGAAGGATTTGTATTGTTCGACGCCCCTCCAAGCCCGCAACCGGTTGTGGTATTGCTTTATTCTGTATTCACTGTGCCCTTCATAGCGGTTAGTAGACGGCGATGTTCCATAAAGATCTCGGAATGGCTATTTCCGGGTGGGAAATTGTCCCAAGGATTCCAAGGTTTGTATCGTCAGCGTGCCATCGATACCCTGGAGCTTCGCTGCCTATCAGTATGGTGACCGTCAACAGATACTTATCCACTTGTAAGTCATGTTAAGCATCGAGACCTCGTTCGCAAGACTTCAGAAGGTCACACGAAAATGATCAGCAAAGTCGATTCAAACAAAAGGCCCTCCGATCTCATTCTTGTATTCTTTTGCTCGCTTGGCAAGATCCTGTTAAACTTGTGACAGCCATTCGAGGGTCTGTCACCACGGTCCGGGATTCTCTGAGCGCTAATCCCCACGGTTTTGGGAGCCTAGAGCTCCCAGACCGGGCCTCGGCGATGCCGAGTATTCGTGGCCTGTTTGGTTTCCGCAAACTGCAGATCTCCCGCTGGAGCAGAAGTCCACATTTGCGGGCGTTAGGTCTCTCTAGGCAAAGATCAACGAAGCAAGTAGTGAACTTGAAATAAAGTGAGTCCCGAATCGTCCTTCGCAATAAATCTTGAGGTGTCTGGACTGTGCTATCAAAAGCAACTTAGCATGAAAAGCCACGAAAATGGACCGAGTAGCGAGCATACCCATACCATAACACAATGGCATGAAAAGAAGTCTTGGAAGTTTGACAGTCCAATGCAGAATAAGAATCCAATTCGTACGGGACATGGGCTGAGCTGAATTTGACATGTTTCAAGGTCAAAGCATACCTAATTTAGCAACTGTCAATCCCAGGAGCGTGATGAAGATGCCATACGAGGCAAAATTTGAGGTCTCGGGATTTTGTTGCGAGTTTCGAACGATGAAACAAACAAGCTTGGCGGATTCCAGGCACAATCGCAAAAGTCTAATCTCTGGACAGTCGATCTGGGCGCAGGCTAAAGAATGGTGCATGTTTTCAGCCAGGGGCAGAAAGATTTGTTCTCCTACGGGTACAGCAGATGTGTACAGTCCTTCAAAGTTGACGGACTATTGCATTTAGAATTGGAAGCTGGATCTATTTCTAATGGGTGAGTCGCATTAGAATTCACTCCGCGTGTCTCAAATTGGCGATGAACATCTTTCAGGCTTTGGCGATGACCTGATTTTGATAGTCAGAAGGCTTCATGATTGACTCATCATCTTCCAGGTTGCAAATTGCGCAATGAATGATTGAACGTGAATTCCTTCCATTAGAGTCTGCTGCTGAACGCGTCGCTGATGTTGGCCAAACAGCGGCTAGACATTGCTCAGCGTACTTCTTAGTAGGGGCAATGGTAAGCACTTCTGGAAACTGAAGAGCTTCGATAACTCCAGATGGATTTGATTGGCGCACTGAGGCTGTTCCGTGATGGAGGAAGAAATGTTGTTGGTTGAATTTTGCATTTCCGCCAAGATGAAACCTCTCCCGTTTAGGATCCTCTTCGATACAACATCCACCCAAGCCAAACCACATCTTAATCGGCACCTCCAAAATGGCTTGCATTAGACAGCACCCCGCTGTGACAAGACCTGTAGGAGCCAGGGTGGCATGCTCCAGCCATGGGCACCAACCCAAACGAATCCAGCGGGCGTCCAAAAGTAGGCCTCTCGATCTCGGCCTACGCACGTCCCGACTCTCAATTCCCTGGCTAAACGCAGTATCAGCAGTCAGCGGCTTTCCACAGAGGCCATAGCCGACCTGCAATGTCATCTGTGCTTGCCTTTCTTCGCATGCAGAGCCTCCGACTGCAGAGTGTCGGAACCGTCACACAACCGGTTTCTCTGCCCCTGGACCGCAATCGAACGATCATGCCTGGCCATGCTAAGCTTTCCAGTCCATGGCCAAGTCCAGCCTCTGTCACTTGGCCGTAACCAGAGTATAAAGCTCAGAAGTAGCCTCCTCAGTCTGTGTTATTCATCATCAGTCTTCCAATAGTTCATCCTCTTGATCCTTCTCTTCAATCAGTGCTGTGCACCTCTTTCATTCTTTCAAATTATTCGAGCTGTGCTTGAATTTTCCACTCCCTAAATAATCAACTACCTTCACTCAACCAAATCACTCTCCTTACTACCGCCAAAATGAGATTCTCCGCTGTTTTCGCCCTCGGGCTCGCTGCCTTTGTCATGGCTTCCCCAGTCCCAGAGGCCGAAGCTGGTGTCGCTGAAATCGACGAGAAGCGCAGCCTCGCGAGCAGCCTCGCCGGTGCTCTTCCCCACCCAATTGAGGGTGCTGACAAGATCATGAGCGCTGTTGAGCCAACCAACCTCGTCTCTCGCCAGGCCAACACCACTGCCAACGCCGCTGCCAAGAAGGGTATGTCTTTCGGATTTTTACTGACACTCAATATGCTAATATCATCTCTAGCCAAGAAGGCGAAGAAGGCGAAGAAGGCAAAGAAAGCCAAGAAGGGTATGTCGTCCTGGCTTCCACTGCTATTCCCTATACTAATATGATCTTGAAGCCAAGAAAGCCAAGAAGGCTAAGAAGGCTAAGAAGGCTTAAGCAGATCGCTGGGATGGGGATTCTCGATTCAGATCAAGGGTAAACAGCTCATACTATTCAATTGCCAAAATCGAGACGGAAATGGGGTCTAGGAGCGCGTTGTGTACACGGATTGGTGAGAAGGATCTGCCAGTCGGCGCAAATCTTCTGCATTGAATTACAGACAGTGGCGTACGACGTTTTTCAAATGATTTAAAATTGCATTTGGAGTCGTTTTATTGAGCATCGTGTTGCTAGATTTAAAATTTAGATCGTTCAATGCATGTCGTGGAAGGCTAGAAATGTTTACATTTTCATTGGACCACTGTTCTGTTTGTTTCCTTATCGGGAATTATTTGACTTTGACGCACGTGCTTGATACGCCGATCGCATGGAAATGCTTCAGATTTGGCCAGACTCAAAGGATGCAGTGTTCCAGGCCTTGTAAGAGTTCTTACCGGCCTGGTTTCGTAGAATTCCAAGTCTACCCCTACAGAGATCTTACATGACAGCCAAGGCATTTGCTTGGGCTGTTCCAGATCTCCTTATCTTCAGCCTATTCAAGAAAGGAGGCAGGAGCTGTCATATTTCATTCACTGCTGCCATGTGTCAACCTAGACTGACTATGTCACATGTGGCGATATGTCCTTGTAGTTGTTGTCATCGTTCAGCATTCTGACTGTTCTAAAGGAGAATCAGGTTTACTGTACTTCGTGAGAAACAAATCTTAACGCGGGGTTTCTAGCACTTTTCCCAAAGAAAATCGCATGGGACTCTAGTGGCTTGGTCTCAACATCAATATCTGCCCTGGGATCTTGAAAGATTATCATATAAATAACTCCTGGGAAAGGTCTTGCTCCTCATTGCTGATTGATCATTTGCATTGATATACCACCTTGCTCCCACGTGTCTACCTCGCGCTGACAACCTTTGTCTTCTTCTCTTTCGTCTCCAGGAGCTCGTCCCTCCATGCCTCCACTTCGTCCATCGCGCGCTGTGGGTCCTTCTTCCGGGTGATGAGGAAGTTTTGCACCTCTGCTGGAGAAAATTTGCCTTCTGGAACGAGCTCAGAAAAATCGTTTGCAAGGGCTCTGATGTCGTCCTGGGAATAGTGTCGTTTCTTAGTACTTGGTAAATGCGAACTTTTGCCCTGGCCGATGGCAGGGGTTAAGTGGCCGTTCGCCATCCCATGCCCGTTGATGTGGTTTGCGTTGCCGTTTGTGATGGAAGTGTTCTCCGAGATTGTGGTTGCAGAGCCGACAGGCTGGTCACCGGTGTGATACATCTTAGAGAATATCTCGCGGATCTGATGTTTCGTGGCAAGTGTGAAAGCAATTTGCATGTCTACACGGCCAGGGCGAATCAAAGCTGGATCAAGCTTCTCGGGATGGTTAGTTGTCATTACTAACACACGCCCTTCGTGGCTTGCCACGCCGTCGATTGCGTTGAGGAGACCTGATAGAGAGATTCCTATTTTTGACTCGCCATCGATGGTGATTCCGCCGCCCATGCTTCCTCCACCTCGACGACCGGATTTTTTCAATGCTTTAACAAGGTCCGCAGTCGTGACAGTGTTGTCTCCCGTGCCCTTAGAGGCCTTCTGTTCTGCTTCGTCGTCGTCGTTTCGAGTAAGACCGGCCGTATCAATGTCTTCGAGAAGAACGATGCAGCGTTTGGGAAGGTTGTTGAAAAGCATGGCGAGATCCGTTTCGGTGAGAGTGGGCTCAAGGAGCGATATAACGTGAACGTTGAGTCCGAACAAACCAGCAAGAGCAAATGAAAGAGATGACTTTCCGGTGCCGGGTGGACCACTATGTGTAATCAGTCAGTAATAGACCAATGGGTTAGTTCTGTATAAAGATTCTACTAACTAGAAGAGGTATCCACGTCTATAAGGTATCCCACGAACGGCGTACCACTTTGGACTAGCTGGAGATAAATACTCGTTCACATCATCCACCAGAGCCTGCTTCTGTTCTGGATCAAGAACCACAGTCTCCATCGGTCGTGATGGTCGCGAGGTGACTCGAATCCATTGTCCTTGAGATCGACGCGATTCCTTAGATTGCGGCCGTTTGATCACAGTGATGGAGTTCTCTCTTGCAATGGACCATTGCTTGATATGGCTCAGCAAGTCTTTCACAGGTGTTGTCGACCAGCCAAGTGTCTTTAATGTGATATTCTCTTCTTCGCTTCGATTCTGCCACGGGGTCGAAGCCTTCTCGCGTCGGCCGCGCTCAAAGATAAACATTCTCCACCCAAAGGTGAAGATGTAGGATCCGAAGAATGGCTCATACTTGGGGGGAACTTTCGCTGCCCATTTTCCAAAATGAAACAGTTCAGCCTTTTCGACGCCATCCGGCTGCGTGACGTCGTCTTCCTCCGGGCTGCTGCCTTGTTTTGAGACCGCTTTCAATCGTCGTGCCAGCTTTCCCACTCTTTGTTCCGCGACCCACGCAAGAACAGGTGTAAATAAGTCATCATGCTCATCAAAGTAAATTGTAGCCACGAAGTACTCATCGAGCAAGGACCAGAATGTCTTGGAGAAGTACTTCCATGCTGTACCGAGCGCAAAAAGCAGCGTTCCTGCTGAGACGATGAGGCCAGCATCAAAACCTATGGTCTGGGAGATGAATTTGGATATCAAGCTGTATCCTGGAATGAAGGCCTCCAGAATTGTGGGAGCAAAGTTCAGAGGTTGTGACAGGTTGCCAGCTGCCGCGGTTGAGTTCAACATACGGCTCAACTTGATGAGGTCCATGGTGGGCTTCTTGACCAGGAAGAAAATCCGGTAAAGTGAAGGATGTTCTTGATAGTTCTTCGTACTGAGGGTGAACGGAGAATTTGTCAAAAATCGGAAGCAAACGGGATTGAGATTCGGGGTTTGCGAGAGGTTTGTGGTTAAGTAGCAGCTTGAAATCCCGACGAAGGAAAATTTCCAGTTATGTACAAATTTCAAGTACGCAAACAACTTGGACAGAACAAAAGCACAAATTTTCAATTTTCAAACAGCCAGAAATTTCTGCTCTTGATCCTTACTGCAAGCGTTGGAATGAGAACTATTGGGGGAGCTGTGTATTTTCAAAAAGCGCTTCGGGTTTGAAGTTGCGGGTTTTGGGCAGAACCAACGGAGAACCAAGTCGAATTATATTAGTGCTTGGTGGCAAATCTACTCAAAATGTTGACCACTAAAGTATGAATTCACTGTTGCCTTAGCTAGTGAATCTTCAAGTGTACTAGGGGCATCGAGATAGCGATCCCGCTTGTAAGAGTTACCTTTGAGGAAGCAACACTTGCTAGAACCCCTTCCCTGCTATGTTTTATTGGTTTGACGGTTGATTCGCAGGCAAAGTGAAGGCTGAGGCTCTGAAAATCAATACTGGGCCTGGCTATAGTAACGATGAAAGAGCTTGGAAAGTAAGACTAGTCTGGAACAAGCTCGATTTGCTGAGCACCGTCATCTGTTGATATCAACGTCCACCAACAAGCCTACAGGGTGTACCTATTTCAAATTTTCGGCACAAATCTTGTTCTATATCAACTTCTAGGCAGCCTTGAGCATCTGGGGAAACGATTGACGGCCGCCGAAAGAAATATTTGCTGGAGTGCAATTTGTCATTGGCTGGCACAAACAGCTACCTGGTTTGCCTTCGTTCTTTGCACTATCATCCAGGCAGCGCGTGATGACTCCATCGTTCGCAAGGTTCGGGACTCATTGGTGGCGATATCGACGGCCTCCGCGTATGCAGCTAACAGGGTTTGTATGTGCCGCAGGAACTGGGGATAGACAGTGTGGATGCTTTAATGCGTCCCACAACAGAGAACTGTCTATCGAAGAAAGTTGTTGGACATGGATTATGCTTTCACAGTGGGTTTATCAATTCTCTTTCGGTTCTGAGGGCAAGACTGACGAGATAGATAATCTTGTACCGCAGTAGTTGGTTTCTGGTGATCTCGGGGGTAATTTTGCCAGGAATGTATCAATATCGATGTCGAGTTGGGTATTTTGAATTGACCTCAGCTTCTCGAGGACGGAACTGAATTAGTGAATCATTTGTGCTCTTTCAACGTCGATGGTTTCCGTTGATCGGAAGTGTTACCACATTGATCTTAGTCCATTCACTAAGCCTCGACCTTGAAACTTGCGGCTTGCGGCCTCATGATTATGAATGGGCATTGCCTTCATTTACCACCTCCTTGGTGTAGATATTATTCTGACATCAAGGGCCGTCACACTCTTAAATCGGCATCCGGTTCGAGATCTCAAGCTGGTAGATGCCCCAAAACATCGTTTTCTCACAAATTCAACCGCGATTCGCCCATGGACAATGACAAGCCGGTTGGAACTTTTGGGACCTCGTTTGAATAAGCAGGATCACAACGAAGCTTCAGACTCAAGGGCGGACCGATACTTTTCCGAAATTCACAATGCTATACGGACGAAGATCATCCTGTCCCGCTCTTCGGACATCATTCTCAGGACATAAAAACGGATAGGCTTACGAAAGCACCATCCGCATATGACAACGAACGTCAATCACTCCAACAGCTGCGAGTATAAGACTGTTGGTAATACAGAGGGCTATTGTCTATTTAACGTCACTAAGCTAGCCAATCATGCTTCAATTGACTGGACAACTTAGGCATTGCACTTCCTCTTCTCCAACTACCAACATTTGACAGAATGGCACCAATTCGAGTCGGCATCATCGGTCTCTCCTCCGCAACAGGAGACGCAACTGCGTCTCAAGGAGGTGGATGGGCAGCAGGCGCTCATTTGCCCTACCTCCTCGCCTCCCCGCACTACGAAATTGTTGCTCTTTGCAATAGCAATGTCGATGCAGCCAAAGTCGCTGTCAAAAAATACGACCTCCCTCCAAGCACCAAGACGTACGGAAGTTCTGAAGACTTGGCCAATGACCCGGATGTGGATTGGTGGTCTGTTGCGTTAGAGTCGATCGCCACTACAAGCTCATGAAGCCGGTACTGGAAAAGGGCAAGAATGCATTCATAGAATGGCCATTAGCTGCTAACCTACAAGAGGCGGACGAGTTAACATCGATTGCACGAAAGAGTGGGAGCAAAACCATAAGTGGCTTGCAAGGCAGAATGGACCCACGGGTTCAAAAGCTACGCGAACTCGTCCAAGAGGGCAATATCGGAGATGTACAGAGTACGATCATCACGACAGATGCAGGTGGACTATGCGGAGCATTTGAGCCTCCTGGAATCGATTATCTGGCTAAGAAAGCAGTGGGAGGCAACCTGCTCACAATTGTGGCGATGCACACCATTGACAACTCGCTCTACGCCCTTGGAGAATTCAAAGACTTCGATGCGACCCTGGCCACACGATGGCCAAAAACACACCTCACAAATCCAGATGGGTCTATTGGAGCGTTGATAGATAGAGAGACTCCGGACCATATACTGATACAAGGCACGCTGGCCGGCTCGGGTGCGACCTCATCTTTTACAGTGCGTGGCGGAAAGAGCTTCAAAGGCGAACCTAGTCTTGTCTGGCGAATCTTCGGCACAAATGGAGAAATACGAATCACCAGTCCTTCTCTTCTGGGGATTACCACGGGTGCAGAGAAATTTGAGTTGTTTGACCACGAAAAGGATGAAGTCAAAGTCGTTGACTGCCCATTTCCTGATGCTGTCAAGGACATTCACAATTTCAGCAAGAATTGTGGTCAGGTGTATGAAGCTTTTGCTACTGGTAACAAAGAGGGCTTCGCTACATTTGAGGATGCTCTGGTCAGGCATAAATTTATCGATGAGATTTGGAAGAAGTCAGAGGAGAAGAAGCTAGCACAATATCTCCGAGCTGAGTGAATTCAAACTATGGTTCATTTGCCCCCCTAGCCATTGCAGCAAATTTTTCTCGGTGATTATTGAGATTTGTAAAGTGGATCGTTTCACCTACGCTGGTAAAATGGTCCATGCAAAGATTGCGCACGATTTGTTGTTCATCCATATTCTGAAGGGGTAATGCCAAGCAAACGATGACCCAGAAATTCATCACTCGGGGCTTCAATTCGCTTCTACCTACTCTTCACTGTTATTTGAGTCTACGTGATGATAGTGCTTGCTGAAGACCCGGGCGGTGTGCCGACTGTCATGAACGGTTCTCTATGCTCAATTTCTGTAGAAAGCTCCCTAATCTTTTGGACACATCACATTTCACAAGCATACGAACCACTTTGTTTGATCAGAATTTGAGAGCTTCCTCTTGAGTACCAAAAGAAGAGAGGTTTGATTTTCCGTCATAAGCTGAGCAATCCCAGATGCTGTTTTGATTCTCATTCTCTTTTGCGTCCTTTCTCAAATACGAGGCTGTAGCTTAGTAAAGTTGATTTCTTTTTCTACAGTGGTTCACGTGCTGGCGGAGATTTGAGGCAGTGCTTCGAAGAGAAAATACTTTCCTCCTTGTCACAACACTGATGAACATGAATCCGACTTTATATGTTAGACTGTTGCCCTCACTCTGTCACCCAGTGTTTGATACCATGGTTCAGCAGTGCGAAAACGCTAACGTTAATTTTGCGGGTAACTTTGACCCTTCCGCACGCATATCGACGGCGGCGTCTTTGCCGACTCGACCACTCATGCAGAATTTTCTCTTTCTTTGGTGTAATAGGTAGGCACAGGATCATATATATGCCAGCGTGCGATCACACACGTTGTTTCTCAAGCCCTTATCTCTCCTGATTTTCGATTGTCACACCGACTACTTTCACATTTCAAGCATCCGTTATCTCATGTAACCTCAATCCTCCGATCCCAGTGCAACAACTTGTCCACACAATGGCACACTTGCTTCCAGACTTCAATTTTCCGGAGTCCCGCGTCCTGATCATCATCACAGGTGAGATTGACGGTGAGCTCATGGGTTGATCAGAAGTTAATCCCCGAGATAGGAGGCACCATATGCATGAAAAGATCGGAAAATGGTCTCATTCCGGTAAGCATACAGTCCTGCCAACTTTCCATGTCAAGCAAAGCAGGTTGAGAATACTGGCAACTGGCCAATGATAAGAGCGAGGATGAAAAAATTCTACACAACCACCAGCTTTCACAAGTGATGGAAAGGCCCACAAACGGCCTCACTACGGTTACACTTGCACAACTTTGAATCTGGAAAATCATGAATTTCAGTCACTGACTTTCACTAGGCAAGGAATTTTCTCAAGTTCGGATTGGCTCCCTTTCCTTCATTCAACGATGGCTCTTATCCCGAGCCGCTGGAGATTGTGATGGATGATAAGGGAACCAAAAAAGCCGTGCAAAGTCTGAGAACTCCAATCAGCGCATACGAGCGCCGTATTCGATATTCCGTTTACGAATTCGAGGATCTGCTTGACAGCAGCTCAATCGATGCCGAAGGCTGGGACCACATCGCAAAGACTGTTTACCGAAATTACCAACTCTTCGATGGCTTCGTCGTTCTTCATGGCACAGATTCGTTGTCATACACAGCTTCTGCTTTGAGCTTCATGCTACAGGATCTCGGCAAGCCTGTGATTCTCACAGGTTCTCAGTCACCTATGCTAGAACTTCAGAACGATGCCACAGACAACCTTCTTGGGTCACTGGTGATAGCGGGCCACTTCATGATCCCAGAAGTATGCCTATTCTTCAACTTCAAATTATTTCGGGGCAATCGAACGACAAAAGTATCAGCCGATGACTTCAATGCCTTTGCTAGTCCGAATTTTCCACCTCTTGCTACCATAACATCCCAGAAGACCCACGTGAGCTGGAACTATGTCTGCAAGCCTACCAAAATGAGCGCTTTGTCGATCCAAACCCGATTAGACACTGCTCACGTAGCATGTCTCAGGGTTTTTCCAGGTATCAAGCCGGCGATGGTAGATGCAGTTTTGAGACTTGAAGGTCTAAAGGGCCTGATTTTGGAAACTTTCGGCGCGGGAAATACTCCTGGAGGACCAGACTCATCACTGACCCGGATTCTTTCTGATGCCGTTGAACGAGGGATCATCATTGTCAATGTGACTCAATGCCTGAGTGGGAACGTCAGTCCGTTGTACGCTCCTGGTACTGCGTTGGGCCGGGCAGGCATCGTCTTTGGCCACGACATGACAAGCGAAGCTGCTTTATCCAAGCTTTCGTATCTTCTAGCGCAGCCTGATGCTACTCCAAAGGACGTAGCTGCGAAAATGTCACAGCCAATTGCGGGAGAGTTGTCGACAAGCACTAGGACAATGTTCCAGCACCCTCCTGATAGCGGAACTCTCACTCCTGAGCTGTCGAACCTGGCTGCTCTTGCCTACGCTATTCGAGCTGGAGATTTGCAAGCCGTTCGTGACGTGGTCCGCGGGGAATCACGATGGCTGCTGAATGACGCTGATTATTCAGGGAATACGCCTTTGGTAAGTACTGATATTCCAATTCTAGTTTGAAAGTGCGAAGTGCCATTCTTAATGGTCATCGCGAATATCCCAAACTTGGCATGCTGTGTGTCAAACGGACAGCGGCGAAGTCCAGGGGACACCAATGCCGTTGGTTTTGATACGACGGCAAGCCGGCGTGCGCTATGGCGAGCTTATGCACTACCACTCCGCCATCATTCATGAGCCCCATTCGTTCCGTCCCGCTACCACACTTGAACCTGTTTTGTTAATTTTCAACACATTACTCGATTGCTTTACACATTAATTATTCCGTCCTCCAATGACTGTAATAAGCTTTGCTAACCGCATTTGAAACATAGCATATCGCAGCGACAGCTCCCAATGTCGACATACTACACGAGTTCCTTACTGCAGGTGCCAGCGTTCATCTACGCAATCGAGAGGGACGAACAGCACTGTTCTTAGCCGCAAATGCGGGGTTGAAAGACCACGTCCGCCTACTCATGGAAGCTGGAGCGCATCTGCACAGTGATGAACTGGAAGCGGCGAGGCTGCAGGCTGGTGGATCGAGCGGGGAAATCAAGGCAATCTGGGTAGATGCAGGGATTGAGGAATGAGAATCTGGACAATTCGGTCAGGGCGGGCTCGAACAAAATGGTGTCACTAAAGTAAGTCTTTGAGGAGAAAGTCCGTCGCGGGTTAAAGCAAGCGACGGCGTCGAAGACAAACTGCATGCTGTGGCGAACTGCTGCGATTTGCTCCTGAGTTAGAGTGCGAGCATGTTGGAGAGCTAGGGGAGACGGTGCTGGTGCAGCCGAAGATAGCCTAATCTGGGGAAGAACTTTACACCCTGACATCGGGTAGAACAAGTTCTAGAAGAGACGACGATACCAGCGGATAACCAAATCAGATAGTTGAATTGATGACGACGAGTAGAGCTCGGCTGAGACAAAATATGCATGAAACGCTCCTTTGCCCCGGTTGACCACGTTGTTGAGCGTTTCGGACGAAATTCAATGATGGAAAGAAAATGTAGTGAGTGAAACAGCCAGGAATTCACGATGCTTGATCCTTTGTACTCCATTGTCACGTTTGTACAGGGATAATTAGTCGATAATGGAGTTGAGTCCGAAGGCAATGGGGGGCTGAAGCCGATCAAAGCTTGGTGTTCCACAATCTTCACCACCAGCAAAGAGCCAATCTTCCTCGTGCCTCATCTCAACGCGCAAGAACAAAGGTCATGGGTTTGTATGCAGGACAGCCGGACCAAGACGGTTTCCTCAACTAATGGCAGAAGCGAAGAGGAGGGGTCGCTCTCGTGTGGCTGAAAATCGTCATTTTGACTCGTCAGCGATGAGTGATTGCTATCAGTCAGATTATGAATGGAATATCCTTTATCTATCGCGAAAGAGCACGAGTTGTGTTCCGGCTCTTTGGTTTGCATATCTGGAAACGCAAAAATCTCTGAACATCACATGGCGGGGATGGTCTCATCTATTCCCGATTTTTCGATCACTCCACGAATCCAAACGGGACGGGTATGCGCTGTTCCTATCTTTTCCATGCCGGATCTCGATTTCCTATTCCGGGAATGCTGGACAGATCTGATAAGGTTTTTTTCGCCCGTTGGTCTGCTAGTGTAGGAAAATTTTCACTCACGACGTACGTTTGGAAAGTTGCTCGCAACGAGGAATAATACAAATCGTTGAGATAGCAAGTCGAGTCGAAGAGGAACCTTCTCGGTGCGCCCAAGTCCGCGTGGCTTGGCCTTCTCCATAGTAAAGCGTCTAGTTATATTGGAGTTCCATCCGGCTACGTAGATTGATCGTATCATTTGGACCTAGATGGCACAAAAGTCTTTCTAGCAAGCACGAATTGAGGTCGTTCTGAGCCAGCCGCTGACACACATCTGGGCCCTTGCGTTGGATTTTAGTCAACGAAAGATGATCTGCTAAAGATATACCTGTTAGAAGAAGTATCACGACGTTGAAAAGTAACGGCCCTCAACGTCACGTTTTTCAAATTGCTTTTTCTGCGAGCCAACGACAAGATGCAAATCTATCGAGATCCTGGATGCAACCCTCATTCCACACCGTCTTCTTTGCCTTGCTTGCTTCTGGATCGGTATACATACACTATCCACGACAGCAGCCATCATCCACTAAGCAAGGGCAAGGACACATCCTGGAGAATCCCTTTGCCATCACGAAAGATGCGGGGCATGCTCAATTTGCGCACCCCAGCGACAGGCGCTTGACTTGCATGATGACTTCTCTCGCCGGCGGCCAGGCTGATCATCCTTTCACGAACGAATTTACATCGTGAGTCCATGACTGAACTCCCTCAGCCTTTCAAAATTTCATTCGTAGCTCGAACCGCATTTTACGTAAATAAAGCGTAACACAAACATCTTAAGCAACCTAGGTTCTTGTCCTAACTCTGCTTTCTCCGTGGAGCCTCGCCTGTATTTTTTTTGCCTTAAGAGTACCACGATGGAAGTTCAATTGCGGTTCCATCAAAACAGCCCTTATCCATCCACCGCCCATCCGGATCTAGAAGAGTGATAGCGAGACCTGCATAAGCGTCACTTGCACCCTTTTTTTAATTTTGACCACACAGCTTCCACCGCCAATCTCACTATCAGAAACACGTCGACCCTGTTCCCCGGTCGATACTCCTGCAACTCATCCTTCTTCGGTATCCGGTACTTCCTACCTCGCTGCCGGTACACGTGCAGCGGAGAGTTCTCCCGTCATCGCTGGTCACTTCTAAAGTTTCTCATCTCTCAGTCAGGCCAGATCCTACATCGGAAAGGAAGGGTCGCACAACATTGAGTTATTAGTAGCTCGATATCTACAAGACCCCTGCTCCCGGAATATAACAGAAGAACTTCACTTGCTTCCAATTCACAACATCATCAGTTCTCTCACCCCAATTTAATTTACGGCATTTCAAGTCATAATGGCCATGGGCCACCCGACCAAAACCGTTGTTGTTATAAACAGCTCCGGCCGCCAAGGTGCCAGCTTCGTGCGCGTCGCGTCTGCTGTGGGATGGCAAGTTCGCGCCCACATGAAAGATCGCGTCGGGATAGTCGCACAGGACATTTGCCAGCGAGAAAATGTCACTATTGTCGAAGGCTCACTCACTGATCCCGCAATCGTCAATGAACTCTTCCAAGGTCGGCCAGATGTGGCTTTCATTAACACCCTTCACTTTGGAGATGAAGCCGCGATTGGCAAAACTATTGCCGACGCATGTAAAAGGGCTGGCGTGAAGCACTTGGTCTACAGCAGTCTGCCAGATCACGCAACATTCGGAAAGGGGTGGAAGACGTTACCGCAGTGGAAAGCAAAGGTCGAGACAGAAACATACATTCGGCAACTTGGCATTCCTGCAACCTTCGTCTACGCTGGCATCTATCACAACAATTTCTCCAGTTTGCCGTATCCACTTTTCCGCATGGAGCTGCAAGAAGACGGAAGCTTTGAGTGGCAGGCTCCTTTCAAGCCGAATAAAAAATTGCCCTGGCTAGACGCTGAGCACGACGTGGGCCCAGTCCTATTGCAAATATTCAAGCAAGGTCCCAAACAGTGGGTTGGCAAGCGGTGAGTGATTGCTGTTGGTTTATCTGGCTCCGTTCGCAAACTGATGAAATGCAGGGTGGCTCTGGCTTTTCAGCACCTTACCCCGATCGAAGTCTGCGAAGCCTTCAGCCGCGCCCTCCAACGGCCAGTCGACTACGTTCATGGTCCCATTTTGTATCCGGATCCCCGCGTACCGAGCGGATATCGCCAGCACCTGGATGTTCTGCAAGAGGTGTTGGGAAAGAAGGACGCGCCGTACTTTGGCCCCGAACTAGAAGAAGGATGTACACAAATAGCCTCCGAGCTGTGGGAAGGAAATCGGGATATTGAGGAATACGCGCGTGAGGTGTTCCCGATAGAAGAGTACAACAACGGACTACGTTGGATGGATGAGGACGAGTCAGACCAAGAGACGCCGAGTCAATATCAGGGCAGCTGCTAACTGGAGGTAGGTTCAAGGACGGCAAAGATTACGACACCATGGTCTCGCGGACAACAGAGAAGATGGACGAGTTGACAATCTTTCCTTACGAGTTTGCTTCCTCATCTCGTATGTGAAAATTTCTTTCTTATGTTTTTGCATTGCAGGTCGGATACCAATGATTCTTAAGCAAGGCGTTTGGGATTCGACAAAACCGCGGCGCCTCGGTGGAAAATGGGTCCTGGCTCTGGCTGCGGCCAGATTATGGGATAGGAATTAGTTTTGGGAAGAAAGGAAGGATGGATGGGTTATGGTGGCTTCATTGTCATAAAAGGTTATATGGCTATGGCTGCGATATTCGGATTTGACCAACATGGGATAATTCTCGTATGGTCAGAGAGATGGAGACATGATGGACTCAGTCTTCCATTGTGTTTAAGTACATGCTACAAGAAATACATTCTACCTTTAAAAGCATTCTCAGAGCACGCAGAGCTGGGCCATGAATTATTTCCCATGTCGAATAGTAATGACAGAGCAACAGCCTATTTGAAGAACGTCCTATCTCAATTCTATAAAAAGGTGTCAAAAATCCTAGCGCTTTCACATATGATGTTGCCAGGAGTCTATCGTCTTCGAATATGTCCTACCACTTGTTGCCATTTCCCTTGGACCAGATCTGAGAACATACTCTGAAACTTCCCCTCATAATTGGCTTGAGCTGCTCAATCGATTGACTGATGTCCAAATAGCACGTGACTTGAGATTTAGAATCCGACTAGAGTTCAAAGCTCCATAAACTCGAATCATCACAGCACAATTCCCAATGGCACCCTCAAGAGCCCCATTCCGGCCATTGGGCGCATTGAAAACAGCTCTCAGACAATGCCGCGCGCAAAAAGTTCCACGGCGATGGCAGCACAACTTTCATCGAGAGGAAAACGAAGCATTCGACTTTCTCGACGTTACCGCAACTTCCAAAGAGGCACCTGCCCCAGCCATTGAGAACCGTGAGTGCTAGCCAGACCAATCCTGCTCCAATTGAACGCGATGCTAATACTATCGCTAGCTTTCGCCGGGAAAGCCCACAAGAACATTCCTATCTTTCCTCCTATTGCATCGACCTGGGCGAAATGCAAAGATCCCGTTGGTGTCGTCACGGATTCTCAGATCAAACTCCTCGATCCCACGGGTGTACGGACACGACTTTTTGCGAAGACGAATTCGGAGGCGGCGAAGGTGGGAGATATTCTCCTTGTGAGGTTGAAGAATGGAGAACCCTATTCGGGCGTGTGTATGAACATACGACGGAGAGGGGTGGACACGGGCATATTGTTGAGAAATCAATTGACGAGAGTGGGTGTGGAGATGTGGTATAAAATTTACAGTCCCAATGTCACAGGCATTGAGGTCGTGCAGAGGAGGGAGAAGAAGGCCAGAAGGGCGAGATTGTATTATCTCAGGTATGTTTGGCGAAAGGGAATTGGATGACATAGGACTAACGAGTTTGCAGGAAACCGAAGCATGATATGGGTTCTGTTGAGAATGTGGTACGACAATACCTGCGACAGCGCGCGATGCTTGGTTCGTCGCAGTCCAAACGCGACGTCAATTATCACAAGAAGAAGACGAACGACAAGAAAAGAAGATGAGAGGCAATCTAGCATATTCGGGGCGTTTGGAATCCACTTGTATAAAATATATAACAGCATGGGACGAGGGAGAGACAGGCAGGTGGCGCAGATTTATTGGCAAAGGTCGCGTTTGCACGGCCATAGCAAGACATCTTCAACTGCAATATCTACATTGGAAGTTCTCTTTCGTTTGTTTCAGGCTTTAGATCTTCTCTATTGCTAATTGCATAGTTCCAGGACTTGATGTGACCACGAGCAGCTTTCATGTTTGCTTCAGCGTCAAGGCTGACACGTCCAAAACAAGCTATCCGGTGCTTGTTGGAGAGTGTTTGAAGGAAGGTTGCCTTACCGTAGGTGTACAAACAGTCTTTTCAAACCAAGATCTTAGGTTCCCGAGACGCACGAGTTGTCAGGCTGTATAACAATAATGCTTCTCATGCTATCAAATTTTCATCATAGGGCTCCTGCGATCACAACTCAATCCTTGAACTTGCTGCAACTTTCTTATTTTTCGTCAACCTATCTAAATCACTATCATCACCATGCCTCCTGGGTTGGTCATCACTGCTCAAGGCCATAAACTTCCTACTGGGTGTCCAACCGCCTGCAGAGTAGACTGGGCCGCTAACTTGAGAAGGCGAACAGCGGCACCGATGAACAGCAATGCTTCATCAACCAATAATAACGCGACCCAAGCTGGTCCATATGGTGGCAACGTTGACACCGATTTAAACGCTGCTCTCCAGAACACAAAGCAACCTGCTCTTTATGCTCTTTCTGATCAAACGGCCGGCAATAGCCTAGGAGATGCTTCCCTTTTCTTCCCACCAGCTAGAAGATCGAATCAGGTCTATGATCCCACCACTGGTCTCACCCGTGTTCGTGTTTGGCAACCAAACACCATGGCAAAAGACTCTACCAGACCAGCTCTTGAACTACAAGGCGACAACGAAGACAGCACGATTCCTAGCTACACAATACTCCACCGTTTTGGAGAGGGCACAGCCCAGTTCTCACCAGCTGCAAATCCCGCCCGCACAGCACGAGATTGGACCCCAAGCAGTAGGGTGACGAATACTCCTGTTAACGCGACTGTCACAAACCGACCAACTCCCACTTCAGAAACCGTAAGCGTCGATAACCCCTCGGATAACGGTAGATCGACACCACCAGACAAGATGCGCTTCGGCGAGAAAGTATACGATCGCTTTCAATATTCCATGCGCCAAGAACTCAGCTGGATCCACCATGACATGGCTGAGATGAAAGAGAAGCTTGATGTTTTGGAGAGTTCGGCTACGACATTAATGGCCGGGGAGAACGAGAGCACCATTGTCAGTCCTGTGAGCGAATCTGATATCAGTCTCGAGCTTCCTCATCTTCGTCAAGAAGTTGAGGCGCTGATGGAGAGAGTGAGAAGTCTGGAAGAGAAAGGCGAGGAGAGGGGTAAATTGGATCTTGTGAGGGCGAGGAATGAAAGAAGGGTTTGGTTGCGGATTGGGAGGTTGGAGAGGTTGGTTCTGTGTGGTGGCTTAGGGAATGGAGAAGTGAGGAGGTTCTTGAGGAGGGATGATGGTGAGGCTGAGGGTCCAAGAGCTACATGTGTGGGACAGCAAATTGGGACAGTTCGCGAGCAGTTCAATGATGCGGAGTTGCAGAATATGAACACAATTCCGGGCCTAAAGGCGAACCAGGAGACTGATGATATGGCCATTGAAGGCTGGCGCAAGTTTCTCAAGAGCGAGGAACACATTCAAGCAGAGGAGCAAGCGGACACTCCCCCGACAACCGAACAAAACCACAACATGCTCGCCTCCCACCAGAACCAACTCAAACACCTCGATAACCAAAGCAAGCGAAGATTCTGGCGCACAAGACCCCAAGAAGTTCCCATCCTCAACACACCCTGCCAACCCATGCTCAGCACTCATTCCCAAAACCTCTGGGCGCCTTCCAATGGATCCTCCACCTTTTCTACAGATGACACAAGGACAGCAGCACCAGAAACATCTCCCACGCACACCTCAGTAACGACTCATTATGGACCCGTCCATTTCCACCCCTACCTACGCCGCACCATCCCCGACACCGACACAACTCCAAAGCAGACCCTCTCAGCCCGAAATGACATACCAGGCGAACAATGGCACACCACCTTCCCACAACGCCGCAACGGGATTAGTTTCCACCGCCGCAATATCTTCACCAACAGTTGCGGAGGAAATCATAATACTCCCAAAGCCCCCTCTATCCCCAATCGCAACATGACCTACACACACGACACCACCACCACCACCCCTTCCCAAGCTCAAGGTAGCTCAACTACGAACCTCGAAGACCGTCTCAAACAATTGAAACTAGGCAAATATCGGTATCAACCCACCGTCACGGAAGAAGTGGATGAAACCTTTGTTGATGCTGTTGAGGACTTGGATGGTGCTGTTGATGCAGGGGAATTGGGTAAAAGTGTGGATACTGGGGAGAACCGGTATGGGTTTGGAGGTGTTTTGGGAGCCGCCGGCAAGGGTAGTGGGGCTCCGGCTGGCGAAGCAGAGGGGGGTGGGAACAGTGGGCAAGGCGGTATTATGGGGTATGGTGGTAAGACGTACCGACGTCCTGGTATCGCTGGGAGGGCGAATGCGAAGGAAGGAGAGGAGGCAGTGGATGGAGGTGGGCACCGGACGTTGATCTGGAACTAGACGATGGAGAGGATAGATGGGGGATTGAATTTTTTGGGCAGCTAGATGGATAAGAAGAGGTGTGTCCTACCTATGGTGCGTTCATGTAGAGGATATAGTCACGGTAAATTTCATAGCCACGATGAACTTTCAGATTAAGGGACTTTGATTCGAGCAATAGACTTCTTCATCGATCGCGGCGCATCCAGAAGTAAAATCAAAGCAAAGGGTATACCACTTCCAACCTCTAGGAATCTTCCACGTCTACCAAATACCCCGAGCCTCACGCATCGCACGGTCAATCTTAGACCTTGCGAGATTTCGGTGGTGGTGAGTCGCCGTCGCTGCTCTTCTCCTTGCGTTTTGAGCCCTTGCCTTTGACCAGGGCGCGGATATCAACTTCCATATCGCTGTCATCGCTCATTTCTTCGAAGTCGAGCTCAGAGAGTTGTTCATCGTCAACTTCTTGTGCTTGTGCTGAGTCATATTAGCTTTATGTTCGAACCTGATGATTACCCGTGAAACATACTGAAGTACTTGATGGCATTTGGCCACACATCCTCCAAGATGATCATGGCGAGATCAGCACCGTAGGGGCACACTTCCACCTCGGCATCTTCGAAATCCTCCTCTTCTTCTGGCATTTCAATATCCTCGCCGGCCTGCTGTTTTGCTCTCCGTGTCTTCTCAGCTGCATTTGCTTTCGCGGACTCGTCAGCGGAGACGTATCTTCTCTCAGAGACGAAAGAGAAGAGGGTAAAGAAGCCAGCAGACGTAGGATCGTGTCTCTCCAGCTTCTTTGCCAAATCGGTGTGTTCTGCCAATTGCTTCTTTTTGCCCTTGCCATTATTGGCTGGAGCAGAACCCTTCTTTGCCTTGGCTTCCCATAGCTTGATCGCGGCATCCGTAAGGCCATGTGTCAAATCGTTCTTCTCACTCTTCCAGTTGATCTTGACTGGCTCAGAGACATGACCAACCCAGTTGTCACTTGCGCGTCTGTAGTAGAATTTCTTCTCAAGAACGTTATCCGTGAACCACTCATTTTCTGAGAACTCGAACTTGAGACTGAAGGATTTGGGGCATGTGTCTAATTCGAAGCGGTCGATTGAGATGTTCTTGAGGCATTCGCCGAAGACTTGAGAGTCGGAGGGTTGGATGTATTGGTCGACATCTGGAGGAGCTTGTTCGAGAACGAGAGCCCAGAAGTTTGGGATCTTGGAGACGAGGGCTGAGCGGCGTTCGTAGAGAGGAGCCTCGAGGTTGTACGAGTGGCGAACTGGAGAGTGTGATTAGTGGAGTGGTTAATGCTGGAAAGCTTGGTGTGGTTGTGAAGGCTCTGCTGCGATTTATTTCGCGTCCAGTAGTTTTCGTTGGAAAGCCTCAAGAAGCTTGAAACATGGTGTGTGATGGGCTGTGTGATTAAATTGACATACCAACTTCATCTTCTACGTCGTTGAACTCATACTCGAGCTGAATGAGCTGTTCGTAGGTGACATTCGTCTCTGGGATCTCGTTGACAGCCATGTTGTGCAATAGATATGGATTTTGGGTAATTGATGGGAGGAATGAAGCAGTCTCGGTGGCTGGGGAATCCCGAGATTTAAAGATAGGTCTGCTTCAGGCACGGAGGAGATTTGGTTGGATGTTGGTTGTAAGTGTTGGGACAATTCAAAAAAAGTTTATAGACAAGGATGAGCTATTTCGTCCCACGAATGACGCTTTGGCATTCATTCAGCCTCGGAGGTAGTGGCATGTCGATTCTACCATTACTCTCCTACCTATCTCACCATTCCAGCATTCAATGTGTTTCCGACATTCAAACAAGGTATGCAACATCATACAATATACCATCGGAATGACCCCGCCAGCCTTCTCTCCAACTTTCTCTAGTCTAGCACGGAACAATCGGGAGAACGGGGAAGCCCGCTGGACCGCAGACCGGGGGTGAATGTCCCTATCAAAATGTACGTCCTTGAGTAGATATCAACCATGGCCATCCCATGGTAGCTCAGCCTAGCCACATGGTTAGAAAGGGAACAGAATGTCCGCTGTCAGACGTAGTCGTGAAGGCGTTGACAGGCCTCATTGTTGCCATAGCCCCACAATGTAATTGGCATGCACAGCTATCAATTCGATGGTCTTCTTGATAGTCATAGCCAATTCGTCCAATCTGTTCCGTTGACCACCCCTTCACCCCTTCACCCCTTCAGCTAGCTTCCGCACAATAGTTGTTTGATTTGAAAGGGATACTGGTTCTCAAATGACCAGGAATTTATTGATACCGGTGTCGCAAAATGGCAACCATGGTTGAAGACGAAATTGAATGGAGGCTGCAATGAAATGCATCCCGAATAGAGGCTCTTTCATCTATACTAACCTCCACAGTACGTACCACAAACAGGCGCTGGAGAAGGGCCTGGTGTCTGTGTATTGTACCATGTAGTCAGCTAGAGCTTTAAATAACTACTGGTCGATCTTACTCACGTGCGACCTTGAAGATTGATTGAATTTCATCACAGCCGCAGCCCTCGACCCTTGCCAACAGTCTCACAGACGAGCATTTTGAGCACGAAGCTGCCTGCCCCTCCACCACTCACCACCAAGCAAGACAATCACAGACACCCACCACACACACGACACACATTTCTACACTCACCCACACTGTCCTGTTGTCGCCGACCTTGCGCTTCTCTCAACAACGGGGAACTCAGCTGCGAGAGCTTCCGTGTTTGGCAACAACCCACCAAATCATCATCACGGCCCCTCGATCAGCCCTAGTAATCCACCAATCCAAAAAAATCTCCTTCTTCAGATCAAAACACCCTTGAAGTCGGGACTATACTGCTTTGAAATCGCAAATTCACAAAGATATTGCCCTGATCTCGACAACAATATCTTGACCGGTTTAGCTCTTACCGCCTTGCCACCTCTCTCCCTCATCTCTCCCCTCTCCCTCAATACCTCCCGCAATCATGGCCTCGCCAACTCCCATGGACGAGGATAAGGCGCCTGAGAAGATGAGCCAGGAAGCTTACTTCGACACGGCCATTCGTGCTGTGAGGCAAAAGAAGCCTGCTCCTGAGATTGATTTCACTCTACACACCATGGAGGACGGCACTCAAGTTAGCACCACGGAGCGAGTATGCAAAGGTATGTGCTTGTCCGACAGACGCCTCAAGTTAGTAAGATCCATATGCTAATTTTGCTTTACAGACGTCCAAGCGCCTGCATTTCACCCACCGACTCAAGATCAGTTCTTGTCGCCTACAGATCGAACAAAGCCCAATCTCCAATTCCTAAAGCAACATTTCTACCGCGAAGGTCGATTGACAGAAGAACAGGCCCTATGGATCATACGAAAGGGTACCGAGGTCCTCAAGGCCGAGCCTAATCTCCTGGAGATGGACGCGCCAATCACTGTGTGTGGTGATGTTCATGGCCAATATTTCGATCTGATGAAGCTGTTTGAGGTTGGTGGTGACCCGTCAGAGACGCGCTACCTGTTCCTTGGTGATTATGTGGATCGAGGGTATTTCAGCATTGAGGTTGGTATTTCGCATACGTGAACATGGCTCTAGCTAACATTTCGCAGTGTGTGCTATACCTGTGGGCATTGAAGATCTGGTATCCCAATACCCTATGGCTTCTCCGCGGAAATCACGAGTGCCGACATTTGACTGACTACTTCACCTTCAAGTTGGAGTGCAAGCACAAGTACTCTGAAGATGTTTATGAAGCCTGCATGGAGTCTTTCTGTGCTCTTCCACTTGCAGCTGTCATGAACAAGCAGTTCCTCTGCATTCACGGTGGTTTAAGCCCGGAGCTCCATACCCTCGAGGATATCAAGGCCATCGACCGCTTCAGAGAACCACCAACCCACGGCCTGATGTGCGACATCCTATGGGCCGATCCTCTGGAGGAGTTTGGACAGGAGAAGACCCAGGAGTTTTTTGTGCATAATCATGTTCGCGGATGCTCATACTTCTTCTCATACCCCGCCGCGTGTAGTTTCTTGGAAAAGAACAACCTCTTGTCCATTATCCGCGCCCACGAAGCGCAAGATGCTGGATACCGCATGTACCGGAAGACGAGAACCACTGGCTTCCCAAGTGTCATGACCATTTTCAGCGCTCCCAATTACCTCGACGTCTACAACAACAAAGCAGCCGTGCTCAAGTATGAAAACAACGTCATGAATATCCGGCAGTTCAACTGCACACCGCATCCATACTGGCTGCCCAACTTCATGGATGTATTCACGTGGTCTTTGCCATTTGTTGGGGAGAAGATCACCGATATGCTCATTGCCATTCTCAACACTTGCTCCAAGGAGGAGCTCGATGATCCAACACCCAACTCACTCCTCTCGGGTCCATCATCACCTGAGATTAAGGGACCGGTTGATCCTGAATCCACCGAGTTCAAGCGCCGTGCCATCAAGAACAAGATTTTGGCCATCGGGCGTTTGGCACGTGTCTTCCAAGTTCTGCGAGAAGAGTCGGAGCGCGTCACGGAGCTCAAAGCGAATACTGGCGGCAGGCTTCCAGCAGGTACGCTTATGTTGGGTGCCGAGGGTATCAAGGCAGCCATCCACACATTCGAAGACGCGAGAAAGGTCGATATCCAGAACGAGCGTCTCCCACCGAGTCACGACGAGGTTCGACGAAGCATGGATAGGGAGCGAACAGAAGCGCTGGCGCAAGCTTCAGTGGATGCCGATAATGACCAGGATTTCCAGCGAGTTGCGAGGAGGATAAGTTTGTAAGTTTTGATACTTTCTTCGATGCGATTGAGACTCATGCTAACCGATGGATTAGGTCTGCTGGAGCCGGGAGATCCAACCCCAACCCAAGACAGAGACCGCAGTAGAGGAGTGAAGGGTGATAATTAACTTATGGCATGATGACAGTGTGATTTCATGATGATAGTGGGATTGTTTGCTGTTTGGCGGCTGGCCTGGGTTTTTATGGTTACAGCATTGGGGGAGCTGTGAAGATGTATTCCCAGGACATCCCTACCTAGATACACATTTGAAATGGTCGATAAGACGATGTTCATATCCTGTTTGCACTCGCTGTTGTGACGTCCCTCCGTGAATTTATCGGCCAATTTATGACGGGAAGCTCCGAGCTTCAATTCCAACTTTCTCGAAGTCAACAGCTTCAGCATCTTCAAAACATCCACGACCAATGCCTCCACGCCTTCCACGCATTGCGCGTCCTTCTCCTGCACCTTCAACTGGGATTGGGTATTTCCAATTCCAATTCACATGCTCATTATGTACTCTCAACCGCTCCATCGCTCGTCATAACCTCCGCACCCGCATCTCCCATCTCCAATCTCTCCGCCAGCGTCGAAAAGCTTCCTCCATTACACCCGCGACGACTATCAATGCTCCGTCCGAAGTTCCACCAGAAAAAAGAGAGCTATACAATGCTTTGGAACGGGTCAAAACACATGCGGGCAATTTTGTTGGACTGTCACGACTCGGACTGGCATTGAGAAGTTTAGAAGCCCCGGGCGCAGGAGGGGTGATCAGAGTTGCTATACTTGCAGCCCGTGGGAATGAGGGAGCAGCGATGAAGTTGGCGAGGTTGTTACTTGCTGACCCATTAGGCAAGATGGAGAGTTGGGAGGGCGATCTTTCTGATCCAAACAGTGCTGAGGGGGCGAGTGGCAAGGGTTTGGTTATCAAGTGGGTCTCTATGGGAAAGTACGATGAGTTGGACTAATTGTGATAGATATGGCGACGAAACGACAAAGCCTGCCCCGAATCCTTTACTATGGACCCTTCCTGTGCCGAGCCGGGTGCTGAAGCAACATAATATTGAGATTTTGATCACAAGTCTGCATTTCGGAGCTGTGCCGACGGGGGAACAGAATCGGGTTCAGAATGCTGTTCTGGTCCCTACGTTGGAGACGCCAACTTCTGCTTCGGGGAGATATATGAATGTCACGTATCCAGTTCACAAGACGCTGTTGCTGGGAGAGGGGTTGAAAAGCTTAATTGATTATGGGAGGTTCACCACTGGTCAAGAATTGCCAAAGGATATGTGTAAGCTGGCCATCTCGCTGCCAAATTCAGCATTCTACACCACGCCTAGCGAGATCTCGCCAGTAGATCTGGAGATTGGAGAGAAGTCGTTGGAAAAGATCAGGAAATCGATTGAGAATGCTACAATATGGGAGGAGGGCTGGTTCCGAGCTGGCATCCCTAGCCTGTCCACTTGGTTATTGGAAAGCTCGGCTGTCGAAAAGGACACTGCTTTGAAGCCTGCAATCACGAATTTGATCGAGTCGGTCCTCATCGATGCGGAAAAGCAGATCTTGTCTTCGGAAGTGGAGGCTAAGCAATCTGCGACGACGGCAACAATTTCGCAGACTACACGGGCAGAGATTACCAAGGTAATCGAACAATGGTCAGAAGCTTCTCATGAAGAGCTTCGCGATAAACTCGATATGGCCTTCGCAAGCAAACACTGGCGACGACTAAATTGGTATAAGCTCTTCTGGCGCACCGACGACGTCGCAATGATCACTTCCGATATCCTGGAGCGCCGCTGGCTCATTGAAGCAGAAAAGGGCGCTATTTTCCTCGCCGGTCGCATCGAAGGAGAGGGGCTACTGACAGAAGAACAACTCAAAGCCAACTCGTTAAAAACTCTACCGCCACTGCCTGCTCAAGATGGAATCGAGGAAAGAGATCAATTTGAGCTTCAGTACTCAGAACTAGTCAAGCCTGATATCCATGCCGCGGATGAAGGAGCTTCTTTACCTCCTGCGATACAAACGCCGTGGCCCAAGACTATTCCCCTTACTCGTCATGCCCTTGCAACCCGTACGATCCCAAGTCTCGAGGCTTTGGCCCAGAAATTGGTGTTACAAACTGTATCGACTTCGTCCATCTCAGCAGCGATATCCGCTCTCGCATACGTTGGCACTGCATCAACAAGTCTGTATGAGGCTGGCGCTGTTTTTGCATTCGGTTCCGTCATTGGATTGTGGAGGATGCAGGGTAAATGGCAGGATGCAATCAAGTTCTGGGAGGGTGAGGTTCGAGAGGAAGGGAGGAAAGCAGTAAGAGGTACCGAGGAGGGAGTGAGAGTCTGCGTTGTTGAGGGTGGAAGAGGTGTAATTGATGAAGTTGGGGTTGATGATAGGAAGGTGGCTAGGGAGGCTGTTGAGCATGCGAAGGCGGCGTTGGAGAAGATGAGGCGAGGTTAAGGGCGTGTATGATATTGTAAAGTATGATAATAACAGGATCTTCTCAACATGGTTTGAATCCACCAGTACCCAGCGAAACGACGCATTTGCAGGAACTGACAGTATACCCCACAAGAATGCAAAATTGGCGATTGGTTTTGTGTCGCATACAGCGCGTCGTAAATAGATAGCCTAGTGATATTCTCTTCCCATGAAAGGGAAAGCTACACAACTCAATCAAATCACTTCAATGGTAAAAACCAAAATCCCCGAAGGCACGAAGGCGCTACATTCTAAGGATATTGCAGAGCAAAACACGAAGAGCTGAATGTGAGATTTATATCAAGTACGTCTGAAGCGAAAGAGCACGATCAATGCTCCCAACTTCCACATTCATTGAATATACATTCATTACCGAGGAACGGAGCAGACTTTGGGTTGCGACGAACTCGTCTATGATGTGTTTGGCAAAGCTCAGCTGGATGAAATTTGGGACTGGAATGTATGAGACAGGGAACCGAGGCGATTGAGAATGCGGGTGACAGCATGATAAGAACATGTGTTCGAGGATTTTTTGGTTTTGGGTGCTATTTGTGGCCACGTTCGGATGCGAGAGAATAGATGTGAAATCTGATTTGTATCCCAACCTGTCGAACTAAGATTGCATATACGTTGGTTGCTAGTAAAATGATGTGTGCGTTTAAAAAAGATTAGCTGTACATGAATCCGACTGATGCCGCCTTACACTAGCTCTGAACATACATGTAGCTCCGATTAACTGTCTGAGCGGGCAAGCCAAGTCGGCAGTGCGAAGCTTTCTAAGATTTTACGCACTGCTTTGCTCTTCCCTTATCGTTTCGGACTCTCCTCTCACAGAACTCGCCTTGCCGAGCAGTTGCTTGACCCCTCTCACTTGCTCGGCAGTCGCCACGCCCTCTCGCTCCCGTGCTCATCTACGCCCCCCAAGCTCTTGTTTCCCTCACCCCAACGACCTAGCTCGTATGCCATGTCATCATCATTCCTTCTTGTGTCTTGTAGTGGCCAAGCTATCACAACAGACATGCTAAAACATGGTTGGATTATCATCGTCCACGTCGTTATCCTTTCGTTGCTTTATTCTCTCACTCCTTGATGGTGTTGACTGTATCTGGAGGTGATATTGGTCTTTCCCTCCTAGAGCGCTTGCTGTTTGCCTTGCTTGCGCTATAATTCTTGGTCGACGTGATGGACAACCGCCAATGACGCGACAAGAGAGCCCTCGAGAATTCTCCCGTTTCAAGTGGAGGAAGTTGATGTGCAAAGTGTGGCACTGGCGGTACTGGCGGAATGTCCAAGTGTGTTTGCGAGCGCATACTTTGGGCGAAGCTGAAGATTGATGTGGCAGATCGGCGCCAGGAACGAGCCGACATGTGTTCTGGTAGTTCCTGGGGCCTTTCGGAGACGGGAAGCTCGACTGGGTCTTTATCACCTGACAGTTCCACATTGCGAGCATGAGTTACTCTCGACGCGTTGTCCATCTCTGGTACGACCCAACTCCCATTTAGGTTTTCTTCTTGAATTGCGGCCTTCCGTTCTTTGCGCCTTAAGCACATGAAGATTATGAAAAGGACGAGCATGATAATAGTGGTCCCCAAGACAAAGCCAATACCGGCGATGGCATTAACAGATAACCCCGGAGAGAACTGGATGTCTTTGATTGGCATTGTCGTTGGGGAAAAAGCTGAAGTAGAGCTCGGCGGTAACCATGGTGTTGCTGAATTCTGGGTCCAGAAAGACATAATGGCTACATCGCTCGATTGCCATTGGACGTATATAGGGGTGGCGATGATCATCGGTGGTGCGGTCGTTACGAAGGTGGTCTGAGGCAACAGGAACACCTGAGTCGAGGTCGCAAAACTATTGACTTGAACGATTGTTGCAGGCGTGTTTACAGTAATTGTGACTGTGGAAGCAGGGTTCATGATGGACCCTAAACACATTTGCAGGCCTTGAATAGACGACATTGAAAATGACCTTCATGATTAACAAACGTTGATTGGAGGCCGCAATCGAACTTACGTTGGACAACATGGTGCTTGACTCAAATCGCCACTTATCGTGACCACTCCCGTCACGTAACCGCTTGGGCAGATGTCGGGTGAGTATGTCTTTTGCGGTACCCAATCTGGAGGATAGCATTCGTGCATGATACTTGGAGGCGCCATAACCAAAAGCGATGAGCCTGTTGCTCCTGTTCCAATAAACGTGGAAACCAGCGAGCTACATGAGGTTGGAGGTGCGAATCTCGTTGTCAGAGCCGTCTGGGAATTAGACAACACTACAAGTTGTGATGTGCCAGAGGCTGGGTTTGGTGACATTGAGGTCGCTCCATATCCAAAATTTGCCGGTGCTGGATTGGCCGTCATTGCGAAAGAAGAAAGTATGATCCCGTATCCTCCAAGTGGACAGAAAGTATGAAAAGCGACGAAGGTCGCATAACATACGAAACGCAATCAAGAATGAAGCGAAGAAAGTTGAAAGAAAACGATCGCCAGCTTGGTGTGCTAAGCGGGAGAAGCCTTCTACCAAGGGCATCCTGTGAAGCAGGAAATGTAGAATACCGGGGGAAATTACATACTAGAACGACGCCATACATTCCACTTCAACCAGTGGTACACTTCGTGGCAAAGCCGAGCGCAGAAATGGCTTTTATATAGAGCAGGATTCGTACAGTTTCAAAACTTTGTACAACATCACAGAGTCGATGGCACCACGAAGTTGTCTTCCTAGATTTTCTTCAGCTACAGAGACGAGTTTAACGTGTCACCCTGGGAAATCAGTAAGATGGAGAATTCATATCTGAACAGGTGAAGAGGGAAGAGAGGGACATCGAGCCACAGTGGAACCATCGGTTCTGTCTCCTCTACGGCAGTATGATACGGACTTCTCAACAGCACTTCCTCCAATCTTGTATCGCAGTCTTAGGGTTGCTGGCGATTGTGGATATAACGTGAGTGGTAATTCATCATCCTTGATTCGAATTTGAGGATGTTGTATTCGAATCGCAACTGTTTGTCCGGGGAAATTGGTGCAACGACTATAAAGCGTGAAGTTGTTCTGAACGCCGTCTTGCCGGCTCTAAATCTAGCCACAATCATCTCTAGACTAAAGGAGCATGAAGCCAGCGTTTTCCAAACATGAAATTGTTCACGTGGAATGTTGTTGGATATGGAAGGATTCAAGTTGTGTGATGAGAGAAAGGAGGCGACTCGGAGGAAGCGATTAAGGTTGGGTTGGATGACGGGAGAAGCCGAAAGCGCTAAGGAAAGCACCCACCACCATATCGGGACCAGTTTCACCGCCAATCCTCTTCATCTGCCATCACAACCCTCCTTGACGGCTTATCATATCATACCAATCCAGGTCCAGCATAACACAACCGCATAACAAGGCCGTCACCCGAACGGCCAATCCTCCAATCCACAAGCAGAAAAATGTCGGGCGCGGACTCTCCTGAAATCCAGGAAGCCTACAACAAAGTACGCGATGATAAAGACGAAACCAACTGGCTTCTGATATCCTACGCCGCGCCCAAAGGGGACGCTCTAACACTTACGGCAACCGGCACCGGAGGACTGGAGGATCTCAAAACGCACCTGGACGATTCTCAAGCTCAATATGCATATGTTCGTATCGAGTATGCAAACGACACTGAAAGCACACGGGTCAAATTCGCTCTGATCATTTGGATCGGAGAGAGCACCGGAGTCATGAGGAAAGCCAAAGTCAGTATCCAAAGCGGGGGAGTTAAAAAGGTTCTGCATCATCATTCCATCCAGGTCGATGCGCACACAAAGAGTGACTTGGACGAAAAGGACATCGTGGTCAGGCTGCGAAAAGCAGGCGGAGCGGACTACAACGGGGGACGAGGCTGAGCTGTTTTCACGGAACGGGGAAGTACCTTGCTCGAACAATCTGAACATTATTTCCGATCATTACTTGTCTCATCGAACATGCCAGCGCATCTGTGGAATTTCGTGGTCGAGAGCAGCTAGCACAGCCACAAGCGCCACGCAAGCCGCTGACGCAAACCTGTCGTTTCTGCCTCATGCTTGCTTTCTATATTGTCTCGCGACTTCTTTTATATGCCACCTCACGCCACTTGCTGTCTTTCTATATAAGAATATAGGCATATCCACAGTCAGCAAATCATTAACACACAACCAAGAAATCAAACACCAAATAAAGACAGCGCAGAACAATCGTTGCCTATTTCCCAAACACCACCCAAACCCCAAACTACAAACCTCATCTCAAGACTCACCACCTCCACCACTCTCAACAACCCCATCAAATCTACCAAAATGATCTCCGCAATCCTCCTCATAATAGTAACCCTCTTCCTCCCACCCGTCGGCGTCTTCCTCGTCGCCGGATGCGGCGCAGACCTCCTCATAAACATCTGCCTAACCCTCCTCGGCTACTTCCCAGGCCACATCCACGCCTTCTACGTCGAATACATCTACTACAAGCGCAAGGACGAAGCAAAGGCCGGAATCTATGATTCCAGACCTGCACCGGGTGTTTTCAGCGATCGTGTGAACAACGGTGGCAGACATCATGTCAGGGTTGGTGGTGGTGAGGAGGGACACGTTGTGCCACCACCACAGCAGAATGTACCTCAGCATTATGCTGAGCCGGCTGGGAATCAGCAGTACCCTGCGCAGGCGCCACCGCCAAATTATGGGACTGTTCCGATTCCAGGCACCAAGTAGATTCGTTGGAATATAGGCGATAGGAATAAGAAATGACGAATGGAGCGTTCATCATGGAGTAAGATTATATTTCACTTCGTTGGAAGGATCACTGTTTCTTACTTGAAAGATAGGGACGGCGTTGGAATGGCGTGTTGCAATGCGTTATGATTATGATATCCCCAGCTGTATTTTACTTTACAACTATCTCATTTACATTTGCTTGTAGAGAGGCAGAACCAATTTTACCATCGCTTCGCTCATTCATTCTCACACGGAGAAGCCTTGAGTTGTTAAATATCCTATTGGACACGAAACCCAGATGTACAAAGGATCCCGCGGCGAACGCATCCTCAAACATCGTTTTCTAGCTAACAAACTAACGTAGGTTGTGTATACTACTGCATGAGCTGACATGTTACAGAACATGTTCCCCAACGCATAGGACCCCGAACTTCTTCTTCCATACTGCTTGCATTTCCTTCGTGTTAATTCATATATCTATCAAGTTTTATTGGTGTCTTGGGTTTCGTTTCTCAAAAGATTATTCTCAAAGGCAGCCATGATATTGCAGATGAGAACTGCAAATACAAGACAATGCTGCCGATGACATACCCAAAGTGAAACGAGGTTTCGGTTGTGGATGGTTATTTAGAATGTGGAATTATCTCATCAACATATTGATAAGTCCGGGAATGAGAGGAACGGGCACGTTTATGGCATTTTTGACCTGAGGAAAGGGTATCCAACGTCAAGCATCCCAAAGCATGTAGAGGGACAAAGATCGGAAATGAAAGGGAGAGGGTTGAGAAACTTTCTTTCACAGGAAAAAAAAAACCGGCATTCGGTAGAAGTGTATGAGACTGAGGTAAATGGCGGCTTGTTCGATGAGATCGACTGGACAGGGTGTAAAGAAATGAGGTCAAAATGGAGCTGTAAAACTGGGAGGTATTTCAATCGACTGTTGGTGTATGGAGTTGAGGAAAGAAACATAATTGTGAGTGTTATAGATAGGTTCAACTAGTACGCATCTCTAAGAAATTATAATAATAACAGCTTGACTCTTGGAAGCTTCCAGGTCATGTGTGAGGCTGTCAGGCTGAGCAAAAGAGAAAGGGGTGTCATGATCTGTCGTGATCAAAGTCGGAAGAAACCTGGACGCTGTCAAGTGTCTGGTCCCAAGACGATCAAATCTATGACTATAATATACTCCGCAATCGAGAAGCATGTGCTGGTCCAATAATTATGCATAGTGGTTGGGCCACGCAAACAGTGGTGCCCGCTGACGAATGTTTCAGGACAAGCGTTGGATCCTGTTTTAACCGGACGTGAACAACGACTAGGCTGCAAGCAACGAAATTCGAATGCAAGATCGAGGACCGGCAAAGGAAAAAGACGGGCTTCGGACGGAGCTCTTATCGACGAGGAGGGTGGGGCAGGGAAGATTGATGGGTAGAAGAGCTCTCACGTGTCATAGATATCTCACCGTGGAGTCAGTGATGTGGGATGAGAGATGAGGATGAGTAGTGAGGAATGATAGAGTGATATTGGTGTATTTGGATACATGGTGAATGTATTCGTAGTCGTATCTGTTTCAGCAAACGCCAGCAGCCGATTCCAGCCTGGCCAATCATATCTTCTTGTAGGCCAAGGTCGTCGACTTGCAAGGCACTCAACCTCACAATACACCTTCGGCCCCTCCACGCCTCTATCAACCGTCAATACTACTTCCGAAACTAACCCGGAGTTATTACACACGTTTTTTGTCCCATACCGTCTTCCTGCTCCCTCTGCCGAAGGCCCCCCCCCGTACTTCAACTCCCCGACTTCTCATAGCACCTCCCTCTCGTCGCCTCTCGGACCACGACTTTCCACCGCCAGCACGACTCGAGTCCCTTGGAAAGAAACTTCTTCACCCACTACAGCTCCAGTATTCGTTGGGCTGTCGCGAATGCTGTTGCTTTGAGCTAGGGATCCCGCTTCTTTGCACGGCTCCCATCTCCAAGCACTCAGTGCCGCTATAGTCACATCAAAGTCGACCTGGCAGACAACGTCCCACAACCCTCCTCCACCACCCCATTCACCGCCGACCACCCATCCACTTCGATCCCCACAGCTTCTCCCTTCCCAGTACTCTCTGCCCAGACCCACAACCCAACCGTGCCCGCCATTCCAGCCGATTCAGCGGCTCCCGAGTTCCCAATCACCGCCACTTCAGCAAAGCGCCGGCGAAGCGATAGCGAGTCTTCGTCGGAAGCTGCTGACAATACTCATCCGAGTATCAGAGGAGCTGCCTCTGCACAACCAAAGTCTAAGCGTAGACGAGGAGAACCCACTATGCGTCTGGGCGCCGAAACACCAAAAGAATCAATATCACCACGTCTATCCAACGGCTCCTCAAACGGATTATCTCCCTCGCATTCCAAAATCACAAATGGACACTCGAACGGGAAAGCGGACAGCAACGGTTCCGGGTCTAGGAATGGTGCGGTAGCAAGTCGACCCTTGTCTCCCAAGTGGTTTGGCCATGACCGAGAAGAGGTGGCGAGGGTGCTGATACAAAGCTTGACGGATCTCGGCTACCATACTTCTGCGACAGCACTGAGTAGGGAGAGTGGTTTTGAACTCGAAGGACCTACAGTGGCTGCATTCCGTAACGCAGTCCTACAAGGCGACTGGGCAGATGCAGAGGCTCTATTGTTCGGCAGCAGTTCAGACGATTCAGGGGGCCGTGTCGGAATTCACAATGGAGGTGGCAAGGCCGCAGTACAACCAGACCGGGGTTATTGGAGTAATCAAGGTTTCTCTGGGTTGAAACTGGCAGAGGGTGCAAACAAGAACGAAATGCTTTTTTGGTTACGACAACAGAAATACCTAGAACTTTTGGAAAAGAAGGATCTCGGGAGTGCGTTGATGGTGTTACGTCAGGAACTCACGCCTCTACACCAAGACACTTCACGCCTCCACCATTTATCAAGGTAAGCGAAGAGCCTTTCCTGTTCACCACAGGCGAAATTTGTGTGCCCTTTCGAATTAGAACCAGGCTGTGCGATCAAGACCGACACCAGCCGAATTGTGGCACTCTTTTTCCACATAGCGGCCAGAAATCTAGCACGTCTTGATTCGACTTACTGCTTGGTGTTGAATCAAAGGGCCCAAACCTCGCTTTCGATCCATATTCTTTTTTTGAACGAATTCGCTGACACCTGATATAGCCTCATGATGTGCAGGTCGGAAGATCTCAAGACGCAAGCCGGCTGGGATGGCGCATCGGGTGCCTCTCGAAGTCAACTATTAACCGAACTGTCGAGTGAGCTAAAGTGTCTCCATTTGAAGGAACTCGAGCTGATCTTTTTGTAGAATCGATATCTCCAAGTGTCATGATTCCAGAGCATCGCTTGGCTGTTCTCATTGATGAAGTCAAAGACAACTGGATACACAATTGCCTCTACCACAACACCGCGGAATCGCCATCGTTGTACGTGGACCACAAATGCGACCGGACGAATTTCCCTACGAAAATGCATCTTGAGCTCGGTGACCACCGCGATGAAGTATGGCACCTTGCCTTCTCAAACGACGGTACCAAGCTAGCGACTGCAGGAAAAGATAAGCTGGTTTTCATTTATGATGTGACAAACAACTTTAGTCCTCTCCACCAGCTAGAAGAGCATGAGGCTGGAGTGGCCTATATCGCGTGGAGTCCGGATGACACCAAGCTCATCACGTGTACGAGAGTGCCAGACAATATGGCGCGAGTATGGGATGCGCAAGATGGGTCAATCCTGCAGACCATCCATCAGTTCACTCAGCCAGTCAGTTCTGCTGCCTGGGCACCGGATGGTGAAACGTTTGTGCTCGCTTCGCATGACTCTCAAAACGGGCTCTCAGTGTGGGATCTCAATGATGACCAGATCTATAAGTGGAGGGATGAAAAGCAGGCCATGCGACCATACGATATCAGCCTGTCTCCTGATGGCCGACGCTTGGTGATTCTTTTAAAGAACACCATCGTTATCTACGACTTCATCACACGGGAGAAGGTGAGCGAATGGACTTACGACGATGTCCAAATGACCTCGGTGAGCGTGAGCGCGGATTCGAAGTCGATATTGGTCAGCATGAACAAGAACAAGATCCATCTTATGGACATTGAGACCGGCGAAATCCTGCAGAGTTTCGACGGGGCGAAGCAGATGGAGAACATGATTCGAAGTGCTTTTGGTGGCGCAAATCAGAACTTTGTAATCAGCGGTGGGGAAGATTCGCGTATCCGCATCTGGAGGACCACTGGCCACTTGATCGAAACGCTCGAAGCCCACAGAGGCGGGTGTGTCAATGCCGTTGCGTGGCATCCAAAGGACCCCAACGTCTTCGCATCCGCGGGCGACGACCACAAAGTTCGAGTGTAAGTACACTGTTTCCTCTCATCAAAGTCGTGGCTCCTTGCTAATATCATACAGATGGTCAATCTGAGGGCCCGGAGATATCCCGAGCGTTGAGTGACTTGCCAGCCAATTGATATTCGCATCATATCCCTATCTGCCATCCCCTCGTCGTTAATTTCTTTGGATAATTGAGTATTGTAAAGGAGTTTGTACTTACGCATCACGATTGCATTGGCGGTGTTCTGTTCATTCTTCACTTCGCGTAGAGACCGGTATTCTCCCCTTCTGTACTTGCACACACGATTTCTTTTGGGAGGCAGCATTTGGCGACTTCGGTGGGTCATTCAGCATGGCATGTTATGGATGGACTGGGGGCTATTCGAGGTGTGAGATACAACAGGCCGTTGTTGCCAGTGAGAGAATAGGGTGATGGGAGGACGGGGCTTGTTTGTAGTTGGTATGTGGCTTGCTGTGCTGTTTGTATGCTAGTGATATACAACAACCACTACCTCTTTGTTAGATATTCTCTGTTAATAATCAGGTGAGTGTATTCATGTTGGTAAAGGTACAAGTAAACTGCCAAGTAAGAGAAGGGACACTTCTCAGTCAACTGATCATACAACAATCTATCTCTTTAGAAGACGTGTAATCTGGACTTTAGAGTCAACACTACGGAAATTAGGTATAGAGGGCTCACAGCTGTCTTTCATACTGATTTGAGGCAAGCGAATACAATTGCAAAGACTTCATCGCACTCGCTGTTCATTCGGAAATGATATGCTCGACGGCAGCCTCTGTCCGGTCCCCGCCGATGGCTGGAAATCTTGGAAGAAGTCAAGAGTTTTGGAAGAAGGAGGTATGGCTACTGATGCGAAATGTGGATTTGAAATTAGGGGGTTTGTTCTAACAGAGGCGAAGGGAGTACTGTGCAGGATGAGACTTCAGCAGGGAACCAATCTCTCCTCCCATTCAGGGTGTCAGCTTCAGGGCACTGACATTATCCATCGACCTGAACATCCACTATCCAAACATCGGACCCTTCCTCACAGCACGCCGTCGCTCATGCTAGTTCCATGGGGGCAGTGGGGAAGCGGACTTCCAAGAGGACCACAAGGTGTGGTTCCAAGGCCGTTGAGGTAGCATCTGTTGTTTCCTGCGCACCAGCAGTAGTTTGCGATGTGGTTTTGGGGATCGGCTCTGTAGAGGGCTGTCAGTGAGGTTTAGAGAGTGGAGGAGGTGGTTGGATTGGAAAGTACTGGTTGTAGCATGGGCCGAGTTTTGAGTATAGGCCGAGGAGAAAAAAGAATGAGAGGGTGGTGAGGAGTTTCATAATGTCGCGTTTGATTGTTGTTCTGTAATGGAATGCGAGGTTGTTGTTTCTATCGGTGGGTTAAGGAACGTGGTGAGGAATATAGAGCCGTTGGGTTGTTGAGTGTCTGTATTGTTCGGAAAGAAAAGATGGTTGATTTGATGGTGCTAATTGAGATAGTATGTTGGCATAAACTCGTAGACATCGCAGAGTGTGACTTCCAATTATGATGCCAACGTTGTCCTTGCCAATGTTTGACCACCGATTCAGTTCCACCCTCGTGAAGTTGAAATCAGTACAAGACGCCCGGTAAGATTATTTTTGCTCTAACAAAGAGAACAAAATCGATGAAGCTACTCTGCTGCCTCAAATCTGTTCAGTCGCTGCTGATTATGCTCCAGCTATTTGGATGAAAACGCATTCATGGCCGATGATAGGTGACAACATTTTGTTGAGCAGAAATGTGCATATAGACAACTCGTATTAGGTATTCATTAAATTTTACCTTTCCTGGGTTTGGAGAATATAGACAAGGCCGATTACCAACAGACAGCACAGCTCCCACTCATACTCCTCATCCCCTAATGGAACCTCCCAATATTTCGCACGTCCAACCAGTCAACCTTTGCTCTCCCAAAAGTCAGCTGCACCCTCCAGATCATCCACGTTCAACAGAGCAACACCTTCTTCAAGGAGTGTTCTCCAGAGTGCGTTTCTGGTTCCAAGAGGCCAGCCTGGTTGATCCCAATATCTTGAACCAATTCCTCTGCTCTTTGCATAGCTGATCTGGCTACGGAGTAAAGCTAGCTGCGTGGTATTTAGTCCTTCAGTAACAACTTGACCAAACTGGGCCGAGAATTGAGCGCTCGCAATTGGCGTGATTACACTCGTGATGTTGATGCCAGCGCTGGAATTCAACGTCGACAACTGGGCATCGTAGAAGGCGAATCGTGGGTTCGCCGAGGTTGCTGGATCTTGTGGAACAAAATACGATTTTGGTGTATTGCCAGTTCCAATAGCAGTCACGGCACCAGATGTGACGGTCTTGCCGTCTGTGGTTGTCAGATAGCCAGCGTCTTTGAGTGGTGCGAGTGCAGATAGAACAGCATCCCAGGTTGAATCGCCATCGGTTTTGAGATCGATCCAGAGGTAAAGTGTTTGGCCACTCGATGTGTCGAAGACGCCATTCTTAGTTTGAGACGAAGAGACGAATTGGGTCGTTGGATTTTGACGTTTGATTGTGTCGAGGATTGGATCGATGTAAAGAGATGCGAATGTTCTCTCGGGCGTTAAAGCACTGATCTCATGTCCAACCTTTTCCATATTAGGACAAATTTATTCATTGAAGTTTTGTGGACAAGTGCTGACATGAAGAGTTCCATTAATCAACCAAACATCAGCTTCAACAGAAACTGCTCCAGCGCTCAAAGCAGAGTAAAATGGGATATCCCTCCAATAATCATTATGCGAATGAAATGGTTTCTAATATCGAAATGAAATTAGTTTTAAGGGGAATTACCAAATTAATGAGACATTACCGGAATAATCCCTCTTGTCAAATCAGTAGGATAAGTATAAAGATTACTCTTATGTGTATTGGCAAGAATATTCTGCAGCGTATCCGAAATGGCATAAGCCCTGGACGCGAAAGAAAATAACGCTGGTACAAGCAGAAAATTCTTCATCGTTGCAACTTGGTAGGAGAGCAGAAAATGGGTAAACAATGAGATGAGATGAGACGAGATGAGACGAGATGCAACAGAAGTAAAAGAGATGAAAAGCGACGAACGAAGAGCTTTAAGAAGATGTTTTTCTAGAATCACGAATGCCCCGGCCCGGACGGGTAGGAGGTTCAAAGCCAGGATGACCAACAACGGTTTTAGGCCAATGGTTGCAGGTGGTTCGTCCCATGTGGCTGATGCATGCTGCTGATCTTTGGCTTGGAAATTATAATAGGCATAGATGGGCATGTACCTTGATTTTCATTGCAGGTCAATGTCTTGGTTTATTGTATTGGTTACCTGAAGAAATGAGGTGGGAAAGCCGCGAAGTGTTGCGGCGTGACGAACATGCATACAAATTCACCACGACATCGGAACGATCTAATGGCTGTGACATGGAAGTGTAAGGTACAAAGCTTATGCTTCAGAGGACCAGCTTAATTGGGAAGTACTGTAATATCCTGCCCATGGGTTATAACCTCATGCCACGAGGCCTTTGTTAACGAGCGCATATAGCAGAAACAGTTTTTCAATGGACCTTGAAATCGTGAACAATGATACACAATCGTACAACTACAATACAAGATTCTTCACTTCTTCTTCTTGCCGCCAGTCTTCTTGCCTCCCATCTTCTTTTTCTCGGCAGTCCTGGCTTTCCTCGCATTTGCCTTTCTCCAAGCCAAAAATCGATCTCCTCTCACGAATGGTCTCACTTCAACGCCAGCCTTCTCTGCCGCACGACCAATCTCAGCATTGGTTTCTCTGAACATGTAGTTCGATGTCATGGTCAACCCATGCCCCTCTCTCGTCTGTATCGGCTTGGGCACTATGATATTCTTCCGCCTGGATCGTAATGGCTCGGCTATCTTTTCCAAAGCACTAAGCGCATCCTCGGACTCCTTCTGTCTTTCTGCCAGACTGATTCTGATCAGTGATGGAAGCTGATGATGGAGGACAACGGGAGCTGGTCGAGGTACTGATCCTTGCATAGACACAGACGTCTGGACAATGGCTTCTGGTTCTTTCCTAGGAACTGCTAACATGCCTAATCTTCTCCTCCTTGCAGCATTGGGTGGTGTAGGTAATGTCTGTGTTCGCTCAAACGCTACACCGATGTATTGTCTTTTGGGATGCTTCGCAGGATCGCGGTAGTATTTGACGAATCCAGTTTGCGTTGCGAAAATGGTATGATCGCGGCCCATGTCGCAGTTTTCGCCTGGGAACCATTTGGTACCACGTTGGCGAAAGATGATATTTCCTGGGACAACGAATTGTTCTGTGACAATGTGAGTGGAATGTCCTCGATTTCATAGACCTGCGATTGTAACAATGCCCTACATACCACCAGTCTTTTTGGCACCTAGACGTCTTCCGGGAGAGTTCTTAGGTCCATTGGCTCGACCTTGAGCTTGATGAGAAGCGTGTCGGACGAAAAGGATCGAAGGCTTGGAAGGAGAATTGACGGCGCGTAGGTATCGGAGGGCTTGACTTGAGGGTCGGATGGTCGAGCTGCAACATAATGATGATGATACGGCAGCCCGTATGGACCCCAGGAGACGGGCTGGAGGCATTGTGGTGATAATGATCCCAAAGGAGTTGTAAGATTCCAAAAGTTTGGGATGCATTTCCTGCTTACTAAGTGAGATCACGTGCAGATCAAGATTACTCTGAGTTCTTCGCCATTTTGAATTTCATCATCTTTATTAATCCGGGTTATTGGGCATCATGTTCCTGCCAATTTCAGCCTGTCTCGCTCCTCCTAGGACTTTGCCCAGAGCCTTGTCATTTCATACGCAGTTGATCCAACGTCAGCATCCCTGCTTCTATTCACTTCTGACGTCTGCACAGTCTTGAACGTCACATTAATGCCAGAAGCTGCTGGATGCACTTCACCTTCAGAGCCTGTATTTCCTCCTCCAGAATCAACATAGGACGAACATGTCCATGTGTTGTTATTCCGTGTGTCTCCGGTGTCAATCGTTAGTAGCTGAAGATTCCTTCTTGACGCCCCTTGGGACGAAAGCATGGTGGGAAATATCTTGATAATTAAAGGTTTTACACAAATCAACGAGGCGCATATTATGCCGGTGTTTAATTCTACGGCGCTCCACGTAACCGACGCTGCCCCGGACTCTTGAGAGGAATTAGAGGTAGCCGGAAGGCATAGATTAAGGAAACTGATCGGTATAATGCCTATGGTAGGCTGTTGGGCGTACTCGATCGATGCGAACAATGCCGGCCACACAGGTACTGTTGATTTCAGCACCATGATCACTCCCGAAGTTTAAAAGAAGAACTCACAATCCACCCACTGGAAATAGCAGAGATAGCCACAACATTTGACGTCGAGGCAACCTCAAACTACTAATTACTGGCATTGGAATTGCCCAAACAAAGAAGTCAAGCCCCGTGTTTATGCCCGCCTCTGCGGTCCAATAGACCAAAGAATTGATACATTTCCCTGGTATCTCGGGTTCCCAAAGTTTCTTGACTGGCCGGCATAGTAGCACACCCCACAGGATACCCAGAACAAAAGAAACCACAAGGAGGCCGGAAACTATGTGGCATACCAATCGGAGAATGCGATAGCTAGTGTCATGAAAGATTCTCACGTACTAGGTAAGGATCGACGCTTTTGTGATGTTGGTGAGGCCAGGTAAATGCATTGACCCGCGAGTATGAGCTTGTTGTTCCATTAGCCAATCCGCAGTATAGTTCTGATTAGCCAGGCCTACTTTGGTTTCCGTATGCGACGCGTGCCTATATCCAGACGGCAATGCCTCCGCTTCCGATTTTACAATTGATTGCTCTGTCGTCCGATAAGTACACCGTCCAGATCTGATCGCGATATAGCCACGATCACCGCAGGAAACCAGGTAATCGGGCTCAGCGTTACTCACGCGAACACACAATACCCAAATACGCAAAACTGAGGGTTTGAAATGGTCTAATCAGCTCGGTCAACTGGTGTACACATCTTTGGCATGTTTCAGCTCGGCGAACTCACCATGGACAGGGTAATGAGGATATCCTCGTGGTCAACCGCTCGTATTAGCACCGCCCGAGTGTATCATCGCAGGAGGACGACGATGAACGCGATGCTTGTAAACACTATCGTCGGAGTAAGTGTACACCAACCAATGCCCTTTGGTGCGACTGCTGGATGAGGAGAGGGTTCCTGTGGCGTCTGGCACCAACGGCATGCTAGTGAGCAGAGGGGCGTACAATTAGTGCCAGCCTGTGAAGAGCTAGTGAGGTATAAAAAAGGTATGATATCACTCAAGTGCTGGAATGTGAAGCTGAAGTTGACTGGTCTAAGTCAGGGTCAATGGGGGAACGATCCGATCCCAGCACGCGGGAAGTTGTTCTGGAACTTTATAACGTTGTTGCATCATATCTATCTGGGCGCAGAAACCGTTCTCAGGCAGATTTCGATGTCTGATTTGAAAAGGCGAGGGAAAGGCGTAATCAGCGACACTGTGGTTGGTTGAGGTTGGTGACAAGCTATCACAGAGCCTTTGACAGGATGTGGAGACGGTGAGCGGAAAGGGTGTAGTGTAAGCCATCGAGGAAACAGGCGAGGAAGTGGTCAACTAGGAGAATTTATGAGGAGGTGGCCGGCGTTTAAAACAAGCTACGATGCTTGGCAGTAGGGCCTACTGCCTCTCTGGGAATTTGTTTTTGGTGTCATCTGGTCTTCAAGCTCATCGCTAGCTGCCGCGAGTTTGATACGCAACATGAGATTGTGTTGAGCTATTTTAGCTTCTGAAAATCATGACCCTCTCTTTGGTAGCGAAGAGTTATCCAGACTGTGATTATTTTACTGAAAACTTAACAATTGCACCCACCGACTTTGCCAGCACGCTTCATGAATGTTAACTCTAGGCGAGTAATTTTGGCAACTAAAAAGTCAGCTTACGGTTTACTTGAAAACAAAATTCGGAAATGTTCTGCAAACATGCAATCATGAGGGAATCTATGATTTGTGAAACCCCCCACCCCTCTTCGCCTACTACAGCAGAAACCTCAAAGTCATGTGCAACGCACAACGGTTCTTGTGTTGTACGAGCAATCGATCGAGTAACACTACTAAATCGTTCGATCAAGGCCAAGACAGCAAACATCGAATAGTGCTATGAATACAGTCGCACTACTAGGGGTAATGGCGAACGTTTATAGAGGTGCGATCTTAGGTTGTTTCCTAGACATTGAAAGAAGCTTTACGAACTAGTTGGAGATCCGCAGCGTATATATGGTATATAAGGTGGTATCACTCCGTGAATTATACAACTAGGCGATATTGAAGAAACGGCGGTGGCACACAATGATTTCAATGGCGATGGTGATACCTTTCAGGGGAGAGCGGCTTTTGCAGGCCTGGATGGAGAACGGACAATGGTCCTCGAATTTGATGGCCGGCACCGCAAGTAATCCTTGTCGGTCAGAGGTAACACGATGTTACCTCTTTTGTGCATCTCGAAAGTCATTAATGACAGATTTCTTCGCGGAGAACCAGAATCAGTATGGAGCCCTCAGATGAACACATTTGAAGGTGAGCGTAAATTGGCATGGTTTTCCTGCCATAGGCGGGACACAAACCTTGGACGTCGCACTCATATCCGACTCTCAGCTAGCCAATCATCCTAGCAAACGTGGGGCTTTTCGGAAGGAGGAGAGGGGAAGAGAAGCCACGGGTTGATGATAGTCCAACATATTGGAATTCAACATCTGCTTCGAATTATGTGACAGCGATGAACATACTGAAAGCTAGTGAGAATATTCTGAATATGAAAATCAGTCAGTTATTCTCACTAAATATTGAAATACCTCATATGGCTTCAAAATGCGCGGCCTGTGCGATAGTACTTGCCGACGCTTGCGTGACAAATGAAACCGCAGTAAAAGGCAAGTTGTGAGTCTTAGATGGACGGATGTATTGGGCATCTCAAACATCCAATCAGAGCACGTGGGAGTGAGGTGAACAAATGTGGCGGTGAATGGGAAAGTTGAAACTTTGTAAAATCGTACGATGATGACATAGAAAAGGAGAAATTCGTTTCTTTATGCGAGTGTAGTGAGGGAAGGATCCAATTCGTTGGTAGCCTTTAACCTCGATGAGATTTCGTACCAAGAATATCTGGTGGAGTGGAGACAGAACAAAGAAGCCCTCGCGGCAGTTGATGAACGCGTGGCAATCGGATTCTGCAAGAAAAACCGTATACAGGCACAAAAACGGTGCGTATTATCTGCCGTTGGATTGATCACTGAAGGCTGTGCCCTCAGGCGTTTCCGATGATTTTGACACTAGTCTCGAGAGTCACGGATTTCCATAGGCCCAAGCGACGGCGAGATACCGGCTAGCAAATGGTCTTTCTGAGTAGACGAGCTAATTGTCAAGTGAGGTTAGTTGCCTCTCAAAAGTGTATCAGCTGGGTCATACTTGTCTGTACCAGCAAAACAGTTGTGTAAAGTAAGGAGGTTGTGCATACTGCCTCGTGGCAGAACAAGAGAGTAACAGATGAAGTCATCTGCAGAAGTGTTTAGCAGAGTGAAGAGTCAATGAAAAGATGTGTTACCCATCCTTGAGCGGCGCCCTCAGCTAGGAACCCGTCAATCCAGATCCATTGAAATTGTCATTCGCCACTGATACTGCCACATCGTTGTAGCCAAGACCACCGGTTGCTGGAGCGGTGCTTGACCGGACTTTGAAAGCTCGCACGACATTCCACGAGCGCGCAAGGTTTCATGCCGGACAGGGCAAGGAAGACCAAATTGAACCTCGGACCTGTTTCGCGGATTTTATCGGTGAAAGCGGATCAAGATGTAGAAAGCTGAAGAAGGCATCCTGGGTCCTGCTTTCTGGTCCTGTGTATCCACGAATTCCAGTCTTGGCTTCCTTTGATCCTTTTATTATTACTTCGACTGCTTCTCGCCCATCTCGCTTGATCCTAACCTTTGAACACTACTAGTAGAACCTATGCATCAGCTCTATTCATCTCAAACTTCCTATACTTCCTGAAAGACACCTACCTTTCCCCGAGTCCACAGTCTAGATCGACACTTTTCCCCACCGGTATCGATCAAGGATCCGAACTCGGTCTCTTGTATTGTTCTTTTCTTTCGTGGCCGTCCATCTTTCAGGAGCTCCCACCAAACCTCTGTGATTCGCTGTTAAAATTAAAACTCTCTCGACGCACCGAGATCCCGCCTGGCGGCTCTTCCCATGACCCGATGTGTTCTCCAGGCACTCAACAACTTGAACATCTGATCTCCACGCCATCAAAGGACGCCAATGGCAATGTTAGTTCTGTGAACTCCGAGAAGCTGGCTCTCTTCACAATCATTCAACACGTCGACAAAGCAATACTTCAACGGCCTCCATATGTCTTCCTCCCCGAGTTCCAGATTGGAGGTGACGACCTAGAAAACCAACTCCGTGTCTATACACTTCGACAAATGCGTTCATCATCTTCGATAACCTCGCGAACGCTGTCCACGCATGACTGTACAATGAATCAAAGTCAGACTCCCGATATTTTGCTGAACGAACGAGGAGACAGATTGTACTATGCACTCAAATGGCGGAAGTTCACGACATACTATCGCCTTTTCACAATCGTTATCATAGCCAACCTGGGCGTATTTGCCTATATCCATTACCGACTCATACGGGCTGCTGCTCGCAACCACAAGGATCCGACACCAACCCACGGCATGGCAGAGATGCTCACAGCGGTGTCAGGCAATTTAACGGCAGCAATTGCACTTAGGAATGAGCATGTCATCAACCTCCTCTTCCGAATATTCGTTGTTCATGTGCCTCCAACAGCGCCATTGAGCTTGCGTAGAATGATCGCCAAAGTTTACTGTTTCGGCGGCATCCACAGCGGAGCAGGGCTTATGGCAACTCTCTGGTACACTGCATTCACCTCGTGGACAATATACGATAACATCCAAAAGCGCGGCCCACAATCGTCCATTGATCGAGCAAACCTCATTCTGGTAGGACTGAATTGGTTCCTGTTCATTGTTATCGTGACCGCAGCTCACCCGCGCGTCCGAAGTCATATGCATGACTATTTCGAGATGTCACATCGGTTCTGTGGCTGGTTACTCATCGCGTCTTTCTGGGTTCAAACATTACTCTTTTGTGTTGCCGACGCTACCGTACGGAACGTGGATTTCGGGAAGGCTTTGGTCAGGATACCGACTTTCTGGATGTTGTTGCTTGTGACAGGACTGGTCATTTATCCCTGGGTCCGCGCTAAGCACAACTTCGAGGTACATGTCGAGAAACTCTCGAACCACGCAACTCGAATCCACTTCAATATTAAAAGCGTCATGCCACCCTGCAGAGTCATCCGCATCTCCGACAATATTTGTCGAGAAACACATGCCTTTGCGACAATACCTGAACCGAATGGCAAGCCTGGATTTTCAATCATAGTCTCAAACGCTGGGGACTGGACGCAACGAATGATTGAAAATCCACCGGAGCGTCTCTCGATAAAGGGAAGCCCAACCTGGGGTGTGCTCCGCATTGCCACGATGTTCAGGCCCGTCGTTATCGTTGCAACAGGGTCAGGAATTGGTCCATGTCTCGGTCTTTTCAATGGATGTCCCAACCTTCGTTGTCGAATTCTCTGGTCCACAAAGTCTCCAGAATCAACATATGGAAAAGAAGTCATTGACGCGGTGAAGCGGGCTGACCCAAACGCACAAATTTATGATTCAAGCATCCATGGACGGATAGAGTTGACACCGTTGGCATACAGACTGTATCAAGAGAGTCAAGCTGAAGCAGTGATTGTGGTATCGAACAAAAATATCACGCACTCGATGATGCAGGAGCTGGAACGTCATTCGGTACCAGCGTTCGGACCGATCTGGGATTCATGATGTTTCTGGATGTGTCTTATTGTTTCGTTTCGAGCAGTTTTATGTGCTTGTTGATTATACTGTTCTGTTCTTTAGAATGGATTTGTTCGTTAAAGCGGGTACTCAGGGGAGTTACCGGATGCATGTTAATAGAGGACGCGACATGGATTGAGGATGGGTCTGCAGGAGTTCGCGTACTTGTGGCATCTGGGTGGCAGCGGCCTGGCTTTGTTTATGTCGTTTGATACCCTCGGGAAGGCTCCTATCTTTAGACGGAAGGTTATATAGGCATTCTCGTCTGCGAATTTCTTGCGATTTGCGAATCTCCATGTTCTTCTTACCAAAAACTTTTGGTGATTGAACCACGATTAGATAATGTGAATATGCGTATCTGTGCCTATTAGCAGCAGAAAAAAGTGGCCGAAACTGACTGCCATGTTTATATTCGAGCGAGAGGGCAGTAAATTCCCGAATACCGGGAAATGTTTTACCATGATTTCTGATACCTCTTGAATGAATTACCACTCGCAGACATTATCGGCCACTTATTTCTCCAAACGATAGCTGTGCATCTGAGGTCATCTTTTGTGTAGGCAATCAAGGGGCAAATCATCCGTGAATATTCCTAAAGCACCAGTTTCGGACGGTCTGCCCAACTCAGGGGATTCTGTCAACTTTCATATCAGCGTCGCGTGGAGCCGGAAGAAGGCGCTTGGAAAACCGATTAGCGATAATTGGAAGCGATATTCTGACAATTTCAAAACCCAAAAGGGTCGGATTAACGTGGTGAAGTGGCAAGGGAGAAGTTGGGCCCGGGGAAGACGGGACGCTGCCTCTACGACAGAGGTTAAGTCTGTAAAGCAGCTGTCGAAAAACGTTGCTGGTAACGTGGAATCTGTCACCTCTCGCCCACGTTCGATGCCTGCATGTCGATGTCGTGAATTATTCTTTGAGAATGAGAAAGGACGGGGCTGTTGACAGAATGGCAAATCACTCTGTTCCCGTGACGAGCTCAGCATTCCAAATCTCCGGCCTCTGTCCTATTCTCTCTCCGCCACTTCGAATTTAAAAAGCTTCCCTCTCCACGAAATCTCATTCCAAAGATTCTTGACGTGTTTTGATCGAGTCACCTTGTTATCTTAACGCGCCGACCATTCACAGCTCAAACAGAACTCCTTGCGGCTTTTTAGCCGACCTTTGAGTTTATTTCAAATACTTGCAGCCTCCCGCCTACATCGCGCTTGCACTTTTCAGCGGAAACCTGCAGGGTGCTTTCCTTATGCTGGCTGCATGCACGATATTTGTCAATGTCTTCATTTCGACAAGGGTCTATTTCCTTTTCGACTCAATCGAAATCATAGTCGGGATCCATTGCCAACGTCAAACGAATCAAAACAGACCCCGTCTATCGAGCATTCTCCGTTTGCAGCCATCGTCACGTAGGATTGGTCGATTTCTTCTCTCTTCACAATCACATCTCCATTTTTTTGGTATTTGTCTTGATTGTTTGACCGCGTGTGTCTCGTTCGAGTTTTGACCGCTCCAAAGAGGGTGCATTAGCTGAGTATTATGACCCAGATATATGTTTGAACCGCCTTTTCTTGCCATGGCGCAATAACTTTCGTTGAAATATCGTCTCGGTGTGGAGGCTTCGGTACAACTTGCATATCTCATATCGTTCTTATTGTCTGAGTATCGCCATGTCAATGTCACCTCATCACAAAGACAGTCATTCTTCAAACCTCCTTCAATTTTCAAAATTCGAGACAGGACTGTTGCAACAAAGTCGTCAGATCATCTATCACCTCATGGCCCCCAAAAATATGGCAGACACCTCAACTGCTTCAGCGATGACATCGTCGGCAAGCTCAAATCCTCACCAATTTCTCCCAGAGAGTCGGGCTTCTTCGATTCAGATTTGGGCACGCGGTGTTCCTAAACGGGCAGCAACGACTGAAAGCTCTTCGATCAACTACCAAACTGATCAATACAAATGCTCGACTTCTGATCCAGCGGTCCAAGCATATCTCAGGCTCAAGCTTGCTCTCCTCTCGCAACGTCACTAGGTATCGACCCGGACAGCTAGTCTCCGTCAACAAGTCTCTTTATCCTTTCAACATGGCATTCTTCACCCGCAACAATGCTGCAAAGACCACTTGAAATCGACACGAACTCTTAGGGCCTCGATCCGATACATGGTCTCTGCCGCTTTCGACATAGGACAAGCACATACATCCAACAACTTTTCCCAAGCTCGACCTCCTTTCATACCATCCTTACAAACCTTGGCTCTCGGTCACGTGTGAAGCCAATACAAACACAAGATCAAATCGAATCGAGAAGCAAGAACGAGGCGTGGGCAATTGAGTCACAGGGCATATCACAAGCACCAGTCTGCATGCATCAAGATTTGGAGAACGTCAACTCGAGACAGATCAACTCAGGGGGTATGGATAATTTCTTTGGGGCCCCTCATGGGTTGGACATGACATGAAGCCTTGCAGAGGTGAAAAGTTAAAGGTGGAGGATGTTCCAAGGAAGTTGAGGATTGTGGTTTATATCAAGGTCTCGGCAAAGGTCTTCAACGAACATATGGGTGGACGGCTTCTAGTGTTAAGGATCTCTGATTATCCTCAAAATTGCCATCTCCCAAGATAGAAAACAGGTATACTCAAAAGCCCCAATAGATATTAATGGTTCGACCTTAGACACCATCGGCCACTTTTTGCTCGCACTAGATGTGGGGTGAAGTTGGAACACAGCTACCTAAGGAACAAATATATGTCCCCTGGCGATGACAAGGAGCGCGTGGATACTGTCGGTGAAGATTTGATGCGCGATAATATATAATAAGATTATTTATAGAAAAAGGCTTCGCGCGGAGCACATGACGTGTTTGTTCTGAGGTCCTCAAATTCCCGCAAACAACAGTGACAACGAAAGCAATTGCTCTTTGCTCTGCTGAAGCACAACAACAACATCCTCCTCCCACCAGCTGCTGCTGCGTTTCCCAACTGCGAAATTGGTCCATTGCCCTCTTCCTCCCCAGATCCCATTATCGTGCGGCTGAGCTCTTCCCAACCTTATTGTCGATAAAAAACCGGAGACACCCCCCACAAGCAACTAGGTCCCCGAAAATCTTGCTGCTAAACACACAAAACTTTCGCCTCCCCAGGAACGACTTCGCACACGACCCGCACCAAACTCTCTTAGAGATTCACCAAAATCCTCCTCCCGAATGATCAGATACACTAATTTCTGATCTTTCTTCCCGGAAACCAATTACTTTCTAGTCCCCATTCCATGCCTTCAGAAGACCTTGTAAAAATCCTCGGGAAACCTGCAAAGTGAGTTTCCAATACCTCGCCCAGCGAACCATGACCGCATTCCAATCACTCATGTCTCTTTATTTCTGGCATCCTCATATTTCTTACCCTTTCTTCAAATCACTAACCATCTCTCAACAGGCCTCGATAGCACGACTCACGATACCTTCAAATACCAAGCTTAACTACACACAAAGTAGCAGATAACCTCGTCTGCCAGACCCGATACTTTCTCGGGGTATCGGACTCTACAGTGCGAGGACCACAACCGATAGCCACCATTCCGCCGCGAAAGGCAGTCTTTGTTCCTCTCTCCGCGCGGCCTCCATAACGTCCCTTCGACGTCTCCCCCAACTACCACATTGCTGCTGGCTCAAGCCAGCCTCCAAGATCACCCACAGATCGTGGGCCTTCTCTTCTCAGGCGGGCACCGCACCGTTCGTCTGGGCGGCAGATAGAGCTCCACCGTTCAAATCTACCATCAACATCATATAATCCCGTTATCGCACGCTCTGCGTAAAGCGTCTACAAGGAGATGGTCACTATTGAGATTCCGAGGAATTATACAGCTTCGCCGTCCTCATACACTGGGACGCCACATTTGACAATTAATCGCGATGCTACCGTCGATCTTGACTCCAGCACTGCATTTGAAGGTGAGCCTAATCACACGGCAGATTTGCATGGGCTAATTTTATGACAGGCCCCGAGAAGCTCCTAGAAGTATGGTTCGCTCCCGATGCCGAAGCTTTGCCAGCTACTTGCGCTCCCAATGGACTGAAAGCTGTTCCTGCCGATACCTGGAAGGAAATGCTCGATTTGGTCAATTGCAAAGTACTCTCTGTCCTGGAATCTGATACAGTCGATGGCTACCTTCTCTCAGAGTCCAGCATGTTCGTTTGGCCTCATAAACTCATTCTGAAGACTTGTGGTACCACCACCCTCCTTTGCGGCCTCCCACGTATGCTGGAAATCGCTGCTCTCTCTGCGGGCTTTCCCCATGTGCCTGCCAATCTGCCAAGGAGCATTCCCGCTGCTGCGACACCGTATCGAATTTTCTACAGTCGGAAGAATTTTCTTTTTCCAAACCAGCAGCGAGGTCCACACCGAAGCTGGCGCGACGAGGTTCGCTTCTTGGATAAAATGTTCCTTGGTGGCAGTGCTTATATGATTGGAAAGATGAACGGAGATCATTGGTACCTCTACACGACAGGGCCAGATACCAAGTTGACACCACCTGCTAGCCCTGATATAGAGACAACCGAGACCAAATTCTTGGATTTCCCAGATCCAAAGAAAGCAGTACGATGCGGAGAAGATGACGAAACTCTGGAAATTCTGATGACCGATCTTGATGAACAGAATGCCCGCCAATTCTATCTCGAGGACGCGAGTGCGGTCGCGGAAGGTCATCATCTCCAGAAGGTCAAGAAGAATAGTGTGAAGGCACTCGGAATCATTCAAGAGGAGAAAAGCAATGGCCATGTTAGCAACGATGATGGATTCGACGTCTTTGAGCAGACTTCTTCAGACAACAGCCAGTACTCTTCGGATGACGATGATTTGACCTTGCCCGAGGAGCTTACTACCGAAGGCCACGCGCTCGGAACCATTGTGTCTGAGGGATGTGGCCTATCCGATGTCTATGCGATTAGCAAATATCCAGAGGCCAAAATCGATGCCTATATGTTCAATCCATGCGGCTTTTCTGCCAACGGCGTCATTCCAGCCCCAGCCACCAATGGCAATGGGAAAGCTAACCGTGGTGGCCATCACTATTTTACCGTCCACGTCACGCCAGAGCCGCAGTGTTCTTACGCTTCATTCGAAACCAATGTCCCTGCGCACCAGAGTGGTCGGGAGACGGCCGACATCGTTGAGCAGGTAGTCACAATCTTCAAACCTGGACGCTTCAGCGTGACGCTTTTCGAGAACAAGAAAGATGCTGACTCTGGCGACGGGATTGCTACTGCGAAGAAGACTGGACGAATGGATGCCATCGCTGGCTATAAGCGCATTGACAGGATTGTTCACGATCTGGAGGGCTATGATTTGGTCTTCCGATACTATGAGAGGTTCGATTGGAAAGGAGGAGCGCCGAGGCTTGGTGAGATTATGTGAGTGGAAGGAGATTGATGGATTGTATCGATGGTGGTAAGCAGGGAATGTCTAAGTTGTGTGCTTTGTGCTTTTTGGTGTCCCAATGGTTGGTTTTGGTTTGACGACAATGACATTAACGGCCATACTTGCAACAACATTCCTTGGCTAATATAGCAGACTGTTTAGTTAGAAGCCATCCATTCTTCTTCCCGGAACCGTGTAAACCATCACCACTCAAACCATACCAGAGCTGGGTGACCAATTCATGCCCCCTCGAGAAGCTAAATCTAATGCAGCATGCCCAACTCCTCTTCGAGATGGAATTTTTTTAGAAAATTTTGAAAATGATTCTCGCCGGGCAATTATTGATGTTTTTGGAGAGTTGAACGGTCTACAATTGAAAGCTATAGAGCTGAAATTGGCAGCAGACTTAAATTGATGGGCAGATCAACGTGATCACGTGCATTGAATAACTGCGATCGCGACTGCTTCACTCGACTCATGAAGGGTCTTGTGTGACGGTGAGTTGTCTTCCAATAAGATTGGCTTCCGAATATCATGACGCTCGCGAGCCCCCTTAGTTCCATCCAGGATCCCAATACTCGGACATGTAGGTGCGCTGCACACAAGAGGCAGCAAACACTTCACCAATCTCTGGTCAGTTCCACGATAGTGCTTTTGATCAATTTAGCTTCATCTGTCCTGAAGTATGGGCGGCTCAAGTAGTGTGGGTCGGTTGTGTTCTCGATGCGGGTGCTGCATGATTCGTCTTTGATGTTTAGGAGGTTATGTATGAGGACTTTAATTTTAAACCAGATGTGGTAGTTGGCTCGGAGGTGTGCTAGGGTATATGTTGGTGGCGACGGCATGTGGCCGTGTGATTTGCCTTTGGACTTGGCCATGTTGGAGACAGTACTGGATGCAGTGTTGAATGCAGGTCTACGGTATTCCCAAGTAGTGGACACATTTATATAAACGAGAGTGTGCGCTGGAGACCCTTGTGTGGCTGTCTACCAGACTTTAGTGACCGTGTTCTGAGGCAGCAAGAGCGAGGGGACATTCGCAAAACCAGTCAAACAGATCCTTTGAGACCAGAAACTTGCAATTTTAAAGTATTAGGCCGTCTCATCTAAGAACTCTAACCAAACAGTCTTTTCCTACTCGTGAAGGAAACGTTTGTGCAGATCTTCTCGCATCCCGAGATCTTCTGAGGCGTGCGAGAATTTCGATCTCTTCTCTGCATTCCTCCCACTGCCAAATGGCCACCATGAACCAAGCGAACCAAAGATTCCAGTTGACTCCTTCTCATCTTCAGACTGTCTGGGTGCAGCCTGGGCAGGTCTTGGGTTTGAAGCAGGTGCTCGCTCGTCTTCGTCTGCGTCTGATTGTCCTCCTCGTTGCCCGCGGCCACCAAAAAGACTGCCTAGACCACCGCGTGTTGAATCAGATGCGTCCACGGTTTGCGAGGTAGGAGTGTCGCCATATGTTCCGTCACAGTACATCACCCAACCGCCAAGATCCATGGCTTTGATGGCTGTGCTGAATAGACGACCAATGTTTGGACTCACGAAATCAGCATTTCCAAAGCTGTTCCTCATGCAGTAGTATGATTGGATGTCGGCCGTAGAGAGATTTGCCCATTGTGGGTACACACTCTGCATTTCAGGGCGATTGCTGTTTCGTGCCTTGGAGACCTTGACATATTCGTAGTGGAAGACTGGTTTGCCGGTCTTGAGGAATGGTTCGTATTGTTTGCAACCTAGCTCATAGGTTGTGCATTCTTCGTTGACAGCGAACTGGATCACGTCGGTAACGTTGGGGAGAATATTCTCGGCATTCTTGAGACCGATAGACATCCCATATCGTCTTGCTTCAGCTGCAAGCTTCTTGACAAAGACAACCGAGTCGTCTGCGGTGAGCTTAGGTGTGAATCCTCCACCCCTGTCGAAATCATCGTTGAAGGGATCAACATTGTCAGGATCTATCAGGTCAGTAGATTTTCACCCATCATCATTTGCAAACAACCTACCAATAGCATCACAACCCTTTTCGTACGCCATGCGAATTCTCTTCTGCATGAACTTCCATACAGTCGGACTCCTGAGATTCAAATAATTCTCTCCAGGCCACTTTGGCATTGTATCTCCCATATCACTCTTTTTGATATCCTTAGCATCAGGTCTCCATTTCTCACTCCCTCCTCCTGAGAAATAACACATCACCCTCTTTCCCTTGGCATGCAGAACATCAAACGTCTCTTTCGGGGTATCAAAGAGATCAACGTCCCAGATATCAGCGTTGGCAGGCACGAGAGGCGCATCAGGATCTAACTTGACTACTCGACGATCGAGAATAACCTGGATTTTCTGACCTTGACGTGGCTGCCAAACCGGACCTCCCATTCGTGGACCTCGCAATGGTTGAGACTGCGGTTGCATATTATCCGGTCCATAGAATTGGCGCTTTTCCAAGTCTTCTGGCCAGCCCGCTCCTTTTGGAGCCGCTACAGCCACACCAGCGGCGATGGAAAGAAAAAAGAGAGACTTCATCGCGGCAAAAGAATGTGGGTGAAGAAAAAGGCACGAAAAGCGAATGACGGTGCCAAAAAATTCTGTCAATGTGGCTTCGAGAAATGAGAGGTATTATAACAAACCCTATCCTATATTTTAGATGCACGTGTAATCCCCGATGTGGGTAAACTCCGTGGATCCTGTTAATGAGAGACTTGGAGTATTCATCTACTTTACAAACATAGTCCGTGTACACGTCCCTCCAGCTTATCCCTGTGGCAGAGCAAGGCTTAGGAAGCTTGATTTTCAGTATACCTTACGTACACAGGTATCGTCCCTGGCTAAGAATCATCTATTTGCGTCAGAATCCTTGGTGTTGAGTCACGTGGGTTGGGGGAATGAATGCACTAGAAGGAAATAATTAATTAGATCGGGTACGTATGTTTATTGATGGAGCTCGGTTACGCCAAGGCGAATCGCGGAGGTGAAGAATTCGTCGGATGGAGCTTTTCTGTAATATATTTCTGAGACGGTCACAGCCGAATGCGGTCTGCACGCACCAAGAACCGATATTGAGGCCCAAGGCTCTGGTGGTAACACCAAAGTAAAGTTGGTATACAAAATTCAGGTCCGGTATGTTCTCCGCATTCTTCTACATTGACCATTTTGGCACTTCTAGTGTCTGGAATAGTGGGGATGACAAGTTGATATCATTCTGCCACTTGACTGTCAGGAAACGAGAACTAGGCCATTGATTATTGGACTTCAGACCCGTTTTAGAGATAAAGAGATTTTAAAGAAACGACTTACTGATTTTATTGTTGTCTATAGCGAAATTAGGGTGTCAGACTAATCTGCACGCTGACGTCGAGTTCTTTGAAACTGGTCGTCGGATCGAGAATCCTTCGGCCGATGCAGTATATTGACTTACGGGAAGAACGAAATTACGGGAGCTTGAGTCGTCGACGTTGTTCCTGCATACAACAGTCTCATTTCGTGGAATTGAAAGTTGCAAAATATCGTACTGCTCTATAGTTGATAGTACTTCTTCGAATTAGCGAAACGCGCACTCGCAAGCGAGAGCTACTGCTAACGCGGATGGTATATCATGAGAGCGTGTTAGTGTGAAGATTGCTATCATCGACAGCTCTAAGTCGAGAAATATAAATGTACACCACACCATCAGGTTTTCTCTTATTTGCGGGCGAGATTGCCGATTTTCATTCTTGTCGTCACATGTGTGCTCTTTGTAGGGTTTCTAACCCCCATCGTCGCGGTACGCCCCAAGAGTTGCATCTGGTTGCATCTCTGGCCCATAAATCGGCGTGAATCCATACCCAGTCAGCACGAAAGCAGCCCAGCATCGTGCCTCTCTCAATTCTTCGATGGAAAGCTTTGCAAGCCTGTTGATCCAGTAGTTTGGTTTTACCACATACCGGCTAACCTCAGCAATGTTTTGCGCTTGTGTTTTCAGTCTCAGGATTAGCCCGAACAGTCTAGCTTCTGTCATGGTTCGCATTTTTTGTTGCGCGTCGTGCAATGCCTGAGCTGGCGAGAGTTCTTTTCGTAAGTTTTCGTAGAAAATCATGAACAAGAGGAGAGTGGCGTCGTCCTCGACAGGCCAAAGACTACCAATGAAAGCCCGGGTCCCAGTTGCCAGCAAGGTATGGGCAAATCCAAAGGTGCTGCCGGAGTCAAAGGCTTTTGAGATTCCGGAGAGGCATGAACTAAAGACAACAAGATCGGCTTTAATAGCTAAGCTATGCCATTCCAATATTGTCAATGGTTCTTTGAATAGCTGAATGCTGGATCGCATCGGATCCTCGTGGTCAAAACTGCTGTGTGCACATAGGTGTAGTACTTGTGTAGATTCCGCCTCTTTGTCAAATTCTTCCCTGTCATGATGGTCAGAGATGAAGGGTAGCTGATTGTGAAGCTTTGCAACGTAGAAAGCCTCCATCCTTGAGTATGGTATGTCTCGCAGAAAACCTTGCTCATTGCGTGGGGCATTGCTGACGACGGACACCTTTGTCGACGGAGGTCTGGGACCTCGAGAGTAAGAGTGAAGACGATTCCAGATTGACAAGCTCGGCACTACTGTGACAGGGAGGTCGAAAAGCATTGTCCAAGGGACGTGAGCGAGATCGCCCGAAGGGATAATGATAATGTTTTTCCTGTCCAAGAGGCACTGTTGAATAGGAAGGACGAGAGCTGCAAACAAGGTACTTTTCACCGTCTCCAAGTCAAGAAGAACAGAGTCGCGTGTAGACGAGGTGGGTGACATCTGGTACCAGTCTCGTGTCCTGTCACTAGAGCCAATCATGGATTCTCTCAGCTGTGCAATCTGTTTTTGGATGACGAGGACGTTTGTTTCCTGCCACAAAGCTTCTTCAATGCCGTGCGATGTGACTGCCAGAGTCATCAATCCTGTTGGGGATTGTGATACCAAAGAGTAGACTATCGCAACAGAGTCGTGCGGCAGATTCGCTCTCATTGTTTCTATGTCTCGTGTGCCGTTGGAGTCAGGTAGCGCTGCGTTCAGCGTTGGGTTGGATATGGCAAAAGCGTGCAGCAAAACTTTACGCCACCTCATTCGAATACGCAATGCTCTCATTCTATCCTCTTCATCGATATTGCGGTTTGGTGCTGTCACTGCAATTGGCGACGAAGAAATTGCATGGTCTAAGTTGGTGAGGATCAGCGTTGGACGAAGTGGAGGCGAAGGACGAAATCGATGGGCCAACGGAGCTGGTAGGGCATTTGGGGCGGGTATAGCCGATGTATCTCCATCGTCTTGGCCGGCAAGCTCAAGAAGATCGCTCGACTCGATAGGGCTATTTGCTTCCGATACTGAGGGAGACCGGGAGTCGGGTAGCGAAAGCGCAGAATCACTTCGCCTCTTCACACGAATACTTTCTTTTGCAGCAAAGACAACGTCATCAATCAGAAGACGTCTCTGCATTGGAGTGACGATTTTCTCTCCTTTCACGATGGACTCAAGCAAAGCTCTAGACCGACCTTGTTCGAGGAACTGAAGAGCTTGGTGCCTCCAATCTTTTTCGGTAAGAGGAGGGCTGCAAGGGAGTGGACTTCTCTTGAATTTCTTGGTGAAGTGTTTGGGCATAAGTTGGACCCCACGCTTGTCGAAAACCCTGTTCTTGTCAAAGTAGATGCATACTCTTGCGGCGGAAAAGAAGAGATTGGCGCAATCGACGTGATCGAAGCCGTTAACGATTGCTTCAGGATGATCGAAATATTCATGGAATAGCTCGATAGCGTAGCATCCGTGACTGCGCGCAATATGTTAAAACAATTCTTGGAAGTATTCTCTGTGGGAGCAAAAGGCGGGCTTTGTGGGTATTTGAGTATACTCGAAATGAGTGTCATCCCAAAGTAAAAAATCAAGTGTACTCAAATATCCCAAAGCTTGTCGCTGACTCGACGCCGGGTATGCTCGGCCACCTTTATGCCTACTGCAAACAAGCGTTTATGAATTACTTACTTATAAAGCCTCAAGGCCTTCCCAAGAAACCTTCGGGTTCTATCCGAGTCTGATTTAGGATCTTTGATTTCGGCCAACAAACCAAGATTGAGAAGTTGCCGGCATTTCGAAAACCGATCCATTGGTGTCTTAACTTGAAAGTAAGCTGTCTCGGGGAATTAGCTTCGTATTTGGGCCGTAGTAAGGATGTAAAATACCTGGATTGATGCGATATAGTTGCTTGGCCGCAGTTTTAGCCCCTTCCCAAGCCTCAGCGCGTAACGAAAGGTCCAGTAATTCCTCTTGTTTGGCAAGTTTGAGCATGTGTGCATACTCAGCATCAGCATCAGCTTGATTGCGCAAACTGCCTCGTTGGGAGTGTTGTACGCGTGCTTCTGAAGTTCGCTGTCCGCAGTGATTTAATAATTCTCGGGCTTCACCTTTCTTCCCCAAATCGAGCAAGATCTCAGCTTGGCCAAACTTCCAGTAGTCTGAGTCTTCGACAGTCCCTTTCTTCAGAGTCTCCAATCCTTCCTCGAGGGCTTGGAGCCCATCTTCCTCACACCCCAACCGCACCGAATCTCTAAATTTGTTCCTGGTTTCCTGCACAATTTTCGCGGGCAGATATCTAGTGAGGTTTGTGCTTTCATCTTCGTTATCGATGCATTCGTAAATCTCCTTTAGTGTAGTAGGCGAGAAATTCAGCTCCTGGTAGATCGTTTCGTTGTCGCTGTCTGGTTGATATCGAGCCAAAGATACTGCTCGAACTGTGTCTTCAAAAGATAAATCCGAGCCCAATTGGCCAACCGAATTGAGATTCGGGTCTTGAGGCGAACTGTGTTGAATGACGATTGTCGGAGCTTGTCCGACCGCAGCTGTGTCTACAGACGGCATTCGGAAATCCTTGTGTTTCTGTCTCAACTGGGTACTCTTATGTAGCATAAACAGTAAATGCGGCTTCAGAAATCAACTCTTGTGCTCTAGTCCAAGTTTGAAAGAGTCTATAATATTGTCAGCTGAAGTTATCGGTAAAGGTTCTGATAGATACCTGCAGAAAGAATATGTTCAACCCATTGAAGTTCGCCTACAACAATTGCGGCCTCAAAGGCGGAAGTGCTTACGAGTGACAAGGCAGATGCAAAGCCTGAGCTAACACACTTCTAGTAATTGGTCTTGCGCAACGTGGTCAGATCCAAAAACAGTCATGATATGGAGGACGCGGAAACGAGTTGAGAATAGCAAAGCGAGAACGAACCGATGGAGCAAGATAGAAGTTCCTGTAAGAAGAGACTCAGGAGTAACGGTTTTAAGACAGATGAGAGTGATGGAAAACTCCAACATCAAATGCCTTCGAGATCCAGAGGAGGCTCATTAATATAAGACACTGCAGGTCTAGCACACCACCGTGGCTGTGGGGAAGATGGAAGCACAAAAGCTGACCAACGCATTCTCGAAGATCTCTCTCGATTGGAGGGCATATTGGTGCCTGCAGCAGAGACTCTCTCTTGTATTGGATGGTCCCATGCCGGCATGCCATGATTCCGATGATTTCTGTAAGGTTGTTGGCTGTGAGCGTGAGGGGACGCGCTAGATTTGTGCAAAGCACGCCCCATAGAATATTTGGCAAATTTAGCGGAAAGCTCGACATCAAAGAACTCAATTCGTTGACTTCCATTTGGTATGCAGCCATCTGCATCTATTTTGATGCATCGGTTTGTCAGTAATGACAAGTGTGGGAGTCTAATGGAGGCGAAGTCATGGAATAATCGCCGGATTGGCTCTATCCTTTTGCACAGCCCTGCCGAAAAAGGACGCGGCTCGTGGCTTCATGCACAAACTGATGAGGCCTCCATCATTCTTCCAAGAACCAGATATTGTCCTGATTTGTCCTGCCTGCTGAATCCGCTTCTCTGTCCTTATGGAGAAGGAGCTTTAAATTGCCACATGATTAACGAATTGACGGCAACGATATGCTGACTACTCTACAGAAGCCATCGAATTTGGTGAGGTAGAACTCTGAGCGACTGCTACGAACTTCCTCCGTTCTACCACCCCCTTCTACCTAGATTTGTCCTGTATCATCCAAATTCGCACAAGTTGCGCAGACATTTACTGGCTCTAATGATACCTGGTAGTTGCTGTTAGTAGTGAAAGAGGATTTGTTCTTTGATTTAGCTTATAAACAAGATGGTATCCATATGTGTCCTGTCTGCGGGTTCTGCTCCTCCTCCTCATTCACAGGCCTAGATCGCAGGCTTCAATTCATCCCGAATTGATGGCAAAAGTCTTCTCCAAGCCGACGTACAGTTGTTCAAAGATCTTTCCATGCCTCCTCATCTCCCCAATACGGAAGATCGAACGTGAGAGCCTCTGGTGTCTGATCCGGCCACTTCTCTCCGATGAGCTTGATCAGTTCTTGATAGACGATCTTGTTACCCTCTCCAGTGAGATGTAACCCGTCGATTAGTAACTTTGGAAGTTCCAACCCTTTGATTTGCTGAACACCTTTCGATCCCGTCAAAGGCTGTCCAGGTTTCCATCCCACCTTCTCCATGAACGCTGACCATACATCAAGAACAGCGACGTCCATTTCTTTTCCGACATCTCGAACAACCTGCGCGTACTGGCTCACGACCTCTGCCGTTCGTCTGACCACATCAATACCCCAGATTTCGAGCTCCAATTTCTCGCACAAGGCCTCATCGACAGGCGGCGGCGTGATGAGGATGATCTTAGGTTTGTGTGCTTGAACTTGCGGATGTTGAATCATCTTCTTCAAGTTCTCCTTATACTGATCAATTGGAATATGTTGCTCTGCTTGTGGCGTATCTGGGAATCTCGCATCGTTCGCTCCGAAGAAGATGGCCAGTAATCGAATATTGGTTTGTTCCGGGGTCGGGAGAATCTGAGGCAGAGTGTGGAGACCCATTTTGGTGTTGTAGCCACTGAGCCCAGCATTGATCACGTTCAATTTGCGAATATAGGCGTTGCTTAGTGCCGACACCCATCCAAATCCCAAGTCTTGCTCGTAACCTCGTTGAGTTATGGAGTCTCCGAAGAGGAAAAACGTGTCCTTGGCTGTTGCAAACATGCTGGCGGGATTGGACTGATAAAGGACAGGATTCGGGGTTTGTTGGTAAGTGAGACCTTGGAGTGGAATGACCCAGCCAAAATAAGCACCAAGATCCACTTGCACGTGACTATCATGGAGTCGAACAGTGACTGAAGCTTCATAAAGTTCTCAGTATTTCCAAAGTCGCTATCATCACCGATTGGGAGCTCAGTGCTGTGGATTGCCTCATCTTGCTGCTGCATTCGGCTCATCAATTCATGGCCTCTAATACAGACATTCAGATTCTCGTTCTCTTTTCGACCCAGATATTTAGGGCGTTCCAATCCATGGTGAACTTAGTCCGAAGCTTCTTCAGAATCTTTCCACCGAGTACATAGATTTATTTTTGGTCATTGTTTCGGTCCTGGAATATCCCTTGAAAAGCTTCTCACTCTCCCACTGACAAGAATGTGCTCTAATGCCCTATGAACTTTATACCGCTAGGCTCAAATTTGAGGCCTCACAAGAAAATGCATTCAAATCGCTTATGCATCCTTAACTCTGAATACAATCCCCTGCACTTCTCGCATTACTGGTTTGAACCCTCATGATCATAACTCTTCCAATCTAACTCCCATTCCACCATCCTCAACAACCAAAAAATACCTCTTGAACCCAATATGCTCATACATCTCTATTTTCGCCCTCATAGCCTTAGCATGCCACGGTCCACCACCGCCCCTGATAGCATCCTCTCTCGAACGCCAAATGCCTAAACACACCAAATTAGCCCGCAATCCAATATCTTGACGCATAATCTCCCCCTCAAACGCTGCAACCAAACGCAAAAGAAAAACAGAACTTACAAGTCGCCAAATTCTCCCTCCTCTCATTCGCAGCACCAAACCAATACTTCAATAAACCCCCCGACTCCGTAGCCTCCCTATGAGAATGCTGATCCAAACCACCCAACCTCTCTCGATCAATATCCCCATTCAATTTCGATCGGAAAATGACAGTGTAGAATTTCTGCTCTGTCCATTGATGGTCCTCATTTTTAGCCAATTGTCGAAGTGTCGAAACAACGTAAATCCAGTTGAATGATTCGAGATAGTCGCCTGCTGCGTAATCGGATTTGATTGGTTTCATGCCCGTCAGTGCTAGCGCGAAGAGACGGTTTTGCGTGTCTAGTGTGTGTAGGTCGAGGAGATGCTCAGGATGGTTGTAGGGCGAGGAGATGAGAAATTGTGGATCTTCTCTACCAACACCGTGGCAGAGAAGTGAAGGGTGGTTGTATGGCGAGAAGCTGAGAGATTGTAGACCTTCTCTTTCCAATCCAGAAGAAGGTGGGTTTTCAGATTCAGGTGACCAGATTCGGAGTTGTCGTTCTGCCGCAGCATCGAATCTCAATTCGTTGAACTCGGTCGTCACCCCAGAGGCAGGGAGAATTGTCGTCCTTCTCGCTCTACGCACAGTTTGTCCGAAACTCCGCAGATCATCATGGACTTCTTTGACTTGTGGTTCAACCGTTTTTCGAAACTCCTCGGAAATTTGAGGTCGTCCCTCCGCCAGTTTTCCGGGCGCCATCGTTGATATTTGTATTCTCCAGTTGCTAGGGTAAAACTTGCTGCACGTCAATTAGGAATCTTCAATCGATGGTGTATGTTTTGAAAGTCGTTCTTGCAGTGAACCCTGCAGCGCTATTCTGTGATGTTACTCGGTTGTTAAAATCGCAACAAGTTGCACTACAATCCAAATGGCGCAATATCACCTAATCGCCCTCCCAAAAATCACGTCAAAGTAAAGAAAATGTTGAAGCTCAACGAATTTAATGATCAAACCGGCAAAGGACACCCTCGCACAGACTTGAGTTGTTCGGTTGTTCCACAGTACACATGAAGTCAATGGTCCACAAACCAGCCAATAGGAAGCCTACCACGCCTCCGCTCTCCATATTTCCAAAAAGGTCCGCTCGATATTCACTAAGAGAGGCAAAGAAGGACAAAATGCCTCGAAACGGATTCGAAACGCAGCTCAACGTGGCAGCTGTGCCGGAAATCTGGACTCGGCAATCTTGGAGTGCGTGGACGAATAGGTTGTGATTTCACGTGACAGGATACGATAAGGAAAATGATCGGCAAGTGAAAGACAAAAGACTGGTAGGATCTCGAAATCGTAAGATAGCTTGACAACCAATATAAGAGAAAGAAATACAACAAAGAATTGAAAAGAGGGAGAATTGCATATTCCTACTCCTCAGGCATGGGATAGGCTTCTAAGGCCGATCGCATCGTTTCTCCTAGATCTATCCAGTCCGGTGCTGCGCGGACTTTGACTTGTGCATATCTACTATCGAGAGCTGTGCGAAAAGCCTACTCATCATTAGCGAGGGTCAATAGAGGTCGTACTGAGACAACATACATTTAACATCAGCTGTTGCCTCTGCAGCTGTTGAGCAAGTCCTGACACAAACGAGCCAGTGAACTTTAGGGTATTTCGTTGCGCCGTGAGCAAATCCAACATTCGGCGATGCTCAGAGATGAACTGTGCCATACATCAGTGCCTCATTCTTCCTTCAGCTCATAACAAGGCTCACATTATAGACCACCAATGACAGCGTTCCCTCGTCGGTTTCAAATGCCTCATCATCTAAATTGATATCGCGAGTGCAGTGGCTAGCAACTTGGGAGATCCTCTGAAGAAGCTTGAGTACTTGCTATAATCTTGTTAGCCATGTTCAAACAATATGGAGTAGCGGTCCTACAGGAGCGGTGTAGCAGAAGCTTTCCTCGGACAAGCCGCCGAACTCTTCGCCATCCTCTGCAATGATGGCCAGCTCTTTGTCTAGGATTTCACAGGTAGAGATCATGTCCTCCAAATTCGATTTCAAGGGCGAGAAGACTCCCATCCCGGAGGTGATTGGCTCTCTGATGAACATAGGCATGTTGGCAGTTCGTTGTGAGTCTGTGAATGTGGCTAAGAAAATGACAATTGTGAGCACGATAGTGATGATCTGTCTTGAAGTTGTCTTGCACAGTTCGATGAGGCTCCCTAGGGTGTATATATCTTCGCGAATTTATGCAGAGATTTCTTGGCCCAGGGTTTGTATTGAGTTGAACGAGATCCTTCTGCTTTCAACCCTGGTATTTCCTCTTCCAGATAGATGGCAATTTGCAGCGTAAAAGGGGACCGGCGTATAAGCTTTAGCGATCTGACTGTGACGGTAGGTGATAGGATCCTGCTGTACTATGGTTCTCCCGGTCGAGCCGTGTGATTTGATTTCCTGCCAATCTACTCTGAGTGCAATGCGGGGGAGAAAGTTTATGGGCAGCGCATTGAGGAGGACGCGAATAAATTGCAAAGAGCGCGACCAGGTACGTCACCCCTCATTGATGCAACAATCGACTCTACTTGCCCTTTCGGCGTCTAGATTCATCTGTCCATGGATGACAGAGTGAAACGAGCCAATCAACTTGTCGCGAGATGTCGAATCATCGACACAAGGCCCTGATGTGGCTTGAAACTTGTATGGACAAATACAATCACACGACCATCATCGTTTGTGGTCTTGCAACAACAGAGGTCGACTGATAAGAATTGTGCATGGCCTTGTATTATTTGTCCACACCTCGGCTAGCGTCTCCCCATGACGCGAAAGCGTCGTCGCGAAAGGATTGCATGTGTTATAATCTCAATCCCACGCCTTGCTCTGTTTGATTGGTGAACAATTACACGTACCGTTACCAAAAGCATTGCGCCAAGCTAATCAAATGTCCTAGGGTGGTTCATTGGTGTCGTACAGGAGATCCGTCTCCGTGGGCCAGTTTCCGCCTGGTGTGCGGGATTTAAACGTCTTCGACATCGTATGGATCTCAATGAAAAGGCAAGAGTATCGAAATATCGCTCAATTCTCGGGTTTCGGCCTCAGATCAATACTTTGTATTGTCGTAAGAGCAGTATCCTTCTGCGACCAAGTCCCAATCCACTCCTTGATGGCAGTTCTGAGCGCATTCTGCGCACCATGATCGCGCCAAAAATGTCCCGCATGCTCAATCTCAACATAGCGAAATGAAGAATCCTGCTCCTCGCTTATGCCTTTGGACCACTTTCTGAGCTTGTGCGCCGACGTAAAGACATCGTCATTGCCAAATACAGCCAGTGAGTGGTGTAGACTCAGTCTCTTCGATAACTCTTCGTGGTTGTGACGCAGAGATCTGAAACCAAATGGCAATGTCGCGAATGAAGATATTGGAGGAAGTAGAGGCGATATGAGGAGGTACGAAGGTTCGACGTGGAGAGGTGGAGGGTCTGGATTCGATGCCACCGCCCTGATTTCATGGCGATGATGATTCTTTCTCCGAAGCGAGGCGAGTTTTCGTGGAAGATCAAGGCTCCTTCTCAAATCAGAGCTCAATCTGCCTTCGTGGCTCTGCCGTCTCTTCTCTGGCGATGTCTCTTCACCTCCGACAGACAAAGTGTGGCCATGCTTCCTTGCGCTCGAGCTGCTACGATTTCGTTTCGCGTCCAGTGAAATCCGGGTTGCCTTTAACTCTTCATTGACCTGTGCAGCAAGATTTTCTGCTCGTGATTTGATTTCCGCGATTGCTGTGCCCTCTTCCGCTTCATGCAGACTCTTGACTATCTCTTGTGGGTCGGGAAGGTGTGAGGTGATAAGAGATCCGTATGAGTAGCCGCCGAGTATCAATTGAATGGCATGATCAGATGGGAGCATCGATTGTTCGTTGGAGTCATGGGTAGAAGAGTGGTCGAGGTATTCGATCATGAAGGCAGCCACTGCGATGTAGTCCTCTCGTTCCCTCACGCCAGTCCAACTGGTGTGGCCTTGAGATCCATGAGCTCCTCTATTGTATAAGTCAGTATATCGAAGCATTCAATTGGAAGAGTGCCTTGTACCGAAAGTTGAAGGTGCACACAACAAACCCCTCTTTCAAGACTTGGGAGGCGACCATGCCCACAACAGGATCATCGTAACTCCCACCAAGAGGAGCATACGGATGCGCTATGATAGCACCTCTCTTCCCATTCTGTTCGTGACCAAAGGGGTCCACGACAGTGTCGGCAGGGTGGTAGATTCTTGCATCAATCGTGGTATCGTCATGGATCGAAGGAATTGTAAAGCTCAATGTAGGCTCCGGGAGCCCCATTTTCGCGATTTGATCTATCAATCATAGTCTAGAGAGGGTTAAGAGGCATTATAGACGCGTTGGTGAGATTCGTATTCGTATGTTTGGTCGTTGTCCGAGGATGGTCCAGGTTATAAGGACGCAAGAGCAGACCTTGGCAAGGCTGGCTAAAAGAAGGAAATCGCGAGGCATATATCACGAACAATTCAAGCAGACTTAAGGGTTCAGCATAGTTGACAAATGGAGAGACTATCTTATGATCTGATGAATCTATTCCACGATTAAGAGGAGAACGGTAGACTGATTGGAGATAAACATGGAGAAGAATGTCAAAACTTACTATTAAATCGAATAGCTGAGCTGGTTTCCTTGTTTTCTTAAATCAGTCGACGCTCATAAGAGCCATTCAAATCCAGATATTTTACGGCATCAAGCGTGCACAGTCTATTATCATTTAACTCCCCGAACGAGCTGCTGGAAATTGAAGATAGATCATTTTAAAAATTATGCGAAACTATAAGACTGTGTTGTACTGTTAAAAATGCGCTCTGAACAGCCTCAGTCATTGCCAGATGGCAAAAATGGAATCAACATCACAGTACAGATTCTGCGCGCTTGGGCACCTTCTCCCACGCCTCCTCAAACCCAGCACTTCTCACCCAATTCGCCTCTTCCCCCGTTGCTTCAACAGAGTCAACAACCATATCTCCTAATTTCTCCCAATGGCTCTGCTTAATTCTGAATTCGTTCTGCGCCTCGTAAGGCTTACAAACGACAGCACCATGTGCAAAAGCTCTAACCAGTTTTGAGGCATGTCCATCATCAGGTAGTGCTCTAACTCTCTCAAAGGCATCTTGGGCAGAAGGCCCCATGGGCTTGTACTTGGAAATTTCGTCAATCAAAAGATCAGGAGAATGCCTCGAAGCATACATGGCTAGATCCATCCTCCCCTTCCACTGCAACAATCTCCTCTTGGAAGCGTCAGACAGCCAATCTTGCGCAAGGAATGTGGACGAGAAGATGGAGGCATTAACGCAATGCATGTAGTAGAAATCGAACATTATCCTATTGGGTGGATGCTGCGCACAGGCAGTAAAGTACGAAGCTGCATTTATCATTTCCGCGGTCTTGTTGGCTAGAGAAGCGGATGGTGAGATAGTGTACTGGGATGCGTAGGATAACATTTTGTCGCCTGCGCGGGCCAGGACGCCGTCGCGAATTTTGTTGCCATCAGACCAATGTGCGGCGGAACTGAGGACCTTGTCTGCATGGATCTCGTCGAGGAGATCCACCAAGGATTTGGATTGTTTGTTGGTATTGGGGGTTGCTTGCTGCTCTGCTGGAAGAAGAAATTTACCGATCCACGAGTCGTGGACGGCTGCTTGGGCGAGCGCTTCGGCCATGATAGCTGGCTGTTGAAACTCAATGCCAAAGCCTAGGTGGATCAATGGGTGCAAGAATCCTACAATCGACGGTCAGCATCGCACTTTCGTATGTCATTTGCGAAAAGATGGCTTACCAGCGTGCAACCTCACAAGTAAATCCTCGGCTCTCTCATCCCCTTTGAATAGATACTCGTTCAGGATGTTCTGCCAGCCCTTTTCCTCCATCTCCTTCTGAAAGAAAAGCAAGTAGTCAGGATAATACTTTTCCTTTCCAAGGTATCCCGTGAATTGGATAGGATCATGAAGAGCCTGTACAGCCTTTTCTTCGACTGGCAGTGGAGGACGTTGGTAGCCTTTATTTTGATCATATTGCTCTTGAATCTGATTTGGTGTAGCTCCGATGGCGTAAAGGGTAAGAAGGTGGTGAACTATATGGTTCTATCATATCTAATTAGCTTGTTGAAGAGCAGAAGTTTTCCAAGAGAAGAAATACTTACATGAAATCCCGCTTTATTGAAGAAAATATGATGTTTCTCATGATTTTCTTGAAGAAGTTCTGAAGCTTTTTTTGCCGCAGCCTCGTTCATACTCGGGGAAAAAAAGGTGGGGTGGTGCGAAACATCGAGATGGATTTTTGTTGGTGTAGCCATTGTGAAGATTGAAGTTATTGTAGCAACTGATCTTGCTTTTCGAGACGGACAAGTGGTCCGACAATGGAGAAAGGAGGTCGACTTTATAGAGCAACTCACCCTTGCTGTATTGAAGCAACGCATTTCGTCCGCGCATCCACTCACAGCAATCCCAAGGATGGATTATATGCTGCCAATGATGTAAGATATCATCTAGCCTTCAGCCTCTTGAGCATGAAATGCGGGGTTAGCCCTATACGAAGTCACGTCGGAGGAATCTTTGTAAGTTCATGGCCTGGTGTCTGAGGTCGATAATCCATGACGTTGTCGCTTAGCATTGCCACTTTGAGCGTCGGAGACAAGAAAGGGGCGAGGGCGAGGTAATTAGTCAACAAGACATTCTGGGTGCGGTGCATGTTTTGTCATGTCGATGTTCTTCATTCTGATGGAGATATTATGAGAACAAGGAGATGGAAAGCTGGTGGGTTGATTGATGGAGTATGGGTGGCATATGACGATTTCTGGTACAAAGTCTTTATATCACAGAGGGCGAATCGTTGAAGCGCTTTGGCTATTCTTTTGGCAAGACATCGGTAACATTTCGTAGCTTCTGTAATCCACCGACAAGCTATTGAGGAATTTTGTCCTCATCTGGAATCATCAATGTTAAGTTGTAGCTATTGAGTTGAACGCAAAGGAGTGTACACATGAATGAGTCTATGCTAGCATTAGAGTGAGGATTGCATCAAAAATCGCAAGAAATGTTTGAACTTTGGTTATTCAAGTTGAGTCCAAAGAGAGAATTCGAGTTGACCCTCAGAAGCAAGGAGCAGTAAGCGACCTGTGTGCTGAATTCTGTTTCCACGTATCAGTCATTCCATCTCCCATTCCCGCCATCTACTTGTTCAGTATGTCATGAAAACCTGTAATCATTGTCTATCAGCAGGCGTAACAAATCATGGACTGATCCCCCCCAATTAGATTGGCGCGCTCAATTGCCACGGAATTAAGCGAAACATGAAGTAGAAATTGAGTGAGCAATGTGCTATATTGACTGCTCTAACATCTGGCATTAGGTATGTCTCATAGACACTATCATGAAGCAATGGTTTGAACTTGCTACAGCAACGGAATTTTGCTCGCTCGAATCTCGATCGAGTAGATTGACCGAATTGGGTAAACACTCCTTGGAATGAAGCGTTGATTTGATATCCATGGCTGTGTAATATTTTATATAAGACAAACCTTCTTGCAAGCTGAAAAAATCGTCTTTCAGAGTTCCCATCTGTTTCTTGCTTTCTCGGGCTTTTTGGCAGAGAAGTTTTCAGTTACTATTCTTGTATTGTCATACTCACCAGATTATCCCGCTATTTACATTCATCACCTCTGTCCGGCTATTTTTTGTCTCACTGTCAAAAGCCATTTACTAGCAATCGTGGCGCTAGTCGTTATTCAATATCTAAAACCTGTTAAAGGTACCGCTGGCGGATCGAAGAAATACCCGGTGGCATCGACACCATGGCGACCAGTCTCGCCTTCCGACCCCAATTGGGAGGACGATGGAATCAAGAGACCAGTCTCGCCTGTTCAAAGCGACACGCCTGCTAAGTCTGCCTCTGGCGGATCAAATGCAAACACGGGAGGACGACCAGATTCAATAATAGACCCCGCTTACAAGGGCAATGGGAAAGCACCAGTTCAAGGTCAAAAGACACCAGTTCAATCTCCGGTGCCAGTCTACTCTTCTCCTCCAACTGTTTCGTGTAAGTTGTTATATATGTATACTTCACACTACCTTACTAAAAGCCTTAAGCACTAGTACCACAGGGACAGTCAAATGGCAATAGTGCTTCATATCCTTCTAGGCCTGGTTCTGTTCAATGGCCCTAGCGTAAGTAATTGTGTCCGCAAGATCCATAAAAGCTAGCTAAGAGGAATCTTAAGCACCGTCCGGGCCATTCCAATCAAAAACCCCCATTCAACCGCATAATGACATCAGTCGGTTCTCTGGTTCATCAAGTAAGTGATGGTGTCCGCTGATGTTATAAAAGCTTGCTGACAGATCTCTAGTAGGAGCAAACACAGCCAACTATCAGCCGGCAAAATCTGGAAGTATGTATATGACTTATCCTACTTTACTGAACCACAAAGCGTCTAATAAAAACGCAGTATCAAAAACCACAGGAGCACTGATCGCCGGCGGTACGGTTGCTGCTGGTGGCGCCGTGGCAGCCGGGACATACCTGGGTATAGAAGGAAGCAATAAACAAAGTGGCACCTCTGCCGACCAAGCGCAACCTGGTGCAGAAGCAACACCCACTTCGGGCCAAGAAGCGGAACCTAGTTCTAGTGCAGAAGCAATGCCCATTGCCAACCTACCACCACAACACGAACCCCAAAAGTGCGATGGGTCACACAATCTCCTCGTATCCATAGACAATCCGACTTGCAACATCGACTGGGCCACTGGCATCATAACGGGTTGTAACCAGCAAACTGATGTAGGCATTGTACAACTTGGTGGCAGTAGTCACACCAGCAGGCCTCCTCTCAAATTCACAGGAATTTGTCAAACCGCGAATGGTCTGGCTTCCAGTGGTTCATTCAGCGGCTATGCGAATAGCAATGCGAGTACGATGCCGTTGCCGGTCTCTGGCAATTGGTCGGGGCTTGGGGAGATTCAAGCGAGTTGGCTTCCAGCATATCCTGTCGCTGCACTGAAGACTTCTAGTCCTGAGGTGTTGATATGTACATGTGGGTCCGGTTTCGCTTGGATGTTATTGGTACAGAATTACACATTTTCAGATAGAGGTAATACACTTACCTGCTGGCCAGAGGTATCGTCCTGCTTCTCACGGTTTTGGAGCAATGGGAGAATGCTTGGTCAGAAACGCATTTTGTTCGATCCCCGAGAGGAGCGGGAGGGAGGATTGCAGAGCCGAGAGGCCATATCGATCGTGGTAATGTTGCCGACATCATGAAGATGTTCTTACAGACCAAGAAGTTCTCATTTTCAAAAGAAATGGCTGGTAGTGCTTCTCATCATGTAAATGTATCTCATAATGATCATGTTAATGCTCCACTTCAAATGGTCTCATTAGCATTGGTCATTAATCAATGTCAGTACCCGATGAGATGCCCGATAAAGTACGAGATGGATCGCAACCTAGATTAAGTGCAGAAACCATCCAGAAAATCCCAGTATACTCGTTTGGATATATGCAAATGTCCTGGAAATCCTTGGACTAATCATACTCCTTCGCTCATAACGTTACTTGCCCTCTCCCCAAATGCGTGGAGGGAAAGCGAAAGTAACGTTGTGGACATACAGGTTAGGGGCTGCAACTGGGACAATAAATAAAGAAAACTTGATGAAAGTGCGAAAGCGAGCGTGGGATTTGTCCGTGCTCTCAGCTATCTTACAAGTAACAACTCCATGATCAGGCTCGCAAAGTTCCTGGTAACAAGATTTCAAAATTTGCCAGGAGATTAACAACCTCGACCCTAAGATGAATATATCGCTCGCTGCCAAATCAGTACGGTCTAATATCCCACACGTTACCCTACCCACACCAATCTCCCTTCTCGCCAACCGTCCTATCCTTGCTTCGCGTCTGGCATGTATGTGAATCCTCCTTTCGGGATAGCTGCAGCTCGAGTGTATGTCTTTTTTGAAGGCCCATTTGGTGTTGTAGGATGACCTACGCTGACCATGTGCATATTTCTAGCTTCGACAGTGTTGAATTCCTTTCGACAAGTGTAGCAACCAAATCGCGTATGCTGAGGAGTCGGCCGAGCGAAGTGGTTTTTGGCCTTCATATGCTGCCCAACAGCCTCTTCATCCTTGAAAATGGTGTTACAAGTCCGACATTTGAACTGCTTTGTTTGCTTCTGTTGCTTGATACGGTGCTGTGGTACGTTGGAGATTTGCTTCGCAGTAGCTGGACTCGGAGTGCTAAGAACACGGTAGCCTGTAGAAGGATGGACGCGTGGATCTGTATCCCAGTGTCGCTTTGCAGTCATATGCGCCGAAGTGTTGTTCCAAGAGTCAAACTTGCGATCGCAAATTGGGCTCTGACAGATCCAGTGGAGACATTTCTGCATATGTGCCTCGCATTCCGACCATATCGTGAAGATGGAAGGGCAAGATCCACATCTGTAATGGACTTGGTTCTCTCTCTGTAGCTGTTGTGCAGAGACTTCCTTCTTCCGGCTTTGGTTGGTATTGATGTTGTCATTTTCAGCCGCTTGATGTTGCATGTTCATGTGGTCTTCAGCGAGTATCTTCGAGGTGAATATGGCAGGGCATGATTTGCAAGGCCATACTTTAGGAGGGGCGAGGGTGCTTTGGTGGTCAGATGGAAGTGCGCCTGGCCTCGCCTTTGAGCCCCAATGGTTTCTCGAATTCATATGTGCTAACGCCTTTCTCCACGAATCGAACATTTGATCGCAGCTCTCGCACATCAAGTGACATGCTTGCTCCATATGAGTTTTGCATTGCTTCCACGTCGCGAAGATAAACAAGCAAGCGCCGCACTTGTAGTGAGTGGAATCATCCGTTTGAGAAGAAGAGTCGTTGGCGTTCGCTTGTTGGTCGGCAACCCATTGCTTGGTGAAGGCCACAGCGCTGCGGTCTGATTCTGCAAAGGCGTTGAGCAACGAGGCGGGCACGCTCACTCCTTGCCCTTCGCCAGAGTCGTTAACGGAGGAGATCGCTAGGGTTTCAGGATTCTCATCTAAGAGTGCTGGTGATGCGTTCATAGGGAGGACAAAGCTTGCATACTGGCTATCTGAGCTCATAGAGGAGTTGCTTAAGATGGCGATGGCACGGTTCGGGATTGAGTTTTCGCTACTCACGGCATGATCGAAGTCTTGCATGTGTTTTCGGCATCCTTCTTCGCTATTGAAGACAGCATCGCAGGTATCGCATTCATGTAGCATCTTGATGTAGGCGTATGAGGCTGCTAGAATTTGTTGAAAGGGCGACGAGATTTGGTGGGAAGGTTGGTGGGAGGTGTAGGTTGGATTGTTGTGTGTACCGCAATGGTGGTTCTGTTCCTGTTCTCGTGTTTACATTCAGTTCTGCGGGTGAATGGAGAGGCGGGATTTTTTGACCCTCTGGATTGCGAACCTTGACCTTGAACCCAGATCGAGGGCTCAAGGTTTCTGGCCAGTTTTCTCTTCAAATCGCCCGGAATTCTGCGAGCATCCAATGGCCTTGCATGCTGTGGAGCCGAACGGCAATGTTCGAGAATCCCGCATCCAGTCGGCTTGCGTTTAGTCTGCGGTTCGTGAGTTTGCTGTCTAGTCATTACTGAGGTCTTCAAAGGATTGGTAGTCAAGAATCGCCTGATCGTCTCTCATAACAACAAAGCATCGTGCACAAAGAAAGCTGAACAAGTGGGAGGCCTACTCAAACCACGAGACATAACGAAATCATGTATGAATCCCTTTTTCATTCACAATCAAAGCCCGCAACAATGCCGCTGCAATCAAGGTCCCGTGGTCGCCGCCAGTTTCGCTCAATGCTTTTAAACCCGGGTATCAATAACAACAACGCCCTGCCTTGCATCAATCCAATCTATGTTCGTATTCCCGTCATTCGATCCAGTTTTGATCTTTCATTGTCCCCATTTCTTCGCAACCATACCATCAGGTGGTGATGTTTCGACCTTGCCTTTGCTCACTTCATCCCAATTCGTGCTCAAGACTGTCCCATTACTCTCCTGATAGCTCTTCATCATTGCTTTCTGGGTCTCAGGAGTGGCTCCAGCGAACAGCTTCTTGAAGAAGTAGTTTGCCTCATCTCCGCCGTGATCCTCAAAGTCATCGTCGTCCTCTGCATCAGGGTCATCTGCCTTCTTTGGTTTCTTGGTGATGTCGTCGACGACTTTGTCCCAATTCTTTGGTCCTTTACGAGAAGACGTGGGATACTCAGGAGGCTTATTAGCCAAGATAGCTTTCTTGACAATAGGATCAGAGCTGGTGGTGTTGACAGCTACAGGAGCGCCCGAGCCTTCCAATGACTTCCATTGCTGTCCAGGAATTTTCTTCTTTAGAACTAGTTCAACTCTTGTGGGTGTGATCTTGGATTTAGATGCGGACGGATCGATAGGAGCGAAGAGTGGATCGAGGGAGAAATGATAGTCAGTACCTGCTAGTGTTGGGAACGAGATGCTGATCTGCGATACGTCAGCTTGCTATCAAGTGGATAGTGAGGGCTTCAAGAAGTACTCACCGAATTCTCTTCGATCTCGATCTCAGTCTTGTCCTGTGGTACACCCTTGGCGAGCAGGGTGAAGGTGACGGTCTCGCGATTTTGGTAGAACTCGTGCTTGATCTGGCTGACGGGAGTCTGTATGGGAGCTTTGGGAGTCGCAGCAGGTGCATTTTCTTTCGCTTTCTCTTTCTCTGGCTCGGCCTCCTTCTCTTCATCTGGAATCTCCTTGACCTTGACTACTCGGTTCCCATCGTCTTCCGGTAGCGCCTTCAGCTTGATATCGATTTTGGATTGCCAAATTGGAAGGGTCTTGTTCTTCTCGTCAAGTTTCTTCACAAAAGCAAGAACGAACTCGGCGTCAGCATATTGTCCCATGTTGAATAAAAGAATCGCTCGGCGAAGCTGTGCCTGTCCGATCAATTCTCGCTTTGCACGATCAACAGCTAACCGGACAGCCTTGTTGACATCTTTCATGGCGGCATCGTAATTCGGAGGTGAAGAACGAGAGTAGGCGGCGGATCGCTTCAAGTGGTAGTCAACCGATCGAGGGAAGTTTGCTATAGCAGCAGTGAATTCTTTCACGGCTTCATCGAACTTCTGCTGCTCCAGTGCAGTTTCGCCACGCTTTACGCAGTCACCCATGGTTACTCGATAGATTTCGTGGAGAGTTTGAAGTGGTTGTTCGGTGGATATGCAAGTCGTGAGTGTAGGTAGAAAGCTGGAGTGGAGGAGGCTTGCGGGCCATCTATGGCGCTAAAGTGCAGGGGTGTGGGTCACTGTGAGCTTCGAAGTTCCGTCACCACAAGCTGCACGCTTTTCAACACTTCACACGTTCACACAGACTTATCATCCTCCGGGCTTTTGTCTTCTTTTTGTGTACTCAGACTCCTTCTTACATTCCAGTTTCATCGTGCTCCATGATGGACTGCTCGCTCAAGCTTCGAGATTGATCGCCTCATGAAGAATATCCAATTGTTCAATGCCCTGGTTAGGACTCATCACATCACATCCAGGAAGAAGGTGGCCCACCTAAAGAAAGCAGCAGACACCCACAATTGCTATGTGCTCTTGAGAAGCGGTGGCTGTCCAGGCGTGATGTACTGTGAGGGTGACGAATCAGGCGTCAAGCAGTGGATTGCAACTCTTCAGGTATGGACCCGGAATCTGCTTCGACAAACAAATGCAGAGGCATCTTGTTGACCTACGCACAGAGTCTTCGTTACAAAGATTACCAACTCGTGGCGAGGCCTGCTCCGATTGAGGACAGGAGTAGTCCAAACCTGGAGTATGGGAAACTGTTTGAGGTTGCAACCGTCAAAGAGTTCAGCAGTCACATGATGGAACGCGGACTTTTACCTTGGTGGAGGAAAGCCATGGGATACCAATGATCGAGACTCCACTATGTACACGCACAAAGACAATCGCTGCCCCCACTGGACCCTGCTCTAATTGTGGATGGGAATGAACTTGTTCTTACGGGCCTGATCTACCCGAATCATTGGCTTTCTTCCTCCTTGACCTTCATGAAGACTTCGAAAAAATCCATTGCATCTTGCGCCCCATCCAGTGGATACTTTCCACTCTGCAACGAAAATTGAGGCACACTGCTGATTCCACTCTCTCTTGCCTCCTGGGCTTCCTTATCTACTAGATCTCCTGCGTCTGCGCTTTCCAACGAGCTCAAAATTTCAATCTTGTCCAACCCTGCTGCCTCGCCCGCATCAATCAAGGTTTGTATATCGGTGATATCTCGTTGTCCTTCGAAATATAGCTTGAACAACTCTTCTGCAACCTTGCATTGCTTTTCCGAGCTCTTTGTTCTTGCCAATTCTAGCAGCTGGTGCGACTGTTTGGTCTTCCCAGTCTTCCCATTCCAATTGAATGTGATTCCTTCGGCGGAACCGATACTATTGAGATGCTTTTGGGCCCTGGCAGTTCGTTCAGGCCCCATTCGACCCAGCATGCGGTCTGTGATGTCAGTCAAGGCTAGATTGAGGAAGCAATGCTTCAAACCATTCATGACCACACTTTCCTCCAATTCTAGCCCGGCCTTCAAATAAAATGGCTTCCATGTAATCTTGAAGATATCTTTCGATCCACCGGGGTATGTCTTCTGGAAGAGGGATATGGCTTTCTGGAGTCGTCGGTAGCCAATATAGCACTGTTTTTTGTTAGGATTCGAGAAATATTGGTTCAGCTTGTCATACCCAAGGACAACTGGTGTCTGATACGATTGTGATATCAAATTGTGTCATTTCTCAAGTGAAATCAGGGTCTCCTGAAGCCGAATCAGTTCCACTTCAGAAGTTGCTTAAATACATCGAATCCATTGCTTGTTGCCTAATATTATTTGATAAAACAATAGATTGTAGAGAGAATCAGATGGTTAAGGCCAAGAAAAACACGTGGCTAGCGGACGAACTTCGGACGACTCCTCCCACAAGACAGACTCGCGATCACTTTGCTCAGCTTCAAGCCCTCACTTTTTACCTCTGAAATTCATCGTAACATATCTGTATGACAAAATCCACCGGGCGACCCCAGTTATCTTTCGATGAGGACATTGCTCCGGAATGGAGCGATCTGATTGCAAGGTATTCGACCATGTGGTGGCAACGACGGAACTCTCATTGGATCCAACCCGCTCAGAAGCGTGGAGCTGACCGAGATGTTGAATAACAAGGCATTAAACGTGGGAACCCGCTGCACAAGACCTAGACTAGGTCACTAGGAGGAAAAGATCTTAGCCTAAATTGTTGCTGTTGTTTTTGAAGTTCTTAGATACATACATAGTAGATACGTCACATTCCGGCCTCTCCGCTTCGTTGGGAAAGCTGCACACAACGACGACGAGGTATAAATGCACAATCTGTCGGGATCTATAGACCAGATCTCTGCAACACCAAAACCTTTACTTTTACTCTGACCATCGAACCATCGTCGGGTTCATATCTGCACCCAGTTAGGTTGCGAAACCCTCGGCTTCAAATCCAGAGTGGAGTGACGGTGGTGTGAGATTTAATACCATCAACATCATCGTGTCGGCAGTTTTTGATAAGAACCCCATCCGCCTGCTCGTTTTTGTTTCCATTCCCAATCACCAACAATCTCCCTCCCTTGCATTGCCTCTTCACCTGAAACTTTGCTTGTTCTCAATCACCCGCCACAGCCTTGCAAAAGCAACCCTGTCGGAGCATCGAATCACGCACTTTCAGCACATCCGGTGCGACACAGAGCACCATCGTAGCCACCATGGCTTCAGAATCAAATGCCAGCAAGCATGACGACAGCAGTCTGTCTCCCTTCGGAATTGCTCGTGGTGCGGTCACAGAACAGCCGCTCACCAAGGAGGAGCTGGTCAAGTACACCAAATATTTCCACGCCACTCTCTATCTTTGTTTGGGCATGATCTACCTCAAGGAAAACCCACTTTTAAGAGAGCCACTTAAAGTCGAGCACTTCAAGCGTCGTCTTCTCGGCCATTGGGGCTCTGATGCCGGTCAGAGTTTCACCTACATCCACTTCAACCGACTTATCAAGAAATATGACTTGGACGCCATCTTCGTTTCCGGTCCAGGCCACGGAGCCCCAGCAGTTTTGTCGAACAGTTATCTGGAAGGTACCTACTCCGAGGTCTATCCAGACATGAGTGAAAGCGTCGAGGGAATGCGCCGATTTTTCAAGCAATTCTCGTTCCCTGGTGGCATTGGTAGTCACGCAACTCCAGAGACTCCTGGTAGTATACACGAAGGTGGAGAACTCGGCTACTCCATCTCCCATGCTTTCGGCACTGTTTTCGACCACCCAAATCTTATCACCGTCACTATGGTTGGAGATGGTGAGGCTGAGACCGGACCATTGGCCACTAGTTGGCACAGCACCAAGTTCCTGAACCCAATCACCGACGGTGCGGTTATTCCAGTTCTACATCTCAACGGATACAAAATCAACAACCCTACTGTCCTCTCTCGTATCTCCCACGAGGAGCTCGAATGCCTTTTCAAAGGTTACGGCTGGACTCCCTACTTCGTCGAAGGCAGTGATCTCGATACCATGCACCAGAAAATGGCAGGGACTCTCGAGAAGTGTGTCACCGAAATCAAAGCATACCAGAAACAAGCCCGTGATTCTGGCAAGCCTTTCCGCCCAAGATGGCCGATGATCGTCTTGCGAACACCCAAAGGCTGGACCGGTCCTCGCAAACTTGATGATCATTTTTTGGAAGGTTTCTGGAGGGCCCATCAAGTTCCAATCACTGATGTCCTGACCAACCCGAAGCATTTGAAGGTTCTAGAGGATTGGATGAAATCTTACAAGCCAGAGGAGCTTTTCACCAAAGACGGAAAACTCGCCCCAGAACTCAAAGAACTGGCACCTACTGGTGTCAGCCGTATGAGCGCCAACCCTGTAGCAAACGGTGGTATTTTGCGCCGCAAATTGAAAATCCCTGACTTCCGGGACTACGCCTACGACATGAAGAAGCCTGGAGCGACGAATGGCCCAAGCATGGAACTGTTCGCCAAATTCCTACGAGACATCATGGCACAGAACATGGAACATTTCCGTGTATTCGGCCCCGACGAGACTGAGTCCAACAAGCTTGGTCAGATCTACGAAGCTGGAAAGAAAGTGTGGATGGGCGATTACTTTGAAGAGGATGCAGATGGTGGAAATCTTGCCCTTGCTGGCCGCGTCATGGAAATTCTCAGCGAACACACAGTTGAGGGCTGGCTGGAAGGATACATTCTCTCTGGACGCCACGGCTTGCTCAACAGCTACGAACCATTCATTCATATCATCGATTCTATGGTCAATCAGCATTGCAAGTGGATCGAAAAGTGCAGCGATGTTGAGTGGCGTGTCCCAGTCGCCTCGTTGAACATTCTACTAACCGCGACTGTCTGGCGACAGGTAAGATATCTCCGTTATCTAAGTTTTTGAGCTCATACTGATCATAAACTAGGACCATAATGGCTTCACGCATCAAGATCCTGGTTTCCTCGATGTTGTTGCCAACAAATCGCCCGAAGTCGTCCGAATTTACCTCCCACCAGATGCCAACTGCTTGCTTTCAGTGACCAACCATTGTCTCCGCAGCGCCAACTACGTCAATGTCATTGTCGCCGACAAGCAGCCTCATCTCCAATATCTCAATATGGAAGATGCTATTGCCCACTGCACCAAGGGTGTAGGAATCTGGGAGTTCGCTTCAAATTGCGCCAATGAGGAACCAGATGTCGTGATGGCGTCCTGCGGTGATGTTCCAACGCAAGAGTCTCTCGCAGCCGTTGCTCTCATCCGCGAGCACCTCCCCCAAGTCAAGATCCGCTTCGTCAATGTTGTTGATCTATTCAAGTTGATTCCGCATTTCGACCATCCTCACGGTCTTAGCGACGACGAGTTCAAGTCTCTTTTCACAGAAGACAAGCCCGTGATCTTCAACTTCCATTCCTACCCATGGTTGATCCACAGATTGACCTACAACCGCAGGGGTACCAAGTGGGTTGTTTCGGGATACCGCGAGAAGGGTAATATCGACACTCCTCTTGAGTTGGCTATCCGAAATGGCGTCGATAGATACAGTTTGGCGATCTCGGCTTTGGACAATATGCCGCAGCTGGGCAACAAGGGTAGCAGCCTCAGGGAGATGTTATTGGATACGCAAATCAAGGCGAAGAACTCGGCTTACTTCGAAGGTGTTGACCCTCAGGAGACTACCGACTGGTCGTGGCCATTTTGAGTAGATTCATTTTAAGACGCGGATAGATTGATTGGCTTTGGGAACATGACTTTCGTCGATATCTATATTATTTTGAAGACGATAAAAAGTATTGATAGATGCTTTTACGATTAAATGTGAACAACATAGTATTAATTACCGATGGCTTAATAAGCTATGTTGACGTTCAGCAGACACTGAATATGATGAATTACTGTTTCAATCTTCAAGACGTATCCGCTCACCAAAATTCAAGATCAAGGTGGTGGGTGTCAAAATTACAATGTTTGCGTTCTATGACTGTGTAATGCTTGGTAGTGCTGAAATTTGGTCCAAGCCAGAGCGACTTTTTCCTATTCTATAAATTTTTCGCCCCGGTTGATCCTGCTTCTCAACGGTTCTAAAATTAACGCCCCTACTAAACAATTTAGTTAACTTAAAGTGATTCCTTCCTGCTTTCGTAAAAAAGTTCATCGAGCCCATCGTTCCTGCTTCTCAACCAAGAACAAAAAATCAGCTGCACATCATGGGTCTCACCTGGCCTACCTCAAGCGAGTATGACCAACTCGAAAGACAGAGCCGTCTTACTCTTCCCTAGAGCTTTTGCAGCACACATACTCTTGAGCTCATCGGCTTCAATGCCGAAGCAGCGAAAGAAGTATTTCAACGCTTCGATACACGAACGGACCCTGAACAGAACCCTATGGATTTAACGGACTACATCGATGGTTTTGTCCAAAAGTACTGCTACCAAGAGGAAAGCGATCGATTGAAGCCTTTTTCTCCCGATGAACCCCGCCAGCTTGTAGAAAAGGTTGGTCTTGCGGAGAAATTTCAGGATGCCTTTACGGATCCTCGTTTTGACAACATCTCTGGAACCCAGACACTGCAATGGTGGATCAAAGACACTTTACATCTCAGATACCTCACACTCTGCCGTCTTATAAAGAGCCGAGATATGCCTTCAGGAATTGTGGAATCCATTTCAGAATTAGCGACGGGCCCTATGAACCCGCCATTGCTAGACAATCACTCCGCATTATATAAAGCAGTGACGGCAGCCGGAATCAACTCTCTTTGGGAAGGCAGAGACTTTGAAATATACCGAGTTGGCCATAATGCTGGCCATTACATGCGGGGTCGAAGATTTTTGCTTTTACCAGTCTGCTTTTTACTGGGTCCAGGAACTAGAAACCGCCGAAGCTTACGAGGCCTGGCTTGCACGAAGATGTCCTTTCTCAGAAATCGTAATTGTTTGCATACCGCTCCCAAATCTAGTCGTGCACATCCTCGAGGGGATGGAATTGCACTACCCGGGACGTTATGGAATGAGCTCGTGTGGCATTGTAAGAAGAGAGTAAGATTGCCAAGAGTGGATTCCTATCTTACCCACCGCGAAGATGGAGGACTCGATGTATTGATTGGGGATATATCCAGGAACATGGCATTTGTGGAAGACGTCGATAGGGTTTCGGTTGATAATGCTTTGATGATTAACGGTCGCAAGGCAAGTCAGTGGATCTTCATGTGTGGCTACGACAGGGCCATTGATGCTCGAATGTCGCCTACAGCGTTACACATCCAACAACGTTGCTGAAGAGCTCGTCAAAGCAGGATCAGCAGGGTTCGGAGCGCGAGATTGATAGGATATGGTGTGATGGCGTTTAGCTCATGAGGTGGTAGGGTCTTTAGTCGAAATCCTGAAAAGATGGAGAGAACTGTCAGCTTTCCCGGCAACCAACTGTTCCTTCCAAAATAATCGAAAGTACCAACACAGCTGGTTCACCATTTCATTTCCGTCCTCTCGAAAAGCCAAAATTGATATAATAACCCCAAACTCCACGTCGACATGGTTAAAATCCTAACAGTTTAGAATGAAATATTGCCTGGAATTACTTACAATTGCTAGATAAAAGCTAGCTTATTCAGTACTGCAATGGACGGGTCGAAGGACTAAATAGACCGACTGTACTCATTCCTTCAGAGCTCATTCCTTATTCAATCTCTGTCAGTGGTAGCAAATAGAAGCACTGCCAATTGGCACTTCCTGTCCGCATTGATGTCATCGCAATTTGAAGTGAAAATGGCGCAAAAAATAAGCCTCACCAAGCTTTCATGCCCAGACCAAGCCTCTCGACATTGAACGTCAACCGTTTTTACAACCTCAAAAAATTATCTTCTTGGTCTAAAGTCACCCCCTCAGCTCTATTCTTCATCCTGACGATGTAATTGAACGACGCCTCGTCTGAGCAGCTCATACGCAGGTTTTCTTCGGCGGTTGGCCCGAAACGTTGCCGCGCAAAGCTATTCGTCACCAGATTTTGTTTGCCCTCGCATCGAGGTTGGGACCTAAGGGAGGCGATGACTAGTATCGTCGGTTTTATTTTCGATGGAAATGCAATGCAGGATTGCGTGGTAAAGTTTGATCGAGTTTCCAAACAGGTCACGGCTTTTGCAGCGGTTCTATCTTCGAATTCCCCGCAAAAACAAGTTTTCTCACAGGTTTTGCCCTGCGCGTGTATCCACTCAGATCTTTGCATGAACGCACATGAGATTGTCTTTAAGGAAGTAGTCCAGGGCTATCTTCCACATCGATTTTAGCCTCGCTGAAATCAGTAATGCTGACCCAGCTATCTGCGTCATCAAATTGGCTGACGCAAATCGGCGCCGATATGGATACCCACCGTGGTAGCATTCGACAGGAAGATGCAAGCAAAACGAAGTGCGACAGACGGATGACAGGTATATTGCATTGCCGGGAATGCTCGCAAACAGCGACACGAAATGCCCGCTTTGAAGGAAACTTTGACGTAGGAGCGGCAGGGTTTACGAGCTCGTTTCATGCCATGGCAGGCAATTGACCACTCAAACTTGCTGCGCGAATTATTAACCTATACAAGCTACGACATAGGCGCAGAATCGTGAATTAAGCTGTCTCCACAAGGCTGTGCAATTGGGCGAACGTGTCCCATGCATCAGCCGCAATCTGCATATGCCCCCTCACCTGCCTTGGAAGGAGCGAATGCCCTTGCGCGCGAGATGGTAGTTGGTATATAGCTGGTCTTCCGCCCCACGAAGCTCTTTTCTCCTTCATTCACTCTAACAATCAATCTTCAATCCACCACCACTTCAAAAAACTTTCACAAGCTTTGACTCGTCTTCCCATCAATGTATGCGCTACGCTCCATCCTACATGCACTCAACTAACAGAGCTATCTAGCAAAATGCCTTCCACCACTTCCAGCATCTCCTCCATCGTCAAGCCAAAGCCCATTGAGCACCCATGCGGTGAATCTTGCGAGTGCTGCGGCATCGGCGAGTCCTGCGGCTGTGTTGTCATGTAAATTCTTCAACAACAAGTCCATTACAAGCGAGTAGGCGGTGAGGAGCGGGGCAGGCGGGAGTTTCTGAACAGCGATACCATCATGAAATCATACATCAAAGCAGTGCAACTTTAGCTCAACAATCAAATTGCTTCACCATCTTATCTTACATCAGTCCGCTTGAATTGAGACCTCGTATTTCCTGCGTACACCTCGGTTTGACACTGGGTCTAGATTCTCCATCACCCAAATTGCCATCCTCCCGGATCGCTAAGTAAATTGCGATGCTTCCTTCTCGTACCTGTAAGATCTGGCCCCCGCATGACCCGGACGGAGCCATTCCGTCACACCAAGCTTTTTCGATCGGCCACTCCCGGCTTGGCGAATTTTCTGACCCCGAGACACGATGGTGACATTTGTCTGACATTTTGACGCTCTTGACCTTTCATCAACATAGTGGCTCATTCAATTCATGTCTGCATCAGTAGTGAGGAAATTACGAAGCTAGCTTCACAATACACCCACCTTGACTGGATATCGATATCGATAAATTCCAAGAAATGGAAAAATAAATGCCACTAGGAATTTTGCGACTTCGATGTCCGCTGAAGCGTGTTGAATTGATTCCGACTTCTCCAGCTGGGGTGGGTACGAGTTGATGAGCATGATGTGGTGCCATGAATGTTTACGTCCATGGCATTCATGACACCACGTCACAGAATATAACCACCAGCAATTTCGCTTTCTATAAATGGACAGGTAGGGCCTTTTACTTTAAAAATTTAAGCTCACGAGGTTGCTTCTCATCACAAAGAATCCCTGGGAAGACACTTACGTATCGCCATTCTCTCTGCCCCAAGGCCAGTTTAAGGGCATTCTGATCCTGAAATTTGAAAGATTGATCTTTTGCTGGCAGGCGTTTGCAATTGGTTTTTTGCTCTTGAATCCTTCTTTTAGAGTTGACCGTTCAAGTCTTGTTCCCAGATCATCCAGTCCAGAAAATGAAATGTATTTCGAGAGTATATAAATGTGTGGCACAGGCGTATAGATGAGAATGGCTGCGTAAATGCAAATCCACCCTCGACAGACTCCAAAAGCAAAATCAGTCCCTAAGGAAGACATCAAACACATCTACAAGCATCCTGACTAACAGCATCGATCAATCCGACAGCATGCCCATTTTCTCCCTCCCAATTCGACCGAAACAGCGCCGATCCCCTAGCTTATCACGTGTCAAAGCTTATCCATCGCATCTGATTGGTTCTCAACAAGATACAACAAATCAAGGAACCAGCTCAGCAATCTCCGTAGGCAGTGATCGTGACAGAGGGGACTGTAACATTGCAACACCTCATCTCCGCTTCCCCAATCCTCCTTCCCCAATATCATCCCAAAGCCGGGGTTTCGGACCCTCGAATCGTTTGTACAGATGGAAATGCTACGTCAGGGGCTCCAAGCTCCTTTGATTGCTGCTCGTATCGATTGGGCTGGTGAGGCTATAACAACAACGTATTCCGATGTGTCGACATGGAATCTGTACGAGGAGTTTATCATGTTTTTGAGACACGGGATTAATCGTTTGTTTGCCCTTTTTGGGGTGTTTTGTGTTTTTTCTTGTGCGCAGGATACGCGCTGCACAACTAGTATTACCAAGGTTGGAGTTCCGTTGACTGGATCTGGAGTGCAGTTGGAGAAGTTCTCGTATTGTGGTGGTGTGTTGGATGTTACTGCTTATATTGAGGTAAGCTGATGAGTTACTGTGCCTCCTTATCCTTCTTTCTGCAAGTCATGCTCCATGATCTACAAGTCCTTGTTTGATCTTTTCATCCTCCTTTTAAATGACTGGATGAGTCTGAACTGAGAAAATCGTTTCTGATCATCGCTCAGAACGTGGACTATGACAAAATTGTCACTCTCTACTACACAGATGGTTCCAACAAATCAACACCTCTAAGCTCCATCACATTATCGTACAACTACGATGTCGACGGCAGTAACGGACAATGGCAATACTGGACCTCAAGCACCCCGGTCTACATCGACGGCATTACCGAACTCCTGAACATAACCTACCAAGCAACAGATATCAACAAGGTCTACTCACAACAACTCAGCATCCCCGTAATCGCAACAGGAGAAACAGCCCCTGCCCCACAGGCAGCTCCTGTTCCATACGCGACTCCGAATGGTTTCTCAGATGATATCACATCCTGGCTCGCGATTGGAGATACTACCCAACTGGCCACTTGCAAATCGAGAATGTTTGATAATATCAACAGCGCTGGTGCTGCGAATGGAACAGTTGTAGCTTCGACATCGACTGCTGATCCAGATTATCATTACAACTGGGTACGGGATGCTGCGCTTACCATGGGTGTGGTTGTCGATTTATACACCGCGGCTACAATGCCATCAGCAGATTCATTTTACGAAGAGATTCTGTTCCAGTATGCTCAGGCAAGAGCGCATGAGCAGCAGATAGGTGGCCTAGGTGAGCCGAAGTTCTGGATAAACAACACCCTTTTCACAGGGCCATGGGGAAGGCCACAGGTACCTTTCCCTTCTTTCATAAGGATCATTCAAATTGTGCTGACTTGTGTATTAGAACGACGGTCCAGCAGAATCAGCCGCAGCTCTCATCGACTTTGCAAACGCATACCTCGCCAAGAATGGCTCCATCGATACCGTCAGGAGAGAGGTTTACGATTCCACAACCTACCCTAATTTAGCTCCCGTGAAGAGGGATCTCCTCTACGTAGCTGCGAATTGGTCCTTGGAATCCTTCGATCTATGGGAGGAAGAATCTTCCTACCATTTCTTCAACAGTCTCGTCTCCCACCGAGCCTTGGTCATCGGCTCAGCTTTTGCGGCAAAATTGAATGATTCTGATACAGCCTCTACTCTTTCGACGGCAGCTGATGCTGTGGTTGCAGGCATGGGTCGATTCTGGGATGACAATCGACAATTGATCTTGTACGAGTATGGACCTGTTCTCAAAAACAAGACAAGCTTCAAGGATATTGCTGTTATCCTTGGTGTATTGCATGGTTACGCGGACGATGATATTTTCTCGTACACGAACGATCAGGTATTGGTCACCGCGTATCAGGTTGCGACGAGCTTTCTCAGTGTCTACCCCATAGCGAAGGTGACTATTGATTCTAGTGGTGGTGTCCTAGGAATCCCTGTCGGGTGAGCAAATTAGTCCCTCTTTCCGAATATAGAACTGATAAAAAGCAGACGCTACCCAGAAGACATCTACACAGGCACCGGCACAGCACCAGAAGGCGGCAACCCTTGGTTCCTAGCCACAGCAACCATGGCAGAGCTCCTCTACAAAGCATCTTTCGAGTTCAACACAATCGGCGAGATTGTCGTCACAAACACATCTCTCCCCTTTTGGGCCTATTTTGCTCCCAGCGCCGCACTGGCAGCTGGCCACAACTATCCTAGCAATAGTTCTCCATTCATGGCCGCCATTGGAGCACTAGAGGGCTGGGCAGATGCTTTCATGCGACGCGTCAAGTTCCATAAGCCCGCTGATGGACGATTCGCAGAGGAATATGATCGTGTGAATGGAAAAGTGAGAGGAGCTGCCGATCTGACTTGGAGTTATGCTTCTATCATTACGGCGTCGATGGCAAGGGCGAAATTGATGAATGATACAAGTTATGCGACCGATTTGGCGGATTTGGGGTTTGTTTGATTGATGGTGTTGAAGGATTGGAATGGAAGATAATCGATACCGCATATACTAGACATGGGTAAATTGGCAGGAATAGAACTATGGAAGGACGGTCATGGAGTTTCGAAAGGATAGGAGTTCAAGGTTGAGTGCTACAGCAGTTAGGCTTACATAGAGTTTCATGATTGGAGGCGAAGCACCCGAATTTGAACCACTATATTTCATATCACCTGCCACATGTGACGCGAGTCTTGCCTCCACTGACAGAGTCGTTCCTGAACAGAGGGGCTGGCGCGATTAAAGGAGTAGACTCAAGGGTCTCATTGCCAATGTGATCAGCCCTTTGGTAGTCGGGGCTCAGTGTTCATCACTACCATTTTGTCCATTTCAACCCCAGCATTTAATCTGGATTTTTGATCCTGACACGATCAAGCCTCAGGGCTCGTTCACATGGGAATCCCGCTTGACAATATCAACCCTGATAGACGTTATTGTCACGGCGAGCGAATTACGCCGATGCTTTGGTGAACCAGCTGAGCCTCCTCCTGCTACTTGCCAGGACAGCAAGGTCTTTCAGATCCCAATTGCTTCTGTGGTATGGATGTGGGTGATTGTAGGTGGAGGATGTGAGATAGGTGGCTGCGAAGGGCGTGCTCGTTTCGGTGGCATTGTTGCCGACCATTTGTTGCTATGGGTTGCCGATTGCCCCAGGGCAGATTTGGGGGATATCGTCCTCTTTTGGTGGCGCTCGAGCGCATTGGTGTGAATCGAATGAGTGCTTTGATAGCCACTATAGAATTCTCCCCAAAGCTCGTTCGTGGGATTTCTGGCGATTCCAGACCTTCAAAATCTTATGAAGCCATGGCGAGCCGGTGTCGTCCCGCTGACTGGGACTATCCACTTGGTATACATGCCCTGTTGGTGTATACTTGTGAAGAAGAAGGTGAGGAGAATACTAAGATCGAATTTCCGATTTCGGCGACGCGTGGAAAGTCACACAGAGACGCGGTTTCATTGACGTCGACGACCTGCTCTATTCCATCTCATTCTTTTCATTCGCATTTCATTCTGTCCCTCGTAGCAAGATGGCTTACTAGTCCACATCTTCTTCTCATGAGAAGATCCATCCTTTGAATTCGTTTTGAATTGACTTCCATCATCCATGGTAGAATGGACACTGCCCTGCGAGAAGATACCAATTGGTCCTCGTTCTATTTGAACGACCAGCCTAGTGGAGTAGTACGAGGTCTACTCTCCTGCAGCTGTCGCTCTTGAAAGTGGTCGCGCAACGACACATCCTGAGAAGTCCTCACGATCACGGTGTGATACAGGTTATATCCTCTTAAGCATTTCAACCTGGAATAGACAGGTTTATAGTCCCTAATAGCCTCACGCGACCGACCCTGTAGGGAACGTCATCCAACACAGACAAAGGAGTGACTCAATGATCTCGTTCAATTTAGACGAGATACTCTCGCGTTACATGGCAATGTAGAATCCCATCATAACTGAGAAAAGAAGAAACTAAAAACGCCACGCATAATTAGAACCTCAACATACTCTCCAATTCGGGGATGCTTGCTTGCGATTGATATCGAGGAAATCTCATTCATTTGAATTGGTGCCGCCGCGCCTTCGCCCTGCCGGCGATCTTACTCATTTCGGGCGGGCCATGTCTGATAAGCAAGCCAACCTCAAGCTTGAATTCTTGGTACTTTCAGAACTCTCTGTCAACATCAACCAATATTTACCAATATTCGATAATCCTTTCTCGGGATCAAGATGGGAGACCTCAAAACAGACCGTCCAGTGCTTCAAGTCGACGAATTAATGATCGAACAAGTTCATTCGGCCTACAAAAATGGAACATACACAGCAAAAGATCTAGCAGAGGCATACTTTGCACGGATCAATGCTCTCGATCAGGCCGGCCCTAAATTAAATGCAATCACTGTGGTGTCCAAGACCGCTCTCGCTGAGGCAGATGCTCTTGATCAATATCTCAAGTCAAACTCGAAATTTATCGGCCCCTTGCATGGAATTCCAATCATTGTGAAAGATCAATGCGATACAATAGGATTGGAGACCACTTACGGGAATTTGCGTTGCAAACATGTCCCTACCGAAGATGCGACGCTGGTGAAAAGGCTCAAGGATGCAGGTGCTATTGTTCTAGCCAAGAGCACCATGCCAGGTAGAATTGATATATTCGACTATGTGATCACATAGAAGCTAACAATCTGATTAGATTTCGCTGCTTCTTTTAACTCGTGTTCTTCTGTAACTGGAGAGACGCTCAATCCTTACAACACGTTGAGAGAAACCGGAGGATCAAGCGCGGGAAGTGGAGCGGCGATTGCAGCAAACTATGGTCTCATTGGCGTGGGCGAAGACACAGGCGGATCAATTCGAGTTCCTGCTTCCTTTTGCAACTTGGTTGGTCTTCGTCCAACAGTCGGGATGGTCTCCAGAGCCGGGCTTTCACCTCTTGTTAAGACACACGATACGCCAGGGCCGATGACTCGAACAGTAAAAGACGCTGCTCTTATGCTTGATGTACTTGTTGGTTTTGATGAGAAAGATCTCTACACCACCGCTGTAGCAATCGCCGGACCACCAAAAGGAGGAAGCTACGCCTCAAATCTCACCGAGAAAACGCTAGCCGGCGCAAGAATTGGCGTTCTCAAATCCGCGTTCGGCGACGACAACGATCCGGAATGCAGCGCTGTGAACAAGACGGTCAGATCTGCACTTGCGAAATTTACCAATGGAACAACATTGGTAGAGATCGACGAAATACCAAATCTAAAGCACTACATCGGTTTCACATCAACATACAAATCCCGTTCCCATTTTGATATCGACAATTTCCTCAAAGCACACTCGCAGCTTAATCTCACTTTGGATGAACTCTATGAATCGAAATCATTCCATCAGAGTCTATCTCTTTGGCAAGAAATTGCGAGCGCAAAATCGAAAAAACACCCGTACGATGATCCCGACTACGCTGGCCGTCTCGACCAACGCGAGGAGTTCCAACGAATTGTCATTGGAATTATGGCTAAGCACAATCTAGACGCTTTGGCTTACCCAAGTGTACGAATCCCTCCTCCCACCGTTGAAGATGTGGTTGGTCCGAGGTTCACTGAAGATTTTCCTACGAACACGGTCATTGGGAGTCAGTTGAAAATGCCTGCTATTTCGGTTCCAGTTGGATTCACGGAGGAGGTAGAGCCGCATGGCGGATTGCCTGTTGGACTGGAGTTGCTTGGAATGCCTTATCGGGAGCAGCTGTTGCTTGAGTTGGCTTATGGTGTGGAGTGTTTGACAAAGGCGAGGAGGGCGCCTGTATTCTAGTTGTCAAAATTCATCCATATGTATTACGATTTCCAAGCTGGCAGCTGTCATTCGAAGGAAATGCAAGTTAGATGTTTCCGGTCTTTAAGTAGAAATTCTCATCCGTGTTACCAAATATAAGAGTTCCTCAGATCTTTTACTTTGCTCTCACAGAAGTTTATTGAAGTTGCACAATAAGATTGGAATATTGGCCAAAAGCAAGAGAACCAATGCTTTTCTTATTAAAGCTTAATGCTTAAGATAGGTAATTGAAAAAACTCTAGACCCTCGAATAATAGGAAAAGATAATGGATAAAAAAGATAAAAAAGATTGTAGAATTTCTCTCCCGCCGGGACTATACAGTGTTAGTCCTCATGTACAGAGTGTGTACGGGATAATTGTGGAATCTTACATCGAACCCGGGCTATATTTCGTTAGCTAGAACTCAGGAGTTGAGGTTTAGAATGGAAACGTACCCGTCCGCGTAGATGTCTGATGACAAGCGGAAATCATAACCACTAGACTACGGAAGATGGGCAAGCTGAGCTTGTCGTAGTCGAGAACTTGGCAGAATTTCCGAGTCTAATTGTAAATATCCCTGGTTCAAACGGCTTGAGGCTGGCATTAATTTTTGCATGTGTGCAGATGATTGCGAAGCGAGCTCGGCCTTAGAGATCTGTCATCATATTCATCACGTTATACTTATTACCATAAAAATACATTGCATGAATATTCTATAAAGCTTCAAAGTCCTTATGTTCCCATCTTCTCATCCCCCCTCCCTCCCGGTCTTCTAGTAACCTCTAATGCTAAAACATCAACGAAAACGCCAGATCTTCGAATCATGTGTCTTCGATTTGCTTAGCACTGCCACGATACAGGAACGAAGCGACACCAGTGATCATAGTGGCAATAATCGCATATCACGATGCTATCTCCAAAGAGGCATTCCGTTGCTTCCGTACCACCCGGGTTGATGGCTGTTTAATGGGCCGGCAAAGATCGACCAATTTTTATGCGCATGATGCCTTGAGCCTCAACGCTATCATGCATAGCGGTCAGGTGTGGCACACAATATGCCCACGATGTGCTCCAATTCGAGGTTGCACCTCTTCCAAATGTGCTTTGATCTATCAAATCTTGTGTTGGTGCTGACGAAGGCGAAATTTCGATCCCAAGAAACTGAACAGAAATCCTGTAGTCTTTCTTGGTATTGCTAATAATAGCCCCGCTAATGGCGCTCCGGAGAGATCTTCTTCAATGGAACGTGGCGAATGTCACTTCGTGTAAGGCGACACATGAGATCTGGGCACGATCTTACGGAATGTATACCGACGTTTGAGATGGTGTGACCTCATACCTCGTGGAATGGAGTATTCTCATACCTCTACCGCAACCAGAGTATTCAACCACGAGATCTAGCAATATATAATCGGTATCTCCATCTTATTCCAATCCGTCTTTAACCATTATTACATTTCCTACACAGAAACCCCAAGATATATTTCAGAGAAACATCATAGTACCCAACAGACAATATGAAGTTCTCAACCAACCTACTCGCCTTAACAGCAACTCTCACATCCGCTCTCCCTTCCCCACAATCAACAGGACCACCTATACCTCCAGCAGATACGACATACTACTACTTCCATACAAGCATTCTACCTGACCAAGGGAACAAGACCAAATATGACAACTTATACATGGTTGCCTACCACACTGGAGCTGGTCTCTCAGACGCGACATTCCAATCCGAACCACTAAACTCACACCGAGGTTGGTTCAATGGCACACAGCTAAGATGGTTCGAGCCCACGACAGCAAGTGATGTTATCTTTGGTGTTGCATGGGGCCAGGGCACGAATTATGATCTTTGGTTTCCTGTGAGTAGTCTCTGTAACCTCTCAAACGATCTTTCCAACTGATCATCTCTAGGTTGGAATTAATGGAGGCTACGGAACTGGAGACTTCGAGCTAGACAGCAGCATGAATCTCATCACCACCAAGGCAAACACGATCGGAGGCTGGATAGTTTGTGATTGGGCTCATGCCGTGCCACAACTTTTCAATATCGTTAACTATTCAGCAAATGTTACGATTCCAGATACTTGTGCGAGGGTGAATTTGGTTGCTGAGGTGGCGCCTCCATTGGCTACGAGCACTTCTTCTGGGTCGGCTTCTACTTCTACCGCCTCTGGTTCTGCTTGAGTCATTCTTGATTGTTGTAAGGATGCTGATGGAGATGGTCTAATACAAGAAATGAGTTTATGATTGAAACCAGCATAGCAATGGATTTAGATCTTTTCACGTATTTCTCCCAACCGTTCAGGTCGACCTTCAGAGGCGCGGTTCTTATCGTATGGTAAGTACAGAAAAAAGCCAAACGCCTTTTGTTCCATTTTTATTGACAAGGAATATAAGCTCAATGTCATAATTGCCATGATGGTGAGAAGAGTAGTAAGGGAAACATCGATAATGGAATTGTGCAAAGATGTTATTACGTTTTCTATTCCTTTGAACGAAATGGTATCACGCTCCTCCGTGAGTATGAGCCAGGAATACAACGTAGGATACCTCAAGATCAACTGCGTGGAAAACATGGTAATTGCAACAACATCAAAGCTCGATGGACTAGCCTAAGGAGCTACTAAACTTTAAGCTCCATACTATAAAACAATGCTGATCCATAATATCGTCTATTGCGTCACTCGGTTGTACATCGGCGTATGAAACCAAGGTTGACATTATCAGCCCTTTAGAGGCATCACGTCATTGAGACCAGATTTTACAGGTGACGTTTGGTGGCTCTTCAAAGAAAACACTCCATTTAATAGTGAACTTAGAGACCTTCAGAAATTTCCCACTACTTTAGCGCGAACACGAATTAATCCCGCTTTTTGGATTGCCGACGAGCGTGAGAGGGAGGGAGGAGGAGGAGGCGGATAAGGAAATTTCGATGCATAGGCACCTCTAGAGATCCTCCTTCTCAATCAATTTCTACCAGAGACCATACTCGTGGCTATCGGTCTTTCCCCATCAACGTAGTCGTGAAGGGTATTGGAAATTGGAAATAAAGAGCATCCCATTATATTCAGTAGCTCCGCTATCCATGACACCGATGTATCGAAGCCGACCCAATGACTGCCGGACCGATGATTGGGTTTATGATTCCGAACGACGCAGCAGCTGTGAATTATATTCCAATTCATGGGTGGTCAATTAAGCCGACGTACAACCGAAGACGCAGAGTAAACATGACCATCACTGATCAGCGCTGTGAACAGCTTTAAGTAACTTCCTCCGTCCGCGATTCCACTCCCCTCACCTATCCAAACTCAACTTCATTAACTCATCTCTCGTCAATAGCTCAAATCTTTTTTCATACCCTCCCTCTCAAAATGCCAACATATCGAAACGGAGATACGGTCGAATATAAAGGGGTACGCATATACCTCAAGTGACCTCAGTGACCATGTAGCTAATCGGACTTATGTAAAGGGGGAAGAGCGTAACTCCACTGGTGAAATTGTAGAAGTGGTACCTAACGAGTCGTCTGACAACGAGACCGAGTATAAGGTAAAAGTTTCAATATACAACAGTTTTGCTACGGATCCCTTACTCTGAGCAGATCAGGAACGATAATACAGGCAAAGAGGAAAGTGTATACGAGAAGAATGTTATTGGTAACGCTTGAAGGAATGGGGGCTCTTCATTTGCGCTGATGGAGATGAGAAAATGTCACCGTAGACGAATCAATCTTTTGCATTACCTTCTTCTATTGGAAATATTTGTACTTCACGCCCATCATCTTGCATTTTATCAACTCGCTTTTTTTACCAATTGCAATGGTGAGTCCATATCCTGTCCTCAATAATGCAACAGTGATCAGATGTATACTTGCCATTAATTGCGACTGAAACGCGGTATCAATGATATGATGATCAAGTGCAAGGTGTAAATACATTGTTCAAATTTCCCTCAAAACACCAACTACACATCTAATCCTACGAACGATAAAAAGTGTGATGCAAAATCCACTGGGAAAGTCGTGAACATGGAGTTTTCAGATTAGCCTGGGCGGGACGTCGAGTATGTCTGGTAAGTATATCATGCGAACACTCCGCTAGACACGGAGATGGGGAGCTAGGGGAGCTGATTCAAATACCGGTTTCGAATGACAAGGCGGGGAAACCTGAGTCTGTGATGGAGAATAGTGTTATTTGGGGTTGGGGAAGCTTGACATACCGTTGAATATTTTTCTCTCACCAACCTATCCTCACAGCAGACACTCCACGGTTTGGAACTAAAGCCAAATAGCTGCCAACTACTGCTGAATTCTGCAAATCCACGGAAAGTCGCAATCAAGTCCAGAAATCACGCATGTTTTGCGCACATGGCGGTTTGCGGAGGCGGGATTCTCTTATCTGCATTGTTTTTTTTCATCTCCCCAGCGGTTTAATCTGTCCACACCCCAAACAGAGAAGGAGCATGGGACCAGTGGTCGTAGGCTAGACCCATTCGACATCTTAATGTGCAGCCAATGCACCTAAGCCACCGCCAATTTGTAGTTTTGAAATAGGTTATACCGGAAGATTCGCATCTTGCGAGCTGTTAGACTTCCTATTTTGAAATACCAGAGCTTCCTTTGATGAGCTAGAATCATGGACATCATATTCCTAAACAGATTTGATACCCAAGTCTGAGATCAAGAAAAGGGAACTATAGGGAACAAGCAATCCGCCTTCACGAAGCGACGTGGGACGTCCGCATTTACAATTATCTGCTGCATCGAACTATAGGCGGAAGAACACAGATCTGTGAAGATTTTGAGCTACAATCTTAACAACTTGCTTCACTAATCATGAAACGTGTGGGGTTTTGTTTTGTACATGCGCATTGCTATGAGAGGCAGCATATCGTATCTATCGTCAGGTCAGCCATTCTCTCTCAAAGACCCTCGTTCGAGAAATCGAATACACTCTTTCACCTTCTTTATGAGATTTGCAGCGTTCTTTGCCCTCTTAGCCTTGACGTTAGTCCATACTCTCTAACTCCTTGCACTCAACCAATGGCGATTAATCGACCCTAGCCCTTCCGTTCTTGCCTACCCGACTGAGGCATCTACCGATGCTGTCAGTATTGCTGACGAGACCCTCGCCGTCGAGAACGTTGATCATGATGAGCCTAAAAAAACCACCCCAAAGAAACCTAAGACCGTCAAACCAACGACACTCAAATATCCTGAGCTTTCAGGCCTGAAACTTCAACAGGGAGTAAAGCTCCCATAAGGGGTTAAGTTGCCACGGATATATGCTGCTTTGAGTTGTTGTAGACGTAGTGCTGATGAAATCCTATCTCCAGGGCTACAAGCTTCCTAAAGTTCCAACCCATCTTGATATCCTCCAGGAAAATGAAGTGGTCTAGACTGCTGAAGCTGAGAAAGGGCCAACCGACACTTGGGAGGAATCGTGGAGGATAGGGGAGCGGCACAAGAATTCCGGTGAAGGAGTGTTCGTTGTGATGGGTTTTGAAGATATTTAGACAGTTTTAGTTAGCAAAGGAACTATCTTGAAGACCGATCCCTCTCCGCATCTCTCCTGGCTACATGGTGTTCATGTGCCTGGAATATGGTGATAAAGGCGACTAGCCAAACCGCTGATGAGGATACTTAAAGCTTCAAGCACTGTCAAGACCCGAAAACAGAACAGCTGAAGAAGGCTAGAACTGTGGAACCTCTAAACAAATACAGTCAGGAAATAAGCAGGCTCTCGGTCGGAAGCTGCGTTGCACACATGGCGTGGCATTGAGCACGCTCGGAAATCCTTGTCCTGTACTCTGCATTGTTGAGCTATTTTCCTACCGCTCCAGCTATACGATTTTTCTGATTGTTCCATCAGTGGGCCACTCATACGGTGCCTTTCAATGCCCTTATAGATGGCAATAGGACGATCATGTAGTATGAAATGAGGAGAATGAAGAGTAAGAAATTAAGCGTAAAGCAGCCGGATAACAGATCAACGGGGACTTGTTTACGGCAATCCGTCAGCAATGACACCCCGAGTGACCATATGCTACTGCTCGCCATGTTCTCGCTCATGAAGAGATGGAGTCAATCGAGTCTACAAGCCGTCCCGCTCCATTCAAGCCTTCGACGACTCACCGCACAAACTCCCTAGGCTGGGCGAAGTCTGATTGCCACACCTGTCAATCCACCTCTCGATTCTGCGATAGAAGGAGGCCTCGATGCCAACCATGTACGGACCAAGGAATAATATGCGGTGGATATATACAACAACTGCAATGGCAAGATTCGAGGCAGAAGAAGACTCGTCCTAAAAAGAGAGCTGGAAGCACAGCGGCTGTTTGTGCCGGACTCGATGGAGTTTCTAGAACAAAGACGGGATATGCGTTTGTGCAAGAGGATGGCAAGAACACAAGGAGACGCATGCATTTGTCCAAGGTTTCAGAGCCTTTCGAACAGGACGCGGTGGTAGAATCAAGGCTGAAAAGACGACAATGCCAGTCTGAGGATAGCCCCCTTCCCATCCTTTATACGCGTCAACCAGAGTACGTCCAGTTCTCATCTTCCGTTTCAGAGCAGCTCGACTTCTTCAGATGGAAATTCAGCCCAATTACTTTGACGTACGGTGTCAAGGCCAATCCATGGCAAGCGTGCCTTACCCAGGTCGATTCAGCGCCTTTCCTAGTAGACGCGATGCGAGCGCTGGCTGTTAGACATCGATCACATCTTGAAGAGACACCGGAAAGCATTTCCGTGCTTGAGCTTAAAGACCGGGCCCTGTCTTGCTTTGCCCAATCCATCGGCACCGTATCACTCGAGGTTGGCATTTCGACATCATTAATCCTCATTGGAATCGAGTACGCCGATTCCGCCCTTGGAAATTGGGTCATTCATCTTCAGGGAGTTTTCACGTTGATTGAAGCTGCCGGAGGCATCCAATGTGGAGACACCAGCAACCATCTGAGAGCTCAATTGGCGCAGTTGATATGGTACGACACTGTCATCTCGTTACTCTCGCGCAGATGCCCCACCTTCCCGCGAGAGTACGCCGAGCGTGTAATTTCATGGAAGAGTGAGTCGCAGTGGAGCATGCTTGCACTCAACGGGTTCCCCGATGCGGCATTTTTGGACATGTACGATATTGCCGAAGCTGCATCTCGCGTGTCCTCTCTCTCAGACGGAGAGGCCACTAGCCTCGAAATGAGGCTCTGGCTTACCAAATTTGAGACCCAGCAAGGATCGTCCGACAAGGAGATCTCCGCGCTCACGGATTGCTGGAGGCTCGCACTGCTCTTGTACTGCACGAGAATATTCCACCAAGGCGAAGCGGTGAAGAGGAAGGCTTACGTACTCGCTGAAGAAATCATGTGGCTTGTTCACCAGATGCCTGGGGATTCCCACATACAGAAACAAGCTCTTTTGCCTCTTTTCCTAGCAGCTTGCGAGATGGAATCATTCCGATTCCGTCAAATCGCTGTCGAATTTCTGGAAAGGTGGAAGAAGAAATCTGGTATTTGGCTCAATCAGACTGCACTTGAACTTTTGAAAAGCGTTTGGGCAGCAATGGACGACAGTCCTGATGAGAACATTTGGTGGGGCGATTTCGTGAATCCCGCGACAGGGTTTGGCTACCTTTTTGGATGATGGATTTGAGGCGTTATGATTCTGTCCAGTGACGTGGTAATCGCCAGTTTTGGCCCACATAATCAACTCCAGAGCCTCCAGAGTCTCAATCTCTAATTCGATAAAGGCAGACGATTTTTATCTCGACATTACCAACTCAATTTAAAGCCAAACTACAGAAACAAGACGTCCCATCCAACCGTGATATTATATTCTCCTGCGGTTGTGTTTTTCGCTTCCGCATCAAGAATATGGAAGCATGGATCCCATCGCACCTTGTTTCCCTTTCACGCCACAGATCACCACATATCTCCATACCCTTCTTCGCCCTGCGCATGTGGTCAATTTATAGCTCACACGACAAGACCTGGAGTACTCACAGGATGCAAAATCAGCATTGGATTCTTCAAATCAACCCACCCTAAAAATGGAGCGCTGTGTCGATATCCCACCCTTTCTTGAAGCCATTTCGGAAGATCCTTGATTTTCTCGATCTCATTGGCCAGGTACTGGTTCTCTTCTTGTCTCATCCAGCCTCTGGTGCTGAACGTGGAAAACACCAGCCTCTCTTCATCCTTAGTTGTGTTGGCACTGCCACCGTGATAGCACCCCGAGAGCATCATGAATCCATCCCCCGGACCAAGCTCCGCATAGAATGCCTGGTCCTCTTGAGGTGGGCCTTCGGAGTAGTCCCACAAGTGACTGCCTGGAATGAAACGAGTTGCACCATTCTGCTTGGTTGTTCTTTTTCCACCAATGAAAAACCCAATTCCAGCATCTCGTCCCATTTCGTGCTCAGCCACGGCAGGATGACAGATATGATGAATCGCATCGTCTCGATGAAGCCCTTGGTTTCGGGCACCTGGGTTGATCGAAAACACGATTGTATTATTCAGCTGCGGGCCAGACACGGATACTTCATTTTTGTCGCCAACCTGTTCGATATCAGCTTTCTCCAGCTTTCTTTATCTTTCTATCGAAGCCAAGCGCCCTTAACATACCCAGTTCGAATTCAGCTTACTCGTCAGGAGGGCGTCGGTAACAGCCAACCAGAGCGGATGTCCAACAATGCGCAATGAAAAAGTCTTGCTCTTGCCAATCAACCCACAGGCGCGACGTGTCTCTGGTGGGAAAATGTTACCTGAGAATTTAGCTGGGCTTGGCCATAACTGAGTTTGATTCTACCATACCTTCCCACGGTTTGTCCTTTTCGAGCCACGGACGAACATCTGCTTCAATTTGATCGAGCTCCGCCCCTGTGAGTAGGTTGCGAACGACAACTCCGCCAGCAATCTTTAAAGCCTCAACCAGCTCACCAGTAGTAGCTGTAGCCGCGTCGAACTCTTTCACTTCCGGCAATGGGGATTTCGGACTTTTGAGGTCCACGTTCGAGTTGGTCATTTTGGAGCTGGGCTTCTCGGCTTCAACTGCGCTGGGGGCCATATTTGTGAAAATTGACGCTGTAAAAAAACACAAAGATGATTGAAGTTGTTGGAATGTCCGTTGAAGCTCTTTTCAAAGACATGAAGACGCATTTTTAAGTCGTCCGATGAACTAATCTCGATTGCCGTTTTGGGAGTCTCATATTAGGAAGGTGAACGGCCAACTGCCATGACAATGACATCGACCAGTTTTAAATTGTGTCCATGATTGGACGTTTGTCAAAATCGAACCTTCGGTTCTGGAATTCTCTAGCGCGCCCAAATAGGAAAGAGAGAATCCCTGCAGGATGGACGTCACATGATTTTAGACAACTCTCCTACCCGTTTGGACTCAATTTGGTTTTCTTTCCTGTTTAGACATTGGTGATGCTTTCATCTGTTTGAGGATAGTGTGATGTTTCACGATATTGAGAGCTTAGCTCTCTTGCCCAATTGGGCTGCATGGAAAGTGTATAGCAGTGCATCCTCTCGCAGTGGCCAAACCAACATAATTCAAGATTGGGGACACTCTCTTGCCCCTTCTAGCGATCTCTAGTCTGGTCTATCACTTACAATTAACGATTCTTTATCTCAATCGCGAGTGTACGGCTGCAGTTGGTTTTGCTTCTGATGCTTGAGCGTCTTTCAGAAAATGTAGATAAATGGTCTTGGAAACGCTGAACAACAGTCATTTCACAGACTTGAATCCGAATTTCTCATACTATCTAATTTCAGCGATATTGCAATGTCGCTAAATCCGAAATCCTTTATGCTAACAGCGAACATGGCTAGCGAGGTCAACCCGGACGATGTCGAGCTCGAGGCGCAAGGCTATACCCGCTCAATGCCACGGCAGTTTGGCACTTTAAGTCTAATGAGCATGAGCTATGCTTTACTAGCTACGTGGAACGGCTACGGAGGCGCCTTCGGTACAGGTTTCACGCAAGCTTCTTCAGCAGGCTCCATCTAGACCTTGTTCATTGCGGGATTCATGACGTTTGTCACTGCCATCGGCATGGCAGAGTTGTCATCGGCATATCCCGTTGCAGGAGCACAGTACTATTGGTCTTTTGTTGTTTCGGCGCCCGAGTGGGCGCCGTTGGCAGCATATATGTGAGTGTCTTAGCATTTGCAGCAACGTGTTCAGTTCGTCCAGCTTTCTTTGTGTAGTGGCTTGCTAATTTCGTGATATATTGTAGTTCCGCATCCATTAGCACATTTGGATGGTGGCTGGGACTAGCGAGCGTTACGAACTTCGTTGCCTCAATCGTTCTTGGCCTTGCTACTTTGTGCTGGGAAGATTATATCATTGAGAGATGGCACATATACCTTGTCTTTGTTTTCATTACCTGGATGGCTGTTGGGTTGAACGTGTTCTGTTCCCAGCTGCTGCCGCTGTGGAACAAATGTATCAGTGAGTTGACTCTGTAGTACGAAAGAGAATTTCGCCTGACCACGTCTACAGTGTATTTCTCTGTCGTCCTTCTCGTTGCATCGATCTCAACTCTACTCGCTTGCGCCTCACCAAATTTTCAGTCGGCACACCGCGTTTTTACAGACACGACAAACTCCACTGGCTGGTCCAATGATGGCCTTGCGTTCTTACTCTGCATTCTCAACAGCCTCTATGGATTTCTAGGCGTTGATTGCGGAGCCCATCTATGCGAAGAGATCCCAAACCCAACGGTCAATGTGCCAAAGGTTATTGTGAGCACATACCTCCCGACTCGTTGTACATCTTGCTTAACACTGCCGCAGATGTATCCAATTGCCATTGGGTTTGTCACAAGTGAATAACTCGCCAGAGTATTTAGTACCCAAACTAATAATTCCAGCTCTTCCATTCGCAATCTCCCTCAGCTTCGTCATTACAGATTTCGAGGCCGTTATGAATACTCGCACCAGCCTTCCTCTCATCGAAGCATATTACCAAGCCACTGGGAGTAAAGCCGCGACCGTAGTGTTGATGGCAAGCTTCGCACTGTGCTTCTTCGGTTGCGCATGTGCAAATATAACAAGCTCTAGTCGACAAATGTGGTCAGCCTCGCGTGACAGTTGTTTCCCGCTCTCCCGATGGTGGAAACAAATTCATCCACGATTCGAGATGCCGATGAATGCAGCATGTGCTTCTGGTACCTTTGTGTCGGTATGATGCCCCATATTGAAAGTGGATAGATAGCACTAATAGTGCGTAGCTTTACGGACTGATTTTTCTTTGATCTTCGGCTGCCTTCTCATCCATGGTGAGTTCTGTGAGTGCTGAAACCAGGATCGCGCTGATGGTTTCCAGGTTGGAGCATGTATCGTCTTCATGACGACCTCCTATGTCATCCCGCAAGGCATTTTGGCATGGCGAGGCCGTGATATTCTGCCAGCCCTTCACATCAATCTCGGAAAGTATGGATTACCCTTCAATATCTTGGCCTGTGCGTGGGTCTTGTTTGTCGATATTCTATATTGCTTTCCCACGGCCTATCCAGTCACTGTGGAGAATATGAATTGGATTAGGTGTGCCATCTCCATCCACTTCTATAACATTGAGAGGAGCATTTCCTGACAGCGTACTAGTGTTGTTATTGTCGGTCTTGGAAGCTTCATCTTGGTTGCTTGGATTGGTGGGCAACGCCATGTTTTCAAGGGACCTTCAATTAACTCTGATCTGCTCAATGAAGCCCGCAATAGAGCACTGAGGGGCGAGGCTCCCATTCCTGTGATCCACGGTTTGGATATCGGAGTGGTAGAGGATGCTTTGTCAGAAAGAATTCCCGACAAGGGCATCAAAAGGGAGTAAGGTTGACTAGAACATGAGGGCAAGGTTAAAAAGAGGTTTCCTTTTTTCTTGTTTAGACATTGGCTGTCTTTTCTGTGGTTTCATCTGGTATATGACTCGACGTCTAGAGCTTAGATCTTGACGAGCTTCACGAAGTGGCTCGCACACTGAATGGAAATCCCTACCAGTAACGTGGCTGATTATCGCTACGTCGCTAAAATTTGTTAGCCTGGGCAGGTCCTGTTGAGTGGTCTGGGAGAATCTGAACGGTTATTGAGGGTTGCGAGGCATCAGGTTGTGAGCCACCAGTCTACGTGGTCCATTTTACTATCGCTGGCAGTTATATACTCTTTCAAATATCCCTTCATATTCATTCAGCTGGTGTGAGGGCACATTGTCGCGTACTGCTTGAGTGAAAAAAATCTTACCTATGCAATCGATCGATTTTTCTTTTTCGCTTGGAACGTTAGGGTACTTCCCCTATTCACTACCGCTCCTTCCTACCTCGTCACTTCCAAAAGATACAAGAGTGACCCAACCGTCTCCGTCAATCTCTATGAAAGCTTCTCCTTTCCTTCATTCTCTTCTTCTTTTCCTCTTCATCATCTTCTTCTTCTTATTCTTCAACAACAAACGATGGTGGAGGCAAAAGTCTAGGCCGCGGCTTGGACTTTGATGGACCTTCAAGTGCTCATTCCGCCCGTCATGCTGCTTTCAGAAAGGGAATAGAATACGAGATCTTACTATGGTGAGCAATCTGAAGGTATGGAAATGCTCCGCTTCGTCGTGTAGCTGTTCACAGTATATCTCGGTACAACGGTGCACTCGTATTCATATAAAGCACTCTCAAAATTTCTAGCGATTTGGAAAATAAGATTGCCAGGAACTTATCGATATCGATCGAATTTAGACTGATATACCAAAATCAGCAGTGTCTCAAGGAACACAACTTCTGTAACACCAAGCCTTAATTGCTCACAGGCATGTCCATAAACGAGACCAAAGGCTGATACCTCGGAACTCCATTATCCCCCGATTCCTTCGCATTATAAATGTTATAAGCAAAAGACGTTCTCTTCAAGTCACGAAGAAAATACGTATACGCCCCATTCGATCCATTCAATCTCAACCCGGTCACATTCGCCACAAACCCATCCCTAGTGATGCCCTGAACCCACGATTGCTGTTGCAGCAGCGCCTGCCCAAGTGCTCCCGATCCTTCGATTCCCGCCACACCTCCTTGATTCGCGAAGGCTGTTGCAAGTGCGTTGAGGTCTGGTTCATGCAGACTTCCCAAGGATGTGCGAAAATGGTGATAAATATCTGTAAAAACGACGCTGGAGAATTCGCCATTGCGGTAGAAGACTAAACCACCACCATGGAATAGGTCGAAGGACCAATCCTGTGATGTTGAGTCGCAGATGGGTATGACGGGGAATTGCATCTCGTGTGCGCAGGTGGCGAGGTCGGACATTGTCATAGGAAATCTTTGTTTGGGATCTGTACAGTTCCAGGTTGCGGTACAGTGGGTTTGTTCTGCGAATCTTTTCTCTGTGGTGTTGTAGAAGGGGTAAGCGGGATCCCAGAATGAGACTTCTTGGTCTTTAATGTCGAATTCTAGGGTGCAATTTTGGTTTGTGCTAGGTGATGGGATGGTTATGGACATGTTGGGAATTACCAACCCCATCTCTTTGCGTATTGTCTCATCAGGTGTGACGGAGAGATTGTAGAGAGGTATTATATTTGAAGAATCAAGATAGATCGTTGTGTTTCTTCGACGAATGTATCGCGGTCTTGTAGGAACGTATTAGCTGTGAAATCGTAAGGATTCGGGTTGACGTTATTCCTACCCTGCTCGCCACTCGTCTGAACCTGGGACCAGCGTGATGTCCTCAAGTCGTTCCATGTTCAACACTTCAATCGCAGCAGACTTGGAACCGTCCAAAGAAACGATCCGGAACCATAAGGGCGCAAGATAGACCGGACCCACAATGTCCAGACCTGGAAAACAATTCAGGCCGCACAGAGTTAAAGTACTGCAAATGTGCCAAGTTGTAGCAATGTTATTTCCTTCCCAGGCCAAATTGCAGTAAGCTGTTCCATTTCCTTGAGCTCTTGTGTACTTTGAGATCTCAGCAGGTGGCTCAATGGTGAAATTGAGGTGGTGTTGCTGAGAGGGGAGGCTTGTGGGGTCATTGTTGTGCCATCCGGCTGAGAAGTTGAGTATTGATACTAACCAATTAATTTGGTTTTCTGGTATCAATGGCAGAGTGGCAAAAGCACTTGTAACCGGGGTAAAGATGGTTGCGAAAGTTTGGATATTTGAAAACCAAAACATGGCTGAGGTAGTGCGATTGCAGCAAGCAATACGAGAATGTTTCTTGATCGTGTTAGTAAGACATCGAAACGCAGGTGTTATGACGATTTAGGTGTCTTAAACTGAATTCTAAGAAGGTTGCTATCATAAGTTATTGATAGAGAAATCGAGGCCATCGAAGGTGGATAGGATGAGGAATCTTTAGATTTGATAGACTCGTATTAATGAGAATCCATGTCCCGCAAGTAAAGAAACTGCGCTCCCAATTATCTATATGTTCTGTGAAGAGTTGTGACAGACTCGTATAGCTAGATTAGTTGGTACTAACGGCCGTTAGGAGTCAAGTAATGCGGTTCACCATCTTGGATCAAGCGGGAATATTTTTATAAAAAGACCAGCTGCAGTATTGGATACGATATAAATCGGTCCTTTCCAATTCCGCATTCCTGACGTTAATGCCAACCAAATCTTCTTTGGTGGGTAATCGAAAGCTCTTCCCACTGCCAGTTTGTAGTAATTCTTGCGGCTCCGACTAAAGATGGCAGTACAGCAAAGAAAGGAAAGTTGAAACCATGATATACCCTCAGTACAGCAAACAGATCAGATACGGAAACTATCTTTTCGAGAAACCGCATGTCATGAATACCCACAGCTGCAGTAATAGCAAGTGTGAAAGATCTTAAAAGAGAGGCCCATAACGGGTCTGTGATATGTACGACTACTGAAGGTGAAAGGCCCGTTGCCAGGTCTGAATGCCGTGTAGCCTCGAATCTGATACAGCGGATCGCTAAGAATGGAGAGTGGCGTTTTGGGGCAGAAGACCGAATGGGTGCTGGGCTCCAAAACCTTACGAACCAAAGTCAGGTTTTCCACTCAGGATAAAGCCTCAAGAAACCTGCCAAATTTGTTACGTCAATTGACAGGAATCTTGCAAGATCCAACTGTCACGTGGTGTTACTCAAACCGCGATTGTCGAGTCCGCACCGCCAATGAGACATGAACTTGAAGATAGGTGATCTACCAATGGCTTAGCGCGCCCAGGCGGTCCTTATTAACCCCATCGATCCTTCCGGTGGATTCCTCTTTCTTATTCCCTCACAGTTCCAAGATGCAAAATTGTCCACAGATACCAAAGGCGAACCGTCCGGCAAGAATTTCACTGTCATCCAATCCAACGATGAATCCAAAGAACAAGATATACAAATCCTGATTGGCTATGGTGTTGTTAAAGAGAATGAGCAGAAGGCGGACCAGGTAAGTCATGTCGAGCCGAGTTTGGACCAGACCCCACTGAGCTCAATACCGACAAGCTGCGAAGCAATCCAAGAACAAGGAGATCAAGACCGTCCAGCCCAAAGAGCCATTCACCCCTCCAGTTGGCGGCTTGCGAGGTACTGAGCTTGAGGTCGAGTTTTGAAACCGGGTCGACAAGGGCAGGTCGTTGACATCAAGCTTTGGAATCGAGGAGGGAGATTGCATCATGAATATTGGGGGCAGAGGCATGTTATACAAAGTTTTTAGGGTATTACTTGCTAATTTGGTTGTTAGACTCTTATGCCGACGATGGCCAGTGCCACACCACTCAAAACGTCGAAAGGCAAGAAAGGAAAGAAAGAACAGGTGAAGCAGTACAATACCATAACTTGCCAAGAGTGCGGAAAGGGCTTGAGGTGTTCCACATTTGAGTGCGACAAAAAGGGCTTCATGGCTCGGCATTGTGCCATCTGCAAGGAAAAGTGCGATGGGTGCAAGACAGACGGTGAAGAGGCCTGCGAGAGACCAAGTGTTGGACGCTGCAGACGCTGCATCTGTGACAACTTACAGTGCAGCCATACACCAGCTGTGGACGTCCAGTGAGAGAAAGTAGACCGCGTGGAGAGATGTTGCAACCGGTGTGCTTAACAGATGCTGGAAGTGGGAAGATGGGGATATCGGCAATGCTGCTCTCCCGGTTTACCTACACAGCTATAGGGATGAATAAAACCAAGAACATAGCCTTTCAATCAACTTCCAAGCCCAACATATCGACCTGTGTACTGACCCAATTCTCCATCATTGCCTGGCTGGTGCTTGGACCTACATCTTTCGGCGCCGTCACACCTCGTTTTTTGACAATCAAGCAGAGGGTGCTTCCATAGATGCTGAAACCATCATACTGTGTTTGAAGTCCAAGCTTTTTCTTGTCATCCTCACCCTCAGCCTCTGAACCTGCGGCGTCATCCACTTCAATGGGTTCATTTTGCGGCTGTTTCCGTCTTCGTCTCTCGGCAGGTGACTTCTGAGTCTGAAAGAAATCCTCGTCTTCTTCTTCAGAAGACGACTGGACAAAGAGGGACTCGTTGGCGTCTTTCGGAGCCTCGGGTATAGCCTCTATGTTTGTATCTTCCTCCTCCTCTTCTTGCACCACCATCTGATTGTCATCATCAACATCGATCGGCTTGTCTGCATTTCCCTTTGCGAGCCAGCCCGTCAATTTGTTGTTATTGCTCTTCAGAGGGGCTTTTTCTGTGAAATTTTTCTGCTTGGAGAGGATGGAATGGCGCGAGGTTTGCGGGGTGAGGAAGATGGCGACCTCAAAATCATCTATTTTGTATTAGCCTGCGCGGTTGGAATAAACCAAATGCCATACCTTTCACCACGGTATCCTTTACTGCGCCTTTCTTGGCCTTCCCCTTCCTCTGCGCCCTCTGATTTTCCTCACGTAGCTTGGGTAGCACATAAGGACGAATGGCCTCGATAATGCGCGGGAGTGCTGGGTCATTCTTGCGTACCAGCCATGATTCAGGTGGGGCTGGACTGTCCAAGTAGATGCGACATTCGAGAACCGAGTATTTCGTGATTCGTAGATATCGTCGTATCGGTGCCATGATCAAGTCTTGTTCGTGATTGTCTCGCACATGAAGCTTTGACAAAATCACGAAATCAGCTGAGGGCGTGTTTGATGAAGTTGAGCTGGCATGGCCATATCTGCCATCAGCTATACACCACCAAATTAATTTCGATCATCCAATCTCCTGATTCAACCCGCTTCATCAAGAATCTGTACCGTGGACCAGGAGAGTCACAAAATAGCACCCATCATCAGCTCATTTCTGCATCTTGAAGCAAAGTTGATTTCATGCATATGCAAACCACGATATGAGGACACTGCACATCTGGGGCGGCCTCGGCACTCTCCCATCGATCGACCCTGAATGCATTGCAACTCTCGGCTACGTGATACACAATGGATCTCTGGACAAATGGAAGATCATCACCGAGCATGACCCATCTTTTAGTCCAAATGGTAAGTAGACGCCTATTCAAATACCCTTGGGCTAACGGCAGGTGCAGGTGAATTTCCAGCTCTCTCCGATGGCGAGCAATGTGTGGCTGGATACCAGGCAATTCTAGATTCGATAGCTGCTTTCAAGACTGCAGAGGAAGCAAATTTTGGAAAGCGAGAGGAAGCAGATTTGATTTCGTAAGTAGTTTTGATCTTCCTTGTTATGAGAGAATTTCTTTTCAATGCTGATTCAAATAGATGGGCATACTTTATCCAACAGCGAGGTCAGGCGTTACTAGATCTCTACCTATACGTCTCTTCAAACAACTACTGGGAAACAATAAGTCCAGCATACACCAAGATTCTCCCCTGGTATGCCAACTATGTCGTTCCACCAGCTCGGCGAAAGGTAGCCAAAGCGCGGACCGCCCATCTTGGTCTTCGCTCGTTGGATCTTGACTCGGCCCAGGACGCTGCAGGAGAGGAGAACAGCACAGCCTTCAAATCAGACTCCTCTGCTCCAAGCTTCGCCACCCAGAATAGCCCCGAACAGATGCTGAATCGACAAAAATCCATGAATTGGCTACGGAGCCAGTCTCACTCGGACACTTTCCGACTTCACCAACTTACCGGCGAGTTCTTTGGGCCTCTCGAAAAGCTCCTCGGGGACCAGAAATTCTTGATGACGAGCGACAACCCAACGAGTCTGGACTACTTAGCTCTCGGGTATTTATCATTGATGTTATATGCACCTGTTCCTCAGCAGTGGCTTGCCGACGCGTTGAAAAATAGATATCCAAAGTTAAAGGCTTACACTGATCGCATGTACAAATACACTTTCCAAAGCGTAGATCTCAAATGGACCGAGCAGCTTTTTTCAGCATCCCCGCCAAGCACGTCTGAGGGCGTCAAATTCATAGGCCAGAGTATCCTGGAGTGGGCCTCACCATGGAAGCAGACCGTCACCGTGGATCCCACGTCTCATACAAAATCCTCGCAATCACCAACTTCGATATCACCACTCTCCAACTTTTCTTTCCAAACACTGGCATGGTCCGCTGCGCTTATCGGAGGCGTAGCATTCGCAGCTATGAAAATTCTAGCTATTGAACCTGAAGACGAGAACAAGTACTCCATTTACGAATCAGATTATCTGCAACCAGCCAGATTATCAGACTTTGGAGAAGCCGGCGCTAGCTTAGCTGTCTTGGGTCAACAGATGGATCTTGAAGCCAGGGAAAGGGAAAGAGTCGGCGGTGCTACAATTATGGAAGTCGATGTGGAGAATGAGAGTGGGGAGGTTGGCAGACAGGTTGGTATGTCAAAGTAGGTCGTGTTCTCCACTTTGGAATCTCAATTAAAAATTCTGCGCGGGCGACATTATCGACATAGGTGCCATTGCATGCACTCAAGACAACAAGCCTGTGTTTCAAACCAGCTTATGGTTTTAACGGATGCAACCACTACCCAACGTTTCAATGCTCACCACTGCATCCTTCACTACTCAGCTCGAGCACGTGATACAGGTGATTGAAAAACAACAGCACAACACAACACAGCAACTCCAGAGTATACTCAATTATCTTCACTAGCGTTTTCAAAGTCGACATCAGATCCCATCCATGTAGTACCATTCGCTCCAGTCCTCTCAAAGCGTGGGCTTCGTCCAACTTCTCGTCTTCGATGCCGTGGTACAGAGTGATGAATTCCTAGCCGCCGGTGTCCTCGTTCAGCAATATGGGTGGTCATGAGTAACAAAGCCTTGTGTGTATAAATGTAAATTTGCTCCGCTAAGCGCGGTTTCGCGATATTGGAACAGGTGCAGAGATGCGCTTCGCAATCGCATCTGGTGTGAAGCATCGAGAGCCTCAACAAGATACAACGCATTTCCTCGCCTAGCTCTATTATTTCTCAGGCGGCTAAATTAATATCACCAAGTAATGTTATTCATCCCCTCCCTCTCATCGGGCCACTGATCCACAAAATCTGTCTCCCCATCGACCAACTTCTGCAGATTCATCTTGGTACTCCACCTAACATTAAACGTGTACGCATTTGTATTCTCCACCTCACCCTCCTCCTGCCCTTCCATATCATGAATATCACTACTCTTACTTGCCTTCCCAGCAGCTCTGTGATGTGCCATATACGACGGCTGTGCCGAGTAGCAATTCCTCACTTTCCTGCCCTCCAAACCGTCACAATATTTTCGTAACATGATGTCAAAAGGATTTTCGAGCGCGCGGAGACCGACATCGAAGAGGATTTGACGAGCAGCACGTTGGGAAACGGCGTAGGCTAAGGTACATACGTTCTCGGCCGTGTGGCTGATTGCTCTGGTGTGATTTGGGTAGGTTCGAAGGATCTCGTCGGTGCCGAAGCCGAGGAATACGTGTTGCTGGGAAGGCGCTGTTTGGTCGTTTATAAGTGCTCGGCCCCGTGGGAGAGTGGGATCTTGTTCTTTTGAGGGGAAGCGAGCACCACAGTGGCCTAGCCAGAGGACGTCCCAGTCGTCGCCATAGGGGCTGAGTTTTGGTGGGGTTGTGGATAGCTTTTGGTCCAGGAGTAACTCAGTCGGATCTGCCGCATCTTCCTTGGGAGTGGGGAAGGTTGGGTCTGCGTATTCTGAGGTGCTGTGTGCGAGTGGTTGGGTTAGGAGATTCACTGCTCCTGCAAACTCGTCGAGTTGTGATTTGACTCGGATGTCCCAGTCAACGTCGTCTTCCATGATAAGTGCTGTTGCCAGGCCTTGATCTACGACTCTGTGGATTGGTGTTAGTGGTTCTCACACATTGTCAAGCTAGGCTCATCAATAGGAGAAAACGTGGCCAAAACGTTCTCCATATACCGGGTCGAACGAGAGCGCAATACATTCGTGGCAATTATTCAAATCATTCTGCCAAAGTTTCATTCCACTCTCGTTTAACGGTGTTATGGCAGGAGCATTTCGGTCTTTATTTCTCCCACTGACGAGCAGATTACATACTGCTGTATTGCATTGAGGTGGGCCCTCCAGCTTCCTCTGTTTCCAAGACTAAAGGCATTCGCGTCTCCAGGAGGTAGAGCCTTATCTGACACATCCTTCCCAGCAACCCCATCAACGAAGAACCCTTTGATACCCGTCACCGCAGATGATAGGATAAAGGCATCGCGATGGTCAGTCCTGCTCGGTAGACTGATCACAAGTATCTTTTGGAACTACACAGTAGGTGTTATTCATTAATGCCGGTGCACGTGCTCAGTATACGTACTCCTAATGTCTGATTATAGACATCCTTCAGCATTCCAATCCCTGAGGATGAAGCAGACGTGACACGCGAGCCAAATTTTGTAGAAAAAGGCGAGTACTGAGAGACGAAGAAGAGGAACGAAAATGTCAAGAATATGGCCAAGATACCCACGAGCTGGGTTCTATAAGGCTGACTGCGTAACACCAACATCGTATACAATGCGGGAAATTCAGAAAGTTTGTACTACGAGGATAATGCGAGATATCAATCCCGCAAGATCTCCTTCCACCATCAGGGGTTCGGCTTGAGAGGCGGGGTCCATCTTGGGTTATGGTGATTGTGATGGACAACGAAAAGACTCGATTCGATATTCTGAGACAATTTTATTGGGTAGAGAGTTAGTGCTGTGTGGTTGAGAAGCGTGAGTGGCTTGATGGGGGAAGCGCACCTGCGGGAGATCCGCGTCTGCCGTTTCTAATGTCAAGGCTTGTTTACGCCACCAGGTTGAACGCGTCACTTTCCCCTTTCTTTTGCGTCTCACGGCACACGACTGTCTTCCTTTCAAATCCTTCAACATCAATCTTTCCTTTCCGTCATCAAATCAATTTCGGTGTTATGTCAAGTTCGATTTGGGATCCAAGCTCAAGGAGGACCCCAGCCAACGATATCTGCGATCTACTTTGCCATCCACTTATCTTCTACCCTACTATCAACAGCACCCCCAAAATTGTGGTTATGGACCACTTCTGGGCCAATCAGAAAACTTTGTCAGGGCGGGAGTGTAGGCATGGGACAAGCGCCAGATCAACCTTGATTGAGTTTTACCTTCTCTTTAGATTTCATTTCCTCTCATTCAATAATCAACCTCTCCTTCTCCTTCTCTTTTCTTTCGCCTTCAATAGTTTCCTTCCTTGAATTCATTCCAAATGCCGCTCTCAAAAAATGTTTCATTGAGATTGTGAGTTCAGTGGCAGCATGCTCGCCGTTCTCAGATTCATTAATTTGTTTACGGTCGTCGAGTTGGAGAAGCTTAGCCAATGATTTCACTTTCGAAAGAGTCCGTGAATTTCTAGTGATGGATATGTGGTTGGATGTGTGGAGTTTTTTCCTGTCTTGGCTGGGTTGTGGGACGGAATTGTGGTTGGTTGGGGAGGTGATTTGATGTACCTGAGGAATGCGAATGGAGCCATTTTGAATGTATTTGTGTGCGAATTGGGGCAGTTCTCGATGGAAGAGAAGTGGAGGATGTTTTCGAGATATAAGTGCGCGATCGAGGTCGCTTTGATATACCTGAGTGGATTCAAGGTCCAATTTGTCGCTTTGGCAAGGCTGAAGATTTGGTTTGGTATTCTTGATTTTGCAAAGGAAATATTTTGGGGTTAGAAAGGCGAATGCAATACAGACAATTGCAAAATGTGATGAAAGGGTATGAAAGTGGCGGACATGTGTATGTAAGTCACCTCTATATGCAAGCATAGCTGAGAGTAATAGCTCAAGTCAAGGCATTCGTAGCCGAAGCAAGAGCCGTCCTTGGGCTATGACACCATCATTTAAGACATTGAGTAACGAGATGCCATTACAGTGTTGTGTTTTAATAGTCCTATCCCAGCAGTGAATAATCACAACCCACCCCAAATCACTCGCCCAAAGGAAAAGGAGAGGTACCGTAGTCCAACATAAAGCCACAAAAATGTATAAAAATGACCTCTGGATCAACCTCATCTGGCTTGTGTCAAACGACACAGGTTAGGCCACTAGGGCAACCAAAACTAATGGTCAACCGCCCTTTTGCCTTTTTGTTTTGTTTGCGAGGTTCGTTCGTGTTGTAGAGAATTGTTGTCGAGAAAACCATGGCTCAAGTCGCGCCGGGTGCCTAACTTGTTTCGGACCATACTCGTGATAGCCAGGAGTATACAGAGACAGAGTCAAATCAATCAATCTCTTCCAAGCAACCTTTGCCATTCGCTCGTTTCTTTTGGCATTTCTCATCACAAGCCTAAGTCGAGCCAAAGACACAAACCAAACAAAATTCGTAATCATAAAATCGTTGTTCATGAGATTGACCCTCTATATATCATTTCCTACTTACATCCCCCTTCCCCCATAATGCGTATCGGCATCTTCCCACTCGTCCTCATCCGGCAGTTTATAAACTTTCTGCGGCGTCGCCTGTCTCGCCCCCCAAAACCTCTTCCGACTCCTCGGCGTCAACGTCTCCATCTCAACATCCTTCTTCCCATCATGCACACTTCCGGCAACCTTACTCTCAGCCGCCCACCTCTTCTCCTGGTCCTTCGCATACTTATTCCTCTGCCAAAAAATGAACAACATTGTTAGTGCTGTGAAGACAGCTGTGCCGCCTATCACGCCTCCTATTACCGCGCCTATAAGTCCTTGTTTGAGGAAGGCGGAGCCGTTGTTGTAGTTGTGGGGAACGGGTATGGTGTTTGGACAGAATGTTGTTGGTATGACGTAGTTGTTCTTCTGGACGGCTTCTGCGAGGTGAAATTGGGAGGTTTCGAAATCGAGCATGAGGTAGACTTGGGTGAGGAAAGCGGTGGAGAGGTAGAATGGTCCGTCGTAGTTGTCATTGTTATTTTCTTGGACAGGTGTTATGTTGGTGACATTTGAGACAACGGTAGGTGGTAAGGTGATTTTGAAGTCGCCGATGTGAATTGTCATGGTACCGTTGAATGGGTTGTCCAGACGGAGAGACTTGTCCGCGTAGTCTGAGGACTTCGCAGAGAGTAGATTGGCAAAGTTTTTGGTAACGGCTGAAGGAAACAGCATGGGAAACTGATCCGTCGTTATGCGCGCAACAAAAGATTTCCCGTTGTCCATTATAGATTTGTTCTTCAAACTCGGATTCCCAGGATCGTCGATGGTGATATCCGTCACGGTCACTGGCAGGTATTCTGAATTCTCCAAATCCATTTTATGTGTGGAGAGAGGATTCTTGAATCGGCCAGCATCATAGCCTCCAAAAACGTTGCTGCCATTTACGACACCTCCTGCTCGATCCATGCCAGCACCAATGTAGAGGGAGTATGTCTTCGCCGCCACAAGACCAAGTTGCGAGAGGCGTTCCAGGATTGTGGACGATGAACCAATACCAACGATACCTGGACTGACGTCTCCAGCGTTGGCAAACTCGACTGGGGCATCGCTTGCGAGAGTTTGAGATGCTGCATCGGTGAGGAAATAATGTGTATAGAGGTGGATATCATCGGTTCCCTTGACACTCCGGCTCGCAATGTCCTGCGAATCCTTGGATGAGTAGCTAGGGTCTACTTTGAATCTATTTTATGTTAGCCAGGAAAACTATTAGTATCACAAGTGGTTCCACATACGAAGTCGACGCGTTATAATCCACGTTTCCACCCGTTGAATCCAAACAGTTGGTTAAGTTACTGCTGGAGCAAAATCCCGCCGACGCAAAGCTCGTCTCATTCCGTCGCAACGATGGCCAGATACTCTGATTCTGAAAAGGATTTCCGACTCCTATGAAAGAGCCATACTGCTCCTCATTTGAGCCATGAACTACTCGCTTGTGTATGTCGACATATATCGGTGCTATGGAGCAATTCGCCGCCAGTATCGACTTCACCAGAGATGCAAAAAGCACTGTTGCGCATAGTCTTGTCATCCTGTCGAGGCGTCCAGCGCGAGGGGAGGCTAATGGTGGAGAAATTCTAATCCAACTCTACTAGTCAAGCGTGTGGAGTAAAAAGATTGTAATCAATGTACAGGTGAGAATTAGGTTCAAAGGTGGAGAGGTTGGCAGTGAGATAGAAGAAAATATTACCCGCAGGCGAAGTGAAACTTGATCTCAGCTTACGAAGAAGATTTGATCTCCCCTTCGTCAGCCCTCAGGCGGCTGGGCTTATTACTCCTCATTTCGAAGATGCAGTTCATACCGCCCGGCCCAGGTGTCCGTCATACGTCGTACGGAGCTACGCGTCAACAAACCTGCTTGCCTGCAAGCGGTGATATAGATAGAAATCTTAGAAGAAAACCCAGGATGAGGGTGTGACAGGCGAGTGCTGCAGCGGACGATCTTCCTATGAACCAGTGAAAATGGTGGGAGGAGTTCTTGGTGTCGCAGAGGTCCCAGGATGGGCCTCGAGGCGCTTGGAAAGTAATTGAACCGCTTTCGTCTTTCGGGGCAAGCGCACGAATAATAAGTGGAGAAAAGGTATATAATTAACAACCGATTCCGATGAAACGGGGTAAAATCGAGTGCCACAGCGTCTGGGCGTAAGCTGCATCTGTAGGGCTATGTTGTGGCAAAAATTTCGACTTTAAGAGGAAAAGATAGCCATTGTATAACCAATTCACGTCCGCCCTCGAGAACCTGAAATTGATACAACACGCCTAACTCAATATCGATATCGATATCGAGTTGAACAGTTAGTTTTTAAAAGTCTACATGGCTTCGCGGCCCAGCAGGCAGGGGTCATCAATCGACGAGCAGATTGCGCAGGTACAATATCAGTTTGGAGTGTTCACTGCTTGCTTTTGATATTCGCGATCAATGTCTATGATCTGCTAGACTTTTCCGCCCAAAATAATTTTCTTGCTCCCAAGATGACACTCTTCTAGATACAGATCTAGACAGATGTTGGACGTGATAGTACTCCCACATGATACTCCTGGCGATGCCGGCCGCTCTCCACGATATGATATGATCGCTGAACCCGTCCCATATAATATAATCATGAATATCCATGCTTCGCTAACGCCCATGCGGCATCAAATCAAAAAGGCGACAAATATTTCATGGACAATCATCCTCTTTGGTACAGCTTCTTCAACAACTCCGTGGATGTGATGCTGATGGTGTTGCTTGTGAACATTCAACGAACTCTGGTTCAAGGTTTCATTCCTCGTCTTCAAGAAGGACCCATCGCTTCTCGTTCGCCTTTGGCCCGACACGGTGTGCGATAGAAACGAGCGTCGCGTTTATATCGTCCTTCTTCATCTTAGGGAACCTGGGGAAAGTTTAGCAAGTTGACTTTCTCATCATGCTCTGAATGAATCCACGTACTTGACTTTGAGGTGCTCAACCATGGCAAGTTTGGTCATGTCGCTGCCTCGAACCTCATTCTTGAAAGCCGGAAGTAATTCTGCAGACACAACGCGTCCAGCCTTTGTCGGTCTGGCAGCCTTTGGAGCCTTGCCATTGAGAGTCATTTGGCCGTTGGTGCCGTTGAGGAATCCAGAGGGACGATCCTGAAGTGGGACACGTGGTGGATTCATCATACCCATGCCTGGGAGGACACTCTTATCTCTCAGAGCCATGGAAGTGACAGAGGTAACTTCTTCTTCCCAATAGGATCGTGTGAACGGATCGATAGTCGGTGGTCGTGGTTCTACAACAAAATTAGAATCGAGTGTCCATGCTGGCTTGATGCAAAAACACTCACCCAACAGCGCACCCATCTTCAGACTGGAGAAGTCGGCGGTTTGGCCACCATCTGCAGCATGCAAGACTCCTGATGCATCTTCCCATTGTAAGCCAGTACAAACAGGTATCAAGTCGTTGCTCATTTGTCCCTTCCGCGCCTGGAGGTAGTCTGGTGGATTTTCATCGTCCAAAAATCCATCGAGATCTTCTTCATCCTCCTCTTCATCTTCATCCCCGTCACTATCCACATCTTCACCGTCTTCGGGCTCCTCCCATTCGGCCTCTGAATCGTAGTCGTAGTCTAATTGAGGCACCAGCTGCTTAAAGGGGTTCCGGGCCAACGAGCGAGCATTTTCGAGCGATTGTGGTTTGGTCCAGGTGCCACAATAAGGCGGTCGGACATCTTGGCCGAAGTGGATGTACTTCATCGTGCAGCTCTGCAATTGATCAAAAGGCTGCTCTTCCGAGCCTGAGGTTAGGTCGATGGGATTCCGGGAAGATCCGTGAATTCGCTGGACGATGCCTTGAACTGGAAGTGGAACATAGCCTCGATTGGTTTTGTAGCATGCGAGTACTTCAGAGTATTGAGTGCTCAAGATGGTGGTTTCTGTGTCGGGAGATGCTGTGAAATAACTGTCCAGGTGTTCATTGACGCGTGCTAACTCATCCTTGAGGGGCAAGAAGCGGTTGTGAGCGGCCATCTTAGCCTGCTTGGGCACGTTGAACGGTAAGAATCTCTGGTTCTTGATCTGTTCGCTCGAGTTAGACATTAAGTTCAGTTTTGGTATATCAGCAAATAAAGATTCTACGGTTTCGCCCGGCTCCAACGATAACGACTTCCTCCTAGCCTCGTCCTTGGTTATGAACTTGGCTGGCGATGGGCTGGCCGGCGCCTTCAAGGTCTTGGTATCACTGAGAGGGGCCGGGGAAGTCGCTTTGGGGGCGTTAAAGAAGGCAGAAAGGCGCATTTGCGACTGAAATGTCTCAGCAAAGGGGACAATGCATGCTGGGGAGGATGATACTCACGCGCTCTTTTCTGAGCTTCTCTTCTTCACGAGCCTTCTTCTTCTCCTCAGCTTCAGCAGCCTTCTTGAGCTTCTCTTCCTCTTTGGCCTTGTTTTCAGCCTCTTTGATCTTTCGCTTCTGCTCCAGCTCGTCGGCCTTCTTACGCTTCTCTTCCTCCTTCTTTGCAGCTGCATCGGCCTTTTCTTTGTCCTTTGCAGCCTTCTCCTTCTCCTTGGCCTCCTTCTTCGCCGCCTTCTCTGCTTGTTCTTGAGCTCGCTCTTGAGGTGTAAGCTTTCGGCGCTTTGGTGGTGGTGCGGCCTGTTGGGTGGTTGTGGGCATGGCCGATGACGCAGGATTTGCTGTTGTTGAGGAGGATGGGGCCACAGGGGCAGTAGACGGTGGCATAGAGACGTCTCTTGAGGACTGATCTATTGGGCTGGAGAGAGGAGAGCTTCCGATTGCGGATATCGTTTTGGTTGGTGTATTTGGCATGTCGGTGTCGACGGGCTCATTGTCAGGAAATGGACGCTTCAGCGAGGGAGTGACCTCTGGGGAGTCTGCCATTGCGGAGGATTGTAGACGCAGTGAACAATTGGGGGGTTTGGCGCAAGAATTGGAAGCAGAGGCTCTATGACAACGTGTGGTGGTGATTGTTGGAGCTGAGGGACGCGGTGAAAGGTGTCGCGTCTTTAGCGCGATTTGTTGATTGACAGGTAAATTCTGCCGTAGATGAAATAAAAAGCTCCGACTCATTGACCAAATTGGGCTAAGACCAAGAACACCCAACAAACCTCCCCACACCCTTCTTCAACAACATCAACCAAGCCTGTTAAGTTCCAGTTCATGTGCCTAGTAGGCGGCCTCGATTGATGGCCTCGTGATACTATCATTCAACCAGGCAGCACCGTGTTGACCAGACGCCAGAGTCTTTGAGCTCGTCCTTTTCATCTCCCCTCTATACTACCGTCTGAAGCAACAATGGATCTCCCACGTGGACCGCGAGACAGGTTTGCTTTATCCTGAATCCTTTGATCTCTGCTCTTCCAGCTTCATTTGTTTCAAGTCTGCTGATGTGCTTGACCAGATCTTGGATCATTAACCGAGTGGAGACCATTTTCGAAGAGCAACTGGATGCCATAACCTCGAAGGATCGCCATCTCTCTGTGACAGTCAGAACAAGAAATCAATCACGCACAGCGGCTCCTGAAAATGATGATGACACTACACCAAGAATGCGCGTCTTTCACTTCCCGGGCAAGCATGAGAAAGAAGCCTGGAGATATAGTCAGCTCGAAATGTTCATAGCTTCTTCTTCTCTCATCTTTAACATTGTGTCAGCTGTTGTCCTTCGCATTCTCGAACTGATCCATGACGCTCTCGTCAATGAAGTAATTATCACCAAGAGGTATGGAGAATGCAGTCACATATCCGCCAGACATGCTGATACTCACCGGTCCAAGAGACATCTATTACAGGGACCCGATACTATTTTCCAAGCAAGCTGTTGTTGACCGCTATGTTGATGACCTGGCATGCACTTTTGGTGTCCCAAGAGCGCTTCTCAACGTGGTAGGAATTAGCTGTTTTGCGGCTTTGTGATTTCTCTGACTATCGAGTTTAGGCGGCCACTGCGAAGGGTCTTGTTGCCGGCGCATTCATCATCACTCGGCAAGATGGGACCAGGATTGAAGGCTGGTCGGAGAGAGAGGTAGGTCACCGGTGCCTTGCGATGTATCACACCTGACCATTCATCAGGGTATGCTCGTGTCTCCGCTGGCGGAAGATGAAACGGTGAACGTCGATAATGTGAAGTGGGTTTTGATTGTTGAAAAAGAGGTATTGTTCACGGGCACATGCGGTCGTTAACGGCACTCACTGACCCAGAAGCAGGCAACTTTTCGCTCTCTGGTCTCGTCCAAATTACAGGCAGCGCTTGCTAATCACGGCATATTAGTTACAGTACGGGTCACGCTCATAGTTGAAGTTTGTGTGCTAAGTATTACAGGCCAAAGGTTACCCAGACATTGCAACCAGATCACTTCTTCGATCTCTAACAACACCATCCCCTCGCAACAACATGAAGCTGTGTCCGATATACGGGCTGATGGACTTCGATCCAGATGGCCTCGATATATTGTCCACATACAAGCACGGCTCCAAAGCATTAGCACACCAAAATCCAGAACTTATTTTGCCTTCAGTTCAATGGATCGGCATGAACAGCTCTCACATAGGCCAGGAGGACGATCTCCACCAAACACAAGGACTACTCAAGCTCTCGTCACGAGATCGACGCAAGGCAACCTCGATGTTGGAGAGGAAGCTTCTTGCCGAAGATGGTGCCGAACCTGAGTGGCGGAGAGAGTTACATGTTATGCTCATGTTGAACGTCAAAGCTGAGATCCAGCTCCTAGAAGCTCGACCGGGTGGTTTGGTGACCTATCTGAGTGATCTTGGAATCAATTGAAGCTCGGCATATTGTGAGATATTAATGCATTGAGTGGAGATCTAGGTCTTGCAATATACACACCATTCAAAACTCAACGGCCATACGCACCTTTAGTAGATCTCCCTTCACAATCATATCTTTCTTTCTCTCCAATTCCGTCACATCCCATGCACAACTCACGAATCTCCCAGAAAGCCATTCCCTCCTCTTAGCTCCATACCAGACCAACCCATCCGCTGCCATCTCAGGCGTATCCGTAAGAACCGCATGCATGTACTCCGGCATATTATATGCCAATTCTGTCTTAACACCACCAGGATGCACAGCAATAGCAATCACTCCCTTCTTCCCATACTCAGCGACCGTGAATTCGGTAAACCGGCAAATCGCCAATTTGGCCGTCTGATAAGAAGAAGCGCCTTCGGAAAGAACGTGAGCGCCCAGGGATGAGATGTTGAGAATCACTTTTGTGGGACCAGCGAGGAGGAGTGGGAGAAATGCACGAGTCATCAGGTATGGACCTTTCATGTTTGTTGTAAAAGATGTCCACCATTCTGTTGGCTGGGAATCGGCGATTGGAAGCCAATTCTCTAGATATCCTGCGTTGTTGATTAGGATATCTAAACTCTTGATTTCATTTCCAACAGCTTTTGCGGCTTCTTCGACGCTCGCTTCATCGGATACATCGAGTTTTAGTGCGATGATTTTTGGCTCAGGTCGGCTGGCCTTTTGAGCTGCGGATTTGATCTCTGGGATCAAGGAGATGAGTGGAGAGCGCGCGGCGATGATGATTGTTGATACACCGGCTTTTGCGAAGCTGAGAGCTGTGGCTCGGCCGACTCCTTTTGATGCGCCGGTTATGAGGACCGATTTGCCGGTGAGGTTGACCTTTGAAGGGTCGATGGCTGGATACGTATCATTGTGAGTTGTTGGGACGAAGTCGAATCCTGTATGCTTGTCAATTGGTATCATTCTCAAACCATGTTTGCTGGGCCATCAATTTTGTTTCCCGACACGAACAACCAGCATTTGAATATAATATACTTAATTTTAGATCCATTTCGATAGATTTTAGCAACATTATTTTTCACATTGCCAGAATCTTTGGACTAGACGATAGAGTGTGCTATTACAAAGAAAGCCTATATCATAGATCATACTATTCGACAAAAAGGAAGAGAAGTGATGGCCTGGCTTTGGGGGCGATTTACCTATTGAAGAAAGTTTGCCGAGTGGATTATTCGACATTTTGGTTACCGATTTGTTTAGAACCTCAATGGAGCTGGAGTCAACATCCTACATTATATAGGATTTTTCCTACTCTATCTACGTCACTTATATAGTGGTACGATGCTGGAGATACGGTCGCGAATACTTCGGCAATTCAAGATCTCGTGATTAGAGAAAGGATTAAATTGTTAAAGCCGCTAACACCGAATGTTCTCACGGTTCAAAAAGTAGTCCAAGAATAGAATTCGTCCGTGAGTTTCATCGTCTTCTCCCCTCATTAGAAATTGCATCTCATTCCCCTCAATCATCTCGGGCCCGAATCCGATCAAAATTCCGAAGCCGGATCAATGATGTAGGGTCCAAATAGGTATGTTGCATGCTGACCAAGATAGACGAGCCACTCCATACACTATGCTATGATCGACGTAGTGAATCTGCTCCTCTGGGACACCGTAACCTTCAACTGCTCTATACAGCGTAGTTTAATGCAGCAAGGTATATCTCAATGTGACTCAGTAATGCAGGATATCTTGGCTTAAGCTGTTCTTAAAGTCTAAAATCAGACCACTTCCATTATCCAATCCACCAGAAATCCCATCCCTGAAAATGGCATCAACAACAGCAACCGGATCTGCCCAAAGCGGTGCTAGCAATCGCAAACGACTTAGACAACTCATTCCAGATGTGTACTTGGGAAAATATGCCACAGGGTCCAAGAACAGTCTCACAGATGTCCCTGGCGTTCTCGCACATACACAATCCATCCACGATGTCCCTGGAAGCAAAGCCGGCTCAATTAACACCGGAGTCACGACGATTCTTCCCCGAGCTGATTTCTTCAATAATGCGTGTTTCGCAGGAATCTTCCGCTTCAATGGATCCGGAGAAATGACTGGCTCGCATTGGATCGAAGAGACGGGTCTTCTGCACTCTCCCATTATCATCACGAATTCGTTTGCTGTTGGTGCCGCTTATCAGGGTATTTACGAGTACTGTATTCCGAAGTACAAGACTGCAGATGGTGAAGCGGATTGGTTCATGCTTCCTGTTGTGGCTGAGACGTTTGATGGGTATATGAATGATATTGGGAATTTGGTTGTCAAGCCTGAGCATATCGTTCATGGGATTGAGAATGTCTCTGCTGATGCAGTTCCCGAGGGAAACACTGGAGGAGGAACGGGTATGCTCTGTCATGGACACAAGGGCGGAACTGGGAGTTCTAGCCGTATCGTGAAAGGGCAAGATGCGAAAGGAGATTCCGTCAACTATACCGTTGCTGCTTTAGTGCAAGCAAATTATGGACGCATCAATGACTTCAGGTAAATCTCGTGCGTCCAATTATCCATTCCTCACTGAACATGGATACCAGAATCTCGGGAGCCCCAATCGGCCGTCTCCTCATGGAAGAGATAGCGAAAGACATCGCCACCGCAAAAGAAGAAGAACTAACCCTCAGCCAAAAAATGGCCCTAGCCTCAATCGAAACAATCGAGAAAGCAAAAGACAAAAAAGAGGGCAGCATAATCGTCATTATAGCAACAGATGCCCCCCTCCACCCAGTGCAACTCCAACGTCTCGCCAAAAGGGCAACAGTAGGGATCGCCCGTGTCGGCGGTGTAGGCCACAACCCCTCCGGTGACATCTTCCTCGCCTTCTCGACTGGAAACAGTATCCCTGTACAGACTGTTGGATCTGCGCATAGGAGTGTGGATCCATGGGTTCCTGCGGTGCTGCCGGTGGAGATGATTGATGACAATACTATCAATTCTTTGTTTGAGGCTGCTGCGGATAGTACTGAGGAGTCGATTTATAATGCACTTTGTATGGCTGAGGATATGACTGGGTTTATGGACAGGAGTGTGAAGGCTCTGCCACTGGAGAAGGTCAAGGATTTGATGGCGAAGTATATCTGAGAAAATTTGCAGGAAAATAGTAAGTCGAAATTAAGTCGTGTCGAAGTGGGAAACGTCCAATTCGAACGTGGGTGAAATTTTTGAACCTGTCATAGCGACCTCACGGCAGCACAAAGCGTTGAAAGTGACAAGCCAGACAAAGCGACGCTTTAGCGAATATGTGCACACGTTGAATTCATCCTACCTACCGATCATTAGGTCCTACCAGTCTCGGCGGAAGATCGAGATCAAACACCGGTCTCTCCACAATAACAGTTTCCAAACAATCATCAGCAGAACCTATATCCACCATTCCCAGTATCGACCTATACCCGAATGAACACCAAGAAGCTGGAGAGCCGAGCTTGCCATAGCGTCGTCGCTGAGGCTTGGTGTCATCGCGATCGAACACGCCATCAAGACCATCCTCTTCTTCGTCTTCATCATCACTGTCTTCCTCCTTGAACCCATTCAGCATAAGCGTTTTCTTACCCTCTTTCTTCACAACACCAACCCTCTTACCGTCCACAAACTTCTCCACTTTTGGTTCGAGACCTTCAAGCTCGCTTCTAGGCTTCTTCCCACCAGCCCCACTCTCGTCATCCCTCTTCCTTTTTTTCGTCTCTGGGATTATCGTGTGCTCCAGATGTGGTTCCTGTTTCGCTTCTGCAAAATCTTGGCTGAGGTCAAGCATGAACATCCAGTTGCTGCCGTATAACCACCACCGTTGTACTTTGCCAGAGGTGTGCCACATGCTACCCATCGCTCGGTCACGGATTTTCTGGAATTGTGCTGGGAGTAGGCTTGTTGGATTCCTCTTCGACCACTCTGTGAGTCTGCCTTCAAGGAGATCAAATTCGTACAGCTCGTGTTGAGCCGTCAGAACAAGTAATTCGTACGGTCCTTCTGGTGTATCGTGAGAGACTGGATGTGGGTTGTGTCTCGTCGCATGAACAGCAGGGTTGCCATTCGGCTCTGGTTTAGGACTACGGACTTTTTCTGGTCGGAAGGAGAGAATGATAGGAGCGGATTTGAGTTTTGGTAGAAGTTTGGTCGCGTCGTTGTACGTCCAGTGCTGTCCATAGATAACAATTGGGCGTTCCTCTTCCTCATCGTCAGAAGAGCTTGAAGACTTGCTGTCGTCATGTTCTGGCGCGTCCACTTCAGCAGCGGTCAAGTCTTCATGGCCTTCGACGATCCAGCTGCTGATATAGCCAGACAAATCGCTAGCCACCAATAACCTTGCATCGGGAGAGAATTGCAAGCGAGTGATTGTGTGGACATAGGCGTCCAAGGCAGTCGCACGCTTGTCTTTGCTTTCCCGGGCGGGGACTTCTAGCTCTATCAAGGCAGGCAAGACTCGCAATAGACCTGATTCGTTGTCGAGCACCAGACGAATGAGATTTACGTGATTAGCCTGATCCACAATACTCAGCCAGTGGCCGTTTTGTGAGAGCTGAAGTAGTCGAGAGCCTGGAAGGGATATTTCGGACTCAATCTTGCGAACTTTGAGTCCACCATCTGGGTCGTTCTTTCGTCGGCTTAATTGAAATATTCTGGTGTTTGCCATGGTCGATACGGCAAGTACACTTCCATCTGCCGAGAGTGCTGCGTCTGTGATGTTCTCATCCCCTTGAAGCCCGATTCGCGCGACTAGTTTGTGAATCTTGTCCTTTTTGTGTCCAATTGGCTTCTCCATCCTCCAGATGTTGACTTCTTGACCCCACCAACTCATCACCAGTCGCATAGATGGCGCACTTGCGACTCGGGGTAATTGAGGAAGACTTGAGATTTCGCGTTTATGTTCGGCCCAGAAGCCTGTAATGGGCATGACGACGAGATTGGTGTCGAGTCCTGGTGATGTCAGTGTCTTATGCGTGAAAAGCGATTACTCTCACATACCTCCAGCAGCCATGACGCTCAAGTGCTCGCTGTCGAATCTTGCCAGCGCTTTCACATCGTGCTCGTGAAAAGTTTTCTGTGATGCCTTTGCCCACCTTCGTTCTTTCGCTGAAGAAGGTTTGTTGTAAACAACAGTCCTGCGATCCATGCCTACGCTGTACACCAAATTGCCATCCGCACTCGTCTCAATGTCCAGCACATCCGCATCGTGACCAGCTATTCTCTGGTATTGAGAGTAATTGTGGCCTTCGAAGAAACGCACTTCTCCCGTGGAATCACCAGTCACAATATCGCCATTCGGCAAGCATTTTACGGACCAGCACAATATCTCTCTTGGTCCTCCTTTTGGACCAGCTCCCAGGGTGACTTGTCGGATGAGGGTCGAGTTTCGCGTGTCGAAGATTCGGATGCAACTGTTCGCGAAGCCTGCCACTACTGTATGCCTGTCCTTGTACGTAACACAAAGCGCTCTGCCTTTCTTCGATGTTGGTCGTGCGAGGAATTTTTGAAATTGGAGGTCGTTGTCTTCGGTGGAGAGAAGGGCGAGAGTGCCGTCTGCACATCCAGCTACAAGTTGTTGTCCCAAATACTCGTCCGGTTTTGATTCTGCAAGCATGTGGGCTCCTTGAAGTGATAGTCTCGGTTGAGCAGCCAAGCACCAAACTTCGCTATCGTTGCCAGCCCACTCGCGCAAAGGCAGTCCAGTTGCCAGGTCCCACTCAGTGACAGTGTTTGAATATCCAATGCTGAACAGTCGTAATTGTCCGAGTGTAATAACCTTTCCATTCTCGTTGCGCTCATCGGCGTCTTTGGTCCACACCAGACCTTCGACACTTCGCTTGCCGCCGCCATAAAAGACCGTCTCTTGCACCCAAGCTCCATTCGCCGGGTTCCATATCTCTATATCGCCATTTGCTCGTCCAACAGCCAGTCGCAGGTTGTCGAGTCCTCCCTTGCCGAGCTCTTGAGTGTCTGTTGCAGAAAAGGCGAGAGCATTGATGGCCGAGGGCGGGTAAGGTACAAATCGGGAGCGATGGATATCCATTGTGTCTTGTGGCCTTGTTAGAGAGCAATCAAGTTTCACGCAGGCATTTTCTACGTGTATATGAAGAATTGCTATGTTTGGCAAAAGTTACAATTTTTTATCTCGACCCAAGCCACAGCCGCAGGGATCAAAGGACAAGCGCCGTTTCTCCGCCCAAAAAAGTCGAGAAAAATAGAAACTTTTGTCGCAAACAAGAACAACACTTGAGAGCGCAAATATGACCCGAATGAAGAAGAAAGGTAGAGTTGGATTCATTGAGCATTGCATATTCATGAATTATACTAACATGCTACAGGCCAGTCTGGCGCGGTGAAGAATTTCATTACACGAACACAGGCTGTGAGGAAGCTTCAGATATCCCTCCCAGACTTCAGAAGACTATGTATCTTCAAGGGTGAGTGACAGGCCTCTTTAAGACTATCTAGATCCAAATTGACCATTCTCCAGGTATATACCCTCGCGAGCCTCGCAACAAGAAGAAGGTCTCCAAACGTGCCACCCCCTCCACCACCTTCTACTACACAAAGGACATACAATACCTCCTCCATGAACCCCTACTCGACAAGTTCCGCGACCACAAGGCACTGGCCAAGAAGATTGGTCGTGCGCTGGGTCGTGGTGAGGTTGGAGATGCTACGCGATTGGAGAAGTCAAAGTCAAAGATGAGACTGGACCACATTATCAAGGAGCGATATCCTACATTTGTCGATGCCCTGAGAGATATGGACGATGCCTTGTCTATGCTGTTCCTCTTCGCAAACCTTCCTTCAACCACCTATGTTCCTCCAAAAACGATTGCTCTCTGCCAGCGACTTTGCCTCGAGTTCGAACATTACTTGATCGTTACGAATACGCTGAGAAAATCATTTCTGTCAATCAAAGGAATCTACTACCAAGCTACAATTCAAGGACAGGACATTCTCTGGCTTGTTCCATACAAGTTTGTCCAGAGAATGGCCGGTGATATTGATTTCAGAATCATGGGCACGTTCATTGAGTTCTACACGACCCTTCTCGGGTTTGTCAACTACAGGCTATTCACCTCCATCGGTTTGGTGTACCCACCCAAGTTTGACGCCACAAGCGACGATCGAGGTGGTGAGCTTGGTGCCATTACATTGGAATCAAAGGCAATTGAGGCTGCTCCAGCTAGTAATGGTACTAATGGACACAGCCATGTGAATGGAAAAGCTACTGTAGACGCACAAGCAGAAGCCGACAGACTTGCTCAACTCGACATCCAGGGTGACGAAGATGAGCCTACCACAGGCGAGACAGAGCAAGAGGTTCCCACTGACGCTCTCGATACCTTCGAGCCAGCTACTGCACAAGACGCCGATATTCTCCTCCAACCACAATTCGGCAGCGTTGAAGCAGGTACTCTCTTCTCAGATTTCACTTTCTTCCTCGGACGAGAGACACCACGTGCGCCTTTGGAATTTTTACTGAAATCCTTCGGCTGCAAACGTGTCGGATGGGATGCAGTACTCGGCGACGGCGGCTTCATAACCGACGATCAAGACCCAAGAATCACACATCAAATCGTAGATCGACCCAATCTCCCACCAAATGCTTTCCCCGAAGTCCCAGTCGAGATTGAGATCGATGCTGATGGCGATGAAGTCATCAAGAAGCAACCATCTGCTGTTCGTGTCCCTGGCCGAACTTACATCCAACCTCAGTGGGTATGGGATTGCATCAATCAGGGCAAATTGCTCAGGCCGGATTTGTACGCACCAGGTGCGACTCTCCCGCCTCATTTAAGTCCTTGGATGAAGCCAAAGTCTGGTCAATACGACCCCACTGCCCCGCTTGTCGAACAAGAAAAGGAGGGAGAGGCAGAGCTCCACGAAGAGGAACTCGAGGAGGAAGAGTTGGATGAAGCAGAGCTTGAAGGAACAGAAGAAGACGAAGATAGCTCTGCAGCTGAAGAAGCCGAGGAAGACGAAGAAAACACACTCTTCAAAGAAGGCGAAGTTGAAGCAGGCGAAGGCATGCAAGTCGACGGCGATACTTCAGAGGACTCAGACGAGGAGGAAGAAGTTATCGGCGAAGATTTCGACGGCTTCTCTGATGATGATGAGGAAGAACTTTCAGATACCGAAAAGGAGCGCATCCAACATCAACGCGAGATCGAAGCTGAAGCTGCTGGACTTCCTTTCTCCACGTCAGAGGCAGGACGTACTCCTGGTAAATCTGTAGCAAGGAAGAAGGCGGATAAGAAGAGGAAGGATGCACAGGAGGAGCTTGATAGACAGAGGATGATGCTGCCCAACAAGAAGCGAAAGCTATTTGATAAAATGACGTACGGAAACAAGCAGCGCGAGGCAGAGGCGGAGAAGTTGAGGAAGAAGAAGAGGAAGTTAGAGAAGGCGGAGGGGAAGAAGGCCACGGCGTGAGGGTGGATGTTGTTACCCAATCTTTGATCTCTAGCATTGGTGGCGTTTTTTGTACTGGCTTTGTGGGACTCTGGGGTATCTGTCGCAACAAAATTCTTTCTCTGACGACGTAACGGTATCTTTATGTTACCGATGACGTACTGGATGCAAACTTTGTTGAAGAAGTGAAGACGATGTTGCTATTTTCGATCCTTGGTGAATGGGGTCGTCGTATCAAGCCCAATGAAAAATTTGGCTGACAAGCTGAGTAGATTTTGAGCACTGTCTGAGAGTTTTGAGTATGCTGAATCCCAAATCCTGACTAAAGGGGTAAACATGACCATTCGAAATTTTTCATAAATTTTTCATCACTCCATCAACACATTCAGTACTTCGACACTTCGACTTAGCAACAGAACCAAGTCAATACCATCAAACTACATACCAAATTCAATCCCCTATTACCTTAACCACTCTCACAATGTCTTCTACAATGCCTAACTACGAATACATATGCGGCGCATGTACTTCACTGGAGGAGGGACCTCAAACTCCAGACAAAGACCAACGAAGAGCTTAGTGAGAAGCTTTCGGAGTGGATCAAGGACCCAGAACCCGTTGGAGAAGACGAGAGGCGGAGATTGAAAGAAGTGAATGCCCAGCTGAAGGAGGGTCTCAACGACACGAAGGAGCATGTCAAGGGTGTTAATCAATCATGGAAGATGCACAACGAGTACCGCGATGTTTTAATGAAGGCGACCGAGGATGGCACCGAGTATGTCAATGTCCCCAATCTACAGGCTGACCGCGACCACAGGAAAGCGAGAGCTGAAATTGTCAAAGCTTCTGTCGTGAGGCTACAGAATTTACTCACGAACATGTCTGACCAAAGCACTTCAACTGAAAGAAAGAGTAGTGTTTATCTAGAATATGGCATCGATCAACCTCGCCTGAGACATAGCGCCCTTCTTGTACTACGGAGTTTTAGTCGCTTGAGAAACAGCGCCCATGCTGTGTGTAGTTTTGGCTACCAAAAGTAATGTAGCCTTTTCCCTCAACTGTTGATATCGTGGTTGAAGTGCTTATATTGAGAACAATCCTGCAAAGATTCTGGCAAGTTTTTACCTTTCAGTTGCTAGGAGGGTAGCGTACGTTTACTCTAACTATTGACTCTCAAACACAAAACGCGAACGAGTCTCTTAGACGCGGCCAGAAAATATAGCCATCATTTTCCAACTCCTTACCGGGCACCATATCGAGCAAGTCTCTTCGCATCCTCCTTCAATTTCTCAATGTTCCCCCCAAGGCCAACATCAGACCACCTGGGTCCATCCGCACGCCTCCCATCGTGTCCACTCAACAAAATATCTAACCTCGTCCTCCGGAGGTTCTCAAATGGTTGAAGACAGTCTTTTAGAGGCTCCTCCCAATCTGAGGTATTGCCGTGATCGTCATTCTGATAGGGAGGTCAATTTCGACGATGACTTTTGTAATCAAGGGAAACGAACTTATTGTTTGAATTAGCCAGGTTTTATCTTGGTCTTCGTCTTGACGATCATAGTCCTGTTCGTTTTCTCGGTTGTTCTCCTCGGACTTCTCCGTTCCCATACAGGATAGCTCTGGGACGAGGACGAAATGGATGCTTTCACATTGGATCAGGACATCTCTGAGGAATTATCTGGGATATTCTGAGCTTGGTATGTCATCCCATAAGAACTCGATGGTTGGGCTTTTCTCTTCTCCCGTGAAATGAGCACGACGACGGAAACCTAGACGAAGAGGGTTTAGGTACAAGCTTTTGAAGAATTTCCGTGCTTGGTAGCTTATGAGGCGATTCGTGAAGAGGATATTGCGCAACGCGGCACGCTTTTCTGGGGTTGGCTTTTGCGTAGAGTTGTCAAAAAGGTGTTTGAAGATTTGATGGTGAAGTTGGTATGGTCATCAAATTCTTCTTTTCCGAAAAGCCTAGTTTGCATTGCGCTCTAAGATTGGTGAGGTATGTTTGCAGGAGCACAGGATTGTTAAAACTGTGGACGCTCGGGGTCCAATGTGATCGTGGGACGAATCGTACGTCAACTTCGGTGTTGTGGAGAAGCTCGAGAGGGGCCCTTGATGCTATGAGCCAGTTCACGATGGGACCTTCCATCATCCTGCCGGTGTCTAATTCGAATTCCATAACAACCTTCTTCAAGGATTGAGAATGGTGGTTGGTGAGGATGCTGAGTAAGTAGTTTGCATCATTTATAAACGTGTCCATGGCTACCTGGTTTTCCAATTGCTCGCCTCTTTGATGATACCTCTTAACATGCACTGCTCTGACTTGCCTTGTGTAGTCTTTCAAAACTCGTGAGCGCTTCTTCAGTTCATGGGTGTGGGGCTTTTTCAATCGCCAGAGTGCCGGAATAGGCACGATTATTGGCTTTGAGGTCCACCAGCAGTCCAATCCATTGAAACCATAATGCCGAAAGTCGAAGTGAACAACTGCGTTTTTGTAAAATATTTCTGTGGAATCCATGCGGATTTGCCGGCTCGTTTGACCCAAGGTACGAAAACTCCACCATGTCTTGAACCTCGATGGGGACGATATTGTCTCTTGAGTACGATTTTGAAATTTGGCTGCCGTCCTGGCTGGCTCAATCACGAAAGGAAGATCACATTCGAGCAGATACTTGTATATCATGGGGCGAAGCTCGGTAGGAAAACTTCGGAGGCTGGTTGGGGGGAAAGTATATACTGTCGTTAGCATTTGTAATCTACTTGGGAAAACAAATCACGGATATTTTTGCCTCACGACAGCGTTGGAATTGAATGGTGCCTCGTGGTCCTATTTCACTCGCTTCCCTGTACTATCCTCTTCTTCGCTCGATCTCTTCATTTTGAAGGAGAGACCTGTTCAATGGTTCGGCGACTTGAGAAATCTGGCAGGGTTGGGGAAAGATTGTTTAATCAAAACAAGGGTTTACAAGAAGAATTCTTCGAAAGAAAGGAAAACCGAAAACAGCCGATCTTTCAATGTTGTGGAATTGATGCGCTGGAAACGGGTTTCCTGGAAGAGTTTGTCCAGATTCCTATATGTTATTGAATTGGTATAGAAGATGGGTAGCACTAGATCTATCCTGCGAGGAACCAAATCTGAGCCCCTGAATGGCCAGAATCCTACGCCGCAAGCAAAACCACAACTCAAACTCAACACCAAAAGTCACCACTCCACGTTGCCATCACTATATCGCGATTGGATATCTTCCCTACGAAATTCACAAGAGTCATTGCCTGTGAGATGCTGTGTGAGCGACTCCAACGAGTCTCGACAACGCGGCTGAGCCTAACGATTTGTGCGCCTTGAGCCCTCCTTCATGTATGTCCTTCACTCCAGCACTTCGCTGTGACCATTTTACACACAAAAAGCGGCAATGGTAGAAGTTTCAAAGCTGAAGGACTGGATCGGCATCATAAAGAATAGCACAAGGAGGGGACACCACTCATCGTGGTACTCGATGCAATGAAGCAACTTCTACTGAAAGCAAAGTCTATTATTTTTGAAATTATTATGCCTTGTCAATCACAGCGGCTTCTTCCCCCTCACTAATATAAGCAAACGTCGATTTTGGTGGGAACGCGATACTGAGTCCCGAGTATAGCACGAAACTTGAGAAGAAGCCATACAAATACCCAAGATTGTACAGGTGAATGGCACCTGTTGATATCGACAATGAGCTATTCATCTGGGCATTTATTAGTATGCGTCTATAAGGCAGCCATTGTTTACGTACTGCAGCCGCGAATCCGCCAACAAGAGGAAGACAGCCGGCAAGCCAAGCGATGACAGCACGCCAGTTTGTGCCGTATTTGTTGTACTGGTATTTCCCTCTGGGAATGTACATCTCTTCGACATCGTAAGTCTGCCGATGTACGACGTAGTAGTCCGCCAGGAGGACTCCAGTGATCGGTGCGAGCTGTGATCGGTAAGCAGTCGAGTTTCGGGCTACGGAGATGATTTCTTGAACTCACCCAGATGATGTATCCATCCATGAAATTCAGCAAAGCCGACGCAGAGGAGAGAATGTTCCAAGGCGTCAGTGCCCACGCACCAATAAAAGCAATGACATATGATCCTCGACGGAGGTTGATATACTGGTTTAATTAGCACAAGCTGTTACGGCGAACACACCAAACTTACCGAAGGAAACATGGCATTGAGATCGTTGGCGGCAGAGACGCAATTGGCGCTGATGTTAGATCCCAGTTGAGCCAAGACAAATGACAACGAGACGAATGCAGCTGCGGCTCGTGCTCCAGAACTACCGCTCCAATGTGACATGATCGTAAGCGGATCCCAGATGGCTTCTCCATAGTAATCAGAAGCAGCTCCAGCAATGATTACGCCCATGAAGGACATCAGCATGAAACTTAGGGGTATGACCAAGATCTGACCAACGATCATTTTCGTGCTGCGAGCATACCGAGCAAAGTCGTTGATATTGACAGCCATAGTTCCGTAGTTACCAAGCATGGACTACATCAATTAGCATGTTTCTTCAGGTCGGTGTAATGATCTTACATTAAGCCCAATCAGAAAGGCCCAAGAGTACGCCGAACCGCCCAAGCTAGTTTTCTGCTCCATCAGAGTGCTGTGGAGACCACCACCAGATATGTGGCATGCCCAACCTAGTAGCGCGAATACAGCGGGGAGACAGATTACAGTTTTGGCATCGAAGAACCACTTCAGATAGCGAGGATGGATGTAATGAAATGGGAGCACGATGATGAAGTATATCAAATATGCTATTCGACGTCAGTGATCTTCAGATCGTTAACCGTGGACGGTTTTGCTCACCTGTCATCATCTGCGTAGTGATGTTAGCCGAGGCTGGAAGCGAGTTGGACACATTCTTGAACGAGGGCCATATAGCAATGATCACTGCATTGACGCAAATGGCTCCGTTGTAACTGTTGATCCCATACCAAAAAAAGCCCACCAGCAGTCGGACGAATACTACCACAAACGAGAAATAGAAGCCGAATGATGTGCGACTTTGAATAGTGTAGGGTATGTGATATTTAGCACCGATTACAGCGTTCGCTGTAATTGCAAGAGATATCAAGAAGTGTCCAAGAAAGATGATCCCAATGGTTGTGCCCATTGAGAATCCAAGGGTCATAAGACTCGACCCAAGTCGCAAGTTTCCTGGAGCTACGGCATCACAAAGCCAGTACGTGATAACTACTCAGATTAGGTCTCGAGAATTGAGTATATTCTACTAGTCATCAGACCTACAATGATGCGCCCTCCATGTCTGCAACTCAGGAGGTACCGGATCCAAGTCTAGGTGATGTCAGAAAGGTCTGCGGACATGACCGTATAATTGGATTTGACTGACCAGCATTACTCCATCGCCCGTGCCCATTTTTGGCATCGGAATTGTCAAGTCTGACCCAATTGTGGAATCGTTGGAGGAAGTTCTGGTGTACCTCAAAAACCTGACCTTCTTCCTTGGGTCCTGATCGAACCGCAAATTCCTGGTCGGAAACAAGCACACTCTTTGTAGCGTCCGACATTGATATTGATGACCCAAAGATTTACATTTGGGAAAACGCAGAGGAATGCATATTAGTAGATTCGAGCCACTAGGAATTACCGCGCTGCTGTTGATTAGGTCTACACATCCTCATCGGGACCTGCTTCCCATGCGTAGATCGCGACGCCTAGGAAGTGGCCATGAGATAAGCATATTCGACTCGGCCGGGATTTGCTAGGAGGAATGAAACCAGAGCAGGGAACTCGTTGAGATGATGTTAAAATCTCATCCGTGCTGTTCTGCTTGATAAGCAGTGTGTAGATGAGCGCACCTTATATTTCACTGAGCGCACCTTATTACGTAATTCTCGCTTAACGAGAATCAGGCACACAATCTAATCCAAGGTGTGCTCAACTTCTGAACCAGAACCAGTTGCATTCAATTTCAACAAGTTCTAAACAAGTTCCAAACAAGTTGAAAACCATTTCAAAACCAGTTCTGAGATCAAATCTATCCAGTTCGAAATTATTTCCTCGTAGGACAATGCCACCAATGCCAAACCCACCCATCCAACCAGATACAGTAATATTCTTACCACCGATATTCGAAAACGACGATATTGGAGTGTCTCTAAACCCCCTCTACAACGACCAAACCGATGTTCAGGATGATGTTAGTGGTTGCTATGAACCGGTTCTGAACCATTTCTCAATTAATCTTGTAGGATATTACTGAGAACGAACCCATCATACCTTTGACTATTACGGCGCAAAGAGAATCAATACTACGAGTCCCCCTCCGAATAATGCACGTCACATTCGGACCTATTCCATACTATCCTGATACCCACCCCGATGGCCATATGTATGTCCATTCTCTCAAGAATGAGAGGCGAACTCCAAAAGAAATATTTGATGATGTATGTCTTGAACTGGTTCAGAATTGGTTACAATCTAATTGGAAACCATTTTAGGTCCAGTTTTGTCATCGACGGAAATGGGGCCCAGGTACTACCAAGTCTGCTTTCTTCGGCAACATTGATTGTATACGAGAGACCCACCGCTGTACTGGTATTAAAGTATGCGAGTATCTTCATACAGAAATTACAAGTATGAGGATTAGGCAGGTTAATCCTACAATCTGGGAGCATCTAACACACTATGGGGTACAGGATTGGGATAATAATAATAAGAAAAGACAAGCGCTAAGGTAAGAACTAGTTCTAAACCACTTAACTACTACATCTAAATTACTAATATAATAAATTGAAGTTGGTTTCTTGGGAATCGGAATAAATTTATTAAGGGAACATCTTGTAAAGAGTTTCAAGCTGGTAACTGCTGGTATATATTAATACAACGGCATACAACTGTAATATATTTTCTCTTCTCTTAACTTATAGAACTACTTACAAACCAGTTCTAGACTACTTCTGGGACACTACAGTGGGCTATGAAATGCAAGAATCAAACAGGATCTACGGGTCGAAATCACTTTTTTCAACCGCTAGATCCTAAGTATAATGATTATACCGATTTTCTTCAACAGCGAGCTCAAGAAGAGCCCTTATCGACAGAGTTTGAAACGTGCTCATTCATTGCAAATACTTTGGCGAAGGCAAAACATTGTGGTAAGTGACGACCAGTTCCAAACCAGTTCTCAACCATTTACCAACTAGTTAGGAATCGATCACATTCAGGGCCAGGGGAAACTCGAAGAAGTTAACACTTGTCCCGTTCTCTTTGACCTAATTACCCCAAAGGATACTATTAGGACACCGTATATTATATGGTCATCGAAAGGAGAGCATAACCATGCACCTCCTCCGATCCATAAAGTACCTATTAATATTCGTCAAGATATTATTGACTGCTTTGTACGAATGAATGACCCGGGTTTAACGATAAGTAAGTAAATACGTAACTATCATTAAACCAGTTCTAAACTAATCCTTAATAGATAGGGCAATTGTTAGTGACCATATAAGGGTATGGCTTAACCAAAACGGAGTTACAACATTTGGCCAGCTTCATCCAGCCTTACATAATCACGACCGAATTGGGCTATGTATTCTCTATTCCAAGCTATCGACGTATCCTCAGGGTCAGAGTATTGGAGGAGTTAAATACGAGTACTTAACTAAGCATAAACATGACCAGAATCGGGTATAACTGGTTCCAAACTGGTTTTGAACCATTTACTCACCAGTTCTAGTATATTCAAAAAGTCTTCTTCGATGGCGCCAATCTTGCTGTTTTCTGTTTTTATAGAGAGCAAGTTGTTTTGCTTGCAGAACAAACCTCATTTGAAATCGATATGGGCTTTAAAAGAGTACGCGATAACGGTATTACCGAGATCGTATTTGCGAAATTTGTGGAGAAAGTTAAGAAAGGTAAGTTATAAAAATGGGATTAGTTTGAGAATAGTTCTAAACTGGTTTTAAAGTAATTACATTTGCGCGAATTTTCGTCAACTCCGATACGACACAAACGTACCGATGGGTTTTTACTGAATTCCATAATCTTCTTCATAATGTGTTTGGTATTGTCCTCAGATGGCGACACCTCGATAGTACTGCGAAGCTTATTGCGATTGTTATGGACCAAGACCCGAAACAAATGGCAGGTAGGTAACCATTCCAGATCCGGTTCTAAACCATTTCACTAATTGGTATCAGGTTTTGGAGGATATCTCCAAACTCTAGACCCATTACAACGTAACTGGCAAATTCAAGCCCAAAGCTCAATTATCTTTTGTAAGGTACACTACCAGCGGGGTGTTGAGAAGCTTGTTGGAAAGCCGAGTAGAAACCGGGGGAAATGGGAAACTCTTATGGATATTCCTAACTGCCAGTCAAAGGACGAGTATATGTATATGTGTGATTTAATTATTGGTATAGAACCAATTTATAACTAGTTCCGAACCGCTTTAACATAGATTAGGAAATGATTCATGGGGCGAGAAAGTCCACAACTGGGCTAAATACCTTAAACAGGAAACCATCGCATCAGGGCTGAACAAATACTGTTCAAGAATAAATCGTACCGATTTTGCGTCTATTCGGAGCAACTCAAACGCGGTTGAGGTTGCACATTGGCGAGGCAACTCAGTCGGACGACGTTGCTCGCTATTGCAAGCAATTCGAAAGTAGTCAACAACTATTCCCAAACTGGTTATAAACCCATCCTAATTTATCGAAGCTCTCAGGCCCTTGATCTTGACGAAGTCGGACAGTATACTGCACGTACTATTCTTGGGATTGGTCTCGATTATAGGAAAAAGGCTATGTCTGATAGACACGAGCGAGTTATATCAAGAAATTGTAGGTTTAAAAAATAATTTTATAAAATACTAAAATACTAATTTTTAATTAGTTGCTCGCCGAACAAAAGAAATTCAAGGTAGCCAAGTCGAATTTCTATTACTTAACGATGATACCTTATCTATTCCAAGAGAGTTACAAGGAACGTCTTCTTCTGGGATGTCAAAGAAATTGAGGTGAATATAGCTAACTATTCCCTAACTGGTTATAAACCATTCCTAACCGAGAAAAAGGAAGCCAGCACTCTCAAAACCAGACGAGAAGCAGTTCGGAACCAGTTCAAATAAAAAGAAGAGGTTGAGATCTCTTACTAATGATAGAGATTATGAAAATACCCAATTGGAAAGGGACGAAACGGTGAATAACCTACAAGAAGAATTAAACTTACGAACAGCAATTCTTCAGATTCGACAGAAGGAAAACGAGCTTGACGTTCAACAGGAGGAGGGTCAGGAAGTAAATTACAATCCGATCGGAACCGGTTTGAAAATGGTTTGGAACGGGCTTCGGAATTTTATTTAATTCAATCCTTATCAATACTTATCTCTTCTCCACCCTCCACTCCAGCCTCTACTCCAGCCTCTTCCTCGTCTTCTTCCTCGGATGTATCAGTATAATACTGGTTTACCTCGCAGTCTGAATTATTAACTAGGGGACAAGCTATGATAAGTAGTTAGAAACTGGTTCGGAAATAGTAGTAGATAGATTATACCTTGCTTTGGCTTACAACTACTACAGCCTGTTGGAAAACCAGCCATATGGCGAGCCTCCTTCTTCGAAACCCTTCCCTTCCTAAACGGTATATGAGGTCGCCGGTGGTTCGGAAGCGGGAGGGTAGAAGAGTTGTTAACTGACGGGGGAACACTAGTAGTTAACTGGGTAATATCTAGAGTAGAATTAGTCGTAGATTAGTTATAAACCAGTTTACTAAAACTCACGTTGTGTCCCAAATGTAGGAGACGACGGACGGCTACTAGGAGTACTAAGGTTCTTATAGAACTCTTATAACTTTTAGAACTGGTTCTAAAATATTTCTAAAATAATTATACTTACGGACAAGAAGTTTGCGCTGCTCATGAGAAACCGCCCCATCTCGAGACTTTGCGGTAGCGTGGTGGTACTAGAATGTAATAAGAACTGGTCCTGAAATAGTTACAAAGTACTTACTCGTCCAATATGAGTGCGAAGATTAGTCGTTGTTGAAAATTTCTAACACCGTCAGAACCAGTTCGAGACCAGTTTGGAATTACTTATACTGGACTTACACCACTTAGACACCACGATCCATCTTCATCTTTGATCCGACACCACTTCTCCCCTGAAGCAATCACCCAATGTCCGTCTTCATTCTACGTTATCTTAGTATCTACGTGCTATAATATAAGATTATCTCTACCTTTGAAGGCTGTGGCCACCAGTCAGGTCGCTCCTGAAGGAGATCGTACGCGGCATATACAGGCTAGAATTGTTAGCCCTGAAAGGAATCGGGAATAGTACTATTATACAGTATCTGTAATCTTCCAAGCACACATTTTAACTGAGGAATAGTTTGAAAATGGTTGAAGACTGGTTGCTGACGTGTGCGGGGAAGTTTGGATTTTAAAAAAAAATTCTATTTTCAACCGCCCTTTCCGATTTCTCACGCTCGTCCCTTTAAACAGGGGACTCATGCAAGCATGTCAGAGCTAGTTATGCTTGGCGGGAGCACCGATGTCTTTAAGCCAGTAATATACTCCGCCAAGTAATATAAACGAACGTGGCGTTGGGTTTGGCGTTAGGTTTTGCAAAACACTCGCCAGGAAAGACTTCTGAAGAGAATACACATGCGCAAAAGTTTGTTGGTCGGGGTTTGGTTTGGACCAAGTTTGAAACCAGTTAGGAAATGGTTTGAAACCAGTATCAAGAGAATTAGATCACAATTTATCAGTAATACCATCTATTGATCAAGAAGAGTCTTCATTTTCTATGAACTGGTTGGGAACTAGTTGGGAACTAGTCCCACTGCAGGAAGTGGAGGCACAGAGTAGCTGCTGAAACTGGTTTGATACCAGGTCGCAACTGGTCCGGAACCGGTTCGAAATCATGGGCTTGGAGTGTTGGAGGCTATGGAGGAGAGTGAGGAATCGGTTTCCTCACCATCCTCAGGCGCAACACCAAACCAAATGCGCACCTGGAACTGGTTAGCAACTAGTTGCAAATTGGTTCCAAGTGAACTTCTTACCTGACAACCATGCTTGGATGGTCGTGGGCAGCGAGTGTCTAAAGAATTGGTTAGTGGAAATGGTTACAAACCGGTCTCTAACTGGTTCCTTACTGTCATTCTGAGGACCACAAACAGTGCATCCGAGAGGGAAGCCAGCCAGGGCACGAGCAGCGACACGGTCAGTCTAGATATGTGAGAACTGGTTTGGGAATGGTTGGGAACCGGGTCTCACCGGCATAGTTGGTCTGGTCGCAGGACCAGTGGGACCAACCCCAGGAGTGATGAAGGTGGGCGCAGGGACTGGTGTCACAGACACAACAGAGTTCTTGAGAGCTGAAACCGGTTAGAGATCGGTTCAAAACCAGTTCCATCTTGTCATTGCTTACTCTTCTTGGGAGTGCCGAAGGTGGACACATTGACAGACACTGGCTGGACAACCAGGGAGCGGAAGAAGGCTGCTGGAATTAGTTTAAAACCGGTTTACAACTGGTTCTTGCTACTCTTACCAACAACAGTGGAGCGCTGGGACACGGAGACGACGCCATCAGAAGAAGAGGCACTGCCTCCATGGTACTAAAGCAGAATTAGTTTGGAACTGGTTTGAAAATGGTTTCAGCAATACATACCTTCTCGACATGCTTGCGAAGGTTGGGAGTGCTGACGAATTTCTTGCAAATGTTAGAACTGGTTCAAAATCGGTTCCAAACCAATTCTTACCTCAGAAGCACAGAAGTGACCATCTTGGTCACGGACGCGGCACCAAACTTCACCGACAGCGATGATGTAGTTGCTGCCACTCTACAACTGGTTAGGAACTGGTTGGAAACTGGTTACGACTCTGAACCTACTCTGGAGAATTCGGGCCACCAGCTGGGGCGACCGGGGAGCGTGTTGTAGGCCTTCCATTCCTCCTAGTGTGCAATCAGTACGGAACCGGTTTAGGACTGTCTCGGAACTGGTTCCAGTAAAACTTACTGTGGTCTTGATGGACCAAGGCATTTTGAATGATGTGGATGAGTTGTTTGGGTTTGGGTGATGGGAAATGGTTTGGAACTGGTTCAGAAATGGTTGCGAGATTTTTTGTTTATGTTCTGCGCACAGTCCAAACACGCTACAAAACACGTGACAATCATGCCTAAGGCCACACTTATTCTCCACTTTTTTAAATAAGGTGCGCTCAACTTAAGGTGCGCTCAACTAAAAATAAGGTGCGCTCATGTGTGTTCTCGCTTGATAAGGGGCTACCTAACGGCTTTTGGTCCGAAGTCAATCTCAATTTAGGGATGGTATATAATCTCACCCGTGCTTGGCTTGTCGAATCTCTTCCGCTTCATAAACTTATCCGACGATTCCGGGTGTTCCTTTGGCCATTGTGCTATTACCAATGATCTATGGTTATGAGGTTGGCGACACAGACTGAATCGAAGCTCGACTTTTCTGACAAAAATGTAGGAAATGTCCTGACACGAATCTTTGAAAGCTTGCTACGAATGGTCAAAATGATACTGCTTTGAGCATCTCAATCAAAATAACTCTCCCGACTTGGTCTCTGGTGTTGACGATATCTAAACTCTAATCACGGCCGAGTCAGGCAGGCCTTCGGTAACTCGCGAAAATGGACGACATCATAACCGCAACCTCTACTATCGAAACTACAACAACAGGTCGTCGCGCGAAGCGCTTGACTCAACGGCAGCCTCTGGTCTGTCGTGCATGTACCAAAAGCAAAGTTCGCTGCGATAAAACAATACCATGTGCAAGATGTCGGAAACGACGAATTCCTTGTCAAAGGGAGGAGGTCGAACTGTCATCCAAGAGACAAAAAACGGCACATGTTCAAGAGGATCTTGTGTGTTCTGGCGATGATGATCCGAGGCAGTTATCAGCCCAAGGAATCTCTAGAGATATCGAAAAACGGACTCACCCGGCTGAAGTCACTGTCTCAGTGGGTTATAGTTTACAAGAATCAGCTATCCTAAGAACTCCTAATAGCGCTCGTAAATCGCCTTCCACTCGGCATCCCCAGGCTGCGTTTGAAGACCTGGCCACCGGTATTGAAGGACTCGCCTGGGGAAGGCATCAATGCTTTCGTTATCCGCATCGGGACTGTTTACAAATCGAGACTTCATGTGCATCAACATCAGGAAGCGCAATATCTCCTGAACTGCTTGAACAATTGCCGAATATTTTCACCGCTCGGAAGCTTGTTACCTTCCATATCAGATGGTTGGCTTGGAATCATAATGTGTTGCATGTTCCTACATTTCTTCAGCAGTGCGAAAATTTCTGGGCCTTGGCGACACTCGAAGATGGTCAATGGCTCGCTCTTTACTGTGCGGTACTCAGCAGCTCGTGCTGGAGCATTCAAAATATGCCCAACCACGTTGACGAAATCGACGTTGTTAACTTCGCACCGTCAGCTCGAAAATTGTTTGATATAATGCTGGTGATTCTCAACAACGAGCAATTTATGAGAAGACATACGGCATACTCGATACAAGCCGTTTGTATCTCAGGGATGGTTGGGAACGTTTTTGGGGAAAGCGATCTACTTACGACATTGGTGAACGCAAGTGTACGAATCGCACAGTGTTTGGGACTCCATCGAATTCCCGGGAAAGAAGCGGAAGAATCTTGGGATGATACCATCGAAAAGGAGGTCGGCCGGCGGATGTGGTGGAAGTTGGTTGAAATGGATTTCCACTCAACCCCGTACACTGGTTCTTGCTCCATCAACGCGCGACACTTTACAACAAAACTTCCATTGAATTGCAACGATGAGGATCTCCTCGACCAAGATGAATCCCATCTGACCACCAGCACATATTCAATCATCATGGCGAAGATGAGTCTCTGCATTCCAACACTGCTAGATGGTATATATGCCTCAGGTGATCTCACCTCTCGATACGAGCATGTTATCAGCGTTGACCGACAAATGCGGACCGTCGTTACAGAAATACCTTCCGCAATTCTTCGAGACCATGGAATGCCCTCGACAGAGCCTGAGTGGCTTAACTTGGCGCGCCGAACATTGGCTATTACTGCTGCTGACAAGGTAAGACTAAGCTCAAGAAAAAGATTGAACATATTTTCAGGGCATTAGCATGCTCAGTGGAGTCGCAAGATGGGGAACTAAGCCATCACTAGAAACTCTCATCGCAGAATTGCCAGGATTGTTGGAGGCTTAGATCTCTTTTATCCATTTCATATGTTGTTGCATATGCCCGGATACTCTCCCTGTCTATGTGGGCTCTATGGATATTCTCCTGGCAGAGCTCAAGTATCGGAGTTGATCTTGGCTAATTTCATCTCAGATTCTCATGATCCATCGATCTTTCTTGCTCAAAAGCTTCCAGTCGCCAGCATACCTGTTCACAAGAACAACGTGCATTTCCGCCGCTATGACCATTCTTCGAGAACATGAACAACTTTATGAGGCGCAGAAAGCTGAGTGCCCTCCGATCTGGGTACACTCGGCTTTCTGTGTCACAGCAATTGTTGTCATCTGTCTTAATCTCTTGCACTGTCGAACATCTATGACTTTGGAGAGAAGGGAGCATTTTAAAAGGCTGATCAGGAGTGCAAGAGCCCGCTTGAGCCTCGCAAAAAGCGACACCATGGCTCGAAGAGGAGTGTTTCTCATTGACGCCATGCTGGAAGATGACCTCCCTGACCCTGATACTACAGCACCGTCGCAAGCCAGTAGCGACGGCACTCAAATAGAGTTTGTGCGCATTCTCCATCGATTCCTACAACAAGACCAGCATGAGACGCATACTCGTGCTTCCCTTCTCAATCCTCTTGAGTTCGAATCAGGTGCATTGACACAGCTGGACGACTTTGATTCGTGGTATCTTCAAATGTTCGGGTAGGAGCTCGTGATACCACCAAAGATAGGGTTCCATAACAGGCGATTCAGGGCCATCATAGCTCGGACTGATTGAGGAGTCTCGCTCACCTCCGTCCTTGGTGGAGAACAATCATCAATCGGCTAGCTTTCCGACTCGAATCTGGCCCACTCATCTCGGCCGAGATTGGATCATTCAGCACCCTGGCAAAGGACGACTAATGATAGATACACGTCCAGTCCGCAGCAAGAAACCCAATCTCCAAATCCAGATTTCCCAACTATGCCACATCCTATCAATCCTCTCCGGATAGTGCCCTTGGATAGCCCCACGCGAAAATCGTCCCAACTCGGTGCTGAAGTAATTCTCCCCGAGTCGGCGACATCGTTCGACCTGAAGTCACTGTCCGAGAATGAGAAAGCAATTTTACGGCAAGCCTTTTTCGATCATGGAATATTGGTGATCAGAAACCAGCTGGAACTGAATCCAGATGTTCTCTACGATGTCGCGGAACTCATCGATCCTCAGCCCAAAGGCTTTCATTCTGGCGGAAAGAAACAAGTCACAGATCCTCGAAATATTTTATCGCAAAACAATTGCTCGAGAATCCCTCGCGCGCCTCAAGTCACTTTGATAGGTAAGGGGCATTTTGAAGGATATGAGGGGATTTCTGAGTTGAATTTGAAGCATCTTGTAGGTAGGACGCTGCTCTGACTATCTATGCGCTGGCTGACGGTATGATTAGGACCAGTCATCATTTCATGAGCTGCCTCTTTCTGAAGACGAAGTATCAGAAGGGTTCACACGGCCTTATCGATGGCACATGGATGCTTCTTTATACGAAAGTTTACCCGGCTTCGTAACGTCGATCCTTGCCATTAAAGTACCACAAATACCTGCTCAGAAACTCCAATTTCCTGATGGTCAAAGCATGAGCATGGCCGCTGGAGCTACACTATGTACGGCAATGGTGCTACCGTCAACTTCGCATTAAGCTGACCTATTTAGTCTACTCCGGAGCTCGCAGCTTTGAGCTACTGTCACCCGAGGAACAAGAATGTGCCATGAATACCACCGTTCAATACGCACCTCGTGCCTACGAATGGATACGAGACTGCAAAGCCACGTCGGACGGTCTGACCATCGAAAAAGTGGGCAGAGAGACACCAATAGAACAGCTTCCCGAATGGGAATGGGAGAAGGTGCAATCATTTCCGGTATGTTGATGACCCCAGACAAGTCTTCCAACCTGGCTGTCTAATACCCTCAGATGGTCTGGAAGAACTACGGCAACGGAAAACCGCATTTGCAAATTCTAGGCTGCTGCGTATACTCACTTATCACGACGGATCCGGCAACAGGCCAGAAAACAGTCATAGATGATGTTCAGGAGGTGCGAAGCATTTGTTACAAACTCCAAAGCAAGGTATACAAGCCTGAAAATATTTACGCGCATGATTGGAAGAAGGGGGATCTTGTTTTGTTTCATAATAGGGGGGCTATGCATAGTATTTCTGGGCAGCTTTCAGGATATCCTGATAAGAGATTGATGTGGCAATGTAATATGGCGAGTGGGGCTCCTGCGACACCTTACCGGAAAGTTTGATGGCCGGTCGATTTATGCTGGGTAGGATGAGGATCAGATAGACTTGAAATATACCCAAGAAGAAATACAAGATCCAGTTACAGTGACAAGTCGTTCCAAAGACTCATTCATTCTTTCCAAAAAAGCAATTGAATACAAGGACAAAACCTACGCAAGCAAAGGCCTCGCTTCATCGTCCTCATTCTTCCCCCACCACATCCTTCCCCAACATCTCTTCACCCACTCACCCCACCCCTCCTCACTCCTCCTAACCCAGATATGACCAACCCTCCCTCCATCCTCCCTAACATGAACCGTCCAGCCCCCACCACTCCCAACCCACGCTTTTCCGGTCCACTTGAACAGATTGACCAGGATGGCAAGAGCGATGAGGCCAGCAACAGCAGCGAGAATGGTGGCGGCTGATACGAGGAATGAAGTCGTTGAACAGTTGCATCCGAATGGGGCGGCTCGGAGTTCCCATCTTTCTTGCCATGGGAGAGGGCAGATATTTGCATTGATCATTGGTTGGAGGAGATTTGGGAGGAGGGATTGGGGGAATTTGGGGGTTGGTAGGGGTACACACGTCGAGGACTAGGTTTTGATTTGAGCTGTATGCTATCATGAAGGATTGAAATTTGCTACGATTTTGGAATTAAAAGATAGAAATTGTTCATATTGATCTTCTCCTGAGAATGCTAAAAGTGAAAGCAGGATTGAGGAGTTGATCTTGATGTGAACGACGTAGAAAGTGAAGAGGCGGAGACATACATATGGACACCATCCGCAATTATGATCACTAGCAACGCAGTGGCCGCAGTCTTGAATTCGCCAACATTGTCTCAGATGTTGATTATCATCATTCGTTATCCGGACTAAGGTAGTGTTTCGAGCGAGGAGAACTTCGTCAAAGGTCGCCATAGCTACCGAGTACACAGTTTGTTATACAAGGCTATAAACCAAAAAAGAGACAGAAGATTGAAGAAGAATAATGTTGGGGCTGGAGGAGGGGAAGTGACGAATACAATGATCCGATAGAGGCCGCCAACGAAAACGTGCGCACGCGGCAAGCCACGCCGCAGTCGCGTCCCATTCCTTTTTCTCCTTACTCAAATCATCTCAATGTAAGCAACTATCTTATGCGCCTGAATTTGGCAAGACTGCTGTATTTCTTTCGAAATCTATCACACCATCCATTGACCAGACAAAGCGCCAAGGTCCATCAAACGTTAGCAACCTATCTCTCAATCCACCGATTGTCATACACAATGACCGCGAAATCGTTGCCAACAGATCTGCCAATCCAGTCCTTCTCTACCGCCGCCGACTTCGAAGCATTCCTAGAGCGCGAACATACAACCGCACCAGGCATCCACCTCAAGCTCGCGAAGAAGTCATCCGGCATTGCATCTGTTTCCGGCGCTGAAGCTGTCGAAACAGCGCTCTGTTTCGGCTGGATAGACGGGAGGGCAAATGGAGTTGATGACGACTGGTGGCTGGTGCGATATACACCACGTCGTGCAAAGAGCATATGGTCGCAGAAAAACGTGGCTACAATAGGCAGATTGATAGAAGCAGGTCGGGTGCGTCCGGCGGGAATAGCAGCAGTGCAAGCTGCGAAGTCTGACGGGCGATGGGATCGAGCATATGCTGGTCCTGCTACAATTGCGGTACCTGACGACTTCGCTACTGCAATAGCTGTGAACACTGAGGCTGCTGCCTTTTTCAACGGTATGAACAAATCGGATCGATATTCAGTCTTGTGGCGCGTAGAGACGGCGTCACTGAAAGCCAGGGCCTCTCGAATCGAAGCAATGATTGAGTTGTTGGCTGCTGGCAAGTGTCCTGGAGCTGATGCAAAAGCGGCAGGGAAGGCTAGGAAGGAAGCCAGAGTACAGAAGACGACCAAGCATACCGTCGCGAAAAGTAAAAGGCGTAACGACAGTGCTGAATATGAGAAGCGGGACTCTCTCCCAGTTCAAGCAGAGTCAACAAATGCACCAAGGCGCGAAGGTCTACGTCGTAGAGCTTGAACAGATCTGTGTTACCATTTTATTATATCCAGCAGCTTTGGTCTAGATCTTTGTCTTCATGTCTGAGGATCCTCCATTTGTAGCCAAAAATAGTAGTAGACGTCTAATGGATCAAAGAAGATTCTTGCAAGTGACAAAGGTTGTTTCTGACATGAGCTTAGAGAGCAGCCCAGTGAAAGGCAAGTGCGACGTCGACTGGACGTTCGAAGCATAGTATCAAGTAGCTTGTAAATAGAGAGTTGAAAAATCCAAAATTCTGCACAATGTTGTCTCTCAGGCCGAGTAGAATTTCGGGTGTTGTTGACTATCTCCGTCAACTCCCCAGATACAAAACACGCTGGAATGGAACCATCATCTACAACAAAATCCTCGTCAACATGATCTCCGAGCTCGCAGAAGCGCCGAACGAGGCACAATTCATAGCGCTTGCTGAGCATCAATCCGAGACTCCTACGACCTTCTTCGGCACGAAACCAGTCCTCCACTACCATTCCCCCAATGCGACTATCGTTGTCGAAAAGTCGGACTTTGTCGAATACGAATTTTTGCAAAACCTTCACGCTGCCATCTATGAAGATTCTGTCACTCCCAATGGAGACTCAGTTGCAGAAATGATCACAATGGAAGGTGTGGATGTTTGGGTTACTTCGAAGTAGGTTTGCGCTTCATCTCGAGTGTGCGACTTCATGTTACGCTTCTTAAATTCAAAGGCATGACAGCTGACACTCTCAAAGAGAATTCATCCTCTTCTCCTGTTCGACAAACAAAGGAATCTCCATACCATATCCCGCCATCGGTATTCATGCACTCGGCAGCTACGAATCCAAGGCCGCCATAATTCTCCAGCTCAACCTGCACGATGCCGATGCCGTGAACTCGGATGACGACTTCGAGACCTTGGACCTGAACCTCATTCCCACCGAGCCTTGTGCTGCCACTGAAGGCACCAACGGAACCAACGAGACACCAAACCCCGCAAAGTTGATTTTCGAAGCCCTCTCTGCTTGCGCTGATTTACACCCTGACCCTGACTCGCCCGATGGAGAAGAAGAGCAGGAGGATACCACGCCAGGCGCTGGAGGGTGGATTACGTCAGAAAATATGGGTGATATGATGGACGAGGATGGAAACTTCATTGGTTTTGGGACGTTGGGTGCGGGTGCCGGCACTGTGCGCACAAGAGATGAGGATATGGAGGACGCCGAGGAGGAGACTATTGATACAGACGATACCAAATGGCGACGAATTGAATGATTATGGAATGATTTATATGTCTACGATGAGACGAAACAGCAGGTCCTGGTAAAGACATGTTAACGATATCCAACATAACTTGGGCAGCGTTGGATTACGCGGGATGTAACCATCTTTAGTGGAAATGCATTTTTGGTATGTTTGCTTGTTAGATAAACCTATTTTGCTCCTACTGACCTAATAAAGATGCCCCCTATGCGCAGCTCAGTCTTCATGGAGTGCGAGTCTTGTCCTTTCGAGGATAGACATTGTATAACAAAAATAGGTCATTTATCCAAAGCGTCTTTCTGAATATCGTGCTATACGAGCCTCTGTCTACCGCAATCTCTGAAGTCTACGTCAGAACTAGCTGTCATGGTTTATGTCTTGAAATCTATTTAAAGTGATTGGGTCGCACTTTTGACTCAGACACCACAGTCTATTCAGAAAGAGATTGATAAGTATCTGGCAAAATCCTTAATGGGTTTTCCAGGAATTTATCTACATCGACATGGATTTCGGCGTGCGTGCTATATCAATTTTAGCTGGTCGAGGGCGGAACTGAATTGATGAACCAGCTGTGGTACCAAAAGCATGAGGCAAGTTCCAAATTCGGCTCTTACCTTTCCAAGAACGATTGAGCTATTGTCGCACATATAAATTGTATGCCGTTTCAACCTCTGCCCATAGTATCCAGTGGCAAGGTAACTTGCTGATCTGTCTCGTCAGTAATTCTAGATTTCCATAAATCCCCTGTCTTGGTATATACTCACTAACAGAGTTGAGAAGCTCGGTCAACATTCAGCAAGAGGCGGTCTCTTCCTATTGAGGAGATTGAAAATCATCGGCACTGTAGCTCACATGTTAGAGGAGAACCATCTAACGAGCTTGCTACACAATTTAGACTCACTATTGTCGGGGTAAGATCATCCTGAAGCAACCTTCACAAAGACTCATGCTTTTCATGAAAACACATTGATCATGCCCCAAACAGAACTAACTGTTCTGCTGCTTATAAAGGTAGTTTTCTCCATGCTCTCGACAATCATTCTACACAGCAAACACTTCAACTATAGCCACGACAAATACCAACAACGCAAGACTAACTCACTCACAAGCAATCAACTCGAGAGCCAGGATTCAAATACAAACATCAACAAAAATGTACAATCAATGGAACCAGCAGTATGCAGGCCAACAACAAGGTCAGATACCTACGGGACAGCAGCCAGGCTTCGTAGCTTCAGCGCAGCAAGCGCAAGGCAAGATGAATTATAGCCAACCATCACAACAGCAATACGGACAGATGCCTGCACATCAGCAACCAGGCCATCTCAATCATCCAGCACAGCACTATGGACAAATGTCCACAACGCAGCAGCAGCCGTATAGTCAAGTACCTCCTAAAAATCAGCAACCACCGATGGCTCAACCTCTAGCCTATCAGCAGTCCCAGCAGGCTTATCAGCACCCTCATCCGGCCTACCAGGCATATCAGCACCCTCAACAGGCCTACCACGCTCCACAGCCAGCGCAGGGCAAGCCTCGGGCTCGCCACCATATAATTGATCCAAATTGGGCACAGAACCACGACCAATTAATGGCTTCGATTGGACAGACACCCTACCACGTCATGGGTCCCTCTACTACACCCTCCGGACGTGGTGCATCAGGCGAAGCGTACCGTCGTAGTAATGGTGATTATTGTTGTGATCAGTGTAGACGTGCGTGGCCGGGTACTTCTGATGGGCGACATGAGTTTTGGAGTCATGCGTTGGCGGTGCATAATATTACGCTTGAGTTGTATGATGAGGAGTCTTGGAAGTATTAGGTGACAGGTGGATGGATGTGTGGTGGGACTCGGAGTGAACTGGGTGACGATGGTGATGTGCAATAGACTCTTTGGGAATTGAGGACTAATGATGGGTGCATGATTACAATATGAACTATGAATATGGCGTTTGGCATTTGGCGTGCTTCAGGGTTATGGGAAGACAAGAAAGGTCTCCGGCGAGAGACTGATACAAATACATTCTGGGACAAATTACTTCGAATTCAACTCTCTCTCTTGATCTTCTCTGAGGAAATCGTAGGCTTCACAGAGAACTGTGGGCTACAAAGGATACTCAATAAGAATTGCCTATCGCCGCTATCCTCTTCTTCGCACCTGACAAAAATTCAGGAATGACTCTATGTTATAGTCACAAGTGCAGCTTGATGAAGGAACATGATTTTAGTAAGTGATAGTCAGGTAGTATGAAATAAGTCCTACAACCCTTTCCGGAACGACCATTGCACAACGAACTCATCAAGATACTCCCCAACCTACAGAAATACCGAACACAAATACAGAAGAAAATGTCCAGCCAAGAATCCAACAGCACCTCGCACAAGCTGCGCCCTCGTCCAACTTCTCAGACCACAACCGCATTTAGCACTCCTCTAGGATTAAGCGATACACATAGAGCCCATATTCAACATCAGCAATCACACCCAGCTCTAGAAAGTAATGCTGGATTAAAATCTCTACCATTGTCCCCAACCACAAGCGTATTCAGCACACCTTTAGAGTTCGACGACGCGCTGCGAGCACACCTACATCAGCAGAAGATCCACCAAGAAGACAAGCAGGAGTCAAATCCAGTTAAGACAACAACGATGTCTTTCGGCAGCCCTCCGGGCTACAATGACTCTGAGCAAGCACATCTGCACCAGCAGAAGATTCACCAGACACCTGAGGAAAAGGTATACTCCACGTTAACAACGACGTCATTCAGTAGCCAGCCAGAACTCATTGACGTACGGTAACGCGCATCAGTCGAATCCAGAGTATGTATTTGAGCGACTCTTTTCCCGCACTTCTAATCGCTTCTAACCACACCAAAAAGCCAATCCATTGGTGGCCATGAAATGAAACCCAATACCATTTCAGCCAAGGCGGTCGGGAAGTCGAGTGAGACGTACGAAGAAGAAAGAGAGGTTAGACATGCAGCCTATGAAAGATAGAATAGAAATGCTTCAGAAGGAGGAGCATATACGTAAGGAGTTGTTGGACTTAGTGGATACATTCTAGAACTTGAAGAAGAAGATTAGGTTCGAAAGGAAGTTGGTTCTGTGGACCATAAGTGCGCTTGTCTTGTGGATTTATGTACTTGCGGATATTCTTCTTCGATATTTCTAGGGTCATGGGCATGAGCTCCCTGGCCAGGTCTTTCTATACACGTATTGAATTATCTAAATGTAATCTGGATTTAGAACCGAGGACTAATCGCTGGTACTTTTTGTTGTTGGGTGTGAAATACTGCTGCTGCCAACGCCTGTGACGACGTTCGCGATTCGGCTCGGGAAGACCAGGAGAGCTTGCAACTAAACTTTTGCTCGTCTGCAACAACAAATCATCCTCCTACCCTCCTCCACCACCCTCCTCGCCATGCTGCGTCATTGCATACGAAGTAGAGCTCTCACCGGAGCTTCTGCTTCTCGCGGCAGTGCCCAATGGCAAACAGTCCATCGGCAATGGCCACAAGTCGGCGCCAATCAGGTACTGAACTATTCCCTCACATCCGACAATGGGACACAGACTGACACTATCCTGTGCAATAGCGACGGCGCTTTGCCGATGCCAAAAAGCCCGATGAAACCCTCGTTCCGGGCTCCCAGAGTCTGAAAGCACCCACTGGTGCGCCTGCGATGCCTGGTGCCATACCTTCGGATCCCATCGTCACTCCACCATCAGATCCCGTTATTGAAGCCAGCAACATCCCTAAATTACCTCCTACTCCAGAAGATGTCAGCGCTGCTCCCCTTCCGGATACCTCAAAGGCACCCACGCCTCTTCCTTCGATGGGCACTGGGACAGCGACCGTGGCACCTCCAGCTGGCACACCTCCAAAGAAGAAGACCCACCGGATGCGGAATCTGCTGATTAATCTCATTTTGTTAAGCGTCCTTGGATTTGGAGCCGGAACATATTATTCCTTGGTCAACGACAACTTCCACGACTTCTTCACAGAATATATTCCTTGGGGTGAAGACGCGGTAGCTTACTTTGAGGAGCGCGAGTTCAAGAAGAGATTCCCCAAGGAAGGGGCTGTGAGTCGTCTGCATCAACAAATCCGTGGCGAGGGCAAGGTCAAGATTCCAGGTCGGGGTGCTGGTGCTTCTGTGAAAAATGCAGACGACCCAAGCAAGACCACAGATCTGGGCGCAAAGGGGCCTCATCTGAGCGCAGTGGACGAACCAAAACCCGCACCGATTGGAGAAAAGGCACCTCCAACACACCAGCCAGAAACCAAGTCGCAATCGCACAATTTGCTCCCAACACCCGAGGAGAAGAAGAAGCCAGCCGCGAAATCTGCTGAGAAAGCAGCCTCTGCCAGCGTTCCTCCGGAGCCCATCAAGACGGAAGCTCCTAAACCAATCACGGCACTCAAGCCAATCGACCACCTCAGCATCGAAAATGCTTCAGAACCGGTTATCCAGGATGTAGTCAAGATCCTGAACGACATCATCACAGTCATCAACGCGGACGGAGCAGCAAGCAAATTTGAAACCACAATTGGCACAGCAAAAAGCAACCTCTCCAAAATTGTCGCAGACATCAACAACTTGAAGGCTTCAGAGCAAAAATCAGCCGAGGATAAGATCCGCAGCCTACACACCGAATTCGATGAGATGGCCAAGGAACTCGTCCGGAGACAACAAGATGCTATTCAAAACCAAGAAATACGCTGGAAGGAAGAGTACGAAAGCGAGCAGGCTAAGCTCAAGGAAGCTTATGAGCACAAGGTCAAGAGCGAGCTGGAGGAGGCTCAGAAAGTCTACGAACAGAAACTCAAGAACGAGCTCCTCGAGCAGCAAATCGCTCTTCACAGAAACTTCACATCATCAGTCAAAGACCGGGTTGAATCAGAGCGCAGCGGCCGTCTCAGCAAACTCGGCGAATTGAGCTCGAGTGTCTCTGAGTTGGAAAAGCTGACTGGCGAATGGAATGCTGTCGTCGATGCCAATCTCCGAACGCAACATCTACTCGTTGCGGTCGAAACAGTCAAGTCGGCACTGGAGAACGCGGATCGCCCTCGTCCTTTTATTGAGGAACTGGCTGCGCTGAAGGAAGTCGCTGCTGATGACCCCGTCGTCAATGCCGCTATTGCCTCTATTAACCCAACAGCTTACCAACGCGGTATCCCCACTTCTGGACAACTTGTCGACCGCTTCCGACGTGTAGCTTTCGAAGTCCGAAAGGCTTCTTTGTTACCCGAGAATGCGGGTGTGGCTTCCCATGTTGCCAGTCTGGTTTTGAGCAAGGTTATGTTTAAGAAATCAGGCTTGCCAGTTGGCGAGGATGTCGAAAGCGTGTTGACGAGGACGGAAGTTCTGCTTGAGGAGGGTAATTTAGATCTTGCGGCTAGGGAAATGAACTCCTTGACCGGATGGGCGAAGACTTTGAGTAGGGATTGGCTTGGAGAGGTTAGGAAAGTCTTGGAGGTCCAGCAGGCGCTTGATGTGAGTTTTCTATCCTTCCCCTTCGTTGATCTGTTATTGTGATTATGAGTTGCTAATGTCTTTCGTTATAGGTCATTGCTACGGAAGCGAGGCTGCAGAGTTTGCTTGTAGATTAAAATAAGCTTCGTAGAGAGCTCAGCGGTAGGCGTGATTGATCGACTTCCTTTGAGTACCTGTTGAAATAGTTGTACAACTCGATTTTTCTATTTTTCTGATTTGATCTCTGTTCGCTGCCTTTGATTTGCGCTCTAGCATGAAACCTTGGCCGGTTTTGGCGGTTGTGTGTTTGCTAGCATGGTCCTAAAGAGTCTCCGTGGGGTTTCGAAGTTCTGTTCACGGTTCACGGAAGTATTGCTGACGGAATCGAGGAACAAATATCGAAGCAGTAGGTGTTTTCGAGCACACTGAGCACTTTCCAACCCTTATTGATGGATTTGGGATTCCTGGCCTGTCGAACATGAAAGCTTGCCAAGAATTTGCGACATTTGATCTTGAGTTGTAGATTGTTTCGCGGATCAGAATGTGTAGAGATCCCACTGCCAAAGCTGACTCGCAATAGTATGGTGCCTTCTTCGACTCGGTCACGGTCGTCACCGAAACGATTTAATGACTGTGCTCACAATGGAAGGGTACAATTAGACTGATAGACCACGACTTGGGGGATGAATCTGATGGAGGGATCTACCCAATGGTACGTATGCTGTCGCCATGTGTGTTATTTTCGGTGATTGGGCAAGGGCGGTAGATTTCTAGCACCTTTCGAAATTGCTTTGTTAGAAAGGTGGCTACTCTAGAGAATTAAATGCTTCAATCGTTAATACATACTTCGAAATAGAAAACCCAAGGTTAGTGAAAGTGGCATGCAACCAAAACGAAATCAACATAGTCAAATCTTTCCTACATGGTCATATGCCATGCCTATAATTCAACGTACTGTTCACCCTCCGACTTTGCACCTCCGCATCTTTCTATTCTCCTTCACATTTGAGGCCTACCTAATTGCTCTTACGAGTTAAGAACTGTCACCAAGACTAGCGACAGCAGCTGTCATCTTGGGTGAGGCGTTGAGAACCCTGACCAATAGGTAAGAACCAGTGATGGTTGGCTTGAAGATGATAGAAAGTGAAATTCCCATATCGTTATTCGGTCTTTGCTGCCACTCCTCTTACAAACTATGTATCGTGCCATATAGTTTCTTGGTTCGATATTGTGGCAAGACTCTGCGTTGCACTCCTGCCAGGAAAATCGCGTGCGCGGAATTTGCTACTTCCTCAAGCGGATAGCTCTTCGCGCGTCATGGAGACGATTTTCTTTGTACATGATACTTCTCGAAAGGAACTTTCACCGGTGCTATCACAATGTTCGATCAACAACTCCGAATTGAATCTCAGCTGTCTAGAGCCAGTGTTCTAAATATGAGCCGTCAATTGCCAGCCAAATCTCATCCCCGCAACCAGCTATTCGACCCGTCGAAGAAGGCCGCGTGGCACGTCTCACCGACTACAGATCCCGTCTCTGTGAGACCGATGGAATCACCTGCAGCAAGAAAACTTTCAATAGTTCGTCGTTTCCTCTTTCTACTCCACTCGCATGCATGACCTACCGTTTAACTGCAGAAGCTGCATCCAGAGTCCCTTTGGAATAGCCCGTGATTATCCATGGCCTCGCTCTCGCCGGGTCGTACATTGATCAAAAGATAGCATATTGTGGAGTTCACAACTCTTGACACCATGCCATTCGGGAGCTAAAGCTGTCACTGCTCTTTATCTGAGGTTAAAAAGACACATCACTCGGCATGGCCCGATATTTCCTCACTCCAAGACTATTGGCGACCTGGATATCAACGACAAGTTGGATCAAGAAATCCGTTGACGCGTATGCCTATTGGCCGGAAACTAGCTCTCCTTGATCAACAAGGACGTCGACAGGATGATCGTAAGGCTCGACAGGAAAACACCATTACATACCTGGATGGGGATCAAAGATAACTGGGCAACAATATATTGACTTCGTCGAGATCGTGGAGAAGATCAAGTTCTTCAATCGCGTAGCTAGCAACAGGGTCAAGTATTCGGCAAAATCGTGTCTCATTCCCAATCTAGACTGGTCTTTGTCGAATTTGGGATTAATCCAAGAACTGGGACACGAGTACATACCGAAAGCCTGCCAGTGGAGACACGATAACACGTACATATCGTACAAACGAGAGTCCAAACATGGCTATGCCCAATTGCAATTCGTCAGTCGTTGAGGGGCTCCAGGAATCCCGGATTGATCTCCGTTCCATAGTACGTTACATTCTCGATATTGATTGAGGCCGCAGTAACCCTCCAGACCTCGCTCACGGATGTCGTTTGATTGTATCCGACTTCGGGAAGCCGTGTCGAAATTTGGCTTCGTACGGCAACTCATTCTCACGGCATAAAATCGCCACCGACCTTTCGGGTGCGGTCACACACGCAATTCATAAAAGCCATGGTGCTATGGTGGTACGTCGCAGCAAGAGGCCGAGGAGGTTGCAGATTTAGATACGTAGGAGGCTCCCGGTCATCAGCTTTCTGTGAGTGGCCAAATCAAGCCAAGCGTCCACGCGTCCCGTGCCTTGTTGCCTTGGATCGAGTCCAATCTCAAACTGGTGCAGCAAGTGACGCGGCATCTTAAGAATTCAGGGGAGATGATTGGACGGAATTGATGAGACCCTGGCTTACGTGGTGTTTGCAGATCATCTCACAGAGACAGTTTGATATCGTGTCTTGATTATTGCACCTTGCAGAGATTCGTCGACCCCTTTCGAAGGCCTCGCCGCACGAACTATTGAAGAATACTTCCAGAAGATTGTAGTAAAGGGGTCAAATTTTACGTTCTTGTTTTGCTGTGCAATTTTGTAGGCAGTGAAGAGTGGCACGAGAGCGGAATTTGGCAGATTCATATTGCGGATATACGCAAGCTGTCCGACTCACACGTCGGGTTGCCACGAGGAGACCAAAAGGTTGACATTTCAAAACTACATATACAGTGAACAGATTAGAGTCATGCGGGGCCTTCGCAATATAGAAGTCTTGGGAGCTATTTGAAGAAGGGTTGCATTTCGTTCTGGAACAACGAGTTCACGGCATTCAAAGTCAAATAGAGAGCCAAGACTTTGAGGGGAGCCAGGACCTCAGAGCAAGATAAAACAGAAGTCGAGTCGTTTGCAATCAATCAAAGCTGATGGACATTGCGTCGTCGCCAAGGAGCCACTTTACTCAAAAGGTCCCGAGGGGGGACAAAGCTCGCAGAGGCCGCGCCATCTTGCAGTCGCAACGCTCAACGGCTGGGCCTGGGAGAGACACGACGCTTTTGCCGACGGAATATATTCGACAAAAGCCCACGATACCATTCAATTCTGCCTCTCTCTCTCTCAGTTCCAACATCAGTCGGTGTGAAGTGTGTGCTACTGCAGGCACATTTGAATCTAATAAAGGCGCAGACCAACAAGTCTGCACAGCCGCAACGTCCCTGAGGCAGAAATTCAAACCGGACAGCGGACCCTTGTCTTTGAGGGGCTTGGACTTCGACTGACGACGCGCGGCATAGTGTGCTGTGCTGATCCTAGAGTGGTGGATCTCCCAGACTGTCTTCTCCAACACCTCGACCACCCTCCATTCTCACCGAATACAACATCGTCGCCGACATAGTCGCTGTACACACCTCTGGATCTAGGAGCCACTCACCCTCCTTCGCATACAGACGGCCGGATTCTTCAATACGCCACCAATATCCGCCAGTTCTTGGACAGGACCGATCTGAGACGGATTCAAGTCAGACTCCAAATCGGATTCTTCTTCACAACATTCTCGAAGTACAATACTCACAACATCGCACTGCTTACGACCTCAGTCGCTCTTTACCATGGACCACCGCTCTGGCACCCCCCGTCGGGGACATTCGGCTCACCACAACATCTTCGATGAGCGCCGCTGTCAGGCCTTTACCGACAAGTTTCGGCAGTTGCTTAGCACCAAGCGCATGAACGAACTCACAAACAAATCGATAAGTCGGATGGGATCACAGTCTGCTCGGGAACGGGATTACAGCTCGCCACTACCAGACCAGTCAACATCCACCTCGCTACCATCTTACTCCTCACTGCGCAACATCCCCTTAATACCATCACCACCCAAGGATGCGCGGTCACTACGATTTCGAGCCATGCTCAACACACTATCGAACATGCCACAGAAGTGGGAAAACCCAGGTCTCCTCGACGAGGCACTAAAGGTCGTCCCATTGGAACGGATATACAACGAAGCGGAGGAGGAGAGTCAGATACTACAAGCAGAGGCTGCTAGTCTGGGTTCAGGGAAGAAGGCTGCTTGGGGTTACCAAGATTGCGTAGTAAGGGCGTTGATGAAGTGGTTCAAGTCTTCATTCTTCTCATGGGTCAACAACCCACCATGCAGTATGTGTGGACATCCAACCATCGGCGTTGGTATGGCTGCACCACTACCAGATGAACAGGCCCGAGGAGGTGCACAGGTGGAGCTATACCAATGTTCCTTCGAAGGATGCGGCAACTTTGAGCGATTCCCACGGTACAATGACGCATTCGTTCTACTGGAAACTCGCCGAGGACGTGTTGGGGAATGGTCGAATTGCTTCGGCATGCTATGCAGAGCTATGGGCGCTCGTGTGCGATGGGTATGGAACTCGGAAGATCACGTCTGGCTGGAAATTTACTCGCAGTACCGCAAGCGATGGGTACCAGTCGATGTCTGTGAACAGGCTTGGGATAAGCCAAGACTTTACACTGATGGTATGTTATACACTCTTCCTGATCTCCATCTTGGCATACATATTAACCTCTCTTGGCAGGTTGGCACCGAAAGCTTGCGTACTGCATCGCGTTCTCAGCCGATGGATGCATGGACGTGACTCGACGATATGTTCGTGACTTCACCAAGTGGGGTGCGGAGAGAGCGCGGGCACCTGAACCAGTATTACTGTACATCCTCGACGAGATCCGTGCCATGAAGCGCAAGAACCTAGCCAAACAGGAGAAGTTTAAGCTCGAGGGCGAGGAGATGGGAGAGTATCGTGAGCTACAACTCATCGTTGCTCAATCGATCGCTGCCGAGATTTGCAAAATTATCCCAGAGGATTTTTACAATGGACGCTCATCACGACCTGCACGATCGGATCCAGATGCGCAAAAGGCTGCAGAGGCACGAGCAGAGGCCGCTCATGCGGAAGCCGAGCGACAACGGATACAGAACGCACGACGAGCCCCCGGCCCACACAACCCTGACCAACAGCCACCGCGATGAAGTCGTTATCACTGACGGCTTCCTACCTCATTGAATCTAATGATTCCCACAAACAACCGAGAACGTTATTCGTGTATCAATCCACTAGAAACTCGAAAGTGAATATCTCGCTGCATCCCGCCGCTGGGGTGTTTTCTTCTCAGCACGACAGAGTCGTGCTCGGCGTAATTTGACGAAATACGGATTACTTCTCATGGCATGAGAGTCATTTCGGCGGAGCAATTTTGCGCTATTCAAGCAGCATTGGGCGGCGCACCACAGGAGCACATTTTGACGGTTATCATTTCCGTTTGCAGTCTGCATTTTGGGAATACCACATGGACAGGATTTTTGTTTTCATATGTCAGGATTTATGTATGTGAAGATGATGACGGGAATGTATGCTGATGAGAAGGACGAGCACGATTTGGATATGTGCAATGGGTGGGAGAAGAGAGACGAACTGCAGTATATCATGGACGGAGGACGAGGAGAAGCTAGCTAGCTAGCTGAATATTGAAGATGTTCCAAACCAAACCAAATCGTTCAGCCGCATCTCACTCCGTATCTCCTGAATCTGTCTATCAGTGAGATGGTCGACTTCAAGGTTCAAGGATATTTGAGTATACTCAAACTTGCCATGTTGCAAGAATGGAAACGGGTATACTTAAAGATGCCAATAAAGATTAATGCTTCTACTTTGGACATCGTCGACCTCTGTTTGTCCCTAGGTACTGACAGCCGAAAAAGTGAATCTCGGCTATCCACGTGAGAGTCGAGGCGATGCGATTCTCGGAGTGGAGGAGCGCCGGGAATCACGCAGCCGATGGATGGATGGACGATAGGGTGTTTTATTTATAGCCCTGGCTCGTCTCAGCCTTCAATGTGGCGTTTCTTGGGTCCCCCAGTATTCCTAATCCACGATAGCGTGTGTGGGGAGCTTTTCCCGCTCCAAGAGTCGATGAGAAGTCCAGAAGTTGGATCAGTTTTGTAAAGGAACTGTTGACTGATGATTGTTCTCATCTGGATATTACAATCTACAGAGCATACACTGATTACAGTGGCCCAGTAACAAGGCCCTCCAGCTTACGTGGAAAATGCCTGCTCTGTACCAATGCGCTGTGTGAACCGCAGTCAGAGGCGCAGTAAGCCGTAGTCTTTCAGCCCTCTCAGCCATGCATCGAAGACAAATTGGTGATATAAGATAACACACCGCTTGCCTTCAGCTGAAAAGAGACATACTATTCCATCGACTTTGATCCATTTGCATCATTTATAGCAGAGCGTCGGCTTCAATCCTTTGTTTCGAAACGCAGCTGAAAACAACCCCACTCGCTACCTGAGGGAAAAAGAACACAACAAAGCCCTTTGTCCAGCCGCACCATCGCCTTTTCCTCTTCTTAACATCCCCTTCGTCTTCAGTGATTGAAGAACACACATCGCAATCATGGGCAAAATCGGAAGAATAGCGTGCATTGCCACGCCTATGGCGTTGACCATCTGCTCTCTCCTCGTCCTAATCGTCGTTTTCATGGGTGGCATGAACAAGAACGACGCGAACCTCAGCTCGCTGTACTACTTCAAGGTGAGCATAAGCAGATTCCCGGGCAGCATCAGCAAGGAGGCTAACCATTGTGCGACCAGGCCGATACCACTAATTTCAAACACAACATAACATCGACAGGAGGCTTTTCCACAGCCTTGGACAAAGTCAACCCTGAACTCCGCACCTTCATCAACAATCTCGTTGCCTCCAGCCGCAGCAAGCCACTCGATGACATCTACGAGGTTTATCTCTGGAACTACTGCTCCGGAAGCAAGAACAGCACCGATGGGGTCAAGTTGACTACGTGCTCAGACCGCAAGGCCAACTTCTGGTTCAACCCGATCGAGGTGTGGGGTTTGAACGGGACTGGCGCTGCGAGCGCCTTCCCCAAGGAGGTTCAGAGCGGCTTGAACGCTTATCAGAAGGTGTCGAGGTGGATGTTTATCGCGTATGTGGTTGCACTTTGCGCTACACTCGCCAATGTTGTGACAGGCATCTTTGCTGTCTGCTCGAGATGGGGAAGCTGCGTTACTTCTATTGTTGCTTCTGTGAGTCTACGCTGTAGTCATTCTACTCGGGCTATTCACTAATACAGAAATAGGTCGCATGCCTCTTCACCTTCCTCGCTGCTATTACCTCCACAATCCTTTTTTCTACCCTTGCAGGTGCATTCAATACTGCCCTGGAAGGCTATGGCATCAAACTCACCATCGGAACAAAGGTCATGTCTCTCGACTGGCTCGCATTCGCTTTCTCCCTTGGCGCATCCCTCTTCTGGACAATCAGCATCTGCTGCTGCTCAGGTAGTTCCTCGCACCCCAAGAACAAGAATCGCAGTGGAGAAAAGGGTGGTGCAGCTCCATTCGCCTCGAGAGGATACGCTCCTCTCGGCGAAGGACAAGGACACGAAATGGGCAATGTCAAGGGTGGTAGCTCGCCTTATGCAGGTCGCGAGACCGCTTATGAGCCTTTCAGACACACATAGACGGTAGTTCATGGAGTTTGCGAGCCCGAGTTGACGGTATGCTAGTTTAAGTTGGATACCCTGCTGATGAATCATGGTCATGACATGGTCTCATTTCTCTTGCACATATTTCGCGTTTCGAGATGGGATTGGCCTTGCATAGCGATGCGATGTTTGGCATATGGCGTTTGGATGGGATTGAGGTTCATGGATGAAGGTCATTGGGAGTGTGGATAGTTCCCTGGCTACAATACCTATCATAAAATCCCTTTGTTACTAAATCTTGTTCGTCGTTCTGAGGTACCCTACCCGTGTTAAAACTGCAGTGGTTGTGGTCAGAATGCATCAATTACTTACCACGAAAACCTTTACAATTACCGAAAGCTTATGACACACGTTCAGCAGTCTGATTACAGAGGCTGCTTTCCACAAAATACCTTTTTTCTTATTTCGTGCTCTTCTAGTCACTCAACCTCAATTTCGCTTCCCAAACAATTCATCAACCTCACAACCACTTCAGCAAAGTGTTACTTCTGAGGAGTAGCATCTGTGTCAATGATAGGAACATTTCAAAGGTTAGGATTTTCTCATTTGTCATTGATGCCGCCTTTCCCAGTGGCCAAAAACCGTTTAAGCTAGCAGTGCGAACGACATGCATCCACTTTGCAGCGGGTCTTTACGCCCTTCGAAGTCGGACGGCGTAAAAATATTCGAAGATCATATATTGTCACTTTTCCGTTAAATAAAACCTTTCAAGTCGTCAACCTCAACCATGTCTGCAACTACCACTGCCACCAGAACGTCATTCGAACTTCAAAACTGGAGCGAAGCAGGAGCAAATACTATTCCCACAACAACGGTGGAACAGAGAGAAGGAAATACGATTGAGAGCTGGGAGACTGGTCTATATCCTCCTCAGCAACTTGACCCTGTCGATGGAGGGTTTCCGGCTTGGAGGGTGCTTATTGGAGGTTTTGTGTTTGAGGCACTGCTCTGGGGATTTCCGATCTCTTTTGGTGTGTTCCAGGACTACTACTCGACTCTACCTGAGTTTGCCGGCAACAAGAATATTGCGTTGATTGGAACAATCGCTCAGGGCTCTTGCTACTTGGGAGCTCCTTTCAGTGCAGCGCTCACCAAACGGTTTCCACGCTTTCAAAGGCACATCATTTGGTTCGTGTTGAACCATTTGCCTACAGTTTGGATGCAAAGCTAAATCTACAGGTTTTCTTGGCCATTATGCATAGGCGGCCTCGTAGCGGCTTCATTTACAAACACAATTGGCGGCCTGATAGCGACGCAAGGGATAATGTACGGGATCGGCTTCATCACGTTGACCTATCCAATTATCTCCATGATCAACGAGTACTGGATAGCTCGAAAGGGCATGGCATTCGGTCTGATTTCAGCTGCATCAGGAGCTTCAGGCGCGGTAATGCCCTTCATCATCCAAGCCCTTCTAGCTCGATATGGCTACAAAACTACCCTCCGTGCCATTGCAGTTGCCATGGCCGTGCTTACCGGTCCTCTACTACCTCTCTTCAAAGGCCGCCTCCCACCTTCGGAACGCACCCAAGCAGCAAAGACAAACTGGTCGTTCCTTCGCAAACCACTCTTTTACGTGTACGGGCTTTCAACTTTGGTGTATGGTTTAGGATTCTTTTTCCCCTTATTGTATTTGCCATCCTACGCCACCGCCATTGGTCTGAGTTCCACTCAAGGCGCTCTTCTTCTGTCCGTCATGGCTATTTCTCAAGTCCTGGGACAGTTCTTCTTCGGGTACCTTTCCGATCGCAACATCTCGGCTGGTATCCTCTGTTCAATTTGCATGCTCGTTTCGACCCTCACCGTTTTCAGCACATGGGGAACCGCTAAAGCATTACCGTTGCTCCTTATTTTCAGTATTATCTATGGATTCTTCGCTTCAGCATTCTCGACTTTGAGAGTTGCGATGGGGAGAGCCGTGAGTGACGATCCGAGTTCTGTGGTGGCAACCTACAGCATTTTTGTCTTTTTGCAAGGCATTGGGAACATTCTTGTCGGGCCTGTCAGTGTTGGACTTTTAACTACCGCAGTAGAGAAAAGTGAGTACGGGATCGAGAAGTACAAGAATATGGTGATCTTCACGGGTGCATGCATGTTTGGAAGTGGACTGGTTATTGCGATATGGTGGTGTCGTCCTGGACAAGTGAGAAAATTCGTCGAAAGGGATTAGAGTACATTCTGTGGGCTCAAACGAATTTCCTAAAATCTGGTATTCTGACTGCAAGCATACAGCTTCTTATCCCAGAACATTAACGCCTATAATTTCAACTATCGTTTCAACAAAGCCGGATTGACCCCTCTCCTTGCCTTCTCTACCCATTCAAATCTTTGTCTCTCCTCTGCAAGCCATCTCTCATATGAGTCCCGGCTCTGTTGGGCTTTATTCAGTGGGGTTTTGCGCCACGATCTAGGTTCAAGCATAGCCTTCTGGATACCGGCTAAGAAGCCCTCTGGTGGGATATATCCTCTGGGAGGCCGAACTGTTTGCACATACTCCATCTTTATATTCCCTTTAGGCCCTACTCGAACTTGGCGTAGCTTCTCGCTACTTTTCATATGGAGGAGATCTAGTGGTGGAAAATCCTCGCGAGTAAAGTGCGTCGGTACGTCGGATATCTCTGGGCAGTGCGTGATGCGATATGGGTCGATTTTGATATGCAACTTGTTCAGATTTGTACAATCGGCCAGATAGGTGAATACCTGTGTTGCTTCATCTCTTGCTCCATGGGTACGTTTGTCCGCAGGCGATATCCTTGACGCGGGTGACAAGATATTGGTCCATTCGAAGACAAGGCCTTGAATCTTGGCTCGTCCATCAGGACCAATCTCCTCCAACAATCTTCTCAAGTCGTCGATCCATAAACATCGGATTTCGATCCATCGGTAACTATCTTCTAACTGCAGGCGCGCCCTCGCCATCATTATCTCAAACTGCCTTTTAGTGATTCCCAGTTCCTCTGGTGAAACCATCGGTTTCGCGTCATCGGGAACGTTCCATTCGTCTTTGAGCCACTGCTTTATGACGTTGAACGTCGAAGGTTTCAACCAGATATATTCACACCAGTTGGGATTCGGATCCTCCTCGATTTTGAAAGAACTCGACCTCCAAGCGGAGGTTGCCGGAGAAGAGGCGAGAAAGACTTTGTAGAATGCGATGCGGTTGGTAGAAGGTATCAGTGTCCAGTTTTTGTACCACCGTTCTGTTTCTCGCGTGCTCGTGCAAATCATCATGCGCAAGTTAGACATGGTGGTGGAGTAGGTGTCGGGATAGCTAGCAAAGATGTCGGACAATTGATGGCTTGGAGATGTATTTGATGATATACTACCAAGGGCTGTCTTTTATATGTTTTGTCAGAATATTGCTTGGGCTCGAATGTACCGATCGAAAAATCTCGCTTTGGCCACGAAAGCGTTCGACAGACTTTGGTTATTTCAATTAATAGGGTCTAACTGTGATGGCAGATGAAGAGGTCGAAAGGTGGAATCTGTCAGTACAGCAACTGAATGGAGCGCAAGACCTTTGAAATCGACTACCAACGCAAAGAACTTGCCTGGAGCTTTGGAAGCTCAATCTCCACTTGAACACTTCAAGAGCTATTCATGAGGTTTTAATAGGCCAAAGCAAACTGGAAAGAGAGGGAAATTTGCAAAATCAAAATCATTTATTAATGTCCTCGTCAGGACTGGCACTCTAAAGTCTAAATCTATCTCTGTTTCCAGGTATGTTTTCCATCTAACTTCCAAAATCTAAAAATGCAAAACCACTCTTAATCAAACTCCGTATTTTCATGCTTTGGTGGGTATCATCGCTCTTCCGTTCCATTCTCTCGTAGGTTCCTTGACCTGAACCTGTCATCCCTTGAGCTGGTCACCAGAGGCTTGTGAAAAACCCCGACTCCCGTCGTGTATCGCGCCGAAAAAATAATCAAATCGAATGAATGCAAAATCTAGTAAGTAACAGAGTGCTTCTTGATCTCAGCAGCACGGGTGGTGTGGACCCTGTTGTCGCCGTACAATGATGCATATGCAGCGTTGGTTGCCTCGTGGTGGGCTTTGGCGGCCTCCTTGACGGAGGTCCAGGCCTTCTTGACTGCGCCTGGGGAGGAGACTGAAGCGTTGGAGTTGGTGCTGGTGGTAGAGGCGCTGCGAGGAGACTCGGAAGCGCGAGATTGTCCGGCTTGAGTTGGGAATCCGTAGTATGCTTCCCATGCGAGCTGGGATTGACGCTCGTGCTCCTTGAGCTTGCGGCCAACGTACTTGAGGCCGTTCACGATGGAGCCGGTGGTGGAAGAGACGCTGGCATTGCGCTGGGCTTCCTTGCGGTTGGTCTCCTCAGAGGAGTAGCGTGGAACGGTGTAGATGAGGGTGGACATTTTGATTGTTTGGTGGTGAGAAGATGTTTTGAAGGTTTGAGAAGAGAGAAGAGAGATGAGAAGTGTTTGACTTTGTCTTGATTTGATCTGAAAGATGCTTGAATGCTGAGATGTCTGAATGCTGTGATGATGAATTGAAATCTCACGATACTTACCTTCCCTTATATACTTCCCTCGACGACCATTACGTGTTTCGTTGAGCTCCGTGGAAAGACGACGACTTGCCAAAGCATTACTCACAGTATTGAAATTTTCAATCACGCTCTGCTAGAATCATCTCTCGCGCCCTTGAGAAATTTGACAAGTATACTATTTGCGTACACCAGGTGGATATTATGACACTCGGTCAGAATGGGTGACCAATCGAAGATTTGCCCGTAGGGCGTGTCTGAAGTAATCGGTGAAAATTCTGAGAGCCTGTGACTGGCCAAGCAAACGAGAGGCATGCAGACCCACTCGGAGTTCAAGGTGTTCGGGATCGGATTAGTCAAACAGCGGCTCTTCATGCTCTTGGGGGAAGTCTTGAGTATGGTGCGTATTTTTCAGCTGTTTTCGCAATCTCAACAAATTGGGCCTCGCCTCAGGATGCTGTTAGGGGAAGACGTTGCGGCAAGAAAAGCGGCCTTGCCCGTGCCCACGGCGTTCAAACTCTTCTCAGCATTCGTCAGCTTGTGACTCCTTCACCTTGAATTGATGAGAGCATCTTGGTGTCATATGTGCATTGCATGTCGTTTTCCATCATGGCGTATTGATTCCATGGCCGCAATGAGGTCAGCCCAACGCAGCGACAACAGGTTTCATCTTTGGATGAGATAGTCGCAATATTTCTGGTACTACAGCGGCTCTCACTGCTGTTCATCTCACTGAGCTTTATTATTGATTATATCTAGGAAAGAATTTTTTTTAATGTCCGACTCTTTATCGGTTAGCTTCTCCTGAGTATCAAAAACCGCAACGAGCGAAAACGCGAGAGAGGTTAAATTGACGCATCACAGTCAACTCAACGATTAACGTCCTCCAACTAAGACCAAAGTCTGCATTAAACGTCCAAGTCGATGGAGATATGAAGTGATGAGCTGGCCGTAGAACAGTAGGTTCGTCGGGTTTTCAACTCAATACCGATATGCATTACTCTAATCATATTCATACATGGCTCACTATTCATGGTGACATTCAATCTCTCCTGGCCTTTCCCTCATCCAATCCATTCATCAGATCACCCTTCGCACCAATCTCATGAACAACCATTCCCATATCCACCCAAAATTTCTTCCCTCTCCAAGTCACAGTTGCGCCGCCAAAGATAGCCCAGAACCAGACGGGAAAAGCCAAAGCCTCGCGTCCAATCCATGCAGCTATCCATTCAGTCAGTGGACGCTTGTCTGCGCCCTTTCCAGCAGCTCTCGCAAAATCTGGCGTGTCTTCATCGACTTCGATGGACACGGCAGAGTGAAGACGTTGGTACAATGTCCAGTCGATCACCGCCCAAATAGAAACACTGAGAAGCCAGCAAGTTGCGAAGGCTGCCCAGGTTTGAGGAAATCCCAATGTGGTATGGACAAATGAATGTGTAGTGAGGCCGTAGGACAGCATTGCGGAGCAAAAGAAACTTTCAGTTGTGGGCTCGACTAGAGTCGCAGCTGGAACGGTGTACTTCCTCACTCTTAGCCATCTCACGCGACGAGCTACGTATTCTCCCACACCCATATGCGCCATTGGTTGGACTGCGAGATCTCCAAACATGAGAGCGTGGTTGCCCCACTGCTTTTTAGTGTTTCCGAGGAGTTTAGCAGGTACGGGTTGTTTCCATAGTAGATCTCCGATGAGGTGGTCTTCGCAGATGTTGTGGCTGAAGTAGTCGATTCCTTTGTCATTTGTGAGGGCGTTAAGATGGGATCGGCGAAACATGTTCGATTTTCCAACGAGACAGGGAGCAATGAGGACGGTATTGATGGCGGTGTAAAATTTGGCGTGAGCTGTGGACATGAACATTTCTTCCAGTCTTCCTCCCTTGGTGGCATACGTGGATGAATTGTGAAGATTACGTGTTTCCGTAGCTCGAGTGCTTGTAGATGCGATTTGGACGTCGGACTGATTTGCATTGGGAAGATGGTGTGTTTCTGGTGCAGATAGAATATCTGTATCTACCACGAGTGGTATTTGGTGTACAAGTTTCTGAGGTTTCATCCCTTCTCCTTTGCCCAGTAGAACGTCTACCATTCTCCCACATACGCCTTTTGCGACCCATACATTGCAGTCTACGATCCAAATGATATCTCCTTGAGCCTCTCTGTATGCCCGACTCATGCTCCTTATTTTTGGATTTGGACCCAGTGCAGTGCCATTGTTCATTTGCAAGGCTGGATCGGCCTGTTCTATGAAAATACGAGCGTCCGCATCCGGGAAGTCTTCGAGAAGCTTCTCAAGGACAGGTAGGGCGAGGTCATCGCGACTGTCGACGCAGAAGTGCACAGTGAGTCGTTCGGAGGGGTATGTTTGTCGAAAAGTCGAGACGAGACAGTCGTATAGTCCAGGATCGAGTCCTTTGACGGGTCGAATGACGGTAACATGCGGTGCTTGCAGGGTTTCATTCGGCGAACGAGTATTGCGGGTAGAATAATATCTCCATCTGTATACATTGTTAGGCTTCAAATATTGATTTCTATTGTGTTGGACATACAATTGAATGTAGCCAACGCTGGCAACTAGAATGACCAAGCTGCCCCATATAAGGCATATGGTAGGTCCTGCTTCTGGCACCATGTTCCAGGTGTCGGTTTGAGCATGGCGCAGTGTTGAGAAGGGATGATATCGAAAGCCCCCGGGGGTGTTGCGGCGAAAGAGAAGAAATATGCGCTAGAACTATTGTAGCGTGAGATGAGATCCATTCAGGGGTCCAAATCTCGACCACCTCCACCTCATTCACTTCATCACAACACTCAATCCTTTTGACGACTCTATTTGACGACAATCCAATCCCTTTCGGCAATGATTTCGGGTACTCGCCTTCCAATGCGAACTGTATCGTCTTCTCCACCCGCTGTAATTAGCTCTAGTTCGGGATGTCGCCGTGAAGACTACGAGCACATAACCTCACCATCCCTGAGAAGTGCTGAACTAATCCCACTTTGCCATCTCCTCCATCTTCCTGCTGAGCTTCGTATGCAGATCTGCAATTATGCGCTATGGGGCACTCCGAGCAGGTTCTTCTATGACGATAATACCGAGTCTTCATTGGGGCCAATCCGGGTGCCATTGCCAGAAACAATCACCTGGGATGATGTCGAAGACTCAGATGAGGAATCAGATGAGGATCCACTGGAAAACGTAATTCATAATGCTGACATGAGGTTCGACATTGTGCCTCTAGAAGGAACAAATCTCAACCTCTTGCTTTGCTGTAAGCAAATCTATCACAAAGCTAAACATCTGATATACGATGTCAACACGTTCAGGCTTGATGTACAACTTTCTGACATCCTATCTGCGACTGCGCGCTATTGATTTATTAATCCAAGACCTCGTCGAGCAAATGTCCACGGAATTTTGGAATCCGACAATATTGACGACCTGTCTGCCAGCATGGAACCTTAAGACTCAACCAAAGACCTGGGAACACGAGAGCTTGTGAAGCCCGAATCAGTGTGGCCAGACTGGAGCCTAACTAGTACCTAAAATATCTTATCGCTTCCTCTCTCCAACTTTCACCATAGTCGGCTTCGCATATATCTGCCATCTCTTTCGCCACATCCTCGCTGACATCCTTCCATTCATCTTGTCTTGGCTCTTGAGAAGCTTCGCGAGGGGAACGATGTCAAAACAATGACCAGCGTGGTGTAGAATCGTGAAAGTGGAGGCTCCTCTATTGTGTCACATTTTTCTTTGTAGTGAGAACTGGACATGTTCAGGAAATAGCTCAATTCACGCCAATGAACCACTTTTCTCTCGAGCCTGTACCACGCGTCCGGGGGTAGATCTTGTATCTTCTTGGACCATTACTTTTCAGTAATGAAGTCGAAGCCACCAAGGAGCATTTCATGTAAAGCCGTGCCATGTGTTGCTCTTGTGACTTCGAGGATGTCCGAGTATCTCTCCTCGAACTTGAGGCGCTCCTACTCGGTGAATAGATCAGGTGGGTAGTCCCCGTTCTTTGTATCTTCTCCCACGCACACAATGCTCTGGTCGGCCCAATTTCCCAAAATCAACAGGAAGTATTGGTTAAAGAGTCTGCAACAATGACTCCACCAGAATTAACTCGTCAGACCGAACCTGAAAACGTCCACAATGTCCAATTGATCAAGTACGAGATCTTGTAACTCCACCGGGAGATTCAAGAAAGAATGCGTTGGGGAGGAGCTGGTTGTAGTTGTTGGCAAAGACGGTGCGATCTGAGTTGGACAGCTGACTGGCCTTGAGACTATCAGTTTCTGGCTTTGAGCAGTTTATTCTCCAAATTAACTACTGTGCAAGGACAGGAATAGCCAGATGGCCAACAAGAGATTCAGGCTCTGAGTCGGGCAGAAGCTCTCAAAGCTTTCCATAAACGGCGGCACAATACTCATCTAGCTTCGGAGCCACGAGATAGAAGGTTTGGCCCATGACGAACGCATGGTGTTTGTTGTTGGTAACACAATTGGTCGGCTCAATCGGCTGAATAGTGTTCATGTCTGGTGTTTCCGTGTTCGGTTTTTTTTTTATTCTATTCACGTCGAGTTTATATCCATCTACGCGCAATCACCTCATCACTGTAAGTGACTCGGAGCTATCATCTTGAATCGAGACATAGTGTTCGCAATCGTCTATTGCTTGATTGGTTGAGTTCTTAGAAAGGGGAACTTGGCTAGGCTGGGAAGAAAAGGAATCAGTGAAGCGAAGCATACATCAAGCAGAATTCACTCAGCTTTGTGAACCATGCGTAGAAGACAAAATGGGAGGCTATTATCGTTCTAATAAGCCTCGGGTACAACTAAGAAGGGAATAGTAGGCTCGTTTAGGAGAGATGTTGCAGAAAATATTAGACTTGAATATTTATTTAAAAAGTTCAACCAAAGATAATACCCCCTCTCCATAGAAACCAGTGAACACCCACAAGCGCCAGCCAGAACCAGAGATGTCACCAAATCGAGCTTAGAAAGGCATTGAGAAAACATAGCACATGTATCATTAGGTCTAATCAGTATCATCATCCCGTCTCGAAACCATCAAATCAGGACTCGGCCCATCATCATCGGTATCATACATATTCTGCTGCAAGCCCAGACCATGAACGTCAGTTCCACCAACAAGCCCAGTCTCTTCTTGCCCCTCTTCACACTCCACCTCTTCCCTTCCTAACTCATCGGGCGGCGAATCCTCAGCTCCAGAAAACGTCTGCTCCAAGATATCCCTACCTTGCTTGAAAGCCTCCAACTCAGCACCAATGCAAGCTTCCAACAGCCGCCACCTCTTCTTCTCAGCGAGCCGAAGTTTATCTTCTATGAATTTCATGGTAGCATTCATTCGTGACAGGATTTCTCCTGGACCTGATTTCGACGTAGGGGCGTGGGTATCGAGCATGCTTTGATTCATACTCCTCATTTCCGCAGCAAGAAATCGTTCAAAAGACAAGATCTCAGCGACAACATCTTTCCAAACCACCGCACCTTCTTCCAAAGCCATGCGATCTCGTTTTGCTGACTTGCGACTTCGTTTCATCTGCGTGTATTCTGTTTCCCAATACTCCTTTGCCATCTCAAGGGTACGTCGTTTGGGGGGTAGTGCCATGAATGTAGAATCTTTTGATGTCCTAGTGGGTGGATTTGCAAGAAAATGTCCAATATCCTTCTCCAACAGATCCAGAGAAGCCTGATAAGAAGAGAGTTTGGACTGCACCGCATTCTCCGTCTCGTCAATCTCGTCCAAAATCTTGCGATGGCGTGTCTTCATCTGCGCAAGTCGTAACTCCATATCGTTGATCTCATCTTGCAATCGGCTTGCCTCGTCTTTCGGTGATTGTGATTTAGCTTTGGTGTCCTCGCTCTCGATATCAGTGATTGTCTTGCGCAGCCCCTCCCTCTTATTCTCCCAACCTTCCAGTTGCTCCAAGATGACATGATTCTCTTCCAACTCTTCCTTGACAAAAGCATCCTCTTCAGCTTTCAGGGCAGCACAATCCAGTATAGCCTTCCATATCGCCCTTCGCGTTGCGCCCAAAGCTGGCTTTCGCTGCCTGCGAGACGGCCGAGGCGAAATGCTGTTACTCCGCAGGCTTTGAGTGGTGGTTGGTGTGAGGTCGCCAGCAGAGACACGATCATCAGGCGACGCAGCTCCCAGACCTGCCAAAAGACCCTCTCCCTGAGCATCTAACAGATCCTGAAGTGTTTGATGCAATGCCTTCTCTCTTCGTCGCAGTACGATGAGGTCGTCAGAGGGAGGCAGGTTGGATTTCGGGGCCGACTGGTGGGTGAGAGCGGATTGAAACATGCTTGTAGCTAGAGAAGGAGGAGGGAAAGGTGCGGAGGGTTGTTGATGCCAGAGCGGCAGCTCCGAATCGTTGGAGCGGCGGTGCCTTCGCGGGAACCAGGAATCGATCAGGGACATTGTGGTGATATGGACATGCTAAGAGATGGCGAGGTATAGAGTTATTTATCTTGTCTGCGTAGGAATGGGTACGAGAGTCACAATCATGCAAGCACGCGGACACTTTGTCTTGAAAGACAAACACATATTCACATGGTACGGAGCTATGACCACTTTCTACTTTGGGATGAACGAAAGGCTGAAAGCAGAATAAATAACATCCGAGCCTCGACAATAATACGCGTAAATCATCATATTCACTTCGCTCTGGAGACTCTTCTGCTATCAATCTTCTCCCTTATCTTGGCTCCTACTCTATCCTGATATCGTCCCACTGCTTCCCTCCTCTTGTGTGAGTCTATCATCGCTCTCCGTCCACTACCGAGCAAGGCTGCCATTGTAAGCATTTTCTAGCTGTCAATATCTCTGCTGTTCCCAGCATCTTCTGCCATCAAGACCCTATTCTGCCCATCCTGTGCGGTGACATTGTGGAGAATAGTCGAACTCAATATACCGATAGTGCCCGTCGGACATCTTTAAAACAAGTTGCTATTCGAGCAACCAAACTAGCGAGTAGGCGTCTCGAGATCAAACGCAAAATGCAAAGCCCAGACAGTGTCTTCACAATTTGACGCCCCATACTCCTCTTCCGCCCGCAACACCAACCCATTCTCCACCCTGTCCTGTCAACCCACTCTGAGGCGCCCAGCTCAAATTTGCAATCTCGTAGTCGCAGCGCCAGCTCGCTGCAGGTCCCTTCAGATTAACGTTCGGCGCTTGTGCAGCAGGAGCGCCTGCGGGAGCACCTGCAACTGGGTTCGGTGGAGGCGGAGGAGGTTGACTTGCACCACCAATTCCATTGCCACTATCTCCGTTCACAATTGCTCCATTGTGACTGTGCAAAAGGTCCCATACCAGCACGAGGGAGTCATCCCCACCACTAGCGAGCATACCTCGTCTACCAGGAGACCATTCCACTGCATTGACATTACTGGCGTGACCGTGTAATTCGAGGAGAGCCTGTCCGGGTTGTCGGACGTCGAGGATTCGTATTAAATTACTATCTGCTGCAAAGGTAGCGAGCAGGTGGGAGTCGTGAGGCGAGGCGGCGAGCCGTAAGAGAGGAGGCGAAGGATGCAATGTTTGTTGTGCTCGGGTTGGAGACATTCGAGAGTGAGGTGGGGTTGCTCCTGTTGTCTTGTCAGTTTTTGGGATTTCGGAATCTTGTCCAGAAATTTACCTTTGTCGCCGTCCGGTTTCTTCTCTGCCGGCTCATAGATGATTGTGCTGTGTTCCAGGCTACGCAGATCAAACATTCGCACACTCCCGTCGGCACCACAAGAAACGAATACATCCACACTGCCAGCGCAAAATCGCACATCGAAAACTTCCTTGTCGTGCGCAATGAGTTGTGTTTTGGCTGTAAGAGTCGGTATGTCCCATATCGTGCAAGTCGTGTCAATGCTACTGGTAATGATGAGTTTTGGTGATAGCGTGTTCCAGTCCAAGGACGTGAGAGGTGCGGTATGTTCTGGTGTTTTTGAATTTGACAGCAGAGCGAGAGGAGTCAGCTTCGGCGTGGCTGGGTCTCGTTGATTCACGCTAGATGACCGAGTGATTGTGCTCGTCACTACAGGGCCCGTCGATTGTGGGAGAGACCAAAGACGGAGGTGATCGCCAGACGTCGCAAGGAGGTCAGTCGATTGTTTCTGTGCTATTGGAGGCTCCCATAATATTCGAGTAACGGGATACGCACAAGTTGCCTCGGCCACCCGGGTGTATTCAAGACTATAGCTAGGCGCGCCTGGAGTTGTGACCTCTTGGGGGACGATTTGAGTATCGAGGATTGTAATCTTGATCATCTGTCAGCGAAATCGAATGAAATCGTTGCTTCATTACGCACATAATTGTGTGGATCCTCTAAGTAACTCCCAACAGCTATTTTTCCAGCGCTGTTCCCATGTGGTACAGGATACTTGCACCAGTCAAACGCAAAGACGGCCCAGGGAGAAAGATAATTGCTGTTCGTTGGTGCTCTTTCCATGGAATCTCCGAACAGAGTTGTTCCAGACATGTCATCTCCGCCTAAGTTTGAATTTGCGCGTGGTCGGATCTGATCCAATGCCAAGGGGGAATTCGATGACGCACCAGTCGGTGTTTGCGGTGCGTAGAACTTTGGCGGTTGCTGTTGGGGAGTCTGAGGATATTTCTGGCTTTCAGGATTGTTATTGAATGGTATGTACTTCTGTTCCAGACCAGCTGGACTTGATCGTGAGTATGAATGGGAGGCGTTGTGCATTGTATTGGAGCGCGTTGGCAGAGTGTATTGCTGGGCGTTTGTGCTGATATGTGGGATTTGAGGGACAGTTGGCGCAGTGTAAGCGGACTGCGGAGGAGCAGGCCTATTTACCAATCCAGGCTGTAGACTCCCGGGGACGCTGTTTGAGGGCGGCGGGACACCGTATAAAGCTCCTGGTGGTGCAGATTGGTGAGGGTTGATGTTTGGAGAGGATTGAGAATAATCAGCGCCTAGAGACTGGGCGACCGGAGGAAGCTGGAGGTCGTCTGACATTCGCGCAGTAGGATGAGGCCTTCGTGTGAGCTCGAATTGCTCAGAGTAGTTGTTGGGCTGAGGATGTGGTTGTTGTTGGTGTGCCTGAGGGGGAGGAGCTTGGGTTTGCTGTTTCTGCGTCTGCCCGCTGTATGTTTGCTGAGTCTGGGATTGGGGGAGGAAAACGTCTGTTCCCGCTGTCGTGGTGCCCGAAGTAGCACTCCGCAGATTTCCCGTGGGCGCAGCGATTGATCCTAAAGCATGCGCAGCTTGGTAGATGCCCGTCGCTAAATTGGGCTGGTCTTGCTGCTGTTGATGGTGAAAATGTGAGCTGAAGGGCATCTCGTCTGCGTGCGATGGCGTCGACGATACCTTTTGGGCTCGATCAAGCAAGACAGAGCGAGTTGGCACAAGCAAATACAAACGAAGCGCTTCGTCACGGATCTGAGATCGTGGTGGAATACAAGCCAAGCAATGGTAGTGCTATCAAAAGAGCTGTCCACGTGATGCCGGAATATCTCAGTCAAGCCTCCAATTTTGAGCTGTCCCTTATCATCCTCATCTCCAGCATATCAACTTCTGACTCCTCTCCTCCATCCTCCATCAATGGATTGAGGGTCTCATCAGCTGATAGGATTAGCCTCGTCGGCATCTTCATGCCGAACTTCGAAATGCTCACCGCGAGAGGTGATGGTACCTTTTCTCCGAAAGGATCTGGCCAATTCGCGCCGAGTCCTCAATGTCATGACATGCAAAATGCCCGACTGTTCTCGCTCTAGTTTGTACCGCAATCTTTCGCGGCTCAAGAAAGGACTAACGAAGGGGGTTTGGGACGGCAGAGCAACAACGGCATGCTGGGAACCTTGGTCTGGAAATCATCGATTCCATTCAGCCCGACGCGTCTCTTTCTCAACGAGCTGCTTACCCTTGAAGCTGGTTGCTTGGGCCAATTTTTTTTTTGCTTACATCTACGTCCAAAATGCCTTTCAAAGGTTTCGAACAACAGCGATAACGAACACGAAGCTACGTCACTTTTGGTCTTCCTTACTGACAATTTCCTTCTTCAGCGCGCTGAACGGATATTGCCCCACTCATTCAGCCGGCCTTACGCTCCCTGTCATGCCTTTTTGGGTAAGTCTAGGCAAAATGATATTCGACAGGAGGTCGCGCTAAAGATGCTTGGTGCGGGAGAGTCCGAAAATGCTCAAAGCTCACCCGGAAAGGGGCAGTTCGACATTCCCATACTGTGAGATTATTCGTCCACTTCTCTAGCACTCGACCATCTATTCCTTCGATACACGTGGGTCTAGCTTGTTCCATGCCGGCGCGTCTCCATTTTCTGCTCATGCGATGTAAGATCTCACTTCGTACTGACTGTTCACACACAAGCGTTTGTGAGCTCTCCATGTCCTCTACAAATTTTTAGAAAGAATCCGCAGGTTTCTTGGTCGTGTTAGTTTCATGGACTTTGTCCGATTATGGACAATATTCCCACGGACAGTCGGCATCGTCAACAAGCCACAAACTTTGCTTCTCGGTAGATTTCCCGCTACTATTCTTAGACGACGCTTGTGGCATCCCCAATTCACACCACGCCCCACGAAGGTCTAGGCACGATCATCCTGTGATTGGTTCCCAAATGTCGGAGTTGGTATAGACTCCAGACTACAGATCTCGTTAAGCCTGGTCTAAATGCGATGCCTCCTTAGTACGGGAATGTGCCCTGTTCTTCCTGGGGTGCAAGGAACCGAGGGGGCATACAAGAAACGTCTTTTGCCGTTCAGCTCTTGTTACTCTCTTTTTTGCTCTTTCGTCACGTTCACTGCTGTCCAACGTTGTTCATTCATTCCTTCGTTGGTCGATATCGGTATTGTAGAGGGGATTTTGAAATTCCTTCGTCCATTCGTTTGTACTAATGTTTTGATCACACTCATTCATAGGAAATACAGTCTTTAATCATGGGATACTGTACTTTTGACAGTCCCGACCTGCCACGGTCAGTCAGTGGATCTCCACCGGCATTTTACGTGGATTCTGGAAATACGAACTGGCTTGGTGCTACTGGTTCTTTCACCAGCGGAAGTAAGAATATGTTATTATGTGTGGCAGGGCTAGGATTTAACAGAATGCGACAGACACGATTTGTTCTTTCCCCACGAAGACAGTCTCGAAAGTCTCTCGCGGCACAACTACCTACGAAGCTTACACTGTCACACCATATCTCATCTACCCAGGAACAGGGTTCTTTGGAGGCTCGTCGACCACGCAATGCGACCCTTTGACTCCAGACACTACATCGGGTGGCACAGCGACAGGCGCAATCACATACAACAGCTTCCAGTGCCCTGGCATGACATTGAACCAGATGCCAACTGGCGTTTATAAATATGTGTTCAGCCAAGACCAAGGATCGTTTTTTGTTTCCAATACCTTCACCCTCAAATCCACCACAACAGTCACTCAATGGGTTTCTGACCAGATCACCTACTCCAGTACCCTGAATCCAAAGCCGGCTGCGACCACTTCGTACAACTCCACAATTGGAACGCTGACATCTTCAACAACTCTGTACCCCGTGCCTGCGGCGACACAGACGCTCAGCCCGTATGCTGCCAGTACTACATCTACGTCTGTAATAACGCCTCCGCCCGCATCGACAACGACAACGACCATGTACACAGATACCTTTACCAACATGCTGTATGCCGATCCGGTGCCATCTTCGTCCACCACCTTGACAGTCTACAATGAAACGGCCACCCAATATGACTCCACTACCGTTACATCCACGTATACGGACACCGATACTGCGTATATCAACAATTGCACCATACCACCATGGGTTCCAAGCAACTCGAGCTCGTCCGCATCTGCGTCTAGTTCGAGCTCGGCCTCCGACTCGGACTACGATTATGACTACTATGATCTCCCGAGCAATTTCAGCCTGCCCAGCAATTTCAGTCTGCCTAGCAATTTCAGTCTCCCGGCCAACTTCACTTTACCGCTGAATCTTACTCTACCGCTCAACTTTACATTACCGGGTAACTCCACCGGGTACGACTTGCCAAGTAACGCATCTTCTTCACTTCCCGCGAGCGTAGATGCCGGAACAATCACCTCGACATCTAGCTCTTCATTTGTCTCGTTGGAAGCAAGCAGCAGCTCTTCGGCGGCTGCGTCAAGCTCGAGCGTTACTCCTGACGTGGACGACGACGACGAAGATTACTATGACTATCCAAGTAATTATACATTGCCAAGCAATTTCACGCTTCCTAGCAACTTCACACTTCCGGGCAACTTCTCCACTCCAGGCAACTTCTCTCTCCCGTCAGGCAATTTCACCGCGCCTCGTGGCTACGATTTGCCTGACAATTTCACACTTCCAGGCAATTTCTCTCTTCCACAAGGCAATTTCAGCCTGCCTAGCAATTCGTTGACGTCTTCTTCATCGGTTCCTGCTAGTGTTGATGCTGGCCCAATTACCTCGACCATCAGTTCTTCTGCGTCTCTAACAGACTCGAACTCCGCTCCTGCGCCAACAAGCCCCTCTTCCTCACCTAGTTTGGACGAGAGCCTAACCACGTCGAGTATCAGTTCTTCTGCGTCCCTCCAAGACTCAATCTCGGCCCCTGCCCCCACAAGCTCCTCCTCTTCAGCTGATTTGGACGACGACTCTGACTACTACGATTATCCAAGCAATTATACACTCCCGAGCAACTTCACTCTTCCAGCGAACTTTACATTGCCACCTAGCAACGTCTCACTCCCCGGCAACTTTTCGGGCTCCCTTGGCAACTTTTCAAGCCCGTCCGGGAACTTTTCGCTACCCCCGGGCAATTGGACGATCGCACCTGGAAACTTCACGGTCCCAGACAACTCCACTGCCCCTACCGATTCTTCTTCCGTTCCTGCAAGTGTCAGCGCAACCTTGACTTCATCCATTAGCTCTACAGCATCTGAATTGAGCTCGAGCTCAAGCGTAATGGCCTACGACAGCTCTTCTGCGCTCGAGACAAGCTCCTCCTCAAGTGCCTCCATTATGTCATCAGACAGTTCTACTTCGTCAGATATAATCTCAAGCTCTGCTCCCAGCGCGACCAGTTCTGCTTCTGTTGATGATGACGTGGATTATTACGACTACCCAAGTAACTACACCCTTCCAGGAAACTTTTCAGGTCTTCCACCTCCAGGCAATTTCTCGGGTCCCCCTGGCAACTTCTCGCTTCCTCCAGGCAATTTCTCGCTCCCATCAGGTAACTGGACTGTTCCACCAGGCAACTTTTCCCTCATACCCAATAGCTACACGGTTCCGACTAATTCTTCGTCCGTTCCGGCAAGCGTCAGTGCTACACTTACATTGTCAATCAGCTCGTCCACCTCGGAATTTACCTCCTATTCATCCGAAACAAGCTTTTCTGCCTCGGAATCGATCTCTACTTCTGGCATTGTTTCATCCTTCTCTCCTTCGGAATCGAGCACGTCTTCGTCCAGCACTGTCTCGTCCAGCTCAGCAAGTGACGATATCGGCTACTACGACTATCCACACAATTTTACCTCCCCTGGTAACGTTTCACTTCCAGGCAACTTCTCGCTTCCGCCAGGGAATTGGACGATTTTACCTCCACCAGGTAATTTCTCGCTTCCACCGGGCAACTTCTCGCTTCCTCCAAATGTTAGCGCGACAACTACATCCTCTATCAGCTCTGCAACATCCTCCGAATCGAGCTCCTCGGCTACAGTCGCTTCATCGGAATCAAGCTCTTTGTCTACCGCCTCGTCATCAGATTTGAGCTCATCGTCAAGCTCGGCATCGTTTACCTCAATTTCTAGCGCTAGTTCCAGCTCACCGGTTTCGTCTGCCAGTGAGATCGACTATTACGACTACCCAAGCAATTATACGTTCCCCAGCAATTCCTCTATGCCTGTAACTGCTAGCGCAACTATCATATCTTCTTTGATCTCTTCCAGCTCTGATTCAAACACTGTGGCTGTTCCAACGAGCTCCAGCTCTCAGTCCAGCTCTGTTCTCATTTCAACGATCCCCAGCTCTGATTCAAGCCCTGTGGTTGTTCCAACGAGCTCTAGCTCCCAGTCCAACTCCCCGTCCAGCTCTATGGTCATTTCAACGAGCTCCAGCTCCCAGTCCAGCTCTGTGGCCATTTCAACGAACTCAAGCTCAAGCGATATCGATGATGATTACTACGACTACCCCAGCAACTACACGCTACCAGGAAATTTCTCTATACCTGCGAATACTAGCGCAACGGTTACACCTTCTCTAAGCTCTTCTGGTTCCGAGTCCGGCTCTATACCTCTCTCGACGAGCTCTGGCGTATCGTTCACATCCTCTTTGAGTCTCTCTAGCCCGGAGTCTAGCTCTAGTGAAATTGATGCAAGCGCGAGCGTAACTGTCACCACATCATCCGCTGACTCGAGTTCCTCGTCGACATCTGGTTCCGTTGCTAGTCTCACTTCTACTGTCAGCAGTTCTCCAAGTGAAGTCGTCTCGACAACAAGCTCTAGTACTACAGTTCTCGCCTCCCCAGTCATCACCAGTTTCTCCTCTAGCTCATTATCGAGCTCCACAGCTGCACCCAGTAGCTCCGCCAGTGACATTGATGAGGATTACTACGACTATCCTGGAAACTTCTCAATCCCAAGCAACTCATCGTCGACGGCATCAATCGAGGTATGTTATACAAGCCGTTACAGCTAGTTCACCCATTCATATCCACTGTCGAGACTGTTAAAGCAATATGACACGCTCAATTCGAGATCGATATTGAAGAATTTCTGGTAATTCGAAAATGAAATCAGCCAGAAATTTACCAGTATCGTATTCAAGTTGAATAGTCATACTTTAAAAGCTAGCTTCGTGAGTGGCAATGAATTGAGGTGCCGACTGTGCTGCTCAAAACTCAACCCCTCTGTACAAGATGCCAGGAATCCTCGCTTTGGTCTTCCGGGAGAGGTTGTGCTCTTCCTTGTAGTGCACGTGAGATTTCTGGCAGTCTCGTAAGGAACAGTTGCTAGGAATTTATCGCACTTGCTTTTCTTATGATCGTGCTGACCCCTAGATGTAGTCCTCCTCATCAGTTGAAAGCTCCAGCAGCTCATCGATTTCCTCTTCTTCGATAACAAGCGACTTAAGCTCAACTGAAAGCTCGGCCTCAGCCAGCAGCACCTCGTCCATTGATTTGTCCCAGTATTATGACTACGACTTTGACCTTCCGAGCAATTACTCCATCCCAAGCAACGCCTCGGCTTCGACATCTTCGACTATGGTCGAGAGCAGTTCGAGCAGCTTCCCAATTGCTTCACCGGTAATCGCCGACTCGTCAAGCCTGGCGCAAAGCACAGCTTTAGCCAGTACCACATCGTCTATTGATTTGTCTGAGTATTATGATTTCCCGTCTAATTACTCTCTACCGAGCAATGTGTCGGCATCGACGACAAGCTCTGATAGCTCAGCGATCACCTCTTCCTTAAGTAGCCCAGCTTTGTCTATTTCGATCTCGTCAACGATAACAAGCTCCCCCACATTGTCAAGCGCTGATTCCAGTACCGCTTCATCAATCAGCGTCAGCTCGTCTTCGGCTGACTTGGACGAATATTATGACTACCCCAGCAATTACTCACTGCCAAGCAACGCCTCCATCTCTTCTACCGGCATTTCAAGCAGCTCCTCTGTGGCTCTGCCCGCTGTTGAAAGCTCGTCCTCAAGTTCTTCGATCGCCTTCAGTAGCTCCATCTCCAGCAGCGCTGTGTCAAGCAGCGTTGTATCGAGTAGCCTCATTTCAAGTTCCGCCTTCAATTCTTCGGCCTCAGCTATTGTGAGCAGTCTCTTATCTAGCTCCAGCTCAGTTGGCCTTCCAGGCTTGCCACACCTAAGCTTCTCTCTCCCTAGTTTCCCACACTTCAGCTTCCCAGGCTTCCCTCATTTCCCAGCGGCAACACCAAGCCCAACCAGCTCGCTTCCAGGACCAACATCGACTATTATACCAAGCTCGTCCAGCTCTGTTGCACTTTCTCCAGTCCTGCCGAGCACATCCTCAAGCCAAATCAGTTCAGCACTCTTAACAACATCGAGTGCTTCCTCTGATTCTAACATTTCGAGCCAATCTTCGGTTACTTCGTCAGAGACAAGCATGTCCAGCGCAGCTCCATCTTCTTCCTCTGCTTCGTCCGTAGATTATGGGTATGGCTACGATTACGATGAGAACACCACATCCGTACCACAGCCATCTGGATCTTCTTCGGAATCGTCGTCAATGTCATTTTCCATATCTTCTTCAATTGTCGCTTCTTCCTCAACGAGCACATCCAGCGATGATGATGACTACAGCTCCACGGTAGCAAGCCCAAGTCCAACCAATTCGCTGCCAGCCTCGACTTTGAGTCTGTCTAGCGACTCGTCTAGCTCCGTGGTTGCCTCTTCAAGCACTGTAGCAAGCTCCTCCAACGAGTGGGTTGGATCAGAAATGTATTGTTATATAGTATACTAACTGTGACAGCAGGTCTGAAATTTCATTTGCGAGCAGCTCGTCATCCAAGATCGGCAACACGCCACATCATCCTTTAAGACCTATGCCAAGACCATCGATGTCATATAACAAATACGAGTAAGTCTTAGCATGTCTTATAAAGTTATCTCGATAGAGGCGCCATAGTCGACTCACAGATCCATGTCCCCACGGACCTGGTTGCGAAGACATAGCCTTTCAGTAACATCTATTCAACTCAGCATTGGTATAGATGAATTCCTGGCCAGTTTCCTTTTCAAATTGCCAGAAATTTATCGATATCGATGATGAGCCGGGCGTGTTGCATTGCTTTTAGCTTCTAGAGGACGGGCATGAATCGGTGAACCAACTATCTGTGACGCGGGGATCTTTTCGCTGTCTTGTTGGAAAGAAATGCTTTTAGCCCTTGAACGAGGTTACAAGGTTTCTGGTGGTCATCTTGCGGAGATTTCCAGGAAGACCACGTTTCGAGCACTTGTTGAAAATCCCACGCCGCTCACTTCGTTCTTATGCAACATAATTATTAATTTGGAAGCACACTAATGTTTGCGCAGTTACCCTTCGCCGGCTCCGTCATCCCCTGTTGCCTCTGGACCCACTGCGACGCCGTCTTCGGCTCCAGGATCACCTGTACTGTCATCTTCTGACACGAGCAGCAGTGTCGCTTCAATCACGTCTTCCGCACCCGAAGTATCATCCTCATCTGACAGCAGCAGCGCATCAACCCTTGCAGCCGCCGTTCTGACTTCTTCCTCGTCTGTTATCGCCTCTTCTCACGCTTCAGTGGATAGCTATAGCTCAGACGACTACAACTATCCGGAAAGCTCCCCGAGCGCAGGACCTACGGTCTCCCCTATAACGGACGCATCGACTTCATCTGACAGCATCATTTCTTCTGCTCCAGCTTCCTCGATACCGGCCTCATCATCTGATATTTTGCATTCCTCGACTTCAATCGAGAGCTACTCATCCGTGGGACCCACCACCTCCTCGAGCGAAAGCTATCCTGCAAGCCCAATAGTCACCTCGAGCGCCAGCCCATCCCCACCTGTTCAGATCATATCCTCAGCCGCGATATCTCCTCCAGTTGCTCCTTCGGACTTCCCAAGTGGAAGTTTACCATCAACCGGACCTACAGGAACCTCCAGTGACAGCCTCCCACCAGCTGGTCCTTCAACTGTTACAAGCGAAAGCGAAAGCTACCCAACTGTCTCATACAGCTCTGAATACGATCAATATGACTACCCAGGAAGTTTCGCATCTGCTGGCCCAACGGCGTCATCCGGTGACAATCTACCACTAGATGGTCCTACAAACCCAGGCTCGCCTTCTCTCGGCCCTGTCACCTCGTCTAGCGCAATTTCTCCGTCCGCCACCCTCTCAATTCCAACAGAAAGCTCTCCTGAAGTCGGCCCGATGGTTTCCTCTAGTGTCTCACCATCTATGGCATCGCCTTCAATAGTCATTCCACCAACATCCAGCCTCGTTGCGCTTTCAAGCTTAAGCAGCTCTGCGACAAGCAGCGGACAAATCGGAATTTCTTCAGACCTACCAAGCTCCGCACCTGCTCAGCCTAGCCACGGCTTTGTGCCCGGTGGACCTGGCCACGCACCATCAATCCCTTCGGCTTCATTATCTGACCATATACCATCGCTACCTGTTTCTGGTTCTGCCTCAGCACCAGCCCAACCAACGCATGATGGACAAACGCCACAGCCACACCAGTCCGGCCACGCTCCAGGCTCGGGTTCATATCCTGCATCAGCATCTGCCCGTCAATCTCAACAGGGCGAGTCACCGCAGGCACATGAATCTGGACCCCCAACTCCAGTTCTCACGACCTCTACAATTTACTCGACAATGTCGTACACGATGACAAGCGCTCAATCAACCAAGGTCATTACATCTGTGGTTGCTGTCTCTACAACAATCTGTCCTGTCGAAGATGTATCAATCACCCAGGGAAGCGGCCCTGCGCCTGTTGAGTCGAGCGCGATTGGATCTGACCAATCGCAAGGCAGCAAGGAGAACGTCCCAAGTGTCGGCGGAAAACCTTCTGGATTTGCTTCACCAGCATCTACTATGAGCACACTCAGTGGGCCAAAGAAGACCACACCAACACCAAGCATGTCGTCTCAAATCGCACCTGTAAACGCAAATGTTCCTACGAGCTTGGCGTACGCCAGCTGCATACCAACTACCACGACCGTCTACGCTTACGTCACAGCTGCGCCTGAGCATAGCAAACGTGGGCTAGAGAAGCGTGACATGGGTGACTTTGATTATACCTCCCCTGGAAAGCCAATCGTGACTTCAACGACGCACACGAAGACCGTCACTACCACCCTTACGCCATCGCCTTCTGGCACCACCACCACCACCAACTGGGTATATGCCACGACTACCACAATCGTCACACCATTGCCCAGCGGCACCACCACCACCACTCTCCTGCCATCAGGTACTTACACGGCCTGGACAACCACTATTCTGGATCCTACCATCAGCACGTACACAGATTTTGAGGTGGCAACGACAAGCACCACCACAACCCCAACGAGTGGAGTCGCGACGTTGACAGAGTACGATACCGCAACAGTATCTGCGACTTTGACGTTCACAGCAATAGCGAGCGAAACTGTGGTCACAACCATTACCGGGTGCTACCCAACGTTTCCAAGCGGTGCATATGATGATCCCTCGATCTCATCGTCATCAGCAGCAGCAACATCTTCGGCAACAGCCGCTTCCTTAAGCGCTGCTTCAGCTCCATAGTTTCTTAATGTAAAAAGGAGGATGCAATAAGGGCTTGCATGTGTCATGTTTTATGTTTGAACTGTATATATTTACCATTTCTTTTCTGCCATGCTGGTAGTTAATGTTAATCGCCCAATTTGGAGCATGGCAACCTTGTGATCTTTGTTTTTTCGATAGCAATTATATGACGTGACCTGCTTGCGCCCAACCGTTCTTCCTCCGAATCTACGGGCCGTACCCCACAATCGTCAAATCAACACGGCATCCATCGATTGTATGAAATATGTCTTTGCATCTGTCTGCGGAGGACAAAAATTTGGTGACGGTGACGCATTTCGTTCTTGTTGATTCAAGATTTCTTCTATTGCTCTATTCCTTGGTGCACAAAATTATCGTACCTTGCTTTACGACGTAGAAATATGGTGACATCTCCGACAGTTTCTAAAATAAGGTTTGAAGTAGTGAGAGCCTCCAAACCCCGCAGTTCATGATTCAGGCTTTCACCAGCGGATGATCGTCATTCCGGACGATGAGATCTACAACACCATCGAGCAAACTCCCCCTTGCTTGCCAACAAAAGGCAAATCAATTTCCTATTTTGCTCCTTTCTTCCTAAACAGGCATGTCGAGCTGCAAGGAGCTAAGATGTTGTACCTGGTCATGCTGCCTTCTTCCGCTACGATCTACGTACTTCTATCCAATGGTTATCCTTCAGTATGTAATACCGAGGCTTCTTTCATCTTTTTCAAAGTCTTCCAGACGGCCTTCTTCTCGAGAGCCATTCGGGAATATGGAAAGGGGGCACAGACGGCAAGCCGAAAGTGACAAGCCCCGCTGATCTGCCGACAGGAAATAACCAAGATCGAGCGTGGTGAGGCTACGAAAGATAGCCTTGTGACTATTGTGATGAACAGGACGATGGCTGTAAAATTGCCTTATATCAATGTGCACGAATTCCGCCTTTTTTCATCATCTTCTCGCTTCTGATCCAGTTGAGGGGTTTTTCAAATTCGAACCTTCACCTTTTCCTTCGTCCATTTCGCCATGAAAATTTCCATCGTCTTTGCCGCTGGGTTGGTTAGCCATGTAATAGCATTTCCAGCCATTATGGAGGAGGCCCTCGAGAAAGGAAGAACAGCTGGAAAGATTGCGAAACGTGTTTTAGGAGTCGACCCTGGATTCGATGCAGCACAGCAGCTCATTGATGTACACGGATCCCACGTATGGGTAGCACCTGGAAGTGGAGATCTTCGAGGACCTTGTCCTGGTTTGAATGCTTTGGCCAACCAGTGAGTGACCATGCCAGGATTTTTTGGTTTGACTCTTTGCTTACAATTTCAGCAATTATTTACCCCACAACGGAGTTGCCACAATTGATCAATTTGTTCAGCAAACGAATCAAGGTAGGCATGCTTCACCTCGCTTTTGCAGCAGCTTTCTGATAGAATCTAGTGTTTGGAATGGGCATTGACCTTGCAACCTTTCTATCCGTTTACGGTGCAGTCATAGACGGCGATGGGACCTCCTGGTCGATTGGTGGCCCTCCACCATCCACGTCTTTGGTTGGATTACTTGCCCAGCCACAAGGCATCAGCGGCAGTCACAACAAGTACGAATCTGATGTCTCGCCGACACGTGGCGACCTATACGAATAGTAAGACGACATCGCTTAATGAAGGTCTTGAGCTGACGACTCAAACAGTGGCAATGATTACCTAGTCCAGATGTCACAATTCAACGACCTGTATGCTCAGCAGGCTGGTGTTTCAGATGCAGAATCCAACTTCGATCTCGGTGTCCTCACCAGCTTCCGAGCGAAGCGTTTCCAGCAAAGTATCGATAACAACCCATACTTCTTCAATGGCCCATTTTCTGGGATTGCGGTACAGCCAGCCGCATACACATTCATTTACCGATTCTTCGCCAATCATTCCGCTGTAAATCCAGCGGGCCAACTCACCAAGAGCGTACTGAAATCTTTCTTTGCCATATCGGGACCTGAAGATAACCTGGTCTATGTAAGCGGTTTATTCCTTCACAATATGCAATATTTCACAACTGACCTCTGTTCAAGACCCCGGGCTACGAAAGAATCCCAGAAAACTGGTACCGTCGCTCCCTTACCGACGAATACTCCATTGCCTTTTTCCAGATCGACCTTCTCGCTGCGGCGACTACTTACCCTCAATTCCTGAGTGTCGGCGGCAACACTGGCACAACGAATTCATTCACCGGTGTCGACATCCAGAACCTTACCGGTGGCGTTTATAACACTCAATCGCTTCTTGAAGGAAACAACTTGCAATGTTTTGCCTATCAGACAGCTCAGCAGGCAGCTCCCGATATTCTCAAGGGCATCGTTTCGGATGTGACTTCTGCACTTAGCAAGCTCAACAGCGAGATTGACACGGTGTTACAAAATCTTGGATGTCCGCAATTGGAGAGCATCGACGAGAGCCAATTCTCACAATTCCCAGGCTACACCAAGTCTCAGTGAGAGGGAGGGCAGTTCGGAAGGGATGGTTGTTGGGCTATTTCTATAAATGTCTTTGATGATGCATAAACGGCCAACCAAGCAGGAACAGATTGACACTGTAATTCAAAGTAGTGTAGTAATAAATCAACCCTATCATGACCGTTTTTGGGGTGTAGACTGCGTCTCCGTTTGCCCGCGAGCTACTTTTCTGCCCGATTGACGGCTCGGCATTGTGATGAGTCCATTGACCCGAGGACTTTCTGTGGTGGCGGCTTAACAGTCGCTGAATGATAGCACGCCTGTGGAGAGATGGTACGAACGAATCCATGCGACGGACGGATATCGGTGGTGACTGCAGGTTGGTTGAAGTCGTGCATCTGTGGCGGTGCAAAACTATCAACCCCTCGGAAAGCTTAGGCGCTTGTTCAATGACGTTAGGCGGTATCCCCCAGGATCTGACGGCGTACTCTCAAATTCTCGTCTTGTTCCTTCTTTTTTCTTCACCCTAGCTTGTCGGCCCCCAGAGATCAACATTACCATCACGTTCTATGGAATATGGAGGCTGTTCGATTTCTGGGTCTTCGAAACGCTACTATTTGCAAGCCAACAGTACAGCCATGTTGAGGCGCCTTACCCAATGGGGAAATTATGATTGCTGCTTCATGGTGACATGTTTTTTTGGGAATATACTTAGTGCGCGTATCGAGTAGAAGGCCATTGTCACTTTTCTCATTATCGCTTTCACATCAGGTATTAATCGTCGATTACAAATTTATGACAGCGACAGATAAGTTTATGTCATATATTTCTCAACCAGAAGTCCAATTCAGATTCAAGCCGACTTTACCCTTCATTTGCTCCAATGAACAAAGTCGCAGCGCCCATGATTGGCATTAACTTGCCATTTTTGTCTCGCATTCTGCAAACAGATTAGCAAAGGAGGCCATCTTGATGATCGATTCGCCTGCGTCTTACCCTGGATATCGCTCAAAGTCGTACTTGACAACGATGTGGAACTTATCACCAGCTTTCACAGTATCACTAGACGCGCACCCATCTATGGAGGAAATATGGCGACCCGCGCTGCTGCTATGATCGACTTCCATACTCATCGAGTCCTCCGTCCCATAATTCGCTTTCGAGTCGCAAAGAAGCTGTTCATTCTTGAATATAGCAACGTTTACCCCTCCATCATGTAGATGGCCACCTTTGAAATGCGTCAGTACAAGAGTGATTGTCATCTGGGCATAAACATACCAAGCGCTATAAAGTTTCCGTTCCATGGTGAGGTCCATGGTGCACTTTTTAGCGTGAAGGAATTGTTGTTCGGTGGGATAACTTCCCCAGCTTCGAGCTTATGTTCTTCGGTCGTGGGCAAGGGGAGCAGGTCTATTTTCCGCTCGCATGGTACTGTTCCGTCGGCGGAAAGCCATACAACTTTTGTCTGCTGTTGATCCTGTTGTTTGCCCAAGATATACTGATATTTCATATAGACCCATATCTCCTTTTCTTCAAACTCGTTGTTGATGACTTCCGATTGAAGCAGAAAGTTGTCAGAATGCTGGACATAGTACCCGGCTTGTTTTGTGGCATTTGCGTTGTTATAGTAAATGACTGAGCGTTCATTGCCAGTGGAAAAGAAAAGATCGGACCCAGGGCTTGCACATGTACCATCTTTAGCTGCTGGGCCGGTATTTATGAGGGCAGCATGATGAAGGTAGACTGCTGGGGCAGTAGCTTCTGAGCCATTGGTGTTCTGAATTCCGCCGCTTATGGAAACAAGTGTGCAATGCTCGCACGGCTTCTGGACGGACATGGAGAGTATGGTGGTTTTGACGCCATGAGGGCTGGCGGCGGTACCCTGAGATACTATTCAGCATAGGACCTGATGATTTGATATGTGTACTTACATCGGCTCTCTTAAGTGTATAAGGGCCATACCGAACTACCTTGACTTCGGAGACAGGCAATAAGACTGGCGTAGTTGTTGCAAATTGCACAAAAGCCACAAACGACCATAGATTTGAAATTCTCATTGTGGAGCTTTGCTTCAACCAATGCTCTATAGGTTTATTGGGCTTTCGATATTTGAGAATTCAATCCTCAATACCACGAAACTATCAGTTTTTTATCAGGTTGTGTCTGACCTTTGGTTGATGTTCTGCACTTTTATAAGTGCGTATGGTAATTAACTATACCCTTGCGCGCGAATGAAGCCAGGTTTTCTTTATTATCTGTGCTGGAATAGTGAAGTACAACACGGATATAGAGCGCTCCAATCGAGTAATAAACCACGAGGTTCTTCCAGTCAAGCTGTAAGGAATGCTGGGGACGTCAAGTTGAAAATGGAAAGCGGTTGTTAGGCTCGGTCTCGCTCCATGGAGCAACCTATCGTTCTCTCGGTATGGTAGCATCATGCGAGTTTACAGAAAGAGTTTTCAACGAAAGACCAAAAAATTGCGCTTGGAGTTGATTCGGCAACACTTGGGAAGATTCGAGGAGATTAGGAAGTGAGATGCCAAGAACGGCTACCTGATTGGGAGATCCGAGTCATGACTGTCCACAACTTCATTCTCGAAGCCTCACTCGGCAATCATTTCACCTCTCACCAGGAAAATGGAGAACAAGCCCAGGGCACAAAGAAGAGAAGAGATCAGAGAAATAGGGCGGGCTCGAGGAACCTAGGATCACTAACTTAGCTAACCCTTTACCTAAGTTCATTGAAGTCCTTCCAGGCTACGAGTCCACCGGACAAATCCAGGAAGACGATTGCGCCATATTCTTCTCAATGACTTCGTATGCGCACCGTATTCCCTATCAAGACTCTTCCATCTTTGGGTATTATTGGAGGGACACAGACCGAGATACGATTAGAACCCGGAAACAAGTGTGCTTGAAACTTGCATTATTCTTAGTCTTTGACATAAATGCGTGTGCATAGGTCTCGGACACAAGATCGGACGCGAAATATGACACTTTGAGAGGGACAGGGGACGGCCAAAAATCGTCCATGAATTCACTGCCCACATCGGCTCGGCTCATGAGGTTCGGCGGAAATCCCATCATACTGCCCCGATCGCCGAAGACCGCGTAGATGGACGGCGTACCTACGATACAAACGGGATTCCCAGGAATTTTGGACATGGGAAGGAAAGGTTTTGGATAGCTGGTCTTCGTGGTATAGTTTGCTGCCACGAACTAGCAGGCACTTACGACACGGAAAAATTAATCATACTTTTTACAGCCTCCCGATTCGATTCGGGGCGTTGGATTTATCTCGCATGACAAGAGTGATGCGATGGAAATATGTCAATCTGCTCCCTGCATTCGCTGGCAATTACCTTGAGGTGCTGATACCCTTGACGATCGGCCTTGTAGATGCTGCCATTCGTGCGAAGGACGGCACTTCTGGTAATGGGAAACTAAGAGTATACCTGTGAGATTTTTCTTGGGGAGAAACAAAAGGAATGTTCTCCTGACGCCGTTGAAGTCGGCTTCAGAGGGAGTGGGATATGTTGGACATCGCGTGCACTCAATCACGGGCGGATTTGAGAAGACAAAGAAATCGAGAAATTTCAGCTAGCGAGGTCTGAAAGCTTCTAAATACTTACACTCCAGATCTAGCCAGGCTTACATAGCTTAAACCCGGGTTCGTGAGACTTGATACCGAGCGAGAGTCATCAATCCAAGGTATAATGGAGCAGTAAGTATTGAATCTGAAGACTTCTATCAATAGAAGACAAAGATTGTCCTTGGTTTCGATAGCTCTTTTCTAAGGAATAACGTATGGTTTAGAACTCACTAAGAGATTCGGTCATTCTAGGCCTTATTTCGTCTGCGTTTACGGGTGCACACTTCTGTTAGTTCACCACGCATCAGAACCTCATCTCTCTACACTCTAATTCATTTCACGCGTACTATAATAGGTCCACTAAAGCAGGCCAATACGTCCTTCTCCTCGACACCTTCTGCCCCGAAACTCTGACCATAACGAACTCCAGTGTTACTGAACCTTTCCACAGACCCAGAATCTCATTCGGGTCGAACCACAAAGCCTCCTTCCGCGTTCGGCTCAAGATCTCTTACCTTTTGTTCGGAGCCTACGCGACTGCAAACCCACTGCTCGTACCTGGTGGAATATCTTCTCTATTAAGCGTAACGATTATGAGGCATTACGATATGTCCTTAGAGGAAGACGAAACGAGGCGGTTGCCAGATGCATGATTTGGTTACTTGAGCCAGGCTGCCCCAGCGTTCATCATGCAGGTCGCCAACTCGGAAACGATTGTACAGATCCAAAAAAGGGCGGAAGACTAGAAGCACATTGACGACTCAGAGATTATTTAAGACTTTCGAAGCCCATTATGAAGAGAAGGGGGCGGCGGCTGGAACTAGCGCTGAGATGCTCGCAGACGAAAAGCAGGGTGATAGCTTTGGCGAAGTCGGGTAACAATTCATTAAGACTCTTGCTTCTGACGGACTGGATAACGAATCGCAGGATCAACCAGGGAGGTACCGTATCGATATTTAGTGCTTGCTGCTAAGGAGCTCTATGCGACTGTTGGAGACACAATAGGTAATTCTCACGAACTCGTTAATGGCGTGTATAGGGCGTGAAGCTTTTGAGGAATTCGAAACATCTCCCGGTGCGCCAGGATACGCGGAGTATGTAAGGGAGGTTGAGCAGATTTGTTAAAAAGATTGGGAAATGTTGGATGATCAGACGGACGGGAGTCAAAAGAAGTTGGGGCTCAGATTCATTTATTTGGGCAGCTTGTTTCCATGTTAGAATGAGAGGGGTTTGAGATGCCGTTTCTGTATCTGCATTTCTTACTTTGAGAAGCTACCATCGATTGGCTTCTAGGCGATTTTTTTGGGATAGATACAATACTCTCTAGTTCTTGATGGTAGTTCTTTCATCGTAGTTGTCTTTCCAGATACTCGGGAATAGACGTGCAGTTGCTTTGTGAGTCTAATATTCAGGAACATATCCATAAGACGACAAGGATTGAAAAACGTCGCAATTGCTAAATTTATTTCTTTTCTTAATGCGAATTGGTTTATTCGAATGGTTTGGATTATTCCACCTGGGTAGAGAGATGACTGGATAGTTCATATTCCATCCTCTCTGCCGCTCTCGGACCACGAAGTATGCCATCGACAATATCAGAACTAGGCGGAAAATCAAGTTCAAAGATTAGTTCCGCATCACCCCTCATATTTGCAAGCACAGTCTACCTAAAGTGCTATCGCAGAAGCTGATCCACGGGTCGTTGACGGTTATTAAGAAACTCTTGGTGAGGATACCTTCCTGAAAGGTTTTTCCTATCGTAGCCAAAGAAGAAAATTTTGTGATTTTCTTAGGATAACGGCAAGCGGAAAATTTCAGTGGATAGGGGCCGTCATACATCCAGGCTGATTGAGAATATATAATTATCGAACATCTGGTGCATGGAGGAGTCAGCAGCATAACATTCTGCACTGAGTTGATATTGCCTACGCTTTCCGGCGGAATTGTAACCCGACGATCGTAGCTCTCCGAAACCTAATTCTGTTGATGGGCCAGGGGAAAGATATGAGCAACCTTGAACCCCGTCCATTCATCATTCTCTCCGTATTCTAGTTCTATGAATACTACACATCGGCGGTCTCGGGCGCGGATGGCATCACGAAATGATCTGATTCGAGTTCCAGTGGAACCAGCTATCGTCCGGAGAAGCCATGGTTCGTTATTTCCTTCAAACCAAGCTATTCACAAAGCCCAGACTTAGTCGTATGTGATTATAATGGGTCATACAAGAACATGCCATCCGCGTATATGTAGTATTTCCCAGATTTAAGAGGTTCACCGTTTCTCGCAATTTCGGTCTTATTTTGATCTCACAGTGCAAAGGGACTTTCAAACAAGATTAAGAATTCTACCGTCGAATAGAAGTTTGTAATTGTGATTCCCTTTGTGCAAAATAAGCCACAATTATTGTATCAGGATCACTGATATCGTAGAATATGGACATCTCGTCGTCTTGAGCGATTTCTCGAAGTCATGGCGGGTGGTTCAGGTGGACTTGCAGCCTTAGAGGCTTGAGAAGAGGGGGAGGCTACGGTTTGTTTTTGGACAGAGCCCGCATGACGAATTGCTAATTTCAGTTGCTGGCTTGGAGTCGGCAAGTAGAAGTTGGTGTTGACGAAGGAAGGTAGACTTGAAGATGAAGGTGTTGAATCTAAGTCGGAATAAAACTTTGTCAGCGCCCAGCCACCTCCTTAGCTATCCAGGCTCCCATTTTCCTACAAACCATCAACATATAACCATAACCATGTAAATTGCATCAACCAGTCTTCTGTTGTACTAGAAGACTCGCCCGTGCCTCCTCTTCACGAAAACTTTGCTCGCCATACACGCCATGGACAACAAAATCAAAACCTCTCGATTTTACATGCAGTGGGCAGGCCACCCACTCGATGACATGGCCACTTTCCACTCACAGGCCAGATCTCTGAGACCGAATAAACCCATCATCTACTTGGCCGGCGATTCTTCACTGGACAACAAGTACTGGGTTCCAGTTACAGGTCCACATGGAGAAGAATTACCAGTCGCAGTACCGCAAATATACAAGGAGGTCCTCCAAACGCCATTTCCAAGGCCAGACGTGGCATTTTGGTTGAATCATCTGCTTGAGAATCGCGCGACTACCCTCAATCTCGCTGTCGAGGCGACTATGTTGCGCGAGAGGGATACCGATTTGCTTGAGCATGATAAATTCATCCGTGACAACATTACGTCAGAAGATGTTTTGGTTGTCTCCGTGGGTGGAAATGATGTAGCGATGAAACCGACATTCACCACTATACGGCGCATGCTACAGCTTTCTTGGTTGACGCCTTTCAGCTCTCTGGAGAAGGGAAATGCATGGGCACTCGATCATTTCACGCACCTGTTCAAAGACCAGGTCCAGAATTACGTCGAAAGACTGGTTGAAAAGCAGAAACCAAAGGCTGTTATTGTCTGCATGATATACTACCCATTGAAAGCAACAGCCGCATCGAAGCAATCGAGCTGGGCTGACTTGCCATTGAAATTGCTCGGGTACAATCGAAATCCTGCCAGATTGCAAGCTGCCATCAAAGCAATGTACGAAAACGCCACCAAGAAACTGCAAGTTGATGGCACTGAGGTCTTTCCATGTGCTCTATTCGAGGTTTTGGATGGGAAGAATGTTGCGGACTATACGGCGAGGGTTGAGCCTAGTTCTGAGGGAGGAAAAAAGATGGCAACAAAATTTATAAAGATTCTGGAGCCTATCTTGAAGGAGAATTGAGCAGCGCCGAAAGAAAGTGAGATTATCTGATTACGTCGAGCAGTTGGCAAACCAGTGATTCCATTCTTTCGCCGCTAGAAACATGTTTTCCATCCGCGCTCAGCAAAAGTATCCCCTTTCTGCCAATCATTCACGCCCATCGTTGTGGTAGAGCTAATACTTGTCGAGTCGCGGATTAAATGATAGACTGTCTTGTTTTCGCTGTACAGAGAGAGGGTGCCCTTAAGTATGTCATATTCACACCATTAGCGAGGGCAATTAATTTCTGGCAATATCTAAAATTATTATTTTAAGAATGTAGCTCTACTAAAGAAAATATAAGGTACCTACATTGATCGCGACAACTTTGATCCCTTACCGGTAGGTACTTGAGATCTGGATCAATGTTGTTCCCCGCTGCAAGGTACCCAAGCTGTCTGTGGACACCTCCTCCATCAAACTCTCATCCCACTTCAAGATTTGAAGGATGACAATCTGCAAATTGTGCGTCTCGATTCCGTTTGACGGTGTCGGACTCGGTCCATTTCCAGGCGGTGTAGTGCTCGATCCGTTCAAGTATATCCATGAACATCTTCAGCAGTTTTCCGAAACCGAGCCCACCAAATATCCGTATCACCCTAGCCTAGAATCACTGAAGACATCTTCCGAGAGATGCCATCTTTGTCACCTTGTTCTTTCCTCGATTGAGAAAGGTATCGAGGAGAGGTCCAATCCTAAACACGGATTGGGCAATATAAATGTTCCAAAGCAGCCTACGTGGGAGCTGTGGTTGACGAAAAGGAACGGTACAGGAGATGGATTCTGTGTATTTTCGAATTTCGAGGATAGTGAAGATTTCTGTTTTGTTGCTGCTGTGGGTGTCTGCTGTGTTCAAGAAGGTATGGCTTCGATACCAGATGCTTTATGTTCGTACTGACTGATAAAGGCGATCCACTTGATTCTATTTTTGTTGGTCGTCCCATTGAGCAGGACCCAACGAGCCCAAGAACAATAGCAGGTATGATGCAGTGGGTAAAGCAATGCAACAACGAACATTCCTCTTGTACGACTACGGAGCCACCTACACTACCTTCTCGCGTGATTGATGTTGGTGATGAAGCGGACGGGTACTTTATCAAGCTACGCCAGACGAAAGGCGAAAGTGGACGTTACATCAGTCTCAGTCATTGCTGGGGAACAGCCACGCAGTTTACAACAACTCAAGCAACTCTCGAATCACATGGGACCCGAATAAACTTCGACGATCTCCCCAAAACATTTAAAGATGCCATTGAGCTCACGCGGGTTTTGGGTGTTCGTTACCTGTGGATTGACAGCATCTGTATCTGTCAAGATGATATTGACGACTGGGATCGCGAATCGGCGAGGATGACAAGTATTTACCAAAACTCGTATCTCACCATCGCTGCTTCATCTGCGAAAGACAGCTCAGTGGGTTGCTTCTTATCGCGACAACCAGTTGAGTATGTCAGGATTCCTTTTAAAAGAGAGCAAGGCATCATTGGGGAACTTCAAGCCTTTTCTCTTCCACTCTCTGAGGAGAAGGCACCTGCTCTGTATGTTGGCATGGCTGAGGCCGATAGCGGGAAAAAGCTAGATCATCCCTTATCATCGAGAGCTTGGGCCGTACAAGAGCGCTTTCTGACACGCCGGACATTGCACTTTGGTAAACACCAGATGTATTTCGAATGCATTGAGTCATTCAGGGGCGAAAATGGGCTGCAAGTCCCGTGGGGATTCAACGCAGGTGGTTGGCGTCAGAATGAGTCGAAGGAGGTTTTAAAAGTATGGAAGAATTTGCTCGAGAACTATGGGTCTCGCAGCCTAACTAAGGCCTCAGACAAGCTTCCCGCCTTCTCTGGTCTTGCTCGCCTCTTTGCGGAAAAGTTTGACGATGAGTATGTAGCCGGCCTATGGAAGAAGTCATTGGTCGGTGGGCTAGGCTGGGATGGCGCCGGTGTCCAGCGGGTGTCAGAGTACCGTGCGCCCTCGTGGTCTTGGGCCTCGGTGGACGGGGCACCTTCAATGCGAAATGGCGACGATAATTGGGAGCCGTGGGCGAAAATTCTGGATTTTGAAGTGGAGCTCAAAGGGCACAATATCTTTGGTGAGGTGAACATGGGATGGATCAAGATACGCGCTCCTTTGATACCTCTTATACTCGATCCACGCATCGACCCAGAGGGAACAGGCCACCCCTATGAGAACAACCCTAGAGTTCGCACCGAGAAAGGCCATCCCGATGGAACGTATTCGCGCTTCGACATGAAATGGACAGGGCCAACAGGTCGAGAGAACGCTGATGCGATGGTCGCAAGCCTGGAGGGGGTTCCGATCTTCGCGCTCATTCTTTCCAAATGGAAGAATGATGGCGAAGACGGCGAAGTCACTTACCAGTCGCTGATTGTGCGTGAGGCAGCGGATCGCAGCAATTCAATGCAGCGAGTAGGATGCATGCTCATTGGTTCGAAGGCTCTGGGAGTGTGCCGCCAGCTGGACCATCCAGAGGAGCGGCCTGTTATAACTTTGACATGAAGCTCAAAGAATCGTTAAGCTCTGGTAACACTACCCTTCAACATTAGAAGGGGTGATTTTGTTTCTAAATGAGAAATTAAATGCATTAATTTCATCTTCGAAGAACATTAAAAGGCTCGATTCAATACGTTAACGTACTCTTGAACATTTTTGAACTCGAAGTAGAGTCCCTTTCGAGAGTCTCCTATACTTACTCTAGCCTAGCGAGGCTTTATGGAGAATCGCAAATTAATTTCTTCCCTTGTTAAGTATTGACTGTAATGAATAGATTATCTGTAACCCTTAACAATCTTCGAACCTTAGACCAAGCTGATTTTCCGCCTGGCTACTTTCCTCACCCAAAGCACTGCCACCCAAGCAATGTAAACGCCATGACGATGGATGTAGCCATGACCGCTGAAAACTGTGTATTGACCAGGAGAGGAACCTTCCACAACCAAGACCTAACAATTCCATCCAAAGGCTCCAGAGTAGTGAAGGTATAGCAGTTGCCGATTCTTGAAGTGCTGAGAATTACTCATAGGTTGAATAGAGAACCAATCTCTCCTGTCTGTTGTCGAGTAAGGTAGAAGGTATAGACCAGGATGCATGACGCTAGCAGGATCACGGAGACAGATCCCATTTGGAGAGTAGATACTCGTTCTTGTCATGACTATTGGGCATGTGTTGGCTTGAAACATATAATTCCGGTCACTCGCCATGAGATTGATAGTAGTGATTGCAGTCCAAGCACGACGAAGTGAGCTTTGGTGAGATAGCTTGGAACTGGTACATGTGTAGGCGTATCAGGCAGCGTTAGGGGGTGGTGGCTTGAATGTCTCCTCTTTGTTCCATCTTGTCCAAAAGTGGTGTGATTTCTTCGTAAGAATGAACCTCCATTGCTATGGGAGTATTCGTTGTGTAGAATGAAGAAGACGTGAAGTTGCGTGGCCAATCTGGAATCCTCGTTGGTTTTGGTGATAGCTGATGGTATACCAGGCTACCCGCGTCTCAAGCTGAGATGATTTCTTCTGTACTCCCGCTGTTCGTCCTCCAGGTAATCTCACGCGCTAGACAGTCTCGCAGGATATCCCCGGTACTGTACACACAGAGCAAGAATTGCCATTCTCGCATTTAGTCTTGCAAATTTTGCATTGAATACAGCTCAGATTGGGCATTCCATCCATGCTATGATAGGGACTTGTCAGGTTGACGAAATGGTCTAAGATGAGTGACGACCTTGATGTTACTCGACGCGCTGATGACTAACCAGTGTTTCCAAAACGGGCCGATTCTTGAAACGGCTCCGAGTCCGTCAGTTCAACTTCACTTCCAACTCAAGTCTGCATTGCTTACATAGACTCAATGGTGCTCGCTCGTGCTCAGTCTCACTCTTGCCTAATCTTCAATCTCTCCCGCTCTTGTCTCAGGATGCTCACTCCGGATGCGCCTGCGCACAACCCTTCCCCCTATCGACCACAAGCGAATTGTTCCAAACGCATCGTTTGCAGGCGAAAGTTTCACCCTGTTTTCCAACAACACTCCCTCCGTCCTCGTCATATGATCAAGGTGGCCCACATAGTCGGCGGATCAGGAAACTTGTTCGACCCGCTAATAAAAGGTCCAACTCAAGCTTTTGAAAGTCTGGGCGATTCACGATGGACAGATGCGAAGATCATAGATTTTTGGAAAAGGTCATATTCAGTTCCACGATTCACGAGTGCGCCAGTCGATATTGCGATTATATCGCTACGGAAATTTAAGATCAGATACCATTCACGCGGCTGAGCGGCCTTGACTTGATCCGTGGAAAAAGTAAACAAAAGGAAAAAGATCCTTCAACGGTAGGTCGGATCTGATAATGCCGCAAGGATGCCAGCCAATTATAGGGACCGTCAGAAACAACCAAACAGGAGTCGTCATTTCTAACCCCGGACTTGGCATGAAAGCTTGATACTGCGACAGGATTGTGATGAAGGGTTCGGCTGACAGGTTCAGGACAGCTCAATTGACTTGCGAATACGGTTGAAACTACAGCGCCAGTGTCTCAAATGAGTGGTCCTCGTGTGCCTGACATCTTCGACGGCTCGCAAAACTGTATATATGTTGAGCTCTTCTCGATGCATTTCCAAAATCATCCTTCTGCACTCTCGCTCCATCAGTCTGTCTTTTATCTTCGATACTCTCTTTTCGCTTCTCTACTCTCATTCAGCTACCGGCTAGCTTTATCATTAAGACTTCTTCTCACTCGCTTTCGCTGGCCGATACGAATATTTGAACTACTACCTTACAACCATGTCTTTCACCAAATCCATCGTTGCTGCTTTGGCTTGCGTTTCCACCACCTATGCTGCCACCCACCAGATCCAAGTTGGCACAGGTGGTCTCAGAGTCTTCGACCCTCCTACCGTCACCGCTGCTGTTGGCGATACAGTTCAATTCGTTTGGGTGGCCGGAGTATGCTAATCCCTCACCTCTCTAACCATGCATTCTAACTGACCTCCTTAGAACCACACCGTCACTTCAGGAGGAGGAAGTGCCAGCGCTGCCTGCCAGCCTAACGGCGCATTCAACTCCGGATTTCTTCTCGGCAAAGCAGGACAGACAACCGGTCAACCAACCTTCACCATGACCGTTAAGAACACCAACCCAATAACCTTCTATTGTGCTCAGAACCAGAACGACCATTGCCAGGCTTCGATGGTTGGGGCTATCAATCCCTCCGCTGATGTATGATTTTCCAAACTGTTCGCAATCAGCTGCTAATCCCTTTGCAGAACAACAATGCCAACTCTTTGGTTCAGCTTCAGCGACAGGCTTCCCAGACTAAAGTTGGTTCTAGTGGGATTGCTAAGGGCGTTACTGGCGGTACTGTCGGTACTGGTTCTGTCATTAAACAAAAGAGGGAGGTTCCTTTCTCTGCTTAGTTGCAGACTCAGAACATTTTCAGCTGTATGGTGTTGGATTGCATGATATAAAGTGTTTGTACTATAAGAGAGATCAAGTGGTCATGAGACGGTAGTAGGGAAGCGTTGAGCGGGTAGAGAATGACAGACTGTGGCATGGAGCATCCTTTCTCGCAGCATGCATGAGTGACTTGTGATATAATCTACTTGGATCCGGATATTCGCTGATATCTCACTCAACTATCAATCAAAGCTGATCGGTCTGCGCAAGCAGAAAAGCTATTTATATCGCAGGAGGAAATAACTGCTGTCTCCCCGGATCACAGAAGGAAAGTTGCGCAATCATCTTCATACCGAAATACTAGTGGCTGATACTCAAAATTTAGAGCAGCACAAGAAACATGTAATTCCGTCATCTTAGTCCTGCTAGGAATCTCGAACATATTCAAATCACCATCTCCGAAAATGACGTATCTGAGTATACCCAATCATCCTAGAGGCTTATCCACTATTTTGCTCTGCTAAAATCACAATGGTGTGGAGACAAAATCTCTTCACCCAATCGAATCCCCTTCCTTTTTTCCCTTCTCCAATCTGGTTACATGCTTCTCTCGTCTTCTCCACCTTCTCCATTTCTCCTCTTTTTCCTCCTCATCCCAATATTTCATGTCTGGTGAAGGGAGGATATACGCTGATGGATTGAGCGGTAGCACAGTGGAGCTACCTATTCTGTTTCCTTTCTAATATCATAACAGACGAGATGGGCTTTGGAAGAGCGTGCTCATAATCTTTAAAAGTAGTTTCAAAGTTTCTGGCGATCTGAAAAAAGAACCTCGCTAGGAGTTTATTATTGTCGATCTCGAGTTGTGTATGCTGTATTCGAATCGGTTGGTTGGGTATGTGGGGAAAACCCATGTGTCTAGGGGTTCTGAAAGATTGGAGGAAGAGCTTAGGGAGGCGTTTGAGTTGTCGCGAGATTGGTCCATTCCTGAGCAAAGATTGAGCCATAGACTGTTCACACAGAAAAACAAGTGTAAAACTGCGATAAAAAAGATCTTAGTTTGATGTAAAATAGGGGAAAATACAAGTAATAATAAAAACAAGTTTTTTCTTTGATTTCAAGTCTCCAATCCCGTATATTAGTTCCAAAGTTTCTGGCGATTCCAAAAGTAGAGTTACCAGGAATTTATCGATGTCGATGTCAAGTTGAGCAAGTGATATTGAGTTTGATACCTCGAGGGCGAAATTGAATTCGTAAAACCGCTGTGGTACGCGTGGAGATCGTCTTGGGATGGGTGTGATAACGAGGTGACAAGAATCGTGTACATAGGGTACGTCCACTTAATCTAGCCAAATGAGTGATGAATTCCTCACGCTTGTATAAATTGTGAGAAGCTCTCAATCTATGAAGATCCAGGAGCCCTCTATCAAACTGTAGAGCTGACGGTTGTTAAGCCGCTTCTTTGGTATGTTTCCGGTAGACCAAGACCGTATCGACGATGAAAACCAGTACATGGGAGTCTGGAGATGGGATGGAAAAGGAATCACAATAGGAGAAGTGAATGAAATACAATAGTGAATGCAGACGGTGGTCCGAATTGGATCTACTATTTGAGGCTAGAGGGGATGGGGAAAGTACAGAGCCTAACGCCAATCAAAATCATAGATATCACTTATTTAGATTTCGTGCCTCAAGTGCAAGGCAGAGAATTTCCCGCGACCGTGCAAAAAGAGCGAGTGTAGAGGTCATTTCGATTCGTCTCTCATCTACATGCAAAACGCCCGGATATGCACCTAGGTACCAAACGCCTCCCAATGCTGCATGAACATACTCAAATCCATTGCTTAAAGCACTAATTTATCTCCTCCCGCCACGACCACCAGCAGGCGGTCCGCCCATGCCGCCCATTCCAGGCATCCCTCCACCACCCATCCCACCCATCATCTTCATCAACGCACCCATATCAGGCATTCCGCCACCACCAGGCATTCCCCCTCCACCACCAAGCATCTTCATCATACTTGCCATGTCAGCATCACCAGGCATGTTACCCTGCCCCATACTAGCCAATCTCTTCTGCGCGGCCTCCATCTGCTGTTTGTTATTCTTGCCCTGCATAGCACCCTGCGCTTTCTGCATATTCTGCATATTCCCCTTCATCTTCTTCGCCATACCAGCCATAACCTTATGTTGTGTCAATAGATCCTCAACTTCTCGTACTGAGGTTCCAGAACCGCGTGCTATTCTCGTCATTCGCGAAGGTTGTGTTGTGAATATTTTGCCGTCTGATTCGAGTTCTTTTTCGGTCATGGAGTCACAGATATAAATCATGCGGCGAAGTTTCATGGAGCCTTCTTCGTCGTCCATTCCACCCATCATGTTTGAGAGACCTGGGATCATACCGGCCATTTTGGAAAGAGGTCCCATTTTCATGATGTTGCTCAGTTGATCTCTTAGATCGCGTACGGTGAAGACGCCTTCTGCAATGTGCTTCATCGTTTCCTTTTGGTCCAATTTGAGGGATTGAACGTGCTCCACTAGGCCTTGCATATCGCCCATGCCCAACAATTTGCTCACAAATGCCTGCGGTGCGAATCGTTCCAAATCCAACATGTGTTCTCCCGTTCCGATGAAAATGATTGGTGTATGTGTCGCTGCAACAGCAGATATGGCTCCTCCTCCGGCCGCAGCACCATCCGTCTTCGTAATAATGATAGCACCGAAATCTGCTGTCTCCTTGAACGCTCTCGACTGTGCCTCCGCGGCCTGTCCAATTGACCCGTCCATAACCATAACCGTCTGATCCGGTCTAACCGCCTCCTGAATCTGCACCATCTCATCGAACAAATCCTTCTCTTGCCTATGCCTTCCAGACGTATCCACAATAATAATCTCAAACCTCTCCTTCTTGAACTTATCCACACCTTCCCTCGCCACCTGCACGGGATCCGTCTGCGTCAAACTACCATAATACGGTATCTTGGCCTTGGTCGCATTCTGCTTCAACTGATCAAACGCACCTGCTCGAAAGGTATCGGCGCACACAAGACATGCCTTGAACCCCCTCGCAGCATACCACCTCGCCAGCTTCGTACACGTCGTCGTTTTACCAGCACCCTGCAACCCCACAAACATAATAACATTGCTCTTCCCCTTCTTCGGCTTGAAGGGTTCGGCATGCGGATCCACCAGCTTCACCAATTCATCGTAGACTGCCTTTTGGATGACGCGTTTCTTGTTGACGCTGGGAGCGAGGTCTTTGAAGTTGACGGCGGCTTTTATGGATTTGCGGAGGGTGGCGACGAGTTTTATGTTTACGTCTGATTGGATTAGGGCGTTGCATATTTCTTTGACCATGCCGTCGAAGGCTTTTTCGTCGAGGTTGGGGGCGCGGGTTAGGTCGTTGAGGGCGCCATTGATTTTGCGGCCTAGATCTTGGAGGACCATGATGGCAGTTGTATGGGGGGGTATTTGGTGGGTATAGGGAGAGGTGGTGGTGGAGTTGTAGGGTATATGTATCGCTTGAATTGAAGCTCCATCAGTGTTGAAGTGGGGGGAACTGGCTAGCGTCTTTCCCGCCCTCCGCCTCCGAAAATAATTATTGCGAGGAAGAATAGATTTCTACAACAATTACAACAAACAACAAAAATGCCGTCCTCAATCCTCAAACGCACCCGCGGCGACGAAAGGGAACCCCGCAGACCGAAGAAGAAGATCCGAAAGTCAAAAAAACAATTGGAATACCACAGCTCCAGCGATGAAGCCGAAGATGACGAACCCAAAGACTTCAAAGCAATCAACCTGCAAGACTCCGACGACGAAAACACCCTCGCCATAAACACGGCAAAAAACACTTTCATAGGCGCCGAATCCGACAACGACGATGCCAACTCAGAAGGCGAAAAAGAGGTGGAGGCCGGAGAAGACTCAGATGCCACAGGCGCATCCTCAGACTCGGACGCATCAGGCACAGCATCCATAAACGGGACCAAGAAACGAAAGAGAAATGACCCCGAAGTCTTCGCAACGTCAATGTCCAAGATTCTCGGCACAAAATTAACGACAACGAAACGATCCGATCCTGTTCTTTCGCGCTCGGCTGCCGCGACGTCGATAAGTAAGGAGGTCTCTGAGTCGAGGCTTGAGGCGAGGGCGAGGCAAAAGTTGAGGCTGGAGAAGAAGCATGCGTTGGATAAGGGACGCGTGAAGGATGTGCTTGGGTTGGGTGATGAAGACCAGAGTACGCAGGGGATTATGGAGGCGGAGAAGAGGTTGAAAAAGACAGCGCAGAGGGGTGTTATCAAGCTGTTCAATGCTGTGAGAGAGGCACAAAAGAGGGGTGAGGATGCGAAGAGGGAGGCGCTGAAGGAGGGAGTTGTGGGTATGGACAGAAGAGAGGAGAAGGTCAGCGAGATGAGCAAGAAGGGATTTTTGGAGTTGATTGCCAGTGGTGGTAAATAGAGGTTGGCGCAAATCACGAACTTCATAGGGATATGAGAGATACTGCCAAAATCAATGATTGGCACTTGATAAATCTTGTTACGATCTCTTGATCGCAACCATATCATCCACGCTCGTTCCCTTTCCATCCAACACACCAGCCTTCCCCAAAATATCAACAGTCTTCTGAATAACTTTCTCATCCACCCCTGTTACATCATTTGTAAACTTGACAGTCTTCAACCACTCTTCCGCATCTTCCTTCGAATAATCCAACTCGGTGCTAATATACTCCACAGCCTCATCCTGATGTCCCAAAAAGTACTCGACACCTTTATTAATCGACTTGCTCATCTCCTCCAATCTTTGATCCTCGGCCTCCCTTGCGACAATCTTCCAAGATGACCATGGCGTGTATATCTCCCCAACACGCTTTATCTCTTTGTTATCGTAGTATCTTTTGCTCGTGAAATGCTCCCACATGAAAAAATCGGCCTTCCCTGAGTTCACCGCATCACGCAGATTTTTGAAAGTATCCAACACCACGATCTCAAATGGAGTTTCGCCAGCTTTCAACCACCCATTTTGGTCCGCGAGTACAAACCCCATAACATAACTCCCGCTACCGATTCTACTCACTCCGATCTTTTTGCCTTTGAGATCCTGGACGCTTGTTATGTCGGGACGATCGGAGCCAGATGATATGGCCCAGCAGAGTGGGGTTTCGACGTAGGTTCCCACGATTCTGTAGGGTAGTTTGTCGGTTGTAGTATCTTTCAGCTTTCCGAGACCGGCGACCCAACCTTCTGTCAGGCCTATGCCGACGTCTATTTCGTTGCTTTGGAGGGATTGGATCATGTGGCCGGTGCCGGAGGGGTAAGGTATTAGGTTCGCATTCAGGTTGAAGTATTTTTGGGCGAAGTGGAGAGGGGTGGAGAAATGCTCTGTTGTACATGTCTCATTAGAGGCTGGATTTTGTATTGAAGGTAAGAGGAGCAAAACTTACCAGGCACATAGCCAATTCGTAGTTTCTCGGCCATGATTCTTGTGGTTGTTGTAAATGTTCTTTGCTGTATGATTTTGGGTGTGATGATTCTTGTGGATTGTCGTAAAGCCGTTATGAGCATGCTTCTCCCACCGAGTATTCCACTGAAGTGAGGTTGATGTATGTAAAGAGACGGAGGTGGACAAACCGTGAACTCCCCGCGGATGACGGAATCTACAATTTTCCCTATTGGCTCTAGCTTCACTTCCCGAAGAGCACGCCGGCAATTTCCGTCGTTGCTACTTGATCATATTGTTCATCCATCACTTCAAGTTCTCGTTCCCTCCCTCTCGTCTTCGTTGATGGCAAAATGTCAACACCTTCAGTTCAATTGTGGTCTAGATTTCCCCTCTCAACCTATTCTTGTCTTCCGCCTGGACGTGAATGTGATGAAACGCGTCGACAACAACGTCAACAACATTCGATGAGAGCCTCAGAGCCACCTGAAACAGAGGCCATGCAAGCGACCTTGTAGGATGATATCACCTTTGTTTCAGCCTGATATACATTGTCGAATCATAATCTCAATTCGACCTGAAACCGCTGGAGGCTGTGTCAACTGCGCCTCCAGCACCGTTCACGCAACCTCAACTCCTTATCGTGGCTCAGGCCGCACTTCACTGGCTCCAGACCTCGATATCACCCTATTTCCCATTTGTAAACACCGTTGAGCAACGTCTTCAGCTGGCAACACGCGTTGCATTTGGCGCCCGCTTGTTAATGCTTTGAACGGTGAAGTGCTCTTCCTATTGAGCGAAACATAGCCCCTCAACTCTCGGCCACAAGATCTTTTAAGTATTTGCTCAGATCCTCGAAAATTGACATTCTCCTAACTTACTGACATACCTCGAGCTGGTCTCAAATCTAATTGTTAATTTCTCTAATACATTCTACTCGCATAATCGTCATTTCGTCACACCACTTTGCAGACAATTGACCCAGTATTACACCATTTCGATCATTTTACTGTCACTACAGAGTACCTCCAGTATTTCCGCTACCACCGATACTGCAACTTACCAGTACCGATACCATCGCCGGGCATGAGTTCCAAACTGCCCCCGATTCACGAACCTGATACACCGAAAAGGTACTTCGTGGAAAGATCTGCGGCTCGCTATCTAAGCCCAATCGACACCTCGTTCTCCTTCCATTCCAGTTCAACGACGGGAACCAGCTCCAGTACGACCAATACTGCTCACGTGTGGTCATCCGAGGGGCAAAGATCTCATCGGAACTTACACCCGTCATCTTCTCTTTCTGCACAACAAGTTGAAAACAAGTTACTTCCAACGCAAGGCTCACCAAAACCATTCATTCATCAAAACTATCTGCACTCTATCGTTCCCAGCCCACCTCTTTTGAGCGCCCGATCTTCCATCTTCCTGGCCGCTTTGCAGCACTCCTTCCTTGCTGCCATCGATACGTACCTACATTGTGGCTCTACCGACTCGATCAAATCATCTTTGAGACATCAAGTAGCCCAGCTACCAGAAAAGCTTGAGGTCTGCCCCGAGTCGCCGAAAAAACGACGAAAAAAGCGATTGAGCCACGTCAGAAAAGTCGCAGCTGCCAGTTGTTCCGCTCTCATTATTACCGTCATCACATCAACTGCTTTTTACGCCTCAAAAATTCACACCAAACACCCAAAAGCTGCGCAACATGTGGTAATGGGAGGAAGCACAGCCATTGTTGCCCTAGCTGCTTTGCTGATGCTTGCAGCGGATCGTTCCGTAAGGGAAATCCTTGCAATGGCCGCGGTTGCTTTCACAATCTGCCAATGCGTGCAAAATGACCTCAGCAATTCTTTTTGAGTCTGCCCTCAGGGCTACTGAACGAAGTCTCCGAGCGGCGGCACGTTCGGGTCAACCGGAATAAGATCAATTTCACCGCGGAGAAGCTTCTTTGGAATGGCAGATCCTGACAATGGAAAGATTTCCCCATAAGGATGTACTTAAGGGTCCTGCAATACACTCAATTTTTACGACTTACTCACGCTTGCCCTGCAAGATTCACGACCTATCGTTGACGAACCAGATTGCCAATTTACCGCTTTCAGCTTGCAGACGGCAGGAGCAAATTTGTTTTCTTGCTCAACTTCTTAATCAAGACCATCAAGTCTTCTCACAAACTCCAAAATTTGTCGGATTTGATATTTAAGTCTCCGAGTTCCTCTTTTCTTTCATTTTCCTTCACATCCCGATCTTCTTCACAATCTTGTTCCTGAATTAATCTATTTCAAGCATTGACAGCACAGAGTCAACGCACTGTGGAGTGGTCCCCGATGCACGGATCAAGCGCTCTGGCGCTTCTACGTCGGTCAAATTCATATAATAAATTTGGGAATTAGAGTTCGCGCTCAATTCTTCGCGTAGAAGCTGTATGGAGACAACTCGAGCCCACTCACTCGATATTCCGGCCGTGGACAATTTGACAAGGTAGAAAAGACTTTATATCATCCAACATTCCTTCAATACTTTTCGTTACCTCTCTCCGAGACTTCCACATTCGTTACCTTTACTGTCGTTACTTCGATAATTTTTCAATATCTCATCTTAATCTCCACCTCTCAAAATGCTCTTCTCAATCTCCGCCCTCCTCCTCCTCGCCCTCCCCCTCATCTCCGCGACTCCCATCAACGAAGACCAATCCCTCGTCCCGCGCCAATTCCTGAACCTACCCCCCGGCGTTTCCGCCGACGGCCGCTGCGGCGCCCAATCCACTGGCGGAAACATAACCTGTGTGGGCTCCCCATTCGGCTTCTGCTGCTCCAACGGCGGATACTGCGGCAACGGTACTAAATACTGTGGCGAGGGATTGTGCCAATCCGGAAATTGTGCCAAGGCTGCTGTGCCGGGCGCGGTGTATACCAAGGATGGGAGTTGTGGACCAAAAGCTGGGGGAGCGCTTTGTGGTGACAAGGAGTTTGGACCTTGCTGTAGTGTTTATGGGTATTGTGGAGGAGATGAGGGACATTGTGGGACAGGTTTCTGTGGTGAGTACACTCCATGAGGAAAAATGGGTGCAATGGTGGCTAATGATGTGTAGTGAGCGGTGCTTGCAAGGGACAGGCACCTGTTTCTGGTGGACCATCTTTGGATGGACATTGCGGACCCAATTTCGCGGGGAACAAGACTTGTGGTGGGACCATTTATGGTAATTGCTGTAGTAACTTTGGGTTCTGTGGAAATGGAACTACTTATTGTAAGTTTGTCGACAAGGGTTGATGAGTGTCTGGTATACTAACGATGATGATAGGCGCGAAGGCAACTTGCTACTCTGGAGCTTGTCTTCTTAAGTAGAGGGTGAGCGATAGTTGCGAGTCATAGCATGAGGAGAAGACATGTATTTTCGAACTGCATATAGGACGCGGATAATGGGTTGCATGGTGGATAATCAAAATAGGTCAAAAGGACGGACAGACAAACAGATAATGAGCTAGCATTAATTATGAATTTCAATCTTTACGAATCACACTATGCCTCACCCCTCTCTCTGCACAACCCCATCCATACAATGAACCCCAAACCTCCTCAGTGGTTCACAAGGAACTCGGGTATAACACCTCACCCCCGACATTCCAAAGGTTCCTGTTTTATAGAACACATAGGACACTGTTTCAACATCGGCTGTGACGTTATCCGCGGCCATCTTTGGTTTCTTCAGGGTTCGACGCGTCCTCTTCTTTCACTTCTCCGAGAAAATCATTGCCAAGATTGTTTTCAGGCGATGGAGCGAGAGGACTGATCAATCTGACACTTGTAAGATGATCTAGCCTCTCCTCTCACAATACGCATTAGTCTACCATGTAGCTCAGGTACAAATGGAAAACTCTCCTTACAGTTGGTTTTCTGCTCGGGTTCCCACTGACTAGATGCATTGATGAATGTTAGACATGCGCGTTCAACCAGGACGGATTCAACTTTGGAAAAAAAAGTTGTTATATCATTGCTAGGGTGTGGAGAGGGAGACGCCCAGGTGGATTTAGCTTGCTGGACTAGCTCTTTGCGGGCACGGTTGGAACAGGTGAGAAGATTTTGAAGAGGGTAATTGTCACAGATTTTTTTTTTTCGCTCTGTCACCATTTTCAATTCGAATGACAATCTTCTGGTCTTCTGGGAGGTGTTGTCGGTTTTTGCCGAGCCTGATCGGGTTTATAGCGTGCTGCTTCAGGGACTCGGATGAGAGGCTGGATTGTGTTAAGTCCTTCCGCCGCCGTGGGATAAATGGAGGAGCATGTGGGTCCATGTTCAAGGAGATTCTGCTTCTAGAATAGCGCACAAAGAAAGTGGTTCAGAGAAGATTCATGCAATAACACATGTAATGCTGGATGTTAGCGTCTTGCATTGAGCAGTGGAGTAGTTTATACTCCGAGAGCTTAGCCTGCTCAGTGATAGGAGGACAATACGATAGCATATCGGTTGACAGAGTTCGTGAATTTGGCGATGGTAAATGCTTTGGAATTTTGAATATTTCTGCGTGAATGCGAACGTATGAAGACAAGGACTGCATCAGCCGTGGCTGCAGAACAGACCCGCAATCCGAAAACGGTCTCCTCAAACCAGTCCAAGGCATCAGCAACAATAAAAAAGAAGCAAAGCCAAAGTATCCATCAAACGTATTGTTCTCATGCGGCGATCCTGAATTCGCGTCATGTTCAGAGGAAGCTAGTCCCGTCTGTCGATTTCCGCCCTCTTCAGTGAAACTCGTTCTTCTCTGCATTGACATCGTTTTCAAGAAAGACGTTTGTCTTGTTGTTCATCTTTGGGCCAATGTCTTCACACAAGAAGCACATCACAATGCCCAAACCTCCAAAGCCTAGACTAGTCAGAGCTGTCATCTTCAGCCCATGAGCGTAGCTTTCCTTAAAAGCTTGACTAGCTGCAGCAATAGCCTCGGCATTGATACCAGGAACCGCTGAAATAGCTGCTGCACCAAGCGAAAGAGCAGCGAGGAGCTGAGTGGATGCGGCCTGTGTCAGACCATTTGCCATGCCCGCCTTGACGACCAGATTCTTCGCAGAGCTGGCTTGGGAGTTTGCCAACACGCTGGTATAAACGGCCACTGCGAGGCTGCCGCCTCCAAAGCGAGCCACGCCAGCTAGACCACCGGATGCACCAAGATCGATCTGGTCGACACCAAGCTGGACGAATGCCACAGCCTCGTATTGGGCCCAACCGAAGCAAAATTGTTCCATGAAAGTCATGGCAATCATCAAGCTCTTATTTTCTGGTGTACACAGAGCCATGAGACCACCAAAAACCACAGCTCCAGTGAACGATATGATGAGAGTAATCTTCCAGTGGCCAATTCGGTGACCACACGTGGCGAAGAAGACGGCACCAGCTACGAGAGCCAGATTTGCGGGAAGTGTCAGGATGAGCGACTTGCTGATGGGGTCGGTGGGGGTGGTATAGAAGACGGATATCATAGTCTAGAGTGGGTTAGTTGAATGCAAGCTGGAAGAGACGAATAAGTTGACATACAGGCCAGATGATGTTGATGCCATAATCTGAAGTTTATCAGTCGAGCAGATACTAACAGCAAATTGGAGTTACTTACAGAACATTGTGACAACCGCGCCAAGAATGAATGGAGCAGTGAATGCTCGCCCATAGTTGGCCGAGAAAATGTATGGAGGACAGAGCTTGTACGGAACACGCTCGTCGGACACAATGTTCTCGTAAATCCCAAATAATATAAGCAGAACAATCCCAGATATAAGAGGTCCAAGAACCAGAGCTGAGTTTGCCGGCATATAAGTTGTATACACAATTCCCATCAGAGTAAGCAGCACACCACCCGTGACCAAAAACGCGCCTCCATAGTCGAGACCTCTGATGGCCACGTGCCATGGCACACCACGCGGGTGCTTTGGTGGTTTGTAGAGAAGAAAGATAGCGGCGAATGTGAGGACCATGGCGATGAAACCGCCCCAGTATATCCACGTCCAATTTCTGCCCGTGGGATCCTTGATGGCATATCTCGCGATGATCGGCCCGCATATCAAGATTGGGAAAATTATGCCATCGGACAAGACGATACCAACGTGTCGATATTTGTTTGGCAGTAGCTCTGGCACACCAATCAGTCCCAACTGGCTCATACCACTTGCGAAACCGAGTATAGCCATTCCGGCAGTGAATTGTTTAGCACCATGGGATGTTGCGCAAAGAATATTGCCTAGAGCAGAGAGAGCGTTGCCAATGAGGATAATAATACGGCGACCGAAAAGATCGCTAATCTGCCATCAGCTGCGAAGTGTTGCAGGTTTCGGAGACCACTTACGAGTCCGTTCCAGAAAGCAAGAAACCAAGGGCACACCCCGTCGTGAACGAAGAGACATACCATGCAGAGGACTGAGGGTCTCCAAATTGTGCGCCCAGGACAGCAAGCATGGGAGCTAGAATTGCAGGTGTCATTAGGAGCGTGGCGGATAATGAAAAGCGAACTGTGCCTACATGTAGTGGGAACAGGCCAGAATGAGATTCCAACCGACATAGAAAGTGCCTTTCTAGTTCAGCTTTTGATTCCAATGTTGCAGCTTTTGACTTACAAGTATGACAACCCATGTCTTCCAAGTAGTGTCCTCTGAAGGCCCAGCATATGGATCTAGAACAGCACTGTTATCTTTTGAGGAAAGGGCGACATTTTGGTCTTCTGATTGAGAGACACCGGTCTTCTCGATATCGTTGGACGCATCAGAAATCGCCATGATGGTTCTTGGAATGTTGTGGTCAATAATACACAAGCGATCTTCGAATGTGGAGTGAGTCTGTATATAAGTTCACCTTCATCCACCTTTCGCTAATGCTCAGCCTAGTCGAGAAGGGACGAGATCTCCAGGTCCAGGTGCTCATCTGTTCACCAACGTGTATCGTTCTCCGTCGTGGGAATTGCCAATCAGAGTTTCAATCGACTATCAAGCTTTGCTTCCACCACTCACACCCATCAATAGAAGAGATTTGAATACATAAGGTTGGCGATCAGTACGAGCTATGACAGAAGACTCAGTTGCCCAGCTGCCCGGGTAATGGTAACCAGGTGAATCATCAACACCACATTTGGAGATCAGCATGCAGCTACTTTGACAGATTCCCCACAAACGTGGAGTGAAACCCTACCTACCCCAGATATGCACATGTTGCGTCTCTTATCGGGTCGAGGATGTTGGCAATTGAGCCCTCCCGAACCTCGAATCGGGAGAAAAGCAATATGTCTGTCCTTGCCTCGAGCCAGCTCTGCATGGTCGAAAACTCGACCTGAATCCATTTGTTGTTGACGATACAACATCGATACTGTAACAGACAATACAAAGCGAAGGGCAGAAACGAGAGATGAGAGGTGGCCGGGAACGAAGACGCGAAAGAAAGAAAGAAAGCAAGCATGGGGAAAAGGGATCATCAGGTCCAAAGGAATGGATATCTATACCCATGGAAGATCATCAAGAGGTTTCGATCTTATGCGCACTGTTTGCGATCCGGAGTTAGGGAAATGAAGATCCTGAGAAGAAGAAAAGGAGGTGAGAAATCCTGGCTGGTACGGGTGGGGTGTTATAAAAGGGGGTAGCGCCTAACATTTAGCGGGTCCAATATCTTTCCCCTTCTGCGAAGGCAAAGCCTTCGCCGTGCCCTCACCTTCCACAGAATCACTCAGCTCTACACCCAAGGATATGATCCATGACAACCGCTTTATTGCGCCAGGTTTCAATACTGAATGCACATACAATAGTGGGTCGGTCATCGCTAACATGATTCCCCAAAAAAATTCGCTTCACGCTCCACGCATCTTAAATCCAGATTGCTCAAAGCTCCTCAATTCGGATGCAGAGAAGTTTCACAGTTTGTCAAACCTTCGAACCGAGTTGCTAATTCAGCATCAATATCAATTACGTGGCAAGAACGGCTAGGGTCCATTATACACACAAATGTCGAGCTTGCCGGAAGATTAAGCCCTAGTGTTAGAAATACGTCCAACAGGGGCTACACCATACACCCGATTACATTTTGGCCCCCAATTCTTCATCCACCGTAATTGCTGGAGCAAAGTGCGGCCTCACGGACTGTAGATGAGCTGTCGGTTCAAGTCGAGAAGATAAGCTCGGTGCCAATTGAAGGGTTCTATCCTCTCCTCGGTTTCAGATTGATCTTCTTCAACGTACTGGACCAAACAAAGTCGCATAATCGTCTTCTATAGGCCCATGCCTTGTCGGATGGAGGAATTGGTAAGCAAAATCAGGAATAGCTATCTCTTTGTCGTGCATAATCAAACCAGCGGGTAAGGCTGAGCCCATAGGGCATCGCGATAGAGCCAAGTGAGCCAGTTCTCGAATTACATACAAGATCCACTCATTCGTCGCTTTTCGCTGAGGCAATGGAGCCAAAAAAGGACCATTCCGTTCTTGTTGACCGCGACAATTATCCCGAAGTGATTCCAGAAGTGCTACCGGAGGTATATCAAGAAGCACCAGAAGTGTACAAGGAAGCTCCGGAGGTATATTACGATGGTGTTCTACCAGAAAGGCACCCCGATATTCACTCCACATACCCGCGCACCGTCAGGCAACGATGGTGGAAACGACATCGAAGATGGGCTTTTGTGTGCCTTCCGATCATATTAGTTGTTATCATAGGTGGAGCAGTAGGAGGATCGGTAGCAGCCACAGAACACAAGTACGTTCCAGGTCCAAAGGGATCATACATATTATGTCAACATCGACTGAACAGATCCTAGAACTACATCCAGAACGAAGCCCACACCTACCTCTGCAACAATGACAGCCGCCATCCAAAACGCATACTCTTTCCCAACCGTGATATCGCCTCTTCCGGGCTGCAAGACCATTTTTGGCACTACAGCTGGTGCTAATGGACTGCCCAAGACTATGTGGTACAAATCTTCTCGGAACGGCACCTGGGATTCAAATTTCACGACAATAGGTCTGCCACTCAATGCCAATTCATGGGCCAACGTTGGCGTTACCCTCAGGGTCACTGGTATCTTGGATATTTTCGCCGTCGGTACTGACCGATCCTGCGTTCAGAAGCATTGGAATGGTACCTCGACAATTGACATAGTGTCACCATTGGGAACGGACTACATCCTGCAGGCCGGGGATTTTTCAAGCAGCGTCGAGCCTATGTCGGCCGTCTCTACCCGGGTCGATCTCTTTGGGTTGACGGACGCCAAACGACTGACGCAACTTGCCTGGATCAACGGGAAGGAGACAGCCTGGACCGAAGTCGCTGGACAAAATACATCTATATCATGGCTGTTTGCACCCGCAGTTATTGTTGCCACTTCAAATCGTGGAGATGTTTTTGTTGTAGATGCGAAGACACTACAGGTCAATCAAGTGGCATGGATTGACAACGGCGTTAATCCTATGCTATCGCAAAATATCGGCGGCAGTTGCACCTCGAGGCCATGCGCTATATCGCGCTCCGATGGATCTATTGATTTATTCTGTCGTGATGCTAATGCACTTCTTTCATGGTCTTCTCTCCCTTCCTTGAGTGGGACTTGGACTTCATGGAAACCTGTTCTTGGTTCTCCTGTCATTTTGAACGAACCACATGCCATCTCTCGCATAACTGGGACGATGCAACTCTTTGTACAGACGGCGAATGATAGTATCGCATTTGGATTCTTCGATGGGCACATGTGGTTGTGGACCGATTTAGGTGGGACATTTGCAGGACCTCCAAAGGCTGTTTCGGAGAACCCACTGGATATCGAAGTTTTTGCCTATGGAAAAGATGGAGCTTTGAAGCGCAATTATTGGAAGAAAAGTATGAATGCCTCAGTTCAACTCCAATGGTGGCCTATGGATACATGGGAGGATCTAGGAACACCTTAAGTGGGTCTCTTCAGTTAAAATGAACCCCAAAGGGAGAAGTGGAAGGGGACAGATAGTTCGCTGAGGACTGTATGCTGCTTAAAGATTTGATGAGGAAGTCAATAGATGGAGTTCACAATGTCATTGAGCTCAATGCCGAGAAAAGAGTGAGCCAAGTTGTCGATTCGGGTGTCCAGAGCACTAAGATTTATTGCACTGACTCTGTTTCAAGTGCTAAGCAGTTTGAGTAGACATACATTCGTAGAAGGACCCTCATCTCTGCTACTTCAATATCTCGGACGTAGCTAATTGGTCTGAAGATTAGTCAAGACACTCGCATCGCGCTGCATCCCTCAACATAATACATTCCTCATCACACTGTCTTCCCATAAAGTACCGATGTTCCTTTCTCTAAACCAACAATATTCAGAATTTTGTAAAACCAGCTCTTCAATAAACCGACTTACACATTATTTATGTATGAACCACACCAAGAAACACATCTTCTCAAAGTCCCAAACGAAGTCCTCGTCAACGGATTCGGCCGCAGTCAATACACCCCTCACCTTGCCGCCATCTCCTTGTCTTGCAAACCACTCCAAGATGTTGTCGAGCCACTCTTGTACCATGCTTACAGTCGAGGAGATCCATTGGAAGCATATCACCGTTCTGCAGCTGGGCTCCAACGGCTTTTTCTGAATATTCTACAGCGACCAAAGCTTGGCGAGTATGTGCGAATCCTGGCAGTGAACGAGATGCAATTCTCCGAAGATCCCGATGAGGATGGATCATGGGACGGAAACCTGAAGTTTGAAGAGTGTACGTAATTAAAAGGCAATTGTGAACTCTATTCAATCTACATCTATGTAAATCTACTCCTCATCAGTTTCGGTTAAGTCGATGAAAACGACAGGTTCTGTTCTCCTTTATATCACAGCAACCGGACTGGGCCTCCTTGGTATCAAAATGACCGGGCTACTTCTCCTGGGTCTTGCCGACTCAAAAACCTCATCGGAAACCCCATCCTTGCTATCAGCAAAATCTTGGTCAAGATCACCAACATCTACTGACTCCCCCTTCACAGACCTAATCGACATCTCTACTCCACTACCTAACGCAAGTTCATCTTGCTCTTCTTGACTAACATCCCTAAACTTTGATCTCGTTCTACTCGAAATAGGTGGCGAGAAAAGAACCTCTTCTTCCTCCCGATGTAACTCCAGATGCCTTTTCAGTCTGGCAGAGCCTTGTAAAGGGTTCGAAGAAGCCACAGCCTTGCCATAGCTTTGTCTACCATGCTTGGTAGGTGTCGGGACCCAGAGGGCCTTAGGAAGTGAGGACAAATTGGGGGAGGATGTTATGAAGTCTTCATTGCTGGGTGATCGTCTCTTGTGCCGCTTTGGTGTTCCGCGGCCTTTGTATGGAGGAGCCAGCCTTGATGATGACTTTGACGAAGATTTGTTAGGAGTTGAATTTGGAAACGGAATAGCGAGTTCGTCATCCGAATCAGAATCTGAGCTGCTTGATGCTTTTTGCTCGTGATATCCCTGCGAGATGAATAATGGTGGTGACGATGGAAAGGTTCTACGTGGCAGTATCGTTCCAGGAGAGATCGGTTCTTCATATGAATCTGGGGAAAGGGAGAGTCTTGTAATCTTCGAGGACGATCGAGTTGATGCGCAGAAGGGGTCTTGGAAAATGGGCTCTTCTATGAGCGCCACAGATGAGGCTCGGGTACTGTGGTCTTGCTCTATATGGAAGCTTGCAGCGCCTAGATTATTGCATGGTGTCTCAAGGTCGCTGCTAACGTAGTCCGGCAGACTAGCAAGCTCATCTACGATCTCCGAGCCATCTAGCAATTTCGGGTAAGCTACACCATCGGCGCTTTCTGGTCCTACGTAATAATCTAGGATCCACGAATTTAATAAATGGCCTGACAGAGGTGGAAACGAGCCTGGGGTATTGTCAGCTCGTAACATGAAAATGAAAACGAGCATCCTAGCCTTTATCCTCATCATCACTTATGTAGAATCCAACTCCATGCTCCTCATAGATCGATTGTTGGTAGTGCAAATAATGAATCAGTGTCCTATCGCTTTGTTCCTCCGGAGCATCGTCACTTGCAAAATCCGAAACGTCGTACAGTGAATTGAAATTCATGCTCAGGCCACGACTTCTCTCTGATGATCCTATGAAATATCAATAACAAAACCCTACTATACCAAACGGACAAGAAGAGAGAATCCACTAACTTATCTCGTCGACATCCATGTTCTCAGGACTAGGTGGTCTGTCCATGTTAATATCATCGTGGCCACTTTCCTTTCCCCCAACCTTTTTGCTACCTTTGCCATTCTTCTCATTCCGCCCGCTCTTTCCCGCTTTGTCCACTTGTCCCTTCTTACTACCTTTTCCTCCTTGACCACGACCTCCAGGTCTATCAGATCTATCCATATCGACATCGTCGTTACCACTGCCTCTCTGTATTCCAGTATATCTCCCAGAGCCAGTCGGCACACCCCCTCTTGCTACCTGAACACCTCTTCCAGCCCTTCCAGCCCTTCCAGCTCCTCCACTTCTACCACTTCTCTCAGCAGATCCATTAGAACGTGGGATCCACTGCGTAGGGGTACGTGGTCGACTGTTTCCACCAGAGAGTCTACTACCCCGAACTCGTCGGGTGCGACCTCCTCTATGGATTTGTGGAGTAGCTCGGGCGTAAGGGTCCCTCCCCGCGGTATCTGCGGCGCCCATATCGACGTCAAGATGGCCACTGTCTGGTCTCGTTGGGCGACGGCCACATCCCTCATGTCCACCACGGATGTTAGGCGTTCCACCGAAACTGTTGCCTTCTACAGTATAAGTACTCTTCCTGCCTGAAGATGACCCAAGCCCGCCTCTACCATGATCACGTCCTTGGTAGCCATTTTGATTGCCACCAGATGTGCTATTGAAGGGATAAAATCCTCTCTCGGTGTTACGTATCTCGCCTGAGTATGTCCCATATCCTTCTTTCCAACTGCGGCCTTGATACCCATTTCCACTGGGTGTGCCACCGAAGTGATCGTCCCCTCTGCCACGATTATCTCTCTCATTTAAACGTTTCCTAATCTTCTTCCCCGACAACCCGGAATACAATTCGTATGACCTTTCTATCTCCTCATAAGATTTACTTCGATAATTGGCTCCTTCCCCATATCGTTCGAGGAACTTAAGCATATCCCCTCGTCGACGAGCTCTGTATTTTGAGTCCTCATCTTCTCCATTTGTGGAGCCAGGCAAAGGACGATTAAACCCGAATGGATCGCCGTCATATTGCCCTAGAATTTCATTTTGGGTGTCTCCACCATTCCCGCCATCGCCATGGATGATCCCCGTCATCGGCGATGAAACACCATCAGCCTGAGGTTGGAAATTTGGACCTGGGACACCCAAGTGGCGTTTATACTGCTTCCTCAAACGATGATATCCAGTCAGTGGGTCAACTCCAACATCTCTCAATTCGCGTTCCATAACACTCTGAGATGGATAATCGGCAGCAGGAAGCGTCACCGGGGTTGTGTAAGCATCGCCAGGATGAACTCGAAGGCTTGGTCGTGGTCCGGTCAGTACAACTGGCAGAGCCGAGGAAGTTGGCTGATTATTCCTGCTGGTCTTCTGGTTCTCTTTCTTCCATCTCTCGAGCTCTCGCTGTTTTTCTCGTTTCGCTCGAGCCTCATCATAAGGGTTCACATACGTTGTTCCGGGCTCAGTCTGTTGAAGCCATCGACCCTGGACAGACGTGCTAGTTTGCCTAGTAACGCGAGGGTTCGAGTTTTCATTGCCAAAGCCAGTTCTAGGTCCAGAAACAGGCGGCCTTGGTTTTGGTGTCACAATTGTGGGCCTGGGTTTGGGACCCGTTGGCGGATTCCAAGGCTCTGACGGATCTGGTCTTCCAACAGTATGACCACCAAGCTGAATAGATGTTGCAGGGGTAGTCAGTCGCACGAGCTTCGTTCGATTACCAATTTCAGTAGGAGGATGGCCCAACGAGTCACTACCATTACTTTCTGGATCGGTGCTCCTTGGGCTACGTTTACGGATAGAGTTTAGGGATTTCTCGTTGGGCTCGCCTACATAGCCAGCCTCACCATCCTCATCATCCTCGCCTAACAGGCCCTCGTTAGGATCCCCTTCATCATCACTCCCCAGCTCTTCGTATAGGTATGACCAGTGATTCTCTGGGTCAAAAGGACTAAGAGCTCCATCTGGGTCACCTTCCGAGAGCATAGCAACCTTCCAGGCAAGACTATCTGCGCCTCCTCCATCCTCGTCGCGATCATTGGAGGTTTCAGATTGTTGGAGTTTGCGCTCGATGCCGGGTATGTAGTTTCTTATGTCTTGAATGAACTGGTCAATATTACCATCATCATTTTCGGTATCGCGAAGTTGACGGGCGAACATATTGAGTTGCCGGGTGAACCGTGTTCGTCGCACAGGATCCGGAAATTCATTCTGCAGTCTCTGCCGTAATTGCTGGCGGGCAGTCTCGAGGTCATATTCAGATTCGTCATCATCACCATCAGGGACCTTCTCCCCATCGGAACCGCTGTGGCTATTTTGGGTAGGCGAATGTTCAGGACTCGGCGAGGATTTAGAAGCCTCACCTCCAGAAGGATCCGGTGTGTTACCGTTTATAGCTTCAGCTGCCTCTGCCTCTTCTTTTCGTCGTTGTTCCTCCTTGAATTTCTTTTTCTTCGCCCACGTTTTCTCTACGATGCTCCTCTTCGTCTCGAGACTCTCCAGCGCCTTCTGGATGGACTTGACCTGTCCATTAGTCGCTGTCAATAGACTATCCAATAGCTCCTGCTCTTCTTGCTCGAACCTCTTCATCCTCTCCTGATACTTCAACTCATCAGGACCCATTTTGTCCTCAACCATACCGCTTTCTTGCGATGCGCGTTGTTCGCCCGGCGAGGTTAGGGATTCGTGCTCATTCACTTCAGTCAGTTCATGGAGGAATCCGTCTTCGATGTACGACTCAAGCACCTCCCTTACCAAACCCACGCCGCTCTCCAATCTATTTAGATCATTATTGATCAGCTGGTCCTTATCAATATAGTCATGTCTTTGTGTATCCATTATCGCTTCGTTATTGAGAAGTCTCCACTCTATTCTTCGGATCCCGTGTTCTGTGACGCCCAAGGCCAAAAATCGCTGACACTGCTTCTCTGTTAACCTTATCACTCCCAGGCGAGCTTTGACCTCATCTGGTAACGATGGATCAATTGTAGGAGATTGCGGGACAATTGGATCCGTCTGCTGAGCTGTGCTCTCGACATCTTTACCTTCGCCATTGGTATCATTTTCAGCAACAATATGAGCATCGACAGTTTCCTCTCCGTCATTTGAGTCGGGATCTTTTTCAGTGGTTGCAGAGCCAGTCGAAACTAACGTCTCAGGTTCTTCATCAACACGTCGAGAAACGTTAACATCGGTTGATAAATGTGGGAACTCCACATTCCCAGAAAGCGTTTCCGTCTCCGGGCCAAGAGTAGAAGTGCTCTCAGAATTCTTTCCCAATGCCTCGTTCTGCTCTTCGAGCTGCTGGTTTCTAGTGGAGATGGTATCTTTATCACCAAAGATTGGAGTACCCATTGGGATTCGGCCATCGACATGTTCGTGTGGGTGGAATGGTTTGTTGCTCGTAGAAAATGTAGGTCGTGTGGGCCTTTTTTCATCGGGATCAAACCTTACCCCAGGATTCATCGTCGACTTTGGTATCGGATTCCAGGTATCCTCACCTTTCCTAAGCCTTGTCCTGGCCACATGAGGCTTGACAGGCGCTGACTCTCCGGCGGTAGCATCGGGAGAATATTCCGGACGTGACGGTATATGAGGTTTGTTGGATCCAGTAGGATGTTCGCCGGTCAATGCAGGCGGGTCGGTTGCGAACTGGTTTGTCGACGATCGGCTGCTGTCTGGAGGTCCGATTTTCGTACCCTCCTTGAACCCGCCGCCGCAAGGATGTGAGCCTTTAAATCGTTGGTTTGCCAATCCCTCGAGGAGACTTGTGGCGCCGTGAGTGGAGGCATGTAATAATGCCGGGTCCACGTGCCTCTGTAGAACACTCGCGCTGGTATTCAATGGTGTGAAAGGATCTGAGGTTATCTTTGGAGTTGCCGCCTGCTCTCGTGAAACAACCAGGGTTACTTTGGGTGTACCGTCGCGATCATGCTCTTTTTTCTTGCGTTTCTCATCTCTTCTTCGTTCCTCTTCCTCCTGCGCCTGGGCATCCCTTTCCTTTTTTGCTTGTAGGTTGCGTTGGTTGGCTTTCGCTCTCTCCCTGGCCTCCTCTTCTCTGCTCGTTCGCTCTAGCTCTGTTTCTACCTCCCTGACCTTGTTCCTCAGCTGATTTTCACTAGGAGTGTTGTCATTTGGTGCGTACCGATTGAGAACCCCAGTCCGAGCCCTTCCATTGAGAGCCTGTCCATTTTGAGCGCGGCGTTTCGCTTCCCTCTCGTTTTTGGAGAATTTGCTAAAAGTCTTAGTAGCTTTCTTTTGCGCAGTCTCATCAAAACCGTTGGACTGATTTGCAGGCCTGGGGAGATGAGGTACGTTTTTAAATGAGGTCTTCAACTTAGGTTCCGGCCTGTAGAGCCAACTGGCTGGTTCCTCCAGCCGGGCTGTAGATCTTGGTCGAAGATACTCTTCTCTTTTGTTAAGCTCAGCTTCTTTTCTCAGGATCTCATTCTGCCGCTCTCGGAGTATGGCCTCCCAATCGCCAAGGCTCTGTGCTCCTAGATTTGAACCCAGCTCTCCACTAGTGATAGTATCACGGATACGTTGGAATCTAATTCTCTTGACGGGTGCAGCCATGTCTACCTCATCATCGCTATCCCCTTCGCCAAAAAGTCTTTTACGCCTGAATATTTGAAGAGCCTCGTCAGCGACTTCAAATTCCTCTTCATCTGCGACAAAGAGCGGGATATCTCGGTTTTTCCACGTCTGGCGGACGTCTGATAGGTCAGCATGTTCGAGGCTGTTTCGATGGGTCAACTTACTCTCAACAGCCTCCCCATCACAAGCCGCACCATTAGCAACTGCGCCATTAGGAGCATTAGTGCGTCCAGCTTTCACACCGCTAGCATTTGCACCTCCAACAATCGCACCCCCAGGACTATCCACGTCTGCCCGTCGTCTTCGCAACCACTTCGGACGTTTGAACCCACCAAAAAAACAAGGACAAATCCGTTCATCATCGCTATCCCCATCAACATGTTTTCTCTTCGGGTGCCTGTCAGCCATGTCAGACTTGGGCGAAAGTCCTTGGATTGTACCTGCGTGTAAGTCTGAATCAGAAAAAGGATGCCGTCATGCAAACTACGAGAGAATCGAGGAATTATATCCACCCCGAGCCTGTGTACCTTGTTGTATATCTGCTTGAGAGCACAAAGAGACACACTTTGTCGTTTGCGGGACAATGTGATCTCATGATTTTGGTGCCCAAAAAATAAAGACATCTTAGTCGACTGTAAAGACGTCTACTTTATCAAAGACATGAATTTCATTATTCATACCGCAAACGTGGTGCTAGCCCGCGTGGCCTCCTACACATTCTGATACTGAAAGAAAAAACGATGTATGCAACGTGAATAGAAAATTCTAAATTCCACATCCAACAAAGGCTGCACAAAGCGCAGTAAACCACGGGGACACCACTTGCCTCCGCGATATGGCAGCATGCGAAGGTGAAGAGCTGGTGGCTTGAATTGAAGAAGATGAAGTATTCGGTGACAGCGAAGGGAAATCAGCTGGACGACTTGTGCCCGCTCCTGAGCACAGTCAGCAATCACATAAAAGCATAATGAAAGTGTCAGTTCTTCATATGGAAAATCGGATCGTATCAATTCGTTCAAAGTAACTCAAATCTATTTCCAATTAGGACAACGTATCCAACTTCCCAACTCGAGAAGACTCACAATTCAGTTTTGTCAATTACTCCTACATCATCCTCCTTCCTTCGGTCGAGTGCTTCTTCACCATCTCTTCTTTCCAGAGAAGGCTTACCTGCGGTCATGTAACCCTCCAAATCCATCCACTCGGCCGCAAATGCTGTGGTAAGCTTCGCCCAGTCTTCTGTGGTGTCCATATCCAAATGTTCACCGTCATCCTGCGCGGTATGCCAGACACTTGGGAATGGACTGGGTATCAAATGCAAAATCTCCACTCCTCGTGCCATGAATGGGAGGTGGTCGTCTTGGACCAGACCTCCCAACCAGTTTGCACTATCTTTTTTGTTCGCTTCGTACAGCCACACTGGCTCTTTCGATTGTCGAGTTGGGCCCTTTGCAGCCAGTTTCGGTTTCTTAGATGCGTGATTTGGTGAGGACTTGAAGAGTTTCAGAGTTCGTAGTTTGGTCTCGATGGCTGCCATGTTCTTGTATGCCCAGTGTGTAGTCTTGAAATATGAGGGCATCACTGGATTCTTCGATCCGAGTAAATCCAAAAGGACGAAAAGGGATATCTCGCTCAATCGAGAGCGGTAGGTGGACATGGCTGGGTTCATCATCTGGTCCCAATCTGAGGCAAGAGCCCTGTGTGGTGTTAGATTTGACCACAAGTTGATTGACTTCAACCATACCTGGCGCCATAAACAGAGTCATCGTCTGTCCAAGCGACGAATGCCTCTTCTCCGTCCAAAAGGATAAGTTGTATTCCCTTCTCGGCCTCTAAACCATTCGTCTGTCCTTTTGCCTTCATGGCGTTCCACTTCCGTGTCATGGCAGCATCCAACACCCTCGCAGCATGAAGCATCATAGCACATGGTGCAGCACTATCCGTCGCGCCTATGAAGCCCGTCGGCGTGAGCTTGGAGTCGTAATGCGCAACCAGGGCAAGTCTCCCAACATCGCCTGCCCTTGCCCACGGAGGATCGCGAGACGCTATAACATTGACAAATGTGATTGGATCTCCTCCAAGCGCAGTAGGTTGTGTAGAATTCTGCAATTCAATCTTCCATTCGGGCAATTGTGTCCTGAAGAACTGGAGAAAGTGTTGCCGTACTGCTTCTGCCCCAGGCGTTCCTGGGATTCGGACTGTGAGAATAGGTGCCAGTAGAGAGCCAGTCTTGATATTGAAGTCCTTCCCAGGCTCCGGTATGCTTTTCAAAGACGCATCGGAGAGTTTCGTGTATGCGGAGGAGGAGTGTGTCAGTGAGAGGACACCGAGGAGCAAAGTTAGGAGGCGCATTGCGAATAACGCGGCTTAAGGGAATCGCATACTGATTTAATATAGAATCCAAGAAAAGGCGAAGAGGATATTCAAGAAGAAGTCCAAGAAGTTGAGAGCGTGGTGTGGCCAGAGTCGTTCATGCGCAAGTCGTGGTTTGGATAGATTGAATCCTATACACGCCCCTGCATCTCGAAGCTCGTGCTACGAGAATACAAATACAACAACCTCCAATGCCATGAACACGGCCAATCAGTTCTTCAGCGTCACGTCGAAGACCTGTAGAAATGTTTTCCATCATGGAAGAAGCTCTCAGGCGGCCAATCGGAGTGGAGTGGTGAGACATAGACTTTACGAGCTATGCTCAATATCAAATCGATCCTATTCTTCAGCAAGAGCAAAGAGAGTCAAGCGTTCGGCAACTGGGAAAGCTACACCAAAGCAGGACCTTCAGCCCACAAAACCTCCTGTGGGAAAAGATGAGACACCGCCAGCGGTTTTCATGAGGGAATCAAGTCTAGTAGCACCGATGAGAGATGAATCTACGGCAAAGGATGTGACTGGAAGCTCCAGGGACAAAGTGGTAGACCTGGGGAGACCTGCTCCAAAATATGGTAGGCATGTATATGCCACTTCAAAGCACACATTACTCATAGGTCAACAGCATATCCTGAAAGGCTCCTCATTTGGAATGCCGGTGTATGGAGAAACGCCTATATAGGCATCAACAACATTGCACCTCTCGTATGGATGGGCTGGGGCTTCTTCTTCTGGGCTCCTGGCTATGTGGTGCTACTACCGGAACTGGAGGGCTTGTTTGCTCTACCTGGTATGTCTTCTTCCATTCTTTAATTGGGCAAGCTGACCTTTCTCCAGCGATCATAGTCTCTGCATTACCCTGGGTTTTCACAAGATGGCTCACGTCCCCTTACGTAGCAACAGTCCGAATCTTTCTACCTGTCAGGGCCCGCATGTCCAAGGACGAACTATATCGATTTGCAGCGAACCTGCCAGCAGAAACAATGTTGGAGTTCACGACCGTCGGACCGCTAGGTTTACAGAACAGGGTTACGACATCTCTAGCAAAGCTGTCCCCCAACGATTCAAAATTCGGTATAGCCAACATCAAGCGAGACATCGAGCCAACCAAGAAGACCGGCTTTCTCGAAAAGTATCGGCAGTTTGTTCAAGGGTCTACGCTTTATGTTGGTGGAGATGAAGGATCCATGAAGAGCAATGCACCAGGGATCTGGCATGCGGTCATGGAACACATAGAGAGAAATGCGTTACCGCGGCGTAGGCCACGCTGAAAAAAAAGTATTGTTCCAAGTTCATAAGCCAGAGCACCCACTAACTCATGAGGGGTAAGACGATGCAGCGGTCACTTTGTCCCTCCAATGCTCCATAACAAAACGATCAACTCCAAATGACGAGCTACATAGATCGGAGTCCGATGCATCGTCTGTGTCTTGGCCGGGATCATACGGCAATCCGAGTCCTATCAAATGCTTCTTTTTCACCTTGCCCCAACATGTTAGCCGACGTCGAGGATCACCACAATCTTAGAACCCGCGATGGTGTATAGCGTAACCACTCTCCTTCATTCCTAAAATTGCATCCACAGCGATTCGATCTCAAATGATTCCCCCCATCTCACAATTCTCCAATCGTCCAATACCGAGAGTCCTGATGGCTAAGTTCAATTCCGCATCACAATCACAATCTAATCATCTAGCATATCACACCCTCCTCCAATTATCCAGCACAAAATCTTCATCCCCTCTCCCGATACAGTGATAAATACATGTGGTATGATTATACCATCTTGGTCTATCAGACAGGTACATAGGATGTCTCCGACCATGACCAGCCAGTCCTCTAATGCATACTGTATATCCTGAAACACTCGAAAATCAGGCTCAAAGCTCACCTTGCTCCAAAACCCTCAACTCGTCGTCCCATTGCTATGAGACTTCTAGCCAACCAAGCAAAAGGCCCATGAGCTCTCCCACCCCTCCTCGTCCCCAAGTACCCACCCAGTCCGATAGCAGCAACAACAAGTCCACCAAGCCAAATCGACAATATCCTCGCCTGTTGCTGAGCCCGCGATTCCACTTCCGAGTATCGATCGTTCCCGAAACTGACGCGCGAGTATTTTGTTGCCCACCCCACACTCGGGAACCAAGCGTACAACCTCTCCTCCACAAATTTTCTGGCGAGGTAAAGTGGACTCGTGACATCGCTTCTCATCTCTTGGTAGTTTCTCAGAGCAAGATCGTTGATTGTTTGGGCATCTGGAGTGCGGATTTTGGTGTAGAGATCGAGTGCACCACCTCTCAACCTATTGCGCTGGCTGGGTGCGGATGGGGGCAGGAATTGGTCCAGACATTCGTACAGGACCCGTACATCTTCAAGGCCGGCATTCATGCCTTGACCGTAGAAGGGGACCATTGCGTGGGCTGCGTCGCCTAGGATGACTGCGCTGGAGCCGTAGTGGTACGGGGTGCATTTTATGCTTATTAATGGGAGGTGTGGGTTTGTGTCGTATTGGGTTTTGATGTCTTCTTCTGAGATCAAATCCGGGACTACGCCTGGGAAGTTTTCTTTGAAGAATGGAATTAGGCTTGAGGGGTCGGCGGAGAGTTCGTTGAAGCGGGAGTCGGGAAGGAAGAGTGTGCATGTGAAAGATTTATCTAGAGAGGGGATGGCGATGAACATGAATTCGCCACCAGGCCAGATGTGAAGGTGGTTTGGCGAGATGGCGAAATCCGCGCCTTGTGGCGTGGTTTTGGGTTCAATGTGGAACTCGCACCAAAGCGTGTCGATGTATTCTTGTTGGTAGCTGATTCTGGCGAATTTCATGAGATGGTAGCGGACGGCTGAGTGTGCGCCGTCGGCTCCTATCAGGAAATCAAACTTCACTTCTATCTCTCTGCCCTTCTCTGAAGACTCTGGTTGGGTTGGATTCGCCGCATGGTCAGGTTTCGGTGTGCTCTTTTGCTCAAACCAGGCTAGGTTTTTGCGAAAGTCCGCGCTGATCAATTTGTGATTGAATTTGAAAGTCACGTTGGGCATCTTTTCTAGCTCATCAAGAAGGCGTTTATTCAGACCTGCTCGATCAACCGCTCTTATGAACTGTCTTTGTCAATATATGTGATATGCTCTGCTCGGAAAGACTGAACTTACTCGCCCGTGAATGTCATATGCTTGGGATTCTTCGAATATTTTCCCATCTTTCTCGCCATGTATCATACGGCCATACATGGGAATTGTCTCAGCGAGGATCGAATCGAGAAGATCCGGACATTTTGCATTCCTCATGGAGTTGATGCCTCGTTCAGACAAAGCCAAATTGATAGATTTGGTGAAGTTGAGTGGGACTGTAGAGGCATCTCGGAGATCTGGTTGATGTTATGGGAATAGTCTATCACTTGAGAATATTTAAGAACAAGAAAAGTTCTGGATAGATGACAAGAGGAAAGAAAGATCATTGGGCTCACCTCCGCGTAGTTCGTAGACCTCGACTTCGTCTCCTCTTTTCGCAGCATACAGCGCAGCAAGTGCGCCAACAGGGCCAGCCCCAATAATCAAGGTCTTTTGAGGTTTCTCTGATGCCATAGTTGGTTGATTCGCGCGATCAGCTGAAATCAGAGATCGATTGATATTTGATGGCTTCCAAGCTTTTGCCCCTGATGATATATTTACCTTCTTTCGCGTTGGTTCAAGACTCTTTCTCCTAGACCTTGCAATCGTTATGTTCAACGAGAAGATGAAAGAATAAGAAAATCCGTCATCTCACAATCACGATATCATATAGTCTCACCCGTCATGAAGCGGCTGTTTCCGCCATAGGCAAATGCCGCTAAACCGAGTTTGATAGGGCGAGATCAGATTTGTCGCGAGAGCATGACCGAGTAGCAAATACAAAATACTTCTCTACATTATTCGTGGCGAAGAGAAGGGTCTCTGCCTATAGTGTACCTACTACCCCAGGAGTTGACCACAGGACAATCTTCCACGCTCAAAGCAGACACGACCAACATCATCCTTCAAAGAATATTAGCATGGCGGACGCCGCTGACAAGACGGTGCGCAAATGCGCGGGAGCAGACTGCGACAAAGATGCAGACACTCTTCAGTGCCCAAATTGCCAGAAGATAGGAAAGGAGAGCTTCTTCTGCGGGCAGGATTGCTTCAAGCGAAACTGGGTACGAAGGATTCCGTGCAAACACCAACAAAGCACCCGTACTAACAAAGCACAGGCCGAGCATAAGAAGAGTCATAAATCACAAAGTAATCCTCTCCGCAATCTGTTCCCTCCTAAAGTCATTTCTGAACCCGATCCAGCTACCGGTCAATTCAATCCGTTCCCCACCTTCCCATACACTGGCAACCTCAGACCAGTATATCCTCTTTCGCCGAGACGAGCCGTTCCCAAGAAGATCAAGCATCCAGACTATGCCGGAGATGGCCAGCCGAGATCAGAGCAGGTTTTTGTTGGACGACGAAATATCACCATCTTAAACAAAGAAGAGCAGGAGGCCATGCGCAAGGTTTGCAGACTTGCAAGAGAGGTTCTTGACATTGCTGCTGCAGAAGTACGACCTGGAATTACCACAGATTATCTTGACGAGGTGGTGCACAAGGCATGCTTGGAGCGAAATGTGAGAGGTGCAATGATTGTCTGCAGAACGACAACTGACATTCGCATAGTCGTACCCTTCACCACTAAACTACTGCCACTTCCCCAAATCTGTATGCACCTCTGTCAACGAGGTCATTTGTCACGGCATCCCAGACAACTACGTGCTGAAAGATGGAGACATTGTCAACATCGACGTGACGCTCTACCATGGCGGCTTCCACGGTGACTTGAACGAAACATACTACGTCGGCGAAAAGGCGCTCGCAGATCCTGATTCGGTCAGAGTGGTTGAATGCACGCGACAGGCTTTGGATCTGGCGATTGAGACGGTCAAGCCAGGCACACTTTTCAGAGATTTCGGAAACATAATAGAAAAGCACGCCAAACCCATGAACTGCAGTGTTATCAAGACATATTGCGGGCATGGTATCAATCAGCTTTTCCATTGCGCACCGAATATTCCCCATTATGCGAAGAACAAAGCTGTGGGAGCTTGTAAACCAGGCATGTGCTTCACAATTGAGCCTATGATTGCCTTGGGCAGCTGGAGGGATAAGACATGGCCTGACGACTGGACCAGCGTGACCGTAGATGGCAAGAGAACAGCACAATTTGGTGAGTTTATTTCGAATCTGATGATTAGGCGTTGCCATGCTAAACATTATCGCAGAACACACATTGCTGGTGACGGAGGATGGAGTGGAAGTCTTGACTGCTAGGTTAGCAACATCACCGGGAGGCCCGGTTCCTATGCCAAAGATCGAGGCTACCAACGGAGAAGTTGCCACTGTCACGGCTTGAGCTGATCGATCGACCACAACCGTAGCCAAGATTCAGCCTCGTCCATGGCTATGCGTGGATAAAGAGTCGTGCCACCGCTTCCCAATCAAGTTTGCAAGATGTATGCGAGTAGCAGTTGGTCGAGAACAGGAAGTCAGAATGTGCCGCAAAGCACTCGGCACTTGGGGTGGGTTTATCAATTGTTCGTACAGTGACATGCAGCAGAAGCTTTGGCGTGTTTCGATTGTTCGGATACCCAAGCTTTCTCTGGGCGTTCTGTCCAAAAGCTTCTGGATGGGTTATGGGGGGATACGTAGATCAAGACATGAATGAAGAAAATGAATCCTATGCTAAAATATGAAATGTGTCCTCGCTATTGGTGTCCAATGCGATTCTTGCCTGAAAAGCGAGAAGTGTGGCTGCATGACGCAGACGCAGGCCCTCTCCACCATCCATGGCAGCAGAGCAGAGCAGAGCTTCCTTCTACAGCCAGGTCGAGTCTGTCTTCATCAAACAACACTGAAGACGCAAATCCCGTGCCATTTCATTGTCCAAGTCGAGTCCAGAGCTTGACCATTTCCCCGACGGCACACCTCCGACATCGATACAAATCTCAACCGCCGTCCCAGCCACTCCCACTCCACCCCATTTACTTTACCCATCACGCATTCACGCGACAAGTAGCACAACCAACGACCGTTTAAAAAGCTCTCCAGGACTCAATCACGCCTCTAAACCACTCATCCCGAATACATCGCGCCCATTAGGCGATCGAATTCACCATGTCGGGCGAAGCATGGCTCTATCTGTTGGCAGTTTTGATAAACGCTGTCAATCTGTTTCTTCAAGTCTTCTTCACCATCATGTATAGCGATCTGGAATGGTCAGTCTTCTCCTGATCATTATCTGCATGTCCTATGAGGTCCCCTCGGGAATCATAATTCTCTCTGCATTCTCCACCTTCCAGCCTCTCCTATACACTGGCTAACCAAACAACCACAGTGACTACATCAACCCCATCGATCTTTGCAACCGCCTCAACACGTACATCATTCCGGAAGCCGCCGTCCACGCCTTCCTCACCATCTTGTTCCTCATCAACGGTTACTGGCTTGCGATTCTCTTGAATCTTCCACTTTTGTTGTGGAACGGAAAGAAGTATGGTTATCCTTGGCATCATCCTCATGCGGATCAGAATACTAACGAAAAGCAGGATATTCGAGAACCAACATCTCCTTGATGCTACTGAGATCTTCCGGAAATTGAATGTGCACAAGAAGGTAGGATTATCTGGCGTCTTGCTGGAAAGGGCAAATGGACAAAAAACTGACACGACTCTAGGAATCGTTCATCAAGCTGGGTTTCCATCTCATCATGTTCTTCTTCTATCTATACAGGTACTTATTCCTATCATACCATGTCAAACAAGGAGCCGAGCTAATTCAACGCAGCATGATTGTCGCCTTGATCCGCGACGAATCGCCATAGATCGAAAAGAACCAACGACTCCGAAGAAACGACAACACACGCCTCAACCTGACCGAACCCGCCTTCGAAGTTACGCTGACCCTCGAGGCACACAATCACACGTCGATCATTGGATATTAGAATTGGAAGCTGCGATATGGAACAAGGCCTGCTATTGGAATCTGGGCCAAAGCGAGAGAAAGATAATGTCCGTCATGAGGTTTACAGTAATGGCGGCATGGGTGGAGTATTGGAGGAATGTGGATTTACTACACGGCTTTTCCCCCGTCTGTATAGACTATGTTAGGGCGTACTTTTCTTAGTTTTTCTGGTTTCCATTCAGCCGGCGATACCAATTGAGATAATGTTTGAGCTAAGATTGATTCAGTAACTCGGGTGAGAACAAGGTAGGGCAAATTTTCTGCTGACATTGCTTGATCGTGAGTTCTCAATGAACACGCCGTTTACGACAATTTGCAGCTTCAAGCATTGGGCAGTGAGTTTAGCTGGTCAGCAGAGTGACACCTTCGCTTGTTCTGCGATGGTAGTTCCACGTTCCTTTGTCCATTCCGTGATTTTTTTCCTGCACACATGCAGGTTATTCAGTCCCTTTCCCGAATGTGCTGGCAAGCACAGAAACCACTGATCCATTCTTGGTACTTCACTCCACTATCAGCCAGCGAACAAAACGGCCAACTGACTTCTGAATTCACGAAGAGGGAACATGATTCGAATAGCCTTCACTCCAAGGTGCTCACTGAGGGTGTAGAAACCCCTTCGGATTTCCTATTTTCTTCCTCTCCACAACAATCAGCTCCAACATTCAACGAAAGAAACATGTCGAACATAGACATAGATCCAGGCTCTCACTATTCCAACGCCAATCATCCTCCTTGTGCTCTCAGAAGGAAAGGTCATTTTAACCTTCCTCACTTCTATGAATGTACTATGCGCCGTCTTGAAGGTAGGTGATATATCGTCCCTATCCCAGTCCGCTGGCAACATTCCCTGAACCAAGAATTGCAGCCGCGACTCAGTTGTATGAGTTCTACTACACAGTTGTCTCAACTGGTTTGCCTTCGCAGCTTCGCAAACTGCACAAAATATATCGTCAGTCTCCACAAACCATTTCAGTGTTGACGGCTTAGCAAAACGCAATTCCTCCGAGACCAATTGTACGAATCAGCCCAAGGGAACTCCATATCATCGACTACGAATTTAGCATGCAGCACTTCAAATCTAAGAAACTCAATAAAGATAAATGACAATATTAACTTGCATGCCACTCCCTCGCAGGCCTCCACACGCACATCGAACACAAGCAACGCCGCACGTTACTCGATCCTCTCTTCAACGGTGAGATGCCAAGGCAATTCACCCCTTCCATCAAGGAGTATGTCTCAAAATTCCACACAAGACTTGAAAAAGCGGCATGAACAGGCGACCCTGTGAATGCTTCCCACCTAACCTTACCACCCGGATTAAGGATAACCTCAACAATCCATCTATACCTTTCCCTGGACTAACACCCAATCTTTCAGGTAACAATAAGCCTAACCGAGAAATTTAATCCAGAGCGATGGCTAAGTACCAATGCCGAAACAGCAATAGCCAATAAATACCACATGGGATTTGGTTTGGGTACGAGGACTTGTTAAGCGAGGAAGTTAGCAACCCATCCCCCCCTTTCGAAATTACTTTACGAATATTGAATATTGGTTGATGATGTTAGTATAGTTCTTCGCCTCCTGCCCAAAATGATTGCGGAACTGGTCTAAGATTACGACGTCGATTTCTGGACGGAGGACAAGAGGGATAGGTAGCGGGGCGGGTATTTGAAGTTATTTCCTCCATCAGGAATGAAGGGTTTGAGGATTTCTGTGAGGAAAGTTAAACAGATTCGATAACCTCACCGTGTACGTCTATCTCGAAGAAGAGTTGTGCTTCTGCTTCTTTTGTGAACGGCAAATATGTATGTGGAGGTATGGATTATCATCGCATATTTATCCGTCCTTCATCTTCCTACCAACGTAATGGTCTAGGTTCAGCGCGCTTGACTGACTTCCTGATGATTCATGCTCGTTGAGTCTATATCAAGCAGCTGACTGCCTCGAGATTGTGGTGCTCAATGCAAACACGATACCACAGCTGGGCAAGCGCTTCGGTGTCCTATAAACCCAATATCTAGAATGAACATAATTTGCCTATTCCTCATCTATCATCTTCATGGAATTTATCGTGAGAACAATAGGAAAGGGGCCTTTCGACTCGGCTATAGGGTGAGGTTCCAATATTGTTGAGGTGCCGCAATTAGACCAGCAATAGCTGAAAGTGCGGCTTTGCTACTCGTCTATATCGGTAATGTTTATTTAATGTTGTTGGGAGTGGTGCACGATGGTATTTAATAGTATTTCATCAAACACTGACAAAGGACAAGATTGAAAGGATGTCAATGAATCGGCAATTTTTTGGTAAAGACGAGTGCCGTTCTTGGGTAAGTGGGGTAGGGTGAAAGAAGAAGGAATACATTGTCAAGTGCTCGAAAGGAAAGATTTGTTGATCTGGAAATGATCGCTGGTTTGGTCGTTGTATGAAGAGCCAGTTTGAATAGAATATACTCAAGCTTGGTTCAAGGGTAACAAATCTCTTAGGCTTCTTTACGGATGTGGGATACCACTCTTTAAAAGGCCTCCCTTACCATCCATAGTCCTCAAAAAGGAACAGAATCAAGACTCGAAGGTGCTACTACCTTCTCCTCCTTTGCACTACAAGGCAGGTGTGTCAGCAGAAGAACTTCAAGACGAGAAGATCAGAGTCGAAGATGAGACTTACATCGAATTTCTTTTGCATCAAGATCCCACTCCGTCACATAACCCTCCAATACATTAGCCCCAATCAAAATCCCAGGAATATCATCCGTATCCCTGAACAGACTAACACAACCCATCAAAGTCTCATTCTCGAACCTCCATTCGAGTGTATAATCAAAAGGAGTGGTTTCCAGCCTTGCCCCGCCTCGAAAAGTAAACACAAGACTCGGCAGTTTCTCACGCCCCTCACAATCAACGCGGTTCTCCTCCTCATCATTCGACAAACCAATCTGCTGGTTTATGATGGATGCGAGAGGGGTTGGAAGAAGAATTGCGTTAGCGAATGGGTTGAATTGAATGGGATAATTCGGACCAATCTGGTCATGGATATTCCCATTGTCCCAGTCCATATCTGTGCCGGGGGAGTACCATGTCTGGTCTGGAATACTCTCTTCTGACAGCGGGAGTGTTATTACGTTTTCGGTGCTGGGGACGAGACGTGGTTGGCCGAAACGTAGGGAGCCGGGTGTTCGTCCATCCTCTACGAATCGTGGACCTCGAGGAAGTTCTAATGTGAAGACGTTACGAGGTATCAACTTATCGCGAACCATTGATTTGAAAAGTGAAGGATACGTCGTAAGATCGGACGCGTTGGAAGGATCGAAAGGAGCCAGGCCTAACACGCCGTCGAAGAATCGATAGAAAGTAAAGTAGCCGGGTGCAGATACATCTGCGGCATTTAAGAATTCTTGTCGCGCCACGGTGATACCGGCAAGGTTGGCAACGTCATTGCCTAGATTCCCTTTGAACCGTGCCCCAAAGTAGCTGACGGAACTGCGATGATCAGATGGCACAAAAGTTTCTGACGCACTTTCATTGAATAAATTAGGCCCACCGTCGCTACCATATGGCCGACAAAGTGATGTCGAGCATTGCACAGATGGCAGGAAGAGTCCTTCGCATAGTAAGTCTTGGATTGGAAAGCCTCTCCATAATACCCACTGGACCAACTGAAGTCGAGTAAGACCTTGAATGTTTGCGGTGGAGTACCGATTTTCAATTCCGTCCAGTATCCTTGCAAATCGGAGAAGTCCTAATCGATTAACACTCTGGCGGTTCCAACGGTGCGAAAGACTAACATAGATCTTCGCCTCGTAGTTGAACTTCGCTTCTTCCAGGACCGTTTGCAGCTGAGGTGCTTGAGAAGATGGATGTATCAGAAGGAGGGCGCAATTGAGCAATCTCACCAGTTGCAGGTGGCGTCTCATTCTACTAGGAGATGTTGTGCGGGTGAGATCGTGCAATGGTTCAAAGTATCTCGCCGTGTTATAGATGCCTAATTTACCTATCTGAAGGATCAAAAAATAGGATTAGGTGCAACGAGTTCCTGATTTACGCGCCTACTATTGGAGCATGACTGTAGATCGGATGGTTTGATCCAATTGTCCCGGTAGGATTATATCCTGGCGATCCTGCTCAGTACTATACTCCCTTAAATGAACAGAGCAGATGACGGCTCATTCTTGCAAAGTTTGATACTTTCCAGCGAAGGTGGGGAATGTTATTGTTGGACCAGATAAAACCATCGTGGATATTTCTCCATTGCTCCGTTGGTCTTGAGTTCAGTGAGACGTACATACGAACGCGCGGCAGTTCTGACCAATCGAGTGACACCATGACACGCAAGTTCGTGTCCAAAGCTCTGCTGTCTCCTGGGAGCGATTCTAAACGAACTAAGCATTTTGACTTTGGCATCATGCAAGATGAATGATGTCGATGGAAGTGGTATGCCATGTCACTCATTTTCTGCTATGATTTATCTGGCTTTCTTCCATCGGAGACGTGAATGAAGACAATTTTTTTGGTCTACATATGTAAATTGATCGTGCAGCCGTGGAAGAATTGGGAATGAACTTACAAGTTATGTTGATAAAATAGGCTGGATCTCAGCTATCATCTTAGGAGACAAAGTAGCGCACCCACAATACGAGAAACTTATACACGATACAGTGCGCTTATTTTAGCAAGCAGGCCTATGGGTTGCAATTACAGGCACAGAATGAGAATAAAAATAAGATTGACCGCTAAAAAAGGCAAGGGATGGGTACTGGACAGCTTGAAAGAAGAGCTGGGATGGTGGAAAGGGAGAGAAAGAGGAATTAAATTGGTGAAGGGTGAATGCAATTTTCTGGTCAGTAAAGAGCAAAATATAGCCAGCTTCTCGGTGCCATTACTTGTTCGGTCGCAAAGGAGTCTCATAGCTTGATAAGAGGTAGATAATACCCAGACAAATGGATCGAGAAATTACAAAAATTTGTAGCAAACTCCGCATTTGCATGTTCTGTTGTTGTGTAGCAGAATCCAAAGTCGTTACGAAGACCAAGGTTTCATATGTTGCTTACAAACAGAAGAAGAGATCAAATTTCAGATCTAGTCAGGAACTAAGAGTACCTGATCGTCGAACTGGCAATATCGCCTCTCTGTGAAGGTTCAATGACCTCCTTCTATAGCCATGTCCAACTAACTCCTGTTTCACCGAAACTCCAATATTTATACAAATGGTCCGTGGGAATATCCTCCAACTTCGTGGCCCTCTGATCGCTCCAATAAACGTTAGTCAGAAACCGGGAATCAAAATCACTTCAGTTCTCACAGCTTTCAGTCCATCAACCAGGCGCGCCGCTTCTCCTCCTTCTTAGCGCGCCGCTTCTCTTTGAAAGCCTTCACTTCCTGCTTTGATAGCTTCTTCTGCTGCCTCTCGGCCTTCAGACTTCGCCCATCGTGACTGTTTGCAGCGGCGTCCACGTCGAAGAATGCATTCATCTGTCTTTTGGATTTGTTCTCGTCGTTGTGAAGTTCAGGTCCTTTGTCACCAGCTTGCCATTTTCCAGTGAAGCGATTGAAGGATCCCACAGCGGCATATATTGCGTCTGGATTTGGTGGAGGAGCAGCAGGTCGTTCATCGTCGGAGTGAGCTTCTTGCGCATAATCTGCGTTGGGGTCGTAGTCGCCATGAAGTGCTGGATTGTAACCTCCAGCGACTGGTTGTCGAACAGGGGAAATTTCTGATCCAGGTGGGCCACTGCTGGCGGTCGTCGTGCTTGGATAGCCAGCCGGATCGGTGTAGGGCAGTGATGCTTCAGGCACGCGCGGATTCTCGTATTGCGAACTACCCGTATATCTATTGTAGAAGTACCAGAGCCCATTTGGGTCCATCAACGCGTCCCAGCCATCATCGACTGGTGCGGGTGGTAGTTCATCTGGCAATGGCGGTGCTTCTTCATTTGGCAAAGGAGGTGCCTCTTCTTCAGGCAAAGGCGGTGAAGTATCTTCTGTCGCTTTGGTTTCAGGGCTTACAGTGTGATCTAAGGTCGGTTTAGCTGTCGTCTTAGGTAGCTTCAATTGTCTTCGCATTTAGGAGGTACCGTCTTGGGGCTGTTGTTTGCTCGCGTCTACAGGCGCTGCTATCTCCTCGGACTCGGCCATGGTAAGTAAGGCTGTAGCTACGGATAGAAATTGATGATGGTGTTACTTGGGTAAGTGGTGGTCGAGGTTGAGTGAGTAAGTGAGTGAGTTGGGTGCGCACGAAAGCTCGAAGGATACAAGAAGCGTGATTGTTAGCGTCTCTTGGCGACACGTGATCTTGAATTGCTTCGAACACTCAACTTTCCGTTGAACTGCAATCGACGTGGACGGAACGTCCGAATTATGAGAAGGTATGAATCCTAGGAATTCAAGACCCCAAAGAAAATTCTGAAAGCCTCAATTGTGGCTTGATAATTTCGGACATTCGGTTTCCGATTACCTACCTGCTCTCCGCTCACTGCATTTCACCACTCTGATATCACTATCAATCAATCCAATTCCATCTCGTCAAATACCCACTCTTCTTTCAAACATTCAACATGAACGTTGCGAAGCGCCAGAAACAGCGTAAAGTCCTGCTCATGGGCAAGAGTGGAGCAGGCAAGTCGTCGATGCGAGCCGTCGTTTTCAGCAATTATGTCGCCAAAGACGTCCGAAGGCTAGGAGCTACCATCGATGTTGAGCACAGTAACATCAAGTTCATGGGAAATCTCATGCTAAATCTTTGGGATTGTGGAGGGTATGTCGAGCTGCGTTCATTTTCCCTTTCAAGTGCATTTCCACCCACGATGGGCATATTCGCCTTGATGTCAACACAATGTCATACATAAACCTCAAATAGCTGTTGTCTATTTCCCGGCATGCCACTTCCTCCATACTTTATAGAGCAACCCTGACAAAATTACAGTCAAGACGGATTTGTCGAAAACTATCTGACCCACCAACGACCTCACGTCTTCTCCGCCGTTGCAGTCCTAATCTTCGTCTTTGACATCGAATCTCGAGAGTTCATAGCCGATGTTCTAAACTACACCAACATTCTTCGCGCCCTCGCCGAGTTCTCACCTAACGCACAAGTCTTTTGCTTAATCCACAAAATGGATCTTGTCCAAGCCAATCTGAGAGCTCGTCTATTTCACGAACGATCCGACTACATTCGCGAAGCTTCAGAGCATTTCGCTGATGGCGTCACCTTCTTCCCTACCAGCATCTGGGATCAGAGTCTGTACAAGGCGTGGACCCAGATCATCTACTTCTTGATCCCAAATGCGCAGAAGATCGAGGGAATGTTGAGGCAGTTGGCTGAGGTTATCGATGCGAGAGAGCTCATCCTCTATGAGAGAGTCACGTGCTTGATGGTGACGAGAGTATCGAGAGGCGAGAAGGAAAATCCGTTCCATGATCGGTTCGAGCGGATCAGCAGCATACTGAAGACGCATAAGCAGTCCATGGCGTGAGCCCTAACCTTCCATAAGGTGAAATTAGAAGCTAACTTGCACCCCAGCAAACACACAGGCATCCCAGCAGGCAGTGCGAACTTCGCCGAACTCCAGATCAAAGCAAGTGGCTTCATGTTTTTCATCACACGTCTTACTGAGAACACCAACCTTGCAGCATGTATACCGCCAGCGGAGCACATCTTTAATGCCGCAAGAGTCAACATCGCACTCGCTCGACCACGTTTTGCAGAGCTGGATGTGACCATGAAGAAGAAGCCAGCTGAAGAGCCACAACCACAACCAACAGCCAGTAGCTCAGAGTCAACCGGGCAAGACGCTGAAGGAAGAGACTGAGAATCTGTAGGATCAGATGTAATGGCGGCTGAATGCTTTCTAGAAATGATACCCATGTATGAATATTCCTCAGTAAAGGACTGAATTCCGATGCTGCAAAATTTGACTGCAAATGTTGCTGTTGATCTATCATAACCATCCCAGGTCCATACCACCTAGCAGTTGATGCTCTGCTACTATAATCCCATCCAGCGGGACGAAATTCACGGGTATTATGTTGAGAAACACTGAAACCTCCCTCATTTCTGCCAAAAGTCCAAACAGAAGGAAAATGAAACAAACACAACCCACATCACTCCCTCAAATCAATACTACTCTCCTGACTCCTTCTCCTTCCACTCTCACTATTCCCCACAGACAAGGGCTCGCTCCACCTCGGACTACTAGCCGCAATACTGCTTCCACGACTCCCGCCATATCCACTCTTACCCGCTCTTCCAACGGGAGCCATGAACGGGCTTGAAACACTCGATCCCGGTTTCCCAATACATTCAACCCTGAACCCCAAATCTTCAAGGGGAGCTGCATCAACGATTCCCCTTCCATCAAAAACGAACATAGGTCTCTGCATCGTTGACGCAATTTTGGACCATGAAATCCTGGGTGCCACGTCGGCTGTTGTTGCTTTGTTCGAGAACTCATCCCATTCTGTGAGGATGACGACGGCGTGGGCGCCTTCGCAGGCGGAGTAGACGTCCGAGTGGACCGTGACGTTCGATTTCAATCTCCAAAACTCTGGCGTTGATGAAGAGCCTAATTCGAGATCTTGCCATACTGTTTCTTCCAGGACTTTGGGGTCGTAGATACTTAATTTTGCGCCTTCAGCAGCGAGAGATTGTACGACGGTGATTGCGGCGCTTTCTCTGGTGTCGGCTGTGTTTTTTTTGTATGCGAATCCGAGGATGGCGATTTTCTTGTTCGTCAGGGAGTTGAAGAGGCGGTGGATAATTCTCTTTGCGAAGCGGTCTTTTTGGTATTCGTTGATGTCGACGACAGATTTCCAGTAGGCTGATACCTCGGGTAGATGGAGTGATTCGGCGATGTAGGAAATGCAGAGGATATCTTTCTTGAAACAAGATCCACCAAATCCAACCGACGCCTTGAGCATCTTGGATCCGATTCGGGTATCTAGACCACAGGCGTAGGAAATCTCATCAATATCGGCCCCGGTGGCTTCGCAGATCGCACTGAGGGAGTTTATACTGCTGATTCTTTGGGCGAGGAGAACGTTGGAGGCTAGTTTGGCAAGCTCGGATGACCATACGTTCATCGTTATGATGCGGGATTTTGGTACCCAGGCTTCGTAAATATTCGCTAGTGCTTGTGCTGCTTCGAGGCCGGTTTCTGTCTGTAGTGATCCGATGAGAATGCGGTCTGGTTCCAAAAGATCTCGGATAGCCGTGCCTTCAGCGAGAAACTCTGGATTCGACAAAATCTCAAAACTGACCCCAGGCTTGGCTGTCGCGACAAGCACATCTCGAACACTGTCTGCCGTTCGACATGGCACTGTGCTCTTCTCAACAATGATCTTGTCGCTGTCCGCGATATCTGCGATTTTTCTAATCGCTGATTCGAAGAAACCGAGTTCGTAGGCACGTCCAGCTCCTGATCCGGTGGTTTTTGTAGGTGTGTTTACGCTCACAAAGATGAGATCCGCTTCCAGGATTGCCAGATCCACGTTCGTTGAGAAGAACAGATTAGGTCGTCGGCTTTCATTGCCATCCCTGGCTCGTGTGACGATTTCTGCGAGACCAGGCTCGTAAATTGGAAGATTTTCAGAGTTCCATGCATCTATTCTGACTTGACTGAGATCAACCACTGTCACTTGAATGTCTGGATTTTTGTCTGCGATAATAGCACATGTTGGACCTCCCTATGTCACGTGTGAGCGATGATTCTTGATATTCTCTTGCAAGGCGTTCGATCAACGCTACCTACCACGTAGCCGGCTCCGATGCAGCAAATCTTCCGGATTCGTTTGTGAGATTTCTCGAATCCATTTCCCTCTCCGTTGGAAAGGTCGAACTCAGGGATGTCCTGAGATATAGGAGTGCGGGGCTCCATTGCAGCAATATCAATTGACGGATCTCTGGTCTGGCGATTGTTCGGATAAAGGGCAAATTCACTGCCAAGTTACTCGTACTGTCAAGAGAGGTCAGTGTGAACGAAGCGGCAATTCGTACATAATTTATGGGTACCTGTAAGGCAGTGCAACGATGGTTATCAATAGCCGCACTAGGAGACGTATGAAGCAAGAATACGGGAGAAGATGTGATTGAAATGGAAGAAAGTGGATGTGTGCGACATAGAAGAGAATACAAAATGGAAAGAGACTACAAAGATCACGATATCAATCAGCCCATAGCAGAGAAAGAAATTCGGAACGATAAGTTGCAAGGCTGCCCATTGCTGAGGCGAGTGGGACATCGTGTCGCAGGGCGAGCGTGGATAGGCCAGAAGAGCCACAAATGCAAGTAACGGCACCCATGCGCGCAACGAATGGCGTCCATCGGTAGAGCTGCCAAGAATAGCTAGCGAACGCGTGGGCACAGCACTGGACGATGTTTGGGAAATTCAAGGTGGCGAGTATCCCTCTCTCCAGGTCTCCCTGTGGAAAGTGTCTTGGTGTGTGGGAGCTGGAATTCAAACGGTAGAATCGGCAACATCCACTAGCTTTCGTGGCGTACGATAAGCTTCAGCCAAGACACGTAACGTTTGCCGGTTTCGAAACGGTTCTCGTCCATCACGGGCTGACTAGGTGCGCTCAAAACAACGACGAATTCCACTTTTGCGCGGCTTCGTTTGATCTTCCCTTGGTATGCACTACGTCCTACGTAAACACCATGCTATCAGATTCGCATCAAGGCAGAGAATCACCGATGCACAGCTGCTGCAAGAGGCCTGGTAAGCGAAAATGCCGAGTCCCTACCCACGAATAGCAATCTCGTGTCCACTGCAGAGGTGGATGTGCATTTCTTGGTCCCGACGGCCATCTTTCCAATCAGGTAATCAGATCTCCCTTCGCCATCTCTGTGGGGCACACGACCACCTTCTGCTTTCTCGGACTTGAAATACATCCGTCATCCCGCCTTGGTTTCCGTATTGACACATTTGCTCGTTCCTATTTACTATCGAACGACCTCGCATTGCGTTTGGCAGCCAGGGGATTACTGTATGCTATTTGTTCACCAGGGCCTAAAGATGCTTTAGGAAGCGATCGTCGATTCGTGTTCACAGCCTCTTTCATTCTTCAGATATCTCCTCATTTGACGGCATTTACCATGACCGAGCCTTTCCCTCTTTTCTCTCAGGACGTTCCGAAAGAATGGAGCAATATTTCCACCAATTCGGAGAGCGACGATACTCTGCTGGACGATGAAATGGCGTACCAAAATCTTCACAAAATAGAGGATATTGAATCGCAGCTCATCATAAAGAACGAGTACAAAGACAAAACGCCAAACTCGCCCATTGCCGCCGAATACGGCATTCCGACTCAGAAGAAGTTGATATACTTGTCGGTCTATTTTGGGCTTAATTTAGGACTTACTCTGTACAACAAGGCTCTGCTCGGCAACGTAAGTTCTCGAGTTATGGTCATTATTTGGGTAATAAGGTCTAATCAACACTTCTCGCAGTTTCACTTCCCTTGGCTTCTAACAGCCTTCCATGCTGGATCAGCCTCTCTTGGCTGTTTTATCCTTGAGGCTCGAGGATATGTAAAGCCAAGCAAGCTGGGCACTCACGAAACATTCATCTTAAGCGCCTTTTCCATTCTCTTCACCATTAACATAGCCATATCAAATGTCTCATTGTAAGCATTCAAGTAGCTCTGCATTTTGCGCCCTTACTTATACGATCTGCAGAGCGATGGTTTCAGTCCCTTTCCACCAGATTATGAGATCGACAACCCCAGTCTTCGCCATCTTGATCCATAGAGCATTTTTTTCGAGATCATATGCCACCTCGACGTACCTATCTCTGATACCTTTGATAACGGGAGTCGGGCTATGCACCTATGGCGACTATTATTTCACCCCGATCGGGTTCATTTACACCCTCGCTGGGACTTTTCTCGCCGCAACGAAAACGATTGTTACCAATCGTTTGATGACAGGATCACTTGCCCTCCCGGCCCTCGAGATTCTACTCCGCATGTCTCCACTAGCGGCTCTGCAATCTCTCGCTTTCGCCTACTACACCGGTGAGCTCAGCGCATTCTCAACCTGGATCGAAGCCGGACATCTCACCAACTTCACAATACTTGCCCTCTTTGGAAATGGCATGATTGCCTTCCTCCTCAATGTCTCCTCGTTCCAAACCAACAAACTGGCCGGAGCATTGACAATTACCGTCTGCGGCAATCTTAAACAATGTCTCACCATCATTTGCGGGATCGTCCTGTTCAACGTCAAAGTTGGGCCACTCAATGCTCTAGGAATGGTTTTTGCCCTACTCGGGGCTGCATGGTACAGCAAAGTTGAGCTGAAGCGGAAAACACAAGGCTGAAAGGATCGAGGCTACACGGCATGCTCACCCCATGAACGTAGGGAGGACAAAGTCTCATCTCAAAACTGTCCAATTCAGGACAAAAAACATGAAGACAGGCATAATTCTACCCCTAGGATTATCAATGCATACGAAATCATCAGTCAATATCTTTATCAACAGCCATTTTCAGCATCGTCAACAAAGCTATACGGAAAAGGGGCTATGATAAGAATACAAAACTATGCACGCCACCTCGCATCGCTATCACTGTGGCTGACCGCGTACTCCCTTCTCGACGCTTTCAGGTACAATAACCCATTGCTCAACCCGGGAAACACGGCACTGCACAGCAGGCACCGTATCCCCATATAGACGCACCGTCGAACAACAACAACAACGAGCATACGTAGAGATTCACATGTTGTGGAATTCATATACGCTTGGACCTGTTATACATGGGCGCGGGAAGTGTTCGTGGTACGGTGGCACCTGAGGAATTTAGGCCACGTCATCGGCCTGTTTTGGGATTTAAAGGCTGAGTGTTGTGGAACGTCGGACGACGGGGAATTTAGCGGTGCGGAATGGTACGAGACTTGATGAAGGATGCATGAGGTCAACATCATGACTTGGATATGGGAATTGTGATGTTTTCGCTTTGCAGAGAAAGGCATCGGGGAATAGGAAATCGGTCGGAATGAAGGATGCATATAACGGTCATCAATTCTGTTCCCCTTTCGAATGACTGAATCGAATACCCCGTACTCAAGCTCAGTTTGAGGGCGATGAATTCCTAGGAATATTAATATTCAAATTGCCAGAAACTTCTACGACTACTTTAGAAGTTTAACAGTGCGCCCTCTGAAAGCCTAGATCATCGAATAGGTTGTTGAAAGGGAAATAGAGATGACCCTTCTGTGACGGATGAAGTTATCGTGATAGCTTTCTTGCCATTTCTGTCGTTGGTATTCCTTATTCTTGTTCTGTTCTTCGGTTTCCTTGTGAACACTGTCAGATATGTGGGAGTGTACTCCTACCAGAGAATCCCATTCTACTGGTGTTAGTTGCTACCGTTAATGGACATGAATTAATGGCATAGTTGTTGTCCATAAAAAGTCAACATTCATCGTTTTTGCTATTTTCTTCATAATTTTGCAACCCATCCTCTCCTCTTCGCCTCGCTCATCTCCTGCTTTATAGCCAAGTCACTCAAAATCTCTTCGCTCCCTCCACCAACAACCATCATTCTCAAGTCCCTGCTCGTCTGCTCCACACCACCTCCCACACCATTTCCCTTTTGATATCCCGCACCACCAAAGATCTGCTGCGCCTCCCTAGCAGCCTTCTCTAACATCCTCCCACCCATAATCTTGGCCAAAGCAATACGTCCAGCAATCTCGCGACTCTGCCATCCGTCCGAACTTTGTTGAACGTGGTAACAAATCTGCTCTAGGAATGCCCAGTGACTCTCCACATCCCTAGCAATCCTCGTCAATTTCGAGCGGATGATTTGGTTCGAAAGTAGAGGTTTGCCGAAAGTATGCCGTTTCATTGCGTACGCGAAGGAATCGGAGAGACACTCTCGTGCCCGGCGATTACAGCCAACAGCCATGACGAAGCGTTCGCGATTGAAGTTCACCATTATAATAGCAAAGCCTTTGTTTTCTTGCCCGAGAAGATTGGAGACTGGGACTTGGACATTGTCGAGTTCGATGAAAGAAGCTCCACCAGCCTTTTGGCCACTATTGGCTACACGGCGGCTTGAGAAGCCTGGAGAGTTTGTAGGAATGACGAGAACTGAGATGCCACCCATTCCTGGGCCACCTGTTCGGACGGCTGTTGTCATGTGTGTAGCCCATGGTGCGCCTGTGATCCATTTCTTGTGTCCGTTGACGACGTAGTGAGACCTGTCTGGGCTTTTAACAGCTGTGGTCTGGATGTTGGCTACGTCACTGCCGGCACCTGGCTCTGTAATGCCCAAGCAAAAGCTGGTCTCCCACGAGAATAGGCCAGGAAGCCACTTTTGCCTTTGCTCTTCTGTGCCATGATGAATGACAGGGGGGATCCCAATGATACTCGCACCGCTCAGAGAGGTCATGACACCACCAGCAGGGACTCGAGAGCTCTGATCCGTCATAATGAGCAGATGGAAAGCATCGAGCCTGTCCAAAGGTATTCCAGCCGGGTCTGGGATGCTCAATGGCCTGTATTGCTTAGGCACATCTGTATGCGCAAAGCCAGTTTCTGTCCATTTCAAAGCTTCTTCTCTTGGTGCTCCTCCTTGCTCTTCCCAGTCCAGTGCGTTCGGTATGATATGTTCATCGATGTAGGATCTTAGGGCATCGCGCAGGCGGTGGTGGCTTTCGTTGTAATATGGAGACTGTATGTAATGCCATGCTGGTTCGCTCCAGGGGGCCAGCAGAGAATTTTCTTTCTTAGGTGATGCCATTGCTGAAGGGGATATCAATGCGACAATTGAGAATCATGACGAAGGCCGTCTTCGCGATAATAGTATGTGAGGGGTGGAATTACACAGCCTGAGACGATTGCGAGAGGGGTTCGGCTTGTGGAGGTGAGCCGAATTGAGGAGCTTTGGCGTCGACGAGCTCGTGAACTTAACAACGACAACAACAACAACAAATTTCCATCGAAGACCTTTGTACGGATGCTACTTCTTCAGGCAGTCAAAGCCGGCCAGTGCGCTCCGTTCCTGCTTGAGGCCGCTCTCCAGGCTCCAGCAAGGCGGCTGAGGCCTTGAGCTGACTTGTGTTTGCCTTCGCGCCACTTTGAGCACAACAAATTCTTCCCTTTGGACCCCAAATGTGAAATCCTTCAGAGGATACGAGTCTTTCTTTAACCACTATCCACACAATGACCAGATAGAAGTTTGAAGGAATATCATGCGCCACTTCAGTTGGTTCCATCAGGCTCAGCCGTCGCGGCCTCAATCCAAATTGTCTTACCGCCATGTGCAATCCTGGAAATATGTGCATCAGATACCTCCGGGATTTCTTTAGTTAGGCAGAAGGGTGACACCGGTGAGGTTGTTACTAAGCTTGAACCTGTATGTGTATAAAAATGGTTGAAGTTGTTGTCTTTCTCTTTTCAAAACATCAATCTCGCTCCTTTGTCCTTTCTGAGAAGTGCGAATTTACCCTTTCAAGCTCCTGCTCTACGTCTGTTCCCCACTTACCATCTACCGATCAATTTGGTCACCATGGTTGAGACTGAGACCCAACCCGTCGTCAATGGCGAAGTCGACAAATTGACAGAAAAGCCTGTGCAAGAAGATACGCCCGCTGAAAGCTCCGATAGTTCCAAGTCAACAAAGAGCGACGATGATATTGACATCATCACTGGCAGTCTATGCGAGATCAAGAGCTTGGTTGAGAAGACCAAGGCAGGCGAGAACACTGTCATTGAGAAGGAGAAATACGACTCATCCTTGGAGAAGAAGCCATTCGAACAGTACGCCATTGTCACCAAACGTGTGCTTGACGAAGATGGCAAGTTGAAGAAAACCTTGGTCACGATCAATTCTCCTCAATTGCTCAAGGCGCTTAAGGAGATTGTTCAATTCTTCCCTTCTGAATCGCTGGACTTCGACACTCAGGTCTCTTATGACTCTCCCTACGACCTTCTGCACCACCACCGTAACGAGCTGCTGGAGCACAAGCAAAACACCGACGATGAAACAACTCGGGAGCACATCGATCTTCTTCTCTTGTTTTTGGCCAGCGAGGCAAGTGACAAGGGAAGAGTTGCACAGAAACTCATCGCTTCAGGATTGATCGCCTTTGAGAATACATGGATGGTCTACAAGCCAGGCGACCTCATCTACTCATCCTCGTATGGCCAGGATCGCTTGTATATCTTGAACCAGACAGGCTACCACAAAGACAACTGTGCAGGCAAGTACTTCCAACTTTCCTGCAGTTTCAGCGGCTGTGACGGCGACAAATCTGGTATTTCTCAAACCACTCTGAGAATTTACGAACAACAAGAATTTGTCGGCAAGACTCCATCGAAGATCACCTCGCTCTCGGTCTTTCCACTGAAATTCCTGGACTCCGAAGAGCAAGCCAGCATCAAGGAGAAATTGGTAGCTCGTGGTGAACGTTATTTGCAAATCAAGGGTGTCAAGCCATACGAGTACAATGGCTTGTCCCTATATCTCAAGAGACCACCATGGGACTACTATAACGAGAGAGCTAACGTGAGTTCAAATTTTCACAAAGCAAAGAGCTCGGGCTAATATTATCTCTAGTACGATGGCACTTGGTTACCACGCACAGCAACAGAACGCATCGTGATCGATGCAAAAACGTTTGTCGAAGAAATGCGCGACCAGAAAGAGAGCGTCTCGCCTCCACCAACAGAAGGAGAAGCCGATGGAAATTGCTGTCGCGTAACAGCCTGCGACACGAATCAATTTCAAAGTCTTGAAGCTGATCCACTTCTCTGCCCTCCTTATGTTTATGGCTACAGTCTCGAAATGAAAGAATGGTGCAAGTTCTTCGTTGAGCATCTGACGGCTGTGGAGTGGGAACACAACCCAATGAATTCCCTGATTTTGCCAGAAGCACAGAGGAGATTGATCAAAAGCTTGGTCACGTCCCACAAATACCCCGAAGCTGCCCGCGACGAAGCTTCCCTCAAAGGAAAAGGTCTTATCATGCTCCTCCACGGCACTCCAGGCTCAGGTAAAACCTTGACTGCCGAACTTGTTGCTGAACAGACTCATCGACCACTACTTAAACTGTCGACTGGAGAACTTGGAAGTTGGGAAGAGCGAATCTCACACGAACTCAAGAAACTACTCACTTATGCCTCAATCTGGCACGCCATCGTGCTCATCGACGAGGCAGATGTCTTCCTTGAGGCTCGTAAATCAGGCCCGGAACAATTTCAGCAAAACAACATGGTCGCCGTCTTCCTCAAGCAACTAGAATACTTCCAAGGTATCCTCTTCCTCACCTCCAACCGCGTCGCTGTCTTTGACCCGGCCATCCGTTCTCGAATCCATCTAGCATTGCAGTACCATGCCCCTGATGAATCTCGCCGTACTCTTCTTTGGAGACAGAAGCTTTCTGGTCTTCCCAAGGAAGTTGTGGATTTTGATATTGATGAGGCGGTTAAGGTGCTGAGTGGGCCTGATATGAACGGGCGTGAGATTTCTAATGCCGTCAATACCGCAAGAACACTGGGTGCGGCTGAGAATGGGGATGGTAAGGAGGTAGATGGAAAGATCAAGTTGGAGGATTTGGAGACGGTTGTGCAGGTTTGGACTGATTTCCAGACGCAGCTTGATGAGGCTGGGGCTTTGTAGTTTGGTTTTTGAGATTTGTCAGCCTAAACTTGGTACTATAGAAACGGGCATGCTGAATTCTTCATTGTCTTTCATTTGTCGGCTTGATTGAAAAGGTTTCGAGCAGAACAGTTGGTTGTGAAATGTTAAATAGAATTTGAAGATAAATCTGAACCTTTTTTGCTGTGTTAATGGCTATAAAAGACCCATCCTTGTGATACTTACGCTTGGGGTTTGCCGCGTGCTTTCGAGGAACAGTGGAATTCGTGACGGCGATATGTCGCCCTTGAAGATCATGGTGATCCTACAGGCAACCTGGTACAGTACACCCGTAATTAGCCGATCTCGGCCCGGCTTTTTGACTTTTGCCATCGATTATCATCTCTCCGCACTCCCTCTCTAGTCTGCCACTCTATCCACAAAAGAGTCCAGATTATCCGCCACCCCTTTTTCAAGCCATGTCTACCGCCAGCGATACCTATTGGCCTCCGGGATGGTCGAGAGAACGATTAGTTCACGCGACCTCGGACGAACTATCAACAATAGGAGATGTTGAAAAGGATCGCATGTTCGACAGCCTCCGCTCCACTCTCAGTCCAGATGATTTCCAGGCGCTTGCCGCCGAGATGAGCCGCAACTACAGAGCGCGACTCGCGGCAGAAAAGGCGGCCAATCCAACCGGAATTCCTAGCCTGGATGAGTTACCACCTGAAGATCAGGCGCCTTTCTTGCGGACACTTCGAATGCATTTCCCTGGGGATCAGCCTTACGGTTTCGTAGCTTTCAAGACATGTTGCTATGACGATGATGATCGCTGGCGACTGTTCAAGTCCCACTGGGACAGCGTGATTGCGTCCACGTTTGAAAGCAGGTCGCATCTTGCAGGCATGTCTGATGCTCAACGTAGATTCACCATTCGTTGGGTCGAAGACGGCCAGCTGGAAGGCGCAGACGTAGACGAGGTTGCGAAGCAGTACCGTAATCTTCTCTCCGATACAGGAACAATTCCGGAAGGCCTGGCACATCCAATTTGCCTCGCGATCAACAATTCTTCTTTACAGTCGCTATTCGACTCCAAGATTCCAACGCCAATTCCGTGGTCTGAGCAGAGCATCATTCCATTTGCCATAGCCATTGATCAATCAGCTGGTGAAGACCCACAGGCTGATCAAAGTGACCGGGAAGAGCATGGCTTCAGCACATCTTTCAATGTTTCCGTGGCCACTTTGCCGACACAACTTTTTGAGACGATCGTAGAAGAAATTCAATCACCGAGAGAGCTAAGTGTTGGTCTCAGGGAGGACAAAGTATGGTGGTCTGGAACTGGAAGATTGGGGATTTTCACTATTAAAGCTTAAGAAACTGTTTTTGACGTCGAGTTCACATCGAGGAAAATGATTTGAAATCTAATCTTTACCGTTCCTTCCGCGCTCGGGATACATCTTTCCATGACCGTTAAAATGTTTGAGCAAGAAGCAAGGGAAGAGATGATTCGAAGAAGTGATCACTGCACTGGAAATACGAATCAATCCATTGATGAGTTTGTCTCAGAGCTAGTACATGAATGTTTCTTCTATGCGAGCGTGGTAGAATTTAAGATTAAGGTACATCTGGCGGTCATAATTCCTGGTGGCCATATCCAGCTCCTTTTTGCAGTCTCACAGCTCCCAATCCAGGCCATCCCCTTGGTACGCCTCCCATGACGGGCGCTGATGTTCTCTGTGGCTGTTTCTCCAAAACAAGATGAGCCCGCGGATACATATAACTCCGAGCTTTCTTCATTCCTACCGTTGAAGTAGGACTGGATGTACCACTGTTTGCCCCGTTGACGCAGTATGCTTCACCAAGTGCAAGATTTGAACAATCCGACAGCAATGACGGGTTCCATGCCTGTAACTGTGTCATCGTGATGGCAAACATGCTTTCGACTTTGTTGCAATTGTCTCCAGACTGAACGGTATAGTACTGATAACAATTGGGGGTTGTGCCGGACGGTGTTGTTGTTGGGGCGGTGACAATCGTTGATGAGGTTGTACTGTTCCAATCGGCGGTTGGCCAGACACAATAGTCGACGCCAAGCTGGAGGTTCGTGCAGTTGGTGTTTAAGGAGGGGTTGATGGCGTAGAAGAGATTTAGGCTGATGGTGGAGTTGAGGACAATAAGTTGGCATGTATCACCCTGACGACGAATTAGTCAGGACAGAAATTTCAGAAGCATGGTATATGATCTGAAGTTGTGCGCGGAGAGATCGCTTACAAGCTGTACATGGTAGTACTTTCCACAATCGAGTGTTGTACCAACGGCCACCGAAGCAGGGCGTGATGCTGTGGCTGTTGCGTAAATGGCTGTCCGTGTCACACTGGCTCCGTCAATTGTGGTTAAATTTGGTGCACCACCAGGAGGACTGGCACAAATGTTTTGTCCAGCTATGAGGTTGGTACAATATGTGTCCAAGAAAGGATTCCAAGCAACAAGTTGCTGGAAGCTTGTCGTGGATGTATTGGCGATGGATAGACAGGTATCTCCATTTTGTACGGTGTAGGTGGTGCAAGTGGGTGGGAGGCAAATGCTCTACAAGACACGGTTAGACGATGTTCATATTAATTTGACACATTGCCTAGGGATTTACTTACAGCACCGCCGATCAGGTTAGTGCAATCCATATATAAATCATTGATTGTGATCAATGTCCCAGTAGCACAGTTTTGCTTCTCGCAAATCGACTGACAATTGTCGCCACTCACGACTGTGTAAGTATTACCCGAAAGGCAACCTGTCTTCGCGCTACCTGGAGCAGCAAAACCACCAGGTTGCGTGACATTGGTCTGCAAGGCTGGAACAGAAGTTGGAAATGATAGACCACATTTACTCTGGATCGAAGCCCATTCTGACGCCATGTTTTCGTCGTAATTGGAATAAGGAGTCTGCTGCTGGTGTTGAAAGAGGCTGACAATGCAGTTGGAACAAATTTGATCATCTGGAGGGTCCGTCGGCCAGTTTACATCATTCGTCGAGCTGTTGGCAGACTGCGCGAACATGTTTTCGATGAATACCGTGCAATACTGTCCCGTTGAAACGTCAGTTAGACACATCTGAGTCCATGCGGCATGCGCCGAGTCGCCCCAATATGTCGAGGGATAGCCCGGTAAGGGTTGTGTATCATTTGCACAGGCAGCTGTGACGTTGCTAATGTATGAACTTAGATCGGCACCGCAGCTGGCTCGACAAAATTGTGTCTGGAGCGTATCGTTGTGCATTGAGCCCCAGTAGTTGCTGGTCATCACGTAGGTGAGGTACGGGTCGCAGTCGAGCGATGCTTGCATTGCTGTAGCACAATTAGACGAGATATTTGCGACTTGATTGACAAAGTCTGTCCCATTGAAGAAGAACTGAAAGGTAGATGTCAATTTCTGGGTTTTTGCTGGATCAGATGTACCCACGCTGTCTGCAGATACCTGCAAAGCCAACACAGCCAGGAGAAATTGAAAGAAAAAGAGGAGAAACATGTTGACGCGTTGCTGGTTTCTCCTTCTCCAGTAGCAACTGGATTACAGCTAAGGCTCCAGAGAGTGAAAGACCCAAGAGACTGTTAGCAGACGCGCTCCCAGCAAGGTTCTAAAGGCCTAGTTCATGAAGCGTTGAGCAGTGAATCTTGATCGATCAAAACTCCCTAATTTTCTTTGGTGACTATATCAATTCAGAAAGCAGGCCCAAGACATCGGCTATGATGACGAAAGGGCCTCTTTCGTCAGCAATTGAGAATCCTTTCTAATCATAGATTCTACCTGAAAGTGAGAGCATTATCAGAGCACCGTTCCTCCAGGAATGGCATCCTGTTTTTCGGAGAATACGGCGCTGAAAGAATGCATGGCTGACTAGGGCTGTTCTGAAAAATGTCTGAGAGCTTTGGGACAACCGGAGGTCGAGTCGAAATTGGGTATACAAAGTCGTAAAATGTGCTCCTTCATTTCGAAATACCCATTTCTTGGATTGTTCGGCCGGCAGAGGATTATACTCGAGCTTCCTATCTCGTTGTTGTTGCGTTCAAAACTATCCAATGCAACCTCGACTAGGTTGAAATGAAATGAACGAGGTTGAGAATCCGTGCAAGTAAAGCAGGTCTACGAAATCCTTCTGCGCCCTCATTTAGACGAGAAAGCATATCGATTATTGTGGCAAATGGGTAGCAGGAGCATGGTTAGACACCACACGCGTCTTGAATCCCGGAACCAGAATACTGCGATTCACGGGACCGCTTGTGCTGTAGTAAGGCTCAGAGCTGCGTTTTTACGAAGCTGACTGGGGCATTTTGAAAGCAGAGCTAATTGATAATAAAGAGCGGGCAGTTGATGGTGGTCAAGTCGTTTGCACACTCCAAAAATAGCCTCGGGAGGATTCGCACTAGTTCTGATTAAGAAACTCACCACTGCGACTATCAACAATCATTATGCTCACTCCTTTCATCCACGACCACGACCCAACCTCATCTCCATTACCGGCCCGCCCTTAAACCTGGGTCATCTGTAAGGATTGAGCAAAACCATGTCCCTCTCGAAGACGCCTCTGGCAGAGGCGCGTGCGAGAGGCGTGTATCAAAGCTTCATGTCACAAACGCACTGAAGGAAGGATTATACTAATGTTGAAAAATTTCTGATATCCCGTATGTCATCTTTGATCTACGGTGCGCTTTCTCGACCACCGTTCATCCACTTTTCCTTTCTTTGACGTCTGCTTTCGTGTACTGCATAGTTTTCGTCATGAAGATATCTCGAGCTTTTTTTGTGTTGAGCCTCTCCATTCGCGCCGTGATCTCGACTCTCACCACCGACCCTCCTCCTGATCCCTATAGTTGCTCTGCTACACAGCCTTGTAAAATTGGATGCTGTTCTAAAACAGGCGTATGCGGTGTGTATACATCCTTTGCTCGTGCATGAACAAGACATGCTAATCTTGACAGGACTTGGCCCGAAGTTCTGTGGTTCAGATGTCTGTCAATCGACTTGTGAAGCGAAGAGCGACTGTGATCCTGGATGGGGCTCGCAGTGGTCAGCAAAAGAAACATGTCCATTGAATGTTTGCTGCTCCCAATTTGGCTTCTGCGGAACTACAACGTACATGATAGATGATCATAGCAATTGGAATAGTGTTCTGATATGGCTTTAGAGATTTCTGCGGAGACAAAAAAGTCAAATCCCCTTCTTGCTCTGGGACTAGCGCCACTCAGCGAATCATTGGTTACTACGAAGGCTGGTCTAGCACTAGATCTTGTCGAGGGCAATTTCCAGAAGATTTGTTGACCTCAGGTTATACGCATCTCAATTACGCTTTCGCCTTTGTCGATCCTAGCACGTTCAAGGTTGCACCGATGGCCGACCTTGATACTACCCTGTACCCCCGATTCACTGGTCTCAAACAAATCAATCCCTCGCTGGAAACATGGGTACGATTTTTGAAGTTGACGCAGGCTCTGTATTGACTCGTATCAGATTTCAATCGGTGGTTGGTCTATGAACGATCCTGGTATGTATGGCCATATAATCAGACTGTGTATCAATAACAGATATTAACCTCAACGTCTAGATCAACCAACCGCGAAAACCTTTTCCCAGTTAGCCGGTTCGCAAAGCGCTCAGAAAACATTTTTCAGCTCCTTGGTGAATTTCATGTCAACATATGGCTTTGACGGTGTCGATATTGACTGGTATATTGTCCCATCAGTTTTTCGAACTGGCCACTTTTGACAAAAAATTATAGGGAATACCCCGTGGCACCAGAGCGTTCGGGCAATCAAGTCGACTTTGCAAACTATGCGTCGTTCCTGAAAGCCCTCAAAAACGCCTTGGGCTCCGGAGGACACAAATATGGGCTTTCCATCACCCTGCCGTCATCTTATTGGTATATGCAAAACTTTGACATCAAATCGATCGAGCCTATTGTGGATTGGTTCAATGTGATGACTTACGATTTGCACGGGACATGGTGAGTACTTACTCAATCTGAGCAAAGAGAATGAATTCTTAACAGTTCAGGGACTCTACCGATCCCTACATTGGCTCAATCGTCAACGGTCAGTACATAGAGTGATTAGTATTTGAATTCGGACTGACGGACCACAGCGCATACCAATCTCACTGAGATTGACCAGACCATGGATCTTTTGTGGCGAAATCAAATCAATCCTTCTAAGATAGTTATGGGAACCGGCTTCTACGGAAGAAGTTTTACACTGTCTGATCCAGCTTGTAATCATGCTGGCTGTGCTTTCAGTGGTGGAGGAGATCCTGGTCCTTGTTCGGCGTCTGCTGGGACCTTGATGTACTCTGAAATCCAGGACATCATCGCTGCCGGTGCCACTACAACGATAGACAAGGATGCCGCGGTAGCCATTGTGACTTGGGGGAATAATCAGTGGGTCTCATACGACAATGCAGATACTCTAAAACAGAAGGTCGACTATGCTAACAGCAAGTGTCTTGGGGGTCTGATGGTGTGGGCGGCCTCGACGGATGACGCATCTGGAACAGCCATCAAAGCTCTGAATGGGGCCGCCAGCCGATCACTAAACCTGTCGCAAAGAGGCCTCTTTGGTTCCCCAAAGCCTCCTATTGGGCAATGTGTCTGGGGAGATTGCAACGCAGGCTGTCCGTCTGGATTTCAGCCCGCAGATGGCTCAGGTGGAAAAGTTAGTGGATACGCAGGGATATTCAACGGCTGTTCTAAGGGCCAGAGCCGGTATTACTGTTGTCCATCCGGGTCCCCAGCTCCTGTGTGCAGCTGGAAAGGCAGCCCGAAATTCTGTGGTCTGTTCTCGAAGAACAGGTGTTCAAGCAAAGAGGTTGAGGTAACCACGACAACCGTGAACCCCTCCGACGGCACATCCTGCTGGACAGGCCATATGAGTCTGTGTTGTACACAGACTCAAACCGACTCTAATATTGGCGATTGTAGTAAGTACTGCTCTTGAACGCGATGAGGTACCAGCAATTAATTTCTTTCAGCTTGGAAAGGTTCTGCGCCCTTTTGCACCACAGCTGGCATTCTACTTAGCCCTGCAGTTTTCTTCACTTCCTACGGCTGCGCAGCTGACGAAGTGGAGGAAACCACCGGAAAATATGGCTCTGGTGGAGAGCAACCATGTTTGTTTGATGGTGGTTTCAAATCTTTTTGTTGCAAGAAGCCAGGTAAGAAAACCCCCTCAAAAACAAGTCACCAACTATGGCACAGAGATACCGTTCGGTTCTCAAAATGCTTCATAAATTTCAGCATGATAAGGCTACTGGAAAGCGAAGACTCGCACGTTCCAGGAGATCCAAGCATGCTTTGGTTGAATCATACACCAGTCCGCTGCAAATTCTTCATGGGAAGATCTTCATCATGCTTTCTTCACTTAGAACCGATTTTCTACTCTCTCGTCAAATAGAACTAACCGCCAAAAAGATCCTTACGCCAACAGCCACTGTAAGTGGCATCAAGGCTCTGCATGGAGCTTCTCTAGCTGGGCCCAGAGCTGGTTAGCTGGCGGTTTATTGCATGGCGCTACAGCTCCCCTTTTGGGAACGGCGTGCAAAGGCCAGTGTCCCGCGAATCAGGTCGCTATTGCTTCAGATGGCACAAGCTGCCAGCCGGGGACGTACTCATACTATTGTTGTGACAATCCCAATGCCCCCGCACTTCCTGCGCCAGGGGATGTGTCCAATTGTCCCTCTCCAGCAAACATCCCAGGAACGAACCACAATCCAGACCCCGAGGGCCCTGCCCCGGGCATGTTTGAGGAGTCAATTGAATTCAATCAGGACTGCTCGCTTCCCAGTTTGAGCTCCTCCATTCAAAAGCTCATGACACGAGATGCGAGCACGATCACGCTTCAGGATCTAAAGGACTGGGAGGTTGAAGATCTGCAGAACACTACTTTTCCCGCTATGGAGCCTGATTTAGAAGGATACTCTGTTCACTCTCTGTACATGCGTGACCTCAGAAAACGCACTCTGGACTCAAGTGCGGCTTTGAAGTTCTGCGCCAAAGGTGTGGCACCTGCGCAGCACTATCCTCAAACATACTCTGGGTATAGAACAATTGCTAAGCTAGCAAAAAGAGGATGGATTACAATCGCTAAACCTGCAATTTGTGGCGCCATTGGAGTTGCCAGCTTTCTCTCTCAGCCTGCCGGCACTGATTTTGTCACCGAACATGTCTTCGAAAAACAGTCGCTCCGCGATTATATTCAATACATGACCCAGGGTGTTCTTCCCGGTGGTGGAAATCTCAAAGCAGGCGCGGCTATTGTGTCAGGCATTTTTGATCAAGCCGGCACGTTTTTCTCAAACTGGCCTGCTGGATCTACAACCATATTTGGTAACAATCCATGGGACAGTGCATTTGGTTGCCTCGGTCACGCAGAAGCGCCGGTCAACATCGACAATCTCCAGGTCTGTGATGCGGGCTTAAACGCGATCAAAGCAAGAATTGCTAAAGGCGTGAAATTCTCAGATCCTGATGTTTGGGCAAAACGCGGAAATCAGGAGAAGATCGATTACCTTGCCGACGTGATCGACACTTTCTCCTACATGAAATTCGGCCAGACCGTGAAGTCATACAATGCAGCGTATAAGGCACTGATTGTGTTCTGGAAACTATGGGCGGCGAGTTCTGGGGCACAAAAGAATTACGATTACGTTGGCGCATTCCAAGATATTGTCAGTGCAGACTTGGACAACCAAGTGGCAGCTGCTAAAAAACTGTTTCTGGTGTATCTACAAGATGCTACAGAAATATGGACCGATGCTGGAATTGAGAACTTTTATGCGAGTACTGTAGTCAACGCGAATCGCAAAGCCTTGAAGGACTTTGCAGCAAATATTGGAACGTACATTGCGTACGATAAGCTTGGGATGTTGAGCTAGTTTGGAGGTTCAAATATACATACAACGATTTCTTTTGGGACATTTGAACTGTTCAGCTTTCGACTTTCGACAGTTTGAGCATTTCACGATTAGAGGACATGCGGTGGTAACATTTAGGGAAAGACGTTCTACTTAGATAATACTGATGTTAAAGAAAGAGAGATGATTCGTATGAACCTTGTCGAAAATCACATATGCGCTCAACATGAGCTTTAAATAGTTCATACACGATGCCTATCCATGGGCATCGACGTACAGTAGCCCGGGCAGAGACCAGGATGTTGTAGTAATTCCAAAGGTTACTTGCAAACAAGCTGCCACGTAAGCTTTCAAATTTGCAACATCGACTCTGCTCGTGTATATAGTTCTCATCAGACCATAATAAATAATAGCATGGTAAGTATCGTGGGAAAGAGTGACGTTGTCTACGCTAATCTTGTCAGCGATCTGAGCGTGCGAATTTAAGGTTGAGTAGTCGGGGTAAGGGAATACCTTTCTGGATACTTTGGGCGAGCTGCCAACCCCGACTGAGGCACAGCATTGGAACACGTAGAAGCTGAGCTGAAAGAACTATACAAATCTTCCATGCTTACAGGAAAGCCTCCAATCAATAATATTGTGCGTGTGGAACATAGCTTAAAATGAGGATATACTACATTCGTTCTGGTAGAAAATCATCTTAGCATCCATAAATAGTGCCTATATCAAGGAATACAAACTTTCTGTGTAACGTATTTGTAAGCTTGACTATCCGGGCATTGCTTTTAAAGCATGTCATTGTAAGCTTTACCAATAGAGGAGCATTTGAGAATATGACGTTGCACCTTATTCGTCCATGACGTGACGGACGAATTCGTCCGGCTTGTGGCTCATGTGTATTCAAGTCATCTCCATGTAATATCCAAAAGGATCCGTCGACTCATAGACCTGTCGGAGACTCTCATCACATCACATATCGACTCGACGCAACAAGAAATCGGGCAGATAAAAAATACGAGGGATAACTTACAATGTCGGCAACCAACGACCACGAGACTCATGGAGGTGTTAAGATGCCTACCTTTCACTACTTTACCGAGACTGTACACCACGAGCCATACGGTAGTATCTCACCCCTCCGACCTGATCTCTCCGCGCGCGGCAAGAACATCATCGTGACCGGAGGCGGAACAGGCATCGGCAAGGCCATTGCAGTTGCTTTTGCACAAGCAGGCGCTGCGTCAGTCATAATCCTCGGACGTCGCGAGGGCCGTCTCAAGACTGCCGTCAAGGAGATCAGCAAGAACACCACGAACGACGCGACGACCATTGTTTACAAAGTCACGGACCTGATGAGCCGTGACGAGATAGATGCGGCGTTTAAGTCTATTAGTGCGCAGTTTGGCAAACTGGACGTACTCGTCTCGAACGCAGGGATGTTGCAGACCCCTGGCGCTATTGCGGGCTACGACACCGACGAATTTATGCGCGGGTTGAACATGAACGTTCTCTCCGCCTGGAACGCGGTGCAAGCGTTTCTCCCGCTGGCCGCGCTGGAGCCCACGATCATCAACATCTCGGCCGGCCTTGCGCATATCGCACCAATGCCAGGCATGAGCGGGTACGCAGTCAGCAAGGCTGCCGCGCTTAAGATGATGGATTATTTCGCGGCGGAAAACTCGATGCTGCATATTGTCAATGTACAACCAGGATCAGTCAGAACGGAGATGACAGAGATTGCAAAATTCAAGGGGAGCGATGCGCGTAAGTTGTCCATAGCTCCATGTTGAATCGACCAACTATTGACTGTGCGAATAGCCGAGTTGGCCGGTCAGTTCTGTGTCTGGCTTGCATCGCCTGAGGCCAAATTTCTCAAGAGCAAGTATGTTTGGGTCAATTGGGACGTTGATGAGATGATTGCCAGGGCAGAAGAGATCCAGAACTCTACGTTGTTGACTTGGTCGGTCGAGGGAGTTCCAATGTAGGAAGTAGTCGGTGAGCGTGTTTCCCAGGCTGTTATTTGTAAATTCAAATCCGAGGAGTTTTTAGTGTCGTAGCAGCGACAGTCTGCTCAATATCTTCAGCATCTCGTATGGCACATGTGGAGTAGTGATGGCTGCTGCCAAAGCTCGATATACGATTCCGTTTGATTACTTTGCGAGAGCGCCGCGTGATCGAATCAAACCTTCACAATTTGTCTCTTCCAGACCTTGCCAGCGCCAAGTAGGGGTTGTGGTAGGCGAACACAATTCTATATCCTGCAACGCACGGCAGAATCTTTCGAATCCCAACTTACTCCGTCTTTCCGCCGTTACTCCTCCACACTTTTGCAGGACCGTTAGAAATTGATAAGCAGCACCAACTTAGGCCGTCGGCGTGATCATCCAACCGCAAATCTAGGTAAGCATAGCGGCGCGATTTAGAAGCCACGGAGCAAAATCTCCAGACAGCGAATCCTCCGTGCATGAAGAGGATCAGCAAGGCAGCGATTGTGGATCTCGAGAGCGACCCACCGAATTGTGCGCACTAGGTATCAATGCCGGAGCTCAAGTTGACGTAGCCCGACATGCAAAAGTTGGGGAGGGCTGAAGTGGTAGGGAGCGTGAGTGCTGGATTGACATATCCCTTTGCGCTTACGACTTAACTGACGAGCGCTAAAATTAGCGCAGAAAAGCCATACTAAATCGAGAATTAGGCGAGATAAACTATGGAAGAAATACAGCTATAAGCTATTAAAGTAGAAAGTATATACTCTCGCTGTCAGGAACCTTGGAAGCGCATGAATGTGTAAACCAGATGTTCCCGTCGGACCCGGGTATGCTATGCCGTATCTGTACTGGCTTCCAGATTGAAGAAACCCCAGTCCTTATCGGCATCGCGTTTTTGCACGCTTCAACAATGCATTAATGCCCATCACGCAAATCTAGACTGAACAAGACTGTGCTACCTTGTTCGCGATTGTGAGGAAAGGGCCCTGTGATCCTCTGATGAAGAATAATAGAAGCTTTTGCACACCTGCAAGATAGCTTCAAGAAGAAAATACATGGAGTATGAAGCGACTGGATATTGCATAAAGGAAAGAGCCAGGACTTTGAGGGAATTTCTTCTGTGTTTGGCGACTGGTGAAGTCATTTCTAGTGAGCGAATATGAGGCTGGTCAACGTCCACACCATCGAAATGGAAACTCTGCTACCAGGGCGTATTCCGAGGTACGCAATCTTGTCTCATATATTGGGGAGCGATGAGATACTGTTCGCAGATGTGTCTGCGGAAAGAGCAACCATTTTTGAGCGTAGGGGACATGCCAAGAGAGTAGAGTGCTGCGCCAAATTCCGAACACGACGACCTGATCTAGATTATGTATGAATCGAGAGGTGCTCTATTGACAAAAGTAGCAGTGCAGAGTTCAGCGAGGCCATCAATGCAATGCGAGCCTTTACAAGCGACTCCAATACCTTGGCCCCAGCTAATTTGTTTGCCAAGTCTTCGATACTATGCCGAAGCATCGTCCTGTGTAGTTTTCCTCAAAGATTATGGAGAAAGTCTGAGACCCGTAAAGAACAAGATGGTTGATTTTCGATGGTTTACCAGAAGTTGGACGGTGCAGGAGTTCAGTTCGTACTGCCCTATAAAAGCACCACTTTCCACGTTCTGAGACCCCACTAGTTGCGCCACAGGAGATAGACTCTGTATCACATTCATGGAAAGCTATTGGCAAGCGCTCTGAACTCGCCGCTGCGATCTCTGAGATTAGTGAGATTCTCCTGAGTATCATATTGGACAATATCAGCACGGAGACCAGATCATTACCATATTAGCGCGCAAGCGTGGCCCAACGTATGTCCTGGGTTTCCAGTCGGGCTACAAGCAGAGAAGAGGATATGGCGTATTGTCTAATGGGTCTGTTTGACATAAGCATGCCCATTCTATATGGTAAAGGTCTCAAGAAAGCTTTCCGTCGATTGCAGGAAGAAATCATCAAGCAGCCAGCAGATCAATCTCTTTTCGTCCATGATCGTGCTATCAAAGGTACTCGACGAGGATGTGGGAACGCGATCAAATTTTTAGCGGATTGGAATACAGAATCTGGCTCATATTCGCTGTCGAATCGAGGCGTTCAGTTGGAAGTACCTCTTAAGCAGACGAATGCCGGCGCGTTGGTAATACTCGCTTTCCGATTGAATGAGGATTTCAGAAAACCCCTTGGTATTGAGCTTGAGCTGTTTCTAGGTATTAAAGGACAGTATCTACGCCGCAACAATCCATCCCAGGTTGTTACTGATTATGATGCGAGGACTCCAGATGGATTTGTTCTTACATCGATCCACATTGTGCAACATACTGGCGACGACCAAAACACCGATGAGAACGAATTGAAAACAAAACTCTGCTTCGGAAATGCAGGAAGACTGATGGCCTGACCGTCATCAAAACATTTCCTCACTGGCTCTGGACTGGCCCTCCTCAGAACGCATTATCCATTAATGTGGACAAAGTTTGGAACCATCATTGGAAAGATTATAAGAACCTGCCACGAAGGCATCAACAAATCCTGTCGAACGAGGTCAAACAAATATGTTTTCCTCGACTCTTTCTTATTGATGACTCTCAAGGTAGTGATAATAGTCTTCATACCCATCTCGTGGTAGTGGCATCACAATTAGTTCGCCTGACATCTGGCTCCTTCAATCGAATGGTTTTATTTGATGCTTTTCCTCTTGAAGAGCTTCAGAGCGGCGGCCCACAAGCAGTAGTCGATGTTCAGCTCTTGCTTTCTCAAGCCAAAAAGCGCCGTAATACCGGCGAAGGAAGTGGATGGTTCGATATCGGCAGCAAAACCCTCGAATTAGCCTCATGCCCGTCATACCCGAGCAGGTCATCAAAAGAGGATCTTGGCATCCGTGTTGAGTCTGGGTCAGGAAGGGAAAAGATGTATGCAAGGCTAAGCAAGGAAAAGATTCTGGGAAAAGAAACATTGGTTCTTGATCTAGAACGACATTCAGGAAAGGGACAAGAGAGTCTCCCAGTGGGCGAGGCTCGGGTCCTGCAGAACATGGTGCAGGATGAACCAATTCTCAAGTCAGAGATTGAGAAAACATCTTTCACTGGCGTAAACTCGGAAAAAGAAAACGAAAGAATCCGAAGCCCTCCAAATTAGGATAAATCGTGAGTGGTTATACCTCAAAGGTAGTTCAGGATCGTACTTGGTCTAACTGCCATTTTCAGCGCCGAAGTTGGAGAGCGAAAAGGCTTCAAAACCCTCCACGATCAACGACGATGTTGCAAGCCTCAAGAAAAGCTCGGAGAGTATCATGAAAGCTAAAGAAATCATGTAAATAAACTTTTCTATGCTGAATTCTAGATTATTACACCAGTTCGTCATTTAACATTCGACGTAGTAAAAAAAAGAGGATAAAGAAATTCAAGTGGTCACTCATTGGTATTAGCTATTATAGAGAAAATATAGATTCCATCCCCTCTACATGTTCATATTCGATCCATGAATCGCAGTTGTCCCCGAAATACGGGAAATGCGCCAAGAACGCCGGAACCCAATTACTGTAGCGTTCAACTAACCAAATATCGATATCAAGATGTTTATCTCGTCCGCAGATCTTATTGTAATTTCATCTTACTTCATTATATTCCAAAACAATCAATATATCGTCACAACTCATTAAAAAAACCCAGGCTTTATATCCTCAATCAAGCATGAAGCTGCCACGGGGAACCTCACCTTTCATAGCGGCATACGTCACTGAAGCACACGCAGTTTCTGCAACAAAGCTATACCAACACGACCAGCCTCAAATCTCGAGCTCGATAAACACAACATCTCTCCTCGACACAATTCAGTCACGTGGATACCTCAAAGTCGGAACAACAGGAGACTACAAACCGTTCTCCTACCTAATAACCAACACCACCGTATTTCCATCCTCAAACACGACAAACACAACCATCGCCGCCTCATCATTTAATACAACCTTCATTGGCGCCAATATTGATACGGCACAAGCTCTTTCCAATGCACTCAATCTTCCATATCCGGTACAATTCGTCTCAACAATCTGGGCCAATCTAACCAAAGACATTAATGCTGGCAAATTTGATATAGCGATGGGTGGTATTTCCATCACCCTCGACCGTGCCAAAACCGTCTATTTCTCGGCTGCAACGCAGAGGGCCGGGAAGGTTGCATGTATAAGGTGCTCCGACAGTGCTAAGTTTACGTCGTTGGATAGTATTGACCAAGAGGGTGTGGTTGTTGTTGTCAATCCTGGAGGTACGAATGAGAAGTTTGATCGTGCCAATCTTGAAAAGGCGACGATTAAATTGGTGGGGGATAATAATGCCGTGTATCAGGCTGTGTTGGACAGCGAGGGTGACGCGATGATTAGTGATGGGATTGAGGTCCAATTGCAGATGAAGGTATGTGACCCTTTTCCCCGAGAAAGTACCGATCCAAGCTTCAAAAACTCACAAACTGGGGGTTGAAGTAGATCTTCCGAAGTAAGCTGACGAGCGTCTAGTTACACGAGGGTGAGTTGTGCATGGTATCTGGTCCTGGTGGTCTTCCTTTCGAGTTCTCGGAGCTGGGATATATGCTCCCAAGAGACACGGCTTGGAAGAACTTTGTGGATCTCTTTGTTGGTATACAGAGTGGAAGTGGAAGCTGGAATGCTACTCTGACCAAGTGGATGGACTTCAGTTGGCCCACTGTCTAGTCCGATTCGCGATTCGTGCCGTAATGTACTTTATATCGCATAATTGAGCGGGTACAATACGTCTCCAGCCAACGACCAGGAACGGCAATTCCTGTGTGTAGATATAAAGTCTGCAAGTGCCCGCACGAGCACTGGAAATTTCTGGCAAATGAAATCGATATATTGCTAGGATTTGATCGGCCTCGTTGGTTGATATGACGATATCGTCCCTTTCAACCATTGTCTTCCGCTCTGAGTTGTTCTAACTCTTCACGTATTCCAAATGTCCATTGACAGGGCATACTGACTGAATATAAGACAAGATCAAGTGCAAGGACGGCAATGGCAGTGGTCTAGTTACACTGATTCGTCGCTGAAGACTGAAATCCGACATGCCGTAATGATTGTATATATATGCTTGATCAGTAAATTTCAGAGCAACGGACAAATGATGATGGAAAATAGGGATTGACAAAGCGACGACGTGTAAGTAGTGAAGAACAGGTAAGGAGTATCCCAGCTATACATCACCCGCTTCCGATGATGCAGCCTCATGATGATGACCTGACCTGATATGGGAAATCCCCAATCCCAAAGTAGCTGATCCACAATCTGAACAATGGGACAGACCACTTCTACTCCTGGCCCTGCTCCCTCTATAGGTCCATATCTCCAACATTCCTCTACACCCACCTGATACTGACAAGTGCAACAGAAGTACTCTCCGCACGCCTTACCCAAACCTTCGCGACCCAATGTTACACCCCTCTCGAACTCTACTGCTTCAAAACAGCTTTCAAGACCCTCGCCGATGACTCTTCCTCCCTGAAATACTGGTCCGAGGCCACCCTTTGCCGATTCCTTGAGCTACCAGATGCGCTGGAAGTCGGGCCTGTTATATTTCAATTGGCGAGCTATCTAGGGGCATTTCCTTTCCCAGGCCAGGCACCGGCAATATTGACAAACAATGCCCTATTGAGAGTTCTTACGGTCTTGACGGGGAGGTGGGCGAAATGTATGAAAAGTGGCAGAGGAGGGAGAGGTAAGGTGGTTTGGCGGAGGGAGATATGGAGGGGATGTGCTGTCTTTGATAGAGCGGTTGGAAGTAAAGAGGAAAAGCTGGTGCAACGATCGGGTAACGTTGAGGGCGGAGAGACATCTTCTGGCCACAAGGGTTTCGCCATAGACGAGCCTGGAGAACAAGATGAAGACGACGAGGATGAGGAAGATGGATTGGAATTCTCGGCATTTGAGCTCATGGATGCCACTGAAGCGTTCAAGCATGGAGAGAAGGCGAAAACATTACATGCAATGGTTCCTTCCGACAACTTTCTGAGATTGTTGCAGCTATTACTGCTGGCTGCACCTCTTACAGCACAGGAGAGTTTGGCTATTTATGCGGCCATGCTAGACGAAAAGAAATTGAGTCGGTTACGAGAGACTGCAAACTGTATGCTCTCTTCATTTGGCATAGAGGAACATCCAGGCATCGTATACAAGTCGTTCGAAAAAGTCACAAGCGCTGCAATGCCCTACCTCTTCGACGGACTCCAACCGCTATTCGAGAAATTCCTCTTCCCAAAAGACTTTGACCTCCATAAACGAAAGCCTTCATCCTCATCAATACCCCCCGAACTCCCCTTGCCCATAAAATCAATACCAGAACCAATTCTCGATTCCGAAGGCGACATCTTAGATCTCTCCTTACTAACACAACTGTCCACATTCCTCGGCGGCAACGCACTCTTCCGCCGTCTTAGACCCCTCTACTCAGGGAATACCCACGGCTTCAGCATGGGCCAATTCGAAAAAAGCGTCTTCAATTGGCGCGCCCCCTCCATCCTTCTAGTGTCCGGCTCTCTAATCCCAGACCCAGCAACTTCCTCCCACGATCGAGCATACACAGAAACGCTCCCCTATAAACGCTTCCCCAGCTCCATACCCGCCTCAAAAGACCACCAAAACGGTCAGAATCGCCGTTTAGTATATGGCGCATATATACCCGTCCCCTGGAAACAATCACCAAAACAAAATTTCGGCACGAATCAAACGCGGCTGTTCCAATTGAGTCCGATGCACGATGTTTTTGAGGCGAGTAAAATGGATGAGAGTTATGTTTATTTCAACAAACCACCTTCGACACATACAGGGTTGGGATTTGGATCGCCATTACCCACGAACACGACGGGTACAGCTTCGGGCCATGCAATACGGAGGGGATCCAGTGTCTCAAATTTACTACCCTTGGGTCCAATATCCCTCCACATAGACGATGCATTGGAATTCGCCTCCTTCACACACGACTCGCAAGGCGGTGGCTCTTTCCTCCCCTCACAACTCCCCATTCGACGAGGAAAAGATTGGCAAGATCGATTTTCAATTGAGGCGTTGGAGGTGTGGGGGTGCGGTGGGACTGAGGAGGCGGAGGAGCAGAGGAAGGCCTGGGCTTGGGAGGAACGAGAGGCGGAGAGTAGGCGGAGGATTAATTTTGGGACGGGAGATATTGAGGCGGATAGGGAGTTACTTAGGATGGCGGGGTTGATTGGGAGTGGGCAGAGTGGTGGGAGTATGGGTTGATATCCTTTTACTTGGATTGGTATTCTAATGTGATGATACGAGTTATGAATATGTATAGAAGTCTGCTTTGAGGGTGTGACAACGTTCTGCAATGCTTGAGAAGGGAGAGGGCTTAGGATTCTAGGGTCGCTGTGCAAATCTGTGTCGTGGAGGGTATATTCCGAGCACCGACCGCTCTTCTACAATGCCAATATAGTACACAAACTCCTTTCAATGCCAAAGTATGCAGTTTTCCCATGCCAAAGTCCTGTCTTTTCAACTCGTCCATCGCTGTCTTGAGAGCTGATTTATCCTTGCCTGATTGCCTGTTAGCCTTTTCCAGCTCCAAAAAATGGACGGTATCCAAGACTTACCTCTGCTTATGTTTCGGGTTCTTATTACATATAATGTAGACGTATTTCCCGCCCTTCCTCCTCACACTCTTACACCCATCACAGAGCTTTTTGACTGATGAACGAACCTAGACATGATTAGCCTCACGCAACAACCAGTCTCCAATAGAATTATCCCTGGCACACAGCTCCTCATCCTATACTTCTAGTCCCTTCAGTTTTAGCAAGAGAAAGAACATACCTTCATCCCCCTCGCCATCTCCAACGCCAGGCCCACCCGTCCCAATTCAACCACACCCTGGGCCTGCCGTTGTGTCCTCCTACTCTCCAACGCCAACTTCGGTCTCGTCGTTATTCGTAGTGAAGCAAAAGCACGAATCGTATTCTGTAGACAATTCGTCGTGGTAGAAGTGCGGAAGAGAACGCGGCGAAGCGGGTGAAGTATCGTGTGCGCAACCATCGTTGGGAAGGTCAATTGATGTTTTATTTGTGTGTGGAGGATCAGGCGAGGATGTTTGAGTACGTGAGAGGAGTTTCCGAGGTGTGGTGGATGGATTGGGTTGTTGCGTGATGCTTGAGTCTCGGGATGAAGATGGAGATGGGAGGTGGATCCGCGCGCTTGGGTTTGCCGCGTGATTTTACACCGCTGTTGAAGCATGATGTTTTCTCTGACATGATGATACAGAAAGATGCAATCGTTTGTTCAATGAATCCATAATCATTCATCTGATTACCTGAGTGCGCTGAGCAACTGATTGTGCGCACACTCCATTATTACGAAAGCCTATCTACGATCGAAGCTATCACTTCTGAAGACGACGAAGAGCGCCAATCCAGCGCAGTATATGGATGTGTCGCCCAAGGCAGAGAGAGAAATGGAGAGCATATTCGGGTTTCTGGGACTGACGGTGAAGTTCGGGTGTTGCTGCTGCTGTGGAGTTTGGACTTGTTGGGCGTTGCTGTCGACGGCGACAGCAGTGAAGAGCCCAGACACCGGCTTCGCCTTACTACCCAGACCATTATACTCATTACTGATCCATATCTTATCTAAAAAGGCTTTTGTCCTCCTGATTCCATCGTGGCAAAGAAAATTCCCCACCGCACACTCGGTAGGTCCAATTGTCTGTTGCGCCTTTGCCGTGCTGTATTGTCCACAGTGGACCTCAGGAGAAACCAGACCACCAAAGACCCGACCTGAAGCAATGCTCCTGAACTGATAGTCAATTTCAATTCGTACATACATTTCCAAGTCGACATCGAGTCGTCAAAATTCTCGGCGAATTCAAACAGAAAATCGCCAGAATTTTAGAGCTATCGATCTCAACCAAGAGACTCGTTATCGAACTCGAAACTTTCAAGACTCTCGTCCTCATCTCTTGGAATCCAGATATCCGGGTGTCTTGAACGCAGTGCGTCATGTTGAAAAGCACGTCGAACAAGCATATCTCTCTCATTCGGAGCGTCAAGCAACTTCAATGACACCATTATCCTTCGGAAGTCTGAAAGCCAAACTGACCTCCTCGGCCCTGGTGCACCGATCCATGATCGCTTTCATGTATATCCTCGCCTCATCCGCAGTGGCCACAACCCTCCCAATCATGTCGAGGATATGTGACTCGGCTGAGATCTTCATGCTCACCGGTTGCCAATACTCGACTTTGGGATCGATGCCGTATTTGTCCACAGCATCGGCACCACTTTTGACGATAATGAACGAACAAATCACCGAATTGGTCCCAGGAAGAAACTCGAGAATGCTGTTTTTGGGAAAGGTGTATCTGTCATTTACGTTCTCGCCGAACTGTATCAAGACCTGTAATGGTGCCGGCGTGCTGACTATCCGCGGTCGAGGAGGTTGTGGATTCGGATATGTATACTGCATGTTTGGTGGTCTGGGAGCCATCCCACCTGCCGAGTATGGTGGATGATGTTGCACTGGAGGCCGAGGTGCAGGTGGCTGAGGTGGTTTCAGCATAGACTGAGGTTTCCACTTCTCTTTTTCATCCTTCTCTTTCTCAAATTGTGCCGTGAGCTCTGCAATGTGCTTCTGAAAGTATTCCAATTCCGGTGTTGAAGCATTGCCCTGAGCCACGACCTTCATCACTCTTTTTAGTTCTGGATTGCCGGCAGCCCGCGCTGCCAGAGCTTTGATCACTGGATCCGGCCCAGGATTGGGTTTTGGAGGTGCTGCTGCTGGAGCAGGATTCGGTCGCGGTTTGGAGGCAGATGCCTGCGGCTTTGGAGGGGCTTGTGGAAGGTTCGAAGGAGGTCGTATCGGTGGTGCTTGTATTGGTCTTGGTGGTGGAGGAGTCTGGTACTGAACTGTCCTTACTGGTGTTGGAGGTTGATACTGAGGAGGAGGCCGATACACCGGAGCAAGTGGAGGCTGTGGCGCATTGTATTGTTGAAATTGACGTTCCGGAGGCAGTTGGCCCTGCTTGATTCCATGCGTCGCATCCTTGACCACGAATAGAGTGACCTCAAATGCGTGCGGTTCGATTGTCACGGTAGCTGAGCCAACTTTGCTCATGGCTGGTCCTTTAGCAGCCTTGTGAGCCGCCTTTTCCTCGTCCGTCATTTCTTTGATCTTCTTCGCGCTTGGTGTTTTCGTCTTCGTCCAAAATTTGTCGAGTAGGGTGCCGTGGGTCCATATTTGCCGTGAGCGTGTGAGTGAGGCGAGGAGTACTCCACTAAGCCACTGTCAGTTTGTAGGTAGTCACTGAGAGTTAAAGGTTTGGCATACCTTTCAAGTACAGATTGATACTCAGAATCCAGCACATCTGATGGCTGGGGCGTCTTCAAGGTCGGTAAAGGCTTTCCATCTGAGACTTTTGTAGGCAACACTCCTGTTGGCTCAGCCGGTTGGTCGACCTTTGGTGGTGTTCTTTGTCGCTTCCTCGGGGGTATAGGCTTCTCTGCCTCGATCTCGGACAACCTTCTCTTCCCAGGCAGCTCTGCCTTTATCCGGGATGACTGGCGCCGTTCTGCGACCATGGTTGTCGATTATGTTCGCAGCATGAGCGATGAAGTTGGTAGAGGCCAGGAGTGAGGCTTCACCTTGGAAAAACGTGTGTATCTCTGGTCTTCGAGACAGAAGTGAAGACGCCAGTAAAGTTGTCGCAATTTGTGGAGTTGGCGGAAGTGAATGTCGAAGGCGCCTTACCGATGGTGGGGAGGCGCGAATGAAGCGCCCGAAACGTGGGGGCCACCTTCCCGGATTAGTGGCCTAGTAGCCGGGTGCAACCCAAGAAAGGAAATGCCAAATCCATAGATGTCATATCAACAACCACTTCGCAACTACATGTTTGACTTTCACTTGTCATCTCCCGAGTCCGTGAATTTCAAAGTCAAAAAATTCCATGACAGCTACCAGTTCGCGGCTGAATCTGAGAATCCTCTCATCTGAAGAAGCGAAGAGATAACGATGCCTGGTCTTCTACCCATCTTCAAAAAGGCCTATTGGTCGCTTGTAGCTCTCGGATCTGTATACGCGTCAATTGTGTTGCTCCTGACCCTTCCAAACATACAGAGACAGTGAGTAGTTACTAGTGATAATCTGGGCATCATGCAGTACTAATATCAAACCAGTGCGTTATATGCCCACAAGCTACACACTGGGTACTGGGATGATCTTCAAAGACCGGAGTCTTCGGGATTTGGAAGTATGTCATTTTCTAATCTATATCTCTCCTTCTTGTCTGACATGTTCTCACCATCAATGATTTCCCTTTGATCGTGCCATTTCAACAATTTATCTTTCCCGACTCAACAAGATCCCAGTGTCTTCACATCAAAGCTGACAATCATTCCCCAGAAAATGAGGTTACCCCCTTCTTCATAACAACTCCGGATGGCGAAGAACTATACGGTTGGCACATTATTCCCCTCGCCGTCTACGCAGCAAACGAAGCTCAACTCACCCAACAAAAATCATCCTCGCCTTCATCAAACTTCACAGACACCCTAGCCTGCAAACTCCTCCTTGAAGACCCCGAAGCACGAGTAATTATCAACTTCCATGGAAACGCTGGTCACGTAGCCCAAGGCCAGCGTCCAGCAACCTACCGCTCTCTCACCTCTGCATCTCCCAAGATCCATGTTTTCACTGTTGACTATCGAGGATTCGGTCTCAGCACTGGTTCTCCAACAGAACGCGGTGTTGCAACAGATGGAATCGCTCTCGTGAACTTTGTCCTAGGTCTAGGAATCCCACCTTCCCGCATCGTTATTCTAGGCCAAAGTCTCGGCACCGCCGTGTCTTCGGCTGTGGCACTCCACTTCGCCAACCCGACAGCAGCAGAGAATCTCCTCCCACACGAACCAAGTTTTGAAGGCCTCTCAACACAAGAAATAGCCAATGTCGAAAACACTGCCGGACTGGAAAATCCAATTACTCCACCAATCGACTTTGCTGCTGTCATCCTTGTGGCCTCTTTCTCATCCCTCCCCAAACTCCTACTCAACTACAGAATTGGAGGATTCCTACCACTCCTGAGTCCACTGAGACCATACCCCCGTATCCAGAAGTTCATCATAGGTCAACTCCAAGATACATGGAATACTTCCTCGCGAATCTCTGCTCTAACATCGACGATCGCCAACTCTCCGGAAAGAAGTCTCAGACTCCACATCCTACACGCAAGAAATGATTGGGATATTCCTTGGCGCTCTGGCGAGGAAAACTTCCAGAACGCGGAAGAAGCTCTCATGCCCAGTGCGATTGAGGAAGGAAAAGAAATGGAACAAGTAGAAGGAACGGGCGTGACGATCTCAGGCGATACGGAGGATAATCAAAAGAAGGAGGTTTGGCTTGGTGAGGAGAAACGAGTGGAACTAATTTTCGAGATTTTGAGGTTTGGTGGTGAGTCCATACACCTTTCCGTCTATGATTACACGCAAGCTAACGCTCAGCAGGTCACAACAAAATCGTAGCAGATGTTCCTGTCGCTCTAGCAGTTCTGAGGGCGTTCGAATTGGTCTAGTTACTTGTTGGTCTTGGATCGCGGGGTGGGCGTTGTTTGAATTCACGCTCAGAAGCGATAGGCGTTTGTACAGTACATGCCAAGTTCCATTCTTTAGATATACTCTCATAATATTGCAATTCGAGGCAATATACACCCACATGTACGACTAAATGTCTTGCTTGTTTACTCTGCTGGCTGGATCATAGTCTTATCAGCATAGTGTGTCCATTGGTCAACGCTTCCAACAAGCAATGACCGAACCTTGCGTCCGAAATGCTCACCCACTCAAAAAGCTTACCACTAGGCTGGCAATCCTGAGTTATGATCAGAGTCGGCGCAGTGTATCACTCTCACCTGATATTCTTATCCAAGCAAGATTGCGATATTGCGACAATCAGTGCTATGCTTGTCGCAGTTACAGAAGCACAACTCAACCGGCAATCACTACATATCACTAGCAAGAAGGCAGATATTATCGCCTCGTGTCATGTCATGTCATATCAAGTTAGGTCATGTTTTTCAAGTGAAAACAGATTCAAAGCAAGGCACAAGATTTACCAAAGTTCTATGATGATGATGATGATGATGATGATGATGATGATGATGATGATGATGATGATGATGATGATGATGATGATGTTACAAAGGGGTAACATAGACAGATAAACAGATCTCCAACATCAAGCAACCAACCAAACAAAATCCAACAACATCCAATCGACCAAATAGAATATCCAACAGTGAAGACCAGTGACCAGAACCAAACAGTGAGAACCTTCCATCCACCATAGAGACCAGAACAGCAGACCAACAGCGAAAACTAACCAACTGCACAACATAGACCCAACAGTCAACACCAACTCAGCGACTGAAAGCAATATCGGCGAGATAGGCAACGGAAGATGTGATTGTTATTGGTAAGGAAATCAATGACCTTGGAAAGGCCATGTCTAATCTTTGTCTAGACGTGGCAAAGGACGATGCTGATCAAAGACAGCACAATGCACTTCTTGGTCTTGGACTTGCGGTATTGGTATGGACGTTCCACGACGCAACAGTCTAGGCGCCGTGGACGCAAGGTGGGCCTTCCCTAAGTCAAACCCCACTCACAACAAGGCTCTGTATGATGTTAGTCAAGTCAGCAATGGAAGAGCGAACATTAATTTGAGCAAAGAATGATGGACTCACTGGCGGCGGCGTCACCAGCGGTGGCGCGAGTGTCGACTGGAGCTGCACCAGTCAATGTTGCTAAATCGGAAGCAGCGGTGACGAGAATGCTTTGAATGAAAGTTGGTGAATGAGAGTAGCAAAAAGAGTCTTGAAGGAAAGGGGCCACCAAAGACCTCAAGCCAAATCAATACCCCATCATGCCGCACCCAGATGGCAAGTGTTGGAGAATGCTTGGGAATGTCTTGCCGTTCTGTGCTGATGTTTGTGTCCTGGAGGGAAGTTCCTGATTGTGCCTGGCGCTTCCTTGTGCTTCGACGAAGAGATCCACTCCATTGGCACCTTAGATGTTGATGGATTGGCCGCAGCCTAGGAATGTCTTGCCGTTCGGTGATGTTGACCTCCTAGTTGCATGTCAGTCAAGGCAACAACGGAAGAGCGTAGAAGGCATAACACACGAAGGAGACTTGTCTTCGAGTTGGAAACCGGACTACCATAGGCAGAGTGAAATGTTTGTGGCGAAGACATGACGCTTGCCGTGCCCTTTGGGACGAAAGTCTCTAGGGGATCTAATGGATCAGTCAATTCTGTGGATGGGTTGATGGTTGGAGCATCACTGCTCTCGATGAAAGTATCAGGCTGATGAACTGGTCCACCAGACCGATTGGCAAAACACCGAAGGAAGGAACGACCAACATGGACAACTAGCTTTTATAATGCCTCAGCAAAGACATCAAAGGCAGTGAAAGGAGTATCCGACCTACAAAAAGGGTAAAAAAAAGTTAAATCTTTTTAGAAAGTTCTGCAATAAGACGTCAGCCATGACAACAGAAGGGATAAGTGAAGGATCTAACATACAAAAAGGGTTAAAAATCTTTAAAAAAATAAAAAACGGTAAAAATTTGGGTTGGCAGGTAGATGGGTTGAGGAAAGAGAGATGATTCCGGCATCAGATCTCGAGTTTTTGAAGACATTATCGCCGAGGAGACCAAATGCACTAGGAAACACTTCGGCAACGAAGAAACAGGCAATTAGCTAGCTGTATTGAGGATAAGACGAGGTGCCTGACAGCCATGAGAGGCCTGATGGGGCGGTGGAGGCGGTGCTGGGTGAGCGACGACGAGGTCTATGGCCATAGATAGAGGTGATATGAAGTTGTGAGTGATTGCAATCGAACCTAGATATCAAACTTATGTTTGCAAATGAGTGATAGCCAACGGCGACGTGGTGCGGTTGTAGTAGAGCGAATCCAAGCCGTCAGAGGGCATAGGAGGACCACCGTGATACATCTGTAGCGGTGGAAATGCAGTAATGACCTCTAGAAAGCTTATAGAGATAGCTCTAGGATGCAGCAGATGTCCGCTGTTGGTGGTGGTGGCCGTTTGCTCTTTGCGTGCTATTTCGCTCCTTCATCCAGTCATCTTGAAAAGGCGCAACAGCAAACAATCGGCCCTCCTGAAGACTTCAAAAGAATGGAGATTGCTTATTGAGATGAAAACACTACCTCTCGGAGCCATCAGGGACAGGCACGGTCTCTCGACCGCCTTCGTGGCATACACCTTTTCCTTCGACGCGGAGGCATTCTATCCCAACTTCTCCAGCATCAGCACCTATTTGTCTTCCTTCGACATGATCAAGAGCTCTGGTGGAGTGATAGCTGGGATCATTTCCCTCCTCCTGGCAGTCCTCGCATTCTCCATATCAGGCTTTATTCATTGGAGAAGTGCCGTCCGCCTCTCACAACCGACTGACGGAGAGAGAGCCAGCACAAGTCCAACATACTACGTCGCAAGGAGAACAAAAAGGCTAGTATCAAAGATCATCAATGGTAGCAAACACCGAGCGTAACGCATAACAGGAACTCATCAATTCTTGTCACAAACTCTGGCACATCTCACCTCTACACCGGCTTTTCTCCTTCCCAATCGAACTCAGGCCTATAACTTTCTGTGGGCGCTGGAGGATGGGCTCTAAGAAAGAGATGGACGAACCATGGAGAAGACCAGGGAGAACAATGAGGTCCGCCGCTCCGAGTGCTTGACCAACATCGACAAACAGTGCCCACGAAAAACCATGGCAAGCATTTACTAGTCCCTCTGTACAGAATGGCTACAAGAGTGGGAACTTGGGGGCAAAGTTGCTACCAAAGCCCCACACCGACGAACTCCGATAACTATTCGTTGAGATAAACGAGCACATAGACCAGGCTTGGTACGGCATGATCCAAAGGCGGGAGGCACGAGGTCGCGAACCGCTACAAACTATCAAGACATCCGATATACGAGGGCTGTGGTTTGAATGGGCAGAGCAGCTGGGACAGGTTGATGTCGAGACGGCTGTCAAGATCAAAAGATTGCGTGACACCCAAAAGGCTGTCAAGCTCAAAAGATCCCATGGGACCGGAAGGAGAGGACGATAGCTCTCTGACAGTCATGTAATATCGAGCATCATACAACAACTCGAAGAGGAGGACGTCATACTGAGCAAGGCTTCTTCAATCGCGTGAGCGTTTTGTCAGCGAGGTTAGGTCGCTCAGACTCAGCACTAGCCGTCCTAGGGACTCTGCTTGGCTGGATACTGTTGGCAGGCCGGATCGGCCTTTGACGACGAGCTTAGCCAGTGGAAGAAATCGACTGTAGAATCAGGTTTGCCAGCCTGATATTTTGGAAGACGAGGAGGTCCTAGCATGTTTGAACGCACTTGCCCGTTGGGCGGCTTAGCGCAACATGGTCCAATTACGCGAGTTCTCGTTCCAAGTCGTCACAAATCAGTTCTGGGGGAACGAGACCTCCATCGAACCGTTGAAAATGGTTGACCATTCACAAGTAACGGATGATATTCGAATATCCAAGTTTGATCACAACCACCATGTTTTCTGGAACAGTCTTCGACATTGCCCTTCCTGGATGGGCTTCTCATTTTCATCGCAGCAGGACTTGCTGCGTCTAAAAGGCCAATATACGCGGTCATTCTTGTTCATAATTGATCTTCGCTTCCAAGCTCTTGTCAAATCCTGGTCTTTTCGATGCCGTTCACAAGATCAGCTCGGCTTGAGATAGCTCGCAACTCCTGCGGCTACAGTCGGTTTTTCTATAGTGAGAGATACGTGGAAATGCAAAGCGAGTAATTTGAAAATAAAAGTGTGAGATCTTTCAGCCATGCCGAGCAAAAATTGGGCTTTACGTCGAGGGAGGGATCAGGGAATCTTCAATGCTGTTTCCTCCTACGATGCTAGAACTGTCGAATAATCTGACTTGCTTTGCTTGCTTCAGAAAAACCGGAGGCTTTCGAGAGCACTACGTCTTCGTTCAGGCTTGTGCTGCGTATAGGCAAGGAGGAAACTCGTCCGCGTCCGCGTCCGTGTCTGGATTTGGTTTGCATCTCGCTTCAGTCTACCATCCAGGTCTTCTTCGCACCTAGCTGTTCGTTTTGTGTGATAAAGGATTCGCTTCGAAAGACGCTTGACTTTCACCGTGCATTAGCCAGGCTTTTCCGAAGCTGTGGTTTACAGCTGGTCCATCGATTCGCTGTGCTAGGAGATTTGAAGTCCGCTCGCATTCATTTAGCATGCCCTACTTCACATCAAGTGCGATAAATTCCTGGAAATTTTCTTTTGGATTTCGCCAGAAACTTTATGAGCGCTCAGTACAATCGAGAGGGTGCACTACGAAAGCTCAACCTCGTGGAAAATGCGCTGGGTAGACTGTCCGCAGGCTCCCTTCTCTCCATCCCGAGTATGATGCAGTCCAGTCGGATGGCGATGCAGGATATTACTTCTCTCGTTGGTCTTTCCAGGGGCGTGGGTGTACGAAGAGCGGTTTGCAGTGGGATCAGGACGTTGTTCTCTCGTGGCTCCTTTGTAGGGTTACACGCCGTGGGATGATGTCGTTCGCAACTGTTCGAATCCTCTCAGGGGCCGCCACCGACTTTCCAGCACCGTTCATCATTCGCGGTGTGACTCCTGGCCCTCCTGGCGTCCTGGAATCTGTTTGACGGTGCCAATGGGTCTGGAGAAGGTGGCACGGAGGATTAAATGCAGTTCCATATGGACATGAGGTGGCTTTTGAGTTTGTTACGGACAGACCCGCCATGCAAGGGTACCGCTATCGTAGGGTCCTGAAATAGCTTGGGCCTGCCTTAAGGTTGCTGGGTGCATGTGTCCTGCATTGTCAAATGTTGGATGACAACGGCTCTAAAACATTTCCTTTCAAAAAGTTTAAATATTTCGCATCAAACAACGCGACAGCATCCTCCTATATAATTCCCTACGCTACAGTTCATACACCTATGCTACATTGATACATAACACACTAATCGTACGTCTCGTCCTGTCATCTCTCCTCGTCGCAGATCAATTACCTCAATTACCTTCCCCTGCCCCCTGTCCCGCCCCAAAACGCGTCAAGCCTCAATCGATTGCACGGTACACACCTTTCCTATACCTATACACCTATACATCTTTTCGGTGGTCTCAGATAGGCGGTCGAGTCCTGACCATCACCACAGCAAAATGGCTGGCGGAGTCCGGAACCTGAGGGCCATGTTCGAGCAGGCTCAACCCCAAGAGACACCTTCTCCCAATGCTCGCGGCCGATCGCCAGCAGCTGGCGAGACTTTGGATAATGGAATCGGGAGTCGGCAGGGCTCAAAAGTACGCGCCAGCTTCTTTCCTGTAGAGGCCAGCAAACCTCGAAACCAGACACCTGACACGAATGCTTCGACGTCGCGCCATCGAGACAGCAATCCCACGAGTGCCGAACGCCACGCTGGCAACAAAGAGATACTCGATATCCAAGAGCGGGCAAAGAAAGAGCTGGAAGCAGTAAGAGCAGAAGAAGAAGTGGAGGCCACTGCCATTGCTCTTCCGGGACTCTCTCGAACATCGACACTGCCCACTAGAGAGCCCGAAAATCATAATCCAGGCCAAACCCCCAGCAACAATACTAATCTACACGGTATTCTTGCAGCAGCTACTCCAGCAGAAGAGAAGGCAGACCCGATAGAAGCAGTACCTGTCCAGGTCATTTCCGACCCGTTCGTAACGAAGCCGCCGAAAGATACACCCAGTAACAAAATCAATGGCACTGCTGCAAATGGAGAAGCACCAGTTAATGGAAAGAAAGCTGCTGGCATGTCCGATGCTGTCCAGGCGGCAGAAACCCCAGCCAGCGACCCAGCGCTCCTTACTCCAACAATTAGCCAGGACTTGAATAATACACGCGGCGCAAAGTCCTACAATCAGACTCCTAAATCATCCGGCAAGACTCCAGCAAAAGAGCACGCACCAATGCCATCCACTCCAACCCATGCACCTGCTCCAGCACCAAAGGTCGCCACTCCACGTACTGGTCCCAAACTTGTGGTTCGTAGCGCACCAAGCTATGAGCGACCATTAGCACCGGAGCCTGGTCAGACTAGTCCAATCGACTCTCCAGCAGCCTCTATCATGGCCGGCAAGAAGACATTGGCATCTCCAGCAGCGAACCATTCTCCAGCTTCTCTCTCGCACGGCACATCTCACGGAGGACGGCTCTCTGTTGCCAGTCGCAATGGCGGGACAGTGACGACTGGCGGCTTCATTAAGCCCCGCCCTAAGTCACCAACACGTCCAGTCAAGCTACCCGCTCATTTGGTCGCACCAACTGCCTCCTCAGCGGCCAAGCATGGCAATACACCTCCACCGAAGGAGAAGACGCTAACGAGACGGGCTTCTACGATCAGCAATGCCAGTTCCTTCGGACGATCCGCACAAGGATCCATCTCGCGCCGACCTTCAACTCGACCACCCACCACACAGCAGAATCGTCGGCCAGCGGCTCCTCCATCTGGCAATCCTCCAGTGCCTCGCATCCCGGACGATTCGTTCCTTGCTCGCATGATGCGTCCTACAGCGAGCTCTGCCTCAAAGGTCAAGGATGGGGGATCGATAAAAGGCAAGGATTCAGTCCGTCCGAAAGCCAAGGTTGCTGCTCCTCGCCCAAAGACAACTGGTGCAGATCCAGGAGCTGAACAGACATCTGAGTTGACCGAAAACGGCGGTGCGAAATGAATGTCTCAATTTTGCTTTTCGGTTCAGTTGACGACGAAAATGGGATTTTGGCGATGGCAATGGCGATCCTTCACGATACCTAAAGCGTTCACTTGCTGAGGCAAGCGTATTTTGATTTGATTTTATACCATAGCGTCGGAGTTAGATAGCTTCCATGGAAGAGTTTAGGCCTCAATAAGTAAGGGCTTCAAATCAATCATGTCTACAAATTTGGGGGTTTTGGTGACATTGTATACAGAATGTTCTATTCCAATATAAAGTTTCCAGATCGAGAGAGCGGGCGATAAATTCCTCGAAATTTCAAAACCTCATTCGCCAGGGATATAGCTACCATCGAATGCATTGTGGGAAAGCCAACCCCGATATCCACAAAAGGTTCGTCGAGGAAGTCCTGAAACATCTTGTCGATTTATCCGAGTACACTCGTCCAGGACAGACCCAAAATTATCCACCGATACGTCTTTATGTTCTCAAACTTAAACAGGCAGTAGATAGGGATTTCATGTTGTTTAGTTTCTGGCATGTCATTTGCCTTCTGGATCTTATTGAGCCGGCGCGGAATACTTGGGTGAGGGATGCGGCCAGGAAGACGAGGTTCGCTGATAGATTGACCGGAGTCTGGTTTGATCTCGATGATGCGGTGGATAGTGATGATGATAAGGAGGATGAGGCATGGACATTTCCGTCGCTTGACTTGTCGTTTTGATCAAGATGTATTCTTGCTTCTGTTGCTGTACTTGAGTCTGGAAGCCGCAAGGTATGTATCTTCACAGCATTCTTCGCAATGTGGCAGGATAGTCTGGAATACCCTAGCACTCTGTGGATTAGATTGCCAGGAGTTTATCGCCCTTAATCCAAACTTGAGAACGACACGTTAGCCCTCCATCTGAAACCATAACTGGTACTGGTTCAGACTTTAAAATACTTCATCTGTGTCTAGACTGAATCGCAATCTTGCCAAAACTTTCGGGCAGTGTGGCCCATCTTGTGTGGCTCTGACAAAGTGGACCTTCTCACATCTATCTGTGCAGAGAAGCGTGGTAGTTAGTACGTCGCCAGACCATAAGACAATGGTTGGAGATTTGGTTATAAGGCTCCCCAGGCGCTTTTTCTCAAGGTGGATGCTTCCACCCTCTGGATCCTCGTTCTTCAATTGCCCGTTCATGATCAGCTTCTTTCTTTGTGCCGGGAGGGTCGCTATTTGTGACGATACACGAAGATAGGAAACAGGACAACCATGACCAAAGTCATGAGTTTTATGCCCCAATATCCATGGTGGATACTTGCAATGAGCTCCCAGGTCGAGAATAGTGTAAAGCTTGGATTCGTTTTCGGATCGAAACTACCAAGCCATTCGACGCTCAAATAATTGGGCCCACCAAAGCAATAGATGATAATGTATGCAATAACTTGCATGGTTGGTCCAAAAATTATGAGCACAAAATGTTTGTCGAAAAGTTGATGGACGTGGCTCATCCGTAGGCTCCTTGTAAAAAATGACGTTCCCGCCACAGGCTGACAACCACAAACCTGTGAGAGGAATGCATGGACGGGATACTTCTTCCAGACACACTGAGGAGGAATCGGGATGTAATTATAACAACAAACGTTTCCAGTCGATGTCGAACATTCCAGTGAAATATACGATCGAGTTACAGACCATCAGATTGGCAAGAAGACCAAGTAGCAACGACATCAGGACCGCAGGGCTGGTCCAAGATGAAGATTTGGACAGTCAAGGAGACAAATCCAAAGGACTAGAAATGCTGTGTAGGTATCGCTGTGCGAAACAGTTTCCATAACACATCAGGATTGAAGATAGTATCGCTTGACGTACCGGAGGTCCTCCTTTTGCGTATTCAAGAATTAGGAACATCAACGTGGTCGAAATCGCTGTCGATGTTGAAGCAAGCAGGAACGTTGGGTTCGATTGCTCTCTTATGTCATCAAATAATTCTGCGGCCGATATGGCAACAAGAGTGGAGAAGATAGAATGGTTGTGGTAGGCTGGGTTTGATGCCATGGCCTTCTTCTCGTCGCGCTCAACTAGCTTTGCAACGATGGCATCTCGATGCACCTTTCTTGTAAATTACAGGAATCATCTCACCTTTCTCTCGCACCATGACCCATCCCGTGTCCGGTCTCTGGGGAAGGTTTTGGAGGTTGGATATCATGATCTAGTCGGACTCTGCTTCGTCGAAGTCCCTGGGTTTGGTGGGGTAGAGTTGCCTTCGTTGAAACTGGGACTCGAGAGAAAATATGTTGAGCAATTCGAGCCATGTGTTTTCCAAAAGATTTTTAGTGATAATGTTTCGTCTGATATAGGGACTAATTTGCGACGGGAATAATTTGCGATTATAGCGAGGCCAATAAGAACTTGTAATGGAGGACGAAACTATTAATTCACAGTCCTCTTGTAGAATTATCAAGAACTCTCTCGTCCAAGGAACTGCTTTTCATTGATCTGAAGAGGAAAGGCCCGAGATGAGGGTGGATGGAATGGTGCTGAAGAAAAGGGTAGTTTGTCAGCTCGGATCTGACTCCGAAAGGGCATCCATTTCCCTTCTTCTTTCGGAACAATCCGTACAAGACTCCACCAAGTACAAGACAAGGCTGCGTAGCCTGCACCAAGTACATTGCCTTTCTCTCCTCAAAGAGACCTACAGTTTGTTTTCATGGATTCTTTTCATGCCTTTCTGAGTTCGCCATACCGTGATAAGAGACGGCAGACCACTTTGCCGCTACTTAGCTGGTAGACGCGTCTAGGACTCGTGGAGAATTGAAATCCTGGACGCTGCTCATCGCCATACAGATGTGGAATGCATCACTTTCGACCTCTCAAGCCATCCAAAGACCGAGACATGTGCCCGCCCTGACGATATCTTGTCCTCTGCCACAACATCTGCAAGGCTTCCGGTCTGTCATTTTTCAGCACAGCACTGTTCCGCTAGGCCATCAACACGACAACAACACGAAGTTATGAAACAAGGTCTTGGATCCCAATAGAGAACTAATTCTTGGCGTTCTTATTTCGCACGGTGTCGGATATCGTGATTGGAGTAGATTAAATCGCGGATCGCAACCACTTTTCACAACAGCCCAGCGCCGCTCTGGAGATGGGCTGCAAAGGTATAAGAAGACACATCTAGGTTACGAAAAGTCTAAAAGAGTCTAAGAGTCCTACATTCAAATTGAATTAGATAGAATACGGCGTCAACTGACCAAGTTCTAGTCCGCTGAATGACTGGGGGATTGTTTCGTTTTGCATTCACCCAGGACATAGTTTAGGCAAGTGTACGCTAGATATGTCTCGATAAAGCAATGCCAGTCGAGATCCCGCGTCTGAGTCGTTCATGCGATGGCCTCTCCTGCTAATTCAACACTATATATTCAGCCACTTCTAAGGCCAGCTACAGTTTTAATCTCGACAGTCCCCAGCAGCACTGGCTCGATCACCACTCCTGTTGATGAACTGCTAACCCCCGCAATCGGCACATTCATTTTGTGCAAGCCCACATGAAGGAAACTGGCAGCCTTTGGCATTCATTGGTCAAAACGTCCGTCGGGAATGTGCAGATGGCCGAACTCACTCGGCTTGCTACTTTAGTTGAAGTCATCAACATGCAGGCCAGAAATTTCTAGTCCAATGTGATTGTAAGCACTAAGGCTTTTCTTTTGCAGCACATTCGAATTCTAGGGTCTTTTTGATATTACCAACTCAAGCACATGGTACTGTAGGGGATTGATATTGACGCAATTTGGACGCTGTTTGAATGCAGACTGACATGCAGGGTTAATCACGGTAGATCGTCCTCTAGTTATCGCCCGGAATTTGTGAATCCTGCAAAGTCATCGCGTGTGCCTGCACTTCTTTTCGTTCACTTTTCAGCCTTGACGGGCCGTTATGTCACATTGATATCCAGCAGCTCCAACGCATCGACCACATGTTGTATTGAACTGATACCTTCATTGCTATCTTCGCCGGTTTCAAGCCTACTGCTGATCAAGCAATGGCTACCCCATCGCCTGAAGACTTGGATCATTACCACCACATCGAGAATGGCTCCAAGGACTCACGAGTGGGACTTATTCTGGCCGTCGAAATACCATTGATTACGCTTGTGGTAGTAACCGTCTGCTTGCGGTTCTATGCCAGGACATTTATAAAAAGAACTTTAGGAAAAGACGACTGGGTGATGGCACTTAGTGCAGTATGTTGAAGGAGTATGGCCTGGTTTTTGGGTGGGTTGCTAACATAAAAGATAGCTCATTGCTTTTGTTAACACAGTGATAAATTGTGTAACGACAAGATACGGCCAGGGAGTTCATGGATGGAACCTGGACTACAAGCTCATCCCAATGGGATCCAAGGTATGAGGTCTCCCGGAACCCATTTGAGGTTCTCTGCTGATGTTTGAAAGCTTGGTTGGGTATACCAAGTGTTGTTTACACCAGCCGTTACCTTGTGCAAGATATCTAGTAAGCACACCCCTCCAGTATATTCTACCAGTGTTCTAATCCTAGTGACAGTTGTCCTAACATACCTTCGGTAATTCCTGTCCCCACGAGCTTCCTCCCATCCTTCGTCACTAAGAAACAAACAAGCTGACAAGATCAGTATATTTCCGAGTCGACGAGATCGACTCTTCTGCTTCGGTACGCTGGCCTATTTGAGTGCGTACGGTGTAATCATCACTTTTGCCATTGCATTTCAGTGCATGTAAGTGCATCATTTGCCTAACCTGCGATAATTTCGAACTCAATTAACATGTCTATCTAGCCCGGTCAACTCGTACTGGGATCTCTCGATCAAAAATAAGCGGTGCTACAATCAAAATGAGGCTATGATTGTATTCTCAGCTCTCAACACGGTCAGCGACTTGACAGTTTTCCTGTGGCCAGCGCCCAAGATCTTTCAGCTCCAGTTGCCAATTCATCAGCGCCTTGGGCTTATTTTTGTATTCAGCCTCGGTTGCATGTAAGTTTGCCATTATCTTTGAATTGAAACCAAAACTCATACGTCTTAGTGCTTGCATTGCGGGGCTCGCCAGGATGTCATATTACCCAAAATTCTTCGCCGACAAGGACGTGTTCTGTTCGTTTAATGATTTCCTTGGATGTTTTTTCATTGCTTACTGACCTCTTGACAGATGCAGGAGCGTTTCTCTCAGTGATGGCTAACGTAGAATGCAACGTTGGCATCATTTGCGGTTCTCTCCCTGAAATTCGACCGCTATTCATGCGACTTTTCGAAAAGCGCAAGGCAGACAACTCGGCCCCTGGGTCTTTCCAGCCCTCGAATCCTCAATCTGATCGTTCTCCAAGGAATGCAGCCTTTGCAGCCAGGCCTTACGACACAGAGGATGCCAGACAAGAGAAGTCCACAGACTCACTTGACCAGGCACATCAATGGGACAGCGGGAAAAAGACCCACCAGATGATTACTGAGACCGTGTACCTCGAAACCTTGTCCCCGGAGAAGTTGAAAGCGAGGCATGACCACAGGACAAGTGCAAGTGGGACAGATGGTAGCCATGGCAGTGACGAGAATTGGACTTCTGGCGGTGAGATCTACTCTCACCCTAAGAACATACCGAGCTCGACCCTCTGAAGTTCGATACTCCGAAAAATTGAAACTCGTAGTACCTTTTACCGCTACTGCTGTGGATTTGATTGTACTCAGTTTTCGACGGTCAATTTGGTTGCCATGCTTTGTAGCCTTACAAAACGACAGTGGAATCTTTTAGAAAGTACAACAACGGAGCAAGGCATCACGACATACAATAGCGTGACGTTTCCGCAGGATGCGCAGGGCCATGGGCCAACGAGAAATTGGGTCGATATTCGGAGGTCTCCCTGATCTGGTGCTTGCGAACGCTTTCTCGACGATTCCACCGCGTCGAACTATGCTGTTGACTGCAAGTAACGGCCAAGCATGGCATCCCGAGAAGGTTTCACCATGCACCACTATTAGCAACCTCGTATTTGCAGGATTCGTCGGATTTTCTCATGCACCACAACTTTATTCTACCATGGTCTACCGGGATGAAAAATTCATACCTGTGCCGCTCAGACCGAGGCCTTGGACGCTCAGGCTATCTACCTTACGCCCGTAGTCTTTCGGTGAAAGCTTTTGGATATGCGGGCATCCGTAAGGAAGTTGACACTTTGGCACGGTCGGCCGGTTTGGGCTAGAACAAAGCAGAATTGACAGTATCGCAACCGTCTTCACGGCATTCGGCATTGCATCAAACCATCACTCATTCACGCTAGCGACTTGAAGAATCGTTTCCTCCAGCGAGGAAATGGAATGACCTATAGAAAACTGCCCCAGATGCCCGAGCCAATGAAAGTTTTTGCACACATTCCCATGCTACTCGTCATGTATCCCGTCGCATGGTAGCACAGCAGACCGCTTTCCCAGCAGGTAGTGCTGGGTCAACAAAACTCTCCATCGAGGCCGAACGAGTGTTATTCCAGACACGGAACGCCACAACCATGACACCCGTCGCCTCCTCCGCAGGTACAATGCACTACGCCAATCACCTGCTCACGATCGTTGACCGCCCAACCAAGCGACTGAGAGGGATTGACTGTCTTGCTAGCTTCAATGATGAAGCTTCTACTTGAACGTCGTGCAACTATTTGAATAGCTAGCGGTTGGGCTTCCAGATGAAGAAATTTCCAGAAACACCACTTGTCGATTGTTGACATGACCGACTCAGTCCTGAGATCAGGAGAGTGCTTTATCCAAGTTTTGGGATGAACGGTTCCACAACGCTACGAAACCCCTCTAGCACGCAGTTTTTGCATTGTCAAAGCCACGCGGCGCCTTGCCTCTGACCTATTTTGATATACTTTCTCAGCCCAAAATCTGGATTGGTCAATGCTCTGAGCTGTGGAACATCATACAGAGCATCAGCCACGATGATTGGAACCACCATTGATGGTTCGACAAGACGACTAGATCGAGTCTCTACAAACAGTTTGTTCAGTCAGGAGCTGAAAGTCTTGTCGCATTCCATGCTCACCTCCTCAATGGGGCGACGATAAACCCTTCGTGAATCGGAACACCAAAGTTTCAGAGCGTTGGTAGGAAGACGTCAACGTGGGTCTACAACGTCATTCCAAAACGAATTTGTTATCCTGACTATCTGGCAACGGCATCACCAGCCTCGCAACAAAGAAGACGGTGAGCAGGAAAATTGTGTACTTAAGGCAGAATAATCGCAACCCGATCTTGATTATCGCCGTCCAACTATCGCCCTTTGACTGAACAAGGTCCAAAGCCCCATATCATCAATCAATAACCAGGTTCTCCAACATCCACAATATCACCCATATCTCTCAGCCTACTCCTTCAATCATAAGCAAGATGAAATTGCTACTGCTCATCATCAGCCTTACAACCGTCGTCGCACGTGCCGTGCCAGTTGCTGAACCCGCGAAAGCAGCCTGTTACTTTGATCCAGCAGATGGGAAAGAGCATTGTAGCCATCCAACACCGGTCGTCCTCCCAGGATGGCCGACACCACCACCTCCTCTCACATCAACCGAACACAGGAAGCGAGCCGTAGCAGAATGCTGGCTTGACTCGACCACAACTCATTGCCATGCACCTCCACTGACCATGTCGACGCCAACACCCTCGCCTGTTGTTGTTGAGAAATGACAATGTATGGTCCTTTTTGAAGATGCGGATGGGACTCTGCATCAAAAGTGTGGGAAATCTGTTATTGCTTGCAAGGATGGAGCGTGCAATGCTGAAGCTACTGATGCACCAAGTGGGAATAATATTACCATTGACTCGGTCGATGGTACTCCGACGGCAGCGTGAAGAATGGTTGCGTCATTGGGCTAAAAAGATCATGCTTGAAGGATCTATTAGATATATTCAAGGATGAAAGTCAGGTATGGGAAGCTTTCGATAGTGAAGTTAGGTAACTAATATGGTGAATGATGACATGAATTCATAGTTTTTATGCGCAAGTTGTCTTTCAGAAATGCTACACTGGCCAACATGTATGACTAGCATATCCTTATGGAATTTCACACATCGCAAGTACCGGAAGGGGTGAAGGTAGACTCCCGTTGCTACCACGTCATCTGTCATGTCTTCATTTCAGAGTGAGTTGTTTGCCTAAAGACATATTGCGTCTTTGAGAACGCCATCCATGAGGACATTCCACAGCGTTGCGCCGACGTCTACACCTGGGGTGATAACCTCTAGATCGTGATGCGCCGCACCATTTGCTGAAGCCAGCTTAATTTAGAAACATACCTCTGCCCTTGATATGCTGAAACACCTATATGATATGAATGTTGTTCAATTTTGATAAAGCGATTGGCCTAAGATTGTCGAGAGAGCCACCAATATGTAAGCGGCTTGCAGGAACAGACGGTGCGGAAGCTATGTGGGCGAAAACAACAAGTACTACCATGAGGGCAGCCCGAAAAGTGAGACGCGCCATGATCGACTGGATGAATATTGAGAGATTGAGTGCCCGAATGGAACAGGAAACAGACGAGAGGGGATGTTTTGAAGTCGAATGAGTGATACCCTTCTTGCAGACGACCCTATCCGGCATATTATTGACAAAGTCCTGTCCCACGACGATGATATCTCATGATTCTGGCCTGATTCGGTTTGTGCCGTCTTTGGGGCCTGTGTTCAAACCCATCACTTTAGCCACTGCTCGTAATTGCCGACTTTGCGCGAAATCGTGCCCAAAAAAGCACAATGATGCCCTGGACTAGTCTATGGCTGCATTGAGCATCATATATGAAAAGAGGTCGATCGCTATGCCAAACGTTAAAAGCAACAAATCTTGTGCTCACAAAATCTCAAAGGGTTATCCCTTCGTAAAATCGCTTTCAAACTTCTCTCACCTTGGCGTAATGGGAACAGCTTTGCTTCCACAAAGGCTCTGATCATTACTCTGTATTATTACACATATACTCGACTTTCAATTGATCCCACGTCACCATTCAATGACAATGTCAACCTTGACCGAAGGGACACTCTCATCGCCCTGCTTCAAATAACCCATGTCCAGCGACTGGTGGTGCAGGAATGGTGTGGGTCCAAACTTCTTCGCCGTCGACAAATAATCGATAATGGAGCATGCTTTGCTCACTCAGCTCTGGCGTCTTGATCTCCACGGCGCCAAACTTAAAATTGCCGTCTGGTATGTACCTTCCAAGACAGTCAGCCATAACGCACTCCAACCCTGCGAGGGAAGAACAAGGACTTACTTGATCGTCACATCCTCCTGGTCCGTCTGCTTGTACGTTCGTATTGGCAAGTAGAACATGCTCAGGGGACTGGTGGAGAATTCATAGACGGTCGAGCTCTGTGGCCACTCCCCCCCTTCAGGAGGTGGGAAAGAAGTCGCAGCGAACTCGTGTCGATCTCCTGAGAGGACCACCACGCCAGTACCTTTAGCGCCAATATCCCACATCGCCTTGAGAATAATTTGGCGTTCAACGAGATAGCCACCCCAAGTATCTTTGCCACCAAAACGCCAATTCTTGGTAAATGGTATCGAAGAGATGACGATCTTCCATTTCACACCACGTGGGTTTGGTGCGTGGAGAAACTTGATAAGATCCGTTAGCTGTTCCTTCCCTAGCATAGAAGCATTGGCATCATTCGGGTTATCGGTTTCTGGTGTGCGATACCGCCTCGTATCCATCATAAAGAACGAAGCTGGCCCTTGGGTGAAAGTAAACCATGAATGTCCCACCCGTGCAGGAGGGGGATTTACAGCCACATGGTAATTCTCCCACGGGTCGGCAGCATTGAGGTAAATTCCAGTCGTGTTCTTGTCCCAGTCGTTGGCGATCTCGTGGTCGTCAAGGACATGAATCCATGGCAGGTCGTCCGAGACCGATGGCCAATCTGGAGATGCATACACTCTTCTGTACTCGCTTCGGAAGGCTTCCATATCCTCACCAAAGCGCTGAGGAACGTCAGCGTAGATAAAATCGCCTAAAAATATCATGAAATGGGCTTGCAGCTTCGGGATCCAATCTGCGAGGTGTTTGAAACCAGGAAAATGGAGCGCATGATCGGTTGGATTGTAAGGTGTGCGTGGTTTGATACAACTGGAATGGAGGAACGTGAATTTCCCAGCATTCCGCCTCGATACTTGTCCGATTGCTGGAGCGGTGTAGAAGTGACCCGAATGGTTATTCGACAAAGCGTACTGATAGCGCGTGTCCGGGTGCAGGTTGCGAAGAGAAGCGCTGGAAGTGAAGTCCGACACTTCGCTCAATTCTGAGTCGGTTATAGAGCCAGCGTACTTCCAAGCCGTGTCCGGAACGCCGTAACCCGAAGGCGACTTCAAAGGAGAGTCGGCATATCGGTAGCGAACATAGATTGGTAGCTCTTTTGCGTTTGGCTCTCTGATGAGCAGTTTTGCACTGTCTGCTGAGACATATCCAACCCTGGCGAAGGACAAGTCGTGGGCCTGATAGAAGACGGGAGCCCGGTAGACCATGTCCAATGTCATGCCAACCAAAGCCAAATTCACCAAGACGGTGAAGAGACTCCAAAACAAAGATGTTGGACTAGGCAGTCCAAGTAGCAGCGTCTTCAGAATCTGCGGCCCTCTCTCCTCAAGAACTACACGTTCAGTAACATCGACTTCCTCGACTATGGCACAGTCGTCATCGTCTTCTGCCAGCTCCTTCTCGCTTTCTGAGTCGCTGTCGCTGTCGTCGCCTTGCGCGACCGTCTCTCGTGTGATGACATCGATTTCATCTGATATTACTTTGAAGGGCGAAGTACTCAGGAAACTCTGGGCGAAGGAGGTGAGGTACACGGCCAGCGCCGTGTAGATGATGGGTGAGGCATGCTATTGAAGTTGTCAGAAGAGTTCATGATTATAATTTGGTTGTAATTACATGACCAGGAATCTGTTCAGAATCAATTAGTGAGTTTCCTCGATATAGCTGGAAGCGAGCGAAACATACCCAGCGCAGAAAGATATAAGCTACAACGCGGAGCACCGTCGAACTGGAGCCCGCAATGAGGTTCGAAATGAACGGCATTATAAGTGAAGGCTGAATTCAAGGCATTGAAGTCGGGAAGAAGATATCGAACCCGTTTCCAGGTGAGATTCTTGTTGTTTCTTCCACATTGCGGAATGATGATGTGCAACCATTCCCTGCGTCATTCAGGTTCCCGTCAAATTCGATCAGGCTTTCCTCTTTGGGGGCGCCCAGTCAAGACATCCCCCATTATTCAGGCACCCTCCCCCAATTTAGAGACGTGGTACTGACTCGTGGCTTCAAGATATCTAGATCAATCAAGGCAGCACTGGACGACTCCAGCATTGTACACACAACTCTAGTCTCACCACTGTCTATTCAAGATGATGTCCTCTAGTAATGATGAGGATCCATTCCTCCAAGTCCAAGCGTAAGCAGCTGTCATCGCCATTGTTCTGCAGCCCCTTCTAACAGCACAATCACAGCGATGTTGTATCTCTACTCAACCAAACCCGTCCACTCTTCTCCTCCTACCTCCGAATCCGATCTTCTGCATCCTCACCGACCTCTCCAGAGCTAGTGGAAGCTCGAACCGACCTCGAAAGCACCCTCACAGATCTTGCCGAGGACCTCGCAGACCTGGTCCAAAGTGTACGTGTGATCGAACAGGACCCCTATCGATATGGCGTCGAGCTGGATGAAGTCGAGCGGAGGCGAAAACTGGTCGAAGAAGTAGGCGGCGAACTCGAGGACATGAGGGAGGAGCTCAACAAAAAGATACACGACAACAAAGGCAAGGGTGTCGCGAATGGCACTGCGATGCTCCCAGATCCAGACTCATTCGCTGAGCCTGATGAATATGCCGCCTTTGAACAAGAACGACAGATGGAACTGATGACGGAGCAAGACGAAGCTCTGGACGGTGTATTCCAGACTGTTGGCACTTTGCGACAACAGGCCGACGCCATGGGTCAGGAGCTTGGAGAACAACACGCAATGCTAGAGGACGTTGAAACAATCACAGACAGAGTCGGTGGCAAGCTGCAAGTGGGTATGAAGAAGATTGGATGGGTCATCAAGAAGAACGAAGGTTGGTTGTCTCAATTACCTGTTGTAGACTTCGACATGCTAATCATATCGCAGAAACCATGTCCAGCTGCTGCATTGGGATTCTCATTGTGGTCCTCATTATCCTCTTGATCATCGTCGTGGTCATATGACGATAACCGTCTCGATATGCATCCTATGCCCTACAAAATATCGAGCGGAGCACAGCCAGCTCTGCCAGACTCCAGCTGGCCTGCTAGCGACGGGCCGCTGCCTGATCGACCCGGGTTGAGATTTCCTGTCTGGACCATAATCTAGCATAGCTAGCGAGATTGCACCATCATGCTATCAGGCACATATTCTGTCAGTGTTATCTGCGACATGTCAAATTCCAGGTTCACGAAGGTCGTGGTAGACAGCAATATCGCCCCGCACTCTCAAATTCCAGTGTGAAGCGCCTATTCATTTACTTGAAAGTGGAGCCTTCCGACGCGGGGAATCATCAAAGCAACGCGTTGAGTGAGAACTAGGTTGAAGGAAGTTTCAACCAACTTCGCGGAGTCAAGAACTTTAAGAACTTCCGTCGCTCTTATCGCGCGTCGCACAAGTCTCCACGCAACTGTCAACGACTCAAATAATTCAAACATTTCTTTGAATTATGATATCATTGGAAAATCAGGACATCGTAACGTGGGCACGAACCCCGACTCGCTGAAAGTGGCAGTTTTTGCCGTTTCAAAAAGCCACGGCCTTGAAGCATTTCATGCATCAAGTCTTAACATAAGTAGTATCAATCTATGCGGCTCTCCAACGGTCTGCAAATGTTTACTACAGCTCTATCTTTCCGCCTAAGCTCACCTTCAATCGCGCGCGATTCCACCGGTTTCTTCGTTGTCCGGTGCTGTACCTGGATTTTTTGTTTCTTCGCACCCACCTCTCAGCTCACCCTGCATTGCTTGCTACCAAGAACGTATCCTGATATAGAGGAGTCAGTAGGCTCGTGATTCTGATGTAGATCAAGATTTGCGACAGCGATAGTGATTTCATAGAAAAACTTTGTTGTTGCATGTCTTCTTGCTCGAATGTGGCGTTTGCTGCATTGACTTATCATCGCTGCTCACCCGTCCAGATTTCTACCCTCACCCTTTCCCGGTCTACTAATGTCATAATCATATTCCATCGAAGGCCTGAAGGATATCGTCATGCAGCTGCGGGGTTCTTTCAAACATATTTCAGCTTTCCTCTGCGATACAAATTCCGAAAGCTCAGTCAAGGTTGTACTTCAGCAACAGCAATCTGCTCCGGAGCTGTCAGTCTTTGAGAGAAAAAACCATTTCCTGGAGCTGAAAAAAAAACCCAAGAGGAACACATCATGGCTCTCAAGTTTGGCAAAGCCAGATACCGGACGACAATAGCGATCACAATCTACCTACAGATCATATTATGGGGATCCCTCGTCGGAATTGTCGTGTCCCTAGCAAGCATCGGCATTGCTGCTGTTGACATAGTTCTTCGACCAGCTGCAATCCTTCTTTTTGTCTCGGTAGGCTCGATCAGACGGCTCTTAAAACACACTAATTAACAATGGTAGTCCTTCCTCTCGATACTATATCTCATTTTCCACACTTTCGCAGCCAGAAGACGGAGATCAAGCCAGTATCAAGAAAATGCCTCTCTAATCGTCAAGAGACCTGCCTATATCTTGACGCGTATGACGATAGCTCTTGTCATGGCGTGGTTGATTACGACAGGATGGAATTTGATTGTGGCTGCTCGACAACCAATCTGTCTCCCTGCTGGTATCTTAGCTGCTTACTGGCAAGCGGGTGGGCCTTGTATTGCGCAACGCTTTGGAACCGCCATGTCAATGATTCTCCTGTGAGTCCTGCCAACCAATCTCTAGTGCCTATTCATCACGTGCTAACCATTCCGGTTTCAGAATTGCCTCTGGTGCCCTCTTTGCCACTTTGGAAATGTCCCATGACCCACTGAAGTCTCACTTATTTGGCATTACACGCGATCAAGATCCAGCAAGTGACCCAATCAATTTTCGAACGGCTTCGATCCATCAGCGACCATTCCCAAGACCCGGAGGACTTGTTGAGAAATGGGCTCGATCACCAAATCACAGTCGCAGTAACAGCAATTCCTCTACTACTCTAAGAGGGTCCATGCGAGATGGGCCGGATATGATTACCACGAGGCCGGTTGTGCCAATTCTGACAGGAACAACAGTCGGCAACGGAATTGGAGCTGCCACTATGAGTCCAAGGGCACTAGGAGAGTTTCCGGTTTCAAGACCTGGAACAGCCGCAAACTCACCGAAAAGAGGATCGATAGCACCCTCAGGCTCGGCCTCGCCAATTCGAGGTGCAAGTGTAGCCAGCAGAGCCAGCAGATCGACGCCTTCTCTCTCGATGGGAAGTTCACCTCGTTCGCCACCACCAGCACGAATCTTGCGAACATCACACAGCACAACTTCTCTTACGGGCGGCCTGAACTCTCATCCCTACCTCAAAGGCCACAGCCGAAGCGCAAGTGGTTCGTCCCTCTCATTACCAGGCTTCAACCCGCCGATGCCGCTCCGGCCACCACCGCAAGCTGTCTCAACAACAGATTCAGCCTGGCGAGCTGTGCATCCTCCAGCCCACCAGTTTCAACATGTCTCCTCCAGTGCGCCTTACGTACCTTTTGCCCCAAAGACTGCTGCTTCAGGTATGCCAGTCACATATGGAAATATGAGAACGATGCCCCAATCACAAAATTTAGGCTTGGGTGCATCACGGGCCCAGAGCTTGGCGGGAGGATATCCTGGCTACGCGTACCACTCTCGAAATCACAGCTCTAGTGCTCTTGGAGGCGGGAGACCGGGCTCATCGAGAACATCAAGTAGCAATGTTTCCAACCCTGTTGCGGCTTGGGTTGGAACACAGCAAAGGATGCACCTTCCATCTGCATCGACACCAAATCTACACGATATGAGTGGAGCGCTAGGTCCGAATCCTGTTGATGTGATGCTGGGGCCTCCGCCGCAACGAGCACAGGATATGGACCTGGCGATCAAACTTGAGAGGAAACTGCAGGAGGTGCAGAGGAAGCTTGAGAGGCAAGGGAGTGGGAGGAGTGGTGATAGCGGGAGTAGCTATAGCCTTGGGGAGATTGAGAGGGGTATCAGTGCTTCTCCTATTAGAAGACAGGAAAATGTAGTGAAAGAGGTTGGTGGGCAGAGCTTTGCTGTTGAGAGGGGAGTTGTGGTTCTGCGTTAGGGAGAGAGTCCTAAGTAAGAGCATATATGTATCTGTAATTTTATTCTTAATGATACTCACGGGGACCGTGGCTTTCGTGGCTTTCTTTATCATAAGTTTCGAATGAGTTGATGCTGGTACGAGAAACATCGACTCTATGGTCGTTGTTTCTGACTAGAAACTGGAAATGCCCAGGTACGCTACAGGAAGTACTTAAGTTAATTGTTTTGGATACAACTGCCATCGAATTGTTAGGACGGTAATGGCAGTAGGCCGATGGACAAGTTGAAACGTGAAGTTGGCATGATTGCCTATCTCACCTTCACTTATTCAGATGCGAAGGGCGCGTACATGACATTATACTGGCAGTCGAAAATGGACTTCGAAAACTGTTTCTCCTATTGGTCCCCTTCTCATAGTCTTTAGCTCACACGTCAGCAATTTTATATCTTTTAATGTCATTTTCAGTCTGAAAAAAATCTGTATTTTACGCAAATTCTCAACAATCTTATCAATTATCACATACCATAACACCATAATCATGTGACATGGCTTTGTCATCCTGGTCTTTCATTTCCAACCTCCAACTCTCAAATCCTTCTTCCATCACACAACAACAATATATCATCATGACCCTCTACTATCGCACGCTTTTCTTCTCATCCAACGGAATCGGACGCTGCCAACTGCTCGTCTTGTCATCCAACAACAACTTCTACATGCTACAAAGGATTTCCCCCCTTGCACTACCGAGATCTATTCGACACTATATCATCCGTGCAGAAAGAGATTTCCCCGCGCGCGAGAAATCCTCACGAGTTCGGATCGCAGCGGTGACCCGTATCCTCGCTCTCGCAATCATGCTCGAGTGACGCGTAAATACTGCATCAAATGTAAATTCACCTCCCAGGTTTTGTTCGAAATATCGAAGCGGTTTAGTCCTCGGGAAATGCTCTTGATCAGTCCAATCACATATTCTTAAATCATTTCATACGGTAGGTTATTGTTGGACGGCCTAGGTAGCGGTTTCGGGTACTTGTGCTTTCCTGGAGACCCGGCCGTCACTTAAGTTAATCAAGCGAACCCCGGATTTTCATCATCATTGGACCTTTCCAAAGCATATTTCATTCTACCTTTTGCGTTTCCTGAGAGCTTTTCTGTCTTCAAACCGAATAAATACTTGTATGCCATAGCATGGACTGGATCTTACTGTCTTGTTCATGTCAACACTAACGATCGAAATCGTCCAAGAATCTCGACCTCGACATTAATTCTCGAGTTATATAAGTTCGATCCGACCTCAGTTATTTCTGGCACCATCATAACATCACAAGGATAAATCCTCGGTGACCCGTCACTGTTTCTCCCGATTTCGACGCCTATATATTACTGTTATCGGTGCTTTCTCCACTCCTGGAGCACACTTCTATCTGGACACGAGTCATAGAGTTCTCGCCCTGTCCAGACTCTGACAGGGGTACCCCTCCCACTTTATATCTCATTCTTTTCTCCCCACAGTCGGGTCACTGGTTGGTAGCATCAATTGGCCCTGGCCAGGTACTAGATTGCCAAAGTGGTACTCATCAATTTTATCGTATCAGCGTGATTCAAAAGCCTGGCAAAGGATGAAGTTTAGATACGATGGTCGCATGATTCACTCAGGTGTCTACAGCGAATATTCGGGCTTGAAGAGAGCTGATTAAATTTAGCTTTCTCTATAACTTCAAGTGTTTGCTGCTGGTTCATGGCGAGTCTTTGTTTTGCACGCACTCTCATTACCTTGTAGTCCTTACTGGGCTCCCGTCGATCTTTACCATGCTTCACTCTTTTAAAGCATTGCTTCTATTGCTGTTTTTCTGGTAAGTGAATGCCTTCGAAATATTTCGGTCCAATTGTCAACCAGATCTAACATTAAGAGTAGCCTATTTGTTGTCGCCGAAGTTGAGGTTTCCGGCACTGCCCATGATGTCGCTGCAATCGACGCTCCCGCCGTCGGTGGTCTCACCAATGCAGACGCCTCGCCCAATGCTGATGCCACCTCTGAGGTAGATACGTCGGCAGATGTTGACCAGCAGGGCCCAGCCCGTGGAGGAGCTGGAAGTAGTGGCCCTCGGGGAGGAGTTAGTCTTACTTGAGCTACCGAAGTCGACATTACTGATAGCCGCCGTTAGTCTGCTCCAGCAAGGGCCCCACCAGTGCAACATCCTCCACCTGCACAGCCAACTAGGCAACCCCAAATGACTCGTCAGCCTCAGCAGCCTACTCGACAACCTCAACAGCCGCAGCCTACTCAGCCACGTAACAATCCCCAATCTCATCCGCCTAATGTGGTTGCCGGCCCTGGACAAAACCCATGGAATGGCAATGGAAATGGCGGTCCCAGGCCACCAACTACTATTCAGTCGCACCCGCCCACTGTTATCCCAGGCTGGGGACAATCTCCTGGAAATAGTAATCCCAGACCACCTCAAATCATTGGCGCTACTCCTGGGTACGGACAAACAAGCAAACCATATAATACCATCGTGGGCGCTACTCCCCATGCTGGACCAGGCCAGTGGCCTACCAGTCGCGATCCTGGATACAATTATCCAAGCCCTACTCGCGGTCCAGGCCAATGGCCTACAAATGTCAACGGGGGACCCGGGGTACCAAGACCACCGCCACGACCCCCAGCAACCGTCACCGTCCACGATCCTCCTCCCTACGGCTACAACGGAGGCGGTTACGGACCGCCAGCCTATACGTCGACACGTTTTATCCCTTACCCTACGCCTGGTGGAGGCTACGGATATAACGACCCTTACGGCTACCCAATCAACATCAATTTCCCACCTATCAATCTCCCTGCAATCATCATCGACAATCCCATCTGGACTATTCCATTCCCTGGCTGTTCATATGTACCCATCACTACTCAGTCGCCAACTGCCATTGAGACCGGATTCACAAGTACTATTACTCAGGCACCCGAGTTTGTGACTGTGTACGTTGGGGATGATGGATATCAGACTACGTATGGGAACGACCCGACGATGGCTTATGAGGTTTATATGTACACCACTACGGTGTATGTTGATGTTATCAGCAAGACTAGGGATTGCTGGCTTTAGGTGGAAGTGGCTTGTTGTGGATCTGGTGGCATGAAGAGTTTTCATACCCTCCTGATTTTTGGAGCGACGTTGTAATGATTTCATACAAGTAATGCTTGAATCAACCCATGTCTCCCACCGTTGGCGTTTTAAATCATTTTCAAGGAGCCAGGAGATGTGTACGTGGTAATCATGGCAGCTTAAAGTCACGAGAGTTCGCGCACCAGTAATTGTAACAGTCTCTCTTCGAACACCACAAGAGCATTCAGATGACTTCACTAAATTCCACATCCTCAAGAAATGGTTTAGGCTCAAAATAATCAAGGATCCATGGGAATCGGAAAACGACGAGATGCTGGCACGTGCACAATATGGACGCACCTGTGGATAATGTCTGCTAGGGTACGTTAGTCCTCGCATGTTGGTTCTGATGCAAGCTGCCGCAGATGAGAATCTCAAATAAGATCGTATCGAATCAGATGACTACTTTTCACCAGACTTACAGGTGGTCCTGCCATTCATCTGCGGCATTCTACGACGAGGAAAGATCACTAGTCCTTCCACTATTGCAGAGGCCGATGAGTAGCAAGAAGCGGACGAAGGGTGAAAACAAGGCGATGTTGATGGCTTCATTCAGGAGGCCTTCGGCGCATTGAAGACGATTGTTGGAAGCTGCGATGAACTCTTCAGAGGACATCCACATTCTGAATATGGACTTGCAATAGCCGAGGTCGCAGGATTCTAACGTTTCCGCAATGATAGAAAATGGGTTTTGTGACAAATATGCTTATCAATGAGAAGAGTGATAATGATGAGGAAAGCGAAGAGAGTGAACAGGAAGAAAGCGGGAAGGATTTCGAAGCGATTCGTATGGTAGAGAGTATGATCGTATGGATGGATAGCATGAATGAAGATTAGTAGAACGATGATGGTTAGGGAGCCATATGGCCCTAGTAGATCTGATCTTGGAAGGTCCAAGCTAACAGAAGGACGGAGCAATCGAGATATACAAGGGAATAGTTCTTACAAAACCTATATCTTACAATTTCGCACCCTTCTCCCACTTCTCAACATTCGCCTTCGAAACCTTCGATTTCTCCAACTTGATCTTTTCAATCTCATTTCTCCACCTACCACACTTCGCAACATCATCCATAGAAGCCAAAGTCTCCGCATACATATCCTCTTTCAGCCCACCCCAAGCACCCGTTGCTCCCTTGGCAATCAGATTTCTCTCTTTGACCAACTTAAACACTTCGTCCATACCACCCAATGCATCGACCCATCCCATTTTCAGGGCTTCTGGTCCCCCAAAACGTCTGCCTTCCAATGCGACGTCTCTAAAGACGGTGGGATTCGGCATTTTTTGTTTGAACATTTCCTGGACGGGTGTCGGGATTAAAACGCCCATGTCTATTTCTGGCAAGCAGTTAAAACCACGTGTTGGATTTTGAACGCGGTAGTCGTGGGCTAGAGCTAGGAAGCAGCCAGCGCCGAAGGCGTGGCCGTTTACGAGCGCTATTGTTGGCATTGGATATCTGTGGTTTTGAATTAGAATGAAATCGAAATTGGGGTTTGAGATCAGGACCGCGATCCAAAATTCAACTCCGAAATTTGGAACTATCAAACTTACGTCAACAACCTCCTCAGAATAGGAAAACTGTATCCTTCAAAGAAGTCTTCATGCTGGACAACATGTTCCAAATCATATCCATTCGAGTAAAATTTCCCAATTCCGCTCGTCGTGACAACAACTCCAGGAGGGAATTTCTGCTCAATAATATCCAAAGAGAGCATGAAAGCTTTGATAAATGGAATGGTGACCCGGTTGTCCGGTGCAGATGTGAAGGTTAGGACATAGATCTGCTCTGATGGTATCGTGCATGCGATGTTTCCGCCTGTGCTAGAGATGGGAATGGAGAATGGAACGGCTTTTCGTGAGCCGAGGGGGATCTTTTCTACAACTTTTAGAGACATGGTGAACTGATGAACCTTTACTGTGCGAGATCTTGGAGTATGTTAAAAGGGAATGTTGATGTTGATGATGCTTTTTAGGTTTAATGCATGATGCTGCTTTTGTTGCAGATTACTAGTACCCAGACCTCGGCAATTGTCACATGCGTGCAAACTACTGCTACTAATCATCTTCCCGAACCGGTTTGCGAAGGTCTCTCGGCTCAGAGAGTGGAAGCCGAGAAGTCACGGGCTGGACTGCTGGAGAGCAAGGGCAGAGAAGGGCTTTCGCTTCTGAAAATTCTTCCAAGGTTAGGTTACTCGATTCACGTGATCATAGCCCAATTGGGAAATCGAACGATATGATTTCCCTACTAAAAGGGCTCTACATACTTGGCATGCATCCTCGCATCAAAGCGTCAGAACTAGGCTTCAAATTCTTTGGCATGACTGGACGGAGTCGGAGCTCAGCTTCCATACCCTGAGACCAACCACATCTTTCTTGGCCCACGGTCCAATAAGCTAAGAAATATCGGATAGTTTGATACTGGTAGCCAAGCAACCAATGGCAAATGTCAGCCCTTTCAAAAGAAGGCCAAGTTTTTGTTTTTCAACAAATTTGGCCGAAATTCTCAGGCAAGGTCTCTTACAGAGTTTTACCTTACCCTGATCATACTGCTACTGCGGCTTCTGTATCAAAATCTAGATTAGACACTGAGAGTAAGCACTCGCTGCATGGCAGAATTTGTCGATGGTAGAGGCATGCCGCGCTCCCATTTCAGCTTTTGTGTCATTAAAATCAAAGGATCATAAAATGAGCACTCACGTCTTCAAGTCAATACACCATCCATGGGAGGACTATTCCAGCGATCTGCGCGTAATCAAGCCACACGCATTACATACACAGAAACAAGTGAGCTATATCCTGCACAACCGGCACCATAAATCACAAGCTGCTCTTGAATGGCGGCTCCAGTGCGAAATGGTCTATCTAATGTTGATCTGATCATCAGATGCTGCGAACCGCCGATTTGTGGGACTGCCGCCATGGCCTGCCTAGGAAAGTCCGTCGTTGAAAGGACCCCCGCTATCACTGCCCAAAGCGGCCAACAATAAGTTCAAGGCTGTCAGTATGATAAAGGATTTTCGCATAATCTGTGTTCGTGAGGGAAGCAGGTCGAATTGAGCAGCCTTCCCAGCCTTTGAAGCATAAATAGAAGTGAAGAACAACCCCGCTGTCAGATTTGTTCAGGTTTCAAGGAAGCAGCTCGGTCTTGGTAATGATCCGTCTCCTTACTGATATCTTTGGACTGATACCGCCTAAGCGTGGCATTTCACATTACCGTGATCCTTGTACTACTGTTGGAAGTCTATTGCAGAGTCCGTCGTTCCTGGTGGTGCCCCAAATACTAGAAGAGATAAATATGACAGCCCTTCCCAAGTAGATCAGGTCGAATACGAGTCGACGACAATTCCTGATAACTTCGCGCCCGATTTGCCCCTTGCTCCATTCACGTAGCGAGGGGCCAATCCATGATTTCCTCCAAAATTGAGTCTACTTTTGACGCGGCAGCACCTGAGAATCCTGCATCTGAACATAACAAAGGCTTGCTCACACCCATGGCCAAAGGTCACCTGAGCTGAACCAGTTGACTATTAGTGGTCTGTCTAATGTAGTTCTGATAAATTTTGCTGCAGATTGCGTTCATACAGAAAGTCTATTTGAGAGTGAACAAAGAAGCCTCCGGGATCGAGGTTAATGTTGGTGGACTTCAGGAGAGAAAGACGCTCAATCCGAGCATGTAAGGGCGAGAACAGTCCTCCACCTATGGTCGTAACACCTCACCAATGCCGTTCAACACCTTAAAATTGAGTTCGTGCGTTTGTACATTTTCCGCAAGGGCTAAGATTTCCACCATTTATCGTCCTAGACAGGCAGCTAGCTTGGTTCTGTGTTATAACCTTTACCGATTTAGTTTATGTAAAGTATTTTCCCCAGGAACACTTACACCCTCGCTATAAGCTTTGTTAACATCCCCTGAAGCCGCGTTGCCATCCTGTGACTTCGTTTTAGCAGCTTGTATTGGATCTTCTCGATGACACTATACATACACCCTTTTTCAAGTCATTCGTAAATTGCGTATAGAGAGCAGGGTCGCCCTTTTGGAATTGCGCGCATGCATCTGCATTAACGGATGTTAAGAGGAAGCTGGCCATATAAATAAGGAGGGTTGGGAAAAGCATGATTGTAATAGCTCCTAAACGATATGATGGATGTGTTGAGAATGTGGTGATTGGAGCGGCCTTATGTCAATGGGCTTGCCTTGGTTCTTATACTCTTTGTAGTTCAGACACTTTGTCAGTCCACTCGCTAGAGAAGCTCATGCAACCTTACGAGCCGTGAGCGATATCAGGGTCACTCCATTTGCTGAAGTCTAGCTTCTGCCGAGTCTGAAAGTGCATGATGATAGGTGAATCCTGTTTTCGCGCCAAGGGGGCCAGTAGAATCCTGAAGGATTTGTCAAAGCTATTCTGTTTGCTAAAGTCTAGCTTCTGCCGAGTCTGAATGAATATAATAACAGGTGAATCCTGTTATATTCGCGCCAAGGGGGCCAGTAGAATCCAACAGGATCTATTAAAGCTATTTCATTTACTGAAGTCTAGCTTCTACCGAGTCTGGAAATGGCATAATAATAGGTAAATCCTATTATATTCGCGCTAAGGGTGCCAGTAGAATCCTGAAGGATTTGTTAAAGCTATTCTATTTGCTAAAGTCTAGCTCCTGCCGAGTCTGAAAGTATATAATAATAGGTAAATCCTGTTATATTCGCGCTAAGGGGGCTAGTAAAATCCTTAAGGATTTATTAAAGCTATTCTATTTGCTAAAGCCTAGCTTCTGCCGAGTTTGGAAATGGCATGACGATAGGTGAATCCTGTTACATTCGCGCCAAGGGGCCAGCAGAATCCTGACGGATGTAGTAGATCTCCCGACACCGTGCACGACCACCGACATTGTACACCCCATACCCGACTTGACCAGCAATGGATCCAATGAAGTTGGCGATTGATGCATTGGAAAAAGGAGGCTTCAAGGATATTTCGACTGCACTGCAGCCAGGTATCGTGGCGTGCACAGATCGACCCCGAGCCGCCACTGGCGTAGGAAACCGTATCTTGGGCCTAATCTGCGGATCGATAACGATTGCTTTAAAGTAATACAAGAAAAGAAGTTTCGCGACTATAATAAAAAAAACTATGAGATGCCTCTTCACCCGCTTCGACTAATTCTTGAACGTATAACCAACCCGGGTACGTATACAGCTGACAGCGAAGTCCACCGAGGGATCTAGGTCCTGAAAGGTGACCTTGTCTTCTCCCCATGTATGAGAGAGTATTGCGTAGGCACGGACATCGCCGCTGATGGGTTTGCGGAGGACGATCTCATTATTTGGCTCGCGCTCTAATAGGCGGACAAAAATGCCTCGGGCATCGATTTGCAGTCCAGCCGAATTAGAGAACGACAGTACGTCGATGAAGCGATATCATTGATTAGTTCTCTCACTGATTCGGCAAATCCGGCGAGAATCACCAGCCTTCGAAGGAAGCCTAGATTCAATATCTATCAGTTCAAACCCAGGTCAGCTATGTCACGACACTGCTTGGCTCGGATTACAACGCCTGTCTGATCGGGTGAAGAAATAATATACATATTCTGTAAGGATTGAATCCTAATCGAACGCTTCCTGCTCTGCTTCTCTGGATTTGGTAAAGAAGCCAGTATTTAATGAATTGCCGGCAATCGCACTATAGAACGTGAGCACTGTGTCGTAGTAGATTCTGCCGCCATCAAGTGCCGGTAAAGCAAGAGTTTTGTTGGCACCGTCACTGTAGGCCGGGTGTAGGAAGACAATCGTGGATGGCGCAATCAAGCTGCTAGGAGAGTCACAGCTGAGTTTGTCGCACGTAAACGTCGTCGCGTTAAGGTTGTAGTCCGGAGCCTATATATATACAGATAGATATGGCATGGCAGCTCGTGCAACGTGAATGTGTTGAGATGATCGGCTGTGTGATGTTATGGTGATTGCTAGCGTGATTGAGGTGCAGATGGCATTGGCCATCAATGCCGGAACGCCCCTTTGATACGCCGCGACAATCACCTACAGCGCAGGTCAACAGACGGCATCACTCACCCCCAATTTCGCCTACTCATAGGTCTTTAAATGCTCACTGAGAGTTTCAATGCCGTCTTATTGTCTCCTCCAGTTTTGGTAAAAGCTAAGAGATGTTTAACAACAACTATCACAGAGTGCAAATGCTCGGCTAGCAACACCTCAACTATTTAAGAGACGGAGACAGTCTATGAATCAACCGCATGTCCTGTTGGGCACTCTCATCCTGGCCTCCAGTTCATTTCGCCGTCATCATACAGGTGTTGGAACAACTTTCTCATAGCTGACTGTGTGGTCCAAACGATTCGACAATTTTCGTCACCACAATTGCAAGAGACGAGTATTACCAGCATAAAGCTCTGATTGACAAGCCCATTTATTGATCACAATGGGTTCTCGCGTTCCTGGTTCTCAAAATGGAGAGAATCGACCTCAATTGGGACATGCTCCGCAATACTCTCCATTTGGGGGCTGCATGAAGGCTTCAATACCACAACGAAAAGACCAAGCACTACGAAATTTAAGTCAGATTTCGTATCGCAACAATATTCTCACATGAAGCTTTCGGTTAAAGAATAATCTCATCATCGTCCGGTTGCCGCAAGAGCCAGGAAGACGTGAGTACTACGCGTTCAATGCTCCATTTCTTATGGTGACTATTGTTTTACTGAATGTTTAGAAAATGTAGAAAGGCACATCAACTTCCTTGTTTCCGAGTTCAGGATTGAAATTACAATACTCTAGATTTGGTCACTTGCTGTAAAGATGGACTTTCATTGCTGAACCATTTTCATACACTCGCTAGCGTAGTTATATGACAGAGAAATTCTTTGGATTTATATACCTACCTAGCTTTGTACTAGCTATCAGCAAGCAAATAGAACGCACGTCGAGAAGCAAGTGGAACCACATCATGTCGCCCGTTATGGGCCCGCGCAGGGTAATCCCTCATCGCGTTCACCGTGGCCAAAGAGGTTTGGGGTATCCAATTCGCATCTCGGATTTGGTGCCCATCGATGTTCAGGTAATTGCATCAAGATAATGGCTAGCCACGGCAACGGCAGCCTGGGAATAATCTAGTCATACATGCCTGTTTGATGCACGCAAACGAAATAGGACAGTTGAAAATTCCCTAGGACTGCAAGAAGTCGATTTCGATAGGGACCGCCAAGGTGCCAACACATTGCCAAGTGGGCTAGATTTGGTCAGAACATGATCAAAAGCAATCCAGTCTTTGCCATTGCTTGTAAGCGTGCACTCGAAGCTCAGCATTTGATGTTGGTCCTCCAACAGCTGCTGGACCAAATTCATAGGTTCTTATTTCTGCATACCATTTGCAAAAGATGATTAAATACGAGGACAGGGCAGTCTTCTTCCATCGCATCGATTACAATACACTGCATGTTGACGTCACTTTGGTCACGAATAGCATGTGCAAATACAGCAGCACAAGAGGTAGGAACAAGAGCTCAATTTTATTTTTGCTACAATTGTCCTTCCATTCAACTATCATCCACTAACTTAATTGTAGCTGTTGTTTGGGTCGTCACGGAGTCCCTGCTCAGCCTGCTCTCGTGCTGTGGCCATAAATTAGTACACTGTGCAGCAATATCATCAGCACCGATTGAGACATACCAGCACGCTTGGCCTTCTCTCTATCGTACTCGTTCATTCCTCGGGTCTCGGCCTCACGGTCGACGAAGGCACCAGTGAATCCGGCACTTGAGGTATAGTTAGTAACGTGATGAAGGAGGTAGGTAGGTAGGGAAGAGGTGGACGAACAGGATCTCCTTGGCCTCCTCGTGGGAGCCTGGCTCGCCGTTTTTGTTGCAATGATTCTCGTAAGCCTTCATGGCCTCGTAGGAAGCAGCACCGGCGATGAGCTCGTGGCTGAAGCTGGCCTGGTTATCACCTTGGACCTGTAAGAGGTGTTAATGATAAGCGGGGTAGGTGTAGTGGGGCGAGCAAAAGTGCTGACCTGTTGGTAGGCCTGAGCCTGGTCGGAGTCTTCGCTGAACCAACCCATTGTGAAGTAGTATATTTATTTGAAGTGAAGTGTGTAATTGAAAGAGGGATGATGGAGGAATCTGGAGCGAGTTGCAGACCCTTCGAGCTTTAATACCTCAACGGTTTGCTATCGAGCGAGCTCGGAATGACAGGTTACGCGACTCGATGGAGGGGTACCTGAGACAGCGGGGTTATGATCAGCTTATCGACGCGACGGAGCGTCGTAGCAAGCTGAACTGGACGTCTAGCTTCGTTTGAGAGTGAATCCCAAGGCTGTGATTGACCAAGCTTTGCCAAGTAGGGCACTTGAAAGCTTGACGCCATGCAGCTCTTTTGCCTCTCTCCATGGGCCTGGTCCCGGCTCTTTCCGTGCCTCTGCCCCTCCAAGACCCTTGCTATTAACGACGCAACGACACATCAATGCAGACAATCCCATGATCATCGTTGATGTGTGAAGAACCTGTTGATTTGCCCGAAGTCGTTCGATATCCCGTTTGACTTGCATCGACACTGCCCAACCAAGGAGCTTAATTGCAAACGTTGGCCCTACCTCTGTCATCGGCGGGCCCGAAAAGAGGGACCTTGAAAATCCTTGGCCTATGGTATCATTGCGGAGTCTAGATCTCCGTAGCTTTCTTTTTCAGGCTCAAACGTGCACTTCCACGCGGTTATCGCAGGTTTCAATTCAAACAATGCCTTGCTCAGCCCCTCTTCATTTGCAGAGTGGCAAGGTCGAACACAGCCAATGATCAACCATTGGCATGAGTCTGCTCTGTTAGATAAACTTCGATTGATGAAGCACCTGGTAGTCAAACAAACGATGAACGATAAGTCCCCGCTATAGCATACATTTCATACAAATATTGGCCGACGACTGAGTCAAAATCATGCGGCTCCTCCTGTGCAATCGAGGCTGTGCATTGGTTTATGGCTGCCAGTTCTTCTGTTAAGAAGCCCAGACATTAGTGTTGCTATGATAAAGAAATGATTGTTGGCAAGAAATTAAAGGCAAATTGTGGATTGAAGTCCACCTAAATAATACAATAGGCTCACTCGCTCTTCTAAACATAACAGTGGAAAAATTGATGGCCAAGCGGATGTCCAACTCCTCGCGCCTGGCTGCATGAGGTTCGTATATATACATTATTGGAGCATGAAAGAAAGATTAGGTATGTTCCGCACAATCTGTTGTGCGCGTTCTTCCTCGTCGGGTGAAACCTGTACAGGTGGGTTTCGATCCATCGAGAGAGGTAGACTGGTTGGTGGTGGAGGGTTATCGAAAAACGATAAATCAGCTTCCAGAAAGGAGGCTGATGCAGCAGCAACAGCTGGTGGGTTCCCAATGGCAGGACTGAGTAACCCTTTCGACGATGATGGCGAAAGTACACCGAGAGATCCCATCATCGGCGGTGACGACGGAGATACTCCTCGTGACCTAGGAGTAGTCGCACGAGCTCCATTGCTGTCGACCGGAGGACTCTCGCTTCGGTTCTGCTGAGAATGGAGAAATCTGGTAGCCCGGGCAGCATCGAATGCTGCTTTGCGAGCTGGACTGAGCATGGAGTCTGGAATTACCTGAGCTGCAGGTGGTGCTGCTATGGGTGTAGGTCTCCTACGGCTGGAAATGATTGGTATGTGTTCCTCGTTCTTCGCAATGCGCTTGATATCGCGTGCGCCAGCCGGAGCTGGTATCGGAAACAAAGCTGGAGAAGGTGGTGCAGATGGCGATTTGACCATCTCTCCCCAATCATCATCGTCATATTCCACGTTATTGGTGTTGAGTGTAGACTTGGTCGTGTCGAGTCTGCTCAGCCCTGATTGTCCAGTGGTTTGCTTCCCTCGAAGCTCCGCAACGGGCGTAGACTGCGGGTCTGGGCCTGGTACCGAGGGCTTCGTAGGCGGACTCGTCACTGCACTAGTTTGACGTTGTTTTGTGACTTGCAACTGTTCTCCAGATGCCCTCGGCGTTGCACGAGTCTCTAACACGCCTCCCAAGCTTGCGATGATTCCACTGCCCGGTCGACCGTTGCCAGTTGGTGAAGTACTCCAGCTGAATTGGGCTACAGGGCTTGAATTCGTGAGAGTGGGGTGGTGAGGCATGGAAGGTTTTCGTTCGTGGGCTGCATAATGCTTTCCACTTTCGTTCCTGGATGGTGCTTGTTTCGTCATGCTTGCTTGTCGTGGTGGCATTATGGAACCATCACTGGGCATGTCCCAGCCAAAAGCAGCCGCCCCCGTCTTGCCACCGAGTACCACACGTCCATTGATCCTATCGTCCGATGCCCACTTGGTGACAATTTTCAGAGTCTCGCTTCTCACATGAGATCTTGGCCAAGACACACGCACATAGCTATCATCTGTAGCGCCCGTGTTGAATTCTCGTAGAGTCTGTGGTCGGGCCAGGCGATACCAGGCCATGCGTGTGGACATCGAACCAATGAGCTCGTCATTAGGTTCTTCTTGTTTCTCAGAGGAAGCGGGCTCAACCTTGAAAAGATCCTTGATGAGGTCAAAGTTTGTGACAAACCGTGGTCTCGCACTTTCCTGTATCGAAATATGCGCTTCGCCCTCGCTATGCTCTTCTGCTTTGTCCAATAACGCTTGCGCACGCGCCTGCTCCTTGTCTACCTCAGCCCTAGTTTTGGTCTCCATGCTATCGCTTTCTGGGACTGGCAGCTCTTTGAGCTCCTCCATATGCGAACCAGACTCTTCGGACCTTCTGAAGGGTGTGTGGATTTCATCGAAGGAGGTTCGTAGCGAAGTTGGACTGTCGCTGTTCTCAGTGCCCCCGCTTGCATCGGAATGGGACGACTCTTGTGCCCATCGCCGTTCATTGTGGTTACTCGGCGATATTGGTGTCTCCGAAAATTCGTCGTCGGCACTGACAGCGGTCTTTGTGGTACTACTCGTGCTTGGTCTCGAAAGTGTTTCTGAGACAGGCCTTTCGTCTGGTGTTGTCCGATGTATGCATGGAATTATATCATTGCCGGTTGGTATCTCGTGTGAAGCTCGAGGCGAGGATATGCTTGATCGAGGACTTTCCCAAATAGGAGATGGTGGTGTTGTATAAGTGTCGTCATTCTCCTTTTGGTCCGGATGGGGGCTCGACGCTGATGGAAATGTCTGACCGCTGCCCCAGCCTGGAGATAATATCCCTGATGCATTTTCATGCCCAAAATGAGGTTCCGGGGCCAGCCCATTCGCCGTGTCCTCCTCATGCCCCTGGCGATCACTCCATCGCAACTCTTCATTTCCACTTCTCTCCACCTCCTTCAAGTCTTGGATGCCTGTACTCTCCTCAAAATCTCCCCATCCGGCCTCGTCCTCGAATCCATTGTCAAATGTGGTGGCGGCTTGTCGCGCCGGGTCGTAGTCTGTCACCTCGTCGGGTTCAATAGACACCTTGTTTGTTGAAGGAAGCTCCGGCTTCGCGCTATCAGCCCATGGGTCGCCCCAGATATCCATGTTGGACGCGGAATAGGAAACATCATGCCTGTCCGCGCATGAGAAGGTTCAATGGAGCGGATTGGTCGTGGTGTTTGTATGGGAAAGTAAAGTCAATCAGGATCAAGGAGCGGAAATCTGGAACCAGCGGAAAACTGTCGGCTTCTTGGCGATGCTAATCTCCGCCCTCTTGTTTACACATAATTAACAACACTGTGACCGTGGAAGATTGTCGTCAAAGTCTTCTTCTGAAATACACCTGTACATAATAACAATCAACACCATGTCCACACTCACCACTTTCCACCTTTTTCCTCAGCTTCCCTCCGAGCTTCGCATCAAGGTGTACGACCTTGTCTTTTCCTCACCCCGAACCGTTGTGATCTCCTGCCGGAGAGAAAAGATCAAAGGTACACGCCAGTTCACTGAAACCTTTCAGTCCGAGACTCCCGTACCAGCTCTCCTTCACACATGCCGCGAATCGCGTATCGAAGGTCTCAGAGTCTACACGCCAGCCTGCAAGACAGGAACTTCGCCAAACTACACCTACGTCTCTTTCGAGCAAGACATCATTGAATGTGCCGATCGTGTTTTGCAGTATTTGAAATACCATGAAATTGAGCGAGTCCAAAAGATGTTGGTACATGTCAACGATGTAGCTCAGTTTTGGCATTTTCACATGGAGATAATCATGCAGATGAGCAAGTTGGAGGAGTTGGACATATTGGCATCACAGGAAACAATGACCTGGTTGCCAGAAAGGAGATGGGTTGATGCGTTGCTCACTGACATTGATGTGACGAAGGAGAAATTTTCAGATTGGTTTTCCCCTCAAGTGAGAGTGTTGGACAAAACGTCTCGCGAGGAGGTGGGTGTCGTGCCTCGTGGTGTATGGGTTGGGCAGGAAGAAGAGGATGAGCAAACATCTTGATTCAAACATTATCGTCCATACGCAATCAAAGGTTTCTCTTATCCTGCGCCGCACTCTCTTTCTCCGTTGCTAGAACACCACTGAAGGCTGGATTTGGATCAACCCAAAACTCTCTCTCGACCCCTTGGAAAAACTCAATAGGGCTTTGAAAATCGGCAAATCCAGTATTCGGACTGGACAAATGAAACCCCATCTTCCGCTGCACCTCTGGAGACCACGACAGAACCTCTTCCTTCGTGTGGACAAGATATTGGCACTCTTCTCCTCGCATGACGCCCCTCATGAAGAACAGCCTATGCATGGGTCGATTTTGTCAGTCGTTATATTCGCACCACCGGCATAATAGATAGAACCTAGCATACAATAGGCTTCACCTTTTTGCATTGTGGCGTAGGCAATCCCTTCGGGCTTTGGCCAGCGGTCCTGACCCCAAAGATGCGAACCTGGAAGAACCTGTGATACAATCAGCCTGCCACAATTGACCAATAAAACACAAAACGCACCAAAGTAGCTCCATTCTCAAAAGTTGTCCCTACCCCTAGAATCAAAAACGCCATCCCAACATCACTACCAACCTTATACCCCCTCCCTGTCTGATCCTCATGCTCAACATGGAAATTCTTATCATCCCGATGCAACCTCTGCGCCTTAATTCCAGGCCTCGTCTCAATCGTCAATGCCGTATTGATAATCGGATGCGTCGTATAAACATGCTTCTCGGCACCATAATAATTATACCTTGTTTTGGCTAAAAAGAACTCGGTCAGTTGATCAATTACAGGGTGAACGAGCCAATGCTCCCGGATTGTTTTGCTGCGAGAGACGGAACGAGGACAGCGGCGGGTTTCTGGGGGGGGAAATGGTGCCGTGCCATGGTTTGTCGGAGTCGAGGTAGGGTCGGGTTTCGGCGTTGACTTGGTCGACGAGGATGGGTGTTGTGAAGTTGGTTATTATACAAGCGCCGTCTTTTATTATTGCTGCTTTGAGGGAAGGGATGTCTGAGGCATCTATGCGCTGAAGTTCTGGGCTTGTTGCGGATGGCATATTTGTGACGGATTATGAGGTTGGATGAATCGAGTGAACTGGAGGATTGAATTTATTTGCAGATGTTAAGAAGTGACGTTAAATGAATATGCTACAAACCTCTTTGTGAAAGGCGTCCGAAGGGAAAGGATTTCTAAGATAGGAAGGATAATGTTTTCACTATTTCGCAGGGGTGACACAACTAGCCTCATCTATCACCAATCGGTCGAGGGTCGTTATCAACACTCCGTGGCTTCTCGACTACAAGTCACGGAGATGAACGCTTTGTTGTTCCAATCGACGAAAGAAGCGTTGCAGCGTAGTCTCTTCTAGACGTGGACGTAACTCTCACGCTAGCAAGGGTCCTAAGCATTTCTCACGTTAACGTCAACTTGATTTTAAGTCCACCTCCACCAATTTGCTTCATTCATTACTGGATCATCAGAAGATAGGAGTCGTGGGCATCGCTCATCCTGTATGTTAGAGTCTCGTACTCACTCGTCACCTTCGCACAGGCACTGCTCTATCAGTTGTCGATCACGAATTTGAAGATGCGGAGAGCTCGAGATCTCACTATTCTCTCATATCCTCATCTGATCTCATCCGTGGCCAAAATTCTCTTGAGTTCATCGCAGCTCATCATTATTCAATTGCTTTTCCCAATATGAGAATCTAAAAACCTTTCCTGGTGTAATATTGCTGCGGCTGGCTAGCGGTCATATCGCTATCTGTATTAACTCTTGCGCATGGCTGCCATGCCAGGCCCAGGACCTTTATGAAGCATGCACTGCTCTTTCGCGGTGCATGTCCGTTGAAGCCCTGGTCGCACGTGTAGATGATACTCTCGCCTCCGCACTGGGCGTTGCTAGGGCTTTGTTCAATGATGGCATGCCAAACAGAAACGTTCTGCTGTCATCAGCCCAATGCACGGCCAATTTTCGATTGCCATTTTGGGCTATAGCAAATCTTTGATCCTGACTTTAATTTACAACACACAGCCATGCGGGAAAACACAGGTCTGCTACCAGATACATGAGTGACGCCACGCCCCAGGAACATTTATCGAAGTCCGTTTCAAGCTTTTTGGCACTTTGCAACCACCCCGCAGAGCCACGGTTCTTTCACCATCTAGCTCTTTGCAGATATGAAGCTCACCAAACTAGCCTGTCTGATTTCTGTTGAGGCTATGCTGTGTTCTAGCCTGGCGCACCATAATTTTTTTTCCAAACGTCAAGGACTTGCCGGAATCATCGTCGACTTGACTGCGAAAGCAATAGGTACGTATTTTGTCACAGTATATGAGTATTGACTTGCCCGCTTATATCTGTAGGTGCCGGAAAGGTCGCGGATCCCCCAGGCGCTGCGCCACGGAGGGTCGAAATCGTTTCACCAGTGAAACTACCAGGAGTCAAACGAGTGAAGATTAGATCTGGTCCATATAGTGTTCCTAACATGGGGAAGAAGTCCCTCAACGGACATGCTGGTATGCTTGAAAACTATCCAGACACTGCTGTTGAAAAGCCATGCGCCGGTGAGTGTACACTTCTTTCTCAACAGGCAGGTTTGGAGTACGCCGATGGAACGAATGCGAACATTGACACGGGCATGTGGCTTCACCACATGGTGCACGTAAATTCCGGTCCTGAGCGATGGGATGCTGCGGGAATAGGCCGCTTTTGTCTACCTCATTTTGGATTAGGAGTCAGTCCTGCTACAGCCGAGAGATTTTTCTCCTCGGGCAACGAGCGGACGCAAGTGATCTACAACACTGGCACAGATATGAACTCCGGGACCGGGTACCATGTTGAAAAGGAAGACAAGTTTATGTATCTTGTCGAATTGATGAATATGAATATGGAAGATAAGGTACATAACCGAATCATACGTCCATCTGTCAAGTTGACAATAGTAAATAGGTCGTATATGTCACCATGACCTACGACATTCTCGAAGGTGAAGTACAACTCTCCCATCCATGATCGAACAAGAATTATTAAGCTTTGTTTAGGCCCACTTCTAGCAGGGTGGAACGAGATTAAAGTCGCTTGGCTTGATGCGAGCCAGTGCTCAACAAGCGAAGTTATGCCGCCAAAAGAGAACGGTTCATTTACCATAGCATCCAAACCGTGGACGCCGAACTTTGAAGGAAAGATCGTCTCTGCTGTAGGCCATCTTCACGATGTAAGAAGGGTGCTTCTCCTTTGCATATATTCGAGCTAATTTATACTAGGGAGGAGTGTCGGTAGATATTATGGTGAGCCCAAATATGACGCTCTGCAAGACGAATACCAAATACGCCGAATCACCCGAGTACGTCTATCGTGGCACGTCAATGAGCGGAGACAAGACAGCCAAAGATCACATCTCATCCATGGACGGCTGTAAGCCTGGTGATTATGCCGTCAAAGAAATGAACAAGAGCCAATCTTGGCTCGTTAATGGAAATTACGATTACTCGGTCCACGATGGAAATTTGGAGAAGCAAAAACAATCTGATGTAAGTCTTTGTAAGCCTACACATCGGTGTTGAGATTAATTGATTTATAGATTATGGCTATTGCTATTGTATTTGTCCAGGTGCCTCCTGGTCCTGTTGCAAAGCCTCGCAGTCGGGTCGTTGAGAACATGACTGCCGTGTTGACGGAGAAGCAAAGGTTCACATCGGGGAAGCAACAGTTGTCTCCTATTGAGGGGTCTAACGATCTCTTCCTTCGTGTTTTGCACAATCCCCCGAGTCTCTGTGTCGCTAAGATTGCGACGCCTATGGATGCTTGCCAGGCTTTGTAGAAAGAACAACGCGTAATCGAAATGTTGTTCAGGTATCTTGTGAATAGCCTTCACATCAAGGATGGGGTAGAACCAAGACCGTACTCGATTATTGCCATTTTCGATTTGCTTTGGATCAGTCCAGGTTCCGAGCGCTTTTTGAATCTTCTGCTGGCGTTGTGTTCTAAGTACCCACTGTTAAACCTCTGATGATGTTCAGCAAACCGGCAAGCTACAACACTAAAACCACATTAATATATAAATTGACCGGCAGTTTAGGAGAGGCGACGAGTTCGGGTTTCACTCGCGCTAATTCCACTCTCACGCTAAACAACTTTGTCAGCGACGACACTATTCAGTCCCCACCCGCAACTCACTGTTTTTCAACAACCCTTCTGACAATGAGCGATTTCGACAGCGACTCCAGCCTTCATCTTCCTAGGCTCTGGGCCGCTACTAGCCTCGCGATCACTGCCAATGATGATCTCCCAGTTTCACCGCTTCCGAAGGCCCGCTGCTCTGACGCCGACCTTACCCTCCTCGTTGGCGGCGAGCTTGGCCCCGTCCATCGGTTCAAAGTCTCCCGAGAAGCTCTTTGCCTCGCTAGCCCGGTGCTTCGCGCTATGCTCAAGGGGCAATTCCTAGAGGCCAAGAAGGACGAAATCGAGCTCGAGGAAGACAACCCCGATGCTTTTCTGATCATTCTGCGCATTTCACTCTTCAAGTTCAATGAAGTACACCGATCGCTGAATGAGACACAGCTGGTGCAGGTTACCACCATCTGCGACAAGTATGACATGGTAGCTGTTTGTCGGCCCTTTGTGCCCGGCTGGGTTCGAATGTGACTGATTGACTTTCCCTTTGTGCACTTTGAGGACTTCCTATAGGCAGCCTGGGTGTTTGGATACGAGGATGAGTTCACTCACATTGCCAATATGCTTCGCTTAGCCGTTACCACTAATTCTCTGAGAGACGCCATGAATTCAAATACTCGACTTCTGGACAAGACTATGCCTCCAGACATTATCGGTAAGTTCGACCATTCCCCCCTGCCTTTTCTACAATCGTGTTCCCAAAGATAACTGCGCGCTTTCATTTTGAGATCGTTTCTAGGTGGAATGTAAATCCAGAGATGTGCTAAAAAGGCACGTAGATAGCATTCATAAGGTACGCCTGGAAGCAATAGCCGGTTTGCTCGAAACTTTCTACCACTACTAAGACCTTTACGCCAAAAACGTGGCTGCATGCAAGCTTGCTTCGACATCATCAGAGCGTGAAAATTGCCAAGCTTTTCGCGCTGGTCAACTTCTCCGAGCTTCTTACCGACTAGGAATCTTTCCATCACGGTTACAGGCGTCAGATATACGTGACAGTATCACAAACTTCTATCAGCAGCTCATGATTGTACGGCTGAAATTGTACGTCGAGGATTCACCTTTGCGAATTCGCCATCATGACTGCAATTTTGGAGCTGATATGTTGAAAGAGATGACCGAGATATATGAAAACTTGCCGTCGGTTGTTCTTGACTCACATTGCGTGCATATTCAAGCGCAATGGGAGAAGTGAAACCCGGATGCAAACTTTAACTGAATTCTCCAAGACCATTATGGGTAAGTGTGCAATTAGATTGGTCAGGTTGTAACGTTCCTATATCCCGATCTTGTAGGCCATAAGATGGATGGAGAGCTTAGTGCACGACTTAGGGGCGAAGAAAGAGATACGAAGAGCTGAAAACAGGGAGGATTATTCTTACGAAGGCGATACCGGTGCTGGTTGAAAAACTAGATAGACGATCACAGAAAATTCAATTGTAGGTTCTATGAACAGCAATATCTCCCACAGTCTTCACAGCAATATTTGGCCGCCTAGGGCCGCAAAAGTCCACGCGTGTTGAGCCTAGCTTTGTACAGAGTGCACCTTATCATACCCAAGTTAAGAGCGAAGGTTGTGGATTTCTGGAAATTCTCAAACTTGCTTCGCCAGAAATTTGGCTACCATCGAAGATGCTCAGAGATACCTCAGTCGATCGCAGGAACTTTGGTCTTCTGCGGCTAGCTCAACGCAGCTTTGTTGTATGACCTTGAAATACTTTTCTGTACCAAGGGTTATGTTGTGCGTTTGGCCAAGGTTGCACTACAAGAAAGCGGCATACAAGGCGGCTTTATCTGTTGCAACTTCCCTTTCCATGTTGTTGATACGACATCAGCTCACTTCCCATACTAACTCCACTTCTTTTCACTTGACCAGGCGCTCAACCTCTCTCCATTCACTCTTTTCTACATAACCCTTTCACTCCACCTTTCAACGTCAGTTCCAATCTACGACATACCAAGATGAGAACCTTGTCTTTGCTCAGTTTCGTGGTCCTCGCGACTACGTTGATACTTCATATCTGCTTTGCCAAACGCAGGTCCACTGGATGGTATTTTGTCTACAATATGCTGACATTGTTCAGCATTCGACGATGCCGCCGTTTGCAAAGCAGGATGCCAGATCGGATCTGAGGATGCGTACGGTTCAGTCTGGGAGCCTCAGCTCTACAACTATACGGTTGATCTCCTCACCGTTATGATCGATACCTCCACCGGCGCCAAAGTGACTTCTCCCGGTGATCGACTCATCAATCCGCATTCCGCTTTCCTGTCTGCTTCCGCATCCATCCAAAGCCTCCCCAAGTTCCGTCAAGGTGTCTTCATTGTTGATGGCACAGAGACTTCAATGCTTGGGACCACGCTGTATTCTCGTCCTACCATGGCCCATGCTAACTTCGCTAACAATCTTAATCTAGCACATGGCCATCTTCCGATCTACGCCTAGTAAAGTATAGCGCCACCATCACCAAGAGAATACATCTTGAGATGGTGAGAGACATTTGCAAGACCACGACTGCAGTCTATACTCGACCAACCGATCAAATTTGGGAGCCAATGGGAGCAGAAGACGGATCTTGGTTGACCGAGACATTGGGGGTGTGCAACCCGTGTCCTTCTGGCAGTGTGAGTGAGATTGGCACGAGGTTGGGCGATATTCCAAAGCGGCTCTATACGACCAACGCGGAGCTGGCAAAGTGCACAAAGGCGACGATGGATGACGAGCCAATGACAAAGGTTGCTCTTGTGCCGGTGACATCGGTGCGGACAGTCTATGTTGGAGATGATTGAACATGAGGAGAAGGAATCGTGCATATCCTGTGCTGATGTTCTACTGAAAGAGTTTGGGTCGGCCGAGTAACCGGATTCGAAGAGCAACCTAGTATATACTTCACAACCGTAGTTTTCTACCCATAATGCCAACCTCGACCTGCTTTTCCCGAGAAATCAATGCGATGGGCCTTGATGCACGTGACTTACAATAAGAAAGAGGTCAACTTCATGACGTGATAATGTTACCAAATGATGATCGTCAAGACTTTTGGTCTAGAATTTTGATGGCCAGGGTATAATTCGATATCTTCATCACGATGGTCTGGAGAAAGGACGCAGGTGGTGCTCGCCGACCAAAATCCCCCACCTCCGTTAGTAACCGTGTGAGACGGCGAATGCAGACCGCTCCTGCTCCAACGACCTTCAGGACCTCTTCGAGCATCAAGTACAAACAAATCGACAGAACCTTTACGTCCAACAAGATCGATACGAAACAAGAAAGCAAGACGACCGGGGCGCCGAACCAATTTGAACGTTCTTAACCCTTGGCACTAGATTCCCGTGCAAGCACGCCATCGAATTTTGAGCTATGGCCACGGTTCGTCCAAATTCTCCCCTCCTTATACGTCCTTTCCACCAAGGCTCAACGCAAGGCTATAAAAATATCCTGAAGAGGTTAAAGGACAAACGACTGACGTCATGTTCGTTTACAGGCTGTTGGGTACGAGTATACCGGCGAGAAGCCGTTGAATCGAGAGCCGGAGATTGAGGATTTGCTTTCGAGGTGAGCCGCCCCTTTCTTTGCTATTATTCGAAAGAATCTGCAATCCATCGAATCTGTCATTTGTGGGAGATTGTATGAAATCCAAGCTGACCAAAATTGAAGCTTCATCACCACCAAAGGCCCCTACGATCGAAACCATGGACCAATACCGAACATAGACCCCGCAGTACACATCCTCCATGTTGATGGCGCTGTGACGACACCCCTGGAATTGTCTATCCACCAGTTGCAGAATGACTTCCCCCAGCATGAAGTCCTGTGTACTCTTCAGTGTGCTGGAAACCGTCGCCATACAATGCGAACCAAGATCAAGGAAGTCAATGGCATAGATTGGTTTGATGGTGCAGTCATGAACTGCGTCTGGAAAGGACCGAGGTTGCGAGATGTGCTTTCCAAGGCTGGCATCAGTGACTCCATGCTTGGCGAGAAGGGCTATGCGGGATATGCAGCCTTTGCTTGCTATGAAACTGAGTGCCAAGACGACAGTTGGTATGGAGGCAGTGTTGGTCTACAGAGAGCAATGCTGGAAGACGGCGATTGCATTTTGGCGCTAGAGGTATGCTGTATTCTTTGCCTGTGAGCTATTGCTTTCTGACAAATAATACAGATGAACGGAGAAAAGCTGACTCCCAAACATGGCGCTCCTGTCCGTGCTCTTATCCCAGGCATAGCAGGTGCACGCTCAGTGAAATGGCTCAATCGTATCACTCTTTCACTGAACGACTCGCCGAACTTCTATCAACAGCACGATTATAAGATCCTACCGCCCGAGGCTACAACTGTTGAAGAGGCGAAGAAATACTGGCACACCGTTCCTCCGATGATGGACATGCCGGTGAACTCCATTGTCGGCATTCCAAAATCTGGATCTACTGTCGAAATCGACAAAAATCACACAGTCGAAGTCCGTGGATATGCCGTTCCTGAAGGCGTTCATGGACCTGTTGTCAAGGTTGAAGTGAGCGCCGATGATGGTAAAACTTGGGTGAGCGCAGATCTTAACTACGGCGGACACGGCGACATCAACACCCCTGAAGGACGAAGAAAGATCAAATGGGCTTGGTGCCTCTGGCACGCTCAGGTCAAGATTGAGAAAGGAGAGGGTAAGAGAATTGTTTGCCGTGCCACAGATGCTGGTGGAAACTCTCAGCGAGAGAATGGTGTGTGGAACCTTAGAGGAGTTGGGTACAATGCTTGGGGTGAGGTAACAGACCTCAAGGTTGTTTGATTGACCCCTAAGCCTTCGCTTTACTTGGATACAGAAAGCAATCTTTAAGAGAAACAAGTTTTTGGATAAGTATAATTTACAAGGAATAATAGCTCATTACAAGGAATAATAGCTCATTACACAAGAATTTTCTCTTCTTTTATTGTGTTACTTCATCACCGTGCTACCTGGTACTGATTCTACTTTGTGGTAGTCGACGCAGTCTGACCGCGATATCGCCAAATGTCTCTCCGTGTCGAGACCCTCACTCTGGAATGTAACGGGTTTCGTATGGAATGTACGACGGAATATTCCGGTAGTTTGATATTGCTTACGCTTCGAAGGCTTCGTCTCATTCGATAGAGCGCGATTTGTTTTAGCCGACTCCGCTGGCTAATGCTCCTCATTGAACTTAAGCGGCCCTATCATTTGATACGCAATCTTTGAAGCTATGAGAACCAATTGGTTAAAGAGGTACTGAAGGCCTCGTTGTGTAGGTTGACAAGGAAATCAAAAAGCCCCATCGCGGCAGGGAGAGATGGAATGGGGCACTCTATTTTTCCACAATATCCCCCTGATGGCATATAACATTTTCTGGTGGTCTTGAAATTAGCCGGAGGTCTGTAAAGTAGACGTCCTTCTCTCACATTGGCTCCTCGTCCACGCAATACCACAATTTGTCCTACTTCTTACACAGCTTTTCTACCATCCGGCCTTGAAAAAATCCTTTGCTCTGCCAGATCTAAACCATGGAACCTAAACTCACAGTCACGAACGCCCTCGTAGGCTTGATCGGGATTCCTGCACTCTTACAACCAAGTAAGAGATTTCACCAGAACCATATGTTTCAACCGTACTATGATAGTCTCGCCCTGGCCACCAAAGTCCCTTTACCCACCTTCACTTGACAATCAGCGGCCCCAGGGGCACCATAACCATGACCGTCCCAGGATCTGGTAATACCGACTCTATCCCGACACCAAAACATCCCACCTTGACGAAGGCGAGACGACGACACACCGGCCAGGATCCCCTCCACCATGATAACATCTATCGCACCTGTTTATACGCCAAATACTGCATGGACGAAAAGGAGCCACACCGACGTTGTAGAGACAGTTTGGTATGATGGGACACAAACGGTGGCAGTAAGCTAGGTATCACGGGAGGTCCAGGCAGGAAGGGCTCAAGTTGCAATGGTTCACGCTGAAGGTCCTTAGTCTTGTCATTCGCAATATCTCGTCGCTCTCCAATGTCTACGGATATAGTTGGGTGCAAACAAACAGAGCGAATAGTGGAGCTGCGGGTGGGGAGGAATTGCTGTAGTGGATTGCTATCAAGCCAGATTCCACTGACTGAAAGAGTTGTTGAGGTTACCATTGGCCGATTGGTCTCATTAATAGAATTCAAAAAGTGCTTCTTTCATTTCTTTGATTCGAGAGTGTGTTACTCGATGTTTACTTCCTCCTTTGTCGAGCTTACACTATTAGCCGCTGCTAAAACCATGGCCAATCGCAAGCCCCTTATCAGTCTAGGAACTTCCCCTTCACCGATGGCTAGCCATCCTAGTCCAACTCTCCGCCCACCTCACCAACTCCTCTTTTTCTATCTCCAAACATTCAAACCCCTTCCACTTTAACCAAAGCCTGGCTTCCTCGGTAGCTTCTTCAATACCCTTTGGCTTCCTTTTTAGAATTTTCCAAATATCTGGATAGAAATGGTAGAAATCTCCCATTACTTCTGTTATTTTGGGTAGGCTATTCAGTTGTCTTCCTTCTTCTCGTGCTAGCTGCGTGTAAATCCACTCTAGCCGGTCGACTTCACCGAGAGTGAAGAAGGTGAGCTCTGGCTCGCTGGAACCGGAAGCCTCCCGTGTTCGTCTGCTACGATGTATGCCTTGTAAGAAATTCTTGGTCGACTGCATTGTGGAAATGTTTGAGAAATCCAAGACTTGGGCTATGACTTGTAGAAATAGCGCTCCGCTACCTAGTGAATAGCATAGTAGAATGTGATGTTGGCGGGAAATTTTGCATGCGCGACAACATTTATAACTTTGTCACCTGCTTTGGCATATAAACAGTGTAGTAAACAACGAATGAATTACAAACCATCAACATCTTGATAATTGCAGTCAGAAAGCACTCACAAGTTGCATGCGGTGTATCTTTCATATCCTCTTTTCGCTTGCGTTTGCATCAATCTCTCCAGCGCATTCCCTCACAGTCGGAACGTAGTGGTAAGGACGTGGAACAATGTGATCACACTCAAAGGAAGGTTCAAAGCGAAGACAAGTTCAAGTGTCTACAAGAGAACGAGTATTGTGTTGCTGAGGATGTGAAGAGGTATGGGTGGGCAGAATTGAAAGAGGCATATTTGACTGATAGGCCTGAACAAGAGCAAGGTGGAAAGCGTGATTGGTATGAGAACCAAGCTAGCAACCTCAATTGTGCTGGTCTAGGTGCGGCAAGGAGTTCACTTGGGGTAGATAGGCGACTGGACAACCTCCGCTTGTGAGCATTCAATCCATCTTGTGGGACAACAACTTTGAATACGATACACTCCAAAACAGGCAAGGCAATGATTCTCATCCCCATTCGACACTTGACTCTCATTTCGCCCCGTTTATATCCACTTGTAGCGTAGGCACCAACTGCAAAAATTTCCTGCTCATCTGTGGCTTGTATCAAGCCCTCAAACCAAATAAAGTCCTCCCCTAACCATAAACATCTCACATAAAGGAGTCCCGCTCATACATCCCAAAAACATATCATTCGTCCCACAAGTGCACCTCGTACTCTTAAAATATCCTCCGCCCTCCGATAGTGTCTGGCTGCAGTAATCGCCTGCACCGCAGTGTGCATCCTTACGGCAATTAAACGGATCTCGCAAATTCGGGCGGGCAGGGTTGATGCAGTATCTCAGGACTGGATCTGGTTGTAGGTAAAGGCCGCCACACTTTGTGCCGCTTGGGCATTGCGTTTTCCCCTCGGTGCATCTGCTGCCTTCGATGATGGCGTCGCCGGCTTTGGGGTAGGATACGAAGCCATCGAATTTGAATTGGGGGTCTGGTGAGGGATAGGCGGTGCTGAAGGTTGAGAAGACGATTAAGGGGACGAGAAATACCGGTAAAAATAAGAAATTCATTTTGCTATTGAATGGTGTTAATGAATTAGTAGTAGATACGGCACTTGTTGTCTTATACCCCCCTCTACATAGCTGATTATAGGATCGCGAGGGACTATCTAAACGCAAGATCTTATTTGGATCGAAAATCAATTTCCTGAGCAGTAAGAAAGGCAATTCAAATAGGACATGATCGTTTTTACTGGATATCCGCGGAATGGTGCACTATGCAATCGGAAAAAGTTGGGCGCGTATCGAAATTTCAACCAGCTTCCACGGAACAGCAGAACACCGGCTGATCCGAAGGAAAATAGATCTTTGAAGTCAATGCCAGTCCGGTTGAAATCTTACTTGCGATAGAATCCAAATGATTCACATCCTCGTTTAGACCCAGGATCAGAGAGCACCAACTCGAAGCACTTGTTCTGCAACCGAGGAAAGTCTACAGGGACACCACGTCTCAATCTATTAATTCGAGTAGCGCAGCTACCTTTGCTAAAATTCTAGCTGCAGACCACGCGGGTGTTGTTGTTAGAAGCGGAACTCATACTTCGAGTTCTTATTTAGTCTTAGCCATTGTGACTAGCAACCAGTTCTTGTCGACATGGAAGGGATAGTATTTAATAGAGAGAGAGAATTATAAGGTCGAATGATTGAGAGGCCAAAAAAAAAAACCTGAAGCATGCGTAAGAGGGTTTGAACCCAAAGAAATCAATACGATGGACATTTTTCTGAAGATTATATAAGAAAGAGAAGAGCAATCAAGATACGTAAGTGTTTATAGTCATCAGGAGTAAGACTATTCGAGGATAAGGAAATAGCAAAAGAACTGCAACATTGACAAGAAAGATCAAAGAATAGCCAAGCAAGGAAATAAACAGGTCATTACCTTGTCGTTCTAGGCCCGCCATCAGAGTTCCAAACCTGATCTAGCCATAATTTCACATCGATCGTGGGTGATGTGCCACGTACAGAGCTACTACTCTCACAATCCTCTTCGTCGCCATCATCATCGAGATAGAAATGTATCCACTCGTGCTTCATAAGTTCTTTCTCAACTAAAAAATAGCCATCGAACCGAAATCGGCTGAAAATACTCGTTGTCGCGATCTCTGAAACCTTTTCGTCCGCCAAATCAGGTATTTGTACATTGGCTGGCTCCCTTGTGGTTCTCGAGTGGCATTGTAAGATCTTGGATCTAGCAGCTGCCTGGCAAATCTCATGTTTTCTATCCCATTGTCGAGCAGAATACTGTATCTCGAGACCGACATAAATTGCGTGAATCCGGACCTCCGTATTGGTATCGGCTAGAAGGGTGCTCGAGGAAGATCACCAAGGACAGATTGGTATCGAGTATATCCACCAGCCTGAGTAAGAAAAAGTAGTCGACATTTGTCTGACTGCCGTGTTACATTGCGGGCAACCGTCACTGCCAGTTGTTGAATGAATGACTAAATTCTTCCCGAACAAGCTGCTGCGTGAAGCTCTATTAGTAAAATCCAAAGCGGTACATTTAGAAGACGTCCTTTTACAGGCCCACGATGATAGCACCATGCCATGACAAAGCTAACTCGTGGGCGCGACCCGACATGATTCTGAAGAGAGACATGGGCTGTCACGAACTGGATCAATAACGCGAAGGCAGCTTGGAGCCAAGAGCCAACAGGATTGCACTGTATTCCCGGCTCGAAGAGATTCTAGAGAGCAAAGACATTAGCGCTCTTGAACCGCAGCTGAGAATTAATAGCTAATCGATTCCAAATTTCGAGAAATGCTTTCATTTTCTGGATAGGCCTGGTCTCAGGCAAAAACCGTGGGTAGAAGGTTGAATAGCGCGCCCACCGTTTGAAAATGGAAAGTAGGCAGTGGCACATAGGGCTGCATCGATTTTATTTCCAAGCCCATGAAGATCGCCATAATCGAGGAGGAACTTGGTAGCAGCTTGGTAGGACGGTGGTGGACCCGAGGCTATTGGCCCAGGGCATGACATGACGGCGACGTGAGATTTGGTGACCATGGCGATCGGAAAGAACCTTCCGAGCATCTGCCCGTGACTCGCCACCCTTCCACAGGAGCAACTATCGTGGCCCACTACCGCAGTGCTTCATCTTGGAGCTTACTGATTTTAATAATGTGACCCGGATTTTCATTCTCTGTTGTAAGTAGCGCCGCCCTGTTGCTAGTATACTCAAGCGTACAAGAATCCGGCATGATTTGCGCCCATCGCGAAGAAAAGACAACGGCCCAAACGAGGACTAACACCGGGAGATGACTATCCTCTGCGTTGGCTGGTTTAAGAGGCATAGAAAGCGTGGTGGAAATCTCTACGCTTACCATAAAATTGCGTCTCAGGTTGATGGAGTCAGTCTTGCACGTTGTTGTTGAGGGTTCCCAAGTAGAACTTCCAGAGATGTAAAGGCAGTTATGAGCAACGCTTATGGTCGGGTCGCAGGGGAAGTGAGATGTATGACCAATGATACCTGATAATTGAAAAGAGTACTTTGGCGCACCCGATCCCTGGACTGCGTTCCTGCGGAGCACTTCCCAAATGTGGTAGCTTTTCGTATAAGCTACGAGGCATTCACTAAGTGCTACACAAGGGGCGTCATTCGACATAGTAAGATGAAGGAATGGAGAAAAAGCTGAAGAGCCCAACTTACCTCATTAGCTGGTTTACATATTGTCCGTTTGACCTACAGGTACCTTAGTTTATCCATCACGAAACTGTCAAGTGTCTTATCTCCAACAGATAAAGCCGTCTATCCACAGATAACGCTTCACGTGTTTTCCGACTTCGATATCTATGGATAGTGTGACGAACCGAGGAATCTGCGTCAAGCCTTTCTCTCGTCTCGGCATAAACAATATCATTGGGGTTGATATAAATGCGCCCGTAAACAGCACCTGTATCATGGGCAAGGCTTGTCGTGTGTTTATAGCTGCAAGTTAGATTTTGCGTGTTGCAAATGTGATTTCGCCGTGTCTCACCGCCTATGTGACAGAGGTACATACTGGAGTGGACACTTGCTCGAGTCAAAAAATGATGTGGTAGGATATCACGGTTCGCCAAGAAACGTGGGTGTCGATTGCGGTAATTGGCTCACTCCGCATATCCCAACATTGATCTAGGTCACAACAAAACCAGCCTCCTTCTCCTTCTCCGTGCTCTCGTCATACACTTCTACCACAACAGCTTCCTCGCCGTTGATAACCTCACTCTCCATCTTCGACACCAGAGACTCTTCCGCCGGGAACAACAACGACAAACCAACATATGTTATAAAAGCACTCAACATGCCGTAGTACCACACAAGATCTGCAATGTAGATCGCACCTCCAATATCTACGTTCGCATTGATATTCTTTGCCAATGAAGGCATCGTCGGACCAAGCGCAACAAGCATTGCAACACCAGCTCTCCAATTAATACCATATCGATATTGATAGCGACCAGTAGGTTTGTACAACGAAGGAACATCGACTCTGCGCTTCTTGATGATCCAGTAGTCGCTGATAGAGATGGCAATGATTGGGGCGAGGAAGATGCCTAGACTGGCCATGAAATTGAGGAGTGATGCGGCTCCGGTAACGATCTTCCAGGGTACCATAATCCAGCCTCCAGTGATCGTAGCAATGATTGCTGCTCTCCGGAGGTTGATGTATTTCGGGAAGAGGGAACTCATGTCATTGGAAACACTGATGACGTTGGCAGAGATATTGACACCTATTTGTGCGACCATCCATGCAAAGCCACAGTAGAAAGCGCCCGCGCGAGCAGCTGGTGATGTCCAGTTCGAGGCCAGAGTGAGTGGATCCCAGATGTACTCGCCGTAGACGACTTTGGATGCCGATGCGCTTATGATCCCCATCAGAGAAAACAGGAAGCAAATTATGGGGAAGAAAATGCATTGGAAGTATGTTGAGCGTGGGTCCTTGACGTAACGAGTGAAATCGGAGATATTTGTGCCGACCGTGCTCCAGCTTCCGGTTTGTGCTGTTAGTGTCGCCACGATGAGCCAGCTTCTAGTCGAGCCTGATACTGTAGGCTTTTGGTCCCAGATGTCGCCTGTACCGTGGGCCATGCGACAGACTGCAATCGTTGTACCGACAGCAGCAGTGAGGCAGACAAAAGCTTTGAATACGAAGAACCATTTGAGCTTGTGTGGCTTGATGAGTAGGAATGGAAATTGGATGCTCCAGAAGAGGAAGTGGCTTAAGAGTCCCTGTGAGGTGATTCCAGCGCTCGCCGGTAGGTGGTTTGGAATGTTCTATCACAATGGCTGTTAATCTTCAAGGCATTCAACTAGCACAAATTGAACTCACCAAATAACTCGGCCAGATTGCTGCCAACATGACGGTCAAAGCCGTCGAACCAGTGTAAGTTTGAATCGCATGCCAGAATAACGCGGTGATCATTCGGCAGATGACCGGAAATTTTCCAAACTGGTAACCAAAAGCTGAGCGGATCCAGATTGGGAACGGCACTCTCAAGTATGCTCCTGGAGCTCCGTTGAAAGCCATACAAAGCGACATCACACAGGACCCCAAGAGCACACAGTAGATTGCTTCACGATAGGTCAATCCAATGGCCAGGACACTAGCACCGATTTCCCAAGATTGAGCACTGAGCTGGAGGTGTTCCGTTAGTCTTACGATTGCAATGATAGTCTTGCCAAGTACTCACCACATCGCTGACCCAATAGCCCAACACATTGAGCGGCGACCAGATCCTTCGCTCTGGCGGAGTCACATCCATATCGATGTTCGTCCATTTCCCGGGCGGAGCAAATGAACTCGTTTGCTTTGGGAGGATCCAACCATTGACATTTCTTTTCTCCTTTAAGGAGATATGTGCCTCACCAAAACGAGTCTTGATCTTCTCCATGGTTGAGAGTAAGAATCTTCTTCTGGCTCTCCAGGGAGTGTGAAGCCAGGACGATCTTTTCGAAAATCAAGAACCAAAGAGACGATACCATAAGCAGAGTGAATAACGATTATGAAGGTGGCAGAACAAGGACACCAACAGACCCAATGCACATGTATTGATCTTATACAAACATGAACTTCAATGGAGATACGCGCCGATGTTCTAGATGTGCCATAGTCAAACATACGGCAAATGTTGATATCAAGGTGATATCTTATCCATACACCAGCGACCGTCCGCAATCATTTGCTATCATTTCATTAAGGCGCGGCTGCAAGCAAGCGCACTTGTCCGTTCTGTTGCATGGAACCGATGGCGCGGATTGCCGTTTTTGGACTAGGATTGTTGCGCCCATCTCCATTTTAGTGGGCCAAAATCAGTAGTTCACTACATCGGATAGAAGGCCGAACATCATGAACCCCACAAGTAAACACCGAAGACAGCAACCAACTTTGGCATAAATTATTTGAACAGCGAGAAGGACATTGCAAACTAGAACCGGATAATCGAGCACAAAATCGAAATGGTCGACGTACACGAACTGACGATTGCAGAAGTGCATGATGCTTTCCAGAAAGGAACATATAACTCCAAAGACCTGACTACCGCCTATCTAGACCGCATCCAGACCCTCGACAAAAGCGGACCAAGGATTTACTCAACCTTAGCTATTTCAACAACAGCCTTGGAGGAGGCCGCTGCATTGGACACCTACTTCAAAGAGCATGGAAAATTCAAAGGACGACTCCACGGTATTCCCGTGCTTGTCAAAGACCAAGCTGATACCAAAGGAATCGAGACGATGTACGGCTCCGATGTCGCTCGAGGAAATATTCCCACTGAAGATGCCTTTGTCGTGACGAAACTCAAGGAAGAGGGTGCAATCATTCTTGGGAAAACGACGATGAGCGAATGGGCTTCGACGTGGTTTTCTGCGACTAGTGCTACAAATTGGGAGTTTACGCATAATCCATATAAGATGGGTTATGATGTTGGTGGATCATCGAGTGGAAGTGCTGCTGCTGTTGCGGCGAACTTTGCTATGTTGGCTGTTGCGGAAGATACTGTTCGTATTACCTGCTTTGAGACATTATTAGCATAGTGCTGACAATGGTCAGGGAGGTAGTATCCGCTGTCCAGCAAGTTTCACCAACCTAGTTGGTATCAGAGTGACTCCCGGTCTCGTCAGTAGAAGTGGTTTCTGCCCGCTCATCGCAACCCAAGACACACCCGGCCCCGTAGCCAGAACCGTCAATGACTGTGCTTTGATGCTTGATTGTATGGTCGGTTTTGATGCCAAAGACGACTTCACGGGTATCAACTTGATCAACGGTTTGCCGAAAGACGACAGCTACGCCACCAACCTCGACCCTGCCAAAATCAAATCCGCCAAAATCGGCGTTGTGCGAGAGCTCTTCGGCTCAGATTCTGATACTTATTGCAAGGCCGTCAACACCGTTTCGAACGCCGCAATCTCCAAACTCGCAGCCTCGGGAACAACATTCATCGACGTCCACATTCCAAATCTGAAACACTACATGACATTCACACCAACCTACCTCCAACGCTCTCGCAGCGATATAAACTCTTTCCTCGCCACCAAACCACATCTACCCCAAGACATCGCAGATATTATCCCTAAAGAGCCCGAGAAAATGTTTCTAGATTTCACCTCAATGATGGCGTATGGTCCTCAAAATCCAAACGACGATCCAACCTACGTACAAAAGATACTCGACCGCGACGCCTTCCACCGAACACTCCTAACCCTCATGTCCTCCCAAAACCTGGATGCGTTGTGTTTCCCAGATTGTCAAATTCCAGCACCGAGTCATGACGATGCGACGAATGGGCGATTTCCTACTTGTTGGGATTTCCCCGTTAACACACTTTTGGCCAGTCAATCGAGACTGCCTGCCATTAGTGTGCCTGCTGGATTCACCGATGATGGATTGCCTGTCGGGTTGGAGTTTGTGAGCTGGGATTTTAGAGAAAAGGCTTTGTTGGAGTTGGCCAAGGGGATGGAGGAGATTGTGGGAGCGAGGAGGGCGCCTCCTAGTCCCTTGTGAATAAAGAGAATGTAATACAAACCACAGCCTTATTCAATGTTCGTATCAGTCAATCGAACGCGGTTCATTCATAGTGGTTTCATGTCATATGGTTCGAGTCGTAGCTATTGAGGCTGTGGAAATAAAGCATTGTTCCTCTGTATATTATTCGCAAGCACGCTACCTCGGGCAAACTGTTTTCGATCCCTCTCACCAATCAATCCCATTAGCAGCATTCTCAATAACCTTACCCGTCCCATTCGTCTGAACACCTTTTCGACCCTTCATCCCTCTCAACTTATCATCCATCTTCGCAAATGGGTCCTCCGTCTCGCCAGCCTTAATCTTCCACTTCTCAGTACCCAAAACGCTATCAAGTTGATCAACTGGAGGCAACTTGACATAGACCCACCCATCCTCTCTTTCTTCAGCTGGGAAAGTGGCGATGTTCATACTGTCGTCATTGCTACACGATCCAGCCTTCTCGCCGCCCAACTCGAAATTGCGTTTGTGGTAAGGACACGAGACCCAAAGCTTGTTATCTGCATCTCCAAGGAGACCATCCGACAACACAAAAGCGCGCTTGTGGGGGCACATTTGTTGTGTGCAATAGAACTTTCCACGGATCTTAAAGACGGCGAGTTGAGTGTCTCCACGCTTGACTGCTGAACTGTCGCCGGTGGGGAGGTCTTGGAATTTCGAGGCCTCAACGATAGGTTGCCATGACATGTCAGACCATTCAGTTCCCCGGAAATCAATAAGTGCGGATTCCTTTGGCCAGTAGCTTGGCCTTTGCTGACCACGTTCTTTGGTAGGCTCGATTGTGTCAATGATGTTTTCCTCGGTGTTTGCGAATTGTTGGAATTGGCGGCGCCGTTCGGGATTTCTTACTACTTCCGTCCATTCGCAGAAATATGAGGAAGTGAGTTGCTCCATTTGCTTCTCCAGCTCTCTGTGAACTTATGTTAGCATCAAATTCTTCTTCCTGGAAATGTTGGTGTGAGAACAAGACTTACTTTGCGAGGCCGAGACGATCGTCAAGGATGACCTCTCGCAAGTATTTGATCCCGCCCGGCAAGTTCTCGATCCATCGGGCGGTACGTTGTAGGCGATCGGCAGTTCGAATATAGAGAGCGAGATAACGATCCAGGATGGGGATGACCTCGTGAAGGGGAACGTCCTTGGCCAAGATCTCAGAATGCCTAGGCTTTGCTCCTCCGTTACCACCGACATAGATGTTGTATCCTTTCTCAGTAGCGACTAGGCCGAAATCCTTGTTCTGAGCTTCAGCGCATTCTCTCACGCATCCGGAAACACCGCCCTTGATTTTGTGAGGTGCGCGGACGCCCTTATAGCGTTCCTCAATTCTGATCGCCATTCCAACCGAATCACCAACACCGAATCGACACCAGGTTGTACCAACACAGCTCTTCACGGTTCGGAGAGACTTGGCATAGGCGTGCCCACTTTCGAGACCTCCGTCGATGAGCTCGGTCCAGATGTCGAGAAGATCCTGCTTTCTAGCTCCAAACATATCAATTCTTTGACCTCCAGTAATTTTGCAGTACAGGTTGTACTTTTTAGCAACCCTGCTGATCACAGCCATTTTGTCGGGCGTAATCTCACCACCGGCAACTCGTGGTACGACTGAGTAGGTTCCATTGCGCTGTATGTTGGCTAAGAATTTATCGTTTGTGTCCTGGAGTCCTTTACGGGCTGGCGCAATGACGTGTCCATTGAACAGCGAGGCCAGGATCGAGCCGATGCAAGGCTTGCAGATTTCGCATCCTAGGGAGTCGGCTGTCTTACCGCAATCTTTCATGGTGGCTTCGAACGATTTCAATTCTTTGACCTTGATAATGTTGAACAGATCCGCTCGGGAGTACTCGAAGTGAGGACATAGGTAGTTGGTTACTTCTTGTCCCATTTCGGCGAGCGTCGTGTTCATGATTGTTGTAACGAGAGGAACACATCCACCGCAGCCAGTTCCAGCCTTCGTGCAGGTCTTGACCTCGCCGATGGTCTTGCATTTACCTTCCTTAACCACGCCGGCAATGTCGCCCTTGCTGACGTTGTTGCAAGAACAAACTTGGGCGTCGTCGTCCCTGGCGACAGGTTAGAGAGATGTTTGCTCAGGAAAGCCTGGAGGTACTCACAAGTCATTCGCATCAACTTCGCCACCAGCACTGCCAACGATTAATTCACCCGGGGCAGTCTCAAGCTGTTTTTGCTTCTTAACTACAGAAAGCAACTTCGAGTAATCACCAGTCGCTCCGATCATCATACCCCCAAGTAGGTATTTGCCATCTGGAGTGAAGAGATACTTCTTATAGATCTTGCCGAATGGGTCGTTGTAGGTGAGTGCTTTGACATGCGCTTTGCCGGCCTCACCTGTTGGCAGGCCATCTGGTAGCCACTTGGGACCGAACATGTCGGCGAACGCGTCACCGAAACTAGCTACCTCAACTCCGAGGAGCTTGAGTTTCGTGCTCATGTCTGGAGTGGTGATTGATCGTAGGCTTGCTTTTCTCCCTGTGGTAAGGTTGAAGGCCAGAATATCCGCCATTTCTGTGCCATATTGTTAGCAAATGGAATCGCGAGACAAAAATCAGGATCCTTGGACACTTCGCCCAAGGATGAAAATGTTAAATGAGGTCCAAGGATGCAGGACTCAAGGCAAATCGGGAAGCCGTGGCCACCGAGGATTTAACTCCCCGATCTTTCCTTGGTAATTTATTCCTGGCCCAAATGCCGCAGATGTCCTCGGCGCAGATGAGTACGTACCAATACCTGGTGCATAAAGCCCATAGCACATTCCTCCCCAGTTGGCGCATTCTCCAATGGCGTAAACATCCGGGATGTTTGTCTGCATGTTGTCTCCAACAAGAATACCACCACGAGGCGCACATTCGATGCCGTTGTTCTTGGCCAGATCATCACGTGGTCGTACTCCAATCTGAAACAATGAGCTTAGAAAGATGTGTGGAGAGTCCAAGGATTAAACTCACTGCAACGCAGACGCACGAGGCTGGAACCTCATCACCATCGTTGAATTTGACTCCCGTAACGTTGTGATCTTCGTCCTCGAGAATCTCGCTCACCATCTTTCCGAGCAGAACCTGAACTCCAAGGTTTTCGACCTGCTCGACGATCATGGCGCCACCATCGCTGTCAACCTGGCGGGCAAGGAGGTACTTGAAAGTCTCAATCACAGTAACCTTCTCATACGCCTCGAGATCCATCATCGCCTTGGCGGCTTCCAGGCCTAGCAGTCCGCCTCCAACACAAACACCTGGAAGTCCTAGTCCTTTCTTGCTGGCCGAAAATGCGATCATCTTCTCCAAATCCTCAACTGTTCGGTAAACAAATACTCCTTTCGCGTTGTGGCCCTTCCATGGTGGTAGAATAGGCACAGACCCAGTAGCCAAAACCAGACTGTCGTAAGAAACCTGAAGACCATTTGCGGTTTTTACGGTCTTGTTTTCAGGATCGATTTCGGTAACAAGAGAATTGAGATGGTAACCAAGGGCACCAGTGGGCATGCTGTCATACTAGAAAATTGATCAGAAAATAAAATGAAGTACAACAAAGCCAAGCATACCCATTCCTTGGGGTTCATGAAGAGCTCCTCAATTTTGCGGTGATTGAAGTAGCTGGTCAAGGCCACTCTGTTATACGCCAAATGTGGCTCTTCACCAATAACCACAATGTCGTACTCTCTCTGCGTATCCATCTTCATCAATTTCTCGCTTTATCACAAAATTAGCACACTTTTAAAATTTCCGACTGACAATGCCTTACATAAACTGAATACCCACCATTCCCAACCCTACAACGACGATCTTCTTCCTTGAAGGTGACGATGTCGGGAAACCGCCATTATCTCCCATTTTCACGATCCTCACTCTGCAAAAATGCAGAAGTTACAGGTTAGTGTAATGTCAACCTGGATCAAAACTTAAGGCTCAATGTACTGATAACAAAAGGATAGATCAACACTTGAGAGACCAACGAAGAAATGGCGGCATTAAGTCAATTGACTACAAAAGAGCAAACATGAAACTCCCGTACGCCGCTCCAATAATACTCCAGCAATTTCGAATTTATAGCTCCGTGGCAGCGGCCACTCCTAGATCAACCGATTGTCAGCAGATCGATCCACGCCTAGCTGCGGTGCGTGCGCGACGATTGAGTTGTTATTTATGCCGAACATTGGGTAAATACTTGTCGGGATGTGAGATGTCCACGGTATTTGGGATGTCTTTGATAAGAATGCGGTTCTCCGAGGCGTGCTTCTCCGGACGGTTATTGGAGAATGCGATTCCGTTATCAGATCGACAACTCGGCGCCGTCACATGATGAAAATCAAGACGATATCCAAGACGACTTTAATGTTATCGAAAGACTTGGATTGGGTGGAGGGGATGGGTGTTTTCGATCGCACGAAGATCTCCACGTCTGAGGGTGTGGTGTCAAACTTCAGGCATTCTGAAGGAGGCAGATATGGCGATGAAGAGCGACCCGAACATATTATGATCTTGGCAAGCCAAGAAATGCCTCGGAAGATCCTTCTGGACTCTGCATTTCTCCTAGCCATGGAGACCTGCACGAGGAGATACAAAAGCAGTTGCATTTAGCCATGGGATGGCCAAATAGCCAACAAATGGCTGCCGTTGCTACGATTAATTGGGAATAAACATAAAAAGGGACGTGTCGAGGATTTGAAGTGAAGCTGGGGTATTCATTGCCTGCATCAGATCGCTCGCTGATGCGCTTCGGAATTCAGTCATTGTAGAAGAGGAGTCGAGGTCATTGAAGTCGAAGAGATTGAGAAAAAGACGGTAAGGAACACCCTACTGCCCTTTCTCCTACCATGCACGGGCTTCTCATTGCAGTTTGGATTTTCCATCGATCCTTGGTTTTCCTCTCCAACCCCAAACTATCGATCATCATCAGTTAGGCTCTTCCTTAACTCCGTTGCAGCTTCAGTCTTCCCAGGTCATTAATCGCAATCAAGATCATCGAGCAATATTGTGTTCATATAGGCCAGAAAAGCAATCGGATACTTCGCAAATTTGTTTCTCCTCCAACATGGAACCTTTTGATGGAACCCTTTAGCTCTTCCCATGCTACTCCGATAATACAATGGCTATCCACTGCTTTGAATCCATTCGGGCGGAAAACACCTTTAATCACTTTGATACTTCAGAACCCCCGTTTGTCTGAACTCTAATCTCAGTTGCCTATTTGCACACTTGAAGCTGGTCTTTGGTCTTGGTACCTGAATGCAGTCAGTGTAATTTTCAATCTCTCTATTTAACAATTAGCCTGGGATCTAGTAACAAACTTCGAGGAATTTTGGAACTTGAATCTGATGATGGGTCTTCGGGGCCTTTGTTCGAGCTTCCAGACTACATTCAGCATTTGTTGCTCTTCCAGTGGTCTGGAATTTCTTCGAACACGGTATATGTGTCGACCTCGTCAACAACTCGAGGCAAACCCTTGATGGAGGATTCTTGCTGGAGACATGGTATCAAGAAATTGGCGCAGTATACTTCGAAGAAATACTTGATTTGCGGACATGGTGCGATGCCATCCTTGTCTGGAAATAGCAACCTCCGGGGGACTGAACGGCTGGAACTCATAATCGAAGTTGCTGAACTCGTCTTAAACCTCGGTCGGGCTATCCAAGGGCGATTGCGTGGATGTAGGATGTTAGAAACAGTTAGTGTGCAGTCAATCTTCTTCTACAAAGGTCACTAACCTTGGAGATTTTTCAGTACCCAAAGTAGCGTTGCCCGCTTCACTCAACACTCTTGGGCCTGGAAGCTCTACACGAGGTATTATGTCTTCCACCGCACCACCGCCGTACAGCGTTCGTCTCTTTGATCAAGGCGCTATTCTTGCGATTCTTTACCTTGTGTGGTAAGTTCTGACTTTAAGTGAAAAGCCTTCTTGTTAGTATCCGTTTTTTGACATGACGTGCTGGTTTGATTGGTTCTTTTTGGCAAGGGAGAAGTGTTGAAAGAAAGCTGCCCATTTATAACCCTCTAATGCCTGGTGACACGGCTGCACGGCCTTGGCCAGATTGTACTATCGAATGGCTGTAAGCAGCTACAACAACACTCTAATACGAGATGCCTCTGTGGAAGGGAGCAGAAAAGCATCATTTTGCAATTCCAAACGTCTCAATACCAGTTTCGCCGGCAGAAGTTCATCCTTCTATTTTCAGCTAAAATTAGCTCACGGAATCGACATCGAGGACTGAATATTGATAAGTCGTAGAAACAACTCATATAATTTGCGGTCCGTGACTTTCAATTAATTGCAAGGTCTCCAAGACGTCCAGGAGCTGGTCGGTCTGTTTTGACTGCACGAACCTGGCAAAAAGAACAATAGTGGGTGAACTTCTAGCATTCATAAGTAAAGGATTTGCGCAAACCCCTTTCAAAATCGATATCTAGCAGCTGGTCACATTATCTATATATATGTGGACGCAAAACAATCCACTCATCCCGGTGAACAGTCCAAGAACAACAGTTCATGCCGCCTGCCCCACAACAAAATAGCGGATGATCCGGCATCGGCCCTGCAGCCAAGATCTGATAAGCTTATCAGATCAAATCAAAGACAAGTAGGAAGCGAGAACTCCACAGAAACACGAACCCTTCTCAAGCTTTTACGTTGGCAGCTGTGAAAAATGCGTATAATGATGTCGTTTGGCGGAGACAGTGCCATAGGCTCGGATCAGATAACCGCAAAAATCTCGAGTACAAGATGGACCTCCTCGCTCTTTGTTGTGGGGTCACACCTTTCCCTTCGTTTCTTTGGATTTTTGGACTTTAATTAATTATGAGTGAGTCTGAGAAAACATCGGTGGAAACGCCAAAGAAATTGGAAGTCGATGGTGCTGTCACTATTGCCTTGACCGAGGACGATGCATCATCGATAGCAAGAAGAACAGCGAGAGGTCCACCGCCTTTGAAGATTAAGATTATGGCGATACTTATGGTATCGGCAATAAGTTTTGGATCACAGTGGAGTAGTGGTGTTACCGGCGCGATGAAAACCACCATCAAAAAGGTATGAAAAAAACTTGCAGGATAAATTCATAGCTGACAGAAGACCAGGAAATGAAGATCAACAATACGAAATACGCCCTACTCTCTGCGAGCCAAGATTTCATGGTCACTGTTTTAATGTTAGCCAGCGGAATTGTAACGGATCGATTGGTAAGTAGCTCGGCAGCCAATTGAGATGAAATGCTAACAATATTCTAGGGAGGCGCGAAAGCCATCGTGTATGGCAACCTGATATACACTATTGGCTACATCTTTATTGCCGCTGCAACCACCATCCGTAATTACGAATTCATGGTCTTTGGCACGGTCGTTTCTGCACTGGGAGACATCGCAACGCAAATTGCTCAATACAAGATCTTTTCGTCATGGTTCCCTCCGAACAACGGCTTCGCATCGACATTGGGTCTTGAATTGGGAATCGGCAAGATCGGTGCATTTGTTGGAAAGTCTTCAGCCAACATTATCGCCAAGGTGAGCTTCCCGAACCAGAAACTCGGGTGAATGAAGCTAACAAAGCATAAAACAGAAAACCGGGGATTTCTCCTGGGTTTACTGGACCGCCGTCTTCATGAACCTCTTCACCAACATCGCCACAGCCGGCTTCTGGTACTTCACACGCTACTGCGAAAAGAAATACGTCGTCTCCCGCGACCCGGCAACCGGCGAAAAACTGACCGAAAAGAACAAGAAGTTCGAGTTCCGCAAGGTTCTTGAGCTACCGTGGATGTTTTGGAGTATCTTGGCTTTCTCCCTATTCGAGACCAGTACCGCAATTGTTTACACGCAAAATGCCACTGAATTGGCGGAACAACGGTTCAATGTTGATTCGGTGGCTGCGGGGTGGTATACTGCTACATTGCAGTATGCAGGCTTCTTCCTCGTGCCATGTATCGGTGTCTTCATTGACATTTTTGGAAACAGGATCACCCTTCGTAAGCCGTTTCGTTCCAAAACAACGTCAATTTTTGCTAACAAGCTTCGCAGTTGCTATATGCGGAACCGGTGTCTTCATAGCCATGGCCCTCGTAAATTGGGCACCAACTCTCCAAGGCACGGCGGCTTCATTCGGAATTTACGCGGTAGCATTCTCCCTCGGCCCCACTACGATCATCGATAGCATTCGAACGTCCATGTGGCACGGCTCTGTTTTTGGATCTGCGTATAGTCTGAAAATCACAATGAATAATGCGTAAGCAGCCAACTCCCTTCTCCATTCCATTGTACCCTACTGATCACCTCGACTTGCAGCATGAACATCATTGTCGCTATAGTCTGCGGCGCCATCCAAGACATAGATGATAACTCGTACCATCGCGTAACCCGTGTCTACGTCACCCTCGCCGCCCTCTCCGTCGCCGTAACCCTAGCTCTGGTGATCGGTTCTCGTTTCTCCACAGGCTTGGGTAGATTGCAATGGACGCGCAAAAAGCGCCTCCAGAACGGTGATCTCATCAACGAGATGCAACGGAAATTTGAGGAAGAGAACGGGGCGAGGAATCGAACACTTTCGAAAATATGCTTAGGGTTCCTTACCTTCCTGGTATTGGGAAGTTGGTGTGCGTTCTTTTGGGGCGTGGCTACGGGGAATAACTACAGTGGATGAAAGAAGTCAGTAAGAACGAATGTGTATACTTCTCAGCGATTAAATAATATTTGAAACTCGACTGTGCCTCCACCGCTCCACCAACGTCTACTTGGTACGGCCATGGTTCTTCACACCATGCTATGTGAATGGCTATACAAACCTTTTTACCCACTTTCGATTATTTCTTGACCTCCAAGTTGTGTCTAATCTAAGAATCCTATCATAGCGCTACCATATTCTAAGTAATAATAGGAGACTAATTTTACCTTATATTTTAAACTCCCCTAAAAAAAACTTTTAACCATGAAACAAATATCCCAGAGTGGCCCAATGGTGATTGAAGGCCCCGGGACGGGACTTCTTGGCGAGAAGTTACCGTGAGGCAGCGTGTTCGAACCCCGATGGGGGTTCGACAGCTGCCTCACGGTTTTGTTTTTTGGTTAAGCTCCTTTATCTAGGCTCATCCCAACGATGTATTCAAGTCGGCGGTCTCTCATACTCAATGGAAGTATGTGGTTACAAGGCAACTCCCAGCACTCTCAGAAATCCTACCGCTTCGAAATCTTCTCGCGTGGCGGTTTCCCGCCAGAAGTGATTTGCTTCGTCACCACATGGTCTTTGATTCCTAGTCAGCCTGGTGACAGGGCAAACCAGTTCTCGCCCCATACACTCTCGAGGTGGAAATCGCAGCTCAACCACTTTAGCGGATACTCTAGTCGCGACAGCAGATAGGATAGCACAATCATATTCCGAAGAAAGACAAGAAGATAAAATATATTAGAATCGACCAGAATCTTGATACCCATATCTTCAGGCCAAGAATTCATTGACTGGCTAGTGCTACGCCATGCCGTGCCAGCAGATTCAATGCTTGTACAAAGTCCGTGATAGCCGTAAATTCCTCCATCCAGTACGCCATGCACTTTTCCGCCCCAAAAAACGCCTCCAATGCCACGATCAAAAGATCAACTTAGCCTTATAAGCTCAAATCCGCCTCCAGCACAGCCCTAATCAACTCGGGCCTCTTGGAATCCATTACCTTGATCCCTAGCACCTCACCCACCTTCTCCATAACCTGATCTTTGACATCATCACCTGTGGGAGTACCATTCGACAAGGCCACCGAATCCCTCGCACACATCTCCAATCCGGCGAACAGAGCTTGGACAACCATCTCCGCATCCTTGGCTCTTGTCTCATCACTCAACCCCTCCTTCAAGAGAGTATCGTAGGCAGCAAGATTGGGTAGAAGAAGCACTCTCACCCCCTCCGATCCAACCAGTCCCTCTAATGCTACGACAGCGCCATAGTGCGACCCGAAAGATTTTGAGGGCTCAAGGAATGTCTTAAGCAGAGTGCGTGCGAGGCGGGGTTTCAGTGTCTGAGAAGCCTTGCCATGTTTTTTTGCAATAGTGAGGACCAAACTCGCGGCGTGGTCTCGTAGCGCAAAAATTTGTTGAGTCGTGTCCACGGCAACACTGCCCAGATGCTTCGCGATCAGACAAGTGAGAACTGGTGGTATAAAAGCTGAGATGTACGGTTCGATGTAAAGAGAGGGATTGTGTAGAAGTGCGTCTAGGAGATGTAGCATTTGTGTCAACACAAACAGATCCTTGAGTTTATGCGTGACCTTCTCATTGACAAAGTGTATGAAATATGGCACCAATTGATGCAGTCCTGGATCCGTCCTCAGCGAATTGAACGCCGCGTTTCTATACTCCTCATTCGAGTGATCAAGGATAGCATGCGTGATTCGTTCGAAATAGAGCTGTATTTCAGAGGAGAGAATATGTTTGACGAGTGGTTTGACAGTGATGTTGTCTTGTCCACTGAGCGCCGCAAGGGTTTGATTCGCGCCGCCGCCTTTGGGGAGGAGTTCTTGGTTTCTTGAGTCTGCCGATGTGGGGTTTTGTGGGATGGATGGTTGGACGCCTTCGACTGCCAGCCAGTGTGCAGTGAATGATATTTCTCGTGGAACCTTAGGCAAAGGCGCATTGATCAGTTTCTCGAAATCCACCTCTTCATCTTCAATGTAGTATAAGGGCTGTCCGGGTCCGATGCTTGCTTCGCCGAATCGTAGTGGTCGCGTTGATTCGTAGCCGAAAAGTGGTTCGACGTCCAGGACTTTGAGGGCTTGGGAGATGTCGTCTGTATGGAGGATTGTTCGTCGTGAATGTCGCATGAACTTTATGGCTTCTTCCAGCACTTGGGAGATGCGAAAGTCGACATCGCGGGCGAGGTTGTTGAGCACTTCGGGGGAGATGGTTTGGATGCCGACGGATTCGGAGACGTCCTTGATGTTCTCGGGGTTCCAGAGCGACATGGTGGAAGTGTGAAGGAGATGCGCTGGGTAACGGGGGATGGTGACGGTGACGGGGAACTTGTTGCCGAGTGGTGTTGATGTTTGTGGTGCACACGCCGGATTGAGGCTCTGTCCTGCATTGACCCACTAAACTTTAGCGACTCCACAGCATAACCCATACAATATCCCCAATTAGGAAAACAGATCCTGGGGACCAAAGAAACTATATAATGTAGTCATGCCTTGTCACAAAGCTGCTTCCAGCACATCACTTTGAATTCCATCGCCATATCCTTGATACTTTCTCCCCGTACGACCTTCAGATTCCCTCCCGCAAATCTCTTCCTTTCCCCAAGTCGTATCAAAATGTCTTCCTACGCAGGCCCCCACACAGCCTTCTTCTACGGCACCCTTATGGCACCAAAGGTCCTACACCGCGTATGCCACGGCCCCTCTATACCTGGCAGCCAACCAACCCAGAATAATTACCTTACGATACGCCCCGCCCTCTTGAAGTCATACCGCCGCCACCGCGTCAAGAATGCTGACTACCCCGCCATAATCCCCCATAACTCAAGTACCGTCCGCGGTACCTTGGTTCAGGGCCTCACGGATGGTGATATATGGCGGCTCGATATCTTCGAGGGCGACGAGTACGAACGAAAGAAAATCAATGTGAGAGTCATTACGGACGACACCTCCCACGAACCATCCGAGAAACAATTAGGTGAAAAATTCGAGGCAGAGAGTTATATCTGGATAGCGGGAGAACACCAACTAGAAGATCAGGAATGGGATTTTGACGAATTCATGAGGGAGAAGATGGTGTTTTGGGCTGGCGAGGAGGGAGAGACGAGAGATGATATGAAAGGTGAGTTTGATCTGGTCGATGCATCTATGAGGCCGTATTTTGAAGCTGACCCTTCTTCCGACGGCACAGAAGTTGATATGGCTGTCGAACGAGATCCAATGGGTGGGAGAGGCATCAACGGTGATATTGGCAAGGCCGTCGAAGAGAGTCAGGGGAAAGAGAACTAAGTTTTGAAGAGTGCGGTTTGAATGGCAGGTATGGGAAGATACCAGCGATGGCATGATCTACACGAATGGGCAGAACGACATAGACACCATAGATATAGAGTAAGATGACATTCGTGATAACAGTTCGACATAACCCAACCAACCCGAATACCACCTAGGCAGCCATCAATCCAGCTAACAAGCTATTAACAGGACCAATCAAGAGAAGAGAGCCTTGGCTACATAGAGTTCAGACTTCAGGTTTCCAATCCACCACCGCATTCACTGCAGCGCCTCAGCTCTGTATGACGTTGTTGGAGAGGCGGAAGGGTGATGAAAGCATCTCCATTTCTTCTTCGGGGCAATGTCCCTGTATACTACTATCCCTACCCCAATCCCGATATAATAGAGCAGCAATCTTGATTTTCATTTTTCGTAGGCACATTGCGCGGCGGAGGTAATTCACGAGCCGAATGGCCTAGGGATTTTATAGTTGCTTCCTAGTCTCGTCGTCTACAATTCTCTCAACACCTTTGGTCTCACCACAAATATTTATGTTGTCCGACACGAATAAATACCAACACACTATTCCTTCCAGTGTTATCATTACGTCGAAAAATTCAAGTTCCAGTAAGTAATGCAGAATTGAGTTTGGTTCAGTATTCCTAGGTCTAGGATGGTTCGATGGCGAGTGTCCGGGTCTGAGCGACAAGGCAAGCCCGAACATCAAAGCGAATAGAGTATTATACCAGTGATCTCGACTCCCAACCCCTTCTAAACAATCCTGAACACTGAATCTTCAAGCACTGGTTTACCTGTGTTTCATCTTCTCGAAAACAAATTTGTTGCTACAAACATTGACTCTGTCTCTCCATTACTATTCACAACCCAACACAACCCAACACAACCCAACCAAATGGGTTTCGCAAACGCCCAATATCAAAAAGCGCAACGAGCAGCTCAAGGAACTCAAGCAGAACAATTCGCATTCGAAGACCCAATGGCCGAGGTAAACCTCGAAGTTCGAAAGCGCTGCAGAACCAACCACATCGCCAACCAGCGAGAATCTGCAAACGAAACCCTTTCGCAAACACTCACACGAGATGAGCTCAAATCTATGGAGAATATCAAAGCCTATGGAGACCAGCATATGGTCAAGGCACTGAAAGCCATGGAGTTGGAAGTCAAGCACGTGGAAACACGTCAGTTCCTTGAGTGGCGCGAGAAGGCGATGAAAGCTCTGAAGTACCAGGATGTTGAAGGTGATGCTGAGTTAACGAGAACTGATGTTATGAAAGTGCTACTGCATACAATAGAATCTCTTCTGGCTCGAGCATTCAACAAGACTCAAGTATGATCGATACATAACAAAATTGCCAAGCAGGAAAGCCCAGACACACTCGAAACAGTTGAAATGTCCGCCAAATATCAGAAAGCGACCAAATCACAGCAGCGAATTATGCTCCGCAAAGCTCAGAGATCGCAAACTCACACTGCTAGCACGTCAGATGACGGGGACCTTGCTCTAGCTCGGAAAAAGGAGGTGGAAGTATTGATGAAGCAAAACCATACTCGTCCCGAACACGGCCCTATGGCAAAAAGATTACTGCATTACAACGCGCAACTATCCGCCAAGATCCCGGATTGGGAGTCCCATGAACTCCTTTACGAATTCCTCTCAGTATTCTGGTATTGTGAAGAGGTCGAGTCGTATATGCAGATCCCACGTTCATATACTCCTGATCCGATGGATGAATCCCGCCATTCGTTCCGGAGAGAAGAGGACCGCCAACAAATTTTTGAAGGTTCCCTCGCTGCCGAGTTCTCTCTTCCTTAGAATGAAGAATGTCGTTTCCGATATGAAAAGCTGGATAACAATAATCGCCTCGAGCTAGTCCAACTCATCATGTCAAATGGCTTCGAAAAGTGGTTTAAACGTCGCGAGAAAGGAATGCGGAATGCGCAATTGGAGACATGTCCCAAAGCCTGCAATTCAGGTCGCAAGGCAGGGGACGGAGAGGATGTGGAAACCCCTCTTGACAAGGAATGGTCACCAGAACGTCTCCGCTATATACGCCTCCGTGTGAAAGCTACAATGTACGACGACCCTAAATCAGGCTCACATCAATTCGGAAAATTTGCTCGAAACAAAGACGAGAAATAGGCTCAAAACAAAACCGAACCGAAGCCTCGAAGCAAAGATGAGCGAAAATTCCGAAGTAAAAAAGCGACAAACTCATCCGTTCTTGCAACATTTACCGCATGGGATGAAAAGGTCGACTCATTGTTTGTGGACAGAGCCAATCTCAAAGTATTTCCAGCACCACCGATCAAGTTCTGCTCTGTCTGCTCTATCACTGGCGGAAAGAAGAAAGAATGCTTGGGCTTCTGCGTGCACAGTTTGAAGACCTGGTATAAGGGAGCAGGGTGATTTGGAAGAGCAGAGGAAGAGGTTGAAATTTGAGGTGAGAAGGTAGCATCCTGATCGATTTATGGGATGTGATGAGGGAGTTAGGGATGGTATAGTTGCGAAGGCGACAGAGATGTTTCCGATGCTTGGGCTTTGCGTGCAGGAGAGAGAGAGGAGTGAATATTCTAGGAAGTGATGTATATATGGTGTTCAGGAATTGGGTATGGTTTTGATATATCGTAGATGGAAACCGAGCTGTTGCATTCATATCATCTGCTCTGTACTTGATTCCGCGGAAATAAGCTCATCTCGTTCGTGTTCATCCTCATCCCAAGAAAGCTCCCAAAAAAGTGAAAGCAAGCAAGGGTCTAGCCGTGGATGATGATGCTATTTGGGTATTTGGACAATCTCAAATGCCTTCCATTCTGAGTGGTCCATTGAGAATGGCATGGAACTCGTGTCCAATATGCTGACGAAGGTTTGCGCAGTTTGACATCCTACCAATTTTATGTCTCAAGGGAAGACAAAGGGACAGTTGATCTGGACCCTGACCGTCCTTTGATACTCGATCGTGAAGTCTGGGACATCGACGGTAGAGAGATTTTGGAGTTAGTCATCCACTCCATGAAAGAAACTTTACGCATTGAAAACTTGCAAGACTGTGAAGACTTCAAAACTCCCTCCTTTTGCAACGAACTGATGCGATCTAAAATGGAGACATGTCAAAGCAATTTCAGCCCTCGCGAAGTCGTTGACAGGCTGCCGTCCGGTTCAACAGTCCCATGCCCTCTTCTCGACCTGCCTCCCGAGGTTTTCTTGTACGTCGTTGAACATTTAACCTCAGAATCAGCATGGAATCTCCTGCAATGCAACCGAGCGCTGTCTAAGCACGATCAGATCTGGACGCGAAGAATGCATACTTTGTGGGAAATGTCCCAAGACGCCGAAAACTTGAACGCTAGTCATGATGTCCCAGGTTTATTACGACTCATGACTACCTGGAGCAGGCTTCGCGAATTGATCCTGAAATACCCAGAACGAGCGCACGCTGTAAGACGAATATCTCTCAACCGCATAACTTCATACACCCAAAGGGACATCCTCAAGATTATGGATTGTTTCCCGGCTGTGAAGGTCTTAGACGCACGAGAGACGTTGTGGGGCCAGACGGTGCGTGACTGGCTGGACTTTGAGCTGGAGATGGACCGAAAAACATGGCTGAGGCGGAGAATTACCTGGCCGAACGAAAGGCGTTCGTGGGGAAATATGGAGTTACACGAGTTTCGGAAAATGTTGCAACAGTATCACGGACGACGATATATCTTTCAATAAACGCAATGATGATCAACACATCGGCCTGGTGGTATACAAAGAGTATTGCGTGGAGGAGGTCGAGGACGGTTTGGAACTGGTGTATCAAGGAGAGTTTCGATGGGCTGACATCCAGTGGGAGGGCCATTCAGACAATCGTTTGTCAATCTGGAAAGGAGTGGAAGAGCGAGGTGAAGGGGACGATGAACAATGAGGAAGTAATGGATGATTCAGGGGTAGTTTCTTACAAGATTGGGATTAGTGGCGGAGGCACGGGAGTTGCCATCTGGGCTTGTTGAATCTCGCGTTCCGTGGCGTGTGGTCCAGGACATCTCACTGTCCATCTGTTACTACCCCTAGGACATCTCTAAGGCGAGGCTCATATCTATCGTCATGATGGAAAGTCAGCACTCCCCATTCCTGAAGCTCCCATAAGAGCTTCGCGACAACATCTACGGCCTAGCACCCGCACTGAATACTCCTATCCTCTATGTTTGCCCTCCTCCCAAATCCTCAAGCGAAGAGTTCCGCCGCAACCACAGTTCATTCTAAACCCTTCATCCCTATCGACTCAGTATTACTCTTCGTCAACCGTCAAATTTTCTAAGAAGCCCGCAGAATACTGCTGGAGAAGAACACCGTCAGATTCAACAACGAACCGATTGGGGTTCGATATTCTTGGCCCAATGAGGCAAGCAAGGCGATTCATACTCACTTTCAGGCGATCAACCATGTCGATTGAGGATACAGTCACTTTTCTGGTGCAAACCCCGTGATTGCACAGCCTGCCACTATCTTTCTGCGAACTAGGTGACACTGAAGGTAACATTCTGATCAATGCGTGAAGAAGCCCATCGATTCTCAGACATGGCTGAGAATTTTCGCCGATACCTCAAGCGAGAAGAGCTAGGGTAAAGGACTACAGGCGCCAGTAAATCCTGCTGCATATTCTCGAGCCATTGAGGACTCTGAAAGCTCGTAACGAGGTTTCTGTCGGCGTGACACAATGCCCTCGATACTCAGCCGAGTCCGCAAGCAAAAAAGTCCCAGGCATCCCAGAGTTGCGCGACTTTCGCGAATGCTTGGAATTGGATATCAAAGCTGAGAATGGTCAAAGAAATTGGGCCGCTGAACAAGATGCTCAAATAGTTCACCGCATCGAGCCATTACCAACACACCTGTGCTTATTTACAACGTGATACTCTCCGGTCTCTGTCGGATTCAGAATGCTCAATGTCCAAGAAGATTTCCTTGCCCGTCTCAGACGATGTGTGTAGCCTGTATCGCATCCAGGAAATCACCTTTTCAACTGAATGCAAATCAATCTCGAAGCTATCCAGACGATATTCACCCTTGGGGAGAATTCAAGAAGCAGACATAGTCGGCATGATATGTCACCTCTTCTATTTCATCTCCCAATTTGACATTTGCATACACGGTACCTCTTTCGGCACATTCTGATGGTTTCGAACGTCGCACGGTCTCGGCGTAGATGAAATCGCATCTTTCTCTGCGAACGATTTCCCGATTCGGAAATTCCGGTTAGGGATATATTGATTTCGATCCGGTCCCTGAAAATCAAATGCAGGAACAACCTCGATATTTTTATTTGGTTCCGAACTTTCTTTCATCATAAACGCCACCACCATCATTCGAGCTCTATCTAAACTACCAAGATGAAGATAACAACACTTCTCTCGACGGCGGTTCTTGCAATCACAACCGTCTCAGCAGCCGCACCAAATTGTCCCGCACGACAAGTTACTCCCGCCGAACAACTCGCCATCTTCAAAGACTTTGTCAAACTTTTCTACGTCGTAAAGGACATACCCACAGCCTTCCAATCCCACGTCGCAGAGTCCTACATCCAACACAACCCCAATTTCAAGTCAGGACGCCAAACCGCACAAGATGGGCTTGCGAAGTACATACCTCCTCTCAATATTACGGTGGCCAAGATCAGTCTGAGTGATAACGAAGGATGGGTGATGGCGAAGCAGGTCACGAAGGCCCAGGAGGGAACGGGACAGTATACGGTTGTTGTTGACGTTTTTAGGATGGAGGGGAGCTGTGTTGTTGAGCATTGGGATGTTGTGCAGCCGAAGCCGGCAACAGCGAGTAATCCGTTGGCTATGTTTGATGGGCAGACAATTGGGAATGCGGTGTGAAAAAGGACTAGTCTTTGATTAGATTATTCTGAAGAACATGGACCGGGACGAGATGACAATGTTTCGGCAAATTTTCAAACAGGATCTGGAGTACTTTGATCGTTCGAATCGAATTGGAATCATGTTTGACAGACCTCGTTCGAGGTCGTTCGCATAACTGTCCGTGAGCTCGGAGTTGTGGGCTGTCGTTACCAAGCAATTGAGGCATCTTGCTCAACGGCAACCTTCTTGATTGTGAGACCAGAAAAGACTGTCGTTAACATCACGTCGTCAGCTCAAATACAAGAGCAAGAATTTTCCTTCATATAGCCATCTGTAAGAGTTTCATTTTTAACTCTGGCAACTCTATCTTTATCATTTTGCATTGGACTATGAACAGGAAACACTTCCGTATTTGCGAAAGAGAAGTAATGAGTTTGCCTCACAACACCTTATTCGCCCAAGACTTCCACCCCCTCTTCTCGCTATTCTCCGCAACTTGAGCCTCATCATCTCCATTCCTATACCCATCCTTCTCACCCACAGGGTCAACGCCCTCAACAACGCCTCCATAGGCGCCCTCGTAAACCTCATCAGGCAATAGCGCCTTCCCAATGAACGTCTCCTTTGGCTTAAACAAGATCGTGAGAACAGAATAGACCAAAGCTGTTCCCGTGAAACCTAGTAGCCATCCAAACTGGTAAGGATGAACGCCAACACCCACCTGGATACTCGAGTTGATGGAATTAATGAAACCCGGTAGATTGGGCGCGACGCCAACGATAAAGGCCACGACTGCTCGCCAGTTGACTAGAACGGAGTTGTAGCGATATATACCATCGGGTCGGTAGAGATCGAGGACATTATATTTTGCTTTGTGGAGAACCCAGAAATCGAAGAGCATAATGGCCGCACTGCCCAAACTATCAGCACAACATCTCCACTATAATTAAGACGGAAGCACTTACATGGGGCCTAGAAAAACAGCATAAGCCGCCATAAAATTCAAAAAACTCCCTGCAGAAGCCAAAATCTTCCAGGGCACCAACGCCCAACAAAGAACCGCACAAATCAACTGTCCCCTCCTAATATTCACAAACTGTGGAAACAACGCCGTCAAATCATTTGCCGCCGAAAGCGAGTTAGCAGAAATATTGACACCCAGCGCAGCAAGTGCGAAGGAGAAGGCAGCGAAGAAGCGACAAGATCTCGAGGACCAATTGGAGATGAGGGCCATGGGATCCCATTCCAATTTTCCATACCGTGCTTCACCGGCTGAGGAAGCCGCAATGCCGATGAAAGCGATGAAGGTGAATATTATGGGCAGCATGGGTACGTACATAAGTTGCCATTTTACGCTTACTTTTGAGTAACGGGAGAAATCGGCTTGGTTTACTGAGAGGGTTGCGTAGTTGCCTATCACCGAGGTGAGGGAGGATAGGAAGGCCTAATCGTGTTAGAGAATTGTATGGCAGATATGTGGGAGATGTGTACCCATGAGTATGCTGATCCACTGATTGTGGTCTTCTGCGCGAGAAGATTTCCACCACCCTCTGCTACGAAGGCCCAGATGAGGATAGCAATCCACGCGATCGGCACGATGATAGTTTTGGCCATAAACAACCAGCGTAAGTTGTTCGGGTGCATGTACAAGAACGGGATTTGGGCCAACCAGAACAGGAAAAAGGAGATCATGGTGTTAGTAGCGATGCCCTGATTCTCGGGAATGTGATTTTCCAAAGTTAGGAAAGAAGGCCAAATGGCTCCCAGCATGACGCGAACGGTGTTAGCTCCATTCATTGTCTGGATGGCGAACCAAAAAACTGCAAGAATCGCACGGGAGATGATTGCAATGTAGGATCCCCAGAAACCCCAGGACGCTCTGGCAAGGACGGGAAAGGGCGCGTGATAGATGACTCCGGTGGCGCCTGTTATACTTGTGAACATCGCGTTTGAAGGACAAGTGAAAATGCGTACCATTGAACGCAATCACAATAGACACGAGGAAGAAGCCGACTGCAACAATAGCAATTGATTCACGCCACGTCAATCCAATAGCAATGATACCACTTGCGAATTGCCATGTCGCAGCGCTGTCAGAAGATTAGGGGCCATCTTCAATCCTACACCATGATCCGTTGATACATACTTGAAAGCATCCGAGATCCAGTAAGCGATGAAACTGATCACCCCCCACCTGCACCAAGTCAGTTCTCGATTCTCAGTGATAAATATAATCATGGCCATAGATCGTACTTCCTCTCCTCTTTGGGCACCGGATCCATATCCTTGTTTGTCCATCTCGCATTTCCTTCCGCAAAAGCAGATTTAGGCTGCTCGACTTTGAAATGTGGTTTGTTCAACTTCATCTTGCTGCTCAATTAAATGACTGTGTGCAGTCAGGAGAATCAACCAGAAATTCCCCAAAATCCGAGGTTGCTTGCAGTAGTTATAGAATGTGACCCGTCTACCGGGTTTGCCCCAGAGAATAATCACGATAGTATTTCGACACAGGGTGGAGCAAGGTTAACGTAAAGATAAGAAAAACTTCTAAAAGCCAGAAGCGAGGGGCATTGATGCACTCAACAAGGATACTATTTCCCTTGTCAGTAATGATCGCGCCTTGGTAATTCCTGGTGTTGTCATCACAAATGCCATGAATGTCACTGCGGCACAGTGTGCCGTCTCTTAGGGCCTTGTTCACCAAGGAAAAGACTTGGGAGCCGCAAAACGACGGGCGGCCGGCGGTCGATAAGCACCCATGCGGTGATCGACATAGAGCATAAACAATCCTGGTAACGTGGGGTATGTACGTTCTCAATTATTATTCAAGATTCTGACTACCTACAGCATGAACTCTCTAAACATAAGACAAAGTGCTATCGTCCCTGAATGTACCAGCGACTCCAATTTTCACTTCTCTGCCCGACACGGCAGGCCCTGTCACAACAATCTGGAGCATAAGTCAGCATGCGCCTTTGAATTGAAGGGCAAGTAAGCTCTTACCTCTCCCTTTGGTGCCTCATCGGTCGTCTTGTGCTCAACAGTATCCACGAGCTTGATCTCGACACTGCTCAATGGAACGCCAAAGTGGCTGTGTTTATTTTTCGACCCTCCACTACGTCTGTAATCATAGATACTCGTTTGCGCGATAGCACCAGCCACGTGTGCTTGCGTCAATGCATAAATGATGCGAGCGCCAGTGAAGATTCGAAGGTCAGAAAGGTCATCGGAGCTGAGTGGCGGTGATTCTACACCTGCCCTCTCGGAGACAAACAAAAGTCTTAGTGTGCCCGGTGTTGTGCCAATTGCCGCACGGTGAGGCGCATTCAAAGTAGTTAGGATGCTATCAGCTGGCATGCGACCAGCGTCGAGTGCGCTGGTTTGCATGCTATGGGCAATCTTTTTCAAACCTCCTGCTACTCCGGGAGAGGTAGTGGCATGAAGGTTCGCTGCTGTTTCCGCAGATGCAACCACTACGGTCGGTGCGACACCTCTGATAGCCATTGCGAGAGATACGTTTGTACCAGCAACCGAGTTGATGGCTAAAGACGAGTGTGAGAAGAGGGCAGCAAGTGTAAGGCACAATGGATATGATTGCGTGAAGGAGTCGGCGCATACAAAGAGATCGGAGGGATTGAAGCGTTGTCGAGCGGGAAGAGCAGCAATGAGCGCACCGATAGCCGCGACGAAGTTCTGTGATTGTTAGCCCATGTTTCTCTGACCGGGGGTCGTCCAGACCATACCTTCTGGGTGAACTCAACAATGCGTTCTTCGGACCCTGGCTTGTCGGCGCAAACCGTGACGATTTTGCCCAAATCCTCGCTCTTGATATCTGGCATGTCCGAGGTGGATACATCTTGGTGATCTTGAACCAGCTGATGCCATACGGATACCTCGATTTTGCCTCCAATATGATCGGGGACCTCAGTCCAGTCCATGTGCCTGCTTGTCTTCTCAACGACCCATATGACCTGTTTGAGTGACTTGTGCTTATTGGCTACTTCTTGAAGAGACAACGAGCCGGCCTCGGCAATGAGGACATCGGCCTTCGTCTTCTGGAGAAGGCCAATGATCTCAGTGGTCGGGTGGTCGTAAGGGATGAGGATTGGCGTTAGACCGTAGAATGAGCAGGAGAAGAGAGCAGCCAGGAATTCAATCGAATTGGGAAGGTAGATAGCAACACGGCTGCCACCATGTTTTCGAATCTGAGCTCCAATGACGGCAATTTCCTTTGTGATCTCGCTGATGCTGTGCTCAATGACCTCTTCCTTGCCAAGAACGGTCAAAATCTTGCCCTGTCCACCTCCTGCAGCAGATACGGACCCTCCGAAGCCCTTTTCAACTGGAATCTCGCCGGTAACTCGTCGCCAGATATCTCGCAGGTCTCCGTCCTTTCCACCTGCATATGCCGGAGTTCCTGGAGGTTTGACGTTGAGTCCGGTACGAAGAGGGTATCCATGAGGGACATCAGGAGACCGGTACACTGCAGACTCTCCTGGTTGGCGTACAAGGCTGGCAGTTGCTTGTCGCTGCAATATCATAGGGTGGGTATCTGGGTCTTCACTGGATACAACGACATATGCCAGGAAGCCAAGAATAGCCAGGGTGAGGAGGGTGCTCGTGAGGTTCCATCCTTTAAGGAGATCCCCGAGCTGCTGGTCAAGTTGCTCTATGATGTTGGCCATGTTGGATTTTGTATTGGTTGATTATTGTTCAGCTCTGGCTGACGGAAGACGCGAAGGGAGATGGAAACCCCCTGTCACTTCGATCAGCTTCCCCGTGACGTGTTTCATCACCCCAGCATGGCTTACATGTTTGCAGCCTACTACCTTCGGTTCACCACCATTGTTCCAAATTCCTTCTCGAAGACACCGCTTTGCTGCAACGGAAAATCACATATTGAACATGCGCCGCAACCGCTGCCACCGCTCCTGAAAGACATCTTTGGAACTGCATCCTTCGAAACAGGCAACGGTTTGCACTGCCTCAGGTCGTGCAATCAAAGAGCCTCCGGCTGATCAGATCGTGCCTGTTTGGACCCAAATCTGCCTGATCCCACACCTATTGACCCTCTTTTCCATGATCCTTCGACCATGTTACCTCACGCTTGTACACCAAGTTACAGTCACCTCGTGAATTACATCCTTACCCCTAGTCAACCTCACAACTTCAGTCTTTTCTCTCTTTTCATTCGCTATAATTCTCCAATATCGTGGGGTCGAATATTGATCGAGCATGCAACTCCTGCTATTTTGTATCAACATCCATCTCATTCTGGTTGCGCCATAAATGATCTGCTTCTAGAGTCACTCAACGGACACTGCCTCGATCATTTTAAGTCGTCACATACCAGGCAATAATAATCCTTCGTACCAGGGGTCCCACTTGAGGCCTCGACCAAGGCGAACGTTGCTCAAATATATATAATCATGAATGATTCACTAGTTTGTGAGACATTCTCAAGCCATTTCAGCCATCATCAAGCCATATTCACCATCCTCACCAATTTTCAGCCTACACCAGTCGATCGAAACTTAGATCACGCCAATCAAACAACCTCTATCCAGCCATCGAAGGCAACAGCAGCTTATTGTTGTGACTCCAAACCAGTAGCAACCACCACAGTTAGTCATGTCTAGCTGGACAACAACATCTCGCACCATAACTAAGCCAAAACCAGTTATCTCCTTTGGCTCTCGAACCACTCCATCCATTCTGGCCATAGGCGGCAACACCCTCTATTCGGCTGCCATGGCGAATTCGAGGCATAACATCCGGAATTTCTCCAAGCCAACGGTGGTCGTTCACAATGGAGGTGGCACCACAGAGGAAGAAGAGACCTCTTCGTCGGCACAGCAGGGCGGTTACCATACCTAGTATGGAAGCTCGGCATGGAAGCTCTTGATACGATACGAAGATTGAGCAGAACGACTCCACCGGATTCTGCTGGCAGCATTTTGGTTGCATCTATCTGCCGCGATTTTCTTTCACACCTTGTTTCTTGTTTTCAAGCCATGTTGTATGGATAATGTATAGTCTATTCTGGGTCGGACATCTGCTTTTGGCGTTGGGCGTATTTTGTTGTTAGGATCTGCGATTTTCATGGGCGGCGAATTCGATTTGGGCGTCGGGATATTGCGAGCTTGCGATTGCGGTGACACTCCTTTTGGTTTGATGACATTGGTTTTTACTTTCGGGACAGGCACGAGACGGGACGGCAGTAGACATACTTTTTGTACCATAATGCAACGTGTAATTTTTTGATCTTCGACGTATTCGAAGCTTCGAGACTTTCTATCATAAGAAGTCAAAAAACATGCAGTAGCCCTTGCCGCTACTAGTATCGCAGATGGGAGGACGATTTCGTTCCCCAAACACAAGACTGCAAATCAAATATATCTTTCTGAAGTTGAGATCGAGGGTGTCAGATTCCTAGCAAACTCCCACCATGAGTGGGAAAACATAATCAACAATCCGACCGGGATAGTCGATATGAATTGACATGAATACCACACGCAAGACATTTTTTGTTCCAAATCAGAGGCACAACACCAACATTTCAATCACAGCATGTGAAACATGCTCGAGTTTATTCTAGGCAACTGCAGAGCAACAATATTCGCCACCGCTATTTTGACATTCGGTGTGAAGTCGTAACGCCTGTTTTATGATTGGCCCGCCTATTTTCCCAGGTTGTATTCCTACGCATTGGCAATAATTCCTTCTACCAGCATCATTGATTGCGCGAACTATTCGTGACATTCGCTAAGCCGTCCTTCCTCGCGTTGAAAATGGTAAGGCTGTGGGACACACGCAATTCTCCCGCCCTTCAATACCACACCCGCGCATCACCTTCGATTTCCAGATTGTGCATTATTCAACCAATCTTCGCATTGCTGAAATCCATCTCCGGATGATCTCCCATGAACTTCTTCAGAATATCCTCCTTCTTCTGTTCGTCCGAAGTAGGTTTCCCCATCTCCTTTTGCCGCTGATCAAACATCATCTTTTCTACCATCTGTCTTGTATCGCCGTCCAGATCGCTCAGACTCGAGTTCTCGGGGGTGATTTTCGAGGTGTCGATTTTGGGGGCCGAAGTGATGATGTGGGCCCACCATTCCATTTTGTTGGATTTGTCGAGGTGTATGGCGAGTTCTTTGCCGGTAGGGGTGGGTTCGAGGGTCCAGGTGCTTTCGTCGGGGACGATGGAGTGGGGGAGGTCGCCCTGAGGTTCCGATGTTAGTTTGGTTTGGCTTGGTGGGGAGAAAGGGCAGCTTACGTCGATGAATGCGTCCTGGCCTTTGATTGAGGCGAAGAGTTTGTTCTTTGTGAATTTAACGTTCAAGTCTCGTCCTTTCAGATTTCCGGGTATGGAAATCGTGATATCAACGTCTTTGATTGTTTGGGTCCATTTGTATGGGAGGGCAGCTTGCTCGGCATCTTCCTTTGCCTTTGCTGCGGCATCGATCTTCTTCTGCTCTTCGGGGGGCGGTGAGTCGGTCATTTTGGTGTTTGTTGTTGTTTGGCGGAGAATTTGGAGCTTTCGAGATGGAGTGATAAGTAGCTTTCTTTCCTAATGCGGGGCACTGTGGCGTTTGGAGGCCTCCGAGCCTCGTTTTGCTTCAAACTTCTTTTCAACCTCGTCACTAAACATCAACTCATCATCTTCGCACCACCACCATCAAAATCGTGAAATGTACGATATTTCTGTACCACTTCACAAGACTTATGTTCCTGCCTACCAACTGGAATGCAATCCGTCCCTGACAATTTTTCCCCCCCCCCTTGACAAGACAATCCCGAAAAGCGAAAAAGATACTCCAGAGGGGTGCTGATTGTTCTGATGCCGCTAATCATGTTTAGTCGAACGTTGTATAGATCGATGAGCTACTGTACTCACGGAATTGAACCCAGGCTGGATGCAATGTTGGCATCAATGTACATTGTGGAAGAGTGCATCTCTACTCACCCTATCCGGTACTTTGATGAGAGCGGATGATCCTATCCACTAAAATTACATCGGATGCGATATTGAACTGCAATTCGAGCAGATCTGTTCATGAGGATCACAAGCATGGGATGTTGATTCTACGTGACAACTTTGTAAATCATCAAGTCTTGCCTCCTGTATCATCATTATCATCATCATGTCTTTCAGGAACACGCGGTCCAAGGTTTAGGGCACGCTCTACCGCTTATCAAAGGACCAATTCTGGTAATATTCCTCACTCTTCGTCTCATTCTCCTTCATTCCTAGGGACTGGGTATCATTCCACAATTTCAATTTACTTCTGGTTTGCCAGTTTCCCAGCGACCCAGCTGTATAAGAATCTCATAGTATTGATTTCTGAATACAGTTTTGAATTCCTTGTTTACACGAAGAGCCTCTGCTCAGAAATCAACAATTAATTAAGTCAACAAAATGAAACTCCTCACCTCCAGTCTCTCACTCGTCAACATCATTCAAGCCCTCCCCTCCCAATCATCCCTCACGTCAGACCTATCTCCCCACACAAAACGCGTCATCGCCCCCTCCCCCGAAGGCAGCGACTGGGACGGCCGTCCCCTCGGCGACCCTCTCCCCGCCTGCGCAGACATCTGCTACAAAGCCAACTACTGCTTGAACAACTTCTGCATGGAGCCAAACAAATGCTATCGCACTGGCAGCCCAGATCTGGGTCTCGTGTCTCTAAATTTCAAAGGAGTAGGCACAAAGTGTACGGTATTCACCGATAGCAAGTGCTCGGCCTATAGGAGTAAGAATACGCAGATTGCGGGCGAGTCTGATAAGTTGGATGGCATGTGGGCAGATCCGAAGAATTTGGCGGCGTTTAGGTGTGTGAGGATGGATTTGAACAATGGGGTCTTGCAGGAGGGGGGACAGACTACGTGAAGGGTAGAGGGTGGGTTGTGTTGGGGGTGCATTGTTTCCTTCTCTTTTGCGCATCTACCGTTCTTCGGTTTTCCTTTTCAAAGGTTTCCCTTCGTGCCTTCGCCTCACTCTTACTCCCACGAAATCCGGAGGAGGGAAGTGATATTAAGAAGGAGTGAGCATGGTCCGGTTGCTTGGCAAGCAATTCTAATGATCTTTCTGAAACCTCGATTCCAGCAGGTTTGGATTTTGACAAGCTGGCCCGCTACTCAAACCAACCAATGTCATCTCAAAATCACGCCCTTTAGATTTCTTTTCGTTTTTGGGAAAGCAGTTCCATGCATCAATCCATCCACGTAACAAGCACCTATGAGGTTGAAAGTTCGAGCGTTAGGAGGGTCCGATTTCTCTCTAGTATATGGCCGAAGGACAAAAGGCACATTGCTACCAGCACAGATCCATATTTCATCACCTATCTGAGTATGTGGATAGCAGAGCCCTGGGCGACCGTCGTTCGTGAGGAAGAATGTACGGCTTGTGCAAGCATCGAGGATTGCCCTCCATAATTTATATTCAAGTTGGGGCGCATCTTGGGCCTGACTGAGCAGCCATTGTTCAAGTTTCTCGAAGGTAGATCTATCCTGCGACCTGCACAAGCGGTGTTTCAGCGTGACTGGTTTTCGTGTGGCTTTCTTCAGCACTCCTGCGACCAACGTACGCCAAAATGAGCCTAGCGACAAGTTGCCCCGGGTCTTGGATGAAGCACCAAAGGCCACACGATGCCACCCAATCAGCACAGCTCTCACAGAGACAGTCGAACGATGGTCGCGAAGTGGAAAAGACTCGTCGCCCATCAATGCAACCTTGCCAATACGAATGCCTTGCAAGAGGAGTCCGTTGGATTCCAAGAAGGTCTTTCGCGAAACAGAGGTCCTCGAAGAACAGTACAGATTGTAGTATTCGATACGATAAGCCTCATCATTGACAGTCTCTTGGTTGATTGTGCCAAATTCTCGAGCCCACGTCGGGAGTCCATGTTGTGCCGGGAAGCGTGGCATCCGGCAAAGGCACTCCAAGCCTTCGGGACCGTCAATCAACGCGCGAGTGGTACTGATGAATAAAGCTTCCTTGGACAGAGAGTAGTCCGGGACAAGGGCTCCATAATGGTCAAGACTGACAAATGCTAGCATTGCATAGATCCTGTCGAGAGGGTCTCGGCATCTTCTGTGATTATATTTGAGGAGTATAGCATCAAGTCGGAATTCTTTTCGGCTTCGGAACTCCCTCCGCGTGTCCCAAATTTGTATCAAAGAGGTGACGAAGTCGAAAGTGTCGTGCATCGAAGCCACCGCGTTGAGCAATCTATTGGTTTCAGCACAGCAGGAAACCACATGATGGCTGAGAAGGTCAACTGTGGATATCATCTCGAGAAGATCCATTGTCCAATGGCCAAGCATCACTGTGCCCCGACGCGGCAGAACAATTTCTTGCAAAGTCCACAGCCGGACCCACCATTCACTTGTAACAACTTTCTGAAATGCTGAATGGAGTTGTTCGAACGAGGTGTCTGTTTTGTAGACCATTTCTCCTGAAATCCTTTTCGAAAATCCTGGTAGACTTGCGATATGCGCATCGCCACGAAAGTGACACAGAAAGCCGAAGGGATCTTGGTCATCATTTCCACTTTTAGCACAGCACCCTAGCCATATGATAACCTGATAACATCTCAAGTAGATCTCGGTCATCATTGCGACTTGATGTGCCTTCTCGTTGGCGTCACTCTGGTCGATACAGATGGCATCTACCCAAAGGACCACGTTCTCGTCAGAACGTCGAATATGTCTGAGAGCCGCAACAAGATTGACTGTGGCTTGAACCTCTAATCCATCTACTTTTACTGTAGCAGTAATAGTCTCATCACCCCAGACATAGGATAAAGCCTCGTAATCTGGAGCAGGCTGAGTATGGAGCGAGACGACACTCAGAGAGCAGGAGATTTCCTCGTCATGTGAACCGGGATGGAGGTGTAAGATGCGGATGTCCTTGCTTCCAGGACGGAGACGGGTGGAACGGGTCCGATACAAGCTTGGCTTGGCCTGCCTGTTGAAATAGAGATGATGGAGGTACGCGATCAAAGTCAGAAATATGACCATTACTATCAAGAGAGTTGACACCAACAACGAACTGCCAACCATAGGGCAATGATTCCAGAGCATGATGTGATAAATGTGATGTTGGTTCGAGGAGCTCCATATGGAAATGGAAATAGAAAGGGGTTCAAGGCTCGGAAGACTTAAAAAAGGGACCATCACGTGACTTCCCGTTTCGGATCGAAATAGAAACGGCGACCACTCTCATTTTATGTTGACAATGCATTCAAACGCGATTATGCTCTCCGTAATACGATAGTATGCCTGGCCAGCCATGGACAAGCAAAAAGCTCTTCTTTTCGGCTCAGCCGTAGCAATACGTCTGCTGCTATTTACTGCCTTCCCTTCGTTACCACCTGTCCTTACTGGTCGAGTCGAGATCTCAACTCCAGTAACAAGCTTCAAGCGGCGTATGTTCTGACACTATTTGAGCAAAGCTAGACCCAGCTGATCCATGAAATCAAGTACAAGAAGGCTTGTTCCTCTACACCCACAATATCTCTCCCTACGATGGCGGCGTTTTCCACCAAGCACCCTTACTCCTCCCACTATTCTCCCTGTTCCCGGATCCCGCCAAATACCCTCTCTTCACCGGCCTGTTCTTCATAATACTCGACTTATTGAGTGCGAACGCGCTCACGCAAATTGCCGAGACCGGTGTGTCCGTCTCTGCGCGATTGTTCACATCCCCGAGGAAGGAGTTTCGATATGGCAGCACAGCAATTGCAGCAGCGTATGTGCAACGATTCACTCTCCAGAACCAAACTAACATGTTACAGCTACCTCTTTAATCCATTCACGATTGCGACTTGCATCGCCCGGCCCACGAGCATCCTCACAAACACCTTCATCCTCTCTGCGATTGCGAATGCAGCAAATGCGCGATCTCTGACCTTCGTGTTGGCCCTCAGCGCGGCATCCTACTTATCCTTGTATCCGATCCTTCTTTCCCCGCCACTCATCATTCTCTGCTACGACCAGACGGTCCGAAGATCCAAACACGAGCAAAATCGGACCCAATTCACGATTGCCCACGTAGGAGGGCTAGTGGTGGCAATAGCGGCATTGCTTGGACTTTCCTACCTGATAACAGGATCATGGCAATTTCTCGCAAGCACATATGGCACATATCTTCTGCTGCCAGATTTGACACCCAACGTTGGACTTTGGTGGTATTTCTTCATTGAAATGTTCGACTCCTTTCGCGAATTCTTCTTGGGCGTATTCTGGCTCCACATGGCATCATACGTGGGCGGACTCTCATTTCGAATGCGGAAACAGCCACTTTTCGCCATTGTGGCGATGCTTGGGATAATTGCTATTTTCCAGCCCTACCCAAGCATTGCGGACACAGCCTTGTTCTTGGGAGTGGTTCCTCTCTATCGTCACTTGTTCCCTCGTAAGTTCTGGTTCGACCAATGATGATGTTACCACTGTAGCTAACGATTGTATAGTCATGCGGTATTCCTTTCTGGCCACAGCCGTTATCATGTATGCAACCCTTCTAGGCCCAGCTTTCTATCATCTCTGGATTTACGCCGGATCGGGAAACGCCAATTTCTTCTACGCCATCACCTTGGTATGGAGCCTGGGTCTCATTGTTGTTCTTGGAGACATGCTCTTCGCCGTTATCAGGGATGAATTGGACTATGAACGGCCAGAGTTGAGAGGCAAGGAAGTGAGGCAGATGTAAAATAATGAGTTGACATTAATTGATCCCAAGTTTTGAAAAAAAAAACATGCGAGGAAAATCTTTCTGGTTTGAAGGTTATTTTCCACAACATGTTGGCTATGGATCCAATATAATTTGTGAAGCTGATGGGTGACTTTCGTGTGATGAGCTGAAACAGTTTGTGCTGCTTGACCATCGAAGCCTGGTCACGCAAGGACGGAAAGGAACTGTTACCAGGGACAGAATCGTGAGGAACGAGATGTGATCCAACGACAGGTTGAGGAAGGACTCGACGAGTTTGTCGTTTTTCAGATCCCATCTTCGGATTCGTGAAATAGTTGTCCATTCGGGATATTACTATTTTCAGCTGCATGATTTAATCTTGAAACCTGCAGCTGAGCCGCATCTTCGCTTGTGCGACTTCATGATTTCATCTCTACCTTTTTTGGAAAGGATTCTTGATGTCTTCTCCTGCGCAAGCCGTAGCGAGGCCCCACAGCAATTTAAACAGCTCGAGAACCCAAGAAGAAAGAAAGGAGACGGGATCGACGGCTCAAAATGTATTTCAAGGTACTCCCATGCAACGCTACGAACGGGACCGTGCATTAGATCTTGAAGATCCTCTCTTGAAGATTGATGATCAACCTGTTGGCTATGGTAACGACGGACAGGACATCAGCTCGTAAGGTGCATTTTTCATGCTGCTGTTGCTGCGTTGCACGTGTAACAAGGGACATGTCCCCAAAGACATTGAAACACAATTTGCGATGGCATCACGTCACGTAAGAAACTCATTTCCGACCAAAAGGAGAAAGGCTCTAGTCTAGCGTCTTTGGCAAGTGCAAGGTCCGGCAAAATATACAAAACTGATAGGCTGACCTAGAACTTTTTGTTCTACGGATTACGGCGGCATCGAGTAAGCTGGATAATAAGAGGATCCGGTTCCCCCGTCCATGGGAAATGTCTTGAGGCCTCCGTTGAACGTCTTCCGACTGTATTTCTTCCCGTCTTCGCGTTTTGCGACGGAGTTGTGGAGCTGTCGCTCACTCACTCACTCACTCACTCACTCACTCACTCGTTGTCAATCATGATTATTCCGGGCCGTGAAGTCAGGCCGGCTTATATCGCTCTTTCTGTTGGCGCGTTTGTCACTTTCATATTTGTGTCGTTGGTTTCCATTCGCGATCCCAGTCATTTGAAGGCGAGCGTTGCGAGTTTGAAGGAGAAGGTTCATCAGTATAAGTATGTTTTATCTTCTCTTGCAAACGAGATGTCTCTTTCGGGAGATCTACGACTGACGGTGACGATCTTGTAGCGTTCCGTTGGTCTCTCCTTCACAGCCAGAAGAATCAGCCACGATCTTTCCTCCTCCGCCAAAACCAACGATCGCTCCCCAAATCTCTTTTGAAGATGCCATTCGGGCGATTTATGCGCCACTCCTGCACCCGATCGATGCTCCGGATTTTGTAGATCCCACGGATGGGGAGGTTTATATCACGAATCAGACGATATGGAGGGAGGGATTGGGAAAACAGCTCTGCATTATTGATGTTGATACCAGGCCGTTGAATGAAACGGATCAGTTGATGAACCAAGAATTCAATTGGCAAACGATTTCGGGCGTCTCAACGGGAATGTTGAATCACTATCTCTATGGTATTTATCAAATCCCCATCCAACGCCACATACGTGCTAATCGCAAACAGCAAAAATCCATGGTTACGACTACAAATTCATTCACACGACGGAATGGCACAACAAATCTCGAGAAGATGTCTGGACAAAGATACCCACCCTCCGCGAAACATTAAAGGACTACCGCATCGTTGTGATGATTGACGCCGACGCAATCTTCAGAAACCTCAATCTACCCTACGAATGGCTTCTTAACCGCTGGAACTTCACCGAAGACACCTCAATTACCATGCCCCTCGACCCAGTCTGGGACGTCAACACGGGCGACAAAATAGGCTACACCAACAACAAATACGGCGTAGTCAATCCCAACGCCGGTTTCGTCACAGCGCAAAACCTCCCACGCACATTCTCCATGCTGGACGACTGGATATCCTGTCCAGACAACGAAGAAGAATTCGAAGGCTGCGACAACTTCCGCAAAGGCTGGCCAGCCGAACAAGGTGCCTTTGGTGAACACATCCGGTACAAGTACAACGAAACGACAGACTTCCGAAGTTTCAATTGTTCGGATGGAAATGGTTTTCCCGAACAGGGTTCAGAATGTCGAGGTATCTTTGTGAGGCATTTTACGACGGGCAAGGGGCATTTGAAGCCGGGGACTGGGGATGCGTTATTGCAGACTGTGATGGCGCGGACGCATACCGAGATTTTTGCGAGCTATGGGGATATTGTTGTTGAGAGGAATTCGACCGAGGGGGTGGAGGAGGCGTACTGGGAGAGGGTTGTTCCGCAAAGGATTGTTGAGGAAGAGAAGAAGAAGGCTGTTGAGGAGCTTGAAAGGTTAAAGAAGGAGGAGAAAGATAAGGAGGCAAAGGCTGAGAAGGAGGTGGCGGAGAAGCAGCAAAAGGAGGAAGCTAAGAAGGCCGAAGAGGCAAAGAAGAAGGCCGTGGAAGCGAAGAAAAAGCTGGACGAAGAGGCGGCGAGGAAGGCTGTCGAAGAGGCCAAACTTCTAGGGGTTCCGACTATCAATATCATTGGTACTCCACCAGTCCCAGATGAAAATGGTGAATATCATCATCATTGAGTTTAACGGATTTGTATGTATATATACTGTTTACATGGCACGGATGGCGGCGTTCAAGGGAGCATAAAGAGCGGGAGTCTGATTTTTTTGGTGGTGTTAGGATGGGATGCGAAACGCGAATACCCGAAGATTATAGATGCCTTTTGGGATTTTTTTTGCTCTTCAAAATATTAAATTCCATGTAAAATACGACCGCTAATACAAACAACTATCCACAAAAATCGTGAAGAGCTTGGATGCAGGCGCTGGCTTCCGTGATCTCGATTGTGCTCGTCATCCTTTGGTGCCCGAAGGATCTGGAAACTCCTCGGTGCTTTGGAGATACAAGCAGTACATGTTCCCCCTTTAAGATCGATGGCTTTCAGGCTCGCGCGGATTGTATCCATTTTGACTTCATGCTTCGCCAATTGTTCTTGGGGTAGTTGAGATTGGCGACGCTGCCTGTGATTTCGATTTGCTGTGAAGCGCTTTCTCTGGTCGCGAAAATTCTACTAAGAAAGAGAGCTCAATCGCTCGTGGGCAAATCGAGTGAGGTATATGTTTGCCATCAAATGCAGATGTGAGTAATGTTAGAAAGGCGGAATGGTTGCAGACTGTTGATAGTGTTGAACAGGAGAGACAAGAAAAGGTGCTGGCATTCAAATGATCAGTCTAGAGTTTTGCATCTACGCAATGAACTTCTCGTACTGACTCTGATTTTGGGCACGACGAAAACTAAGAAGCTCTTAACCTGGGAGTGGTGCTTTTGCTACTGATACTTGAATATCAAGGACCCTATGTTCGAAGTTGTTCGCTTCATTTCTTACTAGCAGCTCACTGAGAATGTCTCATGGCATTCCGCTTACAACCGTCGAATCTCTATCCTTGATACAAGCCTGGCAATGGCGTCCATTCTTCTCGTTGTAGGGTCGACCACGCTTAGCACATTATACACATTTTCCCTTCCATTTGGAAATGTGATTACCGTGGGTTCCTTTGGTATTGGATGAAATGTCGCCACTCGTTTGCATGACGGGTCTCGCACTTTGGGCAGGTCCAGGGCATCGTTTCGCGCTTTCTCTTCTTGCTTGGCGAGCTAGATTGTTCAGATCTTGAGGGATGAGCTGTCTAAATACGCAATTAGTACGAGGCCGTCCAAAGATGTAAGAATTGCTCACCACTGGGATAAGCGAGCTGAAGGCCGAGCCGACTTCTCCAATCCTGAGAACTCTTTCCTTGATTTCTTCTTGCTCTTCCGCGAGTTCGTGTGCTGGTGATATGTTAGCCAATGCCGTGCCTTTCGTAGTGTTGACCTAGATCCATATCAATATGACTAGGTTGACGATATGATTGACTTGATAAGAGCCCATACGTTGTTCATTCATTACGCCATATTTTGCCCGAAGATATTAAAGAAGATATCAGAAACTAGTAAGGGTTGCCGACTTCATAGCCATGATTCTCCTTGACCCAAGACAGAAATGTTGTCCTACTATTCCTCGCTGCAAGAATGCATGAATATAGCAAGTAGGAAGCGTCTGTGGACTGTGTTGCGAACTTTGCTGCCTTGAGCCACCCAGCATGTTCAGTCGCCAGTGATGACCCCCGCTCTTCTGCTCCTTTTCTGTCTTCTATCCTTCATTCGCCTCCAAGACCGTTGGATCTTAGATATTCCTGTATAACGCGCCAGGTCCGCTCCAACTGTTTGCCACTGCGATGATCTCTCGTCCCATTTCATTTTCAAACGAGTGACTAATTACAAGATCACTGGGTCGTTCACTATATCGTTCTCCCTTGCCATGGAAGCTTCCCAATCTTCTTCTGATCCTTCCGTCTCATCTAGACTGGGTTTATCAAAAGGATTCATCTTTCCCAGCCAATCGGTTCCTGGAAAACTCCACGTGCTAGGTAGGCCACCCATAAACCACAGAGATATGCCAATCGCCAAAGCAGTAACAAGTAAAGTAGCGATTTCCGCAACAGCTTTAGTTGGTTAGTGCTTACAACACTAGTAGCTGAACCACAACACTTACTAAACCAGGTTCCAACGTATCCCGTTGGGTAGACATTGGCTGCGTTGACTTGATGCTGATGGCTGACAAGCCCATCAATCGGCAATGCGAAGAGACTGGTTATGAATGCTATAGGAGCAAAGACAATGGTGACAATTGTAAAGCCTATGACTGCTATTCCCAGCACAACACTGGTGTGGGCGTCCTTCATGCTGGCATGTGTGCGCTCCAGATTCAGCTGGTCTTGGATAGTCTTTTCGATTCGTTCGGCGTCCTTGTCGATTTTGATAACCCTCTTGCGGAAAGTTTAGACATATATCTTGGAAAGCATAAACCTACAGTCCTGTTCCCTTTGCTCGTCATCTTGCAAGTTATTACGCTCTTTTGCGCCGGCGTCAACGGGCGGCAAACCATAAAGAGCAGAATCTGGAATGTCCCCGAAAGATTGGCTCTTCTCTACACAATACACGTCTGAGAAATCGTAATCTATGAAAGGAATATAGGCATTGAAGATTTCATATGCGGGATCCGACTGTTGCTTCCGGTTCGACATTGGGAGATATGAGTGGAAGTTGAAAATCTGCTTTCAGCTTGAAGTCGAGATATCTTACCATCAGCCATCAGTCATCAAGCGACATGCGTCAATCATTTATTGGTCGAAACGGATGCACACCTCTCTGGATGTGTGCACTGAGCGGGATACTAGTAAGATCGAGAAGCACTCTTGGGCCAATAGCGAATTCATGTTCTCAGCCTATCGATAACATCTAATGCATGCATGTCCGCGATTCACGAACACCCTGGCAGGCACCAGATAATTCGGCGCTGAGAAATGCACTGCTCATGAAGAGTCTGAAGAGTGCTGTCTCAGTTTCTCTCGTTACGCAGCCTCTCTTGCAGAGGCCTTGCCTTTCCGCGAGTTGGCATCGATATACGCAGAGCCAGAGACTAAGGCTGTGGCTGTGAATACAACAAGACCTGTCAACAGTAGAACCAAATCCAATTGGAGACAACACAAATACCCCGCTTGAAACCTACGCACGAGATGTTGAATAGACTATGGGCATACTAATATGAGTCCATATGCAAGTGGACGTTTTAGTTACAACTTACAACGGTGAAGGTCAGTGGTGACATTATGAGTGGGAGGAGTTCCACGTTCACAATTGCAATGTCGCTGCTCAATTTCTTGCTTGTATCACATTAGTCCAGTAAGCTCGATGATCGGAAGCATCTTACACACCACATGTTTAAATCTTTACCCTTTGGCGACAGTCAGTATTCTAGGTATCTCTAAAATGCCATCGAAAACGAGTACAATTGGACCTTTTTCATCCTACAAGGGCGCAGTAGATGAGCAGTGAAGGTTTCAGCTTCCAACACAGCAAAAACTGTCTCCTGTATATATGTCCGTCAACAATTAGGATCGTGATGAGAATATGGCTTTGGAGGGTTGGTGAGAATCTATAGTTGACCAGCTTCGTGCTGCAAGCGTTGTGTTCCCAGGGGCTCCTGCATAATTCGCACTGACTCCATGTCTGCACACCTCGCTGCAACCTCCAACCCTGTTCCATTTCCGACTCGAAGGTCCGGTGAGCGGCCGTACTGAGGCAAGAGGCGGACTACTCTCGTGGTGACCCCTGTTGTGAAATTGACGGATCGAAGTAGCCCGAGGCGATAAGCTGGGAGACGAAAGCGAAATGAAATTGAGGCACATTGACTAAGGAGTAGCTCAACAAGGTCGACATCCATCTTGTATATGATCTAATACCTGAGAGCAGCCAGTGCACTCGCCACGCCCATCCAGGATTGCGAAAGATTCAGCAAAGCACGCAGGCAATATGTGGCTCTAGACTCTTCGTAGCGTTCGAGAATATTGACGTGCATGTATTGCGACTTATTCTTGATTTTGAAGTTGACATATTCCCCAAGTCGAACAGCCAGTTCCATTTCAGCAAATGTTGGATTTTGAGGTGCACATCAAAACATTGGTCTTGCTCATGTCGAACAGCACAGTCCTAACATTCGAGCAATTTCGGTGCAGTCTCACGTCCCGAGAAAGATGGCGTTGGTCGAATTGCAAAAAGCTGGGAAGGTGACTTATGTAGTGATTCTTGAAGACTTCATCAGCTTCACCTATCTGCTGTACTGGCTAGGATGAATTTGGTTCTCCTGGTAGGCTTCTGAATTAGCTATATTTGACCACATCGAAGTTTAGAGTCAAAGCGTAAGATGTATCATGGGCGGATATTACCTCCCACGACCCGCTTTGAAGCTGATGTTACGAAGTTTGAGCCCATAGACAGCAGTCTACGAGCTTGGCGGCCATGATCAACACCTGGCGCAAGGCGATATGCGGCGGTGGGAGAAGAAGGTGAATCAGCTATCAGCTACAACTGGATAGAATGGTAATAGTGACGGCGCTGGTGATAATCTGATGTCCAGAAGTGTCACCCGGGATTCGGTGCTCGGGAGAATAGCATGGGATTTGCAGATCTCCATTATCACCAACTCCGTCACTTCTTCACCATTGACCATTAAACATGTAATTGTTGGCACGCACGCAGCTTCATGCTGCTCGACTCAATCAATTGGCCATGACGAAGAGGCATCTTCCAACGCAATTAGCAGAGAAAGAGTCGGCCTTTATTACGACCTCTGAATACACGATCCATACCTCGAACCTCTTCGACCCGAAGCAGAAGACTTTTCTTTCCAACCGCTCAATTACAGTAGATCCTGCCACGGGACTTATAACATCCATTTACCCCCGCAAATCCGAGCCTAAGTCAATCGGTGCCCACGATATCGATCTTCGCGGCAAATTGGTCCTCCCAGGCTTTGTCGACGCGCATACTCACATTTTCCTCCACTCGTACTCCGAAACACCATCCATCAACCAAGAACGTGATGAATCTCTCGTCGAGCGTGTCTTGCGTGCTACAAACCATTGCCGTGCCGCGTTAATGGCTGGCTATACCACGTACCGTGACTTGGGCACAGAGGGGTTGGGCAGCGCAGATGTGAACTTCAGAGACGCTGTCAATAGAGGCATCATCCCAGGTCCGCGCCTCTTCGTTGCCACCGAGTGTATCTCTTCTAGTGGGGGCTACGCGATACGCCAGGAGAATGAAATAGGAGGGACTCGCGTGCCACGTCTCTCTGATCCCGCAGATGGGGTGGAGGGATGCAGAGCAGCAGTCAGACGACGCATAGGTGCAGGAGCCGATGTCGTAAAATTCTACGCGGACTACAGAAAACGCCAACTTAGGTTCCCTCCTTCCGCATGGCCTGGGGCACCGGCTGTACAATTTCCTCCTGGTACTACGCAGAGCAAAAATGCGCTCATGTTTATGAACGAGAGGAACCCCAACATTCCACTGTTCACGCAGGAAGAAATGGATGCCATGGTCAAAGAAGCGAGGGTCTCCAAAGCACCCATCGCAGCGCACGCTTCTTGTCCGGAGGCTGTGATTATGGCTGCCAAAGCTGGAGTCACTACAATAGAGCATGGGTATGAACCTAGCGATGAGGCTTTGAAAGCTATGAAGGATAACGAGGTCATCTTTGTGCCAACGCTTTCAGTCGTTGAGGATGGAGTGCCACGTGGTGGGACCTTCGAGTCTGTCCTCGCTCGAACTAAGAAGGCATTCGACATGGGCATCAAGATGGCTGCCGGCGGCGATACTGGAGCTTTCACGCACGGAGACAACGCTCGAGAGATGGAGCTGATGTTCGAGGCTGGAATTTCTGTTGTAGATGTATTACAAGCTGCTACATTGCACGGATGGGAGGCTTGTGGTGGAGATCTTTGTGGGAGAAAATTTGGCTGGTGGGAAGAGGGCGTTGCTGCTGATATCATTGCGCTAATTGGTGATCCAGTCAAGGACTTGAAGGCTCTACGACAGGTAGACTTCGTCATGAAGGACGGCAAGATCTACAAGCAGGATAGCAAACAAGTAAACATGAATTAGACTACTCGACTCTTCTGTCAGCTATATTCAGTCTGAAGTCAATCAATATCATAACACCGAAATCCCAAACACCGTCCCTCCAGCCTAAACATGTTACTCTGTCTTCCTCGCCGTCCTAACAATCCGCCCAGGCACACCACCCTTCGGCTTCGCACTCCCAAATAACATCTGATAACACGGATCCCCATCAACGCTCGGCGCACCTTCTGGATAAACAGGTACAAAGTCAAAATCCCTCAACGTCAAAGCCATGATGGCTTTGATCTCCAAACTCCCAAACTCACTGCCAATACAATTCCTCGGGCCCCTCTCAAACGCCCGCCAGGCGCCAGCGGGGATGGGTGGGAATGGCGAGCCTGCGTCATAACGTTCTGGCATGAATTTGAGAGGTTCCGGGAAATATCGCGAATCGCGGCCAAGGACGTAGGAGTCGGGCCAGACGACTGTGTCTTTTAAAGGCTCCGTGGGATATTTCTCACCGGTGACGGGATCGGTAATGAAGACGTTGGGATTACCTACGCGGACGGTGTTTGCAGGTGGGAAGAGACGGAGGGTTTCTTTCATTATGCCGGTGCAGTAGGGGATTTTGTTTAGGATGTAGGGATCTTCTCTTATCTTTTGTGCTGTTGTTTTGAGGGAGGGGGTGAAGATTGTGTCGAGTTCGAGGATTGCTTTGGCGCGGACGGAGGGATTGAGGGAGAGGAAGTAGAATATCATGCTGACGGTTGTTGAAATGGTATCGTGACCTGACGGGTTTAGTAGGGGCTTTGGACGACAATACTAGGTTCTTACCTGCAAAAACGAAGGTGCGGATTTGATCTATAGCGCTTTGGCGGAAGGCGGCGTCCATTGTTCTGCCACCTTTTTCAGGGGAGGTGGTGAGGCCACGGATTTCGGAGTTGTAGGTGTCAAGGGCGACGTCTAGCATTGATTTCTTTCGAGTCTGAGACCCGTTTGCTTTGTCGCCTGACTGAGCAAAGCGACGGTCGAGTTCTTCACCGATGCAGCGGTCTATTACACGGCTGTTCTTGTAGATGGAGTATTGCTGGATTGGATTGACGCCTGCGAGCGGGTTTGACCAAGTATTCGATGACGAAAGGAAATGCAGCTGAGTGCGGAAAGCATCAACAAGCTCATTACTGCTTCGTTGAGAGTTCAATCCCATATCCCTATCATCAATTAGCAAGTCGTCATAAACCCACGGATAGGTAGAAGTCATACAGAACCAGCCTCCCAATAACATCAAAAGACAACTTCATAGCCACCCCCTCCAACTCACACACCTCCCCCTTATCCGCCAACTCCCCAAGCACTTCCCCAAAAACCTCTACATCTCCCACAATCTGACTGATCACAGTCATGAGGTATCCCATTGCAAAACCAGGATTATAAACCGTCCGCGCCTTCCTCCACACATTTCCATTCGCAGCAGCCATATTCTCCACACCCAAATGCTGCTTCAAATACTCTTTGACCATAGGATGTTTATCCAGGGACTGCTTGACGGTGACTTGGTCTGCGAGGTCGGCGGAGCAGATTATGAGGGTGGGCGGACCCATGGGCCAGACGTCGAAGTAGTAGAAGTCGCCTAGGTTGTAGGTGGTGCGGAGGTATTGCCAGTAGTGATGCGGGTGGACATCTGGGGGGAGGGCGGCGGCCATTTTGATGGCAACTAGGAGGTGGCCTATGATTGGGTGGTAGGGGGGCCCAGGCTGAGGAGGTTAGTCAGGGCGTTGAGGAGGATGGAGATATGGGTGGATGGGTATATGGTTGAAGATAGTATTCATAAAGAGGACCAGAGAATTGATTCAAAAGACTGCAAGAGGAAGTAGGCGAAAAAATGATTGAGAACATTTTGAGAGAATCCAGTTGGAAGAGATAATCTGAGGACGCTGACTGGGACAACGGTTCGAAGTCAACTGAAGGAGATATTGAAGAAGAGATGGATTTGATGTCATCCGATGTAATGAAAATAATAATTGTGTAATGAATTGACTTTAAACAGTGATTTGAAAAATTTCGCAGGATAATCGGTCTGGGAAACTTATAGGTCTCCAAAAAAATCAAAGGGCATGCACAGGAGGATTGATGAATAGTAGAAACTTACCAAGCCCATCATAGCTCGCCGATGTCTATATAGCTTGACAAGAAATGTCACCACAGCGAGACCGAAAATGGTTGCAACTGCGGTAACAGTTTGCCGTCCAGAAAGGGGATATTCCATTTTGGGAAGAAATTGAATCAAGAAAGCTGCCTAAGATGAAACTCAAAGATCAGGTAACACTGGTCAACTGTCCTAACCGACTCATCAAGTCATTGATGAGCGTCCTAATGAGCACGAGGTCCAAAGAGCGAGGTCGAAGATAGACCCCTTTCTTCCCAAAATGCAAGCCATGCCGAATTGGGAAACGCCGGTGCCCGACCTTTGCGCTACCAGGCTGTCCTCGATCGTTCTCCATCAAATCATCGACAACTCCATCGACACCCATCATATTGCTGGAGTATTTAGGGTTGGAAACTCCGGATCGATCAAAGCTGAAAGTTCTTGCATAAGGCGAGGTCTGGCCGCGCTTATCGACGATTCTGATAGGTGAGACATACCCAGATCGATTGGCGAAGCTGCACAAATCGAACGACACGTCCGATTCTTTGTTCTCCGGAATACTTTGAATTGTTCGTATTCTAGTCGTCATTCACTAACATGGAAAGGATCGCAGACATTGAACCCTCGATTACAACCGCATTGCTTTTCTCTTTCAATGAGAAACCCCAAACTTGTCGATCGCTTCATCCCTTTGTCTCCTCCATTATGGCACAATAATGCATCGCGAAGCCAATTGACCACGTTACTTGAAGTTGGAGTCCTTCGCCATGATGAACGGAAGGCCCATCCTCTTCAGAATCTTGAATTCTCTTGGCTTAATAAACATTGGCTCAGTGATCGCAAAATACTCCTTGTAGTATTCCTTTCCCACCTGGTTCTGCTCAATTGTCAGCAGGTTTTGATGAACACGCTCTGCATTTGCTACCCACCGCCATAAACCATTGTGGAGATTTGCTCCTGCAATTTTGTTAGCTGTTTTCCGCCTCCATCGGATGAACGATCCACATACCAATTTTCGACCCAACTAAGTGTGCCTGGGGAGGCCGGATCCTGATACAGTTCAAAAAAGATGCATTCTTCTTCTGCGGACACAAGCTCAAAGACTGGCTTGAACGCCGCTAAAAGCTTATCCACATTCTCCGGAGCCACGAACACCGTCACGTGAAGGCTGAAGGCATCAATATCTGGAAGAACTGGAGCGGCCATGATAGAATCGGGTTTGTTGTTCTTGGTGAATGTACCAAGAGGTTGAAAGCAGATAGCAAGAGCTTACATACTTATAGCAAGGAATACTTCACGCTAAGGCATAAGCAACATCTTGCTGATCTTGGCTACCTAGACGAGGCGCCCAATCGCGGTCTTCATGCCGATTCTCGCTTCTACTTCTACATTCACACCTTCATGCCCCCTGAAAGAGAATCTGTAATATCTCGATACCTTCGTTCTATACTCCTCGGGGATGCAACTCAGTCCAGGGTTGCGACGTTTCTGGCAATCAGGAAAAGAAGCAGGCAGAATTCTTTCTCTCTCTTTACTAAACCGAAAGTACATGAGGAATCTTTGCTGGAAGATTGTTCTTCTGGTAAACAGCTTTTTGTTATTGAAAATCACGTGATATTTGCCATTGGACGTTCGCAGATCCTTTCGAGCTGCATGGAGCCGATGATCAGCGAATGCATGATGAACACATGCTTCACTTTCTTTGACCGCTATGATCTCAGCAGATAAGCCAAGTTGCTTACACTAGTTTCAAGTTCAATGATGTTCGACATGCATGAGACAATGCATTTTCTACGATTAAGTACATATCTATTTCTTTAGACCGCTCTTGATCGTTTCTATAGCTCATTGACCATGTTTCTATCACCTTCTAAATCAGATCTACCACTTTCGCGAGACCATTTACAAGCTGTCCCCATTTTCAAAATTTCTTCTCACCATGGACGGCTTCCGTCCTGAACGCCCTGGTATTGTGGGCGATAATCATCGTATGCCGGACGAGGTGCTTGGTATCTAATATTCCGTGAGATGGATCTTGCACCCAACCATGCTGTACTCTTACCCTTCGCTCGGTCGAATACCCCATGGCTTCGCCTTCGCTTCAGAACCTACAAAATGTTAGACTAATTCAGCCGTAATGGCTCTGGGATAATCGCACCTGGAATCAAAGGAGCGTACCAAGGTACGAAGGAAGTTGAGCCATCTTTACCGATAGCCAAGGTGCCGAGCGCAGTGGTGATCTCCTGAGGGCTTGCTTCAGCAGCAGCGATTGGTGCTGCCGTGATTGCAACGGCAAAAACAGTAGCTAGCGCAAAGTACTTGAGGAACATCTTGAGATGGTGAGTAAACGGCTGTTTGATGTCAACAAAAGATTGGTAGAATAATTGACTTGACTGCCTGGTCTCAGGAGATATTTCTGCTGGCTTATATGTTTGCATCCTGTACTTGCTAAGTCCGTATACCACCGAGAAGTAATTCTCATGGCAGTGAACATTTCAAGTAAGTGATGCGAGGCCGCCAATGGGGCCCATCACCTGTCTTATTCTGGAGGGTTTGTTCTCCCGCGCCCGCTGTACCATCTGCTGCGAAAGGTATTGTTAGGCGATGATGATTTAGAACACGCGCTTACTACTATGCTAGGTTATCTTCAAGACCAGAGTCCTAGATTAAAGAAAAACTACATTGTAAGGACTGAGGCCAGAAATCATGGGTCCTCGTAGCGCAAGCGAGATGATCAGTGACCGTCAAACTGTTTGAGATGTTCACAAGTGCTCGTAAATCGCATTCATTTTCGCTCCCGCGGTGTTGTTCTGAACCTTCAAGAATACGTACGGGACTGCCACCAACACAGCAAGGAGAGCATGTATCAAATTATTGGACAACAAAGCCGAAACCACCCATTGATAATCAGCAAGATCGTTTACAATAGCCGATGTCACTTATTATTTGGAAATAGTCATCCAAGCAGAGATATTTGTAATATAAGCCACAAAATTTCATCAAAATTCCTTTAAGTGTATTGGCTGATGGCACTAGAAGAAGACAAGAGCGTCAGCGTCACGGATTCTTTTGAGAATGCATTACTCCCACCCGATTGCGCAATACGCACGATAGAGCAAAGTGGCCAATCACACGTCACTGGCCGTTGTGGCCTCGATTCTGGTACGTACATTAGAACATCCCATCGAACAATTTTCTTCTAAAGCAATTACTGATCATGCATGGTAATATTGCGCACGCAGACAATCATTTCCCACGCGTGTGCCTGCAAATTTGTTGCGCAATACGAGCAAGCCTGCGGTAGGCTTGCTGATATGAATGCCCACTCACAACATACAGGCCCAGAACACCTTTAATGACTTGTCACGGCTGTCATATGGGTTTCGTCACGATGAAAATAGAAATCCAACACAAATGTACCCGATGGTGTCTGGTTATTACAGGAATGCTTTTCTGTGTTGGAACGGTCAAATCGCTCCTGCCTTCCCACCGGGACAAACTTTCCTGGAATGCATCCACCTATCAACTCGGCGAGTCTGGATATATCTCAGGGTCATAAAGCTGATCATATCTGTCGGCTCCCATATCGACAGTCAACCCATCAGGTTCGTTATTTCCTATTTATTCTGAACCCATCAATTTTGCCTTCAAATGCCTGGTCTTGGCTTCCAGACGGCGACTGATATCCACCATCTCTTTCTGGCTATCCATAGCGCTGTCAAGAACTTTCAAAAGCCCCTCCCGATTTATAAAAAGCTTGTTGAAGTCCTCCTTCAGCTTGCTGTGCTCCAGCTCCAACCTATGTAGTGACTGTTCCATTCTCTCTCCGGGTGGACCGAGATTCCCATGTCTTGCTTCGAGGTCGGAGGTTGCTGCATAATATCGGTGGTCCAACTCGTTTAGAGCCCGGGTTGATAAGCTTGCGATTGACAAGCTTGGTTGCGAGTCTGCGTCCTTCGAGGACTTCGCGATATTAGCGAGTTTGGCGGTCACTGAGTCAATTATTGATTGGTGCTCGCGAGCGGCTGTCCTAACGTCTTGTGCTGTCTCTCGCTGCTTCGCCCTCAAATCGTTTATCTTATGCAATACCACCTGGTCGCTGATCTCTGGCGCGCCTGGAATCTCTCTACATTGAATTATTCGATATCGCTGTTGTTCTTTGGATTTATCGTCGTAGGCATCGGCTGCTCTCTCCTTTTTAATTCCGTCTATATTGATTACATTTATTGGCTCTCTCGCATGTCTGGCATCCATATCGCCACCTCTTGCCTCCAATTCCTTCCAAAACGCTTCCCGTTGTGGTTGCGCTGACCTAATGCTTGCCATCACAGGCTTATGCCCCTTTCGATCTTTTAGCCACTTGCCACCCAACTCGGTAGATCTGTTTATAGTTCCAACTGGCTGTTGTTCCCTGGATGTCTTTGGTCGTTCAGTCGTTTGGTCCGCCGGGATCCCGGTAGATCTTGGATCGCTTGATTGTGGGACAGGTATCTTTGGTATCCTGGCTTGTGGTAGAACTTCACTTTGACTGGCACAGAAATTGTCGTGGGGACGACTAACATGGTGTCCTTCCGGATCGGGGTAAATTGTGGAATAGTTGGTGCCAAAGTAACTGGGGAACATTTTGCGAGCTTCTTTGGGTATTCGTGGTGTATATCTTAGTTGTTTGTTCTGGTTCTTTCTTGTTGATGCTATTTTATTAGTAGCTAAAGGGGGAGGCTTCGAGATAGATGTTATTATGAATGGAGCGGGCTACGAATCTTAAGGGTCACGCAAGGCGAGCATTTTGCCTCTACCACGAGCACCTCAACTGACACGCATATGATAGGAAAGATCATTCGATCCTGGGAACCGTGAAGTTCTACCCAGACTCTTTACCCCAAACATTTGCGTTCACAAACACTGTCTTATTCGTACATTAATAAACACTCCGTTCGCTTTCACACCAGCCAGCCGGATTCACAGAGGGTTTATCGATTTATTTTTCCTCGAGAGACTGCTGAATTTAGTGCCTGTATCACAGTCAGGACTTTCAATCTGCTTCAGAAGATCGAGAGGGCGTTCTCTGGAAACCCGGCGTATCGGAAACATGGCCAGAACAATAAGAGAATGTGCGGCCCGGCTGGTCGACAGCGTGAAGCTCCGTTTTTGCCCCTTTGATTGCTTTACGGTTGTCTTTAGTGGCCTCCCAACCTCATTTCAAATGGCTTCTCACCGAAAACATCAACTTGAGTTGCTTCCATTGTTCCCAATGTTCAGCACCGCTTCAGCTGATGCTAATCTGCAGAGCGCGAGTCCCAGAGAGGAGAGAATGACAGGATCAATTTTATTACTATGATATCAACATGTTCCCAAACCCTCGTTAATTTATTCGTCAAGTCATGAATCAACCTTGCTCGTAAGACCCTTCCTCATACAAACGTTTCTGGAGTGCTGAGATTATTGCTACCTGCGTCACTTTATTCTTCCCACTCCTTGATCGTGTCCTCAAGTGCCTTGATCTGATCGACTTGAGTTTTCAGATGATTTTCTGCATTTCTACAGCGGGCTCTAGCTCATTGATCCTGGAATCTATAGTTAATGGAACTTCAATTCTGCTCGTTGGACGAACTATTCTTGCAGCTGTCGCTAACTGGCTCGCAGAATACCTGGAGAAATACCCGGTGCAGACTTTTATAAAATTGGACGAGATTCAATACGTGAAGCTTGGAAGTGATTATGCTGAATCGAAGCACTCTCTTCGACATTGTCTTTTGAAGATGGGAGCCCTAAATTACTTGAATCCTTCGTTTCCTTCGCGTTCCGGAGTTGGCGGAATGCCCCTGCTCTCGCTCTAAGTCCCCTTGAAGTCAGTGACAAATAAACTCCTATCCTAGAAGAAGGAACAATATTACCTTATGAAAACTGAGCATTGCCAAATTATCCACTTTACGGTGAAACATATAATGTAGACTCCATAATTCAGTCAGTACATAAATATCATATCCCTCGATGGAAGAACTCCTCAGCTCTATGCCTGAGATCAAAGTCGAGTTCATATTTTTCAATTGCGATGATGCTTATTCATATAACATTGGTTCATGCTACGTTCGCTCTTGCATACCCATCCTCCACCAATCCAACTTGGCAGAACAAACTAATATCCGATGTGCGATCTGAGGAGAGAAAAGCAACACAGATTCTTGATCTAGGGGTTTGCCACACTGGTATGGGAGTTTCGACAAAAAACTTGGAAGTCCTGGAGGCGAGTAGGTCCAAGACATTTCCATCTCCCGTCGAGAACATTAGCTCTCTTCTCCTCAGCTACGCCGAAGCAGGGCCTGAAGGAAGATGTAACACAACCATCAAGCATACAAAGGCTCTACTGGATAGCCTAACGGATTTGGCGACCCAAGACGATTCGCATGTCCCTGATTCAGACCGCAAGATAAAACTCCAAGATCTATCCAACACTTTCCTAGGCCTACTACCCCTTACCATCCCAACTCAAGCTCATTCGAGAGCCGTGGAAACCAACTCAAACAGCCTATATGCCTCACCTAACCCATCGAACGGCACCCTTTCCTCCAGAGCAACAGAATTTATCAACTTTCACGCCACGAATTTATTTATAATGCCCGTACTTGCCATCCTTACCCTCTCAATGATAAAGACAGACCTCCCCCACTACAATGCCGAAGTGGACAAATACAAAACAGAACTCGAGCTCTTACGCACCTCCTACCTCAAAACATCAAAACCAATCCCCTTCAGCAAAGATCAGTGCCAAATGGGAGTAACGAGTGTTCTTCAAGAATTAAGCCGAAAGCCGATTGCAGCACTAACATATATGGGGGTGGCGACCATGGGCGGTCTCGTGTTGACGATCGGGGGTCTCTTGAGCGGCATGATCATAATGGCGTATGATTCGGGAATTGAAAATGTTTTTAAAATGACGCATACATCGATAAGGGAGTGGGCAGCGTTGATGAATGGTGATGCCTCGAGTTGTGAGAAGTATCCACCGCTGATGGGCGATGGAGTAAACTGGACAGGGGTTGACGTGATTAAGGTGAAGAATGAGGTGGCTAGGGATCCGGAGATGTTAATATCAGATGCTTTGTCATTTGCTGGTGGTTTTGATGTTATGAAGATAATGCGGCATGCAGAGAAGGTTGGCGACACGACTAGTCCACTCCCGTCTCGATGGATGGACTTTATTGTCGGTCTCCCCGATGCTTTGGAATTGAAATACAAGCAAGAAGGACACGAAGCGTTTGTAGAGATGATCACTCCGGAAGTAAGGAAGTTTCTCCAGACAAATTGTATTCTAAGAGACACGCAGTAACTTAGCGAGCTGAACTTGTACTAAAGTTGGTAACCAATTTTGAGCATGCATACGCGCGGCAATCATAGTAGCTCATTCGATAATTTGGAGTAATACACTAGCTATGTCCCGTCTCTTTTATTTAGTCATTAATTTATCCCATTATCAATATTAGTCCTGATAAGCATATTCGGAGGGTCGAGCTGTTCAGTAACTCATATCAATTTCACGAAGTCATCGGAACCAGTGGTTGCTTGCTTTGCTATGACGCCCGGAGAGCAAATTAAAAACTATCCAATTCTATATCCCACGGTTGTTAGAGCAAGAGAAAGATCTGACGCGCTGAACAGAAGAGCCTTTATAATGCGGCCCGAAAGGAAGGGCTCAATAATTATTTTGTACTAAAAGAGTTGTGAAACTCCACCTCTAATAGCTACGGTTCACGCAAATTGTTCAAATTGATTCTGAACGCAGCAGTCCCAGAAAGTCAGTTTGATCAATCAAAAGAGGGACCATCAAATCTCGTTTGCTCCATTTCTCCATCGTTCGTATGTTCTCAGAAAATGCGGCTAACGGCACGGAGGAAATTGGAAAGATACCATTATTACATCCTCGAGGTAGTCCTGATAAAATTTCTATATTTGAATAGAGTTTGGCGCGAGATAGGCTACAGAGTCCAATTTGATAGCACGGCTACGACCAACTTCCTATATGGGAAAACAAAGTTCCTTGAAAGAGGCAGCTTTGTGGCTGGACGATTGCACAACTGATAACAAAAGTTCAGTCGATAACGACAAATTTAACTCAGCTAGAGATATCCAAAATGTTCCAGCTCGACTCATAGACTTGACTCTAATCAAGAAGGATATAATGACTAAAGGTGAAAATTGACGACGCGGTACCGGGCCAAGTCGAACATTACGTGTGCCGCATTCACTGCTGGGGCAAGCAAAAAATTGAAACCTGTACAACTATAGGTACACTAGAAGAGTTCAAGGAGTTCATTGAGTCCAATCGATTATCGGCGAATTTTCGAGATCAGAGATCCATAGCCAGAGAGCTCAAGATTAAGATCATTTGGATTAACTCCTTATGCTACTCACCCCTGCGGCTGTTTTGCGCCTAGAGTTGACAGAAAACCATAACATTATTTTCTAATATTGGGCTGGCTAACGGAGTTGGGACAGAAAGGGGAGTTGAAAGTGAGCTGGTGAGCCGAAGTTGAGCCAGACGATATTTTGCTTACAGAGGACTCTTCTACGCGTGCCAAGAAGTTGTAGTATATGTGGCGTACGCTAAGAATTTAGCGCCTGGACGAAACTTTTGAAGGCGATTCTCTGCTGCCAGCTCCTCACCTCTAAAAAGCAGAGTACTGCACAGGTACAGATCTACCTTTTTGTTCTCGACATTCATGGCACAACTGACCAAATCGAAGGCGAATCACAAGACCGCAAGCCAGCGATAGGCAGACGGCTAAGGAGCAGTTGGGAGCAATACCACTCTCGTGAAGCGCCAGCGTAATTTGGACCAGGAAATTTGGCGAGTGGATGCAGTGTTAGATTATACGTCACAACACAAAGGCTGGCGCAGACGATCTGTCGTTTTGATCAGCCCAAAAGTTTATGCTTGAGAAATTAGAAAGGAAAGGCACCTAACAAGAGGAGCAGAACGCCTAGCAGTGTGAGTGCATTCGAAAGGGACACCGCTTCCAATAGGTGGAACGATCCAATTCCAAACAACATAGTGCTTTGACACTAGGAATCTTGCACAGCAAGGAGCGATAGAAAATCTCTTTTGAAGCAATCCAAGAGCTTGTCATAGTCAATCTATGAAATTTTATGATAACAATCACCAAAAAACAGCAGCCGGAAACGGGGCAAATTGTCGAAAAGCGAAAGGGTTACATCGCAGGCGAGAGGAACCGCTATCGGTGTCTATGTCTTAGGACTTCGATTTGAGATGGATTGTGATCGAGTTGATGGTTTGGCAACCCTTGTAGAGGTGGGGAAGGCCTTGACACGCGCTTGGAGAAGTGTGGGGAAAGTGGAGAAAAGTCCGCCTTGTTATTCTGGAGCGGGGAATTAGCACAATGACTTTCTGGCGGGCTAGTCATGGTGCAAGGGGGGCATAACCGGCACAACAGGTACTACGTATATCACCTCATTTCAAGCGGCGCGTACACGACTTGGGACATGGGCCGGGAAGGCGGAGGTGGGGAAATTGGTTGCTGCTGACCTGAATAGACAACCTCAACTGAACGACGACATCACGAAGCATAGTTTGCTTAGCCATTCTATTATCAAGCTAGAAGGGTAACAATGCCAGAGGGCAATGATATTGATAGTCTTTTTTCATGTGCTGTTTGTCCGCGGGTGTACTCCAAGAGGGAACATCTGCAGGTATTCCCATCCCCATCCCCATCCCCATCCCCATCCCCATTACCATCCCCATCCCCATTCTAGTAGCGAGATGTTCCCCCTGCGCTGACCACCTTTCTCCACCATAGAGGCATGAAAGATCTCGTCTGTAGCCCCTTTCCCCATCCACGCAAACAAGTTTACTCACTTTACAATTAGATACTGGAGCTCGGCCTTTCAAGTGTGATATCTGCACACGCACATTCGCGAGAAGAGATGTTCTGAGCCGGCACATCCGAGTCCACCAGCCAGCACGGAAAGCTGCCGGACACGGCGTATCCCCACCCACAACCCAAGAGCAGACCTTGCCCAAGCACCAGAACCTCCCGCAAAATCGTGATCACCCACTCGACTCTGCAAATTCTGATGCACGGCAGGGTGAGCCACCATCCCGGGGCATCCCACCACGCCTTTCCTACCAGGCCACCTCTGCGCTGAATGGTGATGTGCAGTACGATGATGAATCGTACCTACTTTGGCCCGACTCTGAAGAATTCCTCCAGAATCTCATGTCATGGGATGCGACGACATGGCAGCCATCGATGCCAGTATTGGGTCCAGCGGCGACTTCCACTCAAAGCGTGAATGATGCCTTCCAATCGCCGCTCAATGATAGTCAGCTGTACAACAATGCATCCACACCGGAGGAACTTTCATCAGCAAGAGATGGCAATCAAGCGCTTCACACAGCGCATGGTTTAGTCAGGGATACTGTAAGTCGCCCATCAGTGCTGGACTGCGACAGTATCGATATGTGTAGCTTATTTGATCATGTCTCCAGCTATCGAGTGTTACAGCTTCTCCTGACTTGTCAAACCTGACGCCCCGCTTCCTCGATAGTAGTCTACACATGTTCTTGACAAACTTCATCCTCGTCTTTCCTGTCATTCACAGGTCGACATTCACGTTTGGTAACTACTCGGCGCCACTATTACTCCATGCCGTCGCTCTTGGTTCTTTGTTTTTGGGAATGAAAGATAGCATACCAAAGGTACTAACGCCGTACTGTTTTGCTAGTCATGGTATCATTTACTAATTATCTTTGCACAGGGAGAAGCTCTATGGCGGCTTGCTCACACTGCCATCACTACTTCTTGGCCGCTCATGATCAGCGAAAGAGGCAAGCATGATTCCTGTAATGGAGTTCAACTTGTTCTCGCAGCTCTGCTTGGCCACATTTACGCCGCATTCTCACGTGTAAGTCATCTCAATCATAGCGTGGGCTCTAAGACACTAATATCTTTTTTTCCTACTCACATAGAACCATGTGCTTCGGATGACAAGCCAAACATTCAGCGGGTTAGCGATGCACTGGGCTCAATATTGTGGGATGCACGTCATTGATAAGAATGTTGATGTCCCATCAATAAATGATACTCCAGAGATGAAGGAGAGTGCGTGGAAGACCTGGGTTGCCAAAGAAACACAGCTGCGTGTTCTCCTTGGAATTTGCATTGTCGATGGAGTGGCTTCTCAATTTAGCGGGAACCCGTCCACAACGTGGCTCACAAGCAACTCTCTTCCGCTACCGAGCGACGAAGATGTCTTCAACGCCAGCAATCCAGACAAGTGGATCCATGCCATGACGTGGAACAATCAGAGTGCACAAAGCAGCGTTCGATTTTGCGATATATGCCACCCCCTACTCTCTGCAGATAATGCTTCCTCAATCCGCAAGACAAGGGACTTGGGACTGTTCAGTATTAGAATAGTCCTTGAGATCTTGAACTGCCTCGCCATGGAGTCTAACCGGAGTTCCCCATCAACTGTGGGAATTCCTCCCAAGGTCGATATTGCCAGGGCATTGGGTCGGCTACGACAAGATATACTGGCAAGCCAAAAACTGACGCCCACAGACAGATCCATCGCCTTATTACGATGGCACTCGGTCTGCGTGGATATGGTGGCAAGCAGTGCATCTCGGGGAACGCGGAGAATGTGTCATCAATTCGGTCTGCCGCAACTCATCTTTGGTGGTGAGCGGAGAGAGGAGTCCGAAATCGATCCAGCTCGCTGGGTGCAGGGGCAGGCTGGTCGTAAATGCCTTCTCCATGCTCTACAAATCCATGTAATTGCAACGCAAATGCCGATGGGTGTGGCGCACGACGTATATCTTGCTGGTGCCATTTTCACAGCAGCCTCCATATTTGCATCGTTTGCGTTATCGGGAGTCTCGAAAATCGGCATCCCTGTTTCGATAGACTGGGACACTGTGTTGATGGCCGGGCTGGAAAATAAAGCGGACAATGAACGAGATTGCAATATGATGTGCTTCTTAACCGGACAGTTTGACCGGTTAACAGAGGATGTGGAAGTGCATAACCTTGTGTATGACCTGAGCTCGCTAAGGATTCTCCTGCGTGGCCTCTCCTTGCAATGGGGAGTTATGCAGGAGATGGAGGAGGTCGTTGGGGCATGGATTGTGCACTGCGCTTAAAGTAGCTGTGTAAGCAAGTCTATGATACATGATAATTTCACCTACTGGACACTATGCCAAATCAGAAAAACTCCAGGATAGTATACTGAAAGCCCCCTCCGTACAGGGAAGTAATGGCCCACGGTGTCTCCATAAGCGTTCCCCACTCTCCGGGCGTAGCCTACTTCTCCACATCTATTCTATTCGGAAAACTCCACCAATAAATCGAACATACGAGCTCGCTACCTGTCTAGGGTTATAGTTGAAATATAAGTGCCATTGCCGTGCCTGCGGAATGGGCCTTAGACATATCGATACATCAAGTGGTATATGGAGTTCTCGTGAATGCACACGCAAATTGATCCGATAGATATCCGTTCACCATGACCACTACCATGGAAGACTTCTCTCTCATACTTGACGACAATCCAGGAGATATTCACGCGCAATTCGATCGTCTGCGATCGCAATGCCCTGTCGCGCATACGAGCGATAATGGTGGTTTCTGGCTCCTTTCACGATATGAAGACGTCAAGCAATGCGCGTCCGACTCGAATTTCTTCATCTCTTCCGTCAAAGCTGTGATTCCAAGCGATCCTCGCGGCATCCGCCGACCACCCCTCAACACCGACCCTCCTGCACACACACCCTACAGAACCGCCTTGGACCGCACACTCAAACCGACACGAATCAAACGCTTGGAACCGGTCTTAACGGCCCATGCTGAAAGACTGTTTTCAGCGTTTGCCGAGAAGGGAGAAGGCAATATTTCTGGTGATTTCGGCGCTGCCTTTGCCGCATGGGTTGAAGTAAGCTGGCTAAACCTAAGAGAGGACGCTGCAGATCAATTAGCGGACACGGCAACCAGATGGATCAATGCCTGGAGGGACCAGAACGGCCCAGAGACGTCGACACAGTCTGAAAAGCTGTATACTATGGCTCGAGATCTATTTGCGGACAGAAAAGCACATCCAAGAGATCCGGAAGAAGATCCTGCCTCATCGCTCCTGCTGGAAAAAGACCATGACGGAGAGCCCTTGTCGGACGAGTTACTCGTGTAAGTCTTGCTCAATCGTTAGAATATGTATGTTATAGACGTGCTCACCCGCTTGAAACAGTGGTGCGTTGCGACAATCGCTTGTTGTTGGCATGGTGGCCCCACCAATCATTATTGGAAGTATGTGCAAACATTTAGCCGATGACAAAGACCTCCAGATAAAGTTACGAGACGATCCATCCCTCATACCCGCAGCTGTTGAGGAGTTTGTGCGTCTTTACGTGCCATATCGTGGTTTCTGCCGAACTCCCGTGGACGACCTCGAACTCCGAGGCCGAGTGTTCAAAGCCCGGGAACCCATATCGATGACCTACGCAGCTGCGAACAGAGACCCAGAGAAGTTCCCAGACCCGCACAGCTTCATTCTCGGCCGAGCAAATGCTACCTCGCACCTGGGGTTTGGACGCGGTCGCCATCGGTGCGCCGGTATGTCTCTTGCAAGGATGTAAAGGACTCATAACTCTAATGTTAGACTTCAATGGCTAATCTATACAGGACTTTGCAAGTTGCTCTACGCGTTATACTGCGGAATACAGTTGATTTTGAAGTCCATGGACCCTTCAAGTACGCAAAGATGCCGGAAATGGGTCTCACGAGTTGCCCGATGAAGGTGACTAGAGTAGTATAGTCACCGACCTGAATTGCATGATTGATAGAGTCTACAATCAATTACTTTATAGGTTACAGGTTTAGCCTATGTTGTAGATGTGTTCTGATGAGAGTGGGACCACATCTACAGGGGGTTTAAGAATAAGTCTCATGCTTCGTAAACAAAGCCACTTATCAAGCCAGAAATATATATATTAGGATTTTAGCTATACTTCTCTTTATATAGGGTAGCGCTTATAGAACGTGTCATATTATGCCTATTCTCTTTAAGCATTTGAAGTCCCAGGACTTCTTGCGTCCACATGGATACCACGTCCCCTTCTTTCCTACCATTACCGCCGTAATTATTTGCAGAATAATTAGCAACTCGGCGGGAAAAGATGATGTACCCTCCCGATCATTGCAAGCGTAAGCTCTTGATTGTGCTTTGGTTTCGTGAGACAGCCCTGTCTATTACTGGTACTAATTGGCCTTTCCAAGGCTGCCGAAGGACGCGGTTCTGGGGTTTAGCAGCAGGTAGACTTTATTAGTGAGGTCTAACTAGCATGTCTGCAGTTCTAACAGTTCCTTGTCAACTCATCGTTGCATTCAGGCTCCATACCTTGATCACACTCGATTTTCGGCGTTGCACGTTCATCAATCCTTCGTGCACGATCTTTTCCCAGGCATAACGCTTAAAACCAATTCAGTGATAAGAAAAGGCTTTTATCTAATTCTATTGAAGGCAGCATTCCCAACCACCAACCTCAAGCACCGGAATGCGAGGCTACAAGGCAGAGTAGCAAGATATTATAACTTATAGTACTCAATGATCAGCTGATATATGAGCTTCTATTGATTTCCCGCATAAATGGCTAAGGTACGGGGATGGCCCATATCTGGGACATATCATGGCGATTGCCCATTTCTGGGATACCCTATCAGGATGGCCTATTTCTGGGCCACTGGCTGCTGCTGTTATAACATGGCCCATTTCTGGGTTACACCCCTGAAATTGTATCTTGCGTAGACTTAACTATAATAGGGCTGGCGAATGGAATTAGGATAGAAAGGTGAGTTGAAAGTGAGTAACTTGAGCAGTGGTAGTGCAACGTGACCAGCGATTGAGCCGAGGTTGAGCCGAGTATCATTTTTGTAACATACAAGGATTACAGCGCTAATTAGAAGAGGAAATCAAGCAAGGTCAGTTGGTCGATGATATACGCAATCATACTGCGCTGCAAAAGTAATATAAGATGTACAAGGAGGCTTTGCACTAACCAAATTCGTCACTACCTCAATCGGAACATACCGATTGGCGTAGCGTGGTTGCATAAATTTGCACCTTAGAATAACTTCCTACCAGATGTTTACTTGTGTTGCTGCCCTTTTTTGTAATTATTCGAATATCAGTCTGCACAGCCTCTGTCTCAAAGGTGTGCGTGTGGTGTGTGACTCGTAACCCTAATGAAAGCAATATCAGCACACAACATCATTCGCCATGTACGGGCGAAGAACTTACGACGTAACTCGACCCCAAAACATCGCCGCGATGTCCTTCTGTTTCGTAATCATGCTATTTCCGAACTCGTATCGTCGTGACTTCGCATCAAGGTCCTCCACCATGATGGTCAACTGTTCATAATCATCTCCAGACATGATTCGCCAAAAGTTGGTCGAGTACTGCGATGCACGCCCTGTGGGAAATTTCCTCATCCGGTTGTTGGCGACTATACTGTCTACCATTGCTCTTGTTGCAGCTATCGTTGCAGTGGTGCAGGAGAGGCCTCTGAACACGTATGTTGACAGCGATGAAGCATCGTTTGGCTCTTACTGGAGGATACCGGTGAGTGGTTTCAACGTTGGCCCTCAGTCCATTCTAACGACCTGAAGATCCTTCTAGCAGTCATTTGGAATGTTTTCCAGCTGTTCTGCCTCTGCATTCGTGGCAAGCAATTCCCCAGATCGGCATGGCTCGCCTTCATCGAAATGTGCATTTTCATACTTTTAATTTCTGCTACGACGACTTTCCTTGGTGTGCAACGTCCACATGACGAGGAAGTGGCCTTTGGATTCTCTGCAATTGAAGGCTGGCTAGGAATGTTTTCTGGGTGCGTTTCTTGCTCTGTATACTAAATCCTTGCTGATAAGACAGGTTCTGCAATCTCGTCCTTTCCCTGGCTGCGTGCCAGGCTGCAAGACACAAAGATTTAGAAGAACAGCCGGGGAACATGAATGATGTTGAACTTAATGGAAGATCAAGTTAATGAAAGCAATGACTGATGAAAAGAGTTGGAAATCAAGGATTTAGATCGGGCCGATCTCGCTAATCTGATTTTGTTATCCGATCTCGCAGCTTCTTTCGTCACCAACGCTGCAACTAATTCAAGTAGATAATGGCTGTTGGGCCTCTACCCTTGATGATTCTCTCTGCGTCTGCTTACTGCAGTGAGTTGCCGCCAGATCCAGTGACTGTGATGAATTATTGCCGAGCCTGTGATGAGTCTTTTCGATCTCCTCTTGCGTCTTTTCTTCTCTTCTTCCACCTTTTCCTCCTCTTCGAAAACCAGTGAATCTGCTATCCGGATCTAGTTTTTCTGAGTGTGTCTGCCAAATGTCTTTTCCAGTCAAACAATTGAAATGGCTCTACCATGAGTTCGGCCTTTCTTCCCTCCAAGATACGGGCCGGGATGCGAAAATCATCATCCTCACACGATGCAATCGGATGGTCGCTTATGGCTTCAACAGCTTAATCATGGCCCTTTTTCTGCAGGCTCTTGGCTTCTCAGATCCCCAAATTGGCCTGTTCATGACGCTGACACTCCTTGGCGATGTTTTGCTCTCAGTGTTTCTCACACTGATTGCAGATCGATTAGGTCGCCGACGAATTCTTTTCGCCGGCTCCCTGTTGATGGTCGTGTCAGGTGCTACATTTGCCTATTTCGAAAACTTTTGGATACTGCTGCTCGCAGCTGTTGTCGGTGTAATTTCGGCAACTGGTGGCGATTGTGGTCCTTTCCGTGCCATTGAGGAGAGCATTCTATCGGGGCTCACTACTTCCAAGACACGGTCTGATGTCCTCGCATGGTATGTTACCAGCACCACGATGGCCGCCTCGATAGGGACAGAACTTGCCGGGCGTGTGATTCATTATCTTCAAGGAAGAGATGGGTGGACTTTAGTGGATGCATACCATGCCGTCTTTTGGGTATTGATAGGGATGGGTCTCATCAACATGGCTCTTACCTGCATGCTATCGTCTGAATGCGAGGCTACACCAACTCCACAACCAACAGAGGAAGCCGAGATATTGCTCGACGACAGAAACTCGACCGATGCTGAGGATGAGAACGACTCAACCTCGAAGGGATATCAACCTACAAAAAAGCCCAGCCGCTTACAACAGATTTCTCCTTCTACACGATCCGTTATGTACAAAGTATGGGCTCTGCTTGCTTTGGACTCCTTTGCGGACGGTATGACTCCATATAGTCTCAAGAACTACTACTTGGACCAGAAATTTCATCTCGCGAAGTCAACGCTGGGAGACATCACTTCCGCAAGTCAATTCCTGTGTGCCTTTGTGGCGATCTTCGCGTCGCCACTAGCCCGAAGAATCGGTTTGATCAACACGATGGTATTCACTCATTTACCATCATCTCTTGCCATCGGATTTGTACCATTACCTAGGAGTGTTGGGTGGACAGCCGGTCTACTCATGTTCAACTCAGCCCTGAACTCCTTAGACCAAGCACCACGAGCGGCCTTCATCGCCGCGGTCGTCAAACCTGAGGAACGAACTGCCGTCATGGGAATTACTTCGATGCTCAGAACCCTTGCTCAGTCAGTCGGACCGACTGCTACCGTAAGCTCAGGTTCTTGTTTTAGGTTTCCGGTCAAGATATGGTCTAACAGATTCTTAAGGGCATTCTTTCTGGCAACGACAAATTTTGGATCGCATTCGTAGCCACCAGCACGCTGCGAATCATCTACGATGTCGGACTCTGGGCTCTTTTCGTCAACTACAAACTCCACCAACACGAACAAGATGATCTCGCCAGTCAAAAGCCCGATCCAAGACGTTCAAGTGACGAAGAGGAATTGGAGGATTTACCAAAACAGTTGACGGGGTGAATGAGGTCTGGATTGAGATGGAGGTATGGCGGGAGAGCCTCCAGGTTTACATCATGCATCTCCAACAAGATTGCGTGGCCTAGGGTGATGGCTATCCGAGATTGAGGCGCACTCTAAGAGTGTTGTTCCTTTGCTGCCTCACCCGGCAAATATTACGGGTGGAGAATCAGGCTAGAAGACCAGCTACCACTCTCTCCTTCACGAAATGTACAGATTACAATAGGAAGGAGGTAAACTAGAAATGAAAGAGGTAGACTAGAAATGAAAGGGGTGAACAAAATACAAAAAGTTCAAGTGTCTGTCTGCGCCTTGGTTCAACATGGTTAAAGGAAAACCTGACAACGACTTAGCAGCCTACACAAGGAGAAAAAGCAGTGACCGAAGCTGTGAAGATTCAGTAAAGCTACTACAAGCATGATATCAATCTGGCCAGCTCGGTATCTGTGATTAATCGCAATGCGTCTTGAACAGTCGAATGACATCACAACACATTGTGGCGCAGACGGTGTGGTGACGTTCAAATTTTCATTCAAAAGACGGAGGAACCCATCCAATACTCTCCATAGGCCAACGAATTTTCATCCGATATCTCACATCCAACAATCCCCAAATATGACTCAAAACACTGACCGGCCACCCATCCATCCACCAAAACCCCTCCGCCCTATTCAGCAACACACAAAAATAAGCCAAAACAACCAAAGACCAAGGCTCCTTCTCAGTCAACAGTCCAACAAACTCTTTGGACACCTTACAAGGCCAAACTAGTATACTAGGCATCTCGCACGCGGATCTAGATCGATTGTGAAGTGTGGAGAAGCAGACGAGGAGATGATCTACTGCCTCGATGTTTGCTTGAGTGGAAGGTTTCGTTTTCAGTTCTTCCAAAAGGAGGTCTTTCAAATCGTTCAAAGCGTCTTTCTCGGGCGGTATCCCAACCCCATCCTCCAAGTCCCCCGAGGCCACGAAAATTAAAGCAGCCATTTGGCTTCTCAGAAGACCCTCCCAACTCCTGTTTGCGATTTGACCCATACCGCGGAATGTGTAGAGCCACTCTGTAATCCCATTTTCGCCCACAAGAAGTATTTCCGATTTCTTCCGCGGTGAAGCTAGAGAGTTTAGCGTTGCGAGGAGAGCGAAGGAGAGAACGGCGGAGCAGTTTTCTTCGGTGATGTTGGTTATAAAGGCTGAGCCTTTCCGGAGTGCTGATTCGATTTCCTGTGTGGCGTAGGCTTCGTAGAAATCTCTTTTTTCGGGTCGGTATCGCGCTATGTGTAGAGCTGAAAGCGCAAGCATGGCTTGAAGAACGTATGGTTGCTTGAAGGCAATATGTGGGACACTTGTTCTCCATATGTCTTTGATCTCGGCATTGTTGCTTAAAGTGAAGCAAGTTGAGGTTGAGAAATGATGCATTAGCTCTAGATGGAGGATGTTTAGGTCCACGTCCTTGAATGAAGGTAGTTCTGGTAGCTGGGGAGTCTCTGCGAATTCTTCCTCGCTTCGTCCCCGAGAATTGAGCGATGATGAAAATGGCGGCGAGGAGTCGAAGTCTTCAGGGTATGGTGGAAGGTCGACTGGATATGTGCATGGGACTCTCCTCACTACGCAGCTTGCACATCGTGGCTTTTGTTCCTCGCACTATCCTTACAAAGTTAGATGAATATTCTCCATCAGTGGTGAGAGGGGAGTAATGTAAGAATATCATATGAAAGAGAATTATTGACATCTAGAGATGTTCACGAATGAGATGAAGAAGAGTGAACAGAGATGGACGGATGTGGACCGACCTTAACTTTCCGTCTCCTACACTGAAAGCAACCCGTCTTCGACTTTTTATGACCTTTCCTGGGCGGCATGCTGATTCAAGAAAGCGAACAAAGCGAACAACCCGAATTGTATTTCGTGAGATCGGCTCAAACATGGCTTAAAAGATGGTTGCGTCCACTCGTAGGGTTGTGTCAATGTGTGACGGACCGTCCTAGGTCGATCGTTTTAGCTGAGACAGGGCTTCCAAACTTATTAGATGACAACCCCGGTATAATCGTGTTTCTAACGTATTTATCACACAGCCTGTTCATTTGCATAACTTAGCTGCAATTGTACCTGATCTCTTTGAGTAATGCTACACTGGATATAAGACAATAAAAGACAAGAAATAATATCCAAAACTCCGTGCTATGCATAAGCAGTACCCAAAAAAAAAGAAAAAAAAGGGAAATAAAGTGTGGACATCCAATCCGCGACTTCCTCCTCACAGCCAGAAAACCCACTTGACGGCTCTCCCAATTCCCTTGAACACTCCCAGTATTCCTTTGAAAATAACAACAATGAACCAAATCCACCACATGACCATCACAAGGCCCCATTCAACAAGTCCAAACCCTACTCTTCTAATCCATCTTAGTCTCCGTCGTCTAGCTCTTGCCAGCTTTTCAAGGGCGTCGACCACGCGACGAACTTCGATAGTTCGTTGTCCTGTTATTTCGGCGCCAAACCGCACAGATTCGTCCCCTTCATTTCGTGCACGCTCGACGCATGATTCAACAAGATCTTTCATCTCGAACAAATCCTTGCGGAGCTTTTCTACGGTACCGGCACGAAAGCGCTCCATGTCTCGTTGTAAAGCAGCCGATTCATTCTCCAAGGAATTCGTGAGCATCCGCGCTGCTAACACATGCTCTTCCTTGCGAGGCACCCGTTTCAATGATGCATTGCTAGACTCCGCGGCCTGGCGGAGGAACTTCGGTGGAGGGTCTCTGCTTTGATAAGCACGCCGGTGTATTTCCGCTGCTTTGATCCCAGAACTAAGCAGGAGTGCTTTCACGCGAGCGATATCTGCTCTGCTGACAGACGCTTTGGCGGCATTGGGTGGTGGGTATGGCGATCGAGAGCGTGGTCTGTCACTGATGCTCCAATGACGACGATCAGACATGGAAGGTCTACTGCCATTGGAGTCTCCACGCAAGTCAGTAAGTCCTGTGACCGGAAGCCCGCCGCGCCCCACGCCGCCGGGAGAATCGAGAATCGCATTAAGGCGGTCACCATTGCGCGATCGATTGCGATTCAGTGGAGGGAATCCATAGCTGTAGCGACGATCATCCGCCTGGCTTGGGAGCGCAGTGTGATAGACGTCTGCGCGGCTTTCAGCTGGTGACGATGTTACACTACTCAAGTCAAGAATGGGTGGCTTCAGATGATCGAACCGTGGGGATCGATTGTCTTTAAAGACGAACTGTTGATGGGATATGTGGTCCTGACCAGAAGGCGTTGGCGGCCCGGACGAGGCTTTGGCGTGAGTCGATTTAAACGTAGGGAGGTTATCGAGGTGGTATTGAGTCTTTTTCTCTCTCCTGCCCGTTACTGCGCTGGTGGTTCGCCTCAGGAGGTTCGGCCGGTCTTTGAAGTTCCTGCTAGCATCGGTATCTTCAGTGTCTGACTCTTCAAATGAATCCGTGTCTGTGTGCGCAAACTCATCAACAGCTTCTTGTGGGGAGTCCCGTTTCCGAATATATCCCCCTACTTTCGCGCCTTCGTGGCGGACCATTTCGCCCAGTCGACCCCCTTTCAAGAATCTTCGCACAGCAGACTCTGGCTCTTTGCCTTCCCTGGTGTCCTTCCCACGACTAGAAGGACGAGAGCCCAGATCATTTAGACTTTCATTCGTTTTGTGAGAAAGAAGAGCCTTCACGCGGATCGGACTTGCTCCAGTATCGAGACTGACACGCGACTTTGCAGGAGGCGCTTCAGCACTCGTGTGCCGGGAACTTTTTGCATCACTTTCATCCAGGTAAGATCCGCTACTATCTAGTTTGCGGTGATCTCGTTTCCCATCGGTGCGGATGAAGGGTAAGATAGTTCTCTTTTGTTTCCTAGTCGGAGATGTGGCGCGACTTCCAGGTGGAGAGAGCTCTGTGCCAATAGTGGGAAACACGACGGGTGAGCTGGGATTCGTGGATTTTCTCTCTTCTTCAATGGATGACTTGGGCTCATCAGGATGTTCGAGTATACGACTGGGTCGTTTAGTATGCTTGACAATGCCATTACCGGGCACTGCAAGTTCCACAAAGTCTTGCACGTCAGTAGAAGCAGGAATGAGAATCTCTTCCTGCGGCTGCGTGGCAGGATGTGCTTCATGTCGCGGAACGGGAGCAGTGGAAAAGTCTGTGCCCCATTTATTCGGTGTACCTGGCGAGAAGGTTGTTGGTGAGTCGTCTAGATCAGCGTCAAGCATTTTGTTCATTTGACGTTCCAGAGGGCCAACATTTTCCTCGTCTCCTGACGGAACCACAATTCTTGGCCTTTTCTCTCGAGTGCTGGCATCATCATCTGAAGATGAAAGTCCGGATGAAGAGCTTCGCGATCGGCCTCTCGCCTTGTCCCAGACATGCTTTAAACGACCACGACTTTCATCCCGACCATGACCCAATAGCGGCAGTTTTGATCGTCGTTCACTTCCCTTGTGACTTTCACGATCACTCTCCTCCTTTTCGTGTGACTTGATCGATGTTGATATAGATTTTGAATTGCTTCGACGACTTTCATAGCTTCCTCGTGGGTGCAAAGACTCGGTAGACACAGATCTGGGATATATCGGATTGCCGACACTGTTCTCAATTACAGACTTGTTGCCATCCTGCTCCAACCAGTACGCATCAGCCAAGTGCTCCGCTGGTGAGAAACTCCAATCTTGACGAAACTTCTTTGGCTTGCTGACAGAACCCTCGTTCCGGCGGTGGCCGATGTCCTTTGGATCCGTGGTTGAGCCCAGCAGTATGAAGCCGTCGAGAGGCGCGTATGGTGGAAGTGTAACTTTATCTGGCTGGCGGTAGCCATGACGATGAGATGCGTTTTCGACATGGTCGACCCAGTCCTTCACTGCTGCTGTATTTTGCCATTGTTCGACATCGGGGTTAAGGACAATCCGCGTTCTTGCTCTGAGTTTGCGGTTCCTCAGGAGCTGCAACGGATTGTATCTTCGGCCTAAAACATGCTTCTCTTCTGGATTCGAAGTTGTGGTACGATGAAGGTGGGCATTCGAGGTTCCCGGAATACTGGACGTCGCGAATGTGCTGTTGCCAGCCATCGCGTCGGGCTTGAGTGGTGGAAGATACTGAAGTAGCCGTCGGTATTCCAAGGAGAGCTCAATGTACTGGCGTGCCTTCTCAGCTCGTGCAAGGGTCGCTGAAGAAACATGATACTGGTAGTCGAAAGCGTTCTGCTGGGCTGCACTATTGTCCAATATGGGAGGTGACGGGTGAGACGTGGAGACATGACGTTGAATAGGAGTCTTTCTTCCAGAGTTGGGTGAATGAGTCCGTGAAATGTGCCTTTGTTGTTGGAGGTGTTGGCGAAGGCTCCCCACTCCGTTGGCGGTGTAGCTGCCCTGAACCATAGCACTAGGAAGTGGAATCCCAGAAGGGACTCTTCGACCGCTTGAGGTACTTGGAGGCATGATTTGACCAGCACTGAAGTTCCTTCGTCTGCTTTCGCTCAGGTTCAAGGCCATGTTCACAATCTGAGCAGGATCAATGCCAGCAGGCTGCTGCTGATAAGGCCCTTCGTGGTTGTAGTCGCTCCCAACGCGAGTATACTCGCTACTGAGTCCATCTCTTGGACTGCTGGTATCGCTCTGGGATTGGGTCCCAAAAGGAGTGGAAGGTCGAGGGATCTGTGTGTCGCCGAAGGAAGGGCGAGGACTAATGACAACCTGCCCAAGAGGAGAATTTCGCAAGGCCCCATTCTGTCGTGGGCTGTTGTGTGGCGAGGGCGGCCTCAGGGAAGCGCTCCGCTGTATCTCCTCTTTTCCCTTTCCCTTGATCTTCGCCTTGGAATCCGAATTTTGACGACGCGTGCTGTCTGCATGCCGCAGCGATGATGGCAAAAGAAAGCCGCCAGTCTTCCTTGTCTTCGACACTCGTATTCCCTGCTCTTGCTCGCGATCCGGGCTCATGTCCACGGGCGCAGGACTGCTTGAGCCCGGACGCGTTTGTTGGGACATGATATTCCCAGATATCGCATGGAGCTCTCCACGATCCAGGCCACGCGAGCTGGATTCGGCGTGATCACAGTGTTTGTTGGCGTATCCAAACTTTAGGGAAGCCGCTGAGGGCTGCGACGACGACGAGGAGCGTCTGGAATCGGCCATTGCGCTGTTGGATCTGTAAGGGGGGCTATCGTTGAGGCGCGCATTTTTGGTGGACAACCAAGCAGTTCATTTCACAACAAAGAGCTTGGAAAGAGCTTGGAAAGAGCTTCAGTCGTCGTGGCCCGGCCTCCTCTGAGCCATCTCTTGTCACTGCGGTGCTGGTTGTGGAGTGTATCAATTACTAAGGAAATATTGCCGGGATCTGGACTGGAACAATGATGCGCATGTGATGCTGTGATTAGACTCTATTCCACTATAATGCAGACAACGCAAACAGGGGCTTTGAAACAACCAACTTGGAGCCTTTGACTGATTTCCTACTCTTGCATTACCATCATTGGAATTATCAACTCTACCCTATCAATCATTCCAATCTTCATGTCGCTTACTACTTGCTTCTTTGCTACATCTTACAATGTAGCTGGGTAATACGAGGTCAAACGCGCTCTCCCATGACCCATACATTGAACCTTGCTCGATCCTCTTTGAAGCCTCTGCAAACCCTCATGTTGCACACTTCTGAACGGAAGTCGATGAGCTGAGCACCACTCGTACAATCGAAATTCAAGACCCTCCGGACAGCTTAGCTGTTTATGAGTTTTCACTCCACTGCAATGCTCTCCAGCTTTCTATCATCACTCGCATATAGCGATGCGTAGCTAATCGAATTTCACATTTCTCGAATTTTACGAAGGATCAAAACACTTTCCAGTGTTCTGAAGGCGATCGACAAGAGTACAGATCTCATCATTTGCTAATTACCAACCTCTAGAACAAATTTAATGTCTCGCATTCTGATCGCGTTTAAACTTCGATCCGCTTAACATAAACACAGGTGTAGAGATTTGTCACTTTGTGATGTTGCCCTGCCGGCGTACGACCACACCTACATCTCCAAACGCGGCACGACAACATTAAGGCCACCTTCCGGATGCTCCGTTTGGTCCAACTCATTTTTAATTATGTCTACCAACAGGTACATAATTCCTAATTCCAGCCTTGGGTGCCGACCTCCGATTTCACCTCTGTCTACTCAGTATTCGTCCCATGTTAGCTAGCAAATGACTAATAAAGGTTTTGGGGAGATGTTAACTTCAACATGCTTTCTCCAAACCTCTCAAGCAACAACTTACTTGTTTACGAGCGGGGTGATTTGTATTTCCCCCACATCGACGAGGCGAGCTCGATGTGGACATCAAAGGCGAAGGCTTCGGCTATAAAAGTCGCTGAGCATCGCCCATGGTATCCAATATCGAATCCATAATCTCGATTCATCTGTTGGTTTAACATATCGATTCTTTCAATCCAAGGATCAAGATGCTCAAATTTGCTCAACTTGTTGTTACCCTGGGCTCTTTGTATGTCCTGGCATCTGACCCATTTTGTCAGCTTGTTAACATATAATCCAGTGGTCTAGCCAATGGCCGTCCGCAGGGAACAACAAGTCCAGCAGTTGCTATAGCGTCAGCTCTTCCCTTGGACCAAACACCTCCACGTGTCTTCACAACCCCAGGGGCTGGCGTAATTACCAACGATCTACCTCAAATGATTAACCATGACGAAAACGACATCGACACCATAGATTTCTCTGAATTCGCATCTGCTCTTACCAAGACCATGGGCGCCGCAACAAACATGGCTTCCGCCGAGGATACAAATGCCGACGCCGAGGATAATCTCGAAGCACCAACCAATGCCAAAACCATCGGCCCACTATCCCCATTATCCCCCCTCAACCCGCTCAACCCGCTCAATCCATTTAGTCCTCTCAATCCACTAAACCCCATGAACCCATTTAGGCGCCGCCGTCAACGACCAGTAGGCCCCTTTGACGTCGGCATGGCGTGCAAGTGTATCACTGGGAAGAGAGGTGGATTCGGTATGATTTGCAAGGGAAAGAGTAAGATGGCCAAGAGGCCTAGGTTCCCGTTTGGTGGGTTCCCTTTTATGCCTCGTTCGCCTTTTGGTGGATTTGGTGGATATGGTGGAGATGGTGGATATCCATTTGGTAGAGGGTTTGCTGTTGATGATGGGAATGAGGTGGAAGCGTTGAACAAGGAGGAATAAGGGATTAGTTTGAGGTTTCTGGGTGTGTAGGTAGGATGTGCATTCTAAGAATATGAATGAATGGAGAAGTTGTTGTAAACTTTCGAGTCTGCGTATACAAGGGTTTAAAACTGAGCGGTGACGAAGTAACCAAAGCTTTTGGCTGTATGTACAATCCTAAGCAGGTCTTAGTAGCCTAAGTAAGCCTGAGCAAGCCAAGTATTGGCCCAAATCTGGGACAGCTGGCGTCCTAGATTCGGGCCACTCCCCTGTTCAGTAGCCCAGTTCTTGATATATGGCCCAGTGTCTGGTACCAAGTAGCCTTAATTTAGACCCCTAAGCTCGTCAATACTTTCCTTTAAAAATAGCCGGCAAAATGATCATAACAAGGTATTGAGCTAGATTGAGGAGAGGAAGAACAAAGGTACTATTCTTAATCTATTAAAGATCTTCAGCCAGCAGCGGCGACCATTCCGATTTCAGCCACGACTTTAGGAGTCTACAGAGACTACTATTTCATACACTTTAATGATATAATTATAATCCTTCTTTTTTATTATACCTGTATTTGATTACTAGCGTTTTATAGAGAGTGAAGTGATTCAGACAATCTTTCATAGAAAGATGGAGGTGAGGAAGTAAAAGATCAAATTGAAAATAGAGAAATTATGTATGAAGACTCGGCTCGCCATTGGATATGAAATGCGAGGGGAGCCACACATAACGTAGACCATAAAATCGATAAGCCCTTGGCGCAGGACTACTTAGCGGTGTCCCATAATTTCAGGCAGACTTACGCAGTATGAAAGGTTTTCCAATCAGCCATGCGATGTTGGTTCAAGGTGACCAACTGGCGAGGCCACGGGATGAGGGCATTATCCCAAATACGCCGCAACCGGGAAAAGTCTGTGGTGTGTTCTTTGTGCAGCACCTTCGCACCGCACAAATCCTGTGTTCTCAAATCGCCAAATGTAGATGCGCGCTGTTATTTGCTGGAACATAATGAGGAAGATTCGAAATCGAAGATAGTGATATATTTACATCATAAAAGGATCTTTATGATTTCAATGTTGTATGAGATTTAGCCATACCGGCTAGGACCTACTCTTGATTCATCAAACCAGTTTTTTACTCGTAAATATTTTCGCCTCCCATTATATTACGTATTCTCAAAAAAGTCTCTCAAGTTGCTCTACAGCATCAAGGAGATCTGCCTGCGTGCTTGCCGTTGCGAATACAAATCGATCTGGTCTTAAGATAACAAATCGTCTCCCCTTTACCTCCTTTGTCATCCGAAATGGATCGTAGAACTCGGGTGGTGGTCGACCGCCGGATAGTTCTTTGTCCTGTATGAACTCTTTTGCCGTCGCCAGCTGGTAGATGATGCCTTCTCCGCAGCCGCTTGTCGACTTTCCACCAGTTTGTTGCACAATGAAAGTGGCCTCGTCTACTCGAAGAGTGTAGCCCGAGGCTTGGTCAATGGCTGCAACACTCGAGCGAGCTTCCTTGTAGTCCAACGGTGATGACAAGATGGCGACGAGCTGAAAGAGCCCCTTCTTGCCGCGAGCAAAGATAACGTCGTCTGAGTATCGCACTTTATCTTTCCCACTGCCTCCGATTCGTTTGCAATACACTTGCGGAAAATTTCCACCTCCTCCTTTGTTTGGAAGAAAGGCCATATCTTTTCCTGGCTCCCATGTATACTTGACCATCCCTTCTCTCCTGCTTCCCAACTGCAACCAATGTTTCCAACTGGGCACTAACTGCATCGCCCAGAGACTCCAGTCTCGAATGAGAATTTTGCGTGGGTTGGACTCTGTCACGTAATTTCCATTCTCAATGGTCGATGCCAATGAGCGATCGAGGGATTGTTTGCGCTCAGAGTACCATGAAGTGAACAGCTTTGGAAATGGCGGCAACCGTCTTGATAGTGCGTCACCATCGGAAACAGCTTCGAACCTCTGCGCCGCAATGGCAATTCTCCATGCGAGTGCGATCGCATCTCGGAAGCCAGATGCAATCCCCTGACCGCCGAAGGGTGGGAAGACATGCGCTGCGTCGCCACATAATAGCACCCGATTGAGGGCCCACTTGTTACAACTTCGAGCCTGGAAGTTGAACGGTCGACAACGTAGTACTTCGACGCAATCTTCCGGATATTTCACTTCTTCTCCCAGTCCATATCTATGTCCAGAGTGCGTCAAATATGGCCACACAATCTCCCTAATCTTCTCTGGGCTGGCCATCTCCTCCCCACTTTCACCAGGCAGGATGACGAATTCGAATCTCCAGAGCATGTCTTCCGGCATGCCAAACCGTCCACATACTGCTGCACGCTTGGGATTGCAGAGAAATCGAAAATGGAGAGGGAAGAAGGCGTCATACACTTGCTGTGGCGTGTAACCCTTGCGCCATAATGAGAAATCTGGATGCGTCTCAGGTGTTGGCAGAGTCATTCTCCAATTGAGTGTAACCCAGGTCTCTTCGTAAGACCTTGCATGCGTCTTCTCGAGTCTGATACCGCGCGGCTCAAGATACCTTTTTCTTGTAAAGCCGGTCTTGCCATCGCAGCCGACAAGGAATTTGCCTCGAATCGTCTTCGTTTTCGTTTGGTCCGTGGGATCACCATATCCCACATACACCCAATCGTCGTCTTCTCGAATGGATTGCACTTTGCAATTGACGCAAAGCTCTGATGCTGACGCTGCAGATATCTGATCCCGTAGATGCTTTTCTATCGTTGGCTGTTTGTGAAACATGAATCCGGGATGACCGGTACCGCCCTCTGTAGTTGCATAATCAAAGGCCAGAAAGGGTTTATGATGCATGTCTTTGTGCTCGCCGCCAACAAATTGGAGACTGCCTGTGCCTGCATAAATCAGTATAGCCGTAAGTTGACAGGTGGATCTAGTTACACACATTGTCCAATCTCCGTAAATATCTTATCGTAGATGCCGCAAGCTTGAAGGCAGCGGATACCGTCTTCATCCAACGCAATCCCTCGAGGACCAGTGTTTATCTCCGCTTCTCGTTCCAAGACGATGTTTGGCACCGAATATTGCCCAAGGAGCACAGATAACATTGCTCCTGTCGGACCGCACCCTGCGATGACGACGTCTGTTGTCTCCATGTCTGAGTGTGAATAGTTTCGATTTGGTTATCAGATAGACTAAAGAAGTGGACTTGGTGTCTGTTTGTCAACTTTTGATTTGAATCAAGACTTTGCTTTGTCGAATTCGGCGTCCGAACTCCCAGACCTTTTCTTAAGCGCCTACGATGAGGCATTGTCTCGAAAAATCCGAAAGTATGGCATGCAGTAGGGTAGTGTTGATCTCACTACAACTTCCTCGCCACATTTCGCCCCTGAAATCTTCTCCACAAACTTCTCCGCAGCTTCCCCGCAGCTTCCCCACATAGGCACGATTGTGCGAATGCAGTGAAATTCGTCGCTTTGCTAGACTATATGTGGTACATGGCTAACACCCAAAGGTGCTCAAGACGAGCCAAATCACATACCCGACGACGGTATTCGTACGCATTCAAGAGCATAGAAAATGCCATCGCAGATCCAAACCAGTGGCCCAGAGTCTCTACAGACGCAAAAGTACAATGGAGTCCGGGTAGGCTGACATTAGCCCTTTGTCCTCTTCGAACAGTAAAAGCAAGATGTGTTGACATACATTCTAGCCATTGAGCCGTGAGCAATCGCCAAATCGAGGAGCATCAGTAAAAGATGTCGATGCCATTGGCGAAGACTGTGAATCGATCGCGGAATGGCGAAGAAGAAACGACATTGACCGAACAAAACAAATCCGGTTGGTGAGGCTTGTTCATATGCGATACCAGCACCCTGATTTATCGATAATCACTACTTTTCTGCGCGATTTCGGTATGCATGTTGCAAAGCGTACAGAAGACAGAATTTGGTATCGAGGATTCGGCCAAGATCAATACGTTTACTATGCCCAGGAGGGGGAGAAAAGGTTTCTCGGTGGCACATTTGAAGTAGAGAAGTATGAAGATTTGGAAAAAGCAGCAAGGCTGGATGGTGCCGGAGAGATTGAAAAGCTCGACGACGCTCCAGGAAGTGGTTATCTGGTTGCTTTGACGGATCCAGATGGCTTTCGACTCAATTTGATGTACGGCCAAATCCCTGCCGAAATAGGAAAATTGCCAGAGACGCTCGTTTTGAACTATGAACAAGACAAGAAGCGAATAAGGGAGTTTCAACGTTTCCATAAAGGCCCAGCTGCGGTACACAAGGTATGATTCCGCTCATCTATCCAGTTTATATACGTGGTCGAAACATAACTGACGACTTCCCTTTCAGCTTGGCCATTACGGAATAGTCACTAGCCAGTTCGACAAGGAAGTTGAGTGGTATACTCGGAATTTCAACATAGTCCCAACGGACTTCCTTCACGTCCCCACACCGGACGGTAAGAAGAAGACGGTCGCCCTTTTTGCGCATATAGACCGCGGCCAGAACTATGTGGATCACCACACCTTCTTCATGACAACAGGTGCCAAATCTCATGTACACCACAGCTCATTCGAAGTGCATGACTTTGACACTCAGAACCTCGGTCATCAATGGCTGGCGCAAAAAGGGTACGAAAGTGTGTGGGGCGTTGGAAGACACATACTCGGCAGTCAGATCTTCGATTACTGGTGGGACACAACGGGGAACATGGTAGAACATTACGCTGATGGCGATTTGGTCAATGAAGACACGCCCATTGGGTACGGACCTGCAGGACACGAAGGTCTTGCTGTTTGGGGCCCGGAAGTCCCAAGCTTCTTTTTGGAGTAGTAATGGACTGGTCTTTTGCAGTACTCTGGCAGAACAAAGTCATGATCTGAAGTTGTCATCCAGCAATAGCTCCAGAGTCGAAGCAAATTTGCGTGATATGCCAAAATGCCCAAGCCGCTTCAACAGATCAATTGATGTGCAAACCATGCTGTGGTCAATTGGTACTGGTCTGAGCAGCCGACGTGCCTCTGCATTGGAGAAGATGTTGCCAAATTGGGAAACTCGTATCTCGGGCATGCTTAGCTCTGCTTGTGAAATTGGAAAGGTCTGCGATGTCGGTCTCGCCTCGACAAAGACGAAGATAGCAACGGCAGAGTAAAACAATGCTCGTGGAACGTGAATGGCTGGTTCGGAGCTAGCAGGAAGGACTTCAAGATGCCTCTGGATCATCAGGGCATGAAGAGCACAAAGCTTTGCTTCCGGGCTTGCCGCCCAGCGAATGACAGATGGGCTCGCGGTTTCAGCTGCTCTAAGGCCATCTCGGCCGATCCAACATTCGAGTTCATCCAGGTTTGCATACAGAGACAGAAAACACTCATGCCACAGCACTAGGAGGCATAACGGGTCGTGCGTTGTTAATTCTTGGCCCTGTTCCTCCATCCAGGATAATAACAGCCCACGGACTTGGTGAATTTGATCAGAGCCAAATACTGTTCCCTTTAACTCATGGATATGCGCCAATATTCCTGCTAATGTACCGCAAGATCTGAAACGAGGACGGTCGGTTGGGTTCTCTTTCAAGAAGCTGAGCCATTGTTCTGCTGAAGGCATAGACACGGCTTTCTCAGAGGAACAATACGGCAATCGGAATTGATCGTGACGGAGCAGCGGTTCATGGTTAAAAGTTGTCGCGAGACGAGCGTCATGAATATGAAGAGCAATGACAATACGGACAGTCTCTTCTGCATTAATCCATTTTCGCCAATGGCTTTCGACATTTGCTATGTCGATACCCGCTGGGTCACAGTGTGTTCCATGGACTTGGAACATGCCTCCCCGTCGTGCCCAGGCTATGACTGTGCCATGAAAGGTCTCAGCAAGAAAAAGATCAGCGGGGTAACCGGAACACATGGCGAAAGTTTGACCGATTGTTGCAGCCTGGGCAAGCGCAAGGACTTCAGTGCTGCCTCTACTGGCGACGTTTTCCCACTACAGCGTGTTAGTGGTATGGTTTACATCAAAAAAAGGCTGCTTACGGATGCAAGAATCGCTTTATTTAACATTTGGAATATTTTCCTGCCTTGACCTGCAGCTTTCGAAGACCCGATGAAGAGGGCCCCTATGGAGCAGACGGAAAGTAGAACAAGGGCATTCTCGGATGAGGGCTGGAATGTTGGTGCATGTATGATTGGAAAAACCGGGTGGAATTTGGCAAAGTAGAGTTTGATAGACATGTTCTGCAATGCATCAGTGCTGAATAAGGCGGGCAGCTACACATATAAACCGACCAGAAAATCTGCTGACGGCAGGGTATTGTCAGTCATTCGTGCTTGAAGTTGATGGGCCAACGATTCCCTATACGACTCGTCGATCACTTCTTGCTGCGAGGGTCGCCTTGTCCTACTCGGCCCCGTCGTATCTGGTGTCACAGTCGTATACCAGTTCTGCTGTACTTTAGTGACGGTAATTGCGGGCAATTGTCCACAATCGATTTCCGCTGAGGTTGAATTTCCAACGAGGTTGGGAGCTTCGCCGAATATTGTACAAAGAGGGACCTCAGGCGCACTGCCTGGTTCCGCCGGCCAACCCCCAATCAAAGATTGCGGCACTGATTGAAGAGCTCAGAGCAGGAATATCGAAATTTTCTCCAAGCTGCCATGATGAGCCAAGCAAATCCACATCTGAGGGACTCGTGTTGGTCAAATCTGGCGAAATCAGCGCAGGATCATAGCTGAGGTTTCCTGCGGCGTTCCATGCTGAGACTTCCAAGTTGACGTCATTAGAGAAGGTCGTACCTCCAGCGTCCCCAGGATTCATTGCATTTCCCACTCCCACTGCCTCGACAGCACTATCGGTTGCCACAGCTGGAGCCTCATTTTCGCTCTCGTGAGTACCGTGTGTTCTCATGTGTCTTAGGAGACTGTCCTGGCGTCCGTAAGACTTGTTGCACAACGTACAGGCAAACGGTTTCTCCTTGGTATGCGATCTGACATGGCGATCGAGATGCTCCGTTTTGGAAAATGACTGACCACACCGCTGGCACGTTCTTTGCCGCTTGTGTGGACGATCATGATCCTGAGGAGTCTGGCTTGCTCCTCTTGTTGTCATTAGAAAGCGCCAGAGGCGGTGGACTGGCAAAGTATGAAAGTTTCTCTGCAAAAGGTTGAGGGGAAGGACGAAAGGGGAGGCTATGGGACATGCAAGTGATGCGGGGAAATGAGATGGGGTGGGTGGCGGGTATGGCTGGCTCACGCGGGAAACTCAATCCGCCTTGAAAAGCCATGAGAATTCACAGGAACATACAAGGATGGAAAATCACGTTGAGATTCTGAGAAATTCACGTGTGCGACTTCAAGATTTAATCCTCAAGTCCCAACTCTGACGTTGACAAATTTGGCAGAATCGATCCGTGACTAGATGTCCATTATTCACGCGTAGGACAGTATGAAATCTCAAATTTCCTCTATGCTTTCTTTAGGGCCCCAACTCTCCGGTATCTAGAAGGCTTCATATTTCACCTTATTGACGAGCGTGCCAATTTTCTCAATTGCGATTCTGATATCGCCTCCATCTTCGAGCACCACACGGGGATCACGAAAGTAGCCAATGCCAGCCGGGGTTCCCGTCAAAAACAATGTCCCCGCTTCAAGAGTCGTGCCCTGCGATAGGTATGAGATTTGCTGTTTTATGCTGAATATCATGTCCTTCGTATGCCCGTCCTGAACGGTCTAGCCGTTGTAAATGGCCTTGATCGAGAGAGCTTGCGGGTCCGAAATGACTGAAGTGGACACCAGAACAGGTCCAATTGGACAGCTGTTGTCGAGACCTTTGGAAAATGACCATTGTGTTGTTTCCATTTGGAGTGTTCTCGCAGAAACGTCGTTGGATGAAGTGTAGCCGAGTACGTAATCCAACGCCTCGTCCTCTGGGATATCGCGACCGCTTCTACCAATGACCACACAAAGCTCTGCCTCGTAATCGCTCGTTCCGTCTTGTGCGCATCGTGGTATCGTGACTGCCGTAGGGTATGGATCTGTGAGTGCAGTGCGTGGTTTCGTGAACAAAATTGGAGCTTTTGGCAGCGCCATGTTTGCCTCCTATTTGTAAATAATGTCAACAATGGTCCGCACCTCATGCAGCCGCTGCCCTGACTGACCTTGGCGTGATCCTTATAGTTTAAACCCAGACACCTGATGTAATTGCACTGCTCTCGACTTATCGGAGACAGCAACCGCTTTACTGTGTATACCTGATCCGTTACTCTGCCCGAGAAAACATCGCCGTTAATTAAATATGCCTTTATCTCGACGCCATTCAAAGAATCCAGACCGACATCTCTCGAAACATCTGTCGGCTGCCCAAGATGAATCTGCTCGTCTTCGACGGCGAGAAAGCGGATGAAGTGTGTCCAATTCGGCATCTTGAAAGATCGCGTTAGGGTCAACAAATTACGATCGGACTTGGGAATCTTTCGATGTTCAACTTCTTTATTATTCCATCCCAGGCAACTCAGAGATCGTGCTGAATGGTTACGTGACCGTAGACGTGTCCCGCAAAAGGCCCTGTGGGAATCCTGGGATTCGCGGTCCCGCAAACCATTATTCAGGTGGGTGATTAGTGTCCCGCAACCCCCGTGGTGCTCAGCTGACAGTGACTGTGTCATGTAGTACGTAGTGGATTCCTTCAGCCGCCGTGAACATATTACACATACTCCAAGACCAAGAGCAGCGTTGTAGTCCGTATCATTGGGTTTTGTTCCTTGAATCATCCCTCACAATGCCTTTCAATCCAACCAACTCTTCAGTCGAGACAGAAGGATGCGATTTGCACTACTGGTATCAAGGAAATGGCCCATTACTGATATGTGTTCCCGGCGGAGGTGGCACCGGGCGCCAATTCGACAATTTATTCGAGCATCTTGACAAAGACTTCACCATCTGCGCATACGATCGACGACAGACAAACCTCAGTATAGTCCAAGATGGAATCGACAAGCAAATGAACATCATCCAACAATGCCGAGATATCATCGCCATCATCAAGAATCTCGGTCATCAGAAGGCGTCTGTCCTGGCCAATAGTGGCGGCGTCGTCATCGCGTTGCAATTCGCTGTCAGTTTTCCGGAGTATCTTGAGCATGTTATAGCACACGAGGCACCCACCACGGTTCTGCTTGACGACACAACGTATCATGTCAACAGAGCATTTGAGCTCTATAATACATATCGCGAAAAGGGCGTGAAGGCTGCAGCTGAAGCTTTCCACGTCGAGATGAAAGGCTACGATCCGGTGGACTCCTCGAAGTCAGAAGAAGAGGGAGGCCTCAAGAAGCCAGCACCCGCCGACTTGGAAAATTTCTGGGCAAATGAGTTTATGACTTTTACCATTTACTGTCCAGATCTGAGGAAGATTGTGGAGAATGGTGTTTCGATTGCAGTGGCAAAGAGTAAGAAAAGTGGTGATGCCTTTTACGCAAGGACGACAATAAAGCAGGCGGAAATTCTGGGGTGCCCACAGTTCCTTTTCCCTGGACATCACAATGGGTATGACTCTGAGTCGTTGGAGTTTGCTAAAGATCTGAAAGAGGCGTATCTTGAGATGGAAAAGAAGGTACCGCAATGGGGAATGAAATCTGTGTAGGAAAAGACACTAAAGGTACCAACAAACGTGGCAACTGCTCTTGTATTTATTCGGCTATCTCACATTTCAAACAACCGAGTCACACCATCCTAGGTGAGGTGAAGTCCCCAATTCAACGAAATCTCTGTACGTGCTTTAGGTGCGCAGCTGTATCTTCTATGGTTCGACCCAGACATAATTTGAGCACTGGTAGACTTACAAAAGAATTCAGGTTGTAAAGCCTGACTTTGGTGTTCTATAGCAGTATTTCATGTTTGTCATTGAACTAGTCGTTCATTTAAATGCCGGGCCATAATACTGTAGAACACTTTTGGATGTCCGATTTGAGTAAAGATTGAATTCACCGGGGTGCGTTGCATGGAAGAGAGAGATTAGGTCTAGGCGTAGAAATTGGTTCCTTTCTAGTCTGTAGTATTGAGTAGTTTCCTTGCGTTACCACTGTATATTGCCGTCCTCACCAAAGGATCAGAGAATATCTTTTCAAGTCCAGCTTCCATCGTATGGGACAGCATCCTAACTCCCTTCGCCGGTGTGAATGGATAATCGCTGCCATACAGTAATCTCTCCGGCAACGCGAACCTTAACAAGCCGTGTATCTGATCTGGAAACGGGAAGCCTGCCAAATCAAAAAAGAACTGGCGCTGGAAAGTCTCCCGTACAACCTGCGAGCTAATTTCCACGTCAGATCCAAGAATATCAGTCGCGAAACTACAGAATCGCTGAATAACAGGTGGCAGTGCCCCATCGGCATGCGGAATGACAAATGTGATGTTCGGACAGCGTTCAATTGTGCCGGAGAGGAAAAGATTGATCAGAGCGCGTGCAGTGTCGAACATGAATTCGAACATCGGATTTGGATATTGAGGGAGCACAACCACTGCGGAATGACTGCCGGTATGCTTCATACACGGCGTAGTAGGGTGAATAAAGACTGTGGCTTTACGTCGATTCAACTCGGCGAAAACGTCATCGAGTGCAGAATCTCCCAAGTATGTGCCGTGGTGATTTGTTTCTAATGCAAAGCCTTCTGCGTTGAGAGTATCGCCTGCGTATATGATTTCCTCCAGAGTCGCAGGCACATCGGGGAGCGGAAGAGTTGCCCAAAACCCGAATTCCTTCGGTCGACGTTTGCAAAGATCACTAGCGAAGTCGTTGCATTGTCTAGTAAGTTTTTGGCAAACATCGATGTCACCAAAGTAGACGCCTGGTGAACTGATGCTTAAGATAGACTTGGAAATGGAGAGATCTTTCATCATGGCGAGATGAGAATCTTCGTTCCATGGCTAATGGGAGCTCTACTGTCAGAATAGGCAATACACCGACAACTAAATGACGGAACATCTTACTGGAATTGCAGGCATGCCATCTGGCTTCCCACGACCATTGTCTTCGCAAGCCGTGCGGTAGAAGGACGGAATAAAGTGGGCGTGCGTGTCGATTCGAGTTTCGAGCGGCATCTTGAGAATAGCATGGAATGTTTGCGAGAATGAAACTTGAAAACGAGTCGAGAAAAGTAATGGGGAAGAGGCATTTGTTTGCGAGCTATCTTGCAGACTGGAATTAATGTTCAACATCCGGAATCACACATGTGAAAGCCATGGTAACGATACAACATGCCCGAAAGAAGTCGAGAGCCGAACGCACAATTGGAGGCTTTGTTCAAAGAATAGCGGCGTTTGTTAGCCAAGACCTTCCAAATTCAGCGTAGCTTCAGTGGCCAGCCACTAGCAAGATAGACTGTGGCCAGAGGAGACGCTTTCTGCCAGACTCTTCTCCTTCTCGCCAAAGATTACTCGCTATGAAATTCTTGCTGAGAAGGCGGGGAGGGAAAGGCGGGGTGAAAAGGTGGGACACGTTCCCATCTGACACCATCTTGCGGGACTGTGGGGACCCCCCAGACTTGTGGTACATGTGGGGTACATGTACCCCACACTATTTCGACTGGCAAACTGCTTTCAATTGAGGTTTATATTAGGGTATCCTTGGTTCCAGAGTTCCAAAAAACATAGGGAAGTCGGCCAGCAATCCACGAAGAATAGGTCAGTGTGGTGCAAAATCTGTCAAACCCTTTGAGGACTTTCAAATTCTAACCAGTGTTGAAGACAGCAGTCGTCAAGCATCAGTCCGAGATACATTTTGTAGAACGACAAACTTTCAAGATGAAGCCAGCGTCATCCAATGCGGTGCATTCGAGCTCCAATGGACACTCTGAAAAGGCCCAAAGTGACGGATTGCAAATCGAGTACACGCGAGAAACTGGCACGCCTGAGCACGCTGAGAAATCCACATCGTTGATGCTTTTCCTTGCATTCTGACTCTCTTTCGCTGCATGGATCGCCAATTTCGACAGCGGTTACCAGGGCACTGTCCTCATCATGCCTTCCTTCAATGCGGCTTTTGGACATTGCCAGCAAGTTCCTGACGAGGTTACTGGAGCATTGACAAAAGTCTGCACCTTATCCACGTTACAGCAATCGGTCGTCAGTGTGAATGTTCTCTTCATTGCACTTGGTGGTGGATTTGCTGCCTTCACTGGAAACTACCTTGGCTGCAGAGGCACTCTACAATTCGCTTGTGTGCTGTCAATCATCGGTGCTGCGGGAATGCTTGGAACCAAGGGTAATTTCCTTAACTACATGGTCTGCAAATGCATCGGTGCGTTTGGAATTGGGCATTTGATGTCAGCTGCCGTGGTCTACGGTTCAGAATGTGTGTCATCGAACAAACGAGGTCTGTTTCTGGGTCTCTACAATGTCGGCTTGGGCATGGGGAATGTTGCAGCATCAGCTGTGTGTGCAGGCACGTCGACACTGGCCGCCAACGACGATTGGCAATGGAGAGCGCCTATCATCTGCCAGATTCCGCTAGGTATCATCCTCGGAGTCGGGTTGTTCATGTTCCCCGAGTCACCCAGATGGCTTATGACCAAAAGAAGGGAGACTGAAGCCCGGAAGTCTTTCGCAAGGTTCCAGCAAGAAGAACTGGATTCTGAACAGGTGAATTACATGATGGACAGCGTGCGACAACACATCGAACTGGATAAGGCCCTCCAACACGGTACATCCTGGGACGCTATCTACCGTGGTGTCAACCTCCGTCGTACATTGATATCGGCGCTAATCCTGGTCAGCTTGGCCATTACAGGAATCCAATTCGTCGCCCCATACGCCGCTCTTTTCCTCTCTGGTGTGGGAATCTCAAACCCATATCTGATCAATGTAATCATCGGACTCTGCATTTTTGGCGGAACTCTCCTCGGTCCCGTTGGTCTTGAATGTGGTGGAAGAAGATTTTCTCTGCTGGTTGGCTACAGCAGCATGTCTGTTTGCATGCTGATATTCTCAGCTGTGAGTACGGCGCTGGGTCCTCAAAATCCCGTTGCAAAGAATCTTGTCATCGTTTTCCTCTGCCTCTGGGCCTTCATCTTTGGTGGATTGATTGGGTCGACTGTATGGCTCGCTTCTGCAGAAATGCATAGCGTTCGTCTCCGCACATATGGACAAGCGAATACGGTCGCCATTTACAACATTTTCTCTTTCGCGGCGACTTTCTGGACTCCGTACATGCTCAGTTCGGATTATGGAAACATGGGTCCGAACGTTGGATACTTTTATTTTGGGGTTACTGTAGTCGTGCTCGTGTTGATTTTCTTCTTCGTACCAGAGACTGCAAGATTAAGCTTGGAACAGATAGATGATCACTTTCTCTCAGGACGCAAAGCATGGAAGACGTCACTTAGGAGGAATAAGGCGATCGCATCTGGCATCGAGCAGGATTAGCCATGTTTTGCGACGGGGAGAGTGGAGGTTGTTGTTCGTCCCGTAACTCCAGCTATATACTTAACTTGTAGATGTTTGGAAGTTCTTCATACACAGCAGTTACTTAATATGATGACGGTTTCCCGCTGACCCGGGCATTAATGTTGTCAATATTTGCAGCCCGAAGTCATTCACGGATGCCACGAAATCAGTCAGTTTGTCAAGCACCTGCTATGGCCAGTCATTCAAGCTGACTCGATCTTCATATGATTTTCCAGTCTGATCTGGATGCGCTGGAGACGGTCCACGTGAGCGTTAGGGGAGTCTCTAGCAGTTGTCAACTTTCAGAGTAATGATCAGGGGTCCCTGCTGTAGAACGCACTTGCTGTCTCAATGGATCCATCCCGGCTGGCACTCACGAAAAAAGGCTTCCCAAGTAAATCTTCTCTCCATACAAGTTGGAATGATATGGTATCCTTTGGCGGCACGACTTGGAATAGCTCGCGATGGTTTTATAATCCCAGAAAGAATATATGCTCAAAAGCTTTGCCGGTGTAAAGAGGAGTGAAATAATGAAAGCAGATCTTCTTTATAACCTTTTGTAATAGAATTCACTAGCCTACTAGATTCTCATTAGTAAGTATCTAGGTAGCAGCTCATCGTAGATGTATATTTTTTTACTCTTGGGAGCATTAGAAGTGTTCTTCGCGTCTTTCATCCGTGAACTAGCAAATTCAGGCTTTCTGTGTTTGTTCCAGAAGCATATAAACTTCATGTCCTGCTCTAAACGCGGTAATTAATACACTGTACTAGTTCTGGTCCAAAGTCTTATCAACTCACTTTAAACTTTAACCCTCGACTAGTTCCGCTCCGACAAGTAGACTTGATATAGTCTGCGATAAGTGCTGAGCAGAATATATCTACCAAGAATAAACCCTAGTCGTTCTACCTCGTTGCAGGGCTGCTATACTTCTTCTAGTTATAAGCCCAGAAAAGTTTTACGTAGGCTGTAAGATCGTTACTATTAGTATATCTTCGCGGCTTCTTTTCTTTGAGCAGTCGAAGTTCTTCTATTAATTCGCTATAAATATACTGTGTAGGGTCAGTATTTTATATCTAGATAGGACGGCCTTACACTAATATTTATAAGACTTTTAGTAATATCTCTAGGAATTACTTTATATTTCCGTTTCTATACTACAATAGATCGATTCTAGTAAATTCGAATAGTATCTATATATATCTAACTTCTTTGTGCTATTAATACCAACTGCTAAAAGGTAGATAAAATACTTAAGAGCTGCTAAGTTATAGATAATAGTACGTAAACGCTCCTCTCTAACAAAGCTACGATAATAATTAGCTTATAAAGCTAGTACTAAAATATAGACTAATCGATCCTATTCGTCTAGCTTCTGTTAATAGAGCCTAAGTAACTTATTGTCTAGTATTTTAATAATCCACTCTCTCTTAACGGAGGGAGGTAGTTTAGTGCCTCGTTTCTCCTTCTCGCTAGATAAAGCCTTTCTTGGGGTTTGCTATTATAAAGGAATAGCAGTAGAGAATGAATAGATATAGAAAACAGAGAGAATATAGGGGATAGGAGATAAGAAAGAAAGGAGATAGGTAAGAGAGACGGTATAGCGGCGTTACCTTACAGCGTTCGATATTTAGTCAATACTAGAGCTAGCTTCTGAGGCTATTTTAGCCGAATAGCCTAGTTCTAGGACATCTCATCGGATGGCCCAGTTCTGGGCTACCCGCTTCACAATATGGTCTATTTCTAGGTTTTATTACCAGCTTACCCCTGCCATTGTCTTTCGTATAAGCTAGCTAACGGAGTTGGGATGGAAAGGTGAGTTAAAGGTGAGCACCTTGAGCAATGGCGATGCAAACTGAGCAGCGGGTGAGCTGAGATTAAGCCGGGTGTTATTTTGCTTATAAACCGGAAATACGGCGCTAATCAAAAGAGGAAATGGAAGCAGGTCAGTTGGTCGATAATATACGCGAAATAATTTCTGTGAATTCTTTCAGTCCTCGACAAGGGAAATGGCAAACATGACCAAGAAGGTACGGAAGAACAAAAAGTGAAATCCTAGGACGCGTAAAGCGAAAAATAAAAGTCTAGATTGCTATAGACCACGAAGGGTATAATTGAGGCAGGATTCTTGGGCAAAGATCGGCAATTGGAACACGTAGCTGGCGTTCTTTGGCGACGTAACCACGACGAACAAAGGAATGTTTCAGCATCATGCTTGCAACCGACGTCAGAGTCTTTGTAGGAAAGGAAAGAAAGAAAGAAAAATTGCGGAGTACAATGATGATGATAAGTGCTGCAGGGGGGAGCAGGAGAATTATGGCTTGGGAGACGTGTGATTGGCCTCTGTTTACGCGTTGAACGCGTAAACGTCATAGCTCAAGAAAGGTTCTCCAGTCATTATCATCCAGTAAAAGAAGTCTCCCTTGCTCCCAGCCACAGCAAGTTTGCATTCTTTCTTTCTTTCTTTCTTCCTTTCTTCAGGCTCTTTCTTTGGAAGACTAATACTTCTTGATACTCCCACTTCTACTTCAACAATCTCCACCAATTCTGATACCTTCTTGACCGCCTCCGCCGCAAGGCTACAGCTAATATTCCACCCTCATACACTCCCCGCACATAAGCATGGTCAAGACACGCCCAAAGGCTTCCAATGCCGGGAGTGCAAACCAACCAGCAGCCCACCCTGCTCGAAAGCGACGGGCTAGCAACATCAGCTCCCAACGCAATCCCGCCCCACGAGCCAAACGCTTCCGGTCCGACACTGAACAACTGAATGCCGAGAACGAAGCTGCCACACAAGCCGACGAGGAAGATGAGGAGGAGGATTCCGAGCATGAGCAGGATGGACAGATTCACAAGAACAAGCTTGAGCGTACCTCACCAGCGGAGGCAATGCCCTCTTCGCCTCCTTTACAGTACCACTCCACTACACTCACCCAGCAAGTTGCTCAAACCACAATCCAATCCACACCTCTTGCTCCCCGTCCAACGAAGCGAGCCGTACGCGACCGACAGTCCATGCCTGCTCAACTAGGAGGCTTGTCGAGCGAGGTTGAATTCCACCAATTCACTCCCTTCGCAGAAACCCTTGACGCTCGCCGAATACGCCGTCTTTCTCGCAACCACTTGAGTGAAGAACAGAACGCCTACACCACTCGCCTCCATGAACTGCAGAAGCAGCTGAGAACAGCAAATGAGAGGATCGACGAGGTGGAAATGGGTCGGGAGGAAGATCGACTCATGGGCACAGCTAATACACTGGACGATGAGAAGGACAAGCTGATTGAGCAGTTGATGCGCGAAAAGGCCAAACTGGAGGATGACCTTGCCGAACACGAAGACGCTCGTCCTGATAATGATGATGGTGGTGGGGTCATAGTTCACGATGACATGGATATGGACACCCAGGACTTCAACCTCCATGGTGAGAGCGTTGTAGCTCGCCCTACTAATGGCGAAAGTCTCGCATTCACCGCACCATACTCGCACCGTCCTGACCATGCTTCTTGCCGAGCTGTCATCAGTGAATATCAACAACAACTGGTCTCAGCCGAAATTGAAATTGCAAAGCTCACAGCAGAAGCGGAAGGCATACGCATACAAATGCAAAACCTTGGCTTCACCGCTGATGATGACCGTGTGCTTTCCATTGTGGCTGCGGTCCATGAAGCCTTCATCAATGCTCGCACAGAATTAACCGATCTTGATTTGTTGTCAGAGGAGCGTTACCCAAACTTGGCTGACGGAGATATTCTGCCACTTATGCTGAGTCTCCTCCGTGCCTTTCAACAACAAATGGCCGAGCTTAGGCTCAGAGAGACTGAGTTAAATGATGAGATTACTGGCCTAAATGAGACCATCGAAACGAGAGACTCGCTGATAGCGACAATTGATCGTGAGACCGATGGCTTACGTCGAGACAATCTCGAATTGCAGGAAGAATCGGACAAGACTCAAACCGAAGTCGACGCTCTAAAGGAGAAGCTCAAGAACGCCATGGAGGAATTCCAACACGACTTGTCAGCACTGCAGACAGAGCACGAGAAGAAACTGTCTGACATGGTCGAAGAGCTCGATCGCGCAGAGACTTCTCGGGAAGAACTTGAAATTGAGAAGAATGAAGAGATTGCCAATCTCAAGGCGCGACTCGAGGAGGCTCTTGAAGCCGATGAGGAGGCCGGCCAGCAGCTCGAAGCTGCTGGCATCGATACCGATGTGCTTCGTGAAGGTATCTTACAACTCAGACGTGAGCGTGATGCGCAGCATCGTCAACGAGAACAAGCCGAGAACAGCCTCGACGAAGCCCAGGCAACAATCGACCGCCTTGAACCGCAATTGACAGAAGCTAACGGTAAAATTGGAGCGTTGGAGCACGAAAAGGGTAAACTGATGTTGGATCTCTTCAGCCACCAAAAACAGAAGGAGGATGCCATTGAGGCTAGGGATAAGGCTATAGTGGAACACCAGGCTGCTGCGGCCAAGCTCCAGGCGGGCTATCAAACCTCCATGGACGAGGAGGTTTCTCTACGTGAATCCACAATAGCAGGCATGGACCGTATCATCGCTGAGGAACGCGAGGCCGGCGAAAAGCTAGGCCGCCATGCCGACAGTCTTGCGCAAGAAAAGCAGCAACTTGAGGACCAACTTCAAACTGCTGGCGAGCGGAACGATGACCTCGACGGAAAGAATCATCAGCTCCGATCAAATATTGCAGATCTAGAGGCACAGATCCGCGCTCTCAATACGTCTGTCGAAGAACATGAGTCCACTATTGAACAACGTGAAGCCACCATCCATGCTCTCAACACGATTATCGAGGAACGCGATGCAACCATTCAACATAACGTCGCAACGATCCAGGGACACGAGAATACGATCCGACAACACGAGGGAACAATCCGTGACCGCAACGCAACAATCGAAGGCCACGAGGCTACCATCCGAGAGTATACCGAGAAGATCAATCTACTCGGCACAGAAGTCAATACGAAGGACGGTGTTGTTGAAGACTATGAGGACGACCTCGAACAGCTCAAGGGCAAGTTTGCCAAGTCGGAGTCAGACAACCGCCAACTGCGCACCGAGCTTGCTTTGGCAATGACCAAACTTCACGAACACGCCACGCAGACATCTTTTGACTTTGAGCAACTTTCACAGCGTGTATCTCAGCACGGCATAACTTTCGAAATGCAAGACGGCGAGGGACATCTCAGCGAGGCAGCTGAGGAGGTCGATGAGGAGCTTGCCGATGAAGAAGTTGATGAAGAGAATCCTGATGAGGATGTGGAAACGGCTGTGACAGTACCTCATGCGGCTGTGATGGAGGCACAGACCACTGGCACGACCAAAGTCAACCAACCCTACTACAACCTTCGACGTAACAAGATGCAGCGTGACTCTGGTGTGGCTATGATGAGCAGCTCTCCGACTCGTCCTGAAATATTCGAGAACGGCGAAGAGTAGATGAGGGCGGCGCAGACGAGAGTGACTGTGAAAACTGTTATGTTATTATGATTGATAGGAGAACTGTTGGTATCTCTGGATGAACAATCATGCTATGGATACGGAATTGATTTTGTATCAACATAATCTTGTAGTTGCGATTGGAAGGCTCTGGATTGGAATTTGACGTTTAGGGGAAACTGTATATCATAGCGTTTAATAGTTCTAGCATAGCGATTTGGGCGAGATACACTAGTATCTATGGGATATGAAATTGAAAAGCGAGTCCACTTCCACTTGCCTTAATCTTTTCGCCTCTTTTCAATTCAGTCTTCGATTGATCAGATGATAACGTGACGAGGCTAAGAAGATAGTCCGATGACGGCGTGGGTACAAACGGCCTTCGATTTCTCAGCATCAATCGCGAGGCAAAAACTTCACAACACCATGATATTGCGACCCATATCCTCCCTCAGACTATACACCAAGAATTTCGAACCCGGCTGAACCCTCAATCCTTCGCTGTATTACTCAGCTTGAATCCAACCCACCAACATATCACCCCACCATCGTCCTCCTCCATCCATCTCCGGAAATGGGTCTCGAAAATGTCAAACACATAATACTCGTCCTGAGCGGCAAAGGCGGTGTTGGAAAATCGAGTGTCACAACACAATTGGCACTATCACTATCACTACAAGGAAAGAACGTCGGTGTACTAGACGTCGACCTAACAGGCCCAAACATCCCACGCTTCTTCGGCATCGAAGAGAAGAAAGTCACACAAGCCGAAGGCGGCCTTGTCCCCGTCATTGTGCACGCAGCAAAACAAGAGGAGGGAATGCCAACAATCGGGGCCTTATCATGCATGTCTCTCGGCTTCATACTGTCCTCCCGCTCTACCGCCGTAATATGGCGCGGACCGAAGAAAACGGCGATGGTGCGACAGTTCCTCACTTCTACGCTATGGAATGCCGATTTGGATTATCTGCTTATTGACACGCCGCCTGGGACCTCGGACGAACACATTTCTCTTCTCGAAACTATACATAAAGACTGTCGACCTGGACAACTCGCTGGCGCGGTCGTAGTCACAACCCCGCAGGCAATATCAACCTCAGACGTGAAGAAGGAATTGAATTTCTGCACAAAAGTCAATGTCAAAGTCCTGGGCGTCATTGAGAATATGTCCGGCTTCGTGTGTCCACATTGTTGGGAATGTACAAATGTGTTCAGCAAGGGAGGAGGCGAGGCAATGGCGAAGCAGTTTGAAGTTCCGTTTTTGGGCTGTGTGCCTATTGATCCGGCGTTTGTGCAATTGATCGAGGAGGGGATTCGGCCGGTATATCCTGTTGGGACGGAGGTTGCGGGGGTCAAGTTTGGGACGGAGGAGGGCAGTAGGGCGCCGGAAGAAGAGGGTCTGCTTTTGGTGGAGAAGTATAGGAGTTGTTCGCTTTATCCTACTTTTGAGGAGATCGTGAAGACGTTGATTGGGAAGGCTGAGGGGGAAGTGGTGATGTCTTGATGAGATGATGGGAGTGAGATATTCTGGGATTGGGAATTGATGCATAGCGATGGCGTTGGGAGGATAGAGTATACGGCTGCTTTCCAAACAGTTGAATCAACTTGATTACACTGATCTCTTCTCACTCGTTTGTCACTTACTTCTCCAGCCCCGAGAAGAATACGCCGTCTCTTCGAGTTGCGAGCTGAATCTTTACATTTCCATTCTATCAATCTCCCCTCGTGTAATCAGATCATTAACTCCAAGCAGCGAGGTTGCTTCTACCTCACCTTCCCAAGCTAACAATCTCAAAGCCAGATCATAATACACGGATGCCGAACTCATAGGAACTCTCGAAACGATAGATGTGGACTCATTGAGCTGATGGTCTCATTTCAATCCTACAATCACGGTTTTGTTAGATTCAGCGATTCTGGAGAGAGTGGATTGGGAATATTGCTTACTACAAGAATAATAAAACATCAGTACTATTAATACAGATTTTTGTTCTTTCTATTAGTATCCTGAATCGTTGGGTGTGGGATATCTGAATGTGCTTGGTACGATTTAGGCTGTGAGATGGAATGAGTGATGTGAAACGAGAGGGCGATAAATTTCTAGTAAAAGATTTTGAACAATTGCTGGGAGTCTATCGACCCTTCGTTCGATATTATACAAGGAGAACGTTTTCGGCCACTTTTTTCTCCCATCGGTAGGGACCTAGCGGCAACTCCATCCACGTGATGACCACCACACCTTTCCAGCAGCCTGAGCCTACTATCCTTTGCCAACCATATCAACATCAAGGACTCCAACGGGCCAGATCTGCGCGCAAAACGATTGTCTGTACATTGCTGGGCGGAAAAATTGACAAACTCCGGCGCTTGCCTCTCTTCTAAGCATACTCGCAAATTTTATCGTCCCCGAAAGACGCGTCGCATCATGGCTGTAGGAAGCTCTTACTATGAAGACTACTTGCCACCTGGCCTACGATCAAAGCGATCGGCCTCCGATGAGCCAGAAAAAACACACTTTCAACGCATCAAGACTGTCAGACAAAACTACGATGCCTTGCCCGCGCCCGGATTGCCACCAGTAAGTTCAACTTCCACGGGTGCAGTACACGAGCCGACGCCACCGAAGACTGAACCCAGATTCCTCGAAACGCTCCCACTTGAAGTGCGAAATCAGATCTACAAGAATATCGCAGCCTCAACGATGTCAGACGATCGCACATTCATCATAGAAAACAAACTCATTTGCGCTGTCCCTTCGTTTAGTACATTTCCAAGAATAGCGACTACGTTAGCCAGCTCACTCGTCCTTGTCAGCAAGCAATTCATTACCGAATACATCAAAGAGCTCTTCCTCTCTGGTTCTGTGCTTCTTGTTGGTGGACCCTGTCGTATCCATGAATGGCTCCATGGACAACAGCATGAGATGTGCAAACTTCATATTATCGAATTCCAGTGGGAAGGAATGCCAGAAAACCTCCTCCAGCGCCTTCCGGATGTCACAAAGAACGAAATCCGTCCTCTACTCGACTTCCTTCGTCAAGAGACACAAGTTCGCTCAATCACCATTCCACTATACTTCATGGAGCGAGAAGGAACATCGTATTCATCACGAAGAGGCGTGCACAGTCATCACGAAACACGTCTTGCTCGATCTCACAGACGTCAAGTACCATACTTCTGGACGTCATTCATCTATCACGCACTCAAAAATCTCCTCGCACCAGGATCGGGCTTCGAAGAGATAATCATACGCTACCACCCATACGATATGTGGGCCTGCTTTGATCCGGAAGTCAAAGCAAAGAATCTCCTGGGCAAGGTTCCAAGCCAATGGAACACAAGAACAAGTCCAGACCTTTGTGGCTTGCGGGATGTGGTGGATGATGATGAGAGGATGGTTGGTCTTGATGAGATGTTCTACGACATCTCAGTGCGTGAGCGGGGTGAACCAGAGGAAGGAGAGGAGGCTTTGATCCGGTTCAAAAAGCCTTGAAAGTGATCGGTGGTTGATTTGTAGTATATGAATTATGGATGAACGATTTTGTATAACAAATGTACATAACGATGATGATGAAGAAGAAGAAAGACGGATTTGTATAGTATCACAGCACGAGTTGAATCATCTCACAGATAAACATCCAGATGTTAATTCTGTTTACTTAATGGACTACAGACTAAGAACGAGTGAGCACCTGAGCATCGATAATATAATATTCTAGAAATAAACCTCGATCAGGTAATTTGCGTTTTTTTTTTTTTTCATAAATCGGGCTATATACTATTAGGATGACAGGAGACTCGGATGATCCTTGTGCGCAATTAAAATGTATTAGTATCCTCGAAATTCCTGATGTATTTCTCTATATATCAGCTAGAATACATATAAATTTCTATTGCGATTAGAAAAATATCTCTTTGATAACAATATCAAACTTCCTGTCGATAAGATGCAATAGCATCAAGCGATTTCAGGTTCCAGAATTGTTTGAAATAACAATAGAGTATGTATCAATGTTGGATGAAATTATGATTCCTAGTATCATTACAACTACAATTTCAGCAAGGCAGCAATCAACAAAGCACGACATTGGTTTACTATTGTCCTTTGAATGTATTTCATGGCAATCCCTCATTTCTTAAAACATTCAGCCGCATTTCCTGCAAAAACAGTAAGCTCACTATCCAAAAGTATGCATTTGCTATAAAATCTCACCTTGGAACCCACTCGGTTCAAAAACCTGGTTAGGAATAAAACACTCGTCGCCTTTTACCTTCCACCAAGTCCTAAATCGCATTAGAAAATAATTCTAATACTCAACTCCTACTACGGCCCACACTTACGAATCTTGCTCAATCGAATCGCCCAAAGTCCAACATCCAAGATCAATATTGTTAACCGGTGCAGCGACTTGTCTGACCTTCTTATTCGCACAGTCCAATCGCGTACACTGGTAGCAATACGTCTCGCCTCTATATTGTTCTCGAAATGCTCCGATTTGATGGATAGGTGGAGGGCAATAACGAAGTTGATTTCTGAGGTCTTCTTCGGGTTTAGGACCGGCAGTTCCTGACATCCATTGCATCCATGGTGGCTGTTCTTGATTAGTTTGATCCTCCAGATATCATCTGAGAATAGGCTCAGTTAATGTGGGAACTACTCACACCACCAGCACCACCAGCACCTCCGCGCCACGGAGGTCCGCCAGTGCTGCCGGAGGCCTTTCCACCAACAGGACCGTATGCAGCATCCTTCTGCACTACGTAGTCTGGAAACCAACATCCATCTTTTGTAGATCGAAACCAGGACATCATATTATCGAAGCATGTAGTAGCCATCTGGGCCATCGCATTTGCGTTCGCAGCTATTTGATTTCCGGGCTGGACGCTGGCACTTCTGGATTGAGATATCGGCCTGAAATGCAAAACCTGTTAGCAATGTACTTCAGTCTACGTTGATAAAGCTAGATACCTCGTCCAACAATCAAGTTCTATATTCTGCTTCGTGCCTACTGCCCATTGCTTTTTCTGCGTTGAAAAGAAGTCTGGTCTGTCAAAGCACGCATAAGGATGACCTGATGAACCTCGAGTTTCGTTGTACACCGAAGTTACCGTCAAACTCGGTGCCTGTCGCGCGCTGCGTTGTGTTGTTTTGCCGGTGATACTTTGCGGTAAGATGATGATGGCATCTTTTCGGCTTTGTGGGCGAATGGGAAACAAAGAGGCTGTCGTGGTCGTAAATTAGCTTCAAGTTACTTCAGAGTTATTTTCAACAGGATCTTGGGATTACATACAGCTCACAGAGCTCACCAAGATCAGTAGCGACGCTGCGATCAGTCGTGAAAACATTGGATCTTTCGGACAGCTCTCAACGCATTGAATGATAGAGAATCATGAAATGAAGGGAATATTAGACAACGATAAAGGCATATTTTAGAAACCGACGACTTGCATCTCAAGTTCAATCCTTCCCGTCAATTAATATCAAGGTCTCGTGGGCTCCATACCGTCTCCTTATCCTCATTGAGAGCGGGGTGAGCTTGTACACTTAACGATCAGACTACCTGGAGTACAGTGCCTATTCCCAATCAATATCTGCAAATCACAAGTTGAAAAGCGGTCGTTGTATGTGAGGTTCGAATGACAGGCATGACAGGCGATAACCGAAAACGCAAGACGGATGATCGGACTTGGCCAATATACGATAAAAATCGACGGGCGCATTTCGCGCTCTTTAACATACTTTGCTGAACTGTACGACTACGCGTCAAGCCGGAGGACCTTGAAGAGGTATTATAGATCTTGTGATAATGTTTTTCTTATCGCGATAAATCGTGGGCATCAACCATCGCGCAATGCGGTGAAGATTTGTAGACTTAGGGATTAGATGCTTCATAGCATTGAATGAAACATTGTCGTCAATGCAGGTAGTCTTGTATCAATGCAGGTACCAGGACGTGCTCTGGCACGGTTCTTGGGAAGTGGAAGGATGAAGTTGGAGGTTGATGAAGGTCGGAGGATTTCTGAATCAGGGGCAGAATCCTGGTCTTCTTCCCGACGAGCACGTGCGATGAACGAACAGTCTGGACCAGAACTATAGATTGGAAATCAAGTTTTTTCTTATAACACTCTTGATGATTCTAAAAAAAACATTCGACTGCCCTGTTATGATTGCGTGAATGTCATGTGATCTCACTTGGGAGCAACTTTTTGCACGATTGCCCAGTTCGTCTTTCATGCTATCTCCCTCAACAACTTCACTTAACCCTTCACCATGGCTTGTCTGTTTGATAAATTCTGTTTTTCACTCAAGAGCTGGCTTCCTTATAGTTCAAGCCATGCTGGCAGATGACGGCTGCACGATGGTGTCATAATTCCACGAACAAATTTATACCCAAGCTTTTACTCCCGATCGCAGCTAAGCATCTCGTTGTCTTGCCTCATACAAAAACCAATCATTGGAAATGTTGGCCACCAGGAAATGCCATAGAGTTCTCGAATAGGTCTGGACAAACGAGCAAGAAGTATATTAATAGAAGTGGCTGGACTCGATAGTTGATATAGTTTGTGAGGGAGGCTATACTGTGACGAAGAAAAGAATAATATAATGGACATTTAGTGATACTTCAGCTGCTTTTACGATCTAGATGTTGACATGAAGCATGTTTGAATCATGCTGTTTGTCTATGCTTCTTTTACGCAAGCCCTTGACCATTTGTTCAGGCACTTGGCTTATCCGACCTCTCCCTGCTTTGCTATTTCTACCAAGCTTTACGGTAGATTGTTATTTGTCAATCCGGTACCTTTTAGGTATAATTGTTCCAAGCTACATTCGTTATTCTATTGTAGTCGTCATAGTAATGCCTCACAGCGATTACTTTCTCACTCTAGCCTTGTTATGAAAAGAATATGGGAAGCTAACAATGTGACAGCAGTCTCTAGAAGAGCCCGCGTTCGGTCCTGACTGTGAAAAATGAACGACGAGGTTCAAAAGGCCATATTTTGACTAGGAAGGGTTTGAAAAGCTGGGAGTGCGTGATATGAGAGGGCATGATTTAAGGAGACGATTGGGCGGTAGGCGCAACATCTTCTCTCCAGTCAGCATGGTAAGAGCGTTCTTGTGGCCGGCAGTGGTAATTTTGCAGTCGCCTTGTTCACTCCACAATCTCTCCATCTCAAGTCCATCCTTACTCCTTATCTTTGCGCTGCTTGATTCTCAACTTCTCAAAAAGAAAATCGTACGATGCAGAGAACGTGTTGCCTGCGTCGTATCCGTTCTTGTTCATGATAGCTGATAAGAGCCTCAGGTTGGCATTGTAGGTGTATGGAATCTCATTCATGCGATGAGCAATCAGTGTCTTGGTCTCTTTGGATTGGGCTTTGAGGAACCCGTTAATCTTGCTGCGGATCATATTGCATGTGTCGTAAATCTCAACCGCATGGGTCTCTTGCCCATCCAGATGGATCGAGGAGATACCGAGATCATTTTCATCGTCTTTGGCTGGAGAAGACTCCCTACTGGCATTCTTGGGCTCGCCGCTATCCGATTCAAGACTGTTCGATTTGCGGTTCTTGCTTTCCGAGCCGGCTTGGTCCTAAAGACGTCAGTTGGAAGATTATATACAGAAATGACAGGGACATATACATACAACGGCATCTTATGGTAGCTCATGACCAGAGACTCCAACTTTTTGGGCTTTGATGACTCAATTTCGCTGAGTGGCTCACGCTTGGTTTTGGTTATTTTGTGCGTTGAATTGGGACGATTCAAAATTGAAGAAGGTGGCATAGATCAGGAGAAGGGGAAATTGGATCTCTTAAGCTAGCTTAAAGTCTCACTAAATATTCTACCGAACTCGATAGCTTCCCACGCAATATGAAATGCTTTAAGCTTATGATATCGACGCGTATCGAACTGTAAATAAGGTTTGAAGACGCGATATCATAAGATTTAGAAGAAAAATTGAAAATTGCAAATACCATTTTGACTATGGTCCCTCCTGTAATCAGAGACCCCATATGATATCAAGATTAGGAATCTGAGATACTATATACTACAATTCCGAGTCCGTAGCGGACGATGCACGTGACTTTAATTTCGCTGCCATTGATCTCCGAGGTTCGGTTTCTCTTCTGCCTCATTTACCATCGACTGCTTTGGTTTCCATCCATTTTCCATCAATGAATCATCCGTATCCGCTCCGGACGCCTCATTGGTCACCCAAAGGATGGTCGGTCATCTTGCACACCCTCTGGTTCGTTCTTTTAATCCCCAGTGCTCGTCAAGTCTGCGTGCTTCTCGCTATATTCTCTATCGTGCTTGATCCTCCTGCGAAGGCTTCGCTGACCACCTGTGCTCCCACCACCTTTCCTCCATCTCGAGCTTTGTATATGAGAGCCACCACACTCAAACCAGGAAATGGCGCGTATTCGTACTCCAACTCATCTGCTTCCCAACCATCGTGAACGACCGGCAGACTGAACCCATTCGGCGTCATGTCTTTCTCATAGTTGCCAACAACGCGCTCCGTTGAGATCTTGCCCACATTGTCTAATGTCTGTTCGACGATGTCTCCATTTTGGGCGAGAATGCGATTTGTATGAGTGTTTCCAGAATAATCGTTGACCGAATACAGAACATTCTGCTCCAATCTCAAAGCTCTTTTTTGATTGATCTTGTCTCCATTGTTGACTTTTGCAGGCCCGTTCTTTCCAGGACCAGGGGTTCCTGTCAGTGTGGCTCCAGTCGAGTTGATGAGATGGTTCAAGTCATTGCCGAGTGTTGCCAGAATTGGATTTAGGTCTAGAGAATCCAAGACATCGCTGATCATGAGTAGCAGATTTCCTAATCTGGCTTCCAGCAGTACTTTCGCATTGACCTCCAGGATTTGTAGTCGCACGCGTCCAATTTTCGCATCAACCCCAGCGTTGAATTTCAACAGCTGGAGTACCTGAGCATCCAGGTTGATTTTTGCTGAGATATCGTCCACCTCGATCAGGATTTCGCCCACATGCACGCTGGCATTGAGGTAAACATCGGGTTCTACATTGAGGGTGTAATTTCCTCTCGTCGATCCGGTTTCGTATACTGTGTCGTCGGGACTGCCTTTCTGTGTAAGGTTGTAACCTTCATAGCCGGAATTTGGGCCTCCGCTTGGTTTCGGCGTTGTCGTAGATGATGCTGTCGAGGATGACGACTGAGCACTAGCAAGCGATACAATAATGAGGAGAGCAAAAAGTTGCTTTGCAAAATGCAGCAACGAATTCATTTTGGTGAAGCTGAAGGGTTTCGAATTGTAAGACAACGAACAATCCGCTCACGAAAGAGTTGAGAAACTTCACAAACTGGACGGAGAGCAGCAGCCGAACCCACGGAATAATCAGGTTACCCGAGATATCAAAAAGCTAAACTGATCCTCAGGTAGACGTTGAGATTGGCATCTATCCAAGTTTCCAACTTTGGAGTTGATAAGCACTATAAAATTAATTGGCAAGTACATCATTTAATAACAAAGGTAACATCCTCTAGCTGTTTCAGGTGCGGGAACGCTATAAATCAGCTATAAATCCAATTCGCATAATTGTTTCTCGATCTACACCAGGATCTAGCTCCGACGGCAAGGCTGCGCACGGATGTTTACCATGGGAAATCAGGAAAATACCCCTCTTGTAGTATGGCCGTACAACCAATCCCATATACGAATCGCATTCACAAATTTCACTACGATAGAGCAAGGTCGCAAGGCAAGGTCGCAAGCTCCGTGGACTGGACGAAGGTCTGCCTCTGCTCTTTCGCTTTGTTTACCGTTCCATTTTCTCCTTCAGACCTGTTCGGTTCTCCAATTCTGGTTGCAATGTTCTCTCTTCGTTCATTATTCGATGGTCTCTTGGCCTTGTTCTTTTTCTTCACGGTTATCAATGCTCAAGCTGGCAGCCTTGTCAGCGCGCCAACGATTGCGCCTACTGCCGTGCCTTCAAATGTGCCTGTAGCGGCTCCAAATGCACCCGCAAGCGCATCAAATCAGCCCCAGATTGTGCCTGCGAATGCGCCTATTCAAGGACCTCAAAGCCAGCCTGCGGGTACTCCTTCAAGTGCTCCTACGTTGGCAGCTCCGCCTTTGAGCCAGCAAGCTGTGCCTTTGGGTGGCCAATCTACAGCCCCAGCGGTTTCTTCTACCACAGCGACTCCAGTACGACCTACACCTTCTTCATCTACGACTCGATCATCAACCTACAGCAATTATACACCCCTGGGGAAACATACCAGAAAACCATGGCCCGCGACTACCTCGACTGGCACGCCGCCAGATGTGCTACTGCAAGTACCTGAACTCAGCGTTGGCCGCATCGAATTGGACGTAGATAATTTGTCCGCGGATATCAACTTGAATGCCAATGTCGCCAATCTGGTGTCCGTAAACGCTGGAGTCGCAGTCTCCATCCGAAAGGTCAACATCACGATATCCGATGTTGATGCGGAATTGGAGCTCATTGTTCGTCTTGGTCATCTTGTCGATATTGTGCATCGGGTGTTCGAATCGTTGGACCTCAATCCACTCTTGATTACTGCAATCAACAACATCACATCAATTGTCGAAACAACAGTGGGAGTTGTCGACGGACTTCTCGGGTCCATCACGCACGGTGGCACGAACCTGTCATTTTTGATCGACAACCTTGGTAACATCGTCCAGCAAGTGGTTGGTACAGCTGGAAATCTGGTCAGCAGTATCGTCGGAGACTACCAGACCAATATGACATTTACTGGAAAACAACAGACACTGTCGGGGGGAAATATACAGAAGGAGTACTCGTATGGGCCATTAAACGCTCTTGTCGATATCGTGTTCAACGCTCTTGGGCAGATAGTGTCAACAAAGGTGGTAAAACAACAAGCTGGAAGCGGAGGAGGCTCACCGCCCGCTCCGGGAACACCTCCATCCAGCACTTCAAGTCCCCAGGCCCAAGCACAGGCGCCGCGGACTGCTAGTGCTCAGCCTCAGGGTGCCCAGGTTCAACAACCACAAGCTCAAGCGCAAGTTCCAAAGGCTCAAAGCCCCCCACAACAGGGTGCTCCGCAGGCTATTCCTCAAGCCGCCCCGCAACAGGTTCAAAATCCTCAAGCCCCAGTCGCCATTCCACAACCTGCCAGCCCTCCGATGGCCCAACCACCGGCTGCTGTGCCTCAAGCTGCCGCTGCGCAAGGAAGACCGACATGACCTTTGGCAGTATATCCGGTTATATAAGAGTCCTGAGCACCCTTTAAAATCATGCGACAGCGGATCATGGAAAAGAAATGGAGCAGAGAGTGATGATTTGGGGAAGCGACGGAAGGTTTTGCCAACAAAAATGATCAACAAAATGATCACCGGAAGCGCGAGTTCAAGTGAAAGATAGGATGAGAAGGGACTTAGGCCATTGAAGAGAGTAGTTCTATATGGATGCACAGTCGGTGCTTCAATTCTGCTTCTTCCACCAAGGGATAGGCTGTTTAGAAAGGTAGTACTCCTAATCTCGTAAAGCGGTTCCAAGGTTACTAGCGAATCAAAACTATTTTTTCTAGGGATTTATCGATGCTGTTGTATTGGATTTCGTTTCTCGAGTGCGAAAAGATGGAATGTAGATTCTCAAGCACTGTTTCCCATATTCTTCCCTACCATGCAATCTCACTCAATACAAAATCTTAATAGACCATTAAGCTGACGGGTTCTGTTTTTTTGGACTGCTAAGCAAGTTTCTATGGTATCAATTTTCAGAAATTCATGGTCCCCAAGAGATACTTTCCGAGATCTTCTGCTTTTCTTTTCTTCTAATGTCCTCCTGGCGAAACTTAAACAGACTGAGACCACACGTGACCAGACACAGGGGTAATCCGTTAGTTCTGCGCGGGAAACCTCGAACCCTCATTCTTAACCTGCTCGCACACATCCACTATTCATCACTTTTCATCCATCTCGCACCGTAGTCATCTTTTTCAATGCCCGTTCTCTTTATTAAAAATTGCTTGTCTCTATGTCGTGTCGCTTGTGAAGTCCCTAATCAGGCTAACGCCATCTCTAAAATTTTCTGTTCGCCCTCATTTCGTCATTTCTTCTTTTCACAACTTGAAAAAATCAACAAAGACGACCTCGCCGTGCTGTGCCTGTTAAAGTGTCCTCCAGCCAACTCATACTGTCGTAACGAGAAGATCATTCACACACTCGTCTCCTTCATTCCATTCCTTTGACATCATCTTGGTAGTGAGTGAATGAGCTTTAAGATGTGATGGGCATCTTGCTTCAGACCGGACAAATAAATCTTCTATTCACATTGTTTATTTGGATCTGGATCTTCTTTGTCACTTTTCGGTCTTCACATCTTGTCAACGCCCAACCGGGTTCTGGCCATGTTCAACATCGTTTACGAGATAAATAGAGGTCCGTCTGCTGCCGCATCATTCCTGAACGCGCGACATGCGGCGGCATTCAATTTGGCGTCGATAACCATATTGATAGGAGATTGGTCCTCATGGTCAAGGAGATATCTTATTCGTCAAATCATGGTCGAGGAAAATTGCCTTATGAAGCACGATGCTATTTGTGAGCTCGGGTGATATACTCAGGTGTTGCCGGGGCATACCGAGTGGTGGATGGCAATCAGGTCATGTTGAAAGCTTCTCTAACACATCTCCATTGCAATCGAGTAGTAAAACGCCATCTTCATCTTTCATAAAGTGAACCCCTTCAACCATTTCTATCACTATTTCCTCTACTGCTACAAACCATACTGTTTTCACCATCTTTTGCTGTTCAAAACCCTCCGACACATTTCTCGATATTCACTCAGCACATTTGACCTGGCATCACAACCGGCCCAGCAATCTTGAGCCGCCGAACAGGTCACTAGTATTCTTGCACTCTTGTTTGGTTAGTTTCGAGGGCCACAGGTTCTAGGGAAAATTCTCTGAACTTTTCTAGGCACCTTGCGGCTATCTTAGGGATCCGAAGCGTGGCTCAAAGCTCTTACCATGGAAGGCAATAATCCGCATCGCCATTTCACCGAGAACATCGAGAGCCGTACACCTAGCCCACCGAAAAACGCTGCTGTCTCACAAAGCAACATCGATTACGTTCCTACCTCCCAAGGTGCATCTTATCCAAATCATCTTGGACAGATCAATCCCAACTTTGGCTTCTTCTCCCAAGGCACACCCAATTATCAGCATCTCCATCGAAATATAATCAAAGGTTCTCAGTATTCTCCCGGATCACATGGCTTCACATCGTACCAGACTGGCCCGGGACAAATGCCACAATCTCAGAACGAATACATCGAGCCTACGCTGGCTGGTTCATCAAATCTTCACACGTTTCATGGCCTCAACTACGGTAGTGGTATCCAGGCTTCCCGTCCAACTCTTTTCCACGGTACAGAGCTTATTGCCCAGTCGAGATACTCCCCCACTGACGGCCACAACGCTCCCAACAAAACCCAGTCGATGTCTCACGATATGACCACAACCCCTGTTCAACAGTCAGCCGGAGGTAGACTTAAGCGGCAAGAGCCTAGCGGAATACATGTGATGTCTGCGCCTAAGCGCGTGAAGCGGGGCTCCATTGATGAGCAAGCCGACGATATCAGTTCTAAGGTTGGTGACCGCAATCTTCAGAGGACGCAGCCTCGATACGGCGCATACTCAAGCACCTTCAACAACCCTGACCAGGCTCGAAATCGTCTTACTCAACTACAATGGACTCCTCCAGATTCGAATCTGGCGCTTCCTGTTACGCCGCAGGAAATGTTGCCCTATGTCATTCAGGTATATGATGCTATGGTTGACACGCACACGGGCTTCTATGATAAGTTGAATGCCGCGAATAGGATCTTGAATGGGAAGTACGATGCAGACTGTGTCGAAGCCACAGCTTGGCTCATTATTGTAAGTTTAAAACTTACCGCTCGATTGGTCTTGAAGGCCACTAATGTTTCACAGTACGAGGCTGTTGCATTACATCGCCATGGTTGCCGCTTACTTCCCACCGCAGACCCCACGTACGAATTGAAGGGCACAAAGACTTTCCTCCATGAAGATCGTGGTTTGGTCTTCAAGGACAGAATCCAGGCAATCTGCGACACTTTCAGGGTAAGTTTCTTTTTACCGACTAGACTGCTAAAACTCGGAGTTGATCTAACCGTGTTAAAGGTTTTCAAGTCTGCCTGCTGCGAGGCGCTCGACGGGGCTAAGTCTTTCAAGATTGTATACGGCCCAACAAAGATTCGAGAACGCACCAAGAACAACGCGATCAGCAACGACCGCCGGGCAAAGAAGGCCCGCTTAACCAGTGGGGGCTCTGTCACCAATGCAAACTTCACCCGTGGCGAGAGTGAAGCAGTTGTTGACCAGTCTGGAGCGCATGTTGGAGCTCAAGCTGAACAAGCCTCACCGCCGTCCTTTACATCTCAAAACCACAATTCGTTCGCAGATCACCAGCATTTTAGTCCTTCAAAGACTACTCCTTCTCCTTCTATCAAACTTGAGCCACTGCGAACGCCTAGAAAACCGGAGCCAGCTCTCTTCAATGGCATGAATGTTTACGCTACACCATCAAAGCCATTGTAGCACCTTTCGTTCTATAACTACGCCAATTACAGTGTTGGCCAATCCGAGCCTCTCAATGCTCAGGCTGGGAATGAAAACGACCTCCAGATCACAGGCTCGCGATCCAGAATGACTGGCGGAAATCAAAACATTGACGATCCTCCTACCCCGACTCCTGCGTATCGCATACCGATCACGGAAGATGAGTGGCTGCATAGCCAAAAAAAAGATGCGCAGTGACTTATCGTTGCCGCTGTATGAATACCATCGTAGGTTCAACCCCCGATATGAGCCCATTGATACTGACCCTTTCTGCTCAGTAATTTTCAAATCGGTGTTCTACCTGTTTAAGCCCGGTGCATTCATTTGTTTGCGAGCGCCTTGTTCGTCTTCCGGATGTCATGAAACCTTGACTCTTTGAGCTTGGCTGGGCCAATACTGCGCATATCCTTACTAATTTTTAATATTCTGGGCGCTTGGTTTGGACACTGGATAGAATTTTCGAGAGTCTATCTTTCCTGTTCTAGAAGTGGGATCGCATGGCCAGGTCCGCGAGCAAATGTTCAGGAAATGGGTTTGGGGGTTGCGCTTTATTATCTCTTTAGCTTACATGTGATAGCGTACAAAGAAGAGGTTCAGAATATTAGAACAATTGAAGTTAGATTGCTTTTCGAGCTATGCAGGAGCAGGAAACAGATTCAACTATTCTGACACAAAACGTAGCAATTAAGAGAAGAACCCGAAGTCAGTCGATGGCGTTTGATACCATGAATACGGAGCTAGTCACTTTTTCTCGATTCAGCTCGCAACGTCAACATCTTTGGATGCTAGAACTTTTCACCTGTCGTTCTCTGCAATAGTCATTAAGTAGTATCTTTCAGATGATTAGTAGAATTCAGACTTCGCCAAATTCGTGGTAAAACTAGACCAGGAGGTGGGCATGCTGTTGACCTGCTTTGTTGCGTGTGGTGGTACAAGAGAGGGGCCCGCATGTTCCGTACTCTCACACTGACACCGGTTATTAAACTTTTTCTATAGCTGTGTACTTGAAAGCTACCGCGAAACATAGGATCATGGGTTGTCCTCACTACTCAGTTGTCAACCTGGAAACTTTCCCGGTGTGTAAGCACATTGTCGATCAATCCAGAGAAGAGTATCCGCCCACTCTGCGATTAAGAACCAGAAGATGCAAGATGATGTGTCTCACAACTTGCTTCCAACCGCGGTTGTCTTCGGTGAAAACAAGTTGCGAGAAGTAGATGTAGGAAGATATAGCATCAATGTCTTCGAGTTAAAAATCGCTACTGCTCGGGGAAAGAGTATGTTCCAAGCTACGGGCTATTTTTCGGTATGTTGTCCCAGGGGTAAAGCAAACTCCTATTGGCTGCCAGAATTGAGTTATCATTGACGATTCTTATCGGCCCTTTTTGTTGACAATATAGTAGATCCGAACTGTGCGATCTAGGCCCACCTCCTCCAGTGCAATTGACAACACGCCCACCTCCATTTAATCACTCCTTGAGAACAAAGCAACAAGTGGACTGCATTTCTTCCAAAAGAAATGACATTTCAATTACGAGCCACTTACGAAGACTCCGATCGCTCACCCTGGTTGAACAAAGACCGGATGTGCGGGCGTCCGTGGAATGGTCTATATTCCTTTGGACTTCATTAAACAATACTTGAGTGACTCGTGGTAATTTTTGAGGCTGAAGTATAAATGCTCAAATGGACGCATTCCAGGGAAGGGCACTCCGATCATCACCTTGCTTCCCTGTCAGCAAATATGTCACTCCTTAGGATCTCACTAATACTTTCGTTTTCATTATCGGTCATCGCATCGCCGATTGTTGTGGAGGACTTCGCGGCGCGGAATTTGAGGACAATCAAACGCATCTATAACTTAACAGTCAGTCGTTTCGAGAATCTCCACAACTTAAACTGATGTTACCGTCAGGTCTATCCTTTCAACAGGCCCATTGTCGAAAAAGGAGCCAGCCAAGTACCACCGGATTTTTTCTCAGACAAGGTCGTTGGGCGCGTAACGCCAGTTGGAAATTTCACAGATTTCACGGAAAGCATCGAGTACTTCTTTGGTCTCGCACCAACGCCAGACACGAATGCTGCAGGAATCGCTTTCTATCGAGCAGACGTGACCGAGTTCAGCTCGCAATGTCCAGGGATCGCTTCTAGTGTCGTGAATTTGAGGACTGGAAAGATGGACATAAATGGAACATACATACCGAACACCAAATACGAGACCACGTTGAAACAGGTTAGTGATGTAGGCATTCTTTGTTCCAATTCTTGCTAATAAATGCCGCAGGTTGCGTTCTTCAAATTTGATGAGGAGGGTAAGGTGATCGCATACGATGCCTGGATCCCGAACTTACAGCGCTGGACCGAGATCTCCAATGGAATCCCTTTCAGCTCGTCGTTGGTGAAGTGGGGACTTCCAGTGGCGCTTTGTCCACAAATTCAGAAAAGATGCACCGGGAAAAACGAACAATTCGCAAACTCCGCCGCTTGCGTAGCAAAGTTGGAAACTAAACAGACCGGAGACTTCAATGAGGCTTGGGGCGACAATATGGTCTGTAGGCTGATCCACTTTCAACTAACTATCGTCAGACCTGAGGTAAGCGTGACTCGAGTAACAACATTAGAGAACACTACTCACCCTGGTCTTAGATTCACTGTCCGCATATTGGCCCGATTGGGGGGAGTGCGCCCAAGAACTTCAAATGTGTGGACACCAAATATGATGATTCGTATACGGACGATGTAGCGCTGTTTGGAAGCAAGAATCCATTCATGTGTGGAGCTGCATGAGTTTGGTGGTTTCAGTCATGGGACCTTGTTCGCGAGCTGCGATTGATACCTTGGAGATGAGAAACCGCTTGGATCTAACCCATTACAAGTTCTAGTGTTTGAATAAGAAGAAAATCAATCGATGGATCGTTTCTAATCCTCCTAAGCCTTAGATCAGGTATCGTTCTGACCATTGTGAATCAATTCTTGCTCCACTATTCCATGACCAACTCTTGCGTGCTGTTGGACGCCGTTGTGGCCTTCTTCTTTGCCGCCTTCTTCTCAGAAGACTGCACGTCATTCATCTTGGATTTTCCTCCTGGGTTCCTTTGCCCAGTATACGCCTTCAGCGTAGTCCATGGGATACCTCTGCTCGCCGCCCGTTCTTTTAAGAACTTCATGGGGTAGATCATATGTTCGCACTTCTCATCACTATTGACAGCGGCTAGCCTACAACAAGCAGCGCAATCGCAGTCTACACCCCAAGCTTCCAATTATGCCGCACGTGAGCCCCGCGAAGCACGGAACGAAGTGATATGGGACGAAATAATCGCTTCGCCTTCTTCGATATCACGGATCGTGTAGGCGTTGAGCATAACAATTGCAGGATTGAAAGCGCTATGCATATTTGGCAAACAAGAGTGCTGCATATGAGTGATTGTAGGGAAAATACCATGGAGCTGGTCGTTCCCTGCGCCTCTGCTGCGGGGAGCATTAAGAGACTTGACCATGAGTGCATTGCTCTGGAAGACTCCCACGACCTGGACGACTTTGGTATCGACCTTGATACGAATTTCAACTGGCGCCTGGGGCAGCATATCGTCGTTGTTGATGCCGAAATATGGAAGGGAGTCGTATACGATGACCTGGTTTAGTGTAAGCCTCACCGCGACATGCTTCACTTCGCCAAGGCTCTAATCAACAACAAAGGTCGTTTACCCTATGATACTTGCTATTTTTTCCCTTGAAGGTCAGATTCAGCCTAGCTCTTGAAGATGACACTTCCACAAGTAATGGATTTATACAGTTCAGCCCTCGAGACGCTGAAATTGACTTAGCAATCCCAACTAGACATCTATAAACTCCCGGCAATCTCAAGGTAGGGTTGCCAGAAAGTTAGCGATCTCGGTAGAGAATGGAGGGTGCTCAGTATAAATATAGCCGTTGTGTTTCTTCGAGGTGGTTTTGGCGTTCTTGAATTGTTGCTGGTTAGTAAGGTCTACATCAAAGCACGAAGGTTCAAGTCGCCAGCGTTATCCCAAGATGGGTGCTATAGTCATGAAAGGAAATCGCCCTGTCAATAAGTGAGCTGATGAAGACGAAGTGACAGTCACGGAGGCATCGAGGTCCAGAAATGCGTTAGCGCGTTCTCGCAAGCTACCCCATTGCTACAGCCTACCATAGCCTTTTTATATCACTCCCACCGTGCGATATCAACTCTCCACCAAAAGTCCATAGAGCATGCTACATAAGTATGACGGTTATCAACATTGAGCAGCTCTCTCTACTGCCAGAGGAGATGCTCTCCTTCACCCTTCTCACTTCTGTCCAGCGTGTCGGACCACGCCTCGGCCAACTAGCTCTCCGAGGACGCTCGAAGACGGCAACACCGCATTACATTGCAAACACCTCTCGAGGCGTGGTACCTCACATCTCACAAGATAACCTTGCCAGACACTGCAAGCTCAATGGTCTATACCTGGGCTTGGAAGATTGTACGTGGCTTTTCTATTCCAAAGTCAGAACCACATAGCTGACACACCCGCTGATTCTGAAGCAATAAAGTCATAGAGAAGCAACCACCCAAGATCCCACCTATCTTCTCGATTCCAGCTAAAAATGGCGATACGCTTCTTCGAGCATTCACCGGCCACCAACCAGAAACGATACTTGTACTGGGTCCGCGACGATTTCCTCCAGTCGATGCGCCCGTCACGAATACGAATAAAGCACTCGCGATATGTACATCCGTTGGCTTCAGGACTATGGCGGTCGATGCCTACGTGGATGCAGCTATCAAGCTGAAGCCAGATATTTTTCTCGGACCAAGTGATTTCGTGCTGGATCCGAAACCGAGCACAAAGCGTGTGGAGAAGATGTGTGATCGGACAACTCTATGGATTAGGGAGACGTTGGCAGAAAAAGAGAGAGTCATGGCAAATGGGTCGGATCTCACCGTGTTTGCGCCTATACTTCCAGTTCCGGCTGAGCAGCAGAAATGGTATATGGATCAGCTGGTGGATGACTTTCGGGATCGGATATCGGGGCTTTATGTTCAAGATGCACATTCTTTGGTTGATCTTCCCCAGTCTCTCAATTCGTTGCCCAGATTGGCATTCACAAATCCTGCTGGACCGCACGAACTTTTGACTCAAATCTCCTTGGGCGTGGATCTTTTCATCCTACCATTTATTGGGAAGGCTACGGATGGCGGCATCGCATTGAACTTCACATTTCCACCCCCCGCTCTGACCGAGGACTCAACCCGCCGAGCCATAGGTATCGATGCATGGGACAAAACATTCGCAACAGATATTTCCCCTCTTCAACCAGGATGCGAATGCTACGCTTGCACAAAGCATCATCGGGCCTATCTACACCATCTCCTCTCGGCAAAAGAAATGCTGGCATGGGTCCTCCTACAGATACATAATCACCACGTTCTAGAACAATTTCTTGCAGGTGTGAGATCAAGTATAGAGAAAGGCACATTTGAAGAGGATAAAATTGCTTTTGAGAGGTTTTACGAATCGAAAATTCCCAGTGCGAGGGGTCTAGGTCCAAGGTATGTTTCAATTTATAGGCTGTAGCTGGATTAATTGCTTATCATCTTTAGGATTCGAGGATATCAGACCAAGTCAATGAGTTCAGGGGAACCGAAAAAGAATCCGAAGTCCTACAACAACTTGGATCTTATGAAGGAAAGCTTGGAGAATAACATGGCTGAGAGTTTGGATGAGGGAGCTGTACCCGGTGCCGATGTTGACGCTCGAGAACTGGAGGAGCATGGCATGGGACAGACGCAGATCTGAGGTTTTGTTGGCGGTGCGCTAGAACAATATGGTGGTGGAGGGCATGCAAGGGCCGGCTAGATCTGAACAGGACCTGTTATCCTCAGCAGGTGCTAAATTTCCAGACAAATAATGACAAATTTTGGCAGCAGTTCATAATGCTTGGTATTCATTTAGGTACGAAAAGGTTGACTGTATTATCTGTACTTAGGAAGTTGTTATCTGTATGAGAATTCGAGCTGCTATCCAAGTACAAGTCCATCCATTGTCATAGTCAACGACTAAATCCATGATCGACCTCGTGTCTCTGCTCAACCAAGACTGAACTCTTTCTAGGTCATTCAATGCTCACAAAAGCTATACGTATGCTGTTGATACCCATCCTCAGCAACCTTAACAAAAGCACTCCGTTCCGACATCAGCTTTAACCTATGCTCCTTCGCTTCCTCCAACCCCATAGATGACATATCTCCATCAGCCAAGAAATTCTCACGCGTCATTTCCATCAGCTCTTGTGGGAGTTTGGCTTCAGACGTTGTGGTTGAAGAATCGGTGTTCAGCCCTATCTCTTCCATCAGAGCCACCAGCTCAGCGGGCAGTTTGGAGAGCGCCATTTCACGGGCTTCAGGGGTGCTGCCGAGGACGGAGTCTAGCCACCAATCCATTTGTTGCGGAGGGACGTTGGCGGTGGAGATTATGCGCTGAAAGGGGTCGACGAGCCAGAGGGCGATGAAGCGTCGATGGCCGGGTTTGGTAGGGTCTTTTAGGTGGAATGAGGAGACCCTGTGTTGGCTGCCTGGTGTTAGTACTTCGAATCATATAGAGTAGATAGCGTTAGGCGTCAATTGCAGGCGCCGAGATTTTCATTTCTCCAATGTTGTGGGTGGCCTGAGAGACAAAGAAGTGTACACTTACAACACATTTGGGAATGCCAGCAGTCTCCCTTGGGGTGTTTCAACGCTACCGTAATTTTGCAGGCAAGGGGAACCGCCGCTGCTGAAATTGGCCCCATATATCTGCTCTAACCAATGGTAAGAGTCCTGGCCGACCTGAATATCGTCATTCAGGTAGGCATTTGTTTGCATGCGAAAGGAAAGATTGCTGTCTGATATGTTTTCGCTGTCTAGGTAGTATAGCGAGGTGGCACAAATATGCTCATTCATCTGACCCTCAATCTAGCGCATGTGTCAGCATGGATCTTTCACTTTCACGAGTACAGATATCCAGACTCACATGCCAGCTGCCAACTTCGAATTCAGGTTTTTCAGGGGTAAGCTCAATGGCTGCCATCTTAACAATGACTTGCAGGCCAGATTTTGCAAATCTGTTTGCAAGGCGTTTTTCTGGGGAAGGTGCATAATCCACCTCTTCAAATGAAGCCTCAGGAATCGCGGGTTTACGCAGCAGCTTCCATTTCTGCTCAGTCTCGTAATGCCACTCTGGAATGTATTCCACATCATGATTCGCCACCTCCTCCCAATTCACTTCTGTGTTAGCAAATTCCTGTGGATCGGAAGGTATCCAGTTCTCGTGGACCTCGTCGCTGTGATTTTATCAGCAAAGAGGAAGGCTTGGTCAACCAAGGAGTGAGTTACTTACTCTGGGTCGTCAGGATATGGGAACCGTGATTTGATTCGTCCCGCGCCTTCTTTGTCGTTGTATCCTTTACCAGACGCAAGACATTGATCCCATGCTGGAAGTGAAGTCTCGACCAACTTTTCGATAGTTCGATATATCTCTGGGTATTTATTCGGGTGAAGGTTATTGATGTAGCTTGTAAACTTGAGCGAGCCATCTTCTTGAAAGATCAAATTCGCGGGTAGCCATTGGTATGTATTTGACCAAAAATACGGCGGCACCGTTCCACCTCCGACGCCGTAGTCATATCTGGCGCGTTGTGGATCAACAACATGTGTGTCTTTAGGGATGACATCACCTTTGCCAGCCCATTTTTCAATAGCATCACTGACGTTGACAACTTCCTCTTTCAAGACCCTGCTGCGACCGTATACTAAAGGGTACATTGACGGATGCACTAGATCCTGGACGATGTCACCAGAGTTTGGATGCCAATCAGGTGCTGCTTCTTGGTCCTTTTGTAAGGTGAGGAAGGCCTGGCATAATTCATCATGCAGCTTGGACGAAACGATAATATCGGACTTCACAATAGATGCACAAGCATCTAGGGTAGGGATGAGTTTGGATTGTTCGTAGTACTTGGCTTTCCTCCTGAGTTCCTTGATGCACTGTTGAATCTGAAATTAGCGAAAATCGAATGTCCACTGCTTCTGCCCAGGAAGCCAGATTCCCAGGCGCGTCCAGGGATATTAAGCTCAACTAACCAAGTTGAAAGCCTAGTTGGTTCCAGGCAATGGTGGCAGCAGGCAAGGCGAGACGACTCAGGCTTCCGACTAGCTGGAAGCCTTTGTGCTCATGAAGAAAGATTTACTTACAAAGTCAAACGTATTGGTCGTCATGATGCCGGCCAAAGGTTGCAGGCCAGAATCATGCGAATACCCGGAGTACTCACCCAAATCCGCATCCCAGTTCTGGGATTTGTCCCGCGTGACTAAGTGGTTGAATTGCTCATTTGGAATCGCCATTGCTTCATCCCGCCATTTTGACACAATGTTATCGTCGAAGACTTTGATGTGCCAGTCTTCTTTATCAGTAAGGCTATCCATGATGCTCAACATGGCAACTTCTCGGATTGGAAGCAGGTCTGAGTGTGCATTGTAACAGCTTCCATGAGCGCCGATGGGGTGATGTCCGATGCTATCGCGTCCGCCCATCGGGTTATGGCGCAGGTCGAGACCCAGGCCTGGATAGTCTGGCATGGCCAGTGGTGTGGATGAGTTTCGTCGAAATATTGTATTTCGAGGAACAACAGCAGGGAGACGCTTTGTGATCTGATTGTGACGCGTGGGGTTCTTTTGGACGTGTCTCAGTGCTGTAAGCTGGTGGCAGCAACGCGGTGTCATGCCGTATTTATTCTGTACAAAGAGGCAACGGTTGCACCTCAATTGAACATTGGATGCCAGGCTACCTAGGTTGCCTAGTAGTGTGCATGATTGAATACGAGAGCCTGTCTTTGCGACGAGGCAGCAGCTCTAAATAAAGGAGGTGGTAGGTTGCACAGTTTGGCGCGTCATCATACGGCAGAAAGATTCATCAGCCACCACGAAAAGTCTCGTCATTGTCCAAAACAAATCATACAACTTATGGTGTTGATGTGGCGATTGATATTCAAAAATGTAGGTAGCAAAAGAAAGGCGTGCATATATGCAATAAGGTAGTCCTTATAGAATTGCAGGTTTTTTTCTAAGTCCACCTGCAGTTTGACTACTTGAACATCTTCAAATTTTACCTCAATTATGAGCCCGCCTCACCTCATAAGCCTTACTCGCGAATTAAGGGACAACATCTTGGAGATTGCGCTCTGCGTCCCGGATCCATCACTGCGACGACATTCCGAACGAGCCATCGATGTCGACTACAGAGACTTCTCCGCTGTGGAACCAAATCATGAAGGAACCGTGCGGTGGCAGGAAATCCTCCTTAGACCACCTTTGCTTTCAATCGTGCTCATAAACCAACAATTGCATGACGAAGTCAAAGCCATGGTGGCTCGTTGTTTACTGGTGCGTTCTTAAGAGCTCGACATCAGAATTCTGAATGCTAGCGAGGTTATATCAACGTGGCTACTAGTACCAGCTTTGGTCAGACGACTCGAGAAGATTACGGCCACACTGCAGCTCTCTTAGTCAGAGTGGTGGTACCAACATATCTGTCCCACAGACACTAGATTCGGAACAATCAGCATGGAAATGTTACGACTCGGAAGCCCGATGCGACCAACTGCTCTCGAAAATTGTCTTTCAGTCTTCCAGAGAGGTTCCTGCACCACGGGCCTATGTCGTATTGCTTCACGAAAGCATACACACGATTATCAGCATCAAAGTGCTAGAGTTCGATCTTGTCATTTCCTATGACGAAAGGTCCCGGGCCGTTGCTGATAGCATTCTACGCGCACGACAAGATTTCTCCCTGAGCCCAGGCTGCTCCTCTCCAATAACAGCAATGGATCTGTTGAGAAGATGCTTAGTCTGGATGGAGAATATACTCCATATTCTGTTCTCCTCTATGAGCGCATTGGATTCTTCAAGGTTCTGAAGAACAAGGTGCTGAAGAGAGAGCACGGCCTAGCGGCGAGACTGAGCGCCGCGGAACCACAAGAGAAATCTATGAAATTCATCACAAAAGGAGCTTTGAACGTTGGCGAAGAGAAGACATGAAGCAGCGGGCAGCAATGGGATTGCCGGTCATTGGGCTGCCGAAAGACGAATAGGAAATAGGTGAGTTTGAACCCAAAATTCAGTCATGAATTAGGAACACTTAGAGAATATTAGAGCTTCCCTAAGAGTAGGAACATAACAAGCAATGTGATAAGTTTCAAACAGCAAGCCTAGCACCGTGCTTTTGAGGACCAACTTGGGTGAACAGATCTGACCAACCTCTCCTCCATCTGAGCAAATATCTTTCCATCAATCAGCTAACCAAAAGTCCAAAGAATGCAGGATCTAAGGAAACTGAAAACAAACCAAAACACCAAAACTAGAACATGTTTGTCTTCTCCACTACCATACGATCTCCGAACAGCAATCCCCAAAGCTCCCACCCTTTCCAACACTCTCCATTCGCAAAAAGACTAATAGCGCGACCACTGCCCTTTTCCGGTCACCCAAGGATGTCCATCTTTGCACAGCCCACAGTCTTTGCTGTTATCTTTATATTTGTTCTCAGGGAAACCCTCGCATAGGACTTTATCATCCACCTTGACTTTAGGACAAAAGTCGTCGCAGATTGTGACATGGCCACATGGATCGAACCTGACAAAGACTTTTTTGCAGTCGCAGCTTGTGATTGCTCTTGGCATGGTGTTCGGTGGTAGTGTGGTATTTGGTGCTAAATATGGACAGTTGCTAATAATGTCAAGGAGTGTGCTGGTTCGAGGTCTTGTTGAGGCCGTTTGTGATGTCGATCCTCTGAATTCTACTCGTTGATGCTCTTCTTGTTGGTTTGGCTTGAGTGTGCTGCTGATATTCTTGTTGCTGGTGAGAGTCTTGTGAGCAAAGGTTTGCTAGGTAGAGATATAACACCTCTCAAGCAAAATTCGGTGCATGAGGCAAAAGCTAGCAGCCCAGGTGAAGTGAAGAGACAATATTAGTAACAGGGCACAAATGTAATGAAAGAGCTGGCAAAGTTAAGCGGAACTGGTAACGATGAACATGTTGAGCTGGCTTGTACCAAGAACACGCTTGTGAATTAGTCTCGCGGTGAATTACTACTCAACTACCTCTCCCGGAAGGCTTTCCGAACCTGTGAAGAAGTTCCGTGAGATTGTCACTTCCAGTTGTTGCATTTTCTCTGGGTTTATTGCTTGCCGAAAGTCAAGCATCGTCAACTGACATGAGAACTCTTATGGATTGCTTGCACAGGCTGTGACCTTACAATTACTTCATCGCAATATGGACTCAACACAGAGGTCTTCACTATATCGCAAGAAAAGATTGTGAACGATGAATGACCTGACCGACATGAACGCAACGCAAAACTAAAAGTGAATAAAGACTTGTAATGATATCCCGATCCAGCTAGTGATAGTAGCACAGTTGTGCCTATGATTATATGAGTGAGAGCAGTCCAGTTAGCGAAAATGGAAAGAAAGATTCGGCATGGCGACGTAGCTGCTAGCAAACAGTGTGAAGGGTCTCGACAGATGGAACAAAAAAATATCAACAAGGATTTCAGCTCTTGTGAAGATTCTGATCAGAATATGAGTGTAAGCATAGTGAGCTAAAATGCACGTTGAAGGCGACATCGATGAACATGTAGAGTGAGACCACTTTCCAAGAAACGTAAGAGCAAGGGAAAAAGTAAGAGGCTACAACGAGATCTTGACAGTAGCAAGAGGTTTATTTCCATCCAGCACTCAAAAACAACAAGCTAAACTCTTAACCCACGAACTCGGAACAAACAAACCCTTCCCCTCAATAGATCTCTCAATTCTCCAAGCCAAAAAATGCATCCTCATCCCGATCCGATCCGGGAGTCTCCATATAATCCGCACTCTTACTCTAGTGCGGATGCTCCCTTTTATCAACCGTCATGACGGGGCATCCCGAGTACTGAATCCGTCCGTACCATCTCGTCCTCGCTCCTTCTTTCACATGCACGCATTCGGAGAAACCCAGACTCTCTTTGTACACATTTCTTGGGGATGCGGACGTGGTAGAAGGCAAAATGTATCGTGGTTAGCTACTGCCGATTCGGTCAGTCCAGGCAGCAGAGCGCGATAGGGCCCAGGGAAAGGTGCTAAGATTGGTTATTCGTGCCCGATGTGTTTGTTCGACAGCTGCTAATCATGTACTGATCAAAGTTATTCCACTCGATTGAAGGGGTGGGTAATTTCTTTTTCGTAGAGAATAGACTTTATAGTTGTAGTCGCGCCATATACGAACACAATCATACTGTAGACAGTGAAGGTAAAGTCCTACGATAGCGTGTGGTCTCTGTTTACGACGCAATTTATCCCGAGCAAGGTCATGGGCAACCCTGATAAGTGACTACCCTCACAATCCGACACTGTGACCATATCTGATTCTTACAAGTCAGCAAGGGATTCTAGGATCTACAAGTTACGAGAACATTAGAGGCTTTACCAAAGCGAATCTAAAATATCGACAAAAGTCACACAAAATTGTTGAGCAAGAATGGACTAACAAACGAATGGCGACAATCAATGAATGGAAGCAGCAGTGTTGAAAGAAAATTCCCTTTTTGAGATTGATTTTGTTCCAGTTACATGTCATGACGATTGTTCCTCAGAGCGAAGAGTGCTTCCACATCCCGTATCCCATATCGGCCGTTCCAAAGTCGACAACGGGAGCCTTTTCAGGAATCTCCCGTGTCATAGTGCGAGACTCCATTGATCGAAGTCCGCGTCTAACCTACCTGATTAGACATCAATACCCTCACAAGTAACACCCTTCTGCCACTGGAACTGTGTCTGGCGAGCCACCTCGTTGGCGGACTCGATGCTGACAAGAGCAGCGACGAGGTACAAAGCCGCGTCCATGCCAGCAGTGACACCGCCACTGGTAATGACTCTCATGCCCCCCAACCTCATTGTGGCACGCTTCACTAAGCTCTCCCGCCTCTTGCTTAGCCTGTAACTCTCACTGCCTTTGCGAGCACTGCTCTTGCGACGGACTGGGTCCGGTCGCTCATCTAGGATGAATGGATTCTCCTCCCACTTCTCACCAAGATCGAAGCGAGCATTGTTGACCACGTAACGCTCCTCCATGACATCGGTGCGTTCAAGATTGCCCTTGCGAGCAGCTTCTTGGCACGCAAGCTCGAGTTTCAGGTAGTAATCGGGGTGTGTGGTGGCAGCGAGGCCTTGTAGGACGCCGGCCTTAGCGAGGAGGAGGGATCCGGTGCAGATGGAGAAGAGAGTACGCTCCTTGCTTGGGTTGTTTTCTTGGAGTTTGACGTATTCTTTGATGAGGTTCATGGGTTCGGCGTTGGCAGCGAGGACGCCCTCAATTCCACCGCCTGAGATGCAGATAATGTCCCACTTCTCAATGTCTTCGACAGCATCTTCGAGGTCGATGTCTGCCTTGACGGTGAGTCCTTGAGCAGACTTGACGGCAGGCTTTGCAGCGGCAATGGTGATGTTGAAGGCTTTGGTGTCTGTATGATCGTGTTAGAGGAGTGGCAAAAAGGCATTGAGTAGCAGTGGGTATCAATTGAGCTCCGTACCCTTGTTCTTGATGTCGTGAAGAGCATGGCTGAACATCTCTAAGGGACCGACGAAGTCGAGGGTGTCAAAGTCATCGTGAAGCGGGAATAGGACCTGGAGGGGCTCATTGATGTCCCTCGCGTCCTGTACTGCACTCATCTTGCCGGTATTGTGTATGTTTGATGGATTGAGTGATGAATGTGGTGTTTTGAGGGATTGAAGGAGATGGAATTGGAGCTCTGTGCGAGGCCTTTTGTAGCTCCTCCAGCTGTCGTCAGACCAATAGTCAGGTGTTTTCCCTTAGATTGATCACTGGGACAGCATCAGGCCAGTAACACCTTCATAGCTCTCCACCTTCCCCGCACTTTTGGAATCACCTGTCCAATCTAGGGAACGCAAGGCTTAGTGTGTCGATCATGACCACACGCGGTGGAGACCATCACGTGTGCTTGAATCGCGACAAATCAATGGCATGCAATTCTCATCAGAGCTGTGTAGAGATGATTCTTGATGGTTGCGAAGTCGTGTAGCAGCTGTGAGACGGGCGTTGAACGTCAGGGACGGGCTCCCCACTTCTCCACACGCGACAGGCGCTAGTTCTAAGTCAGGAACGGACGGCCCGGCCTGGTGCGCCACTAATTGGAGGGGGAGAGGGAATGGATGTCAAGAAATTGCATCAACATCAACACAATCAGACAGTTCGCCATGTAGGGCGATAGAACAGCAATTATTCCAACACACGACCTTGGCAATGATGTAGTCTCATTGTGATGAGGTATATACTCAAACAAAAACATCAGGTTGATCTTTTGGAGAATTGATCTCTTCATGGTACTCCTAACAAGAGTGGCCACTTCTGTTTGTACCCCTCTCTTTTTTCAGCTTTATGCAACTATGAAGTAGCAAGTCTATTTTGTATGTTGATCTTCTTGCTAATGGTCCACATCCCAAAGGTGACGCCAGGAGGCACGGCGAGGAGTGCGCTCGTCAAAGAAGGACCATTTTGTGACCAGGCCAAAGCATAGGAATAAACAGCAGCAGTCACTGCGCCCTCGAGAAGAAAACTAAATCTTCGCCGTTAATTTTATTTCGATATGAGCCAGCATCTCATACCTCTCGTGGTGCTGTGAGCGTTTGTGGTGGAAATACTTGTCCATTCCGTAGCATACTGCGGTACACGCCCAGGTTATGCCAATTCCGACTACGCTGCGATGGTGTCAGTATGTCATCTTTTCTATCCGGGACAGAACCTCATCTCACGGGAAGAACAGCCTCTTCATGCCACGGGCCACCATCGACACAGTGACAACCCACGCCACACAACTGAGAAGAATCATGATGCCTAGCACGACGGTCAAAGGCCTAGGCCTCGGCCTGTTCCGTGCTCGAATGTCCCCATGAGGCGGTCTGAGGCGCTCAGGTCTCTCTGCTCCGTTTTTGCCTCCAGAATATATGGGAAGTCCAATGTTACTGTGAGTGTATTGCTGCAAACTTTGAGTGGGCCGCATCAAATGAATTGCCGCTCCCGAGGGAACATGCTGTGGTGTGTCGATCTTCTCCTACGGCCATTGGGCAGGAAACTTGAAAAAAGCGTGAAACCATCTCAACACCCTCATTCTGCGAGGGGTGTTATCTTCCTGGTATGGGCCTTTTGGGTGCCAAGCGGGCGAGGGCGAGGGCGATGGCGAGGACGAAGGCAATTGGTTGTGCGAGGATACGTGCTCAACGCAATTTATTCGCTAAGTTAATCTGCTGGTATTCGAATTCGTTGGTTCTGCGGAGGTTATATACGAACTCGAGCCAGACGATGGATTTCAGCTCCAGAGCGTGGATTCTTATTTCATGGTATAAAAATGGTCTGGTTTAAAAATTCGTAAGCAATTCTTCTGCATGGGACAAACCTCATCTTACATTTGGCAGGCAATTGAAGCTAGATGAGTGTGGCCCTTTAAATTTCTTCTGACTGAGATCAAGACCAGGCTCCGGCTCGATGCGAAAGGAGTGAAGATGGCCGGCGCTGACGTAGTTCCTCACAGCTAGGATGATTTGAAGTAGCCGACTTCTTTCGTCTCCCTCACTATCAAGTCATGGAAGGGAACGTTCCAGATAATTTTGGTAGATGAGGATGTAAGTGTTCACGTCGGAGAATGGGACAACTTTCGGCGTCGGTTGCAAGCCAGACGCTTTCGCATAAGGCGGAATCACAGCTCACTCGATGTGGGGGAACATACACCGCCCACTAAAAGATAAGCGCATTGCCCAATCCAAAAGATGATGGATCTCAGGTCCTCTGTGCGAACTTTCAATGCTCGCTTCATATCTGTCGATCGCCTGCCGTCTTTTCGGCTCATGACCAACATTGACCAATGAAACTCTTCAAAGTCCAGCCTTGTGAAGACACAAACCCTGTACACCTTACATATCTGCGAAAGAATACTGGAAAAAACTAAGACATTATGGTCTAAGCCTCGTAAGATAAGGCATGATGTATGCAAAGTATGCAGAGTCGAGCTTCGTATTCGTGAGTTCGTGCAAAATCTCGTCGCCAGCAAATCTAGCCTCGTCCGGCTTCTTACGCCCCACCTTCTCGTGTCAGCTGCTCCAGCGAGTTCGGTGACTGGATTTCTCGTTATTCTCTCAGACAAACAACCACATCGAAGTTGCTTGATTGCAAAAGCAGATCGACCGAAGTCCTGCAAGAATGGCAGAGTTGACCGTGTCCGCCTGGCGATGGGATCCCAACCGAAATTCACACTACGTATGGAATGAGCAGGAGACGTGCTGGGTATATCAAGACGGGTCAAGGGTGTATTCTTCAGCTACAAGCAGTGGACAGCAACAACCACGGTAAGCTGGCGGATATTGGCTTTTAACAACAATCGATGGGCTGAAATTACACAGCAGTTCCGGAGGATTTGCCTCCAAAGCCACATCCTCCTACCATGAACAAGCTTTGGGATGTAATGTAAGTCGCAGAAATCTTTTCGTCTTGACGAGTATCTGACAATATCTAGAAAGCTGGAAACGATGGAGATGAGCACAGAATGAGCTCCCTAGTATCACTACCCTACCTAAGTAGCCCTCGCTCATTGTGTTGCGAGAACAGCGCATACGAATCCTCGTCAGCTGCCATAGCCTCTACAAACAGAGAATACAATGATCGATGGAATAATGAGGGACCACATTGGGATTTTGAAAGTCATTTGAACACGCCCGAGTTGAGATTGTTGGGAAGCAATGAAGCTCATGAAAAGACAATCTCTGACGGAGGTCCTGGACATTTTGCAAAGCAGAAATTATATCCTGGTACGTATAATGGTCTGGGTATCGATATGTGCTTACGATCGCAGATTACAAAATCTGCAAGGACGGTCGGAAATTCTTTCAGGTCGGAAAGGTAATTACCCAAGGAAGCGAGATAATTTTCTTTGCTATGTTGATTGAGAAATCAGGTATTCAGGGTATTGTGGCCAGAATTAGGGACGAGAGCATCGGCAAGGTCATAATCAACCATGGTCTCGGCGAGATATACACAAAGAATCGATGGTTCGTGGTGGTAAAAAGAAGAGCAGATTTGTGTACTTGCATATGAGTCGCATCGTCTTTCCTTTTGTTTTGCGGCTCCAGTATCTAACTCTAACAAGACCAATCGCAACATACGGGAATAAAGGTGCTGTAAAACCCGTCGTGTCGAAACAACACCATGCCATAATATATACAGGCAAGAGCCCACCGTGTGGCGACGATTATGATGAGGGAAAAGGGAGGGCTGGCGATGTAAAGCAGTCATATCTTCTCCCCATTCGAGTGTCACCTAAAATCGGGAGGCACAAAATGGATTCAGCATCGCGACTCGATTACGCGACGATGTACACTGTCGAGCACAATGTGAAAAGTCACGATTTCAGAGAATATCAAGACGAAAGGAGAAGGCACAGCAACGGTGCATCGACACACAACTATTCAACGGAGGACACGGAGTCTACACTCATCTATGAGTATCCGGGCAGGGATTGGGCTCTCATTGGCGCTCTGGAAACGCATATCATTGGCGCTTGCGTCAAGAAGGAAAGTCTCTCCACAGACGCCTCATGCGAAGAGAAGAAGGAGAATGATGGAGCGCTGTATCCATTAATAGAGCAAACCAAGACGAAGATTGTGAGAAGGGCGAAATTCTGCATAGGGACGGTCTAATGCACACTCGCCGCCAGGATTGGCAGCGGCTGGGACAGAAACACCAGCAGACTTACCGGCTTGGATATCGCAGGTCATCGGAGTTTTGCTGGAATTCCTCCAATGACTGAGAATCACTCGCCATTTATGCTACTAGCAATTAGGACAGAGGTAAATATAGAGTTGTACACAAAGGATTCTCGCTGACTCGAAGATTACAATAGATAAAGAAAAAGATGCTCAGTCCCTCCCATGGGACATTTGTGACATCCACCGTGGTCTTTGCTTTGACTTTGGTCTGGATTATCCAAGATCGGCAAGAGGACAGACTTCAGGATCATTTCCTCCTCGGCGGTAGCTTCGTTGGTGCCACTGTTGGGTTAGTGGTAGGGTTTGATACTCAGCGTATCATGTTGTCGATGATGCCAGGAGCCGTTCTAGCGGCAGTTGTTATCTGCGTCATTTCGCATGAGCTTTGGGGTGGAAAAATTCTATCAAAGAACCTTGATTGTGGGAATGAGTGCTGGTTTGAGCTGCCAATTCATGTTGGCAAGCACCTTTGTGACATCAGAGAAAACGCTAAGAACAAATACGGCGAAGAAGGAGAGGAACCCGAAGAAGAAGATGATGATGATGGGAGCGAGGCTGTCGATGACAAAGCCGATAAAGGTGAGAATGGCAAAGCACAGAAAGACAAAGGAGAAGATGATGAGAGTAAGGCTCTCGAGAGCAAAGCCGATAAAGGCGAGGATGATAAAGCAGAGGAAGAGGAAGATGATGATAACCAGGCTGTCAACGACGACGGCCATAAAAATGAGGATGGTAAAAATGAGGATGGTAAAAATGAGGATGGCAAAGATAAAGCTGATAAATATGAGGACTACGCAGATAAGGATGATGAAGATGATCATGATCATGATCGATCCAGTTAAAGTCTTGAAAGAGAGATGAATATGGTATTTTTTTAGCACGCTAACGGGCTCGCAGCATTCTTCGGGATGACTCGCTCAAAGGACTGATAGTTGGAGAGTCAACATCATGTAACGTCGTATGTCTCTTTGGTTCGGTAGCAGTAAATCGCATGTAAAGAGTGTAATTCATCGAAACTACTAAGTTTGGGCAAAACCGTGGGACGCATCGTTTCGACCAATATTTGTAGGTTAAGGAATCATATGCCATAAAGGTATCAACGTAACTTCCTAAAATTATAGCCTTGTTTCGCACCCTTCTACCCTATTTCGCAGGTGAAATTCAGGAATAATATCAAACCCTTCGGCCACACCAAAATTCAAAACGGTATCGAACTATTTATTTGACATGTATATTTTTATTATTATTATGCAACAGTCACCGTGAATACGCCCAGAATAAGACCTCGATACAACCGGTATCATGTATCGACTCATGCCGTCGAGGTGATCAGAGTGTTCTCCGGAGTGTATGGAGGAGGTGTCGCTTGCACAACAGTAACCGAAGTAGAAGGAGGAGGAGGCGCCGAAGAAGTAACTGCCGGTGCGGGACAGTTCCTGTCATAGAAAGTGTAGAAGCTGCTGGGGACTTGATTTGTATTCTCCAGCGCGCCAACAAAGTACATATAGCACTGACCACCACCAACAGCAAAACTGTGACAGTTCGGGTCTGCCAGACACAGTCCGTTGCAACCAGCCCAGGTGTTGTAAGGGGAGTATGCAACATAATAAGCATGAGTGTCGAGGTCGAATCCATTGACGCCACAAAGTTGAGCTGGCAGGGGAATTTCGGGTGATCCCACCTCGGAAATGTATTCTACTGTGCAGCCCTTGTCGTAGAAGACGAAGTCATTGTAGACGTCCATGGGGTTGACGTTTGTTCGGAGCGGCAAGCTGTAGAGGTTGCATTGTGGGCTGCTGTAGCCGACGGAGAAGCTTACGCAATTCGAATCTGCATTGCAAGCGGCCATACAGCCTGAGAAGTTAGAGACGCTCGCGTCAGTAGAGTGGAAGTAGGCTGGAGATTTGTCGAAGCCAATGATGGCACAGGTAGTTGACCCAGAGCGTTTGGCCAGTGGGCTGGCATTGGCGAAGACTGTCGCCGAAGCAAGCAGACTGAGAGAAACGAGGAGCATACTGGCGGGTTGATGAAGGAGTGATGACCAAGACTGTAGCGATTGAATAGACCAGAAATGGGTCGAAAATGAAAAGGTGAGATGATCAAACAATGGCCAAAGCAATTGAACTGGAATTAACAAGCTGTGAACCAAATCAGAGAGGGGACCTTCATAAAGAAATTGAAAGGCCATATCATGCTTCCATTAGGTAAAAGACGTCCATCTTGAGTCGAGAAATGCGAGAAGCAATAGAGACGGTAGAACCTAGTGCGCTAGTGATTGCCGCAGTGACATTCCCGCGATTTTTCTCTCGTAGCCATATTGTCGCACATACGATAACCGAGAGCTATAAATACTTGTCGTATGATGCGAACAACAAAAGACGATGCTCGAGTACGGAGATGTATGCGCCCGGAAGAGAAGCTTCGGAGCTGCGTAGTAAGGGCATAGGATAAATGATGAATTGCGAACTGGTCATGGTGATCAGATGGTTGTCGTTGGTTCAAAGCCTTGAGAGTAGTGAAGGACGTGAGTGGTGATTGAATGTCACATTTCTAGCACAATGGAACAGGAGGTGGCTTTCTGGTAAGTCTGAATTGGATCTCGCCAGGAGCTCATCACTCGAAAGTCATTCGAGGAGGGAATGATTGTGTTCCTTTGAAGTGCTGCACCCCCTGTTCGACAGTTCCGCCTTTTCAACATGTTCTCCGAAAGCGGGCAACTGTCAACAAACAAAGCATCATCATCGTCAACATCATCAACATACTCTTCTCTTCTCTTTTGCACGTAAAGAACATCGATACACGGCAGATATATCCAATTGATTACCCATACATTCAGAAACACTGGCCAGCATCATGGCGACCATGCCTTCCTCGCCTCCGCGCCGCATTCACGCTCCACCCTCCTCCTCCTCCACCCGCCGCTCAAGCAACTCCTCGCAGTATTCCTTCGATCTCGACGCGTTAATGCCCCCAGATGAACACGATTCGAGCTCGGTAGCCATCCAGCAGCCAAATAAAAACGCGATTGATGTTGTGGATAGCGAGGATATTGATGGACCGACCGATTTCACCCAAAACATGGAATACTGGATGAGCACGAAGCTTCCAACTGTTGTCGAGCCCACAAGACTGGAAGGGGCAACTAAAAAAGACATGGAAGAATATGTTGGAAGCGATGATACCGAGTCAACCACCAAGCATATGCCCGCCAAACGAGATGGCCCAATGGAATTGTCTGCAGACGACGAATTCGACCCAGACAAATCAGGAATTTCCTTTACCACACCCAGGCGTACCTACGAAAGAGGAATGTCCGATTCGCTCTTCGATCATGTTCCACATGGCGACGACGGCACACCACGCACAGTCGAGCCTGCCTCTCCTTTCAGTCGTCCAGTTACCCGTCAAGCCACAGTCGAGGATTATGAAGACACCCCGGTCCGGCCGAGAGACCTAGCTGCAACCTCTCCGACTCCCGAAACTGTAGATCCTCGCAGTCCGGGACCAACTGGTCCAAGCGAAACAGAGAAGGCTTTGGAGCTTGCGCTCAACCAATTGCGGGAAGAGCTTGCGTCAGTTCGAAAAGCAGAGGACTCCTGGAAAACCAAGTATACAGACTCAAAGGCATCATACGAGACCAAGCTAGCCCTGCTACAATCACAAGCTGGTGACACTGCCACTGACCAAGCACGGCAGCTAGATGATCTTAATGTCATACAGAAGCAAAAAGACGCTAGAATTTCTGCTTTGGAAGCTCGTGTCTCTGACCAGGATGAGAAGCTCGAAGAGGCCAAACGCGAGATTGTCATTTTAGGCAAGGAACTCGAATCAATGGAAGAACGATATCGTGTTGCCCATGAGGATCTACGAGCCCTGGAAACCGAGAAGACCTCCCTTCAGGACGAAACGTCGATGTTGCAGAAAAACCACGATGTGCTTCAGGCCAGTACCATCAAATTGGAACAGACCGTGCGAGATCTTGAAATACAAGTCGAGCGCGCAACAAACGATGAACTTCAGGAATTACAAAGGGCTCGCCATATGAACCTAGAAGAAACTGCTCAAGATCTTAGGGAACAAATCAAACGGAGTGAGATTGAGCATGTCGAGAGATCTCGCGAGAGCGAGGTGGCATCGAGGCTCAAAATCAGCATGTTGCAAGAAGAAATCGCGACTCTTCGTACCACTGTAACTGAAAAAGACACGGAACATGTTCAGGAGATCTCCACCATCGAGGCAGAAGCAGAAGAAACTGTCTCGAATGCGCGCGATCGCTTTTCCCGCGAGAAGGAGCTTCTACAAATCGAGCTTGAGGCGACAAAAGAAGAGAAATCGACACTACAGACCGAGGCAGTCGCAATTGAGAAGGAACTACAAAGTCTTAGACACAAGCTCCAAGACCAAAGCGCCGCCCAAACCGAAATGATAACCAAAGAACGAGACCTCCTCATCTCGAAGTTCAAAGACCAAAAGACCAAACACGCCAGAGCGCAATCAGAATCTCACTCCACTATCACCACCCTCCAAACCAAAATCAAAGAGCTTCTAGCCACGACTACAAAACTCGAAAAAGACCTCCGAGAAACAACCAAAGACCTCTCCAAAACGCGTCAAATGGTCAAAATTGCCGAGTTTGAGACGAATGCTGCGTTGAGGGAGAAGCAGAAGGTCAGCGCGGAGTTGGAAATGATGGCGGAGAAGACAGAGGCTGTGAATGCGCAATTTGACAAGGCGGTTGATGATATGATGAGGGCCAAGGAGAGGGAGTGGAGGGCGAGGTTTGAGGCGTTGAGGAAGGAGAGGGGAGTTATGGGCAAGGTTCTGATGAAGGAGTGGGGTGAGAAGGAGTGTGGTGTTATGGAACCGCTTCAGGGGTATCGTTATAAGTTTGTTTAGATTGGTGTGACCCTACTTGAATTCAGGGAAGCGTTGATAAATTCATACATGACACCGTTTCTGCTTGAAATTTTCCAGGGTTTCTTGCTCCCAACATTCATCGTTTTTGTCGGACTGATAGGAGAGATGGATCGTGCACGCGTCCTTCACACACCTGTATCTATGATATGAAAAAGGCGTAGTGCTTACCTATGACTCAAAGCTCGGTTGAACATTTACTCCAGCTCTACGCGTACAGGAGATTTGGTATGGTATTTATTTGGAAAAAAGATTTGATGCTTTGATCTTCATAAATCTATCATTACAACCACTCGAACACAATATTTGAGCGCCCGTCAACACCTGAATTCGAACGACTACAAGACCTCTACATCTCCGTACCGCCTCGCATACATGCCCAATGCCTTCATCGTAAACGTGAATTTGTAATTGGGGTAGGAGATCATACTATCACAAAGTCAGTTAACCATCAGAACTAGAGGAACGCGGTAATACTAACCAACTCTTATTGAACACCCCTTCAATAGCTTCCTGGATCCACTCTCCATTGCTCTGCTGTCTCTCCATGATGAGTCTGACAGCTCTCTCGATCACGGCTCGATCAGGATATTCTGCCTCCAAAAGCCCAATGACCACCCAAGCTGTCTGAACGACCTGGCTCTTCTCGTGTTGGGTATAGATACCCGTTTCGCAACTCTTGTAGCTCTCACCCCACCCACCATCAGCCATCTGGTGTTCCACAAAGAAATTGCAGGCGCGTTTGACGCGATTCGAATTCTCCCAGCTCTCCCCCGCACAAGCCAGGGACTCGAGAGCAAACATGCCGGCGTATGTGAAACAGATGCCCCAAGAACCGTACCAGGAGCCGTCTTTCCTTTGCGAAGAGCGAATGTAAGAGAGACATTTATCCAAGAAAGTCTGGATATCCTTCTTGCGATACTCGGGATAAATCTTGCGGAAAGCCATAAGTGCCGTTACACAAGCCGTCGTGCATTCGGGGTAATCGTATTCGACCATGATTCGGCCGAAGACTTCAGCAGCATTGAGCCATTCCATTAACTCCGATCCTCGCTGGGGCTCATAGGAAGAGCAGCCGCCGGACCAGTTCTGCATGGTCAAGATGATATCGACAGCGAGCTTGATGCGATCATCGGAGATGAGTTTGGGGAATGAGGGAATGGATTGCAACATCAGGATAGCCTTGAGAGCTTCAGCCGTGCAATCACTGACGGTATATCCCTGGTCTTTGTTGCTGAAACCCCATGCGCCCTTTGTTGGTTGTCGGTATCCGTTTTCATGGCAAATCTCTTCGATTCCCATGCAGTTTTCGAGAGTTTGCTGGTCCTCAAGGTATTCGAGAGCCTTGGTCAACATGGGTCGCCATTTGTCATCCTGAGCGAGACCGGCGCCAACGACAGCTTGGATTAGGAAAGCCGTGTCCCAGTTCTGAACTCCATTGGTACCGTTCATGAGCATGCCTTCTTCTTTCACCCAAAGGAAATCCTCCATTCGCTCGCGGTGGCGTTTGACAGACTCTGCATTGGGGCCCTCTTGGATGTAGCATGCCAGGAAATTCATAGGTCCGTTAACAGGTCCAAGATTGGCATAGTCTGTGTTCTTATCCTCAATTTGTATCAGCTTGAAAGTGTATGCCTCAGCCTTGCGTTTCAGACTGTCTGCCCTCAGATAGGGATTCCAGATGTTGACCAAAGCCCAGTTGAGTCCATTTAGTATGAAAGTTTTGGGGTGATAGTTATCGCGTGGAGATATGCTGTTGCGATGAGACAGGAAATTGACCCTTTCGTAAGGCTCAGCGAAGAGTTCTGATCTCAGGGCCATGGTGAGTCTAGTGGCAGGATAGGACCATTGCTTGGAGTAGATAAACGACATTGGGAGGAAGACCTGGCGCATGTGGATCCACCATCGCCATGGAGCAATTGGCACCCAGTCGGGCAGCAGCCTTCATGACTATTAGCTATGCTTTCCTCCACGCAAACGGCTGTACTCACCAGAGCTCAGGAGGGACAGGGTTCACAATATCCCACTGCATGACACCCAATACAGAGAGCCAGAACTTGGCCCAGTGTGGTCCATTTACAGCACCGCCCAGCGATTTCAGAAGCTCTCTTGCTTTGACCATGCGTGGCTCATCTGGGCTTGCGCCCAACAAGCGCATTGCAGTATAGTTCATGGATGTGCCAAAGCAGCTGCTCTCCCCTTCAATGTGCAATCCCCAGCCTCCATCCTTGTTTTGTCTCGAGTATAGGTAGTTCTTGATCTCAATGCTGTGGGCGTCGGGAATTGGTGTCTCGGTGACATACCAAGTAACAATGAGGCCAGGGAGAAGGAACATGGGTCCTCCATATTCACAAGCCCAATTGCCAGGGGGGAGTTGGAGTTGTTCGAAGAAAGTGAGACCGTTGTTGACGGCTTGGAGAGGGGTCTTGACGGGTGGGAGTTTGGGTTGTTCCTACGCGAATTAGTATCGTTGGTGGTTCCCCGTGGAAAGACAAGATACCGTGTCGAGGCCCAAGAACCACTTGTCGGCGGTGCTTTGAGGCCAGTCCTTGACTTCTTCATCTGTGCGCAGATAATGCCATGTCTGTCTACCTCGCTCGTCGAGCAGACGCCATCTGCTTCGATCGGTTGTGGTAGGCTGCTTACCAGGGAGCGTCTTCAAGCTGCCGTTTTTGGCCTTTGGACTATTGAGAGAGTCGCCATTGGTCTTGGCCTCGCTCCTAGTCTGAACCATGTTGAATTGAGGGGAACAAAGAAGGTGTTTACAGAGGCATTCGGGATGTCACAATGTCTCTAGAAGCTCAAACCCAATGGCAACCGTGCTCCGAGTCGGAGGCCTCGGATTCGTCCGTATGTTGAGTAGGATCATGAAGCTTGCATATTCAACAAATTGCAGACTGAGTCTGTCCATTCGTGTTAGGCTGTTATCACCCATTTATGTCTCTACATAGACACAAAGCTGTCCGGATATTTTCTGGCAGGTCAAGAGGGAAATCCATCGTCATGCAGGGCGGCCTCTAGCTGTTCGATGCTAGCTCAAGTCGACCTGATGGTGGATTCAGCAACTCCAAGTACAATGGAATCAAGAAGACTATATTCTCCTGCATGGAACGGCCAATTCAATCGTCCGAGGAAGGGGTTCAAGGTGGACGTTGAAATACAATTGAGCAAGTCGTCCAGGAGGGCAATGATGGGTTGATTTCACCAAAATTGGCATGAACCCTCCAGTTGCAGTCGTTTGTAGATTTAGATGCTGGCAAAACCTCGCCAGAGGAACAGCATAGAGACTTCGGCCCACAGCATCTCATTGTGGGGAATATGCCGATTGAAGTTTCTCAGTCTGAAGTAGAGCATGAGGAATGGAAGCCTCTCTATCATCCGGATGGGGATATGATGACCTCGATCGTCCTCCCAAGTCTATGTCCCAATGTGGAATGCAAAAGAATGAATTCAGCAGTGATATGTATGACCCTTCTGACACCGCCCACGCAATAAACTAATGCGCGGCCAGCTCTTATAGGTTCTCTCTTCCGTCTCCGCACCTCCGAATCGCATGACAGCAATGGTAATAACCGATGCCAGAGACAAAACGTCTAAGGCGTGGCTGCGTGTCTGAACTGTCTGTTGGGTGCGTGAAGACGGAAGAGAATGGAAGCTTTGCAGAGACTTTATAGCTTCTCGGATAAATTTACGGAGACTAGAGCTTCACGCTAGGACCGATGTAGACTGCCTCCAAGCTGGGTCGCCTGTTGATTGAATGGTAACAATGTCCACTCAGTATAAACATTGCTGAACTGGACTGTCGAGAATTTGTCATTGTTGCAGAGGGATACGATGCGCCGATAGTCTCTTCTTCACCAAGTCCCGCCCCCCAAACTTCCACGCCGGATCCCACACCGTCTACATCTCACCATGGCATCCGCCCTCTTCTTCCTCGACCTCAAGGGCAAGACCCTCCTTGCCCGTAACTACAGAGGAGACATCCCCATGTCCTCTGTCGAAAACTTCCCCGTCCTCCTCAGCGAAGCCGAAGAAGAATCCTCCGCCGTCCCACCATGTTTCTCCCACGAAGGCATCAACTATTTGTACATACGACATAACAACTTATACCTTCTCGCCCTCACAAAACGAAACACAAATGCCGCCGAAATACTGCTCTTCTTGCATAAGATTGTCGAGGTCTTCACCGAATACTTCAAGGAGTTGGAGGAGGAGAGTATACGGGACAACTTTGTCGTCATTTATGAGTTGCTGGACGAGATGATGGATTTTGGCTATCCACAGACTACAGAGTCTAAGATCTTGCAAGAGTGCGTACATGTTGCCATGGTCGCCTGCTTGTCTTTATGAGGCCCGTCACATTTTGCCGCTATCTCAAATGCTAACACAACCACAACAGGTACATCACACAAGAATCCCACAAACTCGAGATCCAAGCACGACCTCCAATCGCCGTCACAAATGCCGTCAGTTGGAGAAGTGAGGGTATCCGCTACCGCAAGAACGAAGTCTTCCTCGATGTCGTCGAGTCCCTCAATCTGCTGGTCAGCTCGTCAGGCAATGTCTTGCGCTCAGAAATTCTGGGAGCTATCAAGATGAAGTGCTACCTCTCCGGTATGCCAGAACTGCGACTAGGATTGAACGACAAAGTTATGTTCGAGACCACCGGCAGGGCCACGCGAGGCAAAGCTATTGAAATGGAGGACGTCAAATTCCACCAGTGTGTGCGACTGAGTAGATTTGAGAACGACAGGACAATCAGCTTTATACCACCAGATGGAGAGTTCGAGCTGATGAGCTACCGACTAAATACACAAGTCAAGCCTCTGATCTGGGTTGAGTGTGTGGTAGAGAGTCATTCAGGCAGCAGAATAGAGTACATGCTCAAGGTGGGTATCGTTTCTTGTTGGAGGTCATTATACTAACACTTCCCAAGGCAAAAGCACAATTCAAGCGACGCAGTACAGCCAACAATGTCAGCATCATCATTCCAGTTCCCGACGACGCAGACTCGCCCCGCTTCCGAACGAACATTGGCACGGTCCACTACGCCCCTGAAACCTCCTCCATCGTCTGGAAAATAAAGCAATTCGGCGGCGGAAAAGAATTCCTGATGCGCGCAGAGCTTGGTCTACCATCGGTACGAGGCGATGACGACAAAGGAGGAGGAATGATGGGCGGATTTGGTGGCAGCATGGGAGGTGTTGGTGCTGGTAAGGGAAAAAGGCCCATACAGGTCAAGTTCGAGATTCCATACTTCACAACCAGTGGGATTCAAGTCAGGTACTTGAAGATTATTGAGCCCAAGGTACGTTCCTTTCATCACATGATGGCCCCTATTCTTCTCAAACCCTGTCCTCTACGTTGTCCCATGTCTTCCCACGTTTCTCCCATTTTGCATCTTCTCGTCACTGCTCTCCATCTCACTTCGGCGGTTATCGGGTCGACCGGGTCGTTACGCAAGGCGCTCGTGTGTCGCCTGCGATATTTACTCAATCCGTCCCCTTGCATGCATATATATATCCCGCATCAAGGAAACCTGTTTTCTCCATTTTCAAGCACTTGCTCTCTTTGATTTTCAACGGTGCTCACTGGCTACTTTTGCGCTTGTCGAGCGGCCGCGAAAATGGTTTCTCACCAAGCTTTTGAAACCAATCGATGCTCTTGTCGATGAGGGGTAGAGCCACCCGATGATCCCTTTTTTTCATGAACTTGGATTCCTTGGGCCTCCTGAAGATGCTATCGCAGAGATTTATCTTGATATCGACCCTGAGTATTGTCCATGTTTTCACAGGTTTTAGTGCTGGCCTCGGCTTGTTTGACAGGGATTTCGTATTTGGCTGAACTCTGCTAATTTGATTTGTTTAGTTGCAATATCCATCCTTACCATGGGTGAGGTATATCACACAGTCTGGAGACATTGCTGTGAGGTTGCCGGATGTGCATACGACGTAGTAAAGGGCATTAGCAAATCAGGAAGGAAAGGAGTCCTTGTGGTGGTTGAAAGAATTCTGAACCCTCGAGTTTTGGTGCTCTTGGGCATGGGATTTACTCTGCAGGCTCCTCAAATGAGGCATGTGAACATGGGAAATCATTGTCGGAGTATGTAGTTGAACAAAGCGAAGAAATCAAAACATCACTCTCATATAATGAGGCCAGCCAATCCTACTTCGTGTTTATAGTTGTCGTCGCCAATGCAAACCCGACCCTTCTAATAACTACCTTTTCTTTATAAATATCATTACACCTTCCCAACCTTCGAGCCATGAAGTCAAGTGATCTTGTCGCCTAATCAGGTCGCGACCAGCAAAAACAAGAAAACCCCGTATATTATAACCGGCGCATTTACTTTCAAGAAATCTCACAGCTGACGATTCGGTAAACAAGGTCTTGATATTGTTATGAGGATACGTAGTAGTTTCACCATCAGCAAAAGCAATAGAACAGTGATGGTGTTGTTAAGGATTGTTGATCGTGAGGGGGGGATCATGGGAGAGGGAAGGCTACGATTTTAAGTTTGTCGACGGGGAAGAACGTAAGTCGGATCAGAGACGGACGGGGGGTTAAGATGATGCTGTGAGCCAAGAGATCGGGTTGGTTGAGTTGGGTCAGTGTGTAGCGATTCGAGGAGTAGAAAAAGGAGATTGTGATAGAAGGTTGCATCCCTACGAGGCGAGTCGATCCGAATTGTGTAGTAATGAATTCATCAAGGGTGTCTAGAGAAGGAAGGCGAAAATGAGAGGAGTGAGTAGGGCTGCTCATGTAATATTCGAACGGACAGAGGGTTAAAAGACGAGAACTTGAATGAAGTCTAAATACATGAGAGCGGCAATCGTACGATAATATAGCAGGCGAGAGGCCAAGAACGTATGGTGACATGCAATAATACAAGAATATCGAGTGAGGAGGAAATCGTACAAAGACGCTAGTCGTATGAGAATTAGGCAGACTAGAGATACCAAACGTATATGAACTCCATCGAGTAGTCGTGGGCTAGGCGAGCTAGCTTGGTCGAGTGATGGAAGAAAGCAAAAAATTGGTGCGGCTGTCTTGTCGCTGCGATCACGAAGTAATTGGGACGAAGGTCCACCCAAGAGGTAGCCATCTCAGAGATCGATTAAAGCCCAGCGTCATCGATAGATGGTCCCATATTCGCCTCTCTCCATCGCTCGGAGATGGGCATCTGTCGAATATGGATTAAAACTCCACACCTTGACGTGGACGCCACGCTTCTCTTGCCCTATCAAGGTCAGCTTGATGAATACACAAGGTCCGGAAAGACTCTTCTGTCCTACATCCTTGATGTCGAGGGCGATTGTGCGTCCTCCATCCTCCATCTTCCCCATGAACGTGTCGTATACAATGCTTTACAGCTCGTTCAACATAGCCTGCGTGACTAGAAAATGCAATCAGTCCGATGAGGATGGCGAGGTCTCCATTGAAAGCGCCATATCGTGGGTCGCGGGTACGTCGATGATGTTCAGCGTGGTGAGAGTCAGGAAGGAGTTCTTGCACCCATGCTTGATCCGGTCGTTGTGTATTGAGACGGTGCCACTGGGCGTCGAGCATCGCTTCGGAAGTATATCCTACGAGTAAGAAGATAAGCGACTAGCCTGATACAACCTGTTGAGGCAGTAACGAATTCAAATGCACACTGTGCAGTCGTATGTAGTTGAGGATTCGTAAATGAATTCACGAAACTGATCGACCTACCTTCTGCACCTCTCCAATGGAATGACAACACAGACCAGTCAACTGTGGTTTGATCTTCTGGCGCATCCTCGTCTGCTTCAGCATCTTCATCATCCTCCTCGTCAGAGTTCACCACCCCTTCTGTTTGACGGCCATTTCCGACCCGATATTCAGTGGCATTGTAAGGAACGATGAAGAAATGTCCGGCGCTATGATACATCGATATCTCCTTGTATAGTTCTGCGGTCGTGGGCAAAGCCTCTTCCCAATCAGACACTGTGCGGCCGTCGAAATAGAAGTATTTCCCTGTCGTATGACCTGCTCTGGTTTGACTGCCGAATAGTTTACGAGGAGGGAGCCAGAATCCGTGTTGGGAAAGCCTTGGCCGTGTGCCAGGCCTTTCTTCTATGCGATTGACCTGAAATAGAAAAGCTGGCTGAATGCAAATGTCAGATGGAGATCTCCGGGGGACGGGTCAGAGCTTACTGTGGACGTTGACATGATACCGACTTCGATCTGATCTTGAAGCTGTCGAGAATGATCCAAACCGTTGGCCCACCAATAACTTTGCGTACAGTTTCCAGAGGTCTACTGTTATGGCATCATTGCTTTTATCGTTGCACCTTGTCATGCGGCTCTACTGTTGGGAGCGTATTGATCATGGCCATTTGCTCACAAGACCTGTGATGCTGCAGATATCCAACCGTGTTAGGATCCTGTCTGTGTCTGTCCGTATGATTTGCTGATCTTATTGGAGAGTGCCGGCCAGGGTCACGCCGTCAAAAGCCGAGAAAATTGAATGACCCCACCCACAGTGTACTCGTTGTCAAGTAGTGTCGTTGCTGACCTTATTGGCAGGGCACATAAATGTTTGAAAAGTGCCGTCGTTCTTTTCAAACTCGGTGCATATGAAATCGGCGCGCGGGAGGTTTGGAGGATATCGAGACGCTGCGATTTCAGGTGCAACGCAGAATCTGCTCTCGGCCAGGAGAATTACTATGTGTACAATGTCATCATTCATACCGCCTGGGCTTCTGCAGCTAGACACACTGGGATTTGCTCGTGCCCCAATGAGGTGGCACAAAAGCGTGGTCGAGCTGGGGGCGTACCTAGTGCAATCTCGGCAGTTACAGAGGATAGAGGATGCAGGATACTCACAGCTCAAGGGGCAGTAGACTTGAATATTCGCAACGAGCCGAAGACTTTCGGAGACATCTTCGAGCTCGAGCACGGCCTGGTAAACAAGGTTGCGGCCCGTCCCTATTTCTAGGTGAGCTAGAGGCGGCAACATGTAAGGAGGCTTTCAACCGTGGGAGGAGGGGTGTTCGGTTAGGCGCTTATAAAGTAAAGGTGCCGTAATCTGCCATCATCTCCATTCTTGCACCGGTTTGGTATGACACTGGAAGATTACTCCGCAGTTAGACATTCTGAACTTAATCGAAGCTGGATTTCAACACAGGTTAGCAAAGTCTGATGGATATTGATGAAGTATGGACCGACAAACCCATCGCTGTTACCACGCCAGAGTGTGGAAGAGGCCGAGCTATGCAGTTATGTACTCACTATTGCCCGCGCGGTGCAGCTGACCGCGCAGAACGACTGACACTGACGACTGACCTTGAACTGAGGGAGGCTCCGTCGCGACTGGAGGGTACCATGCTGCTATATGCTCGATTTCTTCGATTCGGGCTCCTCACTTGTGTCGCCCGGCTGCCTTGCAATAAGGCAAACAATACCATGAGCGCCACAAGCAAGGCGGAAGATTTCATCTGACACACTGTCTAGCAATCGTGATCGCCGCCCAATAGGAGACAAAGCCGCTCTCTATATCTCATGTATCTTGGACGTCCTATCGCCGTTTCGAACTGCGTCTGCCGCATGGCGCAAACATCGCAGACGCCGAAACTACGACACCACAATGCAGGCTTCCTTTGCCAACGAGGTGAAATGTCCCAGGGCGTGCAGGTGTAGTCTCTTCCAAGAGACTAGTCACGACTTTAATTCGTAGTGCAGGGATCCATCTCAAGCACCAGTTCGATAGATTTGGTATGATACGTTGGACTGCCATCGCGGTCCCGGAGTCAGCTAACCAGCTTAGACACAGGTCAAAAGGACAAGCCATATCTTTGATCTCCTCTCTCTGGCGTTGTTCTCTATTCTGGGCAGATTAGGCGACGATCAAACCTGATGTCACCGAATCTATCGTCACAGTTCCCCAGTCGTCGACGCTAAGGGTGTAACCTGTAGAGTGCATATTGAAGCGTGCTTGATTTGGAAGCCCTGATGACGATGCCATGAGAAGAACTGCAATCAATCACGCGGCAAGTCAACGCAACATCCATTCTCTTTTGTTTTGATACGCAAGTATGTTCTTCTTGCATAAGATGAGGTAGGTATTGACTAATGTCATGCACGTCTAGACATGATTCGCTAGCCATATGAATAGAGGCCGACAAGCAAATGCTCGAGGGCTTGCGAGTATGATAGGTAACAAGTGAAATACTGGCATAATCACCCAATAGAATTGGCCTTTTGACATCTTCTAGCAGCAAGCTAGAGCAAAAGAAGCAGTTTGCCGAAGAAGTTGACGAAGTATCTATAATCCAGCAACGGTTGCTACGGGCCCAGGAAAGTCGCAAGCAACGAATTCTCCGAACTCTAGCCAGATTGGACTGAAAGAAGCCCTCGATGGAGCTAGTCGGCAGGCGCCGTGGGACGATCAGTCGGAGCAATATCCTTAACCATGCGGCCAGGGAAGCCACGTCTTGATACTGACAAGAAGCACCACGAGGACGCGGCTCTATCTACGCGGATAATCTTGACCCTTATCCGGTGCTCCGATCAGTTTTGACGCCAAGAGATGACAGAACAAGGCAAACAAGGCAACCGTATCTCGTAGTCATTGATGGACATCCAAGAAGATTATAGGGCGGTCCGAAGTCAGTCAGGCCCTGACTTCAAACGCTGCTGTTCATTCTTGTTTCCCCTTCCCCAAAAGTTTTCCCGTGTTCCGCGAACGGTTATATTGTTTGAAGCAAGCCATGATGCCATGGGAAAGTTGAGGCGAGTCCGAGTGCGTAGGCCATGTCCCCATCGGTAAAGTACTGCATCGGATCATGACAGCCTTCCAGGTTCGTCGTTCGGCGGGTAAGGTAAGTAAGCGTGGCCAGGGACGTGCGACGCTTTTGCGGCTTTGTAAACAGTAGTTCGTGGGGAAGTGGCGATGAGCTGGCAGTTCATCTCATAAACTCTGCGTGTTGGCACTCCCCAAGCTTCAGACGAGGCTGTAGCCAGAGAGACGACGTCGAAGTTAGCTGCTGCGTTGGCAAGCCACTAGCAGTACGGACATTGGCATTGAGGAGATGGCAGATGGCTCGGAAAATTGCGGTTCGCGCAAATGGCGAAGGATTGAATTGCCGCGATGGATGGACGATGAAGTCAATGAACTGTTGTCACGTCGAATGGTTCTGTTGGCTTTGTTCATCGAGAAATTCTTCTGATAGGCTGGAGACGGCGGTGATGTTGAATGGGCTACACGTGACCTTCTCATGCTCCACTTTTAAAAGTCGGGCAGAAAATCGTCAACAGCAAAATTGTAGAAACTTGATGTCGAGTCCAAAGGCCCTTCAAAACACCTCTAAACATGGCCTCTGAAAAGCCAATACATACTGTTGTACTGGACGCTGGTCCCATCATTCGTGGAGAGCCTGGAATCTCCTCGTTGCTGCAACAATGTGAGGAAATCGTGTCGACGCCAGAAGTAATCCGGGAAATACGAGACGAAGCCACAAGGTCACGTCTTCAGACTACTCTCCTTCCCTTCCTCACATTAAGATCTCCAAACCCGCACAGTGTCAAGGTCATTACAGATTTTGCGCGCAAGACTGGAGACCTCGCAGTGTTGAGCAAAGTTGATATTCATTTACTGGCTCTCTCTTACGAGATCGAGTGCGAGAAGAACGGGGGAGACTGGAGACTTCGCAGTACGCCAGGGCAGAAGAGAACGAATGGACCTTCCCCTGCCAAAGTAGAGGCTGAGGCAGCAGCGAAGAAAGAGGCGGCCGAAAATGGTGGAAGCGAGGTCACTAATGCGGTCGAATCCACACCAGAGGCTTTGGTGACAGAAGGCGGTCCAGTTGGAGCTGTCGAGGATTCTTCCACAGCAGATTCTGTTTTAACTGATCAACTTGTACAGTCGGTATCAGAATCAACAGCAGATCTTCATACCAACAGCGAATCAACTCCAGTAACGGCAAATCTAGACGCTACAGTCCCCGAATCTACAGCTCTGGAATCTACAGTCCCGGAATCTGCAGGTCCAGAATCAAGAGTCCTAGAAACGACAAATCCGGAAACCACAGTTCCAGAAGCACCACCAGCCGAGGCGGAGCTTTTAACCAACTCTCAAGTCTCAGTTTCAGCTGTCCAAGAAACACAAAAAGAAAGCTTGTCACCGTCATCAATTCAAGAAACATCGGAGCCAGTCGAAACAATATCAATACCCGAGCATGCCGCAACTGCAATCGAAGAACTATCCCGAAAACTCGAAGACACACCCCTCTCCGATAACACCGCCTCTGCCTCCGAAGACTCCGACTCGGAAGGCTGGATAACGCCCTCCAACCTCAAAAAGAAACTTGTAGAAGATACCCGCCAATCAAACTCCTCAAACGCATCTCCCGCAAAAATGCAAGTCGCAACCATAACCGGCGATTACGCGATGCAGAACGTTCTCCTTCAGATGAACCTCAATCTCCTCTCACCAAGTCTCAACCGCATTCGAAATATAAAGACATTTGTGTTGAGATGCCATGCCTGCTTCAACATTGTCAAAGATACAACTAAGCAGTTCTGTCCAAGATGCGGAGGACCTACTCTCACTCGAGTATCGTGTACGACTGATTCGAATGGAGAATTCAAATTGCATTTGAAGAAGAATATGCAATGGAATCATCGAGGTGATCGCTTCAGTATTCCGAAACCAGTCGCTGGTGCTTCGAATGGCAAGGTTGCTGGTGGCGGGAAGAATGGATGGGGCAATGGTCTCATTTTTGCGGAAGATCAAAAGGAGTATGTTAGGGGCAATGAGGAAGGAAAGAGACTCAAGCAGAGGGATCTTATGGATGAAGATTATCTACCAGGTATTCTGACGGGCGATAGGAGGGTCGGGACTGGGAAGATGAAGGTTGGTGCTGGGAGAAATGTCAATTCTAAGAAGAGATGATTTCGCCAGAGAGTGGGATACATAGAAAAGTTTGGTGTTCTTTCAGCGTCTCTATATATTTCAGGCCGAGTAGAAAGCCGGTGTTAGAGCCATGAATATTAAGATCACTCATGGCTAAAGTCATAATTAGAATGAAGAGGTTTGCAGGGCCGCCAAATTTCACTTGGAAGAAGACACACATCTGGCATTTTCGAGTTGATATCTTCCGCACGCACCGGTTTTGGCACAAATGCATTATCCACAAGCAAAGCAATCCCGAACTCCATAGCTTATTCCAGCATCCATAGACGCCATTGACCATGATCTCTCAAATTTTTCAGTCCATCCCTCAATCAAATCCACTGTCCCATCATCATTGTTTCGCAGCAGTCTTGTCTTCTACGCGGCATTAGGGTATATTGTTGTATGAATTACTTCGACTTCGATTTTGACTTTTTCGACTCGATCTTGACCTTGACCTTTGTCTCGGTCTTTTTCTCGATCTTGGTCTCAATCGTCGTCTCGGTCTTTCTGGGTGTGTACGTACTCTGCTGTGTGAGAAGGAGGCCGTATCGCTTCTTTAGGGTGACTCGATGTCTATTGGTTTATCAGCTTCCTGTCCCTAGTTTCTCGAATGCTTGTGTAATTGAAGCGGCGTAATCTTCGGGAGGTATAGTCCTGCGCACCTTGAGTACTTGTCATCAGGTGAGAAGCGTGCTGGATGTGCTGATTTTGCGACTTCGCCGTCGATAATCTTCTTGAGGGTGTAGCGACGCTTGCCGTTGGAGTCGAGGGTGTACATGAGATGCATGCTGTGACCTGTTAGCTTTTTTCTTTCAGTTCCTATGCGATTACATACCTTGCGACTGTGGTTGAAGCTAGGGATGAGTGTAATTGGTGATTTGCGACGTTCCCAAAGCTTGATCAGAAGAAGTTCTGGAGTTCTGTAGAAATTTCCATCCAATCGGAGAAGACCTTAAATGACGGCGAAGACCCCTACACGTGATCTTGAGGACAACTTGAACTTGAACTTCAAGTTCCACTTGAACCTCAACTGGCCAATCCATCACACATTCACGATGCCCTCCTTCACTCAGGTACTGCTACTCTTTGTGGGCCTCTTCTTCACCACTTCGGCGCAATTCCAGTTCTTTGAGCAGATGTTTGGTGGAGGCGGACAGCAGCAACAGCAACCTCAGAACGTTCCTAGTGATTCGAATTGGTACAGACAGAATTATGACGCTGGTATGTATGCTTCTCTCACTGCTGCGACGCTTGTGCTAATCTATGGAAAGCATACTGCACAAACTACCTCTGTCCCGGAACCCTTGCTTGCGTCCATTTCCCACACCATTGCCCCTGCGCACACCCAGATCAGGAAGACAAGGTCGAGCTAGGCGAAGGAATTGCTATCTGTGCGAGCAAGGGGGGTTTCAAGGCTGGAGAGACTCAGAGGAAGATCGATTTGGCTAGGAAGGGGTTGCTATGAGTGAAATGGATGCTGGATTATGAGCCTGGAGTTTTGGTTTTGAGCAAGAGCTTGGAAATATATTAGATGTAGGCTCAGGGCATACTTGGAAGAATAGGATAAGATACAAAAATCTGGAACGACTGTGCAAGTCTGGGATTATTTGAGTTTGACATTGGGATCAGTGAAGGCGGACTGGGTTGCGTCGTGGTAGCAAACGGATGCGCATAACAGATCAGCATGGTTGATTAGATAAAGTATGATGTATCTCATTGACCGAGAGTCATTCCAAGGTGTTGCGTCTGTGAGATCCGAGGACACTATACTGGCGCATAAGGCTAAAATTGCCGAAAGATTCACATGGAATAGTTCTCTATTGTTCTCTTGTGCAAGGTATCCTGTTGTAACCAACTGCTACTCAAAAAGACCTTTCCTCAACTCTCTACCGTTAAGCTTTCATTAATATCACAACCGCAACTGGAACCTCATCCTTTCTCCTCGCAAAACCCTCTGCCAATTCAGCATTCGAAAATTTCTGACCGCAAATGGCATGACCTACGCTACCCATCCGCATTTTATAAATCATCTTTTCAAAATGACGCGGATTTCTCAACATCCGCAGGACCAAGGATCCCGCCCAACCTAGAAGTGTGGATTCAATCGCGATGTACTCAAAAATCCCACCAGCGTCTCGGTAGAAGCCTACTGCGAATCATTAAAAAAACGGATGAGGGTGTCTGATGTTTCGGATGGGTCTTTGCTATTCGGTATCATCAGCGAAACCAGTGGTATGTTTCTTGTCTTGTTTCCAGGAATTTCTCGAGCATTGTACATTGTTGATTATTTCTACAAGAGAATGTAATAATTGAATTTTCTAGCTACCCGCGCATATGAAAGGCCAGGAATACCTAAGGGGTTTACTCATTCCGACTTGTAGCAGGGCGACTCGTGATCGCCGATATAAGCAGAAGAAGAGAAGCAAGAAGGGGAAGACTTCGATCGATAATGCAGCAGAGGGCTTGAAAGGTGCTTTTGTTCCTATTGAGAAGGAAACTGACTATGAGTAGAACCTTATGACAATCACGAATCAGTCCCAGCCTATGTGCTATAATAATGATTCTACCATCTCCAAACTCCACTGCAATAACGTCTTTCATCCTGTTTTGCAATATGGAGTCCATGCTACTTATAGCCTCGTCCAAGATCAAGATACACTTGCCACTTGAAGTTCGCTTCCTCAAAATTGATCGAGCTAGCATCAGGAGTTGTTGCTCACCAAACAACATCGCTGCAAGGTCAAGCTGTGCCAAAAGACCTCCGTGTTCGTTGGTCAGTCTCTCAGTCCCACAAGGTCCAAGAAGCTATTGATGAGACGTTGATCTGAGATCTGATCTTCGCGATCTAGATTGAAGATGAACCTTTTGGCGTAGATGGCTGGATCTCGAGGTATACAGATGACGCGGTCGCGAAGTATATGTATAGAGGTCTGAGTGATGTCTAACTCACCGACTTGGATTGTGCCTTCGGTGAAACCCAAGAGACACAGCAAGGTCGATAGCATGGTGCTTTGCCCATTACAATTGATGTTAGGTCTGGAGCATGCATTCAATCTAAAGAACACGTTTACCTTCCCATACGTCCGACAATGCCGAACTTTTGACCTTACTGAAGTGGAAGATATATTTCGTAATCCAACTTCACCATTCCTAGAACATAGTTAGTAAAAACTTGCGTCACAATTCGAGTTTGAACATACCCATGAATGACAGTAACGGCTGAAAATTGAATTTCGCTCTTTGGCCATGCGTCACCAGAATCTTGAAAGTCATCACCCGCGTCCTCCTGCGGGACGTCTTTTTCAAAATCTCTCGTATGTGTAATACTTCCAATGATCGCTTCTGCCCCTGCGTAACTAGCTATACGCCCCTCAAGCGCTGCATTAAATCCAAGCAAGCTCGCCAATGCAACTCCCAGCAAACCAGGGCTAGACGATTGAGGGAGAAGCATAGCTAACGTCAATACGATCATACCAATCCCAGCTGATCTGAAGCCAAGGACGAGATTTAGCCATCTTGGAATGCATAGAAGCAGATATACAGGACGCTGGGACTCGTCTCGACCAAGTAGACTGGCTGACCATCGCGACCATGCTTAATATATCAGCAGCGATGGCGATTTCCGAGAACCTCGACTGGGCCCACAAAGCCAGAGAAGCTATCTGAGGTCCAAACCGTACGATGGATAGGCCGTTTCATATCAGCAACTGTCGAAAGAAAATTTGAAAAATTCACTCCTTGTGATGTATATTACATTTTCTCCATACCCTGATTGTGAGTTATAATGTCCTTGAGAAGCTTGGTACGTGGCAAGGTTCGGATTTTGCTGAAGTAGAGGATGCGGTAAAAGCTGTCTTGCGAATTGCATGTGATGACAAGATTTATCATACATAACCTTCTGATCTTATCTGTTTTAGGAAGCTTATCAGTAGGCCAGGACAAGCTTTGAGCATCTTCCCAATACGCCAGGTCGGAGAGGAGTATGTGGACTTGGAGTCCGATGATTGTGAAGAGGGGAGTCTCTTGAACTGTTGTCCAGAAGATTGCTGAAAAAATGATTCATCGATCTATGCCAGCGAAGAATCGATAACCAAAAGTTGTCTGTGAATAGCACAGCTATGACATTGTGGCGCCAAATCGCGGGGATGCAATATTTCCAGCCTGGAGCGTAGAACTAGTTTTCGGTAATATTTCGGGTCATGTCGAAATGACAACTGCGAAGGAACTCAAGGCAGTCTCTCGTATTTCAGCAACAGCATGGAATCATCAAATTGACACTATCAGACTCGTCTCTAGTATAAAATCAGACAATATTGTTGCCAGGTCAAAACTTCATCTTGCTCGATCGGGTGTCACCATAAAACAGCAAGACCACACAAGTAGCGAGCTTGGTATGTGTTTGACCACAAGAGCTTATCCGACGACTACAAGCTTGTTGAATCTGATCGAATACACATTCACGAGATCCTCAATATTTTCTACTTACGCTAATATATTTGTGGACGCTGAGAAGGTTCTGTGCCATTTTTGCACAAAGAACGTTTGGGGGCCCAATCGATGGGCTGAATTTGGTGTTTCTAAGGCCTCAAACATACATCAGCTTGAGTATAGGCCTATCCTGGAACAACTTCGGGAATCTGGGAAGAGTGGCTGTTAGTGGTGCGACACATAGTCAATATGTCCTCAACAATCGGTCGAGATTAACCATTTACCATTACTCGCATCAGCTTATTGTTCTACACTCCGCCTCAATCCACACCTCGAAGGTTGGGTCTTTTGTTTGCTTTTCTACAATACAAGACAGAGTGCCAGTACAATGAACGAAATATCAATCATCTATCTGGCATGTTCTCAGAACTAGGTAAATTGCGCTCTGCCTGATTTATTCACGCAATTATGCATCCTGACCACGTCAAAACTGGGCTGTCATGCCTCCCATTTTTTGTCACACAAGACTCATAGCGAGCCAGTGGAAATAGTTTCAACGTCCAGCTTGCTCGGCTCGAAAAAGGCTGAAAATTTGCACTTTCACTCCAGGCAGTGCTCGAAGTATGGCGCTGACCAGCGACCGCTCTTCCACGCCGAGTTTTGGATGTCAAGGGGTAAACAATACAACTTCATTACAGCCATCCCAACGAAAAATCTGATTACGCGTGCTTATCATATGCGTGGGGTGGACCACAACCAGTCATGCTGACCATCTCTTCCGGAAAGTCTTTGCAAGCCGGAGTAGCTCTCGCCGGGTTCCCACCTACGATTCGAGATGTAATTGTGGCTACCTACGAGCTCGATTTTCAATGTTTTTGGATAGATGCACTCCGCATTTTACAAGACTCCGTACAAAACAAAGAGGCGGAGCTTAAAAGAATGCACGATTACTACTGCAATGCAACTTTGTGTTTGCAACCAACAGCAATTACGTCGATTCACGACAGCTTTTTAAACCCTATCAAGTCCGCGGCAAGGGAACGTGGGCAGGATGAAATTGCGAGGCCTCCAGACCACCTATCCGAGGAGGAAGGTCTCTTATCATCGCTGAATGATCCTCGATTTGAAGTTTCTGACCGCCTGGCTTTGCACATTCAACGAATCATGCCCTTCGACGATAATAACGGCCAGAAATTCAAAGTGCCGATTGAGTTCAAACCCAATCTATACTCAGAGCATAATAAACCTCTTCACAGCCGTGCCCAGGTGCTCCAAGAAACTCTGTTGTCCTGCCGCCTTCTGATCTTCCCAAAACACGACGGCTTTGTGTAGCGGTGTGAGGAGACGGAGGACCGCGACGGGAAGCTATTTTCATACAGTCGGAATAGTCACTATGATTTCCCGAAGCCTACTATCGGAAATACTGAAGCCGTCATAAATGCATGCACGAGATGGTGACAGACTATGGCCGTCCACTCTTGACTGACCCTAACGATAAACTCACTGCGCTCGCCGCTCTTGCCCAAGTCTACAGCGACCATTGGAGCACAGAACTCGGACAGTATTGTGTAAGCCGCTGGTCAAAGTTCCTTCCAAATTCCCTTCTGTGGGCAATTGCGTCTGGACGGCGGGATAACGAAGGTTGTTGGCAGCTTCGTGATGACAAAGGTCCATCACCGGAAACAGTGCCAGGCATACCAATCTCGTCATAGACATCCGTTCAATACGAGATCGAAAGTCCTTACCTGGTGGATTTTCAATCCAGGCTTGTACATTTCGAGGTTCTGGAGATTTAAAATTGAGCTGGCGAATCCGGAAAACCAGTTCGGGGCAGTCAAGAGTGTGACGCTTCAAATCAGTCGTATCGTTGTTACGGTTCTCTGCCGTCAAGAGTTGTCGGGAAGCCCTTTTGGTGAAATCAAGTTTGCAAAAGTAGTAGGTGGCGAGGGAATTGTTCTTAAAGCGAATGTAGATTTTGATTTAAAATAGCCTCAGGTCGAAGTTCCTGTGAAATTTCAACTACTATTATGCGAGTCCAAGGAAAGCCTTATCTTACAGGAGCTTTTACATGGCACCCACAGCAGAGTTGGTCGTTGGAGTGTCTACCACGATATTCAGGGTGTTGATGTATATCTAAGAAGTGTCATCACGCTAGTTTAGTATTTTCTTTTGTACCTAGACACGATTGCCTTGGTACAAATAGGACTTGTTGAAAGCTCTAGAATGGATCCTTGGTGGCTGCGGCGCCCTCAGATTCGCATCCCGTTTTTTCAATCCAATTTCTCTTCCAAAGTATTTCTTGTCAGATGAGTAAGGTAGAAAGATCATCTTAACAGGGGAGCAATCTGTTTATAATCAACGGATCGAGGTGTCGCCTGAGGTATTGGGCGAGGTAGACATCTCAATTGTGTTGGAAGTCGAAAAGATTATGGCAGACAGGACACGTGACGCTGGAAATCATGCATGGGTTTGATGGGTACTTTACCGAACATTGAACAGCACCTCGTCGCGCAAGCCTTAGGAATGACGGTAAGTTTGCACGCCTATATCCACGACTACTACAGCTGTCTTACAGTACTACAGAGATGAACAGTAATGAGGCCGGGCCGTCCACTGCCGAGCCTTCAAACCCAGATGTCACCTCGCCTTCTGAGGATCAGGCAGAGGCTACACCAGAATCAGACACGTCAAGATCAAGTCAGAGCGCTTTCTTCCGCTTCTCCAGAACGAGGCGCTTGGATGACTTGATATCAGCGCTGGACCGCCTGGTTTGGGTGGAAATGGCTCTTATATACTACTTGGACAACTCCTTCCTCCGATTCCTACTTCGCGCCGCCGCCCAAATCGTCTACCTTATGCCCAAATCCCCACCGTTTCCCGAACCCACAACTCCTCAGCCGGTCGTCGGAGCATTTATAGGCATCAACTTCATGTGTGTGGTCCTCCACCTGTACTCGTCTCAGCCCCAGGCAGGCGAAGGCACACGAGGTTACCTACACGGAGGTTTGTTGCTCGACTTCATCGGACAACAGGGACCGACCTCCAAGCTGTACCTCTTTCTCTTGGATATTTTTGTTACACTTCTCCAATTCCTCTCGCTCGCAGTCGTAGTCAAGCGGAAGGACCTAGAGAAGATCAAAGACGCTACTGCCACACCCAACCAAACTGCGACCACTGCAGAGCCAGAAACAGAAACAGAAACAGAACCACTGGCCACGCAGGACCACGACGCAGAAGAGCGTGGTGAGCGCAGGCGAGGATCGATATTGGAGGAAGCACTTGCACCTGAAGAAAGCGCTGGCCTTCTGGATGAGCTAGGCGGAGGAGGAAGTGTATCCTCAAACCTTCATTACGCACAGTCTGATGTGATCGCATCTGGACAGGCCATGATCGCCGAGCTGTATGTTTGGGACACTCTTCAAGACCGATACAACGCATACAATGAGTACCGTAGCTCTACTGCACGCTCAAGTGCTGGAGATTCCGTTGCAGTCAACGTGGGTCGCAGGCGGTACGAGCTCAATCTTCCCTTCAGAAGCTGAAAGTTGGTGCTCAAAATAGAAATACAATCATCGCAAGATGCTATTCCTATCACCACGAAACGTGATCGCGGCGCGGCCCGAAGAAGCGACGACTTCGATCTGCAAATGTGTTGAATAGAATGCAACATAACGACATCGTAAAGTTTATCCTTACCATCAAAGCACCAGTGTTTCAGCCGGAAACCCACGATCCTTCGCCTTGGCTGCATGAAGACGGTCTCACAAACCACAAACACATGCACGTCGAACTTCACCATCGCTTACCAGCCATTCCCTGCACAAATTGCGAACAAATCGACGATAAGGATAGAATAGACTTTTTGAGCTCCATTTCTCGACACGTCACGGGCAAGAGCGCAACCGAATGCAGGACGCGCCAACAAATCACTTGCAGCGTTCCAGGTCCCGTGTACAAGGCTTATGCAAGTGAACGCCAGCGGGGCCAGCGAGTGGAGTCGCCTTACTCACACCGACATGTACATCCGGTTCATCGTTGGCGTATCCTCCTGCAGTATTATGCCATCACCTGCAGCCTGCAGCGCAAAACTCGGGAGGAGCGGTTCCTTCTTCCGCCTCATGCTGCATCCCTGGAAGATCTCAAAGGTTGTGGTTTAGTGGGATCGAGTGGGGCTTGGCCGCACAACACCCCACGCGCGCTTAGTGGGAATTTGCGTTTAATCATGCAAGGATGGAGTTGGCATGAAGATTATCAATTTTCAGAGGGTTCTTCGGCGCGCTTATTATGTCACTCGGATGGGTTTTGTGGACGGGTGTTTGGAGGTCCGGACTCATGTCTTTGTACAACCGGCTTCGAGGCTGCGATCACCAGATCTGTACGACGTGGAGAACGAAAGCTTTACGCCGATCCCTCTTCTTTTGTGCCATTATCCGTGAGTGCATATGAGATAGGTGTAAATTAGCGTCTCGGACTCAATTCCGCAAAGAGCGCTTTAAATTTCTGGCGATCCTAGAAATAAATGTTCTGGGAATAATGCTACCGTTGAAGATGATTCAATTAGACAGATTTGTCAGCGAGCAGAGTCGTGTAATGTTCATACGAATTAATCGTCTCTGGGGTGAGCTACAGATTCGTAAACTAGGCCAGAATGTTACTATTCCGCGAGAGCAAAGGAAGCTGCGCCAACATGCACGAAATCAAAATCCCTTGTATGCAGTGCCGACCAACGAAGCCAATCTCACCAAACAGATACCGGACCCTCCCCTCCCTGGACAAGCAAGGCAACCATCCCTTCAACATGCATCCCACGGTCGATTCGTCGCCCGTAAACGTTCCCAAGACATGACCTATAAGAAATCGCCGCGTAGTGAAGGCTTGAAATCTGCATCATAATCGCTTAAAGGGGGAACTACATTAGCCTAGACCCCAAATACTATCGAAATTGCGAGATGTTGTGGGTGTGTGTGTTGGCAAGGAAATTCCTGGTTCGCCTTGTGTTGGCGTTGCTTGGTGTCCTTTTTCCTGCCTTGCTCGTTGGCCGTTTTTGTGGCCGCCCCGTTTTTGGTTAGGCTTGACAGTGTCGGCGCATCGCATGCAAGGGGTGACGAAGGATTTTTCAGTTCGCATTTTCTTTCTGGCCATCCATCGTCCTGAGATTTTTATTGTGTGGTTTGCATTGTTTGAGAGCCCTTGCTTGCTTGCGGCGTGCAGCAGTTTGAGGCAATGAAATCCTCATGAGGAAAATGCGCAAAAATGTCGAGTCCGATTCGTCCCGCTCCTCGAAATTTGTCCTCGGGTCGTGCATATTCCCTTCTTTCGGGATTTTCTGATTTGTTGGCGGTGTGTTTTATGTATCTTTAGGGAGCTTGGGGAAGAAATTGTGGCGTGCATAAAATTTATGCGGGAGAGAGCCGAAAAGGACCGTTTCGGTTCGAGTCGAATGCGAAGAACGTTGTGAAGAAGCGGTGTCATGACTCGACATGAGCATGGAACCGACGAATACCTCCCTTTTCATGATAATGACAATGATGATGGTGATGACGCGATGCAAGGACACGGAGGAAGACGATGCTGCTGCTTGTGAGAAGGTTTTGATGGTACTGTACATTGGATGTAGAATTGATGAGTGATACACTACTGGACAGACAGCTAAAGAGCTTGAGATATGTATGATGAGATGGAAGAACAAGAATGCAAGCGAGGTTGGGGTATGTAGGAACGTTCCTATGCTGTCTATATGGTAGTGTCCTAAAGTATACCGTGGTAATCATGCTGGGGGTGAAGTGAGCGAAAGCAAGGCATGTAAGAGGGGTATATCAAATGCGCGAAAGCAACGCAGAAGGTACAGAGAACAAATGAGAAGTGATGAGAGGCCGTGAAAGTACATACTGCATCCAAGATAACTCCTTTATAAAATAACCAGAAATGCCGCTCCCAGGGTATCAAAGGTCGTGCGAAAGTATCGACCAGGGGATATAATGAGTGTCACGCTTGAGGAATAGGAAATGATGACAGAAAGAAATCCAAAACGCCTCCATGGAAGCAACAGCCATGTAATCTACGACTCCGTCTCTTGAGTTCGTGATACTAGCTTTGAAGCCAGGCAAACAGTACTCGAAACTTGCGCCTCTACTCAGTCCTTCTGGCTTCGAACAATTTGGGGCAGCATTCATAAGAGCCTGTGAGCCATCAATGTCGCCTTCAGAACTCCCGTCTGACTTCAAATACTCCATAAATCATGGGTTCGTCCAGCTTCTACCCCGCTGTCGCAGTCCCCGCTCTGCTTCTGGTGCTCCTGGAAAGTTTTGGTATTATGACTGCCATAATAATGGGTTCGTCGTTATTATCGTTGATGTTCAGGTCGAGAAGCCCAGCTCCGCTGCTCCTGTGATGGTTCGGGTCGATATTGTGGATGTCCGATAGGAGGTAATTGGGACGTGGGCTGGTGATGTTGCTGATCTTGGTGGACTTGCTGTTGTTGGTACTGCGGCTGTTGCTGTTGTTGCTGGGGATTTGGCCGGCCAAGGGGCGGGAAAGAAGGAGATGCTGGGTGGTAGGAACGATGGCCAGGGGTTGTTACAGCTGGTGACGGCATTGGAAACGTTTCCGTTCGCCTCCGAGTTGCAGGCCTTTCTCCTTCGGTCTGGTCATATCGATCCCCAGGCATAATCGGTGGTGGCCCAGGCATGGCACGAGGCGACGCAGAATCTCCAGTACTACTTAAGTCGTGCGTTGAGAGCCTGCGGCGGGTGAGATCGCGTGTGCGGATGGGCGAGGCTGGCCGTTCATCGACGTAACTTTTATATTGCGGAAAATTTCGAAGGATCAAATCCGAGAGAACATCACGTTCTTGCTTGTAAAATCGACTGTCTTCTTGAGCCCACGCGAGTTCCTGCTCCAAGTTCGAGATTCGAGACGATGCTTCCCTTTCTTTTTCTTTCCGACGCTGCCGGAAACGTGCAGACGCTCCCGCATTTCTTTTTCGCTTCTCATCTGCCATGCGTGACGCAGCCTGAACCTCCACGGGTAGTTGCATATGACCCTTGGTTGTATCGATAGTCAACAGCTGATAGTTCTGACCACTTGAAACCATTGCATTGTAACCCTGTTGTTGGTCGCCTTCTAACGACACTGGTGGAACATTGCTCAACGGACCATTCACGGGGCTCGGACTTAACTGGTAGCTACCAGGCGGTGTTGGACCTGACCCAGTTTGGTAATTGTGCGGCGAAGGTGAGGTTTTCCGGCTCATACCACTCATTCCACTCATTCCACCCTGGCTCATCCCACCTTGGCTGTAAGAAGAATAATTCGAAGGGCTCGGACTTGCTCGTGCTGAGTGTACGACACTTACACTTGGCCGACGTGATGGCCCCACCAATGGGGGCGTTGGAGCTGGGGCTGCGGGCACAAGGAACGGTGAGTTTTGCTGTGAGACGTGCGCCGAATGGGAGTGCTGTTGTTGCTGCTGCTGTTGGGGTGGTGGGTTTGAATATGACGGTACTGCTGGTGGTTGTGGGGCAGGTGATGCCTCCTGATGGTGAAACCTGGCACTGGGAGATAGAAACGGAGTTTCCTGAGCATCGATCGTCCCTGTTGGCTGACGTCCCTGCCCATAGCTTGTAGCTCTGTGGTTTTGAATCCTCGGGGATATAGGCGTCAGAATACGTCGTGGCATCCTTTGGCCTCCTGCGCCAAGAGGGGGCGAGGTTTCTTCGAGGCTAACCTCGCCAGGTTGAGAACGACCCATCATCGCGTTAGCGATTGAGGGATTCGTCCTGAAATCCTCCTCCATTTGGGCAAAACTGCGCCGACGAGGTCGTGGCTCTGGCTCGTCACCAGGTGGAGGATTAAGCATAGAATGAACCCCTACAGAGCGAGATGCCCTTCTCTCTGGTTCTCTCGCATGACCTTCAACACTGCGATGCAGTGGCGGTAGCCCAGCCCCATGGCTGCCCTGGTCCTCCATTTTCAATTGCCTTCCGTTGCTTTGATTATTCAAGGATGCATGATCCGAGAATGATGGCGTGCCTGAAATCGAACGTTGCCAGTGATATCCTTCAGCTGGCGGAGGTCCAGGAGCAGTGCCATTGTGCGTCATCTGCTTTTCCTCCGCTGTGCGATCGCCTGGAGTGGAAATTGGAGACCATCTGTGACTTTGTGACGGTGAGGTTGTTCGGAACTCAGCCTGCTTGGGGTATTGGCCTTGTGCGTTTGAAATATTACTGCTTTCGCCCCCGGATAGCTGGCCAACCAAATTTGGCTTCCGGTAAGGACTGTGAGAATAAGGGACTGGAACTGGGGCGGACACGATGGTGCTCATGAGGTGAAATGCTGAGGATGTTCCAGATGAGCTTCGAATTCGAAAGCTCCAGATCAGCAGATCAGATCAGGTTATAGTAGGGATGGTCCGTTCGGACGTAGGATATCGAGATATTGACGAGAGGAATTGAAGGAGCAAGACGAAACTGGAGTTGAAGCCTCGCTAGTCAACATGAGGTAGAACGTGGACTGGGTCTATGCAGGGACAAGGACGGTGGTTATTTGGCCAGCATGTCGAAGCATGACAGGAAGCGAACGAGGCTGACGATGTTTGTTTGGTACGAGCAGAGGGCACAAATGCGTTCAATGTCTCTCCAAGCATCGTGACAGAGGCCTGGCGAAGATATAGGTCCCGGACCGTGCGAGCGTCGAAATGCGACTCGGGAAAGACTCACCAACCAGAGATTGGCCAGCGTGTTTGTTCATCACATCATCCTTGCCATGCAGGTCAAAGCAGGAGCTTTAGACTTCTGGCAAACCTAGCGGTTCATCAAAAGCTAGGCTAGGAGTACGTACCTTTCCCCCTCCGACCTCCTCTTCATTTTGCGCCATGACTCTCCCGCCAAGAAGAGCAGTGGACTCCCGGCTCGCTTTCTAGCTTCCACCAAAGCCTAAAACCGATCGCCCTCTACTGGCCCTGGCGCGGAAGGCGGATGGAATGAGCCCTATGCCTTCCATGGAGATATAGTTGAAGATGAACCATTCGTTTCCTTGTTGGAGAATGATGGTGCGACACTGGGTTGGCATCCTGACTCTGAGCAAAAACAGCTCGAGAATGAAGGACACGACTTGGAAACACATGGTTGCCCTGTCCCCCGCACTACTGGCATCAAGGATGAACGAGTTGTGTATGATACCGTTGACAAAGAATACGGAATGACATGACAGCCTCAAGCTTGAAGCCTCAAACGGCTTTTTTTTTTAGTTAGCTGTGCACTGATGTGCGAGTGGCTGCTGATCAACGGAGCCCCTCGGCGCTAGACAGCCAAAAGTCACGCACGCGGCACAGTGATCCCCTCCATATGCTCCAAGCTCCCAAGCTGTCTTCTGGGGGCCTCGCCGCCCGTCGGCGTGTTAGTGACCTGCATGTACCAAGAGCTGGCTTTTGCTCGGAAGGCTGGCTGGAGACAGTGTCAACGTGAGCAAATCCACGAGGAGGATGCGAGATACGATGCAGCGTCCGTAAGTACATCTAGATGTACCGGTACAAGTAGTGTCGTGGTTGCACCTAGATGAGATTCATGCGATGGCGAAATAATGGGAGGTCAACGCTGTCGTGTTTCCATGGCGGCGGCGCACGAAATATTGACAGCAAGACATCATTGCATCGTCCGAGGTGTGGTTAGCGAATGATGAACGCAGCGTCATCACGAACTACTCTGGAAGCAGCGTCGACCTTTCCGGAACGTCTCGAAGCCAAGCCACAGCTTTTTGAGACTAGCGTTGTGTTATTCGTGTATCTCATCAACCCAATAATTCTCCGCGAGGTGTGGAACAAAAGCAAGAAACAAGCCGTCCTTGCGAAAGAAGGAAGTATAATAATGCCGCAGACCGCTTGACTTCCCACCACACTCGGCTCCAACTGCTACTCAACTCTCTCGGACCTGTGGACTGAATACGATGGTTTCGAACAAAATGTAGCCTTGTTTGAAGATCGAGGTACGTACTGTATGGTATGCATGGTACGTACCTCCTCGATCTTCCCTATCAGATAGCGGGCCCTGGACGAAGGCGCCATGATGTCCACTTCAGGGAAACAGATCACCATAGCACGGCCCGTTTAGGTTGGTTGACGTGACCCCACTCTAATAAACGTGCTGAGCTGCTGATAGATATGGGCTAGAGAAGATCCAAACCGTCCGGTCACCGCTAGATTCACGTCAATGGTGTGAGCCAGTACCAGGGCAAGTAGCGCTTCTTGCGCCAACGCCAAGTCATTCGACATGTACCTCGTACCATGGGACTGTCATTATTTCCCCTTCGCACCCACGCATTCGTGTTCCAGACAAACAGAGCGTTACGTCCGAAGGAAGCGGCGTCAGGTTGCGCCAACTCGTGAAGTACAGCACCAACCATCACCTATTTCCCGAGTTCCTTCGCCAGATAGGAGGGTGTAAGATCCAAACTACCGGTATCTGAGATGGGCGATTCAGGCCCTGTCGTGACTCAAATTTCTTCTCGTGGCGTAGGAGGCACAATTCTAGCCATTCACCAGCCGGGTTTGCCGGCTCAACTTCGCTACGGCCCTTGGAACCGTAAGAACGGATGATAGCTAGGAACAAGCCCATCATCCCAGGAATTCGTTAACTTTGCCGTGTGCGAGAGACAGGAGTGACAATTTAGATGGCCCTCTAAGATCCTAGAATTGCACCAGGGTGTGCCGTGCAGATTTGGAGCGAGCCAAACAGCTTGCGCTCGAAATTGCGAAATTCCGTTGCCCGCATCCCCCACATTGGCCCGTGGGAGGAGCTTGTGTGTTTCCCGGGTTCTGAATAGACTCAGAACCAGTAGTAGTGAGTCCGAAGTTTAGAACTGCAACCCCAGCGTGAATCCTCTTGTCATGACGCATAATCGTATATTGGACATGTGAGCAGGTGTTGTTACTCCTTCATGCACGAACCAGGAGAATGTGCGCAACGTGGAGGTTGTCCACTTGCTCCTTCTGGATTGCAACTGCATCAATCCTTGGACCTTGCCGCAGCCAGTGTCCAGCAGCTGATCGCTGTGCTTTGCCGTAGGTTCAAAGTGATATGTGTGGGGATTGGTTCGCAAGGCTTTCGGCTTCTCCGGAATTTTCTCATTGGCGGGTTTGATCTCTACGGTTCAAGGAGCTTTTAAATGGAGCTCAAAGGGCGAGGGAGAGCTTCCGCGGAGTGATGAGATCGTTTTCCTACGATCGTTGATATATCCAAGCCGCCAGGCTGGACGCCTGATTATCATCGCGTGATTGCTCGATTCACTTTATTCCGCTAAACGTCTTTCATAGCATTTCTGATTGCGATGCGAGTACTCTGCAAGTTCCTAACGACCTCGTCAGAAAGCAGGTGAAGGTGGACATGGAGAGTCGAGGACCAGTTGAATTATAATCAAGATATCCGCCCCAAGCTCTCACCAAGCCATGTCGTTCCAAGACACGTTCTTTGGCTGTACTTCGGGATTTAGGTGCGAAAGTTTAGTCTTTCGGGGCATCGGCACGGACAAGCCTTTTTGGCCCTTTTCCACGGTCACGGATGTCTTCCCGGTGCTAAAAGAGAGAGCTGACCCATAAGAATTAAAAGCAGGTCATTAGCGTCTCCAAACCATCCCATTGGACCCGGGAGGCGTACATTTCCGTGGCGTGGTTCACTAGTCTGAAGGATTCCATCATTTCGGCTTGAACAGTGTCGAGATAAGCGTTGGGTGTGGCAGAGGCTTCGCCGCTAAATTCCAAAGTACGAACTCATTTCTCGACGCGCTGAATCGTGGTTCTTTCTCCGATCACGGAACGAGCAGGACGATTGTCAGCTGGTGCTGTTCTTTGACTCCTTGTGGAAGAGTTTCATGTCAATCAGCGATGGCAGGTCTTCACGAGGGCAAAACGCAGATGGGAGTAATGATGGCTCAAGCTGACTCTGAACTACGCGCCCAAATTCTCGCGTGGATTTCGTGTCTCACCGACATCAAACGGCGCACTCAATCCTCATTTCTGCAGAATGAATCCCAAGCTGGCTCTTAGGGAAAGTATAAAGATGGTTTTGGTGTTGTGCATGAAGAAAAACGGCAGGGCCCGTTTTCTTCACCGACGGGCCCTGACAGATTGGTCAACCGAGGGCGCCGAAGCTGCAATGGAAACCTAATTTGGTAATTCATCCTGAGCCTTATGGATTTCAATTGGACAATGAGTCGTCATGCGAGGAAGGATGCCGAACAAAACGAGGTGGCGTTTCTGAACGAATCGCTGAACAAAATATTGACCGAAATGGAGAATGAGTCCGTCTCTCAGCAGAAGAAATCCACAAAGAAGAACATCGGGGAATTATTGATGTTCTCTCCATCGGGAATTAATGTACTTCACACGTGTACAGACTATTCTCCGTTGACTGCCAGGAATCGCAGATCCCAGAGCGAGAATGAATGTGTCGATCTCTCACTTCTCACTAGGGAGGAAATGAAATACTCTGAAAAAATGACCTAAACAGTTACTTAGAGTTTGTGACCGTCTTTCGGAAAACGAGCTGTCAAAAGCCAACAATGCTTATGACTCTGTTTTGAAGCGATGCAATCCAACATGGGCCTTGAAAACCGCTCCCTGATACTTCTGCTGCCGATGAGATGCTCAACGCAAAAACCAGGGCATGAGACACAGCGATTAGGCAACAACACCTCGGCGACCACTTTCCCCTGTGGGCTGATGCGAACGACTTTGCCACAGCCAAAGATGCATTGCCACACGTACCCCTCTTCATCTAATGCATGGCCATCGGGCACTCCATCATCATGATCAATATGGAAGAAGACGCGTCTGTTTGAGATGCCCCCAGTCGGTGCATCGAAATCGTATGCGTGGACCTTTTTGCATGGCGAGTCAGCAAAGTACATGGTCTTGTCATCGTCGGTCCAACTGATTCCGTTTGAAATGGACATATTCTCAATCATTTTGTGGAGTGGGAGATATGGATCCAAGCGGAATACAACACCTAGAAGCCGGTATGAGCTGAAAGCAATGGACCCAAGCAAAAAGAAGACGGAATGAAGGGCGGATATTTTGATCACTCTCCATCGTGCTCCAAATCGCTGAGTTCCTAGCGACTTGGAACAAAAAAAGGCCAGAGCCTTTGAGCCGAACTCAAGAACGTGGTTGTGGATCGAGAGGTTTTAAATTTCCCGTTCTTAATTCAGTTACTTCCAATCATTTTGTGCAGACCTTACTTAGGTCGGTTGGTGGATTCACTTTTGGGTCTCTCTTGGTCCCGCCATGTCTGTCAAAAGCTCCATCGTTTCCTCATTGTGTGCCCCTTTTCAGCCTGATCTGGTTCACCATCCCAATATCTCTTGATATAATGGTATCCGGTTGATTTGCGGTCGAATATACCATACCCATACTTACCACCAAATGCATACCTTGCCGCGGCCTGTTCGCCTTCGAGATCTGTTGTCGTGCCAACGGAAATGTCGAGGGGTTCCTCTACGTGCGAGGAAGGTCCCTTGTTCAACTCTACGGTATGAACCGTTTCCTTGACTATATCAACAAAAGGAAGAGTATTAATGCTCTCTCCCCAGAACGGAGCCCCTCCTAGGCCACATCTGATGTTAAGAAAAGGCTGTTGAGACATTGGTCCCTTTGCAGCAAGGAACATCTGCCCCGAAAAGCCTACCTCCTCGACGGTATACCTCTTAATGTCGCACATGCTGATGAGGATTCCTTGCGACTTTTTTGCGCAAATGCTGTTTGGAGGAAAGCATGCAAGACATTGTCTAGGAAGCAAAACCCGTCCCATTGGACTGGGCAGCAAATGTCATTCCAATGGCATGGGTAGCGTACCAGCACTTCGTGACACCTTGGAACCAGCTAAACACGGCATAATCTTGACACCATAATCCTGTTAAGTCCAAGACATCAGAGCAGCTATGCTGTGGTAGATACTGAATTTTTAGGGATAGGTTGACGTCTTGCACATGAAACCTCTCATTGTCCCGAAAACTGCCGGAATACTCATTACTTTTTCTGCAAGTCTTGTTATTTCTGTCAAACAAAGTGCAATCTGGTCATTTCATCGAATTCTTGCTCAAAGCTATAACTTGTTCTGGGATAGCTTCAGCCAACTGGCGCTGGCTTGAGAAGGATCCTTCATTGCTTCGAGAGATAACTGAGACACTTCTAGATCCACGACCCCCAACCTGTACGTCGTTTAGGCACCAACCAGGATCATTGTGACATGCATACCAAATCAGCGGGATGACGGCTATCTTCAGCCATCGCCGGATCTGCCGCTGTCACAGATCTCATCACTGACATCTGCGTCCCATGGTTGCGACATCACCAGTGGGATGTCTCCACGCTTGAAATTCGTTGCATGAAGAGCAGGGAGGGTCCGCAAAAAGCAAGCTCGCATGCTTTATATTCCTGACCAGATACCTGGTTACAATCACATTGGCCGTTCCACAACTTACAAGGCAGTGGGCTTGGTGGTTTTGCAACAGCCAAATAGCGGAACCCCAGGTTCGTCAACAAGCGAGCATGGAGTCGTACTAAACCAACCTCTTGTTTCCATTTTTGATGTTCCAAACCCTGAAGGAATGCTCCATGGTTAAAGACCTTGGACTCGCTAAATCCTCACGTGGATAAGCAGGCCACGACGTGACCAGGGCCCCTTGGACATAGTCGACTGCGGTATATAACACGAACAGTCCGCAGAATACCCACTCTCTTGCAGGAGCATTGTCGTGCCAATACGGCCATGCTATCACCAGGCCTGCTGACTCGATGCAGACTCAGAACGACTCGCGGATTTGATTAATGGGACAATCCCAAATCTGGTCATGCTTGCGAGTATGCAGGTTTTACAGGGCAAGCTATATCCCTCAAGTACATCATACATCATGTCTCACGATTACTCGCAATCGTGAATCACTGTCCGATATTCACAGGACCTGTCTCTCATCTGCGTTGCTTAGGTACTTGCAACAGAAGCGTTGGACGAAATGGTCTAGTGATTTATGTTTTGGAAGACCAGAAGCCGCGGTTTGCTGTCCTCTATTCTGATTTTCGGTTCCAACCAATTCCACCTGAGAGCGGTGTGAGAGGCTACAGGGTCTTCTAGAAGCTCGATACCGCCGTGCCGGTTTTCTGAGTGGGGGATCACATTGCTTATTTCTTCGCCTAGTCACCACTTCATGCACCTCGATCCCATCTCATAGGTGAACGATATCTCAAGTAGGTCGCTTCGAGCGCGGACGTGGTGTCATGTCCACAGTATCGTAATTAATGTACGGTAGGATATCTTTTTTACATACGTCAGAAAATAATTCATACAGCAGAGCGATCATACAAAGATTTCAAGGTACCAAGGATGAGGAATCAGATGCCATTAGATCTGTTTACAAACTTAGACCGTCTTCAATAAAACCCGAAGACCTGACAATCAATTTCCTACATTGCTCGGGACCCATCGCCGTTGTCGTTGAATTGCTTCAATCACGCCGTTGGCGCAGGTAGTGGAGCTTTTAGTGAGATAGCCTAACACAGCCCTCTTCTCAAATTCCAATCAGAATCTATCCAACACCAGCTTCCATTACCACCGAACAGCAATTTACCATCTGAGACGCGCACCAATTATGCACTTCGCCTGATTTTGCAACTTCTCCATATCATTGACCAGGGACTCCTCCCGAATCTTCACTTCTTTTCCATCATGTACAGTACCGATGTCAAAAACCACCTCCGTATTCCTGAGGCTCTCGAAAGGGTAAATGGAGTTGCTGAAACCCGTCTTCGTACCTTCCTCGGGACCATTTCGTTTTCGGTAGGTCTGCCTGTGCTTCAGCTTCTGCGCTTCCAATTCCGAGATGCGCGATTGTATGATGACCTTCTTCAGTGCTTGCATGTGATTGAAAGCTTCATTCAGATTGCGAACAGCAGCATGGTAGGGTTTTGCGACCTTCCAGAAGTTTGGATTTGTTTCGCGACTCAAGAAGTCGGGATTCGGCACTTGGAAGCGAACGGTGCGAACGTGTTTGAAGAACTGAACAACAGATAGCGGAACCGTTGATCCTTGTGTCCAGCGTCGCCCGAAAGAATATAATGCCCATCCATGCCCAAGATTGGCTTCATAATTGCAGCTAATCTCGACGATTGTGTTGCTGAAAAGTGTCTCGATGGCCTCCTTTTTGATTCCGCGGTTCGTGAGCATGAGATTTTGGAAAGTGGCCCATATTTGGTGTTCTGAGCTTGATTGAGTGTTTGTCTGTGTGAACATGCCATGGGAGTCAATGTTTATACTGGGACATTCGAGAAGACAGTCAAAGATTTTTCGCCTCAATTTGAAAGGTAAGCCCAGCAGGCTGTTGCGTGGAGGAAGTCTAGTCCTTGCGTTTACCTTCAAGGTGGTGATGTAGGAGGCAAGTCTCGGTTCTTCCAAATCAACGCAGTAGCTCAATTGACCATTGGCCCTGATATGAAGGTCGACGCCTCGGATCGATTCGAAGGGCTCCAAGGTGCACATTATTAGCTCTCTGCATCTTCGCTCAGCTGACTTCGGCATTCCCTGGTATATCTCGCTGTCCCGACGATTATCGACCACATTGACCACAATTGCGACTTCCTTCAATGTCGATGAGGTATTGAGTTTTTGGATGAGTTGTTGGCCGTCATTGTTTGGCCAATATGCCCTGTTTTCATCCTGGAAATTGGCGTAGACGGACAAGCACACCATTTTCACATTGGTCAGCAGAACATCTAGGCCCCGCTGGCCGTCAAATCCAGGTATCTCAAACCCAAGACTGGCGCATATCTTTGGATTTGAGTGTCGAGCTCCAGCTTGCCGATAGTAGAGCTTAAAGATGGCGATTGTGTGGCGGTAGAAAAAACCTTTGATCTCTTGATGAATTATTGGATGGGTCCGAAACAGGCTGAGGAACCAGTCATACGTCTCCTCTATACGTATGACCCTACTGGCGCGGCCTCCCGAGTACGTCAAGAAAAGGGGAAGGCGACCTTGAAATATCCAGGAATATATTTCTAGGCGGATCTCCGTAGGTATGCCTAAAAGGCGGTTGTTTGGTGGTAAGCTATGTCATGTGTCAGTTCAACTGATTAAAGCTGAATGTTAGACATGGCGATATAGCCAACTGATCAACGCTGCTCCCGGATCCTTTGAGATCGGGAGCATATAGCCTCGATGTCACGTTCCTTCTCCTGTATCGTCAAACAGGGCCGAGGGGACAATGTACTGAGTGCTCTCTGTTTGGGGGAAAATATCGATGGTGCGACGTTGGTTTTGGAAGAGGTTTCGAGAGATAGAAGTGGACGCGTCCTGACATACCTTGTGGTATTCTCACCAACACGCTCGGCAGGGAGCTCGTCCTTAGTGTCCGTCCGCAGTTCCTCTTCGAGATCCGTGAGGAGACGCTGGCGCTTCTTTGCGCGCTCCGTCATGTTGAACATAGTTGTGAGAGGTAGTAGGAACACGAGTTAAGGAGTTAGCCTAGAAACAACAACATTGTGAAGTTATCTGCACGTGACAATATTCAAGTTCTCTCTGTAAAGTTCTTCGTTGCCCAAATTTGAAGCCCCTCAGAGCAAACCTCCTTTGACAATGCAGCCTCTTACTTACAGACCAAAGGCTAAATCTTTGGTAGTAGAGGAAATATCAGCCAAGTCTGCCCCGAGAGGCTCATCGTCACCAGCCGCCGCTAAATCGGAAGCACAGAGTGAAACGAAGAGGAATGATTCGGGAGCAACAGCAGGAGAAGCCGCCGCTTCTGAGCCTGAAAGATTGCAAGTACTTGTTTTCAATCCGAAGTAAGCCATGTCGTGGATGATCTCCATCATTTACTCTTGAAACTCAACTTACTCCAGACCACTACCCTGCCTCGATGGCATGCGAATGGAAGTCAAAGACCAAATCTTCAAGCTCTTATTTGAAGAAGACCTTCCAATGCTCATTCATCCAGAGGATATTCGGAGGGACGGTGGCAGTTCTCCTACACGACTTCTAACACGGAACAACTTTCACACCATCCTTAATAGCAGCGGTGGGGTTGGAGAAGATGCTCGTAAGATATGGTATGCCAACTCAGTCTTTGCGCTTCAATTCAACGGATGTGGGTAGCGGTCACAGCATGAATTTCCACACGTCTGGAGATTCTCTCGAGCCTGGAAGTCCCATGGAACACCACTGTCGCAGAGCTTTCCATACACCAAATCCCAGACCCACGAGCCAGGTCATCCGACACTTCGATCTCAGCAGCAAGCAAAGTCCTCAATGATAGCATGTTTACGAAATGTGTAAGGGCTCCATCTGTCATTGCCCTGGCTGGCGCTTCGGGACCGCAAGAACAAACACACGACTCCTTGGCTGTGCTAGAATGAGCTGGAGATCTATTCGGAGGATGCAGAATGGCTCGTGAGTATGATAAATACCTGACCAACCTTAAGAAGGTTTATATCAACCTCGCGATCGACCCGAAGTCCACCATTCTGAATCTTCCCCACAATGGCGATTTCGATAACGAGGAACGGAGACGGAGACTCAGGGAAGTCATGAGCCCATTTGAACTGCTCAACAACGTCGAAATGGAGATCTTGTCCAGTAGACCACGGGAGTTGAGTGGAGGGATGAATATTCGAGACTATGCTATTGTGGATTATATCAGAAATGCCCGGCGCTTGGCCAATCCTCTTCGTGGACAACAGAGCTTAGACAGCATTTGAAAAGTCGATCACCTTGTGCTATCGAAGAAAGCCACGCTACTCCCATGTAAGTTGCAAAGCTCAGGTGCAGATAGCCATGGCATGTTGGGGAGTATGAGCTAACAATATTCAGTGGGCGGCTTCAAATCGCTTCGTGATATTCGTAAAAGGAAGCAAGCAACATTGCCGGACGGCTACAAAGATGTCAAGGAAGACAAGAGTAGTCTTGAAGTTGGACCCAGTCGGACCATCATCAATTGGCGAGAAGCAAAAGTGTCCAAATATCTTGAAACTGTTTGGTAGAAAGGGGAGAACGACTTGAGGGGAAGGATCACTCTTCATCTCCTCTTTGGCAGTCTGGCTCGGGGGAGTATCCCTGGCTGAGGAATCTGATCTGGTGAGCGCAGAAACCAGATTAGTGGAACCAAAAGTATCCACAAAAGATAAATGTTAGGTCCATACATACCGTGGCTTGAGTCGAACAGAGACTACTGGGAAAGTCTCTTGTATATATGTGTAATAGGTAGACAGGCATAACTTTGAAATTTTCCCGGCCCATGGGGAGAAAACAATCTATCAGTGAACCACAGCGAGAAGCCTGATAATATATCTTTCGAACTTACTAAGAGCCCAAAGACATGTCATAAGCTGTATAATGCTGAACCCTTCCAGAGCTTGCACCGAAATACACGTACTGGCCTGATTGTTAGCACACGTGACGTTGTGAAACAAGTGGCTTCCGAGTTGTTCTACTCCCTCGCCTCATTTGAAGATGGAATCCTTGACACACTATTTTGGTGGAACACTTACTTACAAATGTTTAGTCGATATTATCTTCAAATGAAGCGATGGAGTACTGCTTACAGCGCCAAACTTTTCAGGCAATCAAACCGTTAGCAAAATGGATCCCCCACGCAAAAAAGCGAGGCTCCACGGAACGAGAGGCCAAGAAGACCCTGCAAGCCCAAATCTAAAAGTAGCGAGACAGCTACCACCACAACATCGAGCAGAGTTCATCGACCTTGCTAACACCATGTTCAAAGACATGCCCGCTTTATATGGAGTAGAACCTGTCGATATTTCGCAACCAAAGTAAGCAAGGGTTATACCAAATGGGCATGAGAATAAACTAACCTCAAGCGATAGAAACCCAATTTCCGAGAATATCCTCCTTGGATTGCCGACCGAAATTCGCCCACAAATTTTCGATATCTCTTCGACCCAGTACTTAGCCGCCATGTCAAACTACTGCCAATCGAAATCGGCTGCCAGCGGTCCCTAAATCTAAGCAGAAAGGAAGTATTTTTGCCACGATTTACATGGTTTGAAGGCTGGCAGACGACGTCGTCGCGAATCATCTACAGCCTGTTCTGCACCAATCGCCTTGTCTCCATCGAAGCCAGAGAGCTATTTTCCAAAACACCATCATCTAGTTTGCGGGCTCTCAATAATGTTCTCTCGACCAGAACTTACACGCCCCACGAATCTGCGGCTTTGGCTTTCTATGGAGAATGAACTCTCTAGACCAAGCTCGTATCAAAGTCTATCTACGAAATGTTCACATGGTCAACACCCTGTTGCCAGGCGTGGGCGGTCATCAGGACGAATGCTGTCCGGACTGGTTGAGAGACCGGATTGGTGCCGGTGAAGTCGTCCCTAGCCAAAGAAAGTAAGTCATAATCAGTCGGTCATTGGCAAGGGAGGGAAATACTGACATACAATAGCCCCTCCAAATCAAGCAAAAGTCTACTCGACCATCTCCTCAGCATACCAACAGAATTACGTCTACAAATCTTCGAAGACTTATTCATATTGTCATCCAATTGCACCCCTATAATCTTCAGAGAGTATGGCATGAACTTCGATCGGCCCGATGCTTGTCTTCTCCTCTGGCGAACATTTCACAATCTCTTGGCCAAAATCGAGCCCATTGGCGCAGAGCTTTTCGAGGTTCTATTCAAAACCACAGAATTTAACTTCTCCATCTTCCACACGTGGGACATAATGTTCATGGGCGGTGATCACTACGAAGTCACCGAAAACCGTGGAGTACGAGGATTCGGGCGTTGTTGGTCGGCAGAGAGAGATATCTCGAGTATCGATCTCGCCACCATGAACCAGTTCAGTACTATTCGCTTGGAGTTGCCTGTCAGGTTTGGGATTTCTGGTACAAGTAGACCAACGATGATGGAGGTGGTGCTTCCTGAGGACGTGAAGTGGTTCGTCGATAAGCTGAACCGCTTACAAAATCTCAGACAGGTTATAGTCAGGCTCAAGGTAAAGTCTGCTGCGGACTGGAGGATGAGCGATGAGGAGTCTACAAGCCGCATTCATGAGTTGCATGCTCCGATCAAGAATCTAATCAAGGTGGATGTTATCATCGAGATGGAGTGGCACAGATATGACTGCCTCAATTGGTGTGCTAATTGTGCGGGGTTCATCCAGAAGTAGTGTTGGTGGAAGGGAAAGGAGACTTGCCTGATTATGAAGAATTCTGCCGAAATTCAATCCATTGTTTTCATAAACCAACGATTAAATCGTAATTCAATGACCTTTCAAAGCCATGTAACTCGCTAAGAGCTCTGCACCAGCGCGTGATCTGTGCAAAGGACCATTGTTCCTGTCCTCATGGGGTAAGAATGCTTTTTTGACCCTAACACACTTAAGATGAACAACAGCGTCCGCACAACATCAATTTTCAAAGGAAGGCAAATTCGACGTACTGTATATCCAAATGATAGGCGCCAAAATTTCTAAGGTGTCAGGACCTTCTCGGAGTCCTAGCACCGAGCTCCTCGACATGGACGGGCGAAGAACGCCGACGGCGAACAATCCTGATGAAGCTGCATAAGTTAGTAATTAGCTAGCGACCACTGAATGCTATCCCTGACCGTGAATGGTCCTCTACCGTCTCCAAAATCCCTCCTAGCCCTCCCCAATGAGCTCCGCGTCGCAATATTTAACCTCCTCTTCAGTACTAAACCTCTCCTCCCTTCCACTATCGGAACAGGCCGACGCGGTCTGCTAGTCAACAGCCCTGCCCGCGCAATCTGGTTTACTATCCGCATTCTATTCGCTAAAAACCGCCTCCTCGGACAAGAGGCTCTCGAAATCTTCTACCAATACGCACACGTCCAATTCTCCTGGCGTGATGCCATTGACTGCGCCGGTCTCGAAACATGCTACCACGCACTCTTCAACCTCAACCAGCAATGACTTACCCTACAAATCACACCGAACGGCATGAATACATACATGCCAAATTTCATGACCATCTTTTGGGGACCACCATATTTGGACGTCCGAATCAAGCATCTCAAAAAGTTCACAAAGAGCGAGCCCAAGCGCGATCAGAACTGGGCAGCGCACCTGGAGACGGGCATGAAATATTACGATATAACTGGCAGATTCATTGCAATGATAAGCAATTCTCCAACATTGACCAAGGTCATTGTCGAGATTCACATTCTGACCGAGCTCATGTCCGAATTGGATCATAATTTTTTCAGACATGAAATCGAAATATTATTCGCGCCACTACAAGAGCTTGGAAATGTTCAGATAGATGTCGAAGTCCGCATTGGGCAAGGAGTAGGTTACCGCTCTTGGGTGGCACCCAAACTTATGGCGTATGGCAACTTTATGTTATTCATCGATCCGGGAGTCTGATTTGGCATCTCTACAGGGATGACTGACTCGGTCAACTTTTCTTGGTGTAAATTTGAGTACTATCCAAGCTCTTAACGATCTTTCTTTTTCCATGGCTTTCCTTTGACTCCTTGAGGTTCATTTTTATGCAGCCTTGAGTTTTCATTCCCAGAATCCCGGATATTGATCGTTCAGAGAGGCTGACATCATATCTGGGTAAAGTATGCAAGGATTCTAGCGCCGTCGCAGGAGATGTTACTAGGAGCTCGCATATCATCCTCTAAAGAGCATGCCAGTCAATCTTGGCGCAGCGGGTCCAGGATTCTGGCAGCATCTGAAGTGTCAGCGTAGACATTGCCAGAACGCCTGGCAGTAGCTCTTGAGAGAGGAATAGGTGAATTACGGCAAGGCAGTCTTGAGATTCCGGCAGTATCGCAAGAGGTGCGACGAAAGTGGGATGGCCGTTGTTGCAGCGAATATTTGCCCTATTGGAGTTTATTCGAGAATCTTGGGATATTGGCAAGAACTAACATAAGTTTGTCGGTACGGATGTGAGAATGGATAGCCCGTACTGATCTCGCATATGTAGCGGTTTCGACGACTGTGTAGCATACGGTGGATTGCGGAGAGCGGTAGAAGAGCTTTTTGAGGTCATCTTTTCTTTGGAGTAGGAGTTCGAGAACGCGATGAGGTTGCTTCGGAGACCTATGGTAAGGGGACTATAGGATCTGAAAAAGGTGATTATCAGGTATGGTAGCAAAGGCTTCTTAAGTTGATTGAAGTACTGACGACGGCAAGAGGATGGGATGTTGTTGTAACAGCACGATGGAATCCCAACAAATGTTACCTCGAGACTGAGATTTCCAACAATATCAAGATGGGTTGAAGGCTCTATATTTCAGAGTCGCCTGTCGTGAGTTAGCCAGAGTTACTGAGATACCAAGCACGTAAGGAACTTGCTTGTATTAATATCGAGGAATAGCTGCTTTGTAGTAGTATCCGTCCGCGAGTGGAATTGTATGGGCATTGTGCACGTGCCATCATTGTTGTGAGTTGAGGATATGTCCTGAATCTTCACTCCCCTCCCTCCTTGGACCGTCATCATCATGGCACCTCCTTACGAAACGTCAAAAGCTCAAGCATGAGAGTACGTTTGAGACAAAGCAACTATACTCATGAGCCTCTGGTACTAACAAACTCTTAAGCACACAAACCACAGGCGCGCAAGCAGCGCAATCAACAAGCTCGTAAGTTGTCCCTTTCAAGCGTGATACAAAATTCTTGCTGACCACGATCGATTTAGCAATACCAAGTCTCTTCCCGCCGAGTTCCGCTTGAAGATTCTCAATCACCTCACGGGATCACTGCCTTCCCATCTCCCACATGAGGCATGTCGTGATATGCAGAACCTCGACGAAGAAAAGATTGCCGTATAAACATTCATCGCGACCATGAAAAGCAATCGCGAACTCGCCCAAGGGGCCACAGAGGTCCTCTTCGAAAATAACTTTGTCAGCTTCAGGGCGTACCTGATATGGTATCTCGTACCCGCGACTACGACTTGATCGGTCTCAGCAAGCTCTGGTCCTCCAATACAAGCATCGACAAAGGCCGCAGATTCCTCAGAAAGGCAAGACACATTCATCTCACTCTCCCGGAACTCATAATGTTGGGAGTCGTCGGTAGCACCCTCTGTAGAAATGCTACTCCATACCTCACCGAACGCGGATCCGGAATCAATTTCGTAGAAGATATAGTCAAAATCGTGCAAATCTTCAACGTCCTACCAGAAATCAGAAAACTCACAATCGATGTTCCCATAGCTCAGTTATATGCCAGATGCTTTATAACCAATGCTCAACATGGCACTTGCGGTTTCGCATACTTCAAATTGTTGCTGGAACCATTCATGGCATTCAATACCTGCGAGATTGACATCCAGGTCAGGTCAGGTCAGGCACACCACAGATTCTGGCTTCGTCTTCATAGATAGTTGCCACAAAGCGTGGGAATACGTCGATTCTATCGAACGTGGCATGGTCATCGATGATTCGGATTAGGGTAGGTGGTTTTTTGGTGGTGTTCAGATCAAGAAAGAGGGCGATGAGTTCCAGGCGAATTTTGATGTTCCGTTTCCAGAACCTTTCACGGGTTGTAAGTGGTTTGTCAAGTTCAATCAACAAGAGAGGGCGATAAATTCCAGGCTTTTCGTCAAGTCTCGGCTCAGGAACCATGCAGCAGGTGAAGATTAGTTTTTCATGATCAATTCAGTAACAAGGGCAATAGTTTCCTAGCATCTTCTCGATATTATAATCCAGAATCGTCAGAAGGCCGTGATTATTAGCAAGTTTTGCTGTCTGTGTGAGTCGCCAATTCCCAATGACGTCTTGAAAATAAGAAAATCAACGTACTCTACTCGCCCACACCAACAATCTTGTCTAAGATTCCCAATCCACCGCCCATCCCCATAGCTAACTCCTCCATACCTTTGACCACATCTCCCTGACCTCGCTTCCTAGCTTCTTCAAGCCTCTCCCTTGCCCTTGTCTTTCTGGACATCTCTCTCGTCGTCCTATCCCCTTCCAAAGTATAACTAGGCACATCCATGCCCATTCCCTCAATCATAAGCATCAATCCTTCATTTCCAGCGCCCACCTCACCAACAGCACCCCCTTCCTGCTGAAATGTAGGTGCGCCCCTAATCTCAGCACCCGAAACAGCCCATTTCGGGCTCAAACTCTTGATCTCCTTGACCCTCGTGCCATCAGCGTGCATATCCACGACGAGATACCTCGCCTCATCACCATTGAGAACCCTCTGTTCCTCTTCCTCGGGGAAATGTGCCGACTGTGCGTCTAAAGCGTGGAGTGTAGCGGTGGTAAAAACATCCGGATCATCATCGCTAAAGACGTAGTATGTACTGGGATGATACGTCTCGCCATTCCTCGAATCCGTTATCAGTGTAAAGAACGGGTGGAAATCTGGTGGTGGCAAGAGACTCTCCCCTTGTCCATCCCTTAGCTCTGGGTATCCATCCTCGACTTCTTCTTCTTCTTCTTCTTCTTCGTCGTCGTCGTGCTGCTGCCTCAGGGGTGCCTCGTCCTGCTCTTGGCCGGGCGAGTAGATGGAGGCGGTTGTTGCTTGGACGGGCTCGGAAGCGAGGATGTGTTCGTCGCTATTTGGGAAGGGGGATGGAAGGAGGGGAGGGCGGGGGGAGGCTTGTTGGCGGGTTGGTGATTGGGATGGCATGTTTGGTGGTTGGGATGAGGTGCGGCTTCGGAAGCTTTTTGAAGCTTGGACGGATCGGATTTTGGCAAGGCTGAGGGGGTGCAAGCTACACGTGATAAATGCAGCCTTCTTGGGGTGTATGAAGCTCTGTGTTCGGCAGGATGAATGGGTTTCTTATGGATCTCTATTTTGAGTGCAGTGAGAGAGGCGCATTCATGAGGCCTGGAACGTTTTTCGTACAAACTTGCCTCGCCCATTCACAAGCAAGACAATGTTCTATGCATGCGCCTTTATATTAAGATCAACCTGCAAGTCTAGGTAATCGTACATGGCAAGTTCCTTTAATGCTTGGGTATACGCTGTTCTTCGGGTTGTGTTGTCTAAAGCCCCATCTGCTGGCCCCATAATCCCCCGATTCTCTATACGCCTAGCTTTCAATAATGTAACCAAAAGTCATAGAGCCGTCATTTTTTTGTTGCAAGTCGGAAGAGACATTGTCGATTGTCAAATCCATCACGCTCCCTTTTCTTTCCAGACTTTACAAGACGAAAAATTAGTTCGCGTTCAGCGCAAATGGAAAGGAACGGCACTCACCAGAACGACACATTGGGCATCTCTCCTGACTTTGTTCTTGTCTGACCCATGCTATAATGCAGTGCTAGGAGCCTTGTATCAGTCTGCTGTACCGAAAGTAACTTGGTCTGGAAAGCATACCATATGAAAAGAGTGGTTGCATTCTCCGATCACTATAAAAGGTCAGAGACTCAGCTGATAAGTGGAGAAAAACGAAGAGAAACATACAGAGAGGACACTCATCGCCAGGAAACCGACATTTAGAGCAGGTACTGTCATAAGGATTCCGGCAAATACCGCAGACATCATCTTCGGGCATATCCCATCGCCACGCTGCAACGGCGTTCCACTGCTTGATAGTGACTTTCATGGCGGGGTCTCTTTCTGGGATGCGGGAAAAGTTGACAGCAGTCGATTTATAGTTAACTGGAAGAGGACTTGTCGATGTTTTGATGATACATGTGAAGCGCGTCTCGCCAATCAGGTAAGTAGCTCTTGATAATCAACATTCAAGTCCACTCTTGCCGTGATATCAGATTCGGAGACAAGCACGCGATAAAGAGTAAAGCGTCCTTCTCAATTGAAGTCTCACTCTACAATCACGAGCCAGCAAGATAATCCCATCGGATCGACAGTGCACGACATTTCAACCCCGCCTGGGCTTCTCCCGCGAACACCCTTACATCCACTATCACACCGCGAATCCATATCTTCTTCACCGACTCAAGCCTTTTAAATCTCCCATCGAGCAACAATCCCACAAACAACCAAAATGCGTCTCGTCGCCTCCCGCCCCTTCATCCGCCCTCCAGCGCTCCGCCAGTTCGTCCCAAATCATACCCGCAAATACTCCTCAGAAGGAACTCCCTACCAACTCTCATCCTACATCGTTTCTCCCCACGACGTCAATCTCGCCCTACAAAAGAATCTTTACTCAAAGCTCTCCACAGCACCACGAATCATACCCCTCTGCGCGTCATGGTACATGCCCAACGATGCTAAGAAGCGAACCGGTCTTCAGTCCTTTCTAGCAGGTCGGATACCACATGCTAGATTTTTCGATCTAGATGCTGTAAAGGATGAGGAGAGTCCATATCCTCACATGCTTCCCTCGCCGGAGGTGTTTGCCAAAGCAATGGGAGAATTGGGAATAAGGAGGGATGATTCAGTGGTCGTCTACGACAGTGCTGACATGGGTATTTTCTCTGCACCTAGAGTTGCATGGACGTTGAAGGTCTTCGGGCATGATGGTGTACACATTTTGAACAATTACAAGCTATGGGTGGACCAGGGTTTCGCTGTCGAGAAAGGGGATCCACCAGCGTTCGAGAAGGTCTCATATCCAGTTCCAGAACTGGCAAAGGAGAAAGTCTTGTCATTTGAGGAACTCAAGGAAGCGATCAAAGAGCAAGGCAAAGATGGCGCAGAAGAGTTGCAAGTTCTAGATGCTAGGAATAAAGGTCGCTTCGATGGATCGGATCCAGAACCACGCGCAGGTATATATCATGTTCCTGCTCCGCTTGCTCACAACATCTCTAACATCCCATAGGTCTCTCCTCAGGCCACATGCCGTTCTCAATAAATATTCCCTTCTCGGACGTCATCTCTGCACGCACGAAAGCCTTCCTTCCCGCCGACGAACTAAAACTCTACTTCGAGACGAAAGATGTCGATCCCACGAAACCAATCGTCTGTTCGTGTGGAACCGGTGTCACAGCTGCTGTTCTGGATGCTGCATTGACAGAAGCCGGATATTCAGAAGAAGGACGAAAGTTATATGATGGAAGCTGGACAGAATGGGCACAGAGAGTTGAAGCCAAGGACAATCTGATCAAGAAGGATGATTGAGTTACTATGATCGGAGCATGATGATAGGAGTATAACAGTAGCAGAGGTGTGGGACGGAACGGAGACGATTGACAAAGATGGAAAGAATTTGGGACGATATATGCATTGCGCGCTTTGCGACCCCCATCTCGAGTTGATACACATAGTATGATACCCCGTTCGATCGGTAGTATCAAGGTTTTGCGCTTTTTGTGAGTCCTTTTGTTTGGCGTTTGGGGTGGACCGTGGGTCCTGGTTTATAGTTTACTCCTCACTCCGCTATCATATAATTTTCTTCTCCTTCTTCTTTACCGCCAATCGTATGGGCTGACGACATTACTGTGTTGAGATGCGGATTTTTCTAAGCCATCAAGACTTCATCAAGATTTTGCCACGAACGAAAAGTTAGATTCATTCCATCACTCTGAACTTATTATTAACAGCAATTGATTCATTACAATCTTGAGAAAGATAATGCCAGACGGGCCGAGAATTGAGTTTATGCTATGATTGGACTGAGGACTTTCTTGGTACGTAGTCCTGGATGCAAAATCCTGAATTATTGTCGCTGATATCTTTCCATGAGTCTTTCCGAAGCACCAGACCGAGCTTCCATTCTTTGGAGTTTTGAGTCATCTCGTAACTCGATTTGGTCGTTGTTCTCAACGGCTCCATCTCCTCCCTAATTATCTATATTGTCGCCGCCTCCTCACTTGCTCATGAGTCTTCTCTTCTCGGTATTTTGAAGGATGCCAATGTACTCTTCAAGCTCGGGCTTCGGGACGGTCAAAACACGACTGTTCCTCTGTGTCTGAATGTACCAGCGCCTCGAATGGCGACAGATGCCACTCGAACCTTTCAAAACATCTCCAGCGTGGCACCCCGAAATGTGTTTACTTTGCCGTTGGATCGTTAGGCATCACTCCATTTAGAATTTAGCTCTCGGCGGCGTTCATTTCTGCAATGACCTTTTCGACAGACGGCGATGAATTGATGGCAAGAACTAGGTAGCACATGTTGACCTTGAATACACTGTATCTTGTTCCTGCTTTTTAACAGTCGCGTAGAAGTATGTGCAGTTCAAGGCCATGAATGACTTGCTGCGTACGATGACATGAAGCGATCCAACCTTGCGCAGGTACTCACTGAGAACGTTAAGTTGGAATTTCTGCTCGCAACAAGGCACTATTTGATGGCTTGTGCCTGGAGACCACGTTTAACCGAACCCTCCAAGCCCATAGCGATTCCGACAACTGCCGTGGTCCTAGTAGGTGATGCTAAATCGTAAGATGAAATTCTCGGAGAACGCTGTCCTAGCCTCAACACTAATTGGACGGTTTGTCAGGAGGAGTTTTGGGAAGGTGATGATAACGTCGTAGAAAGCCTTCGAATCTCTGATTTGGCTTTGGGGACAGCCAATCAAGGCTAGGATTCGTGTAGGTAGTGGAGGGCTAGGCCAACGATCTGCTCTTTCTAAGGACATGCTTTTGGTGATAAGCGCCAGTGTTGATAGAGAAGACGTCTGATTGTTCTATACCGCTGTCGAGAGTTCATGGCCTGAGGTGTCTGGTTTGGGTCCCGTAATGGGACTAAGCATAACCTAAGCTTATCTCCAGGTCTTAGTATTCAGCTACGCACGAGATTCGAAAGAGTGTAGGAAGGACCAGAAACTCTACTGAAATGCACTTATTATCGAAACCTCGTTCTCTAACAGGTAGGCCAATCAAAGAGACATCCGTGGAACAGTATCATTGGTAAGAAACTCATTTTTTCTTTTAGTCAGCTGATGTTTGAAGCCGTTCAATATAAGCTAGGTATGTCTCCCATAGAAGAAACCCATCCGCTAATGCCTTCGAGCCCTTCAGTTGTCCAAATTGCTACTTTCCGTCCAGGCTCAGATCAACCTCAGCCAAAGTCCGGAACTAAAGCCTGATTGCAGCTCAGGGTCGTGCTGAACGTGGCATATTCGTATAGTTTAGCGCTTGAAATCATCCAAATCACGGAGTGAGCTTGGAAAACTAAGTTTGGTGGTGTTAGACATAGAACATTTCGTTGTACCTCTATTGAGCCTTGCGACTTACAGGTTGCCCTTGACCCGCAATCACGTCCTCGACCACGTGTGTCCTTCAATTGACATTTGAGACCTGCCTAACCCTGTCCTTCAGCTTCTGGATATGCTTGTTCAAGTATGGAAGCTTGATGTCCATATTCCCCATCTCGATCTCTAGTTGCACGCCGGAATTTTCAAGAGCCGTCAAAGTCTCCAAGTGCCATCTCAAGCGTTTGGTCTCTCCCCGACCAGTCAACCTCGCCATATATTGCGCATCTGTTCCAATTTCAACAATAAGCTTTGTGAGGGCTTCCGATTCGATGAGCGTTTCGAGAAAGTATTTGGCATGATTCCTGAATTCTCTGTCGCCGATTGCCCTGGTGTCCAAGCGTCTCACTCTGCCTTCAAGAGACCTGGACTCAATCTTTAGCCTCACGACCTGGACTTTTCGTAGATAGCCGATGAGAGTATCCTGCCCGACATTCTTCACTCTGTTGGGAAGCCTACGCTCGTCGACTGAAGCCCAGTTGAAACCGAAAGCGCGAAGCTCTGTCAATCTGTGTCTGTGGTAGTCTTTGTCTTCATGGCGCAGACTGACGTTGACGACGGCATGTTTCCAGTAGGTATCGGTGGCGGATAAGTTGACGTGGCGGCTCACCAGCATGAGATTTCTGAGATCCATAGCTCCATCGGAATAGCCTCCGTTCTCTATGACGATGGGAAGCGTTTCGGGCAAAAGGTTCTGGCATATCTGGTCCACGATCTCTTGAGGCATGCCACTCATCATATCTTTGCCTGGTGTGGTGCTTATTTTCAACGGTAGTTAGCAAACAACAATTTGTGGCCAATAAGCTAGCGTGTACTCACGAACTGCTGTCAACATTGCCAGAGAGTCCGGAAGACTCAAGTCGAGCACACTTTGCTTTCTTTTTGGTTCGTAGGGGAACTTTTGGTCGGGTTCGGAACATGGTAGTCGGTGTGAGTGAGAATGAGATGTTGGTGAGTTGAAGTGAGGTGAGGAAGTGGAAAGGCAACACAAGAGGGCCGTTGGAGTGCCGGGTCACATCACCACATGCAAAAGGTAGGGAGCAGTCAATTTCTCGTCAAAGGGACAGAGAAGGAAAACAATTGTTGACTGCCATTGAGCCTAATCAAAATCAATGGCAAAGTCTGGACGCCCAAAATTCATGTTGGATAATATATGCTTCAGCCATCGCCATCTCAACATCCAACAAGGTAGACCTGCCAAACACATCAATAAGCCTTCTTCATTTCTTTGGTCAAGATTTGGTCGATTACCTTCAATAGCTGAGTTTTTGAGAGGCCTGAAGGTCATTTTGAGCAGCAAGTATCACTCATCCAGCGGCGTGACTACTTCCGACTGTTTATTGGCAACAGAGCCTTCCGTGCATTCAGCACGACTTGGTGAATTGTCCAGCTCAAATTAGGCTCTCTTCTTTGGTTGTTCCATATCGATGATAATTGGCTTAAGGGGGGCCGGCTGAAGTTCTTGGTAGGTGAGCCATGTTTGTCGGAGGAGTTTGCCTTCACATTACACCTGTAACAACAACTATTGAGAGGACCATTCATCAGATCATGGAGGATAGCGAAGAGCCGTTCGAAGATGTTTCGCATAGACTTGACCATTCGTAATTTTGTGACCAGAACTAAATTATCGTATTCATTAGTTGCCTTGTATAAAAAAATCATTCATGCAATTAGAATAAACGCCGCTGAAGAAGACCCCCGAGATTTCCCCAAGATCGCAATCATTCACCCATACATATACGTACAAACCATCTCTCTGAGCACGAGGACCAGCCTCATATTCCTTCAAAAACCTCTTGTTCAGTTTTGCGGGGACCAGTCTTATCTCTACCTTCGTCGGTTGAGTTGGAGAATCGACTGCCAGGCTGACTAGACGCGTAAGATGGTCCACCAATACCCAGCCCCAAGCCAAAGCTGCTGACACCTTCGCTGCCTGCACTGATACCACCTCCTATAGAGCTAGAACAGGCATGTCCAAAGCTAGGTCCGGATCTCGAGACGGCCGTAGTAGATGACTCGATAGATGACTTGTAGCGCGGTTGCACCCCTTGTCGAGCAATCTTCACAATGAGCTTCGTCATTGAGAGTTCGATCTTCAGCTTCGTGATGTAGGTTACTGGGAGGAAGGCGACAAAGAGAACACTGCCTGGTAGGAAGGTTGTTGCGAAGAGGAAGAGCTGTCGGTCTGGTTAGCACTGGAATTAAGATGCGGTAAACATTATCCATACATCAAACAATACAGACACAATGATAATGCCCATATTAAATCGGCACAGCTTGTCGTATTTCTGCAATCCATTTCGAACCAGGTTGTCTTTTACTTCTGAAATGAAGTAGAAGTTAAGAAAGCAATCTGTGATCATAATGAGGATTTTGGCGATCTTGACCCATACTTCGCCGCCAGTGGTAATGCTATTGCAATTAGTTAGTCTCACTTTATTCATCGATATTAGATGATACATACGCAGGAGAAACTCGAAGGACAGCGGGAATAAATGTCGCAATCACAGTGATGTTGATCAGAGTGATAAAAACCGCAACACCAATTCTCACTAGTCTAACAGTCTCTTGAATAGGTGAGATGAGGGCGATGCGGCTGATGATAATCTAGTTTAAAGTGAGCAGGTGCTATTGTTTGAGAAGAAGAGAACGTACCTGAAGTACAAAGTGTACTTGGAACACCCATAATAGAACTGAGATTCATGTCAGAAGATTTTAAAGCGTGTTTTGACATATCTTACGAGTAAGAAACAAGCTTGCCACGCTGCACGTATGTTAGCAAATGTTAAACAATCAGCAGTCTGAGTGATCACTTACGATGCTTGAATTAGACCATGTAGAAGAAGCCATGCTCCGACAGACATGGCTAGACACGCAACAATCAAACCCCATACCATCCATGAAAACATGTTCCTTGCTGGGTTCCGAGCTTGTCTCGTGAGCTTGAAGGCATCCCAAGCGGTGAGATACCCAAAGCCAATCACATATCCCAGTGTCATGGACGCAAGCACAGATTCGAGATTGACAGACATGATGCAAGACTAGTTCAATGCAACAGAAAAAGAGGGTAGTAGAAGATCGTAAGATTTGTCGTATGATTTGGCTGATTTGAGTCTCTCACGGGAAAACCCCCAAGACTTTATATATCTGGTCCGCGGTGGCCATAATGGAGGCCATTGATAGTGTCCCTGAATAGCACACAGCCATTTGTTAGCCTTTCGGCCCCTTACAGAGAGAAGAGGGCTTCTCGATGAATCTATTCGTGAACTTCCGGCAACAAAACTGGCTCGTCGCGAGCCAAGTGGAGGTATTCTCAGCCACATTGATGGTTATGGTGCTTTTCCACGCAACAAGCTGCGGGGATTCAGGCCCAAGGGCAAGCGATTATCTGAAATTTGTTAGTTGTGTGCGAGATTTCTCGAAATGGGAAACAGCCTGGGAGAACAGTCCTTAGATGTTATCCACATCCTGGACTAGAGGAACGTTCCGTTGCGGGATGGCGTGTTTGACGATATTCTCGCTCCACCATTACCGCATTAGTGCATTGAAAACCATCTGGAAAATAATGGGTTTCTTGCATTTCGCATTTCCAGGGTACGTTCATACTCCACCGTCACTACGATCCATCTACTGGCTAATATTGAATGGGAAAAAACCTAGACCTGGTCCTCGCCATCGCTATCGAATCCCGCCTCCCCGTCACCTTCATTAATCTTTATTCAGCTCCCCCTAGACCGAAGCTTTGACAAGTACAATGGTCTACGAAAGAATTTACCACGAGGTCTGCAGAGGTCAGTGGTGATTGAGTTCTCCTCGGTGCAGATGCACAGCCCGCCCTTATGTCACAGCTGAGCGCTGTTGCAGTCTTCCGTAGGGGAGAAGGCCGCTGCAGGCCGACATCATAACTTGATGTTAGGGGCCTAGATCTGGGCAATAGGTAGATTATTCCGGATAAACACCGAGACTTGTTTTGAGAAATTAGCAGCTTGATCTCTTGATGCTGTGGATGTTGAGCTCGAAGTGGTTGATATTGACATTGACTTCGATTTCGTCTCGAGAAAGGCTACCTAGGTGGCACGGTCGCTTGGCCTGAACGCCACCAAATAATAGAATGAGTGTATTACCCGACGGCTAACGCGCTCAAGCTATGAAAATCGTCAATACAGTGAATATATCTTCGGTGGCGCGATGCGGCTTCACACTTATGCGCAGAATGTTGTCGGAGAAAATGTTGCAGGTTAAGGTCCAGATTAAATCTCAAAATGCCTAATGTGGAATCACGCGGATCGCCTCCCGATGATCCGCGAGTATGGTACGTCCACAACTTGGTGCAAATTTTACACTGCGCACCCCGTTTAGCATTTGGAAGACCCCCTCCGCACTTCTTGACATGCATGGCAAGAAGCACAAATCACCACAATCATATTGACAGATGGACGAGCGATCAGGGATGCTTTATTCCACACCCATGTCAACCGAACATGGACTGGGAATAAAGACGGTTGCGGTCGGGGAAGCGGCCTGTCTCAGCCATGTCTATTTCCATCCTCTAATACAGTATCTCTCGAACGACGAGGAGCATGCTCGCTCCATTAGTCTTTGAAGGACATTCCTCAATTTCAGGACAGATGTCAGAACGTCCTGACTCTACCGCTCGGAATGTGGGAAATGCTCTGAGCCGTAGCTAAAGCTTTGTTTATCCTTGCTGCAGATACGAAATCCTAGGTCATGTTGAAGTGATTTCTCTCTTGAGGGAGCTTTATGATGTGCAGACCACTCCCATCGTGGGGCTTGGCATCGATGAAAGGTCCCTGAGGGAGCATTGTAAATGGCATAATAAACCTAAGCTCTCTCCTCGTACATGATTTATGAATACTCTCTTCCATTTTTATCACCCTGGCATCCAGGTCAAGAAATGCTCGATTTGGAAATCTCAAAATGCAACCACGGAGCCAGCTCCGTGGCTTGTGGTTCCGCCATGCATTCCCATTCGATATGTTTGAAATCACCTGCAACTAACTATGGAATGTCCCGTCAACCTTTCGCGGGGTTTCTCTCTCTCTGCAAAGCAGCCTTTGGACGCAGGCCCCTGACCCTTACTTCGCATCTACGAGGGGATGTGGTGGGAAGATCGGAAAATAGGAGTGAAAATTGGGAAGAAGGGCCTTTGTGACTGCAATACAAACTCGGAAATATATATTAAATTGTCGCACTGATACAGCGGCCAGTAACCATGGTGGGAAATAAAACGTTACCGCACGAGAGAACAACACGGCCAAGCCTTGAGACCATACACATTACCTCGTGAGTCTCATGCCACGACTCTGATGCCCTTCTCCATTGCTGGTAACAAACCCATTACATCGACCCATTCCTTCGGCCTCACTCTGCCTCCCTTCAATCCATCCCTCAACCACTCCTCGCTTTCATAACCAAAAGAAATCAATTGCTCCTCCGCGCCCCATTCCGCCAATCCCATCAGACCAACGGGAAACTGCCCGTCTCCTTGCACAGGATCCACGTACCCAACAGGAACGCTGATACTGGGACAACCTGTGAAGTTTGCCAACCAAACATATTCCATGTTGCGAAGAGACTGGTCCCCATTACTGGACCCATACTTGGCATCACCTGGATGGATGGGCCATCCGGCATTAGGTGTTGTTGGTGTTACAATAATCAAGCCTGGGTGCGTTTTGAAGAGGTATGCAAGATGTTCCATTGCCATCATACGTAGGCGTTGCGCAGCCAGGAAGTCAGTGACACTGGCTGAGCGACCAACAGTGATGAGGATCTGGTTTGGAGGCGTCAACTTCGCAATCTCAGATTTCGTCATCATGACCGTGGCTTCGTTGAGGATGGTGAGCGCGTGAGCCATTTGAGCCTCCTTGATGTGCGGGATTGTGATATTAACTATTTCGTACCCAAGTTTCGTAGTGTAATAGTCAATGGCGTTTTGACACGCTTTCTTGACTTCGGGATCGGCTCGATCAAACCAGGCCTTGTAAATGCCAATGCGTTTAGGAGTTGCGATGTGAGTTTTAGACGGAAGCGGAAATTGTTTGCTGATATGGCACTCTGGATCAGGCTGTGCCATTACGCGCCATGCGACCTCTAGATCGATCATGGTTGCTGCCATTGGACCTGCAACAGAGGTACTTCGCGCAGGTGTCACATATGGGCGTGTAGACACCCAACCATGAGTTGTTTTCAGACCGTAGATTCCGCACCATGAGGCTGGCAATCTGATCGATCCCCCTCCGTCACAGCCAAGTGCAAAAGGTACAATGCCCGCCGCCACAGCACTAGCACTTCCGCCAGAAGATCCGCCAGAGTAATATTGCAAGTTGTAAGGGTTGATAGGAGAGCCGTGGTTAGGATTGTTGTTACTTGTGTCCATTCCAATCTCTATTCTTCGTCAGATCCCTCTCGTTCGTGCGAAGAGCGAGATGTCCTACTCACCATGCATATTTGTCTTGCCCATCAGGATAGCACCAGCTTCTTCCCACTTCAAAACACACCAGGTGGTGCTATCTGATGGATCTGTCCAGTTCATCGTCGAACCCATGTTCTTCTTGTAATACCCCTGAACATCAGCCTCGTCCTTCACTCCGATTGGCACGCCGTCTAGGATGCCCAATGCCTTCCCTTCCTTCCATCGCTTTGTGGATTCTGCGGCCGAAGCCTTGATTAAATCGACATTAGAGTCCAACCAGGCCTTGGAATGATGCGACGGACTCTCGCCATTTCGGAGAATCATTGGAAGGAGAGCTTCAACGACTTCGGTGGGAGTCGTCTTTCCAGATTGATAAGCTTTATGATAGTCCGCGATCGAGTGGAAAGCCCAAGAAGTCCGAGACTTGGTTGGCTGTAACTGAGCAGGATCTGTATATGACTGATTGTTGAATTCAGCCCTCGGTCGGAATGGTATCACGATTGGATCGTATCTTGCGTCGACATCTTTAATACCTTCTACATGCTGTATCTTTGGCCATCCAACATTTCTGTAGAACAATGATGGGAGGCCTGGTATTCGAGAGAGTAATATTGAGCCAATCTTCACCATCGTTCCTCGCAGTACAGGATTTCTGGGGCTTGTCGCCGCTGTGTATGAATACTCATGTGCTTTCGCCTTGGGATATCCATAGAACTCCTGGGTGTTGAAGTCTTCCGCTCCGGTATGAAAGGACTCGCGCTGCATTGTTGTTGTTTATTTCGCCCGCCCTTAAGTTTTGAGAGTTTGGATGGCGATACGGGTCGACGCGACGGATATGAAAGAGCGACAGCGCATTGCTATAGATTGGTCCGAGGTATGGTAAGGAATTGATATACGTGAGGTTCACCGATTGGACAACGAACGATCAGATATTGCTAGGATCTGGAATGTTAAGAAGCTTTGCAAATAAATAGAAAGGAAGTAGTAAAAATGGGCCTCAACCGTCAACGACTTGATGTTGGTGCACGCGCTTCTATCCATCGGCCTCGGCCTGCATTTCAGAGTAGAGGCAGCGCAACAAAAGCAATGATTCATGTACTCATGCGGGCAACAAATAAGATCTCTGCGATGAAAAGAAAGAGGAAAAGACAATATTGAGAATAGTTTACACCTCATCAGTAAAATAATTGATAAATCTTTCACTGTCTGCGACGAGACTACCGGAGGTCCTAATTAGCCCATCTTTTTAACGTCCAATTTTTGCCTCGAAGATGTCACTACTTTGCAGTGAATCTCACGCTGCTACTGTTTAGCAAATGCCGGCTGGAGCTTTTTCGACCGAGAAAGTTGAGAGCTTAGAGACGACTTTTTGAGCGGGGATTCTAAGGTGTCTTCTGCCGCTGCCTCTGCAATGCTATGCAAAAGGTTCTTTTCACTGGCGTCGGACGAGCCATCCCCCCATCACTGACAAGATGGTCCCAAGTATCCGGATGTCATTTTTTCTTTTTAGTTCAATTCCTTGGGACATCAGGTCATAAACATCACGCATGTCAGGCGCCAGCCACTACCGAGTCACGCCGCCAATGCCACTGACATCAGTGAGGACGGCTTTATTATCTTTGTTGATAACGGCATTTTTGGGCTTCAGATCCATGTGCGCTAAATCATTTTCGTGGAAGTGATTTAGCGCAACGGTGAATTGGAGCGCCCGACGTGCCCACTGAACATTCACTTCCGGATTCCCCAGTGCATCATCAGGGGTACTATTTGAATGGTACCAAGAAGGGTCTGGTATGGGTTTTCAGAGATTATGACTGCAACTAGCCGTACGATGTTATTGACACCGCCAAACCAAACCAAGGTGAGGATTTCTTGTTCAAGGACTTCGCTGTCTCTTGTCTCATACAGAGGTCTGTCGATTACCTAATAGACGAATGACGACTCCTCGTCACAATGGAGGCATACTACATGAACCCTTGCGCTAAGCTCTTGCACTTTCCTTATTTCTGACAGGCTCGTAGTGGGTATGTCCTCTTTGAGCTGGAATCATGGGAACGGTGCTCGGAATGGGTCTTCTCGATCCTGGAGCTGCAAGTGATTGACTACGTGTGCATAATGGTTGTATTCTTCCAACACTTCCCTGAATTGAAGTGGCTGCCCAACAGTTGAGGTAGTGTCCTGAACGAGTGTAACAAGCAATTCTGTGACCGTGTCGTCCAGTAATTATATGTGCGCGAAGTTGAATTTGGTGCACAGGCTCGGTAGATCTTTCTCGTCGTTTTTTCACTGTTGCAAAAGGCGTGGTGATCGGTTCGAGTGTGCCATGAAAGGTGGCTTTATCATGGCACTTCGAGAAATAAAGTCGTTCGACAAGATTGAGCGAGCGTCTCGACGGCTCATTTCCGATTCTCCCACGTCTCCTCTGTATAGCTCCTGGGTGCAAACTCGATCGTTGCTTCGTTTGCAAAAGGTGCGGACAGCATTTGTGTATTGATGAATGGATGGGTAATCCTGACAAGCTTCGCATCGATATAAACAGCGAGGGAGTAAATCCTTACAGCGTAAGTGTTCAGCAGGAGTTTGTTGAGAAAGTGTTCTGTGCTTGACACTGCCATGGCCACGCCGCCTCGGGCCAATCTTCGAAAATGCCTAGATTGAGCAGCTTAACAATACAGATGTTGTCGGGATTTGGAATGACATGAGACGAAGAAGAGGAGCAGTGGTCAACAGAACTCCAAGTCAATGTTTCCATTTTGGGTAGACGCGACGCTGACTAAGAATTCAGCATCACGTTTGGTGTCTTCTCATTCTCAACTCGAACACGTCTAAACTTGAAATCGTCATCCCTCATCCCTTCCCTCTCCACCTGTCTAGATCATGTTGATGCTAGACGTACCGATTCTCGCCTCTGGACAAATACTCGAGTACGAATAGACCTAGTTTCCTGCTCAGCACTGATTACCCCAATTCCGCATTCTTTCTCCCCGTGTGGACGAATTTTACATTGCCTTTACAAGACTCCATGGAAGAGATACTCCTCTCCTTACCCCCTCCCTTGGTTTTCTCTGCCATTTAAGCAGTTGGATTTGTAGTGTCCAAATCTTCACGAGCTAACCTGGTCATCGCTTCACCCATGCCAATTGATTGTTGATGTAGGTTGAATGTTCGACGAGCTATGAGACTACTTCTTCATTATCCATCTTATATCCTACTGTTTTCCAAGCCTTTTCTCGCTTTTCTTTGTCAATGCATTTGCGTGCATGATTTCGGTGAACAAGGAAGAGACGACAGAAAAATCGATATTGACTATTTGACCTTTGCGTCTGCTCAGATAGTCGGCATTTGAAATGAGGGGTCTCCGAATTGGCTGCCAGCCATCATAAGCCGAACCAGTAACGGCTCCGGAAGGGAGAAGATTCCGAGACCTTCACGTGATACCACAATCCATCTCTGAAAAGTACATGAACTGCTGTTCCCAGGAATCTGGCTATGTTTCCTTACAACGACATTCAACATGGCCGAATCATCCGCACCAAAGAGCACAACGCTCGTCCCCGCTCGCGAGCTGATAACCCCATCCCACCTTAGCCCTGCGGCTCAAGCAGCTCTCCAGATGACAAGCCCAGAAACCCTTTACCCAGCCATCGACGACAAAGAGGGCTGGAAAAAGATGATCGATGCAACAGGCCAAGGACTCCTCGCGATGCTGACTTCGATGATGCCAGAGGACGCCTCAGGAACAGAAACAGCCGAAGTCGAAGGCGTCACAGTCTACAAAATGACTCCGCCAAATGCGACTCCCAATGACCGTGGCGTCATTCTCGACATCCACGGTGGAGCTTTGATCCATTGTGGTGGTGCAGCATGTCGTGTTATGGCGCAGGGTACATCAAGATCGAGACGGAAGCGCACTTGGAGCGTGGATTATCGCATGCCGCCAGATCATCCATACCCAGCTGCCTTGGATGATTGCATGATTGTGTATCAGGCGTTGCTGAAGGAACACGACGCGACTGAGATTTTCGTACAAGGAGGGTCAGCGGGAGGAAATCTCGCAGCTGCTTTGATTCTCCGTGCACGCGACGAAGGACTACCAATGCCAGCGGGTGCGATTTTGGGGACACCGGAAGTGGATCTCACAGAATCTGGAGATTCTTTCCAAACTAACGTGGGCGTCGATCCACTATTAAGACCTCTCATGCCTGTCAATCTTCTTTACGCCAGTGGACACGATCTCAAACACCCATATCTTTCTCCGCTGTTCGGGGACTTCTCTAAAGGGTTCCCGCCAACAATTTTGACAACCGGTACTCGCGATCTATTCTTGTCAAATACAGTAAGGATGCACCGCGCACTCCGAAAAGCTGGTATTGCAGCAGACCTTCATGTCCTCGAAGCAGCTGGTCATGTTGGGTTCCCAGGAGCTCCAGAAGGCGAGGAGATTGATCGGGAAATTCGAAGCTTCATGGCAAACGTGCTGAACCCCGAAAAATGATAGGTACAATAATGGGATATCAATTATTGGGATTCTCTTTCTCACATTGTAACTACAAAGCCTGTTATGGTGTCTAAGTGGAAAATCGTATCGTCAGTCCCAAACTCTGGTCGACTATTAAATGTATGTTGAAGAGCACAGCAAATCCTCATCTGACTGTCCGTACACCACTCCAGCCAAACAATCCCTCTTCCCTGAAAAGGCCCACCTTTTACAGACCCTTCCAATGAGTAAATGGAGTCGGAGGCGCTTTAGGCAATTGAAAAAAATTGCTGCCATCCTACTTCTTGCTAGCAAGTATGAGCACCACAGGCCAAGTGATTTTCCGAACAGCGCCATGCCCACCCATGGCCTCCTCCAACTCTTGATACAAACCCTCACGACTCCCTTCCTGAGTCTTCTCGCCTATGGTCGCAGGCGGTAGAATCGCAGTAACGAACTTTCTGACGCCGTCAACATCCCACTGCTTCTCCCAAAACGATAAGTCTTTCAAAGGTAGAATCTTCTCCCCTCTATTCATTTTGTCCACCTTGTCAACTTCAAAGTCATAGGCTTCCGGTCCATAGAAACACATCTTGAATTCAGGGTTGATTTTGTGTCGCTCAACGTGGTTCCATATCTCTGGCTTCATATCAATGTCGTCCAAAAAGTTTACCAGCCGAGTAGTAGCACGCTTCCTATCAAACGCATTAACACACGGTAATTTCAGGAACAGCACAGAAAGTGGGCAAGAAAATCATCTTCACTCACCAACCAAGCTGATGCAACGGCCCTCCCCCCTTGATAATCCTCGCATATTCACCATCCAGAATCCTCTCCAACAAAGTCTGGCATCGCTCCGCAAACCCCACCTCTGAAAAATAAGGCCGTCCATAAAACCATATTGCAAGCGTCCCATTAGGTTTCAAGACCTCAGCAAAAGCATGAAGCGCCTGTTCGGCATCCATAAGGGGTATACACTCAGCCGCTGCCACCAAATCCACAGACCGGACCTCTACATGTTGGGCAACTTCTTCGCCAGCACACTGAACAAGCTCGACCTTGTTAGAGGAAACGAGGGATGCGAGACGATGTTTTGCGACTTCGAGATGGGTGGCGTTGTTATCGCTGACGATGACGTGGTCAAATTGCGTTGAGAGCTCTGCGGCAACCTGGCCGGGGCCGGTGCCTATATCGAGGGCTGTTGAAGTGAGACCGCTGTGCGAGTTGTGGTACTTGTAGATTTTCTCGTAGAATGCTTGAGAATACTCTGGGCGTGCTTCTAGGTAATTAGTCCAGTATTCTTGGTTGTAAGTTGCACTCTTGAAGAGGTTTGGGGTGTCATCTTTGAAAGCCATGTTTCTGGAAGTATGATGTGGTTTCGTGATGATGCTGACGATGAAGGTTTGTTGAAGCATATTCACTGCTGAAAATGAGGGGTTTATTCATCTTACTGTGGCGCTCTGGAAGTGGTTATGATCTTCATTCCTGTATCCCATGGCCCTTGGCAAAGATCTGCTTTGCATTTACAGCATACCCTATTGGAATAGGTGAGATAAGACTGGAAACAAATATAGATTGGAAGAAATATGTTCGATTTAATGGCAGAGGGTACGCTTTGGCGCAGAGTCTGGCTGCTAAACAACCTGCTGCCCTGGCACATCAAACTCAATGACTTGACCCTGCTCCATCACGATGATACGATCAAACTTGGCGACGAATTTTATCTTGTGCGCAACAGAGATCACCGTATGATCTTTGAACCTCTTCTCTAATGCACGCTCTACGATCATTTCTGATCCTTGGTCAAGGCTGTGCATGATTTGGTCAGCATCGAGCACTCAGTGTCGAATTCGGAAAGATTTGCAGCATGAACATACCTGCTTGTGACCTCATCGAGAACCAAGACTCGACCAACATGCCTCCGAAGAATGGCACGTGCGAAATGGAACAGTTGTCTTTGTCCTTGGCTTAACATTTCCTTTTCCAGCATTGAGTCAAGTCCACCTTTCTCAACAATGACGCCCCAGAGAGCAACGTCAGAAATTGCTTCCTCGATAGCATCGTCTTCGAATTCGCCGTAGGGGTCTGCGTTCTGCCGGATGGTTCCAGGGAAGAAGAATGGCTCTTCGGCAACCGCAATGATTCGGGCGCGAACTTGGTCCCGTGGTAGAGAGGAGATATCAATACCGTCGATTTCTATACTGCCGGAAGATATATCGAGGAGGCGAAGGAGCAACAATACCAAGCTACTCTTCCCACTATTCAATGATCAGTCAGCTCTGAACCTAAAAGTGGGTAAGTAGCTGCCACATACCTTCCAGTCCTCCCTCGAATGCACACCTTTTCACCTGCCGCGATGCTGATGTTAACTTGCTTGAGGATAGTACCTTCAGCTTCCGACCTTGATATAATTAGCATTGCAATTGAATTGCGGCCAAAGGGAAGTATAATGGGGGCAATTCTTACCCATAGCTTGCAGAAACCTTGCGAATGTCAACCTTGCCGGACGCAGGCGAATCCGAAGGAACAGCAGGGCTTCCATTTTCGCAAGTATTCTCCTTCTTGGTGCCTTCGCTAAAATCCCTGATTCTTGCAACTGCGGTGAGTGATGTCTCCAGTGAAGCCCAGAAAAGACCCATCGTAGTGAGATTCGAGGTGAGTGAAATAATTTGAGTCACGGAGACACCAGTAAAACCAGGCAATATTGTATCTCGAAGAGCGACAGCAATTCCAACAACAACAGCAGCCATTACTGTCACAATCAAGTCCAAAACAAGGGCAAGCCATTTCTGGATCATACTCATCAGGTAAAAAGGCTTCTGTGAGCTGTGGACAAGCTCATAATTCCTTTGCAAGAACTGTTCATTCCAAGAAAATGCTCGTATGCTCGTGAGGCCGTCCAGAGTCTCAAGGAATTGAGTGCTGGATAAAATATTAGCCGCGATTTGAGCGCGGAGTAGTTAATGATCAATAATGAAAATACTAAACAGGAGCTTTCGCCTCTAAATCCAGGTGCCTCATTTGCCGGGAAGTTTTGAGATAATAGCGTAGTACAACATAGAATGTGGTCAGGAGGAATGGATAGCCAACAGCGATCCAGACAGAGGCAGAAGCAATCAAGCCCCTCTGGGAGATGACAACCAAGAGATCTAGCGGTGGTCAGCACAAGAGGTAGTTTGACTAAAATGATGGTGTCCCGCACTTGAAACAACCATTTGGAGCGCAAGGGGTAGCTGCATATCAACGAGGCCGATGTCTTGCGTGAACCTCATTGTATATTAGCAAATACATGGACGATAAACTACTGTACATTTACCTCGTCAGAATACTACCAATATCAGTGGAAGTGAACAAATTCATGGATGCACTGGATTGAGTCAATTATGATAGGCTTAGCAGCATTGAGGGGGAACACACCTCGTCACGGTCTGTACAAGTTTAGAGTGAAGTCGAAGACCGGTATTCACCGCCATTACATTTAGCGACCACCTTGGAGATATTAGCGAGTATTGGTATTACTCTCACCAAGTCACTAAGGCTTGTGCAAGAACCGCAGCCACCTGGACGGCAGTATAAATCCCAACATAGAAGGTGTTTCTAATGTGATTTGAGGCGGTGCTTGCATCTGTCCACCATTTCAACCAGACACCTATGAGTTGTAAGTGTGGAAGTTTCCCTCAGCCAAATCGGAGAGGATGCATACTGGGAAATGTGGCTAAGAAAGCAAAAATAATCTGAAGGATAGCGAATACTATAACGACTTTCCAATTCATGGACGCAAAATAATATCCATATATCGACATGTCTCCAATTTGGCGAGCGACGTCATTTGAAGTCTCGCTCTCCTTGGCTGGTACCTTTTCTGAGGTAATTGGTATGGACGATTCTGGTTCATGATTGTTCAGTATTGTCTCATCATTGTCCACCTTTTCGGCGCTTCCATCGTGCAGTTTCGGAGTCCCTAAATCGTGATACGTGCCTTGTCGTTCAATATGACCATTTTCGTTAAGAAAGATAATGCTATCAGCGTACGACAAGTCTTGCTCTGCTTTGAAGTCAACTTTAACAGATCTGGTTGGCACAAGTAGAGGAAACTTACTAGAGCTTGTAGCCAAAAAAAACTGTCAATCCCCACAGTCGAAAGAGCCCGCTTGGGCCGAGTAGACGACAGAATATTCGATGGCGGGTAGTAGAGTCGAGCGGGCTGGAAACGTCGTCCAGTAGGACAATTTTCTTCCTTGAGTAAAGAGCGCGCGCCACTGCCTGATCTAATCTTAGAGAGGCCGCACGTTGTAGGTATATGGATAAATACTCACCACTCGTTGCTTCTGACCGCCGCTCAAAGCAAAACCTTTGCTACCAACAACGGTGTCATGGCCTTGCGGCGGATTTCTGATGTCAAGGTCAAGGTCACATCCGTGAATTATCGTACGGTATAGTGCAGGGTCATATTCAGAGAATCCGAGTACATTGGATCGAAGAGAGCCATTCTGAATCATTAGTAACATGTACGCATTGCGGATTGCATTGGGCTTTACATACCAGGAGCCAAGGTGATTGTTCACAGAAAGCAATTTCTGGGGTATTCAGTTCCACAGAGCCCTAAGATTGGAAAGTCTCGCCAAATATTGCCTTAAGTAGCGTGGTCTTACCGCTAGCTACTGGGCCAAGCAGAAAGACAACCTCCCCTGAAGCGACACTAATATTTATATCACGAAGTAGAAAATGGCCATTCCAATCAAAATTGCCGCCCTGTATTGAAATACACAGTCTATGTTCTTTCAGGGGTAGAGGAGAAGGATCCTTCGATTCGGCACCTGTCGTGGCGCTCACGTCGTTATTGATATACCTTCGAGTCTCGCCTCTTGAGGCCAAATTCAAAAACGCATCTGTCCGACGTGACGCATCCGACTGCAGACATGAACGCGTACAAACCATCATAGAGACCAAACAGGGGCTGTGCTAAAAGTAGGAGGAGCGACAGCGCTGTAAACAAACGTTCAGGGTTCATAATGGCGTTGTTCTTGGCTGCGATGCCTGCAAATATTGCGAACGTGATTGCAGAAGATAGGTATTGTGGTACATATGCTGTAGATTCCGTCATTAGCAGGCTGCAAAAATGCTGTGTAAATATAAATGAATACTTAACTCACCTGATGAGGACGTAATGACTGCAAGAAGTCGGAAAAGACCGGCTGCTGCAAGTTCATCCTTCCTTGCATTCTCTAAAAGAAGAGATGCCGTTTTAAGCAAGTTTGTGAGCTTGATTGGTTTCATAGACGCAAGAATCGATGAAGTACGCCCTGTAAGGGTGTGTATAAGTTAGAAGTGAATTCATGCCAATTGGCTGGCAAACTCACCAGTTCGTTCCTGGATTTTCTGGGCCCATTTGAGCTGTGAAGTGGTGACCTGTGTGGTCAGAAACATGCTCATACATGTAGTTACTTGACATGTATCAGTAATTGAACCCTTTTGAAATTGTGTTCCCAAAATTTACCTAGGGTTATTGCGATGGGTCCTAGGCAAGCAATGCCCAGCTCTCGCTGAATCAACCATACGGCGAATCCAACCTGAACAACACTCTCCCATAATTCGTGCATGTCCAATAATCCTCTCACAACGAGTTCACAGTCCGTGCTCATTAGAGTGACAAATTTGGTTCCATTTATGTCTCCGGAACCGACGTCCATTGCTTTGCGATAGAGAGAGGTCATACGAGTTCCGCGAATCATACTGAGAAAGCGTCGATGACGGTGCCAATAGTCTGCGGAAGATATCTGAGAGATACACATTATTGCTGCATTTGAAGCTTAGAAGAATGGATTCTTACTGCTATGCCCAAGTAAGTGGCGAGATTGAGGGAAGAAAGCCAGAGAGTGCGTCAAGTTGCCGTATCAAGTAGAAAAGTTGAAAAAAGATACAAATTCAGAAGCAGTGAGGGCTTGAGACTCCTGCAATGCTCTTAGGACGACAGTGGGAGGAAGAGCAGGCTGACAATAAAGGAGAGCGCTGATGCGACCAATCTGATTCTCCTTGCTGGAATGGTGGAATCGACTGCCCAGAACATCAATAGAACCAACTGGAGACCAGCAAACACAACAACGGCCAGCTATGAATCGCGTTATCTTAATGGTCGGGTGAAATCACAAGGCAGTTGTACTTACAAGGTTAGATTAACGGAAAAGACAGCCTTCCACCTTTACTCGAGATCGACCCAGAAGTCCCAGTCTCAGTGGTACAACAAGCAAGAGAGTGGCCGAAGGAATGATTGAAAATATGTATCCTTCAAAAGCGATACTAAAGTCAAACTTCCGACAGCCGTGAACAACAGGGTCAAGCGCCGCATCGTCACAGGTAGTGCTATTCATGATATGCAACGTTGGGAAGATTGAAGATAATGATGATGGTCGACCAGTGTGAAAAAGGCATCAGTGATATTCGAGTAGTGGCGACAATCAAGCTGGTTGCTTGATCTGCGCTGGCAACGTCGAACATCCTTCCCGAATCCTGCGCGGAGGAGGGCCTCGGCGCACATCTCCAAAGTCCAAAGCAAAGGGCAAGGCGAAGGAGATAATCGTGATAATGCTTATATTTGAGCAAACTTTCCAATTAAAGCGTGGTGGAGGTATTGACGCGTCGGAGAAGCGATCCTAGCAGGAGAACAAAATAGTGGTATGTTATAGAGTGGAATCTACCCTCTTACAAAACCTTTTCCGGATTTGATCTTGAGTTACACAGGGGTGTAACGTGAGCGATGAGTAAGTTACTTGAGTTGTGGCTGACCAACCCAGAGCTAGACGCGAGACAACGCGAGCCAGCGTGGTTGTACCTGATTCGTGCTTGAGCTCGCCGCGAGCTCATATGAGCCCGCGTGATTGTGCCTGGTTTCCTCACCGAGCAGCATGAAAAGGGTCTGGAACCCGCTGGTTGGGGAGACACCTAGCGTGCGCTGAGAAACGGCAAGGATACGATGGGCCCGTAATCAGGCTCACAGGGGACCAAAAATGGCCCCAAAGCTTCTCTTCGGAGCTTTTCTCCTCAGAGCTCTTCTCTCCTGGAAGCCTTTCTCTTCCCGGAGCTTTCTTCTCTCAGGAGCCCTCTTCTCCTATGAGCTTTCTTCTCCTCGTAGCTTTTCTCTACTAGGAGCTTGTTACTCCCTAAAGCCTTTCCCTCTGCGGCGACCTTCTCTTCTCGGAGAGGTTCTTTCCGGAGCCCATCTCTACCCAAAGCATGGTTCTCTAACAAGAGTACTCCTAGGACCTCGAGACGCTCTGAAGAGCTGCTACAGGTGTCCCTAAGCTGCTTTTCAGAGTAACCTTCCTTCAAGTCTACCGAATATCAGCCATTTTACTGGTAATGCTTTGTGAAGATACCATCTATGTACTTGCCTTTCGGCGCTTCTAGATTGATGTCTAAAAATGAGGGGTTGTTTTGTGAAAAAGTACTGTTTGGAAATGAATTTCGATGTTCAGCCTGATGGGCTATGCAATGCAGTCTAATGGGCTGTGCAATGTAGTCTCCAGTCCCTATTAAAGACTGCCGCCCCAAGCTACTATTAACCTAAAAACTTCGAACTTTTTCCCAATGACGTCTACGCAACCAAAGTCTGCATACGCATATAGCAAACTTGGAAGCCGGGAATTCCGACTTTTACAGTATTCTTCTTCAGGATGTCCTCCAACCATTATTCATGCCTCCATTGATAATCCCCCCGAGTATGATGCACTCTCGTATTGCTGGGGCAAGGAAAACTGCTTGCACATTTTCGAGCTTCAAGCGCACACAATCACGGTGCCATCCAACCTTTACAATATTCTGTGCGATTTCAGCAACCACCCGACTCTAACGAAGAAGCTCTGGATTGATGCTATGTGCATTGACCAATCATCACAAATTGAAAAGACTATCCAGATACCTCTGATGACGGAGATATATTCAAAAGCAAAGAAAGTCTTAGCCTGTTTTGGATATGTGTCTAAGGAGGCAAAAATGGCCGTGGCCATGATACCCCACATGCTGGAAAAACTCGCGACGATCCCAGCCTGTCTTCCGTGCAACGAGCAAACTCTTAAGAAGTGGTATGAGCCTGGAAATTGCTATATTTTTTGGCTTGGAATCAGACATATCCTCCAAAATTCTTGGTTCCAGCGAGTTTGGACTTTACAGGAATCTGTTCTCGCTCAGAGGCTGCAGATAGTGTTCCCCGGACGAGTATGGTTGGGGTTCGAACTTCTGGAGATGCTCCTTCATCGAATTGATCAAGCAGGATTAATGCGGGCAGTTGATCATGGGGTTCGCGCTGCTGATATGCCTGGTCTATCCCATACCCATTCTATTCAACAGTTGAGATATACATTGGCCAAAGGTATATCCCCGTATCAAGTCATCCATGCTGGCCGGCGAAGAGATGCTTCAATCAGCAACGACTATGTATATGGACTCCTTGGTCTCCTACATAAGCCAATTCGCAACCAGATTACGGTTCATCCAGGTATCGAAACCCGGACACTCTTCATACAGCTTGCAAAGGCCATAATCGAATACGATCAAAGACTGGATTTGCTAAAGTTTGTCCCCAGCGAGCAGCCATTCGATAGCTTACCATCCTGGTGTCCAAATTTCTCCTCGAGAGATCCTCTGATCCCTCTCGCTATTGGTAGATACGGTGTCAAAATAACCCGCTCAGCAACTTCTCGCTCTTCGCTGCGGGTTTCCGATAACGTGCTGGCAGTTTGGGGTATTATCATAGACAAAGTCACCAAAGCTGTTGAAAATTACCCAAACCAAGATGGAACTGCTTGGAATGCTTTTCTGACATGGGAAAGAACTTGTCGTAACCTTTCTGAAGAATTGTTTTCATACTCTCCTTCAACGTCACAGATCCATGGAGAAGCTCTTTGTGCAGGTTTTGTGAGTACTGGTAGACGTTTTTCCTTGCAAGATATGCAGTCTTATGACGCAATGAGAGCTATGTGCGATTCTAATGACCCTGAAAGCGGACCGAGTGTCACTTTCTCAAAGCATTGGGATTATATTGGCTCAGTTCTCGCTGCGTCTTCAGGACGACGATTTATCGTAACGGATAAAGGAAAAATCGGCCTTGGTCCGCCAGACACTAGCCCTGGCGATCTCATTTGTCTATTATTTGATGCAGAAACGCCATTCGTATTCCGTGCAAGAGATGAGACTGGAAATTTTAAGGTTTTGGGTGAAGCATACCTGCAAGGTGTTATGCACGGCGAAGAAGTAATTAATGGCTCAGATACAGAGAGAATGTTTCTTTTAGCGTAGAAAGTAGCTATTAGGTGCTGCCAAATATCATTAACAGTTACGAGAAGTGATACTTTTCTTGAATCAACTAATGGGCCTGCGTGGAAACTGCCCAAGCACATCATTACAATACGGTTAACGAAGAATAAGTTCCAGGACATGCAGAACTCCTCGACGTGTTCCAAACATTGACCTCCGCAATACGTTGTACGGATATATCCAACAAAGGGTCGCACATAACTACGTCTGCTTTCCATATGTCCATACAGGGCCGAGTCTTTCCAATCCCACTGACCGAGGCGAGTTCAAAGTTTTACTTGCTATCCTGGGACGACGGGAAGGTGTCAGATACATTCTTGGCACCATTACCTTGAACTTCAAGAAATACCGGCAGGATTCGGTGGTTTACGAATTATATCACGTCTGTCAATTGAATGATGCTTATGAATTCGTTGAGGAAGGATACTGTCGATGGAAGAGCATTCCTTGGAAGGTTTCAACTGGGATTCGCCTCTCGCTTTTGGAATGACGAGGAGTCTAGAGAGACTGGCAGGTACGATATTTATATCACAAAGGAGCTTGGTAACCCACGTCTATTAGCGTGGAGAAGAGAACAAATTTATGATTTTGCTGAGCTGCGAAGAATGCGTACTACTGCCATGGACCTCACATATCCCTATTACGAGATCAAAGGTTCGTGCTTAGATGGAGCCCAATTATCTGCGTTTCCACTCAAGCAGTAATTAGCAATGGACAAACATTCAATTGGCGACGTGTCGCGCAAGCAATCTCCACTTCTGAAGAGGACTTGTCTTTTGAGTGAGGTGGTTTTGCAAGATTCCTCCTAACATGTATCAGCTTGATACTAGGATATGCCCTTTCGGCCAACACAAGTGCAAAGTTTGTATCAAGTACATTTTAGCCAAAAAGCATCTTGTGTAATAAGGCTTGCTATCCCCGACCTCGATCCAAGTCTAGTCTATATCCAACCATTCTTGGAGCAGTTATCTCATTCTAATCTCTCATATAATATCACCACAGTACCACCACATTCCTTTTAGATAATTAACTCCTGTTTTCACCAACCATACGATTCCTTCTCTTAGGGCCTCCCACACAAAATCAAGGTAATGTCACCGCACTCTTCTGGGGCAGAGAGAACTCTCCAAGAATCCGCAATACCCTTAGAGCCTTGTTTTCCACATTGATTTCCGCTCTCCCCTTCATCTCCAGCCGGACAAAAGTGCTGCATCCATGGGTCCCAGTTTCCGCATACCAGCCGCCGATTCTCCTGCCAGAATGGATTCCCATTGACAGCACTCATGTCGTAATAGATGTCAACGGACGAACCTGTAATATTCTTTGCGACCTCAAGTTGGTAGATGTCAGAGGTACCGTAGAGTTTGCCAATCTTTTCGGACACGCCTGCCAGTGCGATTTGAGGGGGTGCTTTGGCTTGCCATATGCTGTGGGCTGGGACACGGGTCCAATCGTTCTGGAGGCCAGCATGTGGAGCGACTTCATCGATCCAAATTTCGTAAGGGCATTGGTTGTCGACTTTGACGTTGGTGACTCTTGCTGCGCATGGCAAGGCTAGGAACAGAAGTTGAAGGTAGAAGTCTGCTGAGCCATTAGAGTTGTATCAAAATCAGCACACTAAGAACGAATAAGCTCACAGAGCATGGTTTTGTTCTGCTCTGTTGATAGAAGTGCGTTTGTTGTTTGGAGGTGAAGCGAGGAAGAATGTTTGAAGGTTGGTATCTAGCGAGCAAGAAGGTTTGAAGATTGGTATCTGGCGAGCAAGAAGGATTGAAGATTGATATCTGGCGAGAAAGAAAGTTACTTATAAGCACAAACCTTCTCAATGGTGTCGGCTACCTGCGCTGCTGGGCTGGAAAGCGATAGTGAAATATATACGCGTGAGAAGATGCTCATGTGCGGTGTAGAATCTCCGCTTGAGCAGTAGGAATGTATGAACTCTGATACAATATTGTACCCATCATTATCCGAGTGTCACACATGACAAAGTCAAGAGGGACGGGTAGAATTGACAGTGATCTTCTGATCAGCTGGGTCATTCATTCTCGACGAGGCTGAAGGACTGCTGCGAGGATTGCGAGGGATCAAGACCTGCCTTGATCCGAATTTATCATCCCATCTCTGTTTGCGCTAGCAAGACCGTAGAAATGACCATCTTTTGGAAATTCCGCTTGAACTATTCTCTTGAGGATACTTCTTTGAAGATACTTCTTTGAACTTACCTCTTTGAACTTACCCCTTTGAACTTGCCTCTTTGAACTTACCTCTTTGAACTGACCTCTTTGAACTTACTTCTTTGAACTGACCTTTTAAAAATTTAACTATTTAAAATTTACCTCTTTGAATTCGGTCAAAGTGTTGTTAGCATCGGTTCAAACTTGGTGTACAAGCTCTATCATGCTTGGCTGAACAGCAAATGTTGTGCGGGCCATGGTTTTCCTCCTTCGTGTCTTCTCTCGAATCCGATGAATACAAGAGGTGGACAGCAGGAAGTCAACATGTGGATGATTTAAAAACCTGTAAACTCTAAAAGGCCAACAGGTAGAAGAGGGTGGATGGAAAGGCGTTAGCGCCATGTCGAAAAGGGGTCTTGAGGTCACGAAAATCATCCCGCGTCTTGAATAATCTCTCGAAGTCTTCGAACATGAGTTTCTCAAAGGGCTGCTCTGGTTTCTTTAAAGGTGTTTCGACCTGCCTAGTCTCAATCAGTCAGGCTTGAAATTCCGCGAGTGCACACTTCAGATATAGGTATGGAGATGACAAGTTTGGGACGGAAAAACCAAATTTCAACCAATATTCAAAAATGATTGAATAGGTTTTAGGGAATCTTATTATCCTCTCCGCTCAATATTACCTCCGTAAAGTACTCAACATCTCTCCCAGCCCAATCCCAGAGCCTAATATCCACCACGGCTAAAAATACACACCTCGAAATGAATTTAATATATACACACCACCAACCTCGTAGCATCACATTCTCCCACCTTCATGTTTCTTTCTCCATTTTTCCCTCCTCCATTGTTCAAGAATCCCTCGGCCCAGTCAAGCCACTATGACTCGACTGCTCAGTATGCGCACACCCATTCCCCTGCCCCGGTCTCCTATTATCAAAGGCCGGACATATGGACGAACCAGCGAGTTTGTTCACCATGCATAGGGCGCAGTTGCTCCTGTTGTCCTCTGCAGATCTCTTCATTATCTCCTGGTCAAACCACTTGGGAGGAATACTTGAGGGAAGAAACGTACCATTCTTATTACAGAGATTATCACACAACGCGTCTGCTTGTGCGCGCAGATCTGCGTCGTTCGTTGATGGTGGGACGGCGGCGGCGAGGGAGAGTGATGTAAAAGCACAGAAGAGGAGAGTGCGGAAGAGCATTTTGTTCTGTTGATTTGGTAGAGATGGTAGATTGGTGGAATGGTTGTGTAAAAAGATGCTTTGTCTCTTGATTCGAGTCGATTGATTGTGTCTGGAATGAAAGAAAGCATCCATATCAAAGACCATATATCCTTCTCCTCCCCCTTCCCTTTCCCCTGCCAGACGCGCGCTTTTCCCTCATCCCGTATTAACATATTACACGAATTCATGGGATTGTGAAAACATCACGACCACACCAACTCACATCAGGGGGAAACGGTGGCAAATTTACTGCTTTAGGAAGCTGTGTCAACCCTCTATATTACCAGATATTATAGCAGGATGCCCAATATCTTTGTCTTCAAAGCAAAGGATGCTGAGGTAGCATACCGCGGACTCTTTGCCAATTTGTTCCCAAGCTACTAACACATGGGAAGATAAAACCGGTTTTGAAATGTGGGGAAGGGTTATTTTTGGGCGGGTTATATAAAGGGTTAATCTAGCTGGCAAATCATGGTTTTTGGAAACAGGGGAAATTATATCACACTGTCGGGGCTGGGGGTGTCTAAATGGCTCGTCGAATGGCGGAGCTTGCCGACGACGATTTGAGCGGCGAAGTTGTGGTGATGGAGCATGTTGTGTGGATTGATCATGAGGATGCGTATATGAAGTGATTTTCCTTGCGGCGTGTGGAGTCATTGGACTCTGTCTCCTGTGACCATGACGGTGTTTACTCGTGAATGTAGGAGCTGCCTTGTCGTTCCTAACAATTAAAGAATACAAGGGAAAAGGTTGGAAATAAAAGAAGTTGAAAGGTCTGCTGCTAATCAACTCGTGTTATTGAAGATACAAGATATAGTAGCTGTACTCAGCTGGTATCCAACAGTAAAGCGACAGCGCTTTCGACGCTCGGCAATGGGACTATCCCAAAACAAAAACTATCTTCCTTTGTCTTCGTATAAACATTATCCATTCATATCCAAAACAACCCATAATAATCAATGCCTGGCGCAGCCTAGACACCTTCTCCCTTCACTCATATTCACAGCACATATATCACAGAGCCTGATACCACAACCTCCACAGGCATTTTCAGCCGACTCATGGACCACGGCAATGTCGGTGCCGAAGAATTGGTCGCAGCGGTAAAGTTCTCGGTCGCAGTCTTCGCATTTGAAATCATTATTTTCAAAACCTGGCGGATGGCTTGCAGAGAAGATAGGTGGCGGAGGAAGAGCTTTTGGGATACGCCAGAAGGAGTGGAGGGTTGATTTCTGAATAGGCGCGGCGGGGAGAGTTGGAGGTTGGTATGATGGTATGATGTCGACTTGGGGATGCCGTTGCGCGGAGAAGAGTTTCTGAAACGTATTTTCTGGTTTGTATTAGGATATGCATGCTAAAAGACGCGTGTTGTGATGGATCTTACCATGTACCATCGCCTCATTTGGTCGATTGTCTCTGAATCTCTTGCGCGTCCGACTATTCAATCTTGAGGAAAGCGATTCCCGGCGCGTATCGCCCCAGCTTGAGAATGTGGAATTGGCGATTGGTGCTTCTATGTCCATTTGATCGTGGTATTGATGAGGATCAGGACAAGGACTTGTTGATGTGCGCGATGGCGAGGAGAGGAACGATGAGGTTGATGTGGATGGCGAGACATCGATTGATCGTTTGCGCTTGAGACCCATTGTGTATGATGTGTCCGGCGGATAGATGGATAGATAGGTGGGTAGATGGGCGTGTTGGATGGAGTGAAGAGGAGCTGATTGAGACGAGAGATTGAACGCGTAGTCGACGCGTAAAAGCGATGGCGGGGGAGGCTGACAATCTTGGCTGCCTCCCACCTTTGCTGGATGGCTCGATGATATGAGCTTTCTAAAAGCGCCCTCTCAAACTTGGGTCGATGTGGATGATGTTCTGACAATTTGAAAAATAATGTTGCCAGAAAATTACCGATATCTTCATGGATTTGAGAGTGTTCTATTGAAATGAATTGGTGAAGCAGCTATGTTCCTGCCCCTCGACAGCTCCATTGTACCCCTCTCCAACAACACCAAACACCCAACATGAGTCGCAGAGCTACCCACGCTGGGTCCTGGTACTCCGATGATGGTCATGTACTATCAAACCAACTAGACAAGTTTTTGAGAGCCGTACAGGAGCCTGTCAAGGGAATAGGCGCTGCGTCGAAGCTAGAGCCTCCAGTCTCTTATCCAGTTGCCGGGGCTCGAGTTATCATTGCTCCGTATGCGTTACGCTTGATACTGTGAGGTAGTTGTGAGTACTGATACTGATGCTTGTAGTCATGCCGGTTACTCGTACTCTGGTCCAGCTGCCGCATGGGCATACAAGGCGGTGGACTGGAGGAAATGGTATGTTATCTTTCACTCCATATTTAATGCTTTCAGGACTGACGAGTTCAGCAAACGAATATTTCTCCTCGGCCCATCTCATCATGTTTACTTGGATACCTGCGCTCTTTCTGCCCAGCTCACATACGAGACACCGTGTGGCGATTTGCAGACCTGTGCCGCAACCATTGCCGAACTCAAGTTGACAGGAGCATTTACACAAATGTCACGAAAGACAGACGAAGACGAACACAGCCTTGAGATGCATCTTCCATACATATACAAGATGCTCCAATTGCAAGTCTACAGGACCTCTCTCGTGTCATCACAACTAACAGTTAATAGGGCTGGCCAGAACCCAAGCGACGAATTCGATTATCACAAGCCTTTCAAATTCCCTCCTCTGGTGCCTATACTCGTCGGAAATATATCACCCGAGAAAGAAGCTGCCTACGGCAAGATTCTGGCACCCTATCTTAGCGATCCAACCACAGTCTTCATAGCCTCGTCTGATTTCTGCCATTGGGGAGCAAGATTCAGCTACAAGTACTACCTGCCAACCCTCAATCTAGGCGATGGCAAAATGTTGGGTAGAAGCAGGCCCCCGAGCAATCCTCCGATTCACGAAAGTATCGCAACAGTCGATCATATGTGTATGGATGCCGTGGAAAGCGGCAATCACCAGGCATTCACTGATATTATCAAGGAGACGGGCAACACCGTTTGTGGTAGACATCCCATCGGCATCGTTATGGCCGCCCTCGAGGTACTCGAAAAGGAGGGGACGAAGACGCACGCAGACGATGGCAGGTTCAAGTTCGTAAAGTACGATAGAAGCGGCTTAGTTCACGACGTGAGTGACAGTAGTGTGAGCTACTGCAGTGCGTATGCCGTACTTCGAGGAGGCGTCGAAAAGGGCGTGGAGGCCACAAACAGTCCTCTTCGCAGCCCGAGGTTCAAGGCAGCCTTGCAAGTCATTAATGGACCAGGCTGGAAGCCAGGACAGTTCGGCGTCAAGGAGGTCTAACACGGGATGAGGCAAGATTGCGACGTCCTCTAGTATAGAATACTCAACTCAACAAAACATGAATAAATCAACGTCGATATCGATAATTTTCTAGCAATTTCCAAAATTATTTCTCCAAGAATTTTAAGCCCGCGATCTAGGATTGCGGATGTTGTATCAGAGAGTTATTATCCGAGACTGCGATCACGTCCTGTCAGTTCCCCCCTGAAACAATAGGCTGCAAGCCCCCTTCAACTCAAATCTACCCATCTATCCAATGGCTCCGTCGCCTTCGAAAGTCCAGGCCGCTGCTTCGAGCATTGATGGGCATTCCGGATTCCGTCAGCCAATAGACTGCTATGATGAGAAAAGAAGAATTCAAAGTAGGAGAGGAGAAGCTTCGCAAGGGTTTAGGGAGACGCTGCTAGGTTGGAGCACTGTTCTTTTAGGAGGGAGGAGGGTTTGGGGATGAAAGGAGCGTTTATGAACGGAAGGAGCGTTAGGGAGAGTAGAAGTTACTCTCCGTTAATTCAAGTGAAGATCTTGTGAAGTTGATCGTGATTACCATATCTCATCTGTCCAATTTGGAGCGGTCGGTTTGGGAGAGGTGGATGAGAGTGACATTGATATGAGAGGGAGTGTGAGAAGACGTTGGATCAGAGGACTCAGCGATCGAGACTCCATGGATGAGACACAAGGATACGTACAGTACACGCCTGGTGGGATGATAAGAAATGTAGTGCTAAACATGCTATCACTTTCGCCCGTGGTCTAACCCATTGATTTCCTTCATTGAAACTCCGCGAGCCTCTATGAAATTTTCAAACTCTGAGAAATCGTGATGGAAGGTGTTGTCGTCCTGCCTATAATTACCGGTCAGTCAATCCCGGAATGGAGACGCTAGTATTAGGGCCGCTCACGTTCTCATCCTCATCTTAGGCACGGAAGACTCAGGTCCTGATCCGATGAGCTGGTGTATCATATGCGCCCCTGACTCAATGATGATTGGCCCATACATTCTTAGCTGTTCAAGCTGAGATATAGCCGTAGTTGGACCTTCAGGCGATGGATAGAATGGATGGAGATCAATGTTCAGATTGTGTATGACCAGTTGAGGATGTGAATTCAGGAGCTTGACCACAGCAGGCACCCAAAAAGTGTGTTCCCAACCATGCGCCCAGAGACGAGCGCTCACCTCAAGATGTCGAATCCGGGACCAAAAGGGCCATAGATCCTCTACCTCGTCCGATCTTTTTGGACCGTTTTCAAGCTGATAGTCGTGGGTCATAACGTGAGGAAGGCTGTTTTCTATGCCGAGGTTGAACGTGTTGAGCTCGACGATTAGATCCTTCGCTTCCTGGTATACCTGTTTGCAGGAACGTAGAAGGTTGAAGTTGATGCCTTGAGGATGTCGGATATCGACGAGTATGTTATTATCATGTGAAATACCAAGGCCAGTTTGATCATGAATATGGACTCGCATCACTCGGCGAGACTTGTGATCCATGAAGAATTGGTCCTGGATACCTTGAAGGGCGTATGAATAAATTCGCATTCGAAGCTCGCCAGGAAGATCTAGGATGCGGAAGGGAATTCGTTGTCGTTTTGGCATGGCTAGAGCGGGTCGACTTCTGGAGGAATCAGACAGATTATAATCTGCAGGTAGACGCTGGAAATTTGAATGGCGACGTTTATTACTCATATACACATCCGTAGTATGGCGATCGAGCCCAGGCTTTTTTCTCAGCGCTTGGTGAGAGTTGAGGTCGTAATCGAACATTGCGTATGAGGTTTTGGGAGCAATTGGAGGTGATGAGTGGCTGTTATTAAGAATGAAGAGATCGAGAGGGACGTGTAAGGAATGGTTTGGTGTGAGATAGTTGAGTTGAGAGAATTCGCCTATGTAGTAATGGACAGTAAAACCTTAATAGACGTTAGCAGTGACACAAATGGTAATGGATAATCAGGTCGAGGTGATGGTTATGGTGATGATCCACTACGGGTCATCCCCTGGCCCCCGCTTTCTTTATACCCAAAAGGGGATAACGTGTTCCCGTCTTCAACTCAAATCCCATCAACGAATCTCTCGGTCTTTACCCAACTTGGTATTAATGATGGCTGAATAGGTCCAGCTTGTGCAGTGATGGTTGATTTGCTTTCAACCTCATCTCCAAATACCACAAGCAAAACCAATTCGCACTCGCCAATTGATTGCGTCCTTAAAGTCTCTTCAAGAAGCCGAATCATTCTCAGCAATTGTTTCTTTGAGGCATTGAGCTTATCTTCGATATTCAGCCGAGATGGCATCTGTCATACATGAACCTTTCTTTGTAGCTAGTAAATCACAACCATCTCAAAGATTGTCAAACACGCTCCATCAAGTTCCTTTCAAATACCAGCTCTATAAAAACAAAACAAAAGAAAAGTAGACAGCAAAATTTCCCAGGATCCATATCAGCTGCCGGACAAATGGAGTATCCAGATCAACAAATTGGAAGAGAACCTGACAGTTTACAAATATGCGGTACAACTACGGCTTCGATATCTATCCATGTCTCTCCCCCGACCATTCAATCGACAAAGAATCATACTCCCGATTCCTCTCAGAAGTCATCGTCCAATATGGCAACGCCTACGACGCCGACTCAGGCAGTTCAAACCGCAGATTACTTATCGCTCCCGTCAATATCATGCCCCCACCGGCGCCTACAGGCACGATCGACCCTCATTACGTCAGGCCTGCTATTGGAGAATACCCAGGTATACCGGCTGACCCAAGTAACTACACCTACTCCCTTGGTTCCCGGCCTAGGACTGAGACGTGGGGATCGATGGCTGAAGCGTACATTGATGCAGTGCATTGGAATGCGGAGAGGTGTTTTGGCAGTGGAAGGGTATTTGTGTGGCGGAGCACGGCTGCGGCTGAGATTGCTGGGGCACCGTTTGAGGCGAGAAGGTACAGCACGAAGGAGGCAAGAGATGCGGAGATGAAGCTTAGAGAAAAGGAGAGTAAGAAAGAGAAACTGAAGGAAGAAGAGAAGCGGAGGGTTGGACCGGAGAGGGGGTGGTGGGAGGAAAGCGTGAAAGAAAAACCAAGATCTACTAACCAGCAAGCCATTTTGAATTAGTATGCGAGATGCGATTTCCACCGTGATATGCGCAATGATTTTGTCGTATAACATCGCGTTACCACCTACTTGAAGTGCGCTTCACAGAGCATATCAGCGAAAGGGGCGATAAAAATAATATTTCATTGATCCAATCTTGTAAACAAAGGGTATAAACATTTCTCAATAAGAAACACCAACTAGGTATCCAAAAGGCCTCTGATCGATCCAAACGACATTCATTCACCCTGCATCTAAGTAGTATGCCCCGGCTGCATATGCTTCCACCCTCCATCAACGTCCCAGGTTCCTCCCCTCGTGTAGTCACCTGGACTCCTACCCCTCAAGAACGCGAATCTGAAGAATTCTGGAAGGTCCGCTCGCTGTCTCACCCATGTAAAGCTTTTCATAGCACTCTCATCAACATCTTGATACCCCTTGTATCTTTCGACATCATTGACAAGGATGGAGATACCATCGTATCCCAAATCAGCACCTGGTTGTTCCCATTCGAAAGTGATGTTTGGAGCCATATTGACATAGTGGATATTGTTGTGGATGATTGGTGGTAATAGCGAAGGCAGGAGGGTATCTCTCGGAGAGTCTCCACGGAGCGACGCTGAAGTTTGGATGATGGGATCGAAGCCCCATCGAGCAATGCCGTTGATGAATAGTCCGAACAGCAGTCCTTGGTAGAGTAACGATGGCCGATTCTGCATGCAAGTTCCTGGGAGTAACAAAAGCGCAAGTATGTAATGATGAATCCTGAGGTGGAGGTCTGGGACCGCGACCAGAAGAAGCAGACAGGCGACGAAAGTGCCATAAATGGCTAGGTACTTGAAGAAAAGACCCTCCATTCTCAGTCCCCATGCTTGGCCGAGGGCGATGAAGAATATAGACAAAACGACGATGATCAGTGCTGGGATGGCGCCTGGCTGCTTTAGGTCGTGTGGCGTCAACCGTTGAATTGGGATCTTGTCGAAGGTGTAATTGTTTAAGCATCCGACCCAGCAGGCTCCCAGCCAGAGAATAGTCTTTTCGTATTGGGCTCTCAATCCGGAAAGTGTCCGCTTAATAGCGACCATGTACATAACGGCGATGCAGAACGCGGCGGGAAGGAAACGGCCAAATGCGACACTGATGAGACTGTAGTAATTGGACATCGTTGGCGGGTCCGACACCAAGGCGACGTGGGAGAAAAGTCCTGTAAATAGCGAATAGGTAAAGATAGCAGGAGACGTGACGAAAAGCGACAGGATGGAGCTGAACGTGACGGATAGGCCTAGCAGAGGCCATCTGAGATCAGCGCATTTCTCAGCTTTGCCTGGGACGAATTCAAAGGATAGCGGAAAGTAGGAGTCGAACCCGATACTGCTGATACGGTGACGCTTGCTTGCAGGGAAGCTTGTTTGTTCCCCAATGAGGCGAATAACACCACAGCCACCGTGTTCATCACTGATGTATCCTGCGTGGACTGCAGCGGCGCAGATGAAGGAGTCGCCTCGGTATATTGACTTCTCGATTGAGTCCTTGGATGCTTCGGGTGGGCCTCCGATGACTAGACTGCGGTAGTTCTCTGTTTGGTTGCCGATAACATAGTCGTCGTAGATTATAGCTCGGGAGCAGCTGGCAGGGCAGCGGAAAGCGTATGCGGTGGAATCGAAGGGTCGGCAAAGGTCTCCGTTGAGGCCGCACTTGTTTCCTCGTCGCCTGTGTTTGATTAATATACACATTTATGACATTTTGTTGCAAAACATACCAAAGGGTTGTCTCGCAATTGAGCACCGCAGGCTTTCCATACCCAGCAATATCGCCTGCAAAGGCAGACTTCCACAGCACCAAGCTGAAAACGAACAGCCAAACAAAGTAGAATCCAACCAGCAACCAAAACTTGTGCGCCCTCTTGGGAACATAGTAGTCCAACAATTGTAAATGATACGTCTGCACCTGCTCGAAGTATGGCCTAATCTTCCAGATCCTCGGCGGCTGAGGACCGGCCAGCCACTTCATCGTCGTCATCCACGACTTCCGGAATCTTGGTGGGATATGTCGCAAAAAAGAATGCTTCTGTTGGTATGTGGTAAGATCCGAGCCATCCGTTTCCTCGTCGCCTGCTGGGTCGTCGCCCATGCCCAGGAAGGAGAGAGCATCGTCCTGGCCGACTGTGTCTTGTTCGCTCAAGGTCTCTGGACTTCTTGCTGCGACTGGATCATCGCGGTATGGCTCGTCGTTGAGGTCATCGCGCTGGCGGGCAGGCATTGCGAGGAATTGGTTGTCGCAGGTGGCTTGCTCGGAGATTTGCGGTGGGCGGCCCGGTGGAGGGGCTACAAAATGGCAGACAACAGTGGTAAAGCTGTATGGGAGATATGGATAGTGAGGGAGGGAGTTGTCTAGTATTTGTTATTCATAGTAAGCGTATGAATGCCTTGTCTATCAACAAGATGGTCCCTGGCTGCGTCAGGCTCCGGCAGTGAAAGCCGAATCCACTCTCTTGGCTTTGCGAGACAGGTTGCTGAAACGGCCCAATCATGGCGGAGTGTGGATGAGTGAAACAGCTGTCGCCCTGAAGGATCGAGCATATATTTGCTTGAATCTAAGTAAGGAGACCACGAGGTGTAGAGCACGCCGATACATGGGTTGCATATTGCCAGGCTGATCCTCCAATGAATCCTCTCAGGGAGTAAACGCGGTTCCATCCGCATGAAGTCTGTCACTTTCACCGCAGTGGTAAACGAAACTCCCGGATCATTGAGTCCAGAATCCAGGCAGCACGGCGTTCGGAGCTCGATGCGATAGCGGGAGGATGATGGTCCGATTGATTACAATTCCATTCTTATCGCCCGGTCATACATATTGGACGAAGGGCGCACCCAAAGGGCTATCTTCTTCGCACTGAACTGAATAAACCAATAATTGCAAACATTCAATCATGTGCAATCCAAGATCAAGCATTCCACTGGGACATCCAGAACCCAAGGACCTGTCCCACCATTTGTCTAGATCGACCAAGGCGAGGCAGCTGTCGAACATCAAGCAATTCTACAAGTACTTTGCCATTCCAGGCATCGGCCAGCTTGCAGGTGGTAAGCTATCTATTCCCTTACCATCATTGAGGCGGTCGCGTATAAAAGGATGCGGGCAAACGGATACCAAGTGGATGTGGAGACGATCCTAGCACGCAATCCACTCAGCCCAGCCTGACTGATCACTGGGACGAATCAATCGTCTTGAAGCATAAAACGATACTCCTTTGGGAAGCGTCTCGTCGATATACTTTGTGTTCTCGCTAATTACTCCACCTAGGACTCCCAAACAACAACTACTTCCCCTTCGACACCCTTGAAGCAAAAGCTGCTCTACCAGAAAGATGGAACCCAACGGCAAACGACCCCGTAGACCCCCCTGCGAAGGCCAGCAAAGGCAAGAAAGACTCACCTCCACCTGAGTCGCATATGATAGTACCTCACACTGCTGCCACGACCAACGTATTGAAGAAGATTGACCTCGACTCCGCCCTGCAGTATGGACAAGCTCAAGGCTACCCTCCTTTATACCAGTTCCTCCTACAATTCACCGTCGAAAACCTACATCCATGTATCCCATACAAAGACGGACCTGACATTATCTTGACTTGTGGCAATACCGATGGCTTCGCCAAATGCTTGACAGCCCTCAACAATGAATGGTCCGAAGGGAAAGACCCAGTTAGCGAAAGAGAAGGTCTCCTTTGCGAGGAGTATGCCTACATGAATGCCATCGGAGCTGCTAAACCAAGAGGCATGAACATCGCCCCTGTTGCGATCGATGACGAGGGTATGAAAGCAGAAGGACCAGGTGGTTTAAGGGATGTCCTCGAGAATTGGGACTTCGCGAAGGGAATGAGGCCTCATCTTATGTATACCGTAACGTGAGTGGGTTTCGCGCTTTGTCCTGAAACGCCATATTAACTTATTAAAAGCATCGGACAAAACCCAACCTCAGGCGTCCTTTCCGTTCAGCGCCGCAAGGAAATCTACGCTCTCTGCGTAAAGTACGACGTAATTATCATCGAAGATGAACCATACTGGTATCTACAATACCCATCCTCAAATGGCACAGCATTCTCATCCTTACCTAAACCACAAACGTCCTCCGGGTTTGAATTCCTTGACTCCCTGGTCCCATCCTATTTGAGTGTAGATTACCAAGGGCGCGTTCTCCGCCTAGACACCTTTTCCAAGACCGTTGCTCCAGGCTGTAGATTAGGCTGGATTACTGGGCAGCCCAAGCTCATAGAACGAGTTCTTAGAATTACGGAAACGTCGACACAACAACCCTCTGGCTTCGTGCAATCCATGATCGCAGAGTTGGTCATGGGACCACCCACGGGCGACAAAATTGGTTCCGGGGGAGCCAAAGATGGCAAGGGATGGAGTGTTGAGGGATGGGTGAGATGGCTCGAAGGTCTTCGCGGCGAATATGAAAGAAGAATGAACGATATGTGCGATGCCTTAGAAACCGGCACCACTCTCGTGAAATCAGGAAGAAGGAACTCACTTACAGAGATGACCGGCAATCTTTTCTTGGACGCCTACAATTCCGCCCAGGAGAAGAAAGAGCCAGAAGATGATTGGTCTGTCATCGAAACAACCCGCATCTACGATTTCGTCAGACCAATGGGTGGAATGTTCATCTGGGTCCGTTTCAATTTTGAATCCCATCCGTTGGCGTCCAAAGTTGCGCTTCCACGTCTTGCGAGGGCGCTATGGGTTTTCTGGACGTCGTCGCCCTATAAGGTTCTCGTTTCCCCGGGAGCCATTTTCGCGCCAACGGAAGAAATTAGAGAGCGCGATGCATGGGAGTGCTTCAGACTTTGTTTCGCGGCCTGTCCCAGAGAGGATGTCGAGCCCATCTCGGAGAGATTTGCGAAGGGCGCTCAAACGTTCTGGAGGATCAAGAAGGAAAGCGTGATCGATGAATTGCTGAAGGATGATGTTGTGTTGATGGAAGGAATGGAGGTGGGCGGCATGGCTGCCCTGACTGGCTTTTGTTGAACATGAGAGTGCAGAATGTGTGGAACGTGGTTCTAAGCTTCAGAGTCAAGAATGGATTGGTGATAAATTAAGATGCCTCATGGTTAAATGTAGATACGATATTCACACACGATTTCGAAAACAACATATTCTACCCATGGCGGCTTTGTTGGGAGCCGTATCAAGCGAATTGAGTCCGTCACTTTGGAGACCTTGCTAACAGACTCAAGAAAGCTGAACACTTCCCTCTGCTAATAGACTCGAGACAAAAGAACGACTAAGGTCGCATTCCTAATCGTCGAATTGAATGTCCACCGAGAAGAACTTTGCAAGGAACCAACACGCAGCCAGACTTGAACACGCCATCATCAACACCAACTCCGAAAATCGCCAAAAAAAAATTGATGCCGTAGTCCGGTAATGCAGCGCAAGGCTGGTGAGCTGGCGCAGAGGCCGGTGATGTTTGGACCTGAAGGTCTGTTTTGTGGTTTTTGTTGCTTTGTGGTTGGACTATGGCACCAATTTGCCCCCGAAGGGTGAAGGGAATCTGGGTGTTTTGGGATATACGGTAGAAGTGATGAAGAATAGTAGAGTAATTGACTTGGAGGGGATGAATTTTTTTTGCTTTCCTTCGTACAATATAGCAACAGCGCTCGCTCTCTTCCCGGCAAACCAGACGCGGCTTTCATTCATTCTTCGTAGATTGTACTACATGTTGTTTAGATATGACATTGGTTTTGCCCTGCCCATGCTTCAACTCCTGCTTCTTACTTGCTAGGCCTTCCGCCACCGGATTGAGCCTCTTTTATTTGAAAGTTCCATCCTGACCGTCATGTCTTTGGGCGCTCTCATTTACCGCTTTCTTGGCGTCGCTTTTCCTGCTGGTTTTGCGAAAGATACGCTCGTCCGGGGAGTCGTACTCTTTGTACCTGCCTTTAAGCGGGCGTGGGCTTGCGGATATACCTATCGGGCGTTCACAAATTTCATGTCTCTGCTCAGCGGAAAGCAAGATTGCTTCCATTTCCCTGTGTGTGATCAGAATCTCGTGGTCATTGGCACGATCCAGAGCACTTTGAGGACAGAAATCTGAGAGACGAAGCGTAAGTCCACCGTCGGGCGTGGGCGCTGCAGGGTCATTGAGACAAAATGGCTGCTGGTGAAGGCGACTTTGCCGTATTATTTTCATCTCTCCATCGCTGCTATTCACTACCAGACGGTACAGCGAATAGCAGCCTCCAAGAATTGCGGTTGGGTCTGCAGGCGCTGTGCCAGGGCTTTGATAGTCAATCTCGAAGGTGATTACTGTTTTGATAATCCCCCCCCCCACAGTTTTCAATCCAGGAATAAGCCCTTTCGTGGACGTGTGGACTCTTTCCAGAGTCTGCGACCTCAATAATTCATGGCGACCTCCCATGGCTAGAATAAATGATTGTAGCATCCGGTGACCGCTTTAGTCCATTTGCCCCTTGAAGGTCGCCAATACCTGCTGCATGGATTTGCTTGATGGCATGTCGTGTCTGGCTTGTGAGATTTTTCGAGTTTTGCTTGAGGTCCTTGATTTTTCGGATGATGAGTGTACTGATGAAATAGGCGAAGATTATATGGACATTCTGTGGCTTTCACATGGTCAATTCTCCTGGTATGGGCTCGTAGTCGTATCGTAGTTTGTCCTCCACCCAGCCACGAAGGTCGTCCTCCCCATCTAGTGCATGCAGGAATCTCTTGTAGCCGTCAGGTGTGAGTGGAAAGGTATTCCAAGAGGTATGAGCAGTTGGTCTGCCGACTTCTATGCTCCGAATAAAAGGTAAGAGCACTTGAATCGAACGCGAATCGGAATCAGAAGACTCTAAAGTGGTCGCGTGCTCCGCATCCAGCTTTGGTGTTTCCACTTCGGTATCCATTGCTTGACAAGTAAGGAGATATGTCGAGCCGATAGAAGTGAGAAAAGAGAAGGTTGGTACGTGGTGTTGGTGTATCAAACTGTAGTATGATCTGAGCACTCGTTGAACTCGTGCCAATCAGCCGTAGATATCATCTGTGTAGGCGGATAAATCAGAACGGCGGTGCTTGTAAGTTGGCCACCAAAATACCCAGCTGTTCTCAAAGCTACGCTGAGGCATATTCAAAAGTCAGCTCGTCAGCTAATGACTGGCTTCCCTTTCTACTATGTAGTACCATGAATTATTTTTGGTATGAATATTGTCTACGATCTACGTCAGTGGCTTCGAAGCAATAAAATCCTTAGCGAGCACGGTCGCTTACCAATCCGTCTTAACGATTCAGTCGCCAGGCCTGAAGAAAGAAAATGGGCAAGCTTCAGGAGTAGTGTGGAGGCGAAGTGATGCGGCTGAATGGATGGCGTGATCAGCATTTGTTTGATGATTGCTCAAGCTGTAAAAAAAGAAAAGGGGGGTAGGGGGATTAAGAGATTGAGAACAAAATTGGGAGAAATTTCATTCGTGAACAACAAACAGGTGAAATAATTGGCATTGAATTCGATTGTTGCTTGAGTACTTCCTCTTGAAAAGCCTCCTATTGAATCAGGGGCCTTCAAAGCGGGAAGCCGCCCGTGATCCAATATTTTCACCCCCTGTGGGGTGCATTGGACTCGCCTTCCAGCCAATGAGAATCTTACATTCCAGCCCGCTCGGCTGAGATCCACACATCGAAACATCATATTGCCTCAGCTTTGTTCGAGACCTCGACAACTGTTCAGACTTCAACATGTCTTTCCCACCTGCTGTTATGCCAGAAAGTTTCAAACACCTACTGAATCAGCAGCCCTCTCCAGGACCACAAGAAGACCCTTCAGCCTTGCTCACCAACTTCAATGCCTCTTTCGATGCTCCGTAGAGGTTGTCTTTTGCTAGGCACGGTTCCTCGATTCTCCAAATCCAGTATTACCTCTCTCCTGATCCCCAGCTTTCTTCACCCACGCAGATCAGATGCCAAAGTTTCACAAACGGCATGGCTAGATGGTATGCGAGGAATTGCCGCCTTTCTTGTGTACATCCGCCATTTTGCTGCTGCAACACATCCTGATATCCAATATGGTTGGGGGACTGATGGAGGATACTACAACATCATCCATCTTCCTTTTCTTCACCTTCTGACGGCTGGTCCGGCAATGGTGGCTCTTTTTTTCATCATTTCGGGATATGCATTGTCCTTGGGACCACTTCGTGCGATACACAACCAATCCGTCGAAACAGCATTGGTCAGGCTCTCTTCGGCTACCTTTCGGAGAGCAGCCAGGCTTTTCCTGCCCGGCGTGGTTTCAACCTTTATTGTTATGCTGTGTGTCGCTCTGGGGCTCTACGAGAAAGGGCTTGCTCTGATGAATGAGGAAGACATGCCAGGTTTTCAGGAGCCTCAACCCCCAATGGCCAGCCAGGAATCATTTAGATTCCAGGTCGTCCTTTGGTTCACATGCACTTGGCGGTGGCTAGATATTTGGAGTCCAAAGAATCATCCATACGACGTGCATCTCTGGACACTGCCTGTCGAATTCCGCAGTTCTGTGATCTTATTCATGGCACTCCTCGCTTTCGCTCGCACACGACCTCGGTTCCGGCTTGGAATGCTCTTCACGTGTATACTTTACTGTCATTACACCAATGCCTGGGAAGCATGGCTATTCTTCGCTGGGTCCTTTCTCGCACAACTGAAGATGCTGCAAGAAGAAACGAACAGCTCACCTTCCCTCGATATCACTGAGATCAAGCGAGATTTTGAGGAAGAGAGATTGACGAAATCAACATCGAACAGGGACCATACACGAATTGTCATCTTCATAGCTGGATTGTACCTGCTTTCTTCCCCGGACCTCATGTTCTACCCTTCCGAGGAACCCAGCGAATCGTCAATGGTCTCATGCGCACCAGGATATTGCATTCTGTCCAAGATCTCACCCAAAGAATGGCCCGAACCTTTTCGCTTCCCACATTGTATCGGGGCCTTTCTAGCAGTATACGCGACTTCGTCATCGCATACATCGACGCTGCGTTCGCTCTTCGACAACAACTTCTCTGTCTACCTAGGCAAAATCAGTTTCGCTCTTTACCTCGTCCACGGGCCTATAATCCATATGTTGGGGTTTTGGTTGGTACCCTGGTGTTGGCAGTGGAGTGGAAAGGACAACTTGCTACATAAAGAAGTAGGATTTGGGATAGCCTTTGTGCTGGTGACTGTTATTGTCGTCTGGGCTGCGGATGTGTTTTGGAGGGCTATTGACCAGAAGTGCGTAGCTTTCGCGAGATGGTGTGAGCAATTTGTTATGCTTGAAAGCTAGGTATACTGGCGAAAAAATTGGAGCTTGGGCATATCCTGAGGGTTTCAAAAGCTGAAGTTTCTTGCTTGATTTCTTTTAGAATGATACCGCATTCTACTGCATTTGAATGAAAAGGTGGGTGTCTGAGATTCCACACGCCTTGAAGCCTGCCCAGACGCCGTAATCACGATTCTTTGCTGCAAAGATTTTCCTGCGTCTCAAACCGTTGCTTAAGGCTGAACGATGCGGTCAACATTCGCAAAACGCTGATAGACTGCATAAATGCTCGTTGTCATTTCTTGGACCCAACAGCAAGCCCACGATGGAATCAATGGATGAGTGAAAAGTGTGTCTGATTTCCGAGGCAGGAGAAGAACTTGGAAGCAAAAGAACTTGAACGATGTTGGCACTTTCAGCTCCATCAATTAGGATTTCAATCCTCACACAAGTGATGATCTTCTTCCTTGATCATTGTTACGGAGACCTTCAGAAGCCACTGCTCAATATTTGAACCATACTCATGGATACGCCGCCTAATCATCCCCTCCATATTCCCATAATTCCACTGACCGCTTCAAATTGAATACACACAATCTTCATCATCAAGCACAGCCCTCCCAAATTTCGTCACGAATTCTTCCTCGATGCCCTCCCTCTCTATATTTTCTGCACCTTGAACAAGCGTAGGAGCGGTTCGAATGCATGAACATCAGGGTATTTCAGGAGTCTTTGAGCGACAAAATCGCCCTCACAGAAATCTCCTCAGAAGCAGATTAGTGCTTCGACTTCTTAAAACTCCCTAAATAATTGAGAGTTGTGAATTATAAACTTCTGATTCCTCCATGGTTGCTCAGGCACGAAACCACCATTAATTTCTATCCTTTCTCCAACTACGGTCTGGGGCTGGGAGGATCGAGGACGAGTTGAGAATAGGAATGAAAGAAATTTTAGAGAAACGGAGTCCTGTTTTTATTAGAGCTTCGTGGGCCTAATACTGAATCCAGGGAGGATCGAGTTCATCGCAATTGATCAGGATGAACAGGATACCAGTAGGCCTTAGAGCGCTTGTGACGATGGTGGAGATTCCAGTAACCTCGAGAGCGCCTGTGGCAAGGATGAAGAGGAGATCAGTCGCCTCGAGAGCGCTTGTGGATTTTGCGGAGCCGAAAACTGCAGGTGCGCCTGTTATATACGCGCAGATTGTGTTAGATACGGAAGCCTTGGGTAGTCCTGCGAAGGGTGTTATGAACGAGCAGAATGGGACGGTGATTGGAGATATAAATATATAAATGGAAAGGAGGTCGAATGGTACGATTCCACTAAGAGGAAGGATGAGTAGAAAGCGTCCCAGAGCGGAGAAGAGGACGGAGATGTTGGCGTCGAAGACATTCATGACCTATTCGTAGAACGGATGGAGTGGTACGTGAAGAAGGGAAAGGTGAGGACACAGCCGTGGTCCCGAGCTAGTCGATTGGATGTGACAACTGTAAAGACTGGACAGAGTGTTCGCGAAGAAGCACGTCATGATTGGTACCTAGCAATTTTTGAAATTATTCTCCCAGAAATGTATCAGCTACCGAAGATAATATAAGGTATCACTACCTACCTCCGGAATTCTAGTCGTCACAGCTGATTAATTGTGAGAGTTTAGACAATCCGCATACGCAATGCATATAGTAAATGAATTACCTAGATATGAGGGACAATGAATCGTCATAGATTTCGTGTGTTCAGTCGGACCTGAAAAAAGTTTCCCATTTAGTATCGAGTTGGCCCAGAGCCTGACAACCACACTAGTAGTGGCAGAACTAATATCGTATTCGGTGTGCCTCCAGGCAATCGGCAGAAGATTGAACACGGAAATATCTCAGGATCTACCGGGTACTGTTCTTACATTTCTCTTTCTTCAACTTTGTAATACTACACCGAGAGGAGCCAATATCCTCTCTTTAACCAATAGGTTGGCTTGTGCTCCTCCTCGCTCTAATGCCACCGCTCCTACAATAGCGTACATAGCTTGCGCCAAAATTACCTCCATCCCAGAAGATGCGAGATTGTCGGCCTAGATTCGTGGGTTAGTATAAAAACAATGCTATAGAGAGGACTGCTCACCTTTCTCGGCTTCCAGCGTATTACACGATCTAAGTTGTATGTGTGTGCCAACTGCGCCAGTCGTCCCTTGTTCAAAACTTCTGACTTCATCCTGTCCGACAGGTTGGTCAGGCCATCGAGGGCCGGATGCTCGAATGGCAGTCGCTCGTATTCGTCAGGTCCTTTGGGTGCTGTTGGGTCTCGCGGTGCGGCTACAAGCAAATATGATGTCTGCAAATCTACAATGCGCTTCCCTGACACACTTGTCAGCATTATCCGATTTCCAATGATTACGAAATATGTACCAAGATAGCTCAATCGATCATTGAAACCTCGTTTTCCCTGATCGAAACTCTTGTGCGTAATTGCCAACCATTTCGTCTCTTCGGATAGCCATTGGTCTCCACCTTCACCAAAGAATTTCGTATACATAGCATCTAGTTTCCGAGGATCATTGTTGCATTGAAATTCATTGTTCTTGACTTTTGGCCGTACTCGAATGGGCATAGTCATGCCCCGTGGTGTTTGTTGCCATCGCGGTGTGTCTGCTCTTTCCGTGTCTATATCCTGTATTCCTTGATGGCGCGTAGATGTCGATGAGATGTGTCTTGATTGTGAGAGGTATGGTCGTGATGTAGAAGAGTAGGGGTTGGTAGTATTGCTGGGGCGAGTCCGTGTCGAGCGGTTGAGGGCCTGGTCACCTCCAATTGTCTGGCGAATTGAACATCTGGAGGCGATGAGGCATCTTCGTAATGGGGCACCCGTCGCCATTGATTGATGTTGCGATGTGATCGTGTTATCGCCGTCGCTGTCGCTGTCGCTGTCGCTATTGATGTTGAAGTCGAGGAAAATTGCGGACTTCTTTCGGAGGTGAGTGAACCGTGCCTCAAGCGCGTCTTCCTATACAATCATTTCATAGTAATTCCTAACTTCTCTCCTCCCACCATCATGGAGACCAGGAACATTCTTTCACTCGAGGAGAGACTCGCTGAAGCTCTTCCGATTAATACGTGCTTCACATTCTACCATATCTCGACCCCGCCTACAAAATGCTCAGCCATCTACTCGGCTCCACCAGGCGCGAAACCAGAATCAACATACTGCGAGTCTCACTTCTTGAATGTATCTATACGTCCCAGTGACTCGAAAGATGCTCAAACAATATTTGCTATTGCAATTGAGATATTGATATACACAACAAAACGCCTCACCACAATATTCGTCTCCAAGGCCGACTCGACAGGATACCTGTCCCTCCTCACTATCCCCAAGGGCCAATCTTCGCCATTAAGAAGTATCACCTCGACTTTTGTATCATACTTGGTAGACAGCAGACAGAGAGTAGATGTCAAATTGGTGGTTTCGTTATTTGCAAGAGCTTCGGATCAATACCTCTTCCCTGGAAGTGTGGAAAATGCAGCGAAGCACGTCTCTGACGATCGCCAGCTAGTAAAATGGTGGTGCCGGGTGCTTGATCCAGTCTTACGAGGCTATACAGCAGAAGGCCGGGTAAATCTCGACCGCGACACGGGAATGAGAGACGAGACCGGCACAACCGCACAGGCCTATGTGATTGTGCCAGGGGAGGACTCTATATTTTCCTTCCTACCAGCAGAGGTACGACAAAATCCGAACCTAAGAAAGAGATGGACACACGGCCACCCACTTCAAGAAATCAGCTCTTTCCCGTCGGCTCCTCCACGATGCCTCATTCCACACTTCCCAGACGATCCTAAAAGCAGGCTCCTTAACGATTTGGACGAAGAACTACCCGACTCGCAAACTAATGGCACGACTACGGATAGTCCCTCAAAGCGTGGCACCGGGAAATGGAGAAGCGTACATACAATAGAACAATTCTGGCTCACCATGGAACAGCGATCAGAGTGCTCGTCAGGCAGACTGGTCGGTTTCATATGGGTTGTGTTCACACCGCCAAACTACGAGGTTCCAACTGAGGGTGATAGCCAACCCTCGTTGACTCTTCCACACGAGAGTAGCGTCCTCTCGCTACCGCCCTCGCCAACATTGAAGGCAGTTTCGCCGCGAAAGGCTCCCTCACAGCGTCGGAAACCACTGACAGGTGTCATCGTGCCACGAATGCCACGAATCAAATCCACATCCTCAAATCTGGCATCGGCAATCCTGAACCTACCTGCAGAGTCAAAATACTACACCTGGCCAACCACAAGTCGCGGCGACATTGTTCTCGAGGAGTGGAAATACAAGAAAGCGACAGAGCTATTACTTCGCCTTGACTTTGCGAATCGTAGAATTGCTGAAGCTAGCACGAAAACATGGGTCGATGAGCTGGCCGTCCTTGGAGGAAGAGAAGAAGATGGATGGGGACGAGAAATTGAGGGAAAGAAGACAGTTCAGGTTTCTGAACAGACGACGACGAATGGCAGTTCTGCAAAGGTGTTGATGAACACTGTGCAGGTCAAGCGCAAAGCTGCGCCATCGGATACACCATCTGCTATTGTTTCTTCAGCGTCGAACACGGAGACAGGCATCAACACTCTGCAGCCAAGGAAGCGTGCTAAGTTGGTCACCGTGGGGGCCTCGAACGGTGTGGGGAAAGAAAATGAAAATACGTGTTCAACGCAACAAAAGATCGGAAATGCGGAACCTGGAGTCACCATTCTGGGCGCGGGATTGGTAAGAAAGAAACCGAAGGCGACAACATGATTTTGAGCTTCAGGATGGGTAATTGAATTATGGGTCTAGGCTATTCAAAGTTGGGAAGGACAACTTGGATGGTCGGGAAGGAAAGGCATTCTTAGGAGCATTTTTGGGTTTGGGCATAGCATGGACTCGGATCGTTTTACAGGGCAGTTGCAATGGTCATTAGGGTTGGGATGGTTAGTATTCCTAATATCATCAAATAATAGCTCACTGATTATATTGGTATTGTTCGAATGGAATGAAATGAGATGAGATGTAAATGTGTGCTCTATTGTGATGCCTGATTTCGGTCTTGAGTCTACATCTGTATATGTGGTCGCAGTGTTTTGGAAATGGTGCTATGTAAAGATGGATATCGGATCGAGGTCGGCGCTGGGGGTAGTTGATCGCTGCTGAACTTCTGTGCTACATAATTGTCAGGACACTACTGAGATGGTTGCGATTGCAGTCACGAGGTGAAGGACTAATACAGACATAATCTCCCCGAATGTATCTTGCAACGTCTTACAGATAGCGAGTATCGACTGGTGCAAGTGGAAAAAATATCCGAGGGCAGCTAGAGAACGTGTTTGACAGGTGTTAGTTGAGTGAAAGGTGGCGTTTCTGGTGATCGTTTGATGCAGCTAGTCTGGTTGCGAGTCTCATTCGGAGAGATATTCGGTATGCTCACCGCAAACAACAGTGGCTTTTCTGGTGACCGGTTGCTAGAGTGGGTTGCAAGCTCTGTTTGGAGAGATGTATTTGCGGTTGCGTGTCAAGGTGGTGAAGGTGATATCTTGTAGAGGGAGGCTGTGGCAAGATGAAGCAGTGTTTCGACCCCGAAATCGTGACAATAGCATAGTCTTTTATGCCGTTGAAAAGCAGGGATTGAGTAGTATTGGTTGTTGTGGTATGCTTAAGACGACGTTGCTCGAATCAGCCGTTTTATATTGGGAACTCGAATGACGGCCAATATGGGCGAATTATTTGGAGAAGAATTGAAAACTTGGTATCTGTGTACAGTCCATGAGACTACATGTGTGTGATGTGAGTTTGAGTAAACAATTTACAGCCGTTTTGGCACAACTGGAACCGTTCCACTGTGTAACTTCACCGCGTGGGGATGATAACACTTGGAGAAGAGTCATAGAAAATCATCTTGGGACAATTTTCGAGTTCTCGGCAGAAATCCCAGACCTGTGTCCTTTTTGAGTGAAGAACTGTTAAGTCGAAGCAACAACTGATCATGCGGACTAGATAACTCGGCTCAGGACTGCACCAAATGGCCAGGTGTTTTCGGCAAATAACAGGCAGCATTGGGCAGCACTACGAGGTCCATTAAGACCAAGTCCGGGAATTCCCATTCTTGGTTGACGTTCTAGATTGGAGGAATCTGCCCGACTGATGTAGTTGCCGATCAGAAAGACTTTTCTGGGAGATTTACATGCCGATTGAAAACGTCGGGATATTTACTCGTTCACGAAGTTCGCTTCGTGCTACGTTGGCGCGAAGAGTATCACGCCTTCGTAAGAACATAACGGAACTTGACAGTTGATGGGGCCGGACGTGGAAAATTGCGAGGGATGACTGCGAGCTCAGGAAGAATGGAACTCAGCCTTCCGCACAGAAACCAGGGTCACATCTTGAAATGATGGGCTGTGCGAGGCTCTCCTAGCGAAAGATATGAAAGATTTCCCCGGCTTCTTGCATCTCTATTCTGCTATCAGATCACGGGTATCACAGCTGCTGTCCAGGTCCTAGGATGATGTCTCTTCTTTGTCCTCGAGTGCTGGTAGGACAGAAGCCGTAAAGAGTCGTGGCCCAAAGCAGAAAGTGGAAGACCAGATTCACTATGACTCCGACAGCGTCCGAAAGTCAAAGTTGATGAACGATTTTGTTTCAAGTAGCTCAAGCACGAGTTATTGGCAAGTGGTGTTGCATCGTGTCCGATAAGCCCAGCAGGAGAGAAAGGGGTGCACGTGAGGGTGCCTAGATCTCCTGGTAGAAGGGTCTCTTTGGTCTCAGGTGCATTGCTCTTTGGTCTACCGTCTTGAGGGCGGTGTTTGCAAATCATCTCCCAAGTTAATAGATAGACCGATATCTCATGCAGCTTGTTTCTCTCCAACTGGTTTTGAGAACCGTAATAAAGCCGGAAAGGTCATGACGACAAGATAGGGGGAGACTTTCAGCTTGGTTGTACGGCACACTCACACAACGTCTTTACACAGCTGTTCCGGAAGATGTTCTACTGGAATGGCAGACTAGTAAAATTGGAGTCGTTGTTGATTGAGGACAGGGACTGATAGACTGCTGAGCACAAGGAGATCACCACCCTCACTAGCGCTCGCTGAATCATTCCGCCGCTCGAGTTCTTTCCTCAGCATCACAGACGCGTCGCTTTCTCCACGTCTCCATCATGACCCAAATTCGAGTGCTCTACTGCGTAGGGGTTACGCATTGCGATCTGTATTTACGAAGATGGCATATTACCGGTTTCGAGCGCGCATTTTTCGGTCTTGAGAGCGCCGTCCCACGACCTTCGATGAGAACGTGTTCTGCATCGTGCCGAAAGGAAGTACTCGCTCGCTCACAGGACCAATCGGGAAGTGCCGTGATAAAGATTTCCGTATTCTCAAATTCTTTATGTTTCCACTTATTATTGCGGATGATCTAGAATTATTCGAAAGTTGCACACGAGTCTCATACGTGGCTATGACAGGGGCTACCAGGAACTGGTATCCATTCTGGTATCCATTTGGAGGCCAGAATACAGGGCACGCCTAGGCAAATCTTCCAACTCAAGATCTAGTTGCATATTTGATCGTCATACTCAATCAACTTTCACAGCTATCCTGGCAACTTGGGTCGAACAATTAGCCCTGTGCAGAGGCTGATCGTCAACGTCGACTAAACCCTCTACCTACCCTTCTCATTGGAAGCCCCGAAGCGTCTTTCGCGCAACGTTCAGACCTCGCAACCCTCAATATGTTACCCGAAGCACTGACTGACAAAAGTGCGCGAGGAGATGACAAGACCAACGTATGAAATGAAGCCTTCCAAGGTCCTCATGAGCCGGCCATGTTCTCATGGTGGCCGGCATTTCAGGTACCGCAAATCTCTTGATACCCTTTCGGGAGGTTACAATTCTCCTTTCCTGCTGGACTTGCGCGTTGACAGTCTCCGCTTGGTCTTCGGACCCACTCTCCGTGAACGTTCTGTCTATCCCTTAGCCTCGTTTGCTCTGTTGTTGAGCCTTCTGTGGACCTGATTGTGCAGCGAGGTTCCATTATGGTGGTAGTTTGTGGTCCTACGGTTAAAGCCTTGCTGATCTATCAGTCGCAAGATGGTGCTTCTCTCATTTCTTTTTATAACCCAATAGCCGCCTTTCCCTATCTCTTCTTTTCATCCTACGTGGAGTTGCCATTTCTCAATTTCCCTCGTTTTGTGGTAGACATACCCTTAATAGCTGCTGTCAAACCGCTTTGTTACTTCAAGTTTCAGCCCTTGGTACTTCGCTAAAAAAAATCGATTTTTATTCTGAACCACAGCACGTTCATTCTCGCCCCATTTCGCTTTGGCACGGTTCCTGCCACCTCAAAAAAGGATGATGTCCAATGATTCGGACGAGAACATTATTCCTATTGTTCAGGATTTTTCTCCTATCATCGAGTTGCCACGGCGTCCAATACCTGCGGTCTCTGCGGACTCGTCAAGGGCACCGTCATACTTTGGATCAACAGTTTGTAACAGGTCAAGGACTTGGAGCTTTGAGGACAAATTTAAGGATCCCAATCCTGTACAAACGGTAATTGCTGTCTTTCAGTGCGCTTTGTGATGACGTGCTAACTTTCCAGAACGTTATTCAGCTTGGTTCGACGTCGTCCACAAGCTTCGAAACATTCTATGGCGACTCAGCTTATGACATTGTAAAATTACACAAGCACGACGATGTGGATCTCATGCCTAGATGGAAAAAGACCCTTTTCAGATTTGCACCACTTTCGACGATTGGTTCTCTGGGATCGTACATCGTTTACTTTGCATTTCGCATCTTCTGCACGCGAGATGCAGGTGTTAAATACCATAAGGCGTACTGGCTAGCCTGGTTTTTTATCGTCGCTGAGGCTCTTGTCGCATGTAAGTCCAGGCTTGTCCACCGAGGCCAGGCTGTACTAATATCACGTAGTGCCTGCTTTTTTCCATCAAGCATGGTTGATACTGTCAGCGAGAGGACGTAGGCGCCCCCAACTCCGGATACGAGGTCCATATGCCCCCACCGTCGATGTTTTCATCACCTGCTGCAAAGAGGATGTCGAGGTTATTCTGGACACGACCAGGGCTGTAGGTACAACTCTATTTTCACTGTTCACACACAAACTGACATAACTAGGCCTGTGGAGTAGATTATCCCCAGGATCGATTTCGCGTCGTTGTTCTGGACGATGGCCAGGACCCTGAGCTGAAGAAAGCTGTGGAAGATTTGCAAAGCGTGCCATTCCCCAACTTGTATTATCATGCGCGGATTAAGACCAAGCCACACCACGCCAAAGCTGGAAATCTCATCGGAGGTACAGATTTTGTCACAAAGCTGGATGGCGGCGCAGGCGAGTACATTGCAGCTTTGGACGCAGACATGATCCCCGAAGCAGGTTGGCTTCGTGCCATCCTCGCTCACGCAGTCAATGATCCCAAAATGGCACTTGTGTGTCCGCCGCAGTTGTTTTACAACATACCAAAGGGGGATCTGTTGGCACAATCATTGGACGCATTCGTACACATTGTCGAGCCATCTAAGGATGCAACTGGAGTCGCCTGGTGTACGGGCTCGGGTTATTGTATTAGACGTGCAGCTCTAGTGGACATTGGAGGATGGCCCATTGGTTCCTTAGCTGAGGATGTTTGCACGAGCTCCATGCTACTCGGAGCTGGATGGAAAACAGCCTATGTCCACGAAGCTCTACAGTACGGAGAAGTCCCTGATTCTTTCACCGGCCATCTCAAGCAAAGAACGCGCTGGACGCTTGGAACCCTCCAAACAGCTGTCAAGCTCAATTGGTTCCTATGGGGCAAAGACATCAAGCAGATGACCTTCTTCGCTCGCCTTTCCGGCATCGTATTCTCCATGGACGCACTTTTCAAGATGTTCATGTTGGTCTCCATGGTCACTATCCCGGTCGTACTTTTCTCTGGCGGGACCCTTGTGGCCTTTACAACCACCAATCAACTTCGGTGGCAGATTCGGTTGTGCACCATCTCCCAACTTCTTGGCATGATCAACCTTGTCGTCAGCTACTTGCCCTCAGGCTATCGTCTCGGTCGACAGGAAGGCGCCGCAACAATATGGATGGCCCCTTATCACGCCATGACAGTTCTCCGGTCATTTCTGTTGCCATCTTGGCTAGGCGGGAAGTCTATGTCCTTCTCTTCTTCAGGTTCCATCAAAGGCGCATTGAACGAGCGCGATCCAGCCAACAGAGCTCCACTGCACCGCCGCTTCAAAGTGATTATGATTGACTGTGGAGGTATAGTCCACCTGATCTTCGTACTATTCACGATCGCGGCTGTTACATGGAGCTGTGTTCGCGCCTTCCAGCAAGATGGCAAATGGAACTGTCTCCAGTACCTCCTCACTCATGCAGGCTGGCCTCCCATGTTGTGGGTTCCAATGGTGAACGCCGCGCTCATTCCCCTTCGTTACGCTATTTTCCCTCCTTCAGTGCCTGATCGTGAAGAGCTTCTCGAGCGAGACTCGAAGACTGGCATTGCGCATCCCAAACAGGAATGGAAGAACCAACGATGGAATGTGACCACACACTTTCAAGAAATGCTGTACATGCTGGCGCTGTTGTACACAGTGACGTTGTTCATTGGTACATTCACATTTCAATTCATCAGGCCTTCAAGTTAGGTGGAGCTTCGCAATGTTTTCTTTCACTCTCTTTGGCGGAACATTCTTTTAACGGTGTGGCTTCATATTCCGCGGCATGGGTCTTTCATTTTGGATCTGCGCGATTCAATTTTATAAACTTTAGGTTAATCTTCATTGTCATGTTAGCCAGAACTACACATTGTCTTGGTACGCAAGAGTATATTTGCAAACAACCTTTATTGAACCACACAAATCGAGAAACAATTGAACCTCATAACAGTTATCAAATGGCCAACCTGAGGTTCACCTTTGCAGTTTGCCCACGTCGAAAAGTGCTCCTTCCCGATGTCTGCAACCGGGTTAAGCGCATTGGGTATACACTTTATAAAGCCATCAATCCGCATCGCTCAGTCGATAAGTATTGCTAGGCTTCTGGGAGGTAGCGAAGGCAAGGAACAGAAAATCTTGTTGGGCATTCGAAGCGACTAAATCGCCTGCTGAGCTTACATGCATAGACACAACTTACCGTTTCTTGCATCTCCCCGTCGAATTAGTTTATTGACTATGTTTCAGCATAGAGAGTAGGCGATACGATAGCCGATTTTGTAAAATGGAAGGGGAGAAGGGGCACTGATGTGCTAGTGGTGGGCAGTGGAAAATATGCAGCGACACATAGCAAGAATGGAAACAACACATTATTTGTTACTCAGTAACTACTTACAGGCTAAGCAGATTGAACTTACAAAACGGAGAAGAAAATCATTCATCATTTAACAGTTCGGCTCCTCTGATCTTGCGGTCTCTGCTTGTATGCCTTTTCGCACCGCCGTGTTTTTGTCCAAGATCTCTATGCTCCAATATGATTTCCCAATCTTTCGGCCAACTTTTTCTACTCAATTCTTCGGCAAAAGCCACGCTTCTATGCTGCCCTCGAGCGCAGAAAATGCCTACGGTCAAGATCACAACCATTTGGTCATCCATGACAGTCTGTATAATTTCTCTGTCGTCCTCTGTTTTTTTTTCATATCCATCTCTTTCAGCTCCTGTATCACCATAACCCTTATTGCCTTTTTGGTCCTCATGGCCGTTCTTTTCCGGTTGGTCATTTCCCTCTCCACGTCTTGATGTCTCATTGTTCCTCCTCCAAGTCTTAACCAAGTTCTCTATCTCGGCACGTATCTCGGCCTCTGCCTGCTCAAGCAGCTCTATAAAGTCCTCATGTGCGAGCATGTGGTCTCTCAACCGTTTGGACAAGCCAGTGCATGCATCCCGGATGGCCTTCGGAGGGTTAGGAACTGTTCTCAGGTCGTACTTGAGCTGTGGAGCAGGTCGAAGCGGAGGAGAATAAGCGTGGGTGGTCAGAGTAAGAAAAATATTAGGCTGGCAAGACGGTATACCCATCTTCAGCAGGAAGTCGTAACATCCTGGTAGAGATGTAGTCGAAAGAAGATAGAGTAGGGTAGTCGCCAAGCTGACCGGCCCTTCTTCGGCGGGATGCAACCTCGCATCACCTGTTCGCTTTATGATTCCAAACCACCAACATTTGGAATACATCCAGGATTAAAATCTTACACGATCGTCTACCAATCCGCCAATGAACTAGTTGGCTTAAGGTTGCACCTCGCGAGAAATCCTTGAAAATAGTAGCTCGTCCCTCTCCTTGTCCGCGCGATCGTCAACTTTGTAAGCCCGGTGTCGAGCTGGACCAATTAACCGCAATTGCAATTGTATCTTTTTGAACCAGAGGATAAGCTCAGGCGTCCTGGAGCCTTGGAAGTACGCGTTCAAAACGAAGTTCGTTTCTACTGCTAATGAAGTCGCATGATTCTCGTTAAAGCCATACGTCCCGTTCTAGTCACAGTCAGCCTCTCCACCTCGCTTCACCAAACCCATGCTTGAGGACACATTTGCCACCGACGCATTAGCCCATTTCTCGGCATATATCAGCCTTATCCAATCTTCTCCAGCGATTCACTTCTGTTCATTTTCTCTACATCCATTTTCCCTACATCCACCTTTCCGACAATCATTCATACTCAGCCTAACTATAAATCTTTTTTCTCATAGAAGATGGCGAAAAGTGTTGCCGTTATAGGGGCTGGCCCAACTGGTCTAATGGCGCTGAAGAACTTAACAGAGGATGGGTTCGAGGTCACAGCATATGATGCCAGACCTTATGTTGGAGGTTTATGGAAATACTCCACTGATGCGTCGCTATCTGCAGCACAGGGAACAGTTTTCAACAGCAGCATATACCGGAGTGCTATCTCAGACTTCCCATTTCCCGAGGGTACAGATGATTTTCCCACTTCTGGGCAGATGCACCAATACCTGGAGTCCTACTGCGATCATTTTAGCCTTCGGCAGCATGTCAGCCTAAATACCCGAGTCAATGGAATCAGACGTGATGGAAAAGAATGGGTTGTTGATGTCGAAACGCTTTCTCAGTCTGGTACAAAGACTACACGGTCTGACCGATTTGACAAGGTCTTGATCGCTACTGGAAGTTTCACCAAGCCCATATATCCCACTATCGAGGGAATAGATTTGTTCAATGGCGCCAAGATGCATTCTATCAACTTCCATAACGAGTCTCAATTTGACGGAAAGAGGATCCTACTTGTAGGCTTGCATGCTACATCTCAAGATGTCACTGCAACGCTGCACGGGCATGCTTCGAAAGTCTACATCGCGCATCGAACTGGGTTGGTGATGGTCAGTGCAATTATTCGTGTCTTCTGATAGAATCTTAGCTAACCACTGTCGTTTAAACAGCTTCCTCGCTACGGTCCCGATGGTGCTACTTTTGACCAGACGCAAACACTCAATCTCACCTTTGCAATCGTCTTCATGTCGACCTGGATCCCCAATCTAATGAGTAAATTGTTCGACAAAATTATCGGCAGCATGTCTGCAAAGGCGTACCCGAATATCCCAAAGTCATGGGGTTTCTCTGTAAGTCTCGAACTATCGGCACGTCCTCTACATGCTGATGATTCCTCACCACAGCCCGCACCTTCTGTCTCGGTCACACCGCCCTTGATTGCAGACGTAATCTATCCTTTCCTTGAATCCGGATTCGCAGAACCTGTACCCCAGATCAAGAAGGTCATCGGAGCAAAAGCTGTGGAACTTTCGAACGGTCGTATCCTCAAAGATATCGATGCAATCATTTACTGCACTGGCTATGACTTTGCGGTCTCTTTTCTCTCAGAAGAGTTCAACCCGTATCCCGTTGTTGGTCAACCAGCATATCTATACCGAGGCATTGTTCCGCTGCATCCAGACCCCAGTGTCCGCGATTCTCTGGCCTTTCTTGGACAAACTGCCGTCACTCTTCCTGGACTTGTCCAAATGGAACTCCAGGCCATGGCGGTATCTCAAATGTGGCGAGGCACATCACAGATCCCATCTCTTGATGAGATGAAGCAATGGCACAAGGGATGGCTTAAGTGGCGAAAAGATCTGGTGGCCAAACAGAAGGTGAAGTCAACATTTTACACAGCTTTTGTACATTTGGGTGATCATGTTACCTGGCTTGACAAGACGGCTGGAACTGGGCTGTTCGATAATTTTGGGTGGCTTAAACCTAGGGCTTGGGCGTTTTGGTGGAAAGACAAGGAGCTGTATAAGTTGTGCAAAAGTGGGCTGTTTACTCCTGCGATATGGAGACTCTTTGATATGGGAAAGAGGAAGCCAATGGATTGGAACACAGCAAAGAAAATGATTCTCAGCGAGAATGAGAGGGCCCAAAGGCAAGTACAGAGCAGACTGGCAGCCACCAAGAAGGATGTCTGAGGGTCGTCAGGCTGAATCGGCGGTTTGTTCGCTGCTGAATTCCTCTCTTTGGTTGTATCTCCTTCTTGGCCCCGCTATATAAGATATCTACCTCACAAAATCTCTTCCTCTACCGGTCCGAACACGTTTTTGCCTTTCAGTGTTACCTGGACAGCGATATAAGACTGTCATCAAGGTCACACCGGGTAATATCTCAAGTATACTTGTGATAACAGTCACAAGGCCTATTGCTTGACCTAATTGGGAAAGAAACTGACGATATCGGAGACTGTTCGTTCCTAACACTCTCAGCCAACAGCCTGAGTGGCTATAAAAGCCTCCTTCTTTTTCCGCTTGACTTCTCTTCTCCACAATTCTACAACTCACTTCCACTAACCTTCAAGGTCAGCTCCCTTCATGCTTGCTTCTTTCTTTTGCTAATCATTCATTAGTCTTCCTCACATCAGACCACATTCACTGACCCGGAATCACACCCTCACTCAAAACTACCAACCAACAAGTCGACAACATGCGCTTCACAGCTATTCTTGTTGGCATCTTCGCCTCCATGGTCGCAGCCCAGGAATGCCAGCCAGGTGAGGCCTGGTGCAAGGTAAGTCAATAATAACATGAAATAACGTGATAAACTAAGATCCCACCTCTAGGACCCAAATGGCTACGGCCGCGAGTTCTACGCCTGCTCCTTCCGCGGCCCCATCGAAGCCAGCTGCCAAGAGGGCTCTGCCTGCTGCAACGTTAGGATCGGCGACCGAGGCAGCATCGTGTGCCAAGATCCTGGCTCTTGCTAGGCGATTGAGCGGAGCTTGACTTCACTCATATACACTCTCACTTACTTCTGTGTTTGTCTGGGATTCTTTCATGGGGCTACGGCCTTATGATTTAAAGGTTTCTTCATGGTAAATGGGATGGGTATCTCAATGGCGATATGGACTGGACTTCTACATGAGCGTGGGCATAGACAGGCGGACGGTTACACCCAATAGATGGAGTTCCGGCTTCACTAATTCAAGAAAACCTTGCTTTCATGTTCGGTACTGTTAAATTTGTGGTTTGATTGAATGAAATCGGGTTCCTAGGCGTGAAAGATTGAATAGAGGTGTACAGCTAGGCCATCAATTCTGTTCCCTCGCCCATTGACCGATTCGAATGTTACGTACTAAACTCAAGGTCGGTGTCGACAAATTTCTAGCAAAGCTATGTTTGACATTACTAGAAGCGTTGACTGCTTTAAAAGATTGTGAGTGTGCCCTTAAAGGTTACCTCGTCGGTCATGAATGCTGTTAAGAATGGAATGCAATATTACCTTATTATAAGCATATTCCTCGAGGTATGCATGCCTCGGGAGGGGTCCCAAAATATATATATGAAAGGAAAACTGTAGAATCGATGGCACCACTATGGGCACCAATTTCTCGACCACTCTAAACACGGGCTTTAGATCTTGGGTCAAGAACGGGGAAGATGAATTTCCGGCTACTTTGCGCTCAGAAGTCTGACCGTATCTGTTCATGCTTTCCTCACTCTAGTCTTACACCAAGTTCTCCCCCGAAACATCCATTTTGCTTCTTTGAAATCCAAAAACCATTTCCTGACGTATTCCTCTGCTTTCAAAACCCTCACATGTTCGCCGCCATAGGCAACACTTCTCTCCTTCCTCTATCCAGCCTGATAGCATCCTCTAGCGGGTCAATCGCAGCAGACTTAGCTTTGCTCAATCCCAACTTCTCCAACGTCCCCTTGGCGCCCAAATCAGGACCAAACGCTCTATCTCTGATCTCCTTGCCCCATTTTAATCCCCCACCACGGATAGTCATAGCCTGCGTGCCAACAGCCAATGACATGGTTGGAGCTCCATACTGCACCGTCGCAAGCTCACTCACTGGCTCATTATCCTCAGCTGCAAGAAGTAATTTAACGATATTTGTTGCTGCGATTTTTCCAGAATTTTGTGCTGGGCCTGAGCGCTTGATACCAGGTCCGGAGACGATATCACCGACTGCAAAGTGTGAATCTGCGTTTGGCGATGAAGTTGGGAATTGAAGTGTATCCCGCACGAGAACACAACCTTTCTCGTCCACCAAATCTCGAGACAGGAATTCGGTGTTGGCGCCTTTTTGCGTTGCAGTGTATATCACTTTATCGCACAGTAATCGCTCGCCACCAGAGAGGGTAAGTTCGATCTTTTGACGGCCTGAATCGGTGACAGTCTTTTCGCTTAGTACTCGATTTCCTAGTTTCACTTCGACGCCAGCCTCTTGGACGAGGTCGAGTGCTTTGGCTTTGTATTCTGCTGGGAGTGGTTCGGCGCTCAGAAGGGCATCTCGGGATTGGATTAAGATGACTGAACTGTTAGGGAAATGTAGCTTTGTTTCTGCGGACATTTCAATTCCTACTGCGCCTGTAGATTTGTTAGACAATCGTCGATTGGAAAGAAAGTTATGTAAACTCACCACCACCAACGAGAACAATTTTCTCAGATTTGCTTAGCGAAGCCTCGTACCGGTCTGACTCCTCCAGAGCATCAACCTTGTCTGTAGATTGCGGCACAACGGGACCGCCTCTTCGCATCCCCGTTCCAAGCACAAGATAGTCATACGAAATGCTCCTTTCCTCGGATTTGGAGGAGTACTTCAAGATCTTGTTTGCTGCATCAAATCCTGTCGCTGATCCTTGGAGAAACCGGACGTTTTCTTCTGAAAATCTTTGCGCATCAATGTCGGCATATCGCGCCCACATGTTCTTGGTAAAAGAGCTGGAGATTGTGCCCAATGGGGCACCAACCGTGTGGTAGAAGCCATCCCGTTCGTCTAGAATTGTGTATCTTGGTTTCGTTCGAAGAGCACGGGGTATTTCTGGGAGAGGAGCGAATGCAGGTGGCGGTGGTCTTGGACCGCCTGGACCGCCGGGAGGACCGCCTTTGCGACCTTCTGGTAGTGGTTTTCCAGAACTGAGGGCAATAAGAGTATTCAAAGCAGATAGACCTCCGTATGCGCCTCCAACGATGAGGACATGTGGTTGAGTCGAAGCCATCTTGGAGGATGTGGAGAAGAAACGGGTAGCTGGGCGAATTGGTGAAGTAACAAGGGAAGCGAATAAGAAGGGCGTCAAAATTCTAGATGCTGAGGAGATCATGGCAAACAAGGGAACACTTTAAGTCAAATCGAAACCAAGGACATCGGCATTCATACGCGTCAAGCTCTATTTTTCAGCAGACGGGTGAATGTTGTATATTGATGCGGAATAGCACCGCGCAGCCATTTTGGCAATAGTCATCAATATGGTAAAGGCAGGCGGCCAATTGCAGTATTGGGAAACGCGTCTGCCTATTCTCGTGTAGAACAAGCAATAGCGATGAGTCGATCTCGCTGTTTCGTGAATCCGGATGGACCGAGAGCATCGGAGAAGAAGAGAAGAATCGAGAGGAAATAGCGGAATTATCTTATCAGATTGATCAGCTGGAGGATCTGTCAAATCAGAGAGCTTAAAAGAGTGGGACATTTGTTTGACAAGATTTCGCTCGGCCGAGTTCTCAAAGGAGTTAAGAGGTTCCTCACGATGTGTGTGCCGGCAATCTCGAGTCTTCGAGGATCTCCATGTACTACCTCGACGTCGATTTCTCCCTCTCGTATAACTAAACGACCTTCCTGGCAGCCTATCACGACAGAATTTTGCCATCCCAATTCGTCTTCGGAAAGATTAAGCCAGATGACAAGGTATTCCTATACCTACTTCCATCAACCGCCGCATCTTCGAGCCAGCTCTCGACTACCACTGCGAATCGAAAAACGCATTGAAGGACCTTCGTCCAGCATCATTCGTCCAGGACCGTGATATCTTTAACCAGTTGCACAAAACTTGCTTCAATGCTATCCTTTGGTCCCAAAACTTGTCGTTCCGACATCCCGTTCTCCAGTTTCGCCGCATTTTCATTTCCACATATTCATCGATTTCTACTGAAGTGTCAGATAATCCGAATGCTACTATTCATATTTCTTCTTCTCTCTACCCTCCATCTCGTTCGTCTCCTAGAAATCAACGATCAGTACTCCAAGCCAAGTGTACTGAGCTCCATTACGATAAAAATTAAGGCACACGACATTTTAAACTTTCACCCCCTTAATCACAATTCTAAACCTCTAATGGAAGGTCGATATGCAATCTAGGCATTAGTAACAGAATATTAACATTTCCAAGGCAAAACTTGTTGGGTTTACATGGGTACGAAAGAATCTGGGTTACCAACATCTTCCCATCCAACGAGAGAACCGACCGATGTCTTTCTCCAGTCTTTCCGGCCGGGTCATTGGATGTTCGGGATGCCGGCTTTGCCCTTACAAAAAACCATTCCGGCTCAAATCAAGGAAGTCTGGGACCTGAAGATTTTTCATGCATTGTGACATGACTCGAGCGACGGACAGCAAATCCATGCGTGTTCCTGCAGGTCCCCAACGAAGGTCCTGCAACGCTCCGCAACCACTAATAACCGTTCTCCACGAGTTTTACCCACAATTTTGCTGTCGACGGAAGCAAGCGATGTGTCGAACGCAGAATGGATGGGTAGCATGATGTCGCAACGGTTCTTGACGGTGGGAAAATTCAGTGGAGGCTATAAGATCGCATGCGCGCTCGCAAAATTCTTACTTCTTCTTCAGTCAACACATACACTCTTTCCACTACTACCTCAAACTTACCTTCATTCTTTACCAAAGACAATCATTTCGCATCAAACACTTTGCGACAAATCTCCACTCTCTTGAATTTTCATCAAAACCATCAGCCGAACCAATCAAAACTCCCAGAAAAGAAATCCAGTCAAAATGCAGGCCAACAACAACAACCTCCACCGACGCGCCACCACCACAACTGGCACCACGACCATCACATTGACCAATTCAATGATGATGACCTCTACAATCACATCAACCGGCACCGCGCCAGCTCATACATTAACTTCAGGCTCATCGGCTTCGTCAGCAGCCTCAGCCTCGCCCTCAGTGGCTACCGTCTCGACATCTGGCGCAATGACCACTGCGCAAAATCCAGGAAGCGCGACATTGGCTCTTGTGGTGTGCTTGGGTTTTCTTGCAAGGAAATTCTTGGCGTAGACGCCTTCATGAAGAATACTAGGTACAAGCCTAGAAAGTTACGAACCAATCTACGACTGATGAATATATATCCTAAAACATAAAACATTAGACTTATTTCCGTGCCTTGTCTCCTGTCATCATTGGTGCACATGCTCTACTCATCTCCCACATCCTTCAGCCTCAATCTCAATCTCAATCTCAATCTCAATCTCGCCCCCTCGCCTTCCCAATCCTCGCATCCCCGATAGCGTGCCCCCTCCTCTTATCCCAAAACCTCGCCCACAACAACCCAACCTGATGAATTTGGTAAGACGGGTGCGAAGTAAGCGTACGCATTTCCTTTAGTGCGAGAAGCAAGCGCAACTGGAGTTGTGCTGACTCTGAAGGGAGGATGAGGGTGGTGGAGTGGAAGAATGGTCTAATATCGGAATTGCGCATTGTTGTGAGCGTGGTGTATGAATTTTTTAATTTTCGAGTCGAGGGTTTTGGGAGGTGATGGTGAGGAAGGTTGTGTGTTTTTCGAGCATTGTGGTTGCGGTGAGGATGTAGCTGTTACTTCGTGTGTGCTGGTCGAGGTTGTGGTGCGGTTGTTCGGGGCTTCTTTACTGGTATTGCGGTGTTGACGGGAGGGGAGTGCGCTTTGGCATACTGCTCATCGTATTTTTGGCGTTGGCGAGGGGAGGAGAGGACGTTGTAAGCTTGTTGGATTTGAAGAAAAAGGGGGATATTCTTCTGTTTTTTCTACTGTAGATGTAATTTTATCTGGGTGGCATCTTAAGGCAAGGAATCGGTAGGCTGAAGTTATCTCGGCGACTGTTGTATTCTGCATGAGGCCCAAGGCTGAGTAGTGGTCTGCGAATATCTTAGCCATTTTGACAATGACAGAAGAAGGAGGAGGCGTCTCCAACTCGGGTTTGAAATACCTATCATAAAGTGTTACTCATGACGATGTTGATTACAATTGAAAACATCAATGTTATAGGAAAAGTTGTTCACGCACACATGACTCGATGTGTGGGCAGAACACCTTTGTGGCGCTTGATTAAACAAGATCGATTGCTTTCGAGTCGTGTGTAGCTACAATCTTGCGAGAGGTAAGATTCGACAATTCTTAGCAATCAACCAACCAACTTGGGAAAATTCATACGAATTGATTGCCTCCGTTGTTGCCTTTGACAAGTCATAGTAATCTGTACGCTCTGTGTGAAAACAATACCATGTCTTGTCGACAAAATAATTGTTTCGCGTGAGGCTTTCATCTGAGGTCTGAAGTGCTTCCAAGGACGAGTTCGAGAATTTCCGCAAAGCATTGAGGATTTTAGGTGATGTTCGGGGTGGTTCGCGAAAGGCTACGAGGTCAGACGCCGTTGGATCTAGAGTGGAGTGAGAACATAGTCCGATCCTCGCTGATATTCGAAGCGCAAGTTTGAGTATATGTTGTAAGAGTCGATTCCGTTTAGCACCACCTGATGATGATACATGTCCATCTAAACTCCTAGCAATGCAATGCATATCTATACACGTCGGCTCTCTTGACCATTTTTCATATTCTACACGAACCTCATATCACACGACACAATAATTGTCCACCCAACGTCCTCTCCACACACTCCCTTGACTCAAAAATGCCCTTGTCTGTACTGACAAAAATGCACTCTCCGGGTTTCGTAATGCCCTTCACATAACCAGCCTTCCTCCCGCGTACCAAGGTCCCAATATCATCCCGTCCCATCCATATCCGTCTCGTCGGTTTAGAAATCAAACTCAATTGTCTCATAACAGGCTCATTATTCCAATATTTCAAGCCCAACCAAATCCTCCTCCTGGCCGGATTCGGGGGCACATAATCAGGATATCTATCCTCATGCTCCCCACTCGCCTCCGTCCTCCTAGCATAATCCCTCTCGTTGTATGAAAAGGCTAGCCAGGGAGCGTCTTTCAATTGATCTTCGAGCTGTTCGCGCCATTCGGGGGATGGGTTGCGGAAGGGGTCGAGAGGCGGTGGTGAGGGACCGGCGACTTGGACTGTGGACACGAAGCCTTGTTTTTGGAGACTGAGGGAAAGAGAGAGATGAAGGTTGCTCATGGGGATTGACGTGAGACCGAGACGGGCTTTTGAGGCGTTTTGGAGATGGGAGCAGACGTGGGCAAGGTTTACGAGTGACATTTTTGGGGTGGTTGCGGCGCCGAAGCGCGGAGGTCAATTGAGTGCCGCCTTGATGGGGGTGTAGGTTTAGGGGGTTCTATATTGAATAGCCCGTTATGCGTGTGATAATGTCGGTGATGGACTTCGAGATGGTGGTGTGGATTCGAGGGTTCGCAAGCGCTTCGAGAGTTAACATTTTTGCCGAAGCGGGTTGTTCTGGGCATTTCATTGGTCGAAGCAGCTGAGGCTGGACGCGTTTAACCGCCTCAGAGTACGGCATGAGGAGCTGACAGTTGTTATATCTGCCTTCTAACTCTCCTTTTGCTCTGCAGTCTTGATCGTCTTGCTCTCTTCTCTTCTCTTCTATAAACCTGTCTATATTTTATTTCGTGGTTCTGTTGAGTAGGAAATAGCCGCAATAATGCCCCTCCAGCCAGGCGAAGTGCCTCTTTTGACTCTGTGAGGAACAGCGACAATTACTATGGAAATCTCGAGAACTAATCCGTGTAAAGCTTCTCGGATATCCATACATATTTTGGACCTCCAGCTGCAAAACCAGTCCACCACCGCTTCGACAAACGGTCTTACCTATACTTGTACCATGATGCGCTGGGCAAGAGGGGAAGAATCGAGGTCGCGAACCATGCGGGAACACCAGATCAAGACGCGTTCACAGGCTGTAAGATCAGACCAAATCTTCCCGTGCCCAATTACATACTTACCCTTTTCCTTTCGGACAGACCTCGATGCGTCAAGAGTCGAGTACTCATACCGCCAGCCTAACCTCTTCACCATAACCGTCGACACGACTCCCGCTTCCGGTTCGAGTCCCCCAAACGACCTCTCGCAATGGCATATCCCATCCTTCGACCTACGAAGCGAAAATAAATACATGTACAAGATTCACACAATCGACATTTACTTGTGGAAGGCGGACGATGCCTCACTCCTCCTGGATTCTTTCAAGCGCGTGTTGAATGCCCATCAATTGCAAGTTGACGGTGCCCCACCAGCCACCCAGCCCGAGTTTAGGGACAGCATGAGTCCTGTCGTACAGAATCTGGAACGAGTAGCTATCACCACGCCATTGAGAAGCGAGAGCGTGAGCACGACACACAGCTTCCCAGGACCACCTTCACAGCACACTCCTGCTAGTTCACACATGTCGACGCCCCAGCCAGCTCCCATGGCATATAATCCTGCCGCGCCAGCTGCACCGGAACCTATCGCGCATCGCGAGAAGACTCCGCCTCCTCCAGATGCAGAGAGTGGGACAGGTCTGAATGGAGGCCCAAGTTCATACGGAGGTCCTCCACATGGAGGCTTCGCACCACAGCAGACATCCTCATACACTCCTGGTGTAATCCCAGGAATGCCCACTCCAGGCATTCAACGCTCCCACACCCTAGCTCTCGGGTCTCTAAACTCAAACGCACCACTCCCACCACCCCCTCAATCGCCCTTCGGAGCCACATTCGGAGCACCACCACGCGCCTCTTCAAACAACGATCCCAACGCCCATCTCTACGCCAACGCGCCACCAACCCCCGGTCTCACAAGACAACTTACCACACCAGCCGGCTACACGCCTGGTCCTCCCTCTTCCGCCCCACCAGTCCAACAATATGCTTCCTATCCCACTTCATACAACCCTGGTGCCGTAGCGCCCTCTCCAGGTCTCCAATCTCCGGGCTTCATGGCACAGCAACAGGCGTATAATCAGTATGGCGATCATGCCACCAATCAGACGCAACATGCTATGCATCAGAACCTGTATATCCCTGAAAGCTATACGCCAGAGGCTGGGAGTCATGCTAAACCGTCGCAAGGCGGACAGGAAGGTGCGACGGGGAAGTTTGAGCAGAGGGCTGATCGGTTGGAGAAGGGGGTTAGCAAGTTTTTGAAGAGGTTGGATAAGAAGTTTTAGCTATTTTTCCGTTCTGGGAGAGTGTTTGCGTTTTGATATGGTACTATGAGCGAGCGATGTTTTGGTGTATGAGCAACGCATGGTTGATTGGTATGTAATTGATATGAGGGATGGAGTTAATTGGGACATGTTGGCCGGGCTTATGGCATATGGAAACGTCAAAATGTTGAGAGGTTTTGAAGGCAGGATAATACACGCAGACTAGGTTTCTCTCACTTCTTTCCCTTGCTCTGTTGTGTTCTCCAAACTTGCATCGAACCCAACTTACTACTTGCCTCGCCATAGACTGTATTACCAGGAAATGGACATTTTCAAGAGCCCCAATACCTACTTAGGGGTCAACAAGACAAGAATGACGCTCAAGACACAATCCTATTCCATACTAACCAAACCATCATGTCCCCTCCATTGCCCGACCATTACTCCGTCTTGTGCATCCCAGGTACAGCCTCCCTTCTACCGTAACCTCGCTCTAAAACACCACCAAATCCACAAACGGCCACCATGGGGTCATTGTGCGGGTTTGTTTGAGAAGACGAGGAGCGGGTGATGTCATGGGCGTAGTGATGTTGTAGAGAGGGGTTTGAGTGATTTGAAGGGCGAGTTTGATGCCGAGTCAAAGTCAGGGATACACAATATAAACCGGCCGATTCTGTTCTCTCTCTCTCATCGGATAGCATGGTTTGGTCGATGACATGGTCTCTTAAGAATACACTTCTTAATCCCATCATATAGGTATCCCAAACCAAAGTTTGACGCGATTCTAACAAGATTTGGTAAGAGGAAGTTGTCAACATTAGTATCGAGTTTAAGAATGACGTATTGGAATCAGCGGTGAACACATATGAAGGGGTAATGAATTGAGAAATCCGACTTTGGGCCACCCTCCACGACTCCCAACCTTCACCAATCAAGCTCAAAAGGCACAACGTATTCAAGGATAGGAACTTCATTATTCTTTCATGTGTATAGAGTGAATCATAACTACTGTCAACTATCCGCCTCCCTCGCACTAACCCATCAAACATCCGTCACAGTCGACGTAACGCCCTTTGATGACGGCTCCGCCTTCTCGATTTCAACATCTGCATGCGAAGAGGAGGCTCTCTCGACCTCAAGTGGAATTTGACGACCCTCAATTTCCTTTGCATCCTGCTCAATTTCCTCGCCGATAGAGAGGTTGAGAATCATGGCCAGACTAGAAAGAAGGTTAGTAACGGGTCCAGACAACATATGAGGGTAAAGGGCAAAGACTTACAGAGCAGTAACAGCAAATCCAGTCTCCATAACAAGAACAATGGCATCATAAAACCCTTGCAAAGCGTGGTTATCTCCTTTGTAAGTGAATACTGTCGAGAACCAATTCGGCACCAGGGTAGCTCCGTATCCCACAGCTAGGGAAGCAGTAAGGATGAATCGTGTTCTTCGGTTGAAAGGGATACGGTTGATGATAGCCATACCACTAACAGCCACAGCGCAGAATAGGAAGGTGGTCATTCCTCCCAACACAGCGCCGGGGATGGCAACAAGCGACGCAGCGAATTTAGCAAAGACGCCCATGATGATGAGGAATATGGCGCAGCAGTATCCAGCTTTGCGGTTGGCGCAGCGGGTTAGGGCAATGACACCGTTGTTTTGGGCAAAGGTCGACATAGGGGTAATGGTGCAGAGAGCGGCTAGAAGGCCGTTGAACCCATCGGCGAGAATTCCACCTTGGATGCGGGATTCGAAAATAGGACCCTCGACTTCGAGGTTGGAAACGTCGCAGGTTGCTGTGATGTCGCCGACGGCTTCGCAGGCGCAGATGATGAAGATTGTCATCATTGGAAGGACAAGGGGTCCGTAGACGACGAGGGGAAAGGTGTGTGTCCAGATGAAGGAGACAGCCGGGGCGGCAACGATTCCAGACTTGTCGAAATAGCCGGTTGCGCCAGCGATGATGCAGCCGAAGAGGAGACCGCAGATGACACTGCAAGATTTCATGATTGGCGAGCCGAATCTCTCCATAAGAAGGATCATGACAAAGACAGAGAATCCGAGGCCGATGTATTGAGCCGACCCCCATGGGAGAGCATGCGGTGCGGCAATGTTTGGGCATTTGGCGAAGAAATCCAAGCCAGCGTTAGGGACATAGGAGCTGCAAGGACCATTTCCTCCGGCCCAGTTCTGGAAGCCGGTTTTGATGAGAGACACACCAATGAGCATGACAGTTGGGCCAGTGACCATTGGCGGGAAGATCTTCTGGAGGACCTTTGGTGGAAGGAAAGACAAGGCGATTTCAGTCAATGAGCAGACAGCGGCTGTACCGAGGAGAGCGCCGTATGCTTGTGGGCAGGCGAGTTTGTTGCCGCTTGCATCGACGGGGCAGAATCCGTTGGCGTACATTTGGCTGAATGCTCCAGATGCCACGGGGATGATAGCAAATGAGGTGCCGACAACGCTGATGAGGCCAGTTCCAATGTAGTAACTTCAAAGTGTCAGTTGGATTCTTGGGTAGATATTTCCTTGCTTTCGATTCATTATATAATGAATCAGAGACCCGAAGAGTAATAGGCATAAAGATCGTTCTTCGTTTACACAGTTTTATGGATAGACAGCTCCGAGCCAAACATATAAAGAGGAAAGAACCACAAAAAATGCTTACGGTGTTTTGTAGATGTGGAATCGTGTAATCTGGATGGAAGTCAGGATACCACAAACAATCAAACTAGTCGAGACGAGATATTGTTGCATGTCTGTTGATAGATTGGCTCCTCCAGGACCACTCAGGATAAGTCCAGGTGTAATGACACCTGCCAACATAGCAAGAGCGTGTTGAAGACCGAGGATAATAGCCAGAAGAACTGGCATCTTGTCGTTCAATCCGAAGAATGGTCCAGTGACATTTTTACCTCCCATGAAGGGAAGGTTTGGCGTAAAGAGAAATGCATAATCGTAGTCGCCAATGAGTCCGTCCTTGGTGAAAAAGGTTCGTTTGAGGACTCGCGTGTAATGGCTGAAGCCTTTCTTCGGACTGAAGTCAGGTCCAATGACATCTGGTTCTTCAATCTTGCCGGACATGGTTGCAAAGATACCTCTTAAGGTTAGGAGGTTGAACTGGTAAGGATAGTCCGATGGAGAAAGAGGAGAAGAAAGTTGATGATCTGTGAGTACAATTCTCGTGCAACACCATGGTCTATATGTACTCGATGCAGAGATCTTCCAAGGTTGTTATCTTTGCCCAGCTTCATCGCTGCCTCCCGAAAGGCTTGTCATTTTGGTCGAATGAGCTAGGCAGAGCGACTCTCCAGCGGCTTCGAATGCATCGTGAACTTTTGCTACCCCAGTTCACCCACGCATCTGGTGCCGCAGAAGCGGGCATGATGGGACGAGAATATCTCAAAGAAGCGAGAGAAGGTCGCGAAAAGATTATGCGCAAGCTTCTCATTTGCTGGCGTGCGTTATGTGGCTTGCCAATTTCACCAGCGGAGTCTGCCGATAAGTGAACGAGGCGATTTTCAAAACCTCCAAGGCTGGTCCAGATCGAAGCATGCTTCCATTTCCTCGGTTAGGCTTCGGCGGCGACCGAGTTACTTGATACCATCGAGCAATATTTGCGGGCCGCGGGCTCTCCGCGTCATTATTTGCGGTTTGTTATGAATTGGAATTTGCGCTTTGGTGGATATATAGATCGGAAGCATCTCCTCAATTCGTCTCGAGTTTGGCCAAATTTTCGACTATCAATTCCTATCTCGGAGTTATCTCGCAAGCGTCTGGATATGTTCTTCTTCAACAATTAACTTTGTCTCAAGTCCTGTACTCACGCCATGGTCACCACAGTCTCTAGCAAGCGAGGCAACCGTTTAAATTCGATAAGATACCCATTTCGTTTCAATTGGCTAATTCGCAACTTCTATCATTGAAGTTGTCTTAAGGACAGACTTGCGGTGGGGAAAACAAGATATAGATTTGGATAGGTTGGGATTTGTATGACTGGGTATAACATGACGATTGAAGATGAGACTTTCAAGCTTCTCAAGGGTGGCTATAGGTTGAGACTGAAGGTATCATTTGTTCATCGATGCATCAGTCTTCTTGTGTAATAAGCTCAATGTTCTTTTGACACTATTGCCCATTGGAAATGTTTCGTATCAAATTGTATTGCTTGTAATCCATCTCGTTGTTAACCATGGGGGTATTTACGTTCCTTAAAACATTATGTCAATAACCATCAAAACGTGCAAGACTCTCGCCTCAAATTGCAAACACGCAAATCGTCAATCGTCAAAGCCTCTCGCCATTCCATCTGGCGGTCCTTATATCAGTCCTCAAAATGCCAAAAACTTCCTGATACAATCCATTTCCCAATGCTCCGATATTATAAACAAAATCCTATCCCACATTATGCCTTGTTCCTCGTCTTCAATAAATTGGCTGTCTTCTGCTGCTACTTCGGTGTGATTGGTGGCTCCGTCGAGGCGAGGTTGAGCGTCTCGATCCGTGTGAAGTGCGACGTTCTCTAGTCTCGTAAACGACCCGTTCTCGGCGACGAGGCTCATCGTATTCGATGCGGTTGTGGTGACCGACCCAAAGCGCGATCAGCTATGAAACAGGTTAGCTACGATTCAATCCCAGCGAAGAGTGCAAATACTTACGAAGGTGATGAAGAAGAAGATTATGTTCATAATGGCGAGCGCAAAGCTAGCCTTGAGCATAGCGCAATTCTTGTTCAAGTGCAACGAAAGCGGGTTTGACGTCTGTCCTCCAAGATATCCGAAGGGTCCCAAATTCAGGTAGATATCATTGGTGCTCGTGGAGAAGCTGGTACAACTGGCATTGGTGATACCTCGTAGCTCGTACACACCTGCAATCAATGCGCCGACAAAGAGGAGGTCCACGAACGCGACGAAGCGACCGCTGGTGCGCGCGCGATGGTAGAGGATGAGGGTGAAGAATGCCCATGCCAATGCGAGTACGGAGACTATGAACAGGACCAGTATGAAGATTGGCGTGAGCTGGTTGTTCTTGTTGAAACCGTTGACGAACCACGACAGCATGCCGACCACAGGAATCAGGGTGATGATCTCTGTGATGCGCCAACTGGCGAAGAGGATGCCGGGAATCATGGCGAAGTTTTCTTTGGAGGTTGAATTCGAGGGAGAGGGTTCTGCACTGCGCCGATGTGTTGCGTGTGAGGGTCAGATGGTAACGAAGATCGAGGCGAGATGGTGGGGTTCGTTGTTGGTGTTGATGTTTTATGGAGCTATGACCGGCGCAAAAGCCTTGCGAGTGTATTAAGTGACCGGAAGAGCTGGCCTCGCAGCTGTTGCAGATGGACTTGAATGTCGGTCTGTCGTGCGTTTACCGGTAAGAAATGCAAGTCGGTGGGAATCCAAGTTTTATGATGTTCGAAATTTAGTGACGTTTGTTTTCTGCCTTGCCTCGCTGTCAAATATGCGAGGCTGGAGGTGGCTGGTTTGGCGAATTCTTGCCTGTAAAGACCCCTTTCACCTCTTCTACTGGTTCATTGCACAAACATAGGGCTGGGATGATACTGAATCCGGCCGAAGACCGAAGCTGAAGAATGTCGCTACTATGTGAAAGGAGGAATTGTCTTCGAGTCTTTGATTATTACCCACGTGCTGCTCTAACCACACTTGAGCTTGCTGCAAATCGCGACCACGAAGTAATCTCGCACACCTCCGCATCGACAGCTTCCTCTCATCAACATCACTATCCATTACATATACACGTTCAAGACTCCCACGTGTACCATGCTACGTGGCAAGTCCTTTCGGTTTTGGGACTATCCGTGTTCATCCAAATATGAAAGCAGAGTGCTACGCCTTGATCAGATGCACAATCTAATCAAACAACGATCTGCGTGGGCGAAACCTTGGTTGTGCTGGTTTTCAATATTGAGTTACAGAAAAGCAAATTCAGTAATCCATCATTGTCATCACGAAAAGTGTCTGCACAGCGCTGATCTATTTGGCAATCGAGGTGCTGCGGAACAGGAATCCGCAAGCAATGGCAGGTAAGCCAGGACTCACGATGCTGATTAACAGCGACTAAATTCATCCGTATTGCTTTCGTGGCCATCCACTTGCCCCTCCCCGGACACATTTCTGGGATTTGGAAATGGTAAGCGGATGGAATGGGAGTTCTTGTTAACGAACATTCGTTGATTGCTGCTCTATCAGAGGTGCGGCCGGATTTCCTTTCAATTCCCACTCCAACATTGCCTCACTCTGTCATTAGGCTGTTTGCTTGCACCTTCAAATCCACAATCCACCATATATAATACAACAACTCTCCATTGTTTGACTTGGACCAACGATCGTCTGTTCTACATCTGCAATGGCCAACAACAGCACACCTCCCACCCGTCTGATCCGTGTCACGGTTTTTAACACGCGCAAGGCTGGGTTGACGAATGCACAATACATCGAACACTGGCTCACAAAACACCAGAAGATTGCAGCCCCATGGTTGGTACGTGCAGGGTTTCTCGAATACAGATAGGTATGGTCATTCGTTTCAACTGCGCTGAATGTTGATCCAACATTATCTAGATTCCTATCACACCTAAAGATCATGCCCTTGCCGTAGCTTATAGCTCATCGACAGGTCCTGTTTACGATGGCGTTGCATCATTTCTGATTCCGAACATAGAGGTTCTAACCCGCGCGTTTTCAGATCTTGAGTATCTCTCGACGGTCAGACCTGATGAGGATCTATTCATAGACCATTCAAGAACTCAGGTCGTCACAGGCTACGAATACGTTCGCAAAGTGGATGGAAAGCAAATGTAATCCTCGAGCGCAATGTCACTCAAAGCACACCTGTTCAATAGCGACGACTCAATTACGAGTCAGCCTTCACGTGCGTAGTGTTTGACAGACGTAATATCCAATCAAATGAGTATTTGCAACCCCGATTTGTTTTTCCGGCCATGGTCAAATCGACGAGACGTTCCTTGAATCGGATGAGATCGTGGCGAATGGAGGAGGTTTAGGAAAGGATTCGCAGCCGATCCAATACCTCCGAGCTTCTTCCAATTGCTTGGTCTTTGACAAGTTTATAGGGATAGCGCCACTGAATGTCACTCGTAATTCGGTTTCAGGCGTTCGAGTTCGTCGCCGCAACGCTTACAAAAACATGATATTTATCGATTCTTTCCAGAAATAGAATGCAAATTTAAGGTTTTCAGTACAGGTCTTTTGCATGGCGTTCTTGCCATGATCCTGCAACTTCTCGGGGTTGGGATATTAGGCTCGAGCCTTGCTAAAAGTGAGATTTTCCGTCAAACCTAAAAGTTCGGTCACGAAGAGAATTTCAGGCTACTCATCCGTGCAACACGACTCTGCGACTCCTTGCGTTATTTAGACCATAAATTGTCGTAACATTCATATCCCTGTTTGCGAAGCATTGCTTCTTGATCTGGGATAACAATGGAACCATTTCTGATGGATATCAGTTCAGAAAACAGCGTCCAAACCTCGTCTTCGATATCACACGTGGCAAGCGGCGTGTCTGGTAAATAATTTTGCCAAACTGTGCGCAATAAACCACAGCAAACAGTCTGTCAGCACCCTGTCGTATCACACATGGTTTTTCCTTCGGGGGCCGAGCCGCTTCTATTCCGTTCGAAGCATTCTGTGCGATGTGTCGAAGTTCGGTTACCGCATGTAGGCGCCTGTCAGTCAACTCTAACATTGACGCGTTCCATCACGAACGCATATCCCCCATATCTGTCACCCCTTGCGGACGTCTCTCAGCAAGAAATCCGAGCTTCCAAGCAGAGAGGGAAAAGCCAATCGCGAATATTCGCGTGGAGGACCCCATTGACTGGGTCGCCCTGCATGCAGTAGCGTGTTTGCTGCGTTTCGTTCTTCGCCGATTTTGCGGGTGAACATGCTTGGCCAAACTCAGCTTAGCCCAGCAATCTTCCATTCCACAAAATTCATCGTACGATTCCACCATCTGAGCCTTGAGACGTTGTGGCACTGGGAGGATTTTCCTTTTCTCTCAGGAAGGGAGTATTTGATCCTGTTCTACTGGTATGAGAAAGTGAGGAAAAGTTTTTCTTCCAGGGTTTTTATTGTTTTGCAGTCTGGAATTCGATCTCTGCAGTAGTACATGGCCAAAAGAAGCTTTGACCTTTCCAGGTTGTTCTTATCGCGACTTCGTGTAGGCCCAGCCGCTGGCCCCTGCTCGACCAGGCTGTTGAGATCAGCCCCGGGATGTGCTGGAACGATATTGGCTGCGATCGAGCAATATCAGGCGGGAACTGACATGCCTCAGAGGACATTCATCACCACATTCTTCTCAGGGGGCTCGCACTGCCAGAGCCAGTAGGATGGCTCAGGCCAGTCGAAAGACTAGTCAAGCTGTGCATCGACGGTCTTGTTTAGCACGGTTTAGTGCCCAGGTACGCGGTGTTCTCAGTTTCTTGGGGGAAGAATCTCAAATTGAGCCACAAGCTTCTCCGCCCGCGCTGGAGTTCTCCTTCGTATATGAGCCTTTGCACTTCGAAACAAACCGTTTTCATTCTTCGTACCCTGCTGCTTCTTTTCCCAAACTTTCTGCTTTTGAATACGATATCAGCACTGCTAGCTGCTCATCTATCTACAATTATTGAACCCCCATGGTCAATATTTCAGCCTGACGATCGGCAACAGAGAGAAAAACAACCTAGAAGGTATGCTTCTTTCCACAGTCACCAAAGCCGCGGCCGGCCTGGCCTGTTGGATCTCTTCAAGCCTTCTGTATTGATTTCCTGCACAGTCAAATTCGCACACCCACCGCCTATCGAGCTCTATCTACAGTCCCACCGAAAAGCCCCCACATGCGGCGCATCTCACCCGAGCAACCAAGTCTGACATTGTTGCGCTGGAATCTTCGCACCTCAAACAATCTGATTGTCTATCCGGTAATTGATTGTCGAAGTTGACAGTCGTCATTCCTCATTTGGACGACCCCTGGTCGCCCAAGCTCAATTAATATCTCAGGGCGACGCTCCCTCCACCTTCAAAATTTCGTCCCGCGCATCTTATAGGCACTATCCGCCCCCCTCCCATGCCTTGAACCTTACGCGATCGAGCTCTCGATCCGGGTCGACTACTCGTGCGCGAGAGGTCTCAGTCCACGAATTGAGAAGAGCAAACGTCCTTGACAAAGAAAAAGACGGAGGAATCTGGGTCACTGTCTCTTTTAACGTTGATTCGGTTCACATCGGTATACCTCACACACCTGTACCCGAAAATTCCGCAATCTTACGCTCCCCAAGCTACGCTTCTTTCTCCTCACGGCATTCAAACAGCACCATGGCTTCAAGAGGTGCCAGGGCACGTAAAGTCACGACAAAGCAGATTGAAAAGGTCGCGGAAAAGAACATCGACAAGGACAGGGCTGAGCGCTTCGCTAAACTTCATTCTCCCACACCCAGCGCGCGTCCAATCTCACCAACATCTCCAGGCTATCAACCTCCTTGGTCAAAACGACCAGCAGTGCTCAGCTCCAATGTCTCGGTGACTTCTGGAGAGAGCAATGGCTCTTCTGGTCGATTTTCCTCCACGGTAGTCTCCAAGATATCGTCAAAGATATCTTCCAACGACACAGTGGACGAGAAGAAGGTCTTCGTCGCAAAGGGAGACAAAGTCACTGCTCACCCACGGGGTCGTGGCGGTGGAGTGCCTACAAAGCTGGAGAATGCAAAAGGAGGAACCCGAGTTGCAAGTCGAATCAATCACTCCTTCGAAAGTCGAACCCACTCTGTCTCATCGGGTTCTCAAGCAACCACCCAACCATCAAACAACGAAAGGTCCTGGACCGACACAAAGATATGGGTGGGAAATGGTCAATCACCTAAGCCCTATCAAGGCTTCGAGCATGACGATGACATGTGGATGGCAGACGGCAACTGTCTAATATTCTTTAGTGAAGAGACTGACGAGGATGATCCACGTCCGATGCTGAGAGTACACACCAGCATGCTTGAGCAAGCACGCTCGACATTTATGATCAACTTGTTGAAGTATGGAGAAATAGTGCCAGAGGAAGAGCAATTCAACCCATCACGCCACAACTCCGGACAGTCATCGCAATGGCCACTGAACTCCACCAGCCTTGGCAACCTCGACGAGCTTCTCTCTGCAAGCAGGAGCCCAGGTGGTTATTCAGACGATCTTCGGCCACCTCAAACACCAAATCTCAGGTCACCCAATCGAGACACCTGGTCAACGACTGATCAGACCATCTGGACACCAGGGGGGCAATCCGAGCATCGACCGAGGACGGGTGGTGGCAGAGGACCAGCAAACTTTGCCGAAAGTGTGACAGCTGCAGGAAGTGATGCCGGGGATCATCCCAACGAGCCAACCGGCCCAGTGGAGATAACCCACGAAATCTGGTTCAGGGCCCCTTCACACATAAAACGAGCCGATATCCAGAGACGACACCACATGGCAACCCGAAACTATCTTGCATTATTATATGGCCTGCCGATCGTTGGCAACGACTTCTACGAAATGCTTTCGGATTTACAGAACGTGATGGACACATACTACGAACTGAACGAGCCGTCGGAACGGTGGAACAGTGCCCAAGTGCTTGTACAGTTTGTCACGCAGATGCAGCTTGATGACGTTCGTGGCAACATTAAGCATGCTCTGGGACTACTGGCTTGGTCCGAGCAGTCGAATGTCATGTGGGATGCAGGTTATCTCGAGGGATTCGTTCACTGTGTCGGTATGATGACACAAGAGACGCTCAAAATGCGGGAGTACCGCAGCCTCTCCCAAATCACTCGTCACAAACTCCAGAATGCCAATAATGCCATGCAACTCCGTCTCATTGAAGCCGAGGAACGGTTGTCACGCTTCGACTTTCCAGAAATGTGGTACATTGATGGGGTCACCAGTGGTCATCCAACACAGAAGAGCTTTGAGGCATTCAGAGACTTCCTCTTTGGCTTTTACGAGGCGGAATATGGACAGTGGCCACCTCGACAGGAAGACCATCAAGGTCACTGGTTAGGGCGCAATCTTATGGGCAGACTTCAGGCCGATTTTGGCGCCATTTATCAGTACTGGGTTGACCGCGAGATTGCCTGGGATGCAAATGAGGAGCGCCACACTCGCAAATGGGAAATGGTACCCACAAAATTGAGGGCGGGTGGATTTGAGGCGGATAGCCCCGGCCTTCCCATTACAGACATGCTGATTGGTTTCGATTCGAGCCAGAAGTATGACCATATCCCTCACCCATACCCATTATTACCACACTCGAGGTCGCCGAGTCCGAAAGGACAATCTTCTCGAAAGAGCATGTTCAGCAAATTCAAGTCGAGCAAGGAGCCCAAAAAGCCCGATGTCAAAGCACAATATCAGATGGCCCTGGCATTCAACACAGCTTCCAATATCAACAGGCTTGGTACGACGTTCGAAGGTAAATGATCAACTCTCTACTTCCATCGCTTTGTAGTCAGCTGACAACTATCACAGACAATAAAATCTTGGACGAGATAGGAGTGTACGAGAAGACATTCCATCAGTCTGGAGTAAACCCTTCAGACGCCCGTCTCGGTCGTTGGATCTTACTCTACGGCATTCTTCAAGTCCTCAGCACGGTTTCCGTCGATACAGCTGGCTTGAAATACAAAGAGAAAATCAAGTATTTCATTAGCCCCTCTTTAGAAGGATGTCCTCCCTGGCGTTCTCTAGAAGCAGCTCCCTTGATGATCGATGCCTGTCAACAACGAAGCTACTGCTGGCAAGCGCCGCAGACGTGGGGAGAAAACGGGTCAGCTCTCAGCCCTCCCGGATACTCAAACCACCAGTACGAACTGAGCGACCCGCAATCCTCGCCGATGGAATTGGATGGCCGAGCATTGAACAGAAATAGGAGTCTATTGTCGATGGGAGACTCGTCTGGCGACATGAGAGGTCCCATATCAAATAATTCCATGATGCGAAGTCCGGTCAACAGCCAGATGCCAAGTCCTATGAGTAGTCAGGTGTCGAGTCCAAGACTCACAGCCTCGCGAGGTGGAACTTTACGACTGACGCCGGTGTTGATGGGGCAGTCAGGTAGGGATCTCAAACCCGAAATCCCTGCCAGAGATGAGAGGAGGATCAGTCCTGCTAGAAGCGAAGCTGTTAGCTACACGAGCAGTAAGAGACATGACGCAGGCGATGAGGGCTTTTATAATGAGGCACGTAGCATGCTTCCGGGTTGATGTGGAGCTATGGAATATTTGGCTGGGCAGTCTTTTCCTGTCTCGGTTGGTTGGTGGAGTGTTTTCCTGGAGTACTGTATGATACCCGATCTAGCTATGTCCTTCCATGCTAATGCTGAACGTAATGATGCTTACCCAGTGGATTTCCCAAGTCATTGCTAATGCCGCCTCCGGGACTCGCAGCACGAGCATTCATATCGAGCACTCCCTATTCTAAAAAGAGGTTGATGAATCTCTGGCAAGGTCCTGTTTAAGATGCCTAGGAATTTATCGATCGCGATGTCGATTTAGTCGGTCTACAACGGTTCCAGCTCGTCGAGGGCGCAACTATATTGTTGAATCAGCTGTGCTTATTCCCTTTTGATACCGTGGATATATTCTCCCGTTCCCAGCGATGATTTTACCATTACGTTCATCGGAACATCCGTTCGATCGGCGTTTGCGGAATTGGCTCTTTGGGAAGAGGCCCGCTGTGGCCACTTCTCCATGTAACCTCCCTTATGTCCTTCACAATCCGACAACAACCACAAGGGGCTCGTGCCAATTCTGACGCTCTCATTGTTCCCTGCTGGGGTAAAGTTCCAGATTGTACACTTCGCATCATCATTGAGCCGAAGCAGTTGCCGTGTGCAGTGCCGGCCCCTCTGTCGATCATTTGAGAATAATCACCTCAGACCTTCCCAAAACCCATGCTAGTAGCCATTGCCTCTACTAACAAGCATGCGTAAGCTTTTGCGGGTTGACAAGGCTGCGCGGCCAACTAACCACTTTTGCATTGTCAAAAACCTCCCCCACAGTATCTCAAAGACTCTGACCAACCACTTCTTCACGGCAGTAATGGAGCGGATACCGCACTGATCAACAACTGTATCGGATGTTCCTTTCACTCCCCAGGTTTACTTAGTTTCTTCTCCATTATGGAGAAGAGGAGCTTTGGGGTAGTATAATGGAATCCACTATCCCCCGTGGAGAGAACAAGAGGCTTATTCCTTTTGCTTGATCTTGCCATCTTTCGCTCTTCCCTTCCCGATTGCTTTTCCTTCTTCTCTTTAGCATATTCCGAACTCTCGCATCTCCACTATGAACGAAAAACTTCAAGCAGAGGCTTTAGAGTCTGACACAGGCTCTGCCAAGGCAGAGGCTATGACTGCCTCTGAAATTAAGGAGAATGTTATGCGTGCGCAACAGACTTACTACAAAGATGGTGATAATCAACTACCACAGCTGTCAGAAGAGCACCGTGCGTACCCAATGGGCATTATTTGGACTTCGTTACTAACATATTCACAAGAAAACTACCTGATTCAGCGCCATGGCACATACGAACTAGATCCCCTACCATCGGCAAATCCAGCAGATCCTTATAATTGGCCGGCATGGAAGGTATATTGGTGTCCTTTCTGGTTCCCAATCCTGGTCTAATCAAATCGACAGAAAAATGCAAATCTGGTCCAAGTCGCATTCCACGCTTGCATGTGCACTTTCATATCCGCCGGTATCATACCTGCCTTCGAAAACATCAGCCAAGATCTCGGATGCACGCTCCAAAAGGCCTCTTACCTCACGTCGATGACAATTGTCATTCTTGGCTTTAGCCCGCTCTTCTGGAAACCCATCTCGAACCGGTATGGACGACGTCCTGTATGGCTCATTTCTACATTCTGCTCCGCCGTTTGCAATATTGGTTGTGCATTCAGTCACTCATATGCTACCATGGCTTTATGCCGATGTCTTGTGTCTTTTTTCATCAGCCCAGCCAGTGCGATTGGAAGTGGTGTTGTCGTCGAAACCTTCTTCAAGAAGGAGCGAGCTCAGAAGATGGGTGTTTGGGCACTGATGGTCACCCTTGGGCCCCCTCTTGGGCCCTTCGTCATGGGATTCGTCGCTTATCATGTTGGTTATCGGTGGATATACTACATCTTTGCTATTGTGAGTTGATACTTCTTCGTGCTGTGAGACAAGATGCTAACACGTTATAGATCAACGCTGTACAGTTCATTGCCTACCTCTTTCTCGGTCCTGAAACTCGATATTTGCGTGTTGGGGTCCCACACACACGCACCGCTTTCCAGCAAGAATATCTTACTTTCAAACGCCTCGATCCGGCTCCCTTCCGATTTTTTGAGTTCATTCAACCCCTTTTCCTAGCCAAATACATGACTATCCTCATCCCAACAGTCGCCTACGTACGTTGTTGTAATCTGTTCGCTCTCCAGAATCATATGCTAACAAATTCAGACCATTGTTTTCGGTTTCGCCTCCGTTTTCCTCACAGTGGAGATTCCTCAAATCTTCTTGCCCAAATTCGGATTCAACGCCCAACAAATCGGTCTCCAATTCGTCGGCATGATTGTAGGAAGTATCATAGGCGAACAACTTGCCGGTCGCCTGAGTGATGCATGGATGCGACGTGCCTCCATTCGCGCTCAAAAGCGAAACGGACTCCCCGTACGCCCCGAACACCGCCTCTGGCTGAGCCATTTTGGCTTCCTACTAACTGTCGTCGGTCTCATTGTCTTTGGCATTCGGACCGCACAGGCTAAAGAGGGACAATGGAACGTCACGCCAATCATTGGCATCGGCATCTCCGCGGCAGGCAACCAGATTATCACGACTGTGTTGGTGACCTATGCAGTTGACTGTCACCAAGATCAGAGTAGCAGTATTGGTGTTTTCGTGAACTTCATTAGGAGCACGTGGGGATTCATAGGCCCTTTCTGGTTCCCTACCATGATTGAAAGCATTGGGATCGCTGCTTCTGGGGGACTGATGGCAGGAATTGTTGTCGCTGGGAGTGTGTTGCCCATTGTTTGCTGTCAGATGTTTTGTGGAAAGGACAGAAAAGAGAACGCTGAGGCTGTAGAGAGGATTTCATGATGTGACATGGTCGAAGTCTTATGTACTGATAATCGCTCTTTAGAGCTAGACCTAAGCCTCAGGTTTGAGCTTCAGGTGTTAGGGTACCATCCATTCAAGTCCTCAAATCCATCTACTTTCCCAAAGCTTCAAAATCTTTGACTCCAAACATCCTACTCATCCAGAAACTCCGAACTGGCAGCAATTCAAAGCCGAATTTCATGAATCTTGTGATTGACGGTAGTCAGGGCGTCCCGAACTTCACCGCATCAACAAACCCAACATGACGCTTCCCACCAAAACGTAAACAAACAAACAAACGCGTCAATATTATAAACAGATTCCCAAGAACATCCTCCAATCCTAGACTTTGCCTTGGTGGAAACCAAAAACCATCTTCATTGATTGTTTTCAATTCACCCATTGAGCGGAGACGATCAAGGCCCCCAATACAATCCCTACCTGCGATATGAGTAAGTCTTCTACTTTGATATTGATGCGTTATATGCCAGTAATAAAGAAGTAGCGGGGTGAGATCTGACGAATCGGATTGGGTGGTTCTTTTTTTGCATTTTTTTGACGTGTTCGAATCTGTGATGGTGATGTGTTTGTTGTGTGGGTGCGTGTTGGTATCTTTTGTGCACCACCGATTTTCCTTTGTTTTGGTAGGATGAATATCTGTGTGACATTCCTTTGATTAGCAAGCAAGAGGTAAGTCATCGAAATTCGTCTGGTCAGCCACTGATGCTGAAGTGTTGTTAGCGTTTGAGTTAAAAAGAATTGTCCTTAGACAGACCATTTTGAGCAATTGCCCATCCAGGGAAAACTTAGAAATAATAGACCGATGGTAGATATCATGGTAAGGTAGACGTGCCAGTGGAATCATTGTTAGATATTGAAAAGTGTGGCCCAATTTGGGGACTTCGAAAGTGCTCGTCAGCCTTGTATTTAGCGGTGACTGTTGCCTTCGATCTAGCTATTGGATCATGATATAAGGAACAAGAGGCAGATGCCAGCCGATATTTGAGTACTGGCCGCTGGAAGGTGGTAAGGTTTCTGGGGTACTACGAGGTTTCTAGTTTTGGAGATTTTGCAGCTGTAGCATCAGGCTTGGAATGAGCCTTGGCTTCGGCCTAGATCCGTTCAGAATTAGGGGCCAGGTACCCAGGTAGCTCCTTGATACGAACCACGTATCGATTTCCATGATCCACGCTCTTGTCCGCTCCGGCTCGATGCTTCCACCACAAGGTCCCAGAACATCAATGGTAGAAGCAATAACGGTGCAGCATAGTATATAGACAAGTTGACCCCTCAAGTCGATCAACCCGCATTGGAAATATATTCGAACAGGTCACGATCCTCTCCCCGTCCAATGCGCCTGTCATTGCCAAAGCGGGGAACTTGGTCCGAACCCCTTGATTAAATTGTTCGTGACCAGCTCGATACCAACGTCCAAGGTCAAAATCCTTCGAATCCTCTACACTCCATATTGATCACCAAAATTCGCAACACAAGTCTCACGCGTAAAGCTGTTTTACTGATTAAGTTTCAGGGAGTCGTCGCACAAAGATAGACTGCATAGCATGATGGTTTGGTTTTCACATACCTTTATTATTTTAAGAAAGATATAAGCCAGAGGGTTTTCATGAACAACAAGGGGATCGTCACAGCTAAAAATGTTAAGAATATCGTTCTCGGCATTTTTCATCCTCCTCTTATCCTTCGTCCCAACGATAAGTGCCGATGATACCCCTTCCGTTAACATCAACCTATCACGAAATACCTGGAAGGTTGAGACTCTACGCTTCAACCGATACAGACGGAAAGGAAACCGTTCCGTGGACCAAATCGATGTCAAGTTCGATCTCTATCATCCCAAATTCGAAACATGTACTCGAGTGGAGGGGCCAGAGCTCGGGTTCTATAGGGGAGGAAACAATGATCCTTGGTGGCAGACGGCAGAGCTTCAAGATCCCGAGTTCTGTGTGAACTGGCAAAAATCGCAAAATAAGGTGAGCTGTGAAAATGGCACAAACACGCTTTGGCGCCCATGCTCGGGCCGCCGCACGATATCGTCAAGTTGTGGTGATGATACGGGAGCTTTTGCTTTTTTACCAGAATCGGGGTGCACAAATATTACGCAGCACGATGAAGAATCTGAACGACCGTGGGTTAAATGGAGGGTACTTGGTATCAACGAATCCAAAGATATAGGGCGAGCTGGTTGGACGGTAGATCCGTCGAAACCTTTCCACAGCCTCACAATTGAAATAGTCAGCGGCCAGAGGTTAGTTGGCGTTCAAGGCACCTAAACACCATGTGTTAACAATTCGATAGATTCTTCCCAAACGGAACATCACCACTCACGGATCAAATTGTGCTCTACAACAGTAAATTTACTATCCTTCGCAACATGACCCGTTGCTTTGTCGACTCCTCAACGGCCGCGAGCCTCGGATATTCGTGTGATTTGGAAGTGTCGCAACTTGATCCATGGTTGTATCGGGGAACTTGTGTGGCTGGGATGAATTGGATAGCGGAATTCATTCTCCCGGGATCCACTCCAAGGTGTGGATTTCGAGTACCATTCGAGTATCGATTGGAGTCTCTGAAGAATTTCAAAGCCGCGTATTGGACTTAGCGGTGGTCTATCTTTGGAGCTTCCTCTTCCCATTCGCGCCGTCAATCGATATCGCCTAGGTCAAAAGGTCACGGCCTTTGCGGTCTGGGGTCGAAGCACTCTTCCACAGGTTCAAATCCCTGGAAACATTCTCGTTTCGAGGGTTGACCTCATCCTCATAACACATCTCGTTACCAGATCCACCATTTGCCCATTTGGCGAGTGGACGAGTGGTATTCGTGTATACCAGCTGTTTTAGAGTGTGACGTATGCAACTTCGAGCGATATTCTCGTCTTTTGGTCCAAGAGGCACACGTCCACTTAGGGAAACCGGGAGGCTCGGTCGTGGAGAGCAATTCTTCTCTTTGTCTTTGTTGTTAGTTATTCGGTTCGGTTGGAATGGAAATGGAGAGATTGTATCTTCATTAGCGCCCTCACGTTTTCGCCCCCCTGTCGATCTCACATCCGTTCTATTTTCTTCACGTTATTCCACCAAATTCGTTCCAAGGGATAAGTTAAAACACATCTCACAGTAACTGGTAGTATACTAACGATCTCACAATCATAATTGATTGGATGTAATCTCCATCAATAGCTAGGACAAAGTTTCTCGACCTTTCTCAAAAGCCTTTCCCTCGAGACCTCAACAATCCTCAATTCAATGAACCAAAATTTACTTGAGGTCCACAATGACAGAACCTAAAGACTCTGCAGCTGAGCCTCAATCAGGCTCACCGTGAGTGCAGAGAATTTATTAACCTTCCGCACAGCTTTCTTTCGATATTATCACATATGAACCAACCCTATCAAACGACCCATCGTCACACCACTGAACAATGAACACCGTAAAGAATCCGAGACACAATATCAAAGGTGGAAACTCTGAACTTTTTTTTTATCTTCCTTTACCACCTGAAGTAAGAACAATTCAAGTTTTCCTCCTTACATCCCTTCAAGATATCGACACCGCCAGAACTAGAACCTTCATGATTCTAGACATACTATTTCAGACAACGCCATCTGAACCAGGGACCAGTAAAAGCTAACAGTAGGTTGAGAAACTTATTGATTACATTGTCGGCCGAAAATGTAGATTGACGGCTGCAAGACTAATTCGCTTCAATACGTACGAAGTCCCAGTCACAGTGTTTTGAGCAGGAGAATCAGAGGTCATTCGATTCCTCTTAACGTTTAGTAAAAATTTAGACGACCTAAATGAGGCCGTTAATGACCAGGGTCAAATACTAAAATATATGTACTTCACTTAAGCACACTCAGTCCAAACCCCCAAAACACTCCTATACAGTCTTTACCATGAAACCAACCACGCTCCTCCTTCAACTCGCCGCAACTCAAGCCACATTGGCTCAAAGCGGTCCCTTTCGAGAAAACAATGACGACCTCAAACCGCTTCCGGGTGGCGCAGTGGAAATGTACACGAATCTCGCAAAATGGATGCCTTGGTTCGCCAGTCTAAGTCCAGGCGCAATAATGAAAAAGATGCTGCCCGAGGGAAAGATTGTTAAGATTGTGTCGAATACTGCGACGAGAAAAGGCGCGTTGAGTACGACCAGTTACATGGGCCCCTTTATCTTGGTTGGTAGGAATGTACACTTCCCTCGCTCCTCGGCATGTCAATACTTAGACGACGACGCTAAGAATATTACAGCAAACAAGACCGCTTGATACCATATTTTCCGAAGATCCGAAAGGCCAGTCATGGATGACGCGTCTCAATAAGGGATTGTGCCGCAATTGCACCATTCTGACCATAAAACCCCGCGTTGTGGATGCCGACTTCAATCCCATCGGCCCTCGCCAAGGCGTCTATGTTCACCACATCCAAGGCCGCGATCTTTCGAAGCCTGGAAATCCGCCCGCTTATCAATGCGCCATCGATGCTACAGGCAAGATGACCAGACCCTCTAGTCTCGACGATACGCTGTTTGACGATCCAGTCATGGGCGCCGACCTCTTCACCTGGACAAATGATCTCGGAGAGTCCCAAGTCGATCTGGCACCCGATACTGGTTTTGTAGGCGGATATCATGTTGAGCCCAAGGACGAATATTCTATTCAAATGGATGCCGTAAATTACCTTAATGAGACGCGGACATTGTATGTTGCGTTGGAGATTGAGTATTTGGAAGGACTTGTTGGAGACGACGTTTCGCAGATCTTGTTGAGTGTTCAGGGATGTGAGTACGGCGGCGAGACGGGGACCATAAAGTTGAGCGAGAAAGGTGTTGCTGAGACGAAGAGCCTGCGATTCCCCGTGAGATTTGATGGGAAACTTGTCAGCGCCAGTAAGATCATTCCTCCCTCGCTCTTGGCTCCTTTGACTAATAATTCTGAGTCGGGCATCTCCACGATGGAGGAGATAGCGTGAAACTGTTTCTAAACGGAAATGAGGTTTGTACGTCGCTTCCCACGTACAAGACTGGTGGTATGCAGAATGTCGCGTCGATTGTGAAAATGTCTGGCTGTTATAATGAGGTGCCTATGAAACAGGGAGATATCCTCACAATAACAACGACTTACGATATCCAAAAACACCCATTGCGCAAAGGAAGTGAGCACAACAACCAGGTATGTTTGCTCCACTAATAATCGTATTCTTTTGCTGACTAAGTTTAGATGCATGGGATGGTCGACGTGATGGGCATGATGCTGATAACCATGTCGCATGATCGAAAACCCCAGGAGGAATCGCGACCTGATACGGAAGCTTCAGATGATTGAGCGAACAATAAGTTGTAAATTCATTGACTCCAATTGCCGGAGTAGAGATATGAAATGTGCAGTAATTCTCCTGCCGATACCCGAAGCATGTGGTGCGAAGGTCCAAGAATTCGCTCTGCAGACGAATTGGCCATTGGGGACATTGCACTGTGATATGGAAGGATTTTTCAACACCATGTAGCACGAAAGTTGAACGGCTAGACTTTGCCAATTAGAAATCGAGATGTGAATCAAACGAGAATTATGCCAAACTCCGTCTTAGATTAGCAGAAATATAACATATACTTTGAACGGACTTACCCACTTGGACGGCGATTAAAGACGTGCTACAGTCCTGTTCCCATTCACCTCAGTCATGTAGTGAAGGTGGTGCGGAACCCGAATGTCGATGGTAAGACAGATTTTGAAACCGCCAGGTCAAGCACAATATGGGGCAGTTTTATCCTTTTCGCACGAAGCTTGACTTCTGAAAGACGATCTTCATCACGTGGATCAGGCAGCTGTCTGTGTTGGCGAACAGGATCTGGTGATGCTTGTGATCACTACCGGCGAGGATCGGCTCGAGGTTAAACCTCTCACGGCAGTAAGGGAGGTAATAGCAATGGAGTTGGAACGAAATTGTTAAAAATCTCGGTTGTGCCTATTTTGAGTGACAGCCAGGATGCAGGATGCAGGCGTTTTAGCAGACACGGCACAACACTCAAAACCTTGGAATCTCGTCTAATAGATGGCCCTCTTCAATCCTAAGCCGTCCGTCTCCAAGAGAGGGCATACTCGACAAAGGGCGCGATCCACATAGACAGGAAAAGCAGGTGATTGCCACCTCGTTGCATTCTTCCATGAGGATTGAGTGCGGCGAAGTCGGTTGGTAATCGGAATGCTGAGCGACATTAATACGAAGCCCCTCTAGGATGGTGCTGTGTCTTCCGGATGCTACACTCATTTGCGAGGATGATGATAACGAGGATCAGAGGGCGAGTCGATCGCAAGGTCCATTCAATTTCGCTTCCGAGTGGGCAGAGGGGTATAGAAGGTCCACGATATTGCAGTAAGACGACCAGTGGCTCTTTTATGGGGGTTTCTCCAAAAGAGATGGTTTCGGCCCTCGTTCCTACAAGTTGGGTTTGAAAACAATGGGCCGGAGCATGGGAATTGTTTGAGAGACAATCATGCAGTTGATACGCTGGCTGAAGTCCGGTTCAGCCGGGAGGGTTTCATGTGTACCGATAATGTGTACCAATAAACACAATTCAATCATGACTCCCATAAAGGCGACAATGCATTTTGTTGGCAGAGTGTTGATCAGGGAGAGGAGGGAGAGTGGAGTTGGAATTCGTCTGCCGCTTGCATGGTTGGCCTTCTCTCAGAAAGGAATCGCGTCGTCTGCCCTTCACCCCAGTTCGCGTCGTTCGTTCTGATTTCGTGTTCAGCGATGGGTAGAGCGTCCAATTGATGCAAAGCTAGGAGGCCTTCACAAGAAGAAATGCAATTTGATTCAAAGACCTAGTTTCGCTTCTCTGCGGACGTCAAACGCCGTCACAATTGTTTTCAACCCACATGCACCGCAATTGCTCCCTACTAAGACTTTCACACGCTGCACTTCCTTGCAGCCGCATAGCTAGAACTCCGCATCCCAATCCAACCAGCTACCACGAACTACCACATAACTCCCATAACTCCTGCCCGCCTCCTCCCCGCTCAAAACTCCACCCATATCCAGACTCATCCATCAGCTCTGTGTCCACATTTGCAGACATATACCCACCTGTTCAACAATTGAATACATTTGCAGCTGAATCTGCCCGTCTGTAGCCCGGGATGAAGGCTGCACCACTACTGGTGCAATGGCACAACGATGGAACACCGATATATTCAGCTCACTTTGAGCCCCATGGAAAAGGCCGATTAGCAACAGCTGGAGCTGACAACAATGTTCGAGTAAGTGGAGCAGACACGATGTATAGGGTGGTGCTTATCAAATTATCAGCTCTGGAAGATCGACTCAGCCGGTGAAGAACGAAAAGTCACATACCTATCCACACTTTCCAGGCATTCAGGAACGGTCAATGTGGTGCGATGGTGTCCAAAGGGTATGTACAACTAGTCCATGTCAAGTTGTGTGCACTAACAACCTCAGGTGAGATGCTTGCCAGTGCTGGCGACGACGGAAACATCTTGACTTGGGTGCCAGCGGAACACCACGAACACGCGGCTTTTGGCGACGACGGACTCGAGGACAAAGAGACATGGAGAGTAAAGAACATGAGCAGGGCCTTAGGTACTGAAATCTACGACTTGGCGTGGTCTCCTGACGGCACATTCATCATTTCTGGCAGCATGGACAATATTGCGAGAATCTATAATGCCCAAACAGGTATGGTCAGACTCGCAGAAGTTACGTTTACCATGCTAACAGCGTGAAGGGAGCATTGTCAGACAGATTGCGGAACACAACCATTTCGTCCAAGGCGTTGCATGGGACCCTCTAAACGAGTTTGTTGCAACTCAATCCTCGGATCGATCGGTCCATATATACACACTCAAGACCAAGGAAGGCCAATTCGCACTGCACAGCAAAGTCTCCAGAATGGACCTCCCATCACGGCGGATTTCGTCGAGCAGTCCAGCACCTCCAGACTTCGGTCGCGCTTCATTCGTAGCCGAAAACACATCTCATGGTATTGGGTCACCAATTCCATCCGCTCCCGGAACACCACAAAGTCTCGCGCTGCCAATGAATCCACCCCCCACCTCACACAGCCGACGGTCCTCGTTTGGCTCTTCTCCATCAATGAGACGATCTGTTTCTCCTGCTCCTTCACTGCCACTGCCTGCTGTCATGCCAGGCAATTCTCCCAGTCTCCACGCCCAAGGTCTTCACGCACAAGGACTGGGGCTGAGAGATGAGAAAATATATGCGGGAGAAGACACCTTTTCGTCATTCTTCCGACGACTTACCTTCGCTCCTGACGGTAGCTTACTATTCACGCCGGCTGGTCAATATCGAATGAGCCATCCGCAGAGCCATCTCAGATCTTCTGAGGAACTGACAAACACCGTCTACATATACACCCGAGCTGGCCTGAACAAGCCTCCCGTTGCTTATCTGCCGGGCCATAAAAAACCATCCGTGGCGGTCAAATGTTCACCGATCTACTACAACTTGCGGCAAGGCATGCAGACCACAAAACAGATCACAGTCGACACTTCATCTGCAGACCCTGAAATTCTTGCCCTCCCTGAACCAGCGGTGCCGACGAAGGCACCATCGAACTCGGGAATGGAGCCACCACCATTCACAAGCGCTCCATCGCCTTCTCCAAGCATGTTGAGCGCAGCCTCTCCCAAGCCCTCGGATTCTGAGTCGACTTCGACATCGAATTTGCCACCTGGACCACCTTTGGCTTTCGGGCTGCCATATCGGATGATATATGCAGTAGCTACTTCTGATGCGGTATACGTGTATGATACCCAACAGCAGAAACCTTTATGTGTCGTCAGCAATCTTCATTTTGCGACATTCACAGACTTGACTTGGTAAGTTAGGAGCACGTGTGAACCAAGAAAGCAGACTAATTTGGTACAGGTCGAACGATGGTCTCACTTTGTTGATGTCATCCTCCGATGGTTTCTGCTCGTGCCTCACTTTTGCACCTGGAGAACTTGGCCAGGTGTATCAAGGCTCGCATCCCACTAGAGCTCATCCGACAGTTTCTGCCATTAACACGTCTGTGTCTTCGCAACAAACCACTCCAAATGCCACTCCCATCAATACCACGGCTCCTCCGATGGTAAAACAGTCATCTTCGGGAGCGTTTCCTGCTTCGCCGTCAACCTTTGCACCTGCAAGACCTTCAAGCCCGGCACGTTCAATGTCGGCGTCGTCCATTGCATCCTCATTTGTTCAGCAAAATACGAACGACTCCAGTGGGAACACGCTGATGAACGCGACCCCTTCGCTTAGCAGCGTGGGCGGTGTTGCAGCAGCTCACTCGGCCCCAGTTCCCGGCAACGTTCCCCTATGGACGCCTCCAGAGACTCCAATGGCTAATTATGGCGGGCCTGCATCTGCTAGCGGACATCGCACGCACAGTGCAAGTAGCTCTGTTAGTGGCATCGGCAGCTTTGCGCCTCGGCGGGAATCAGAGGTCGAGCCAAGTATTGAGGGTGGTGAACCTACTCGGAAGCGCGATGCAACCGAGAGTGGTGCGGAGGACAGCAGCGGTCCAGCGAAGAAGAGAAGAGTCGCTCCAACGCAGGTGTCGGATTCATCGAAGTAGGACTTCCTGCTGCCCCTTTTCGATAACCAAGGAACCTGATTTCGTCAAGTCTTGAAGTACGGCATCCGAGAAAGAGCATGGTAGAGAACGATAATGGAGGCAGGTAGTGTTTCAGCAAAGAGCACCCACGACCCGCAGATTCGTACGCTTTTTTGCGTTCTTGCAATCGACCCTGTGAGGGATGGCGTTGTGAGGGTGAGATTGCTCAGATCGGTTTTCTTTTGTCAACAAACAGCATTTATCGGCGCAGGACATGAGCGATTATTTCTATGTATATTGAAGCTACTCAGCTCATTCTGGCGGACAGGACTGCTCGTTGTTCCGAGTGCGATAATTAGGGGAAGAAAGGCTTGGAGAGTATGGAATGAATTTACTGGGTAGGCGGTAGACTTCCAACTCATTTTGTATCAGTGCAGAATTATATAAAGTTGTCATGCTGGGTATTGCAAATATTGACGAGCTGAATCTCGAAGCCTTCAAGATCTCGAGCACTTCGTATTCTCGCCTCGAAAGAAAGCGATCAAGATTTTATATCAAGCTCATATCAAATTTTTTACCTACTCCCTTTAAGAAGCAATAGTGAACTTTTGAAGATGGATCAACCAGCCGTTGACATTTACGCCCGTTCTCATGCTATTGCCAACTACCAACCTTCTCTATGGCCGTTGCACGCAAGTTTTACCAGGATCTTAAATAGGGAAATCTGCATGGCCGAGACGACCTCCATCCGTGGTCCGCCGGTTCGAAGCCTCTTTCTAAAATGTCTCCTATTAGACAAGAGAAGAATCCACAGGTCTCAAACACCATTCGCCTAAATTCCCCGCACCAGGGCTCGGCATCTTCGAAGCTCCAGCCTTCCTCTGCGACTCGCATATCGGGCGTCTAACCACAACGAGACGTACCGAGGCGAGCTTTAGCGATTCATTCGAGGGATTGGATAGCGATGGCTGAAGCGAGCTGTGTATTACCTCCGGAGAGTACCAGTCCGCCTTGGGCTTTAAGTAAAGCTTGCTGAAGGTACATCCGAGAATACTCGACGTTCTTGCTTACTGCGACGACTTGTGAGGTTTCTGTTCAAAGTTGTAGGCAAGTTCAAGTTTCTGGACGACTACCACTTGCATCAGGGTGAAGCAAACATGACTCGTAAGTACCTAACTTGTGTACCTCTGGCTTTCTGGAGACTTGAAGATCCATTCAATTCTATTACGGTCTTCTACACGCCCAAGATCTGAGGTCACCTCTGCAGTTGATGTTGGTTGAAGTGCTCAACATGAATAATCAACTAACAAAGCCACTTTAACAGCTCTACCTCTATACATAACGGCTCCAGCCTTAACAGGGCTATTCCACTACCTCGATGCCCGCTTCCACATCCGCTCCGACCTCTCCCTCCTCTCCAAATTTATAAAAGTCACAATCAAAGGCAATCTAGCCGAAAAGGCAGACCGACTCAGTCCTTTCTACAAGCTCGAAGAATGGGCGAAATCAAAGACCCACGCAAAGAAGGTCTTCCTGAAATTCGGCGGCAAGTCGTGGACGTACGCAGAATCCTATCAACATGTACTTCAATACGGGACATGGATGAAGTCGACTTTTGGAATACAGAAGGGAGAGGTTGTAGCTATGGATTGTATGAACAGTGAAATGTTTATATGGATCTGGCTCGGCCTTTGGAGTATTGGTGCTAAGCCGGCGTTCATCAATTACAACCTCACGGACCGACCTTTGGTACACTCCATCAAGACCTCAACAGCGAGGGTCGCTTTGGTGGACGAGCAGGTCAGGAGCAAGTACACCGAGGAAGTCTTAAACCAATTCGCAGATGTCAACTTTCGCGAGGGCAAAGGATTCTGCGAAGTGGTCTTCATGGATGAAGTTCTAAGAAAGGGCATTGACGAGCTTCAACCAATGAGGTTTCCGGATTCCGATCGAGGTGGACAGCTGTTGAAAGATATGGCAATCCTGATCTATACTTCAGGCACTACTGGGCTACCAAAACCTGCAGTGGTGAGTTGGGCGAAGGCCGGCTTGGCTGCAATGTTCGTGGCGGAGTGGTTACCAATAAAGCATGACGATGTGATGTACACAGTAAGATTGCCCTTTTGCAGACCGAGGAAAGTACGACAGCTAACCATGATAGTGCATGCCGCTGTACCACTCATCAGCTGCTCTCCTTGCCTTCAGCTCCGTCCTACAAGCCGGTTCCACCCTTTCGCTAGGCGCAAAGTTCCACCGCGCAGGCTTCTGGGAAGACTGCCGTGCAACAAACGCAACCATTGTTCAATACGTTGGTGAGACCTGTCGGTACCTCCTCTCTAGCCCTCCCTCCCCAAAAGACAAGCAGCACAACGTACGCATGGCATTCGGCAACGGGCAACGCCCAGATGTCTGGCCTCGATTCAAGGAGCGATTTGGGATTGACACCATTGTTGAATTCTATGCCGCGACGGAAGGACCAGGTGCGCTCTGGAACAAGTCTCGCAACGCCTTTGCCGAGGGCGCAGTCGGTACTTCCGGGCTCTTGTCCCATCTCATGATGGGCTTGAAACAGAAAATTATCAAGCTAGATTTTGAGACGAGTGCACCATTACGGGATCCCAAGACTGGACTCTGCATAATCGCCGAAGTTAACGAGCCCGGTGAATTGGTCAACAAATTGGATGAGAAAGATATTGAGGCCCAATTCCAAGGATACTACGGCAACAAGAAGGCCACGTCGGGCAAGATCTTGAGGGATGTGCTTTACAAAGGAGACGCCTATTTCTCTACTGGCGATGTGATGAGAAGAGATAAAGAAGGAAGATGGTATTTCTGCGATCGTATTGGTGACACTTTCCGATGGAAGTCGGAGAACGTTTCGACAGCTGAAGTTGCAGAAGTCCTTGGAAAGATTACTCACATCTCCGAGGCCAACGTCTATGGTGTTGAAGTCCCAGGTCACGACGGAAGAGCTGGATGTGCGGCTTTGACGCTCGAGAATGAGCAGGCTGCTGTTGACGAAAAGATGCTTGGAGAGGTGGCTGCACATGCTCTCAAAGGGTTGCCGCGGTATGCTGTCCCTATCTTCTTGCGAGTGCAAAAGAGCGAGGCGACGCTGAAGGATCGGACGGGCACAAATAAACAACAGAAGGTCAGCTTGAGGAATGAGGGAGTTGATCCTGCCAAGGTTGGCGATGATTTGTACTGGCTTCCACCACATGCGAAGAGCTACAAGAAGTTTGGTGCTGATGAGTGGAGGATGCTTGGTGCTGGGCAAGTGAAGTTGTAAGCTAGTGTACTCGTTGAAGCGTCATTTTTTTTATGGAGGGAAGGGGGGACTCTATTCTCATAGTTGTCTTTATAGATAGATGAGATGATGGATTTATGATCTCTGTAGTACAGATACTCAGGAAATCGGGATTGGGAAAAGCAGTCAAGCAGCTTTCAAGTCATTCAATTTTCATGATACCTCCCAGTGGTGCCGGCTATTCTCTTCCCTTTTTGATAGCAGCATGATCAATAAAGTGGGGTTTCAAGGAGCATAGTCTCAAACTTTTAAGGTAGTGGCTAAATTTCTGGCGACTACAAAAACAATATTGCCAGGATTCCATCGAGATCGATCTCGAGTTGAGAATGATATACCGAAATTAGTAGGATTGCAAGAGGCAATGAATTAACGACCGCACTGTGATATATATCCCCACTATTGAATTCTGATCTACATCTTCGCCCGACTCTTCTCCTCCAACTCCCTCTTCTTAGCCTCGAACCTCTTCTTGGGCGCATCCTCCACAAACCTCTCCGCCAACGCATCAATACTGTTATAAACCGCCATCATCCTCCCATCCCTCAAACTCGAATTCTGCAACCTCTTCGTCTCCATCATTGACTTCCCATCATTAACACTCAACTGTTCCTCCAAGAAACTTGCCACCTTCGCCTGGAACCCCTCTACAGGGAAGATTCGATTCACCATGCCCCACGCCTCTAATTCCTGGACCGACAGCTTTCGACCGAACATCAGGAAGTCGTTTGCGCGGTGGATGCCCATGTGTTGGGCGAAGGAGAGGGCGGAACCATTTTCGGGGACCAGACCGAGGGCGTTGAAGGGTACTTGGAGATAGGTTGTTGATGAGGCGAGGACAATGTCGGCGATTCCTTGGAACCAGGCTGCGCCGCCGCCAACGCCGGGGCCGTTGAGGGCGAGGACGAAGACCTTTTTGTGGTCGATTAGGGTACGCATCAATTCGAGGGCTGAAGATAGTTATGTTAGATACTTTAGAGTTACTGTATTGGGAAGGTGCACGTGATATGCTGACTTTTTGAGGGATTGACTCCTCGAGGGGTTGGACTTGGAGGAGCTTACCTGCGGCGAAGCGAGAGAGGAAATGAACTTTCTTCTCTGCATCGTTGGAGAATGTCGGAGTGTCTTGGGAACTGACGGCTTTGACGTCCGCACCTGCTGAAAAGAAACGTCCTTCGCCTGTGAGGACGGTGAAGATTGTGTCGGGGTTGTTTTCTAGTTCTCGGAATGCTGCAATCACGTCTAGCATGAGGTTGCCTCCGAAGGAATTGAGCTGCTTTGGTCTGTTCAACTGTATAGATTGTGTTAATGGCCTTCGGAATTTGTAGCGAGGTAGAGGTTTGGTACCTTGATGGTTCCAATCTGCCCCTTGATCTCTACGATGACATCTGTGTATTTCGCCATGATTGATATGAATTCCAAGCTCTTCTACTAGATTTCTTACTTCCTGATTTCACTGCAAATTGAAAAGACGATGTCCTTGCAAGTCCCCAAAATTTGATGTTGTCAAACTGCCTTCCCCATCTGAATCTGACAGCCGAGGCTAAATGTGCAAACCTCAACTTGCATGTCTGAACCTTCACCACCGAGTCGTTGAAGCTTACTCATGCCAATATCGACTTTAGGATCTTGAAACATGGTCATCGGCATTGTCAAAGGCCGTGACTTCGTCGGATATCGCTCTCATGCATCCATGGAGGCAGCCGATAGCCGTTGGCGAGCTCGAAGGATTTGGGGACTTACCGAGCTCGAGCAAACGACATGCATATTCTTCCACGGAAACGAACGGTTTATCGGGAATAAAACTGTCGAGAGTGTCTCGACTGAGTCGGTTCGTTCGGACATTGTCCTTGTTCAATTCGTTGGCCGCTTGATGTCTGATTTCGAAAGTCTGAAGTCACAGCTGGGAACAATATCAATTCTGTTCCCCGACACAAAAGACTCGAACCTTTATTCGACGTACTAAACTCGAAATGGATCGCGAAAACTTCGTAGAGATTTGTTTTATTCGAAGTCGTCAGAAATTTGAGACTGTCATACGAGTTTGAAAGAACGCTTTCGAGAAGAGTATCCCTCTTTGTCACCCCGCCGAAAGGAAACAGAATGAAGTACCCAACTGTGAGGTCTCAACTGTTCCTCTCTCTTTGAATTGAACAAGTTTTCATCAGATTTTATACGACTTTGACATAGACTCAATGGTCATCAACACGACCCCAACATATTTCGCTTGCGCACTTTCTACTCCACTCTTCCCCTCTCTCACGTCTTCATTCCCTCCGAGCAGACCCCAAATATGCAAATATTTCCCAAACAAAAAATCAACAACCACATTATATCCCCTTCTCAGCCTCGTCCCTCATTTCCAACTTCCAAATTACCCCAGAAGGTAACCCATCCGACCCCATCTCCCCTAGCGTAACGAAATCCCAGACGAGCTAAAATAAGTTGGTTCCCCTTCGTCATCACACAGCAGCACCTCAAGAATGATCCATTCTGCCGACGACCCTAAAGGTAACACCTCCGCATCGGTAGCGGGGAAGATGGCCATCCCACTCCACAGGAACGGGGGAAACTGCTCGGTTTAAAGGCGAGCATGTACCTCAGCAACGTAGACGAAGATTACTTCAATCCCTCTCCCTCACAAATAACATAAACTCAATCTACAAACTTGAGTCCTCAAATCTCTCAATTATACTCTTTCTAGTTTCTAACTCATCTTGCCCCTCCAATACCGTAACAATGGCAGTCTCATGCACAGTTCTCTACCCAAACGACGCGGATGCGACGTTTAACATGGACTATTGTAATTCATTCGCCTTTACCAAGTAGTCATCGATCCCCCATTGCTAAGTAGTTCATCTAGACCTCTCCTCCCACATGCCCCTCGTCGGAAAGCACTTTGGCCAACACGGCTTGCAATCCTGGAGCGTCACTGAATTCCTACCCGGCCCGGATGGCGCGAAACCACCTTACAGCGTCCAAGCTACTCTGATATTCGAGAAAGCGGAGCAAGTTGGAAAGGCGGTGGAGGCTGAGGGAGCGGTTGTGTTTGGGGATGTGCCTAAGTTTTCGAACAAGCAGCCAGTTTTTATGATGGGACCAGTCAAAGGGGAGTCGAAGTGAGTCTCCTTCCGTCTGAGAGGTTCAGGGATGACGGGGCCAATGTTTGGTAGTTTTATTGATCCATTGCCGGTGAATTGATGGAATGGCTGGGTTAAGTTGGACGTGTATCATTTTGCTGTGGTATCTTTTAGGACTTTGATGGCTTCTTTGGCCTCGTCCATTTCGCCGTATAATGATACTATTCTGAGTAACTTGCTCTTTGCTGAGAGACCTATTGTTTTTGCTTGTTTGAGTGATGTGCCTAGATCGATGAGGAGGGTATTTCGTATTTTGAGTAGTCTTTCTTCTTGTTTGACAAGGAAAGGATGGGTGGGGTCGGTGGCTTCGATGAGCTGGAGTATGCTGAGATAGGAATGGACGAGCCTTTCCAGTCTGCCCACGCCCAGGACAGTCTGTCCACCTTCATCCTCGATATCCTCGTCGTCTTCACTCTCGTCCTCGCTCATATCGTCTTCTGTGGCTCCATTGCTGGCGACGGCCAATACTTCCTCGACTTCTCCTATTCTGATGTTGACCTCTACCAAATTGCGTCCCAATTCCCTCTCCCCTCTTATCCTCTCTTTCTCCTTCACCAAATCAGCCACGATCTGTCTCCTCCCTGCCACCGCTTCCTTGACTCCACCAACTCCCTTCACAAACCCAAGCACACCCACTCTAACCTCCTCAACCTTCTCTTCGCCGCCTTGTAAATCACTCCCCAGTGTCAGAAAAGCTTGATACTCATTATTCACCAAATCGAGCAATTCTTTGGCCAGAGTTTGGGAACGCGTGCGCAATTCAGCGCGTAGATCGGATAGGGTCTGATGTCGATTATGAAGGGTCGAGAGATAGGTCGAGGCATTGAATTGAGGAGAAAGGAATGCTGAGCGTGGTAATGGAGTAGGGTATGGGAGGTTGTCTAGGTCATCGTCGTCGGAGATGTTGGAGGTGCGGTGGGAGAGGGAGTCATCGGAGCGGGAGGAGGGAGTGTTGAGCTGTAATGGTTAGAATAATGTATATTTTCCTAACAACTCTACATACATAGAAAGCGCTCATTTTTTGACTGGGAATAAATCTGAAAGGATGTCGAATTGGTGATGAATGCGGCTGTCCTTAGGCGAGATCGGGAATGACGAATGTGGGAAACGCCCCTCAAGATTAGTGATGTACCCCGCTGAGACGGAATCATGGAGGCGAGGGCATAGCAGTTCAGTCTCTTTTCTCTTGATCCTAGAAGTGTAATAGATTGCTTGTAGAAACTCACATCTCTTCAATTGTTCTCTGTTTCCTTGTCTTTCACCACACTTGTAAACATCTAGACTATGCCCCGGCTACCCGATCCAGACCTTCCGCAGGCCCATCTTTCGGAACTGGACTCGATGCTATCACGCAAGTTTGGAAAAGAGGTTGCGAATTACTTCTCTGGTCAGTGTTGGAGATTTGGAGAAAGCAATCTTTCATACTGAATCTATCAGGATCACCATTAAACCGCGTCTCTTTCCTTCGAACCGACCACGCCTTCCTAACAGCCGCCCTCAAGCACCCCTCCACCTCCTTCATCCTTTTCGACAAGCTAAATCCCCTAACCAAAACCCCCTCCGAGCTCGCCCTAGTCAAGTACAAAGAAATCCAACCCCTAGTCGGCGAAAACCCCTACGAAAAAGACGAACCAGACGTAATAAAAGACTTCAACTCAACAACCTACATCCCACAGCTCCTCTTCCTAGGCCTCGACGAGAGAAAAGAAGGTCTAATCTACAAAGATGTCTACAAAGGCGCCCCCTACTTCGCCCTCGACATCACACCCAAACACCACATAGCAGAAGCAGCAGAAAAACTCATCGCATCCGTAAAAGAACAGGCTCTCACCTTTGCCGAAGGCCGCAACAATCTATCCTTGGAGGCAAAACAAGCTGCCATCTATGCCGAAGCACGACACATGCTCGACTGGAACTCTCGAAACCCCTTTTGCGCTCAATGCGGTCAGCCAACTCTCTCCATAAACGGTGGCTGGAAGCGGTCTTGTCCGCCAACAGATCTGAATCCATTACCTGGTGCCACTGTCACAACGGCTAATACACCCTACGATCGTCCCTCCTGCGCAACGAGACAGGGAATCTCAAACGTCAGTTTCCCACGTACAGATCCAACCGTAATCATGGCCGTCGTCAGCTCCGATGGCTCCAAGATCCTGTTAGGGCGTCAAAAACGCTGGCCACCATATTGGTACTCCACTCTGGCCGGCTTCCTCGAGCCCGCAGAATCAGTCGAAGAAGCAGTCCGTCGTGAAGTTTGGGAGGAATCGGGTATCCACGTTGGACGCGTCGTGATACACTCCACACAACCATGGCCATATCCCGCGAATTTGATGATTGGAGCCATAGGACAGGCCACACCGGAGGGCGAAACAATTCATCTTGGCCACGACGCTGAGTTGGAAGACGCGAAATGGTTCACCGTCGAGGAAGTCAGAGAGGCCCTGAGAATTGGCACGAGTGGGTTGGGAGAAGATGCGGGTCCAGAATATAAAGAAGGTGGATTGAGGTTGCCGCCCAGGACGGCTATTGCACATCAATTGTTGCATGGCGTCGTCAGCGGTGGGTTTTTGGCTGGCGTGATGAAGATGTGAGGGTAATGCATGTTTTTATGTTTTTGATGTGAATATGTTTTAGAAGTGAGATGGTAGATATAGAGGTAGAGTGATGTCGAAACGTAAATATGGTGTGTATACTACCACAACCACGTCCTGAGAGCAAAGAGAAGAACCAGTGAGATTGCTTTTAAGCTGTTCAAGCCCACAACATGCAAGAAGACCGTGTTGGACAAAAGGCCAGTAGAGAGCGGGATTTCATGAGCATATATACTCGAGCAGGAGCCTCTGATTCGGGAGAGCTAGCTCAGAATCCAGCGAGGAGGAAAGAAACCTCGCCAGGAATCTTGGACGTTCGATCTCCAGTCAGAAACTTGAAGACTTAGTCAACGGGATCTGTTATTAAGCCCCTATATCCAGTCTTTTCGCTGCACTCTTAACTAGTGGCCAGGAAACCACTACATCATCTCTTCCTCCTGGACCTAAACTTCAGCTCATCCTCACTTCCATCACTATCATCATCCCTTGCTCTTCTCACCGCCCTACCCGCCTTCTTGGCCGGCGGTTGCTCCTCCTTCGCCAAATCACCACCAAGTCTCTTCTTCCCCTTCTGCAACTGCGTCTCCGAAACACGACTCCCCTGGGTCGTTCTCGAACCCCTGGACGCTTCCAGGGATGCAGTAGCAGGCAGAAAGCTCTCTTCCACGATCTCGACAGTATCTTGCTCAGTCTCCTGGGTAGTCTTCTGCTTCTCCCTCCGCCTACGTCGGAATTGCGAATCATCATCGTCTAAGTCGTCTCGTACAGTCTGGCTTTGTGTTCGTGTTGCTTGACTTTCCCTCTGCTGACTCTTCTTTTTCTGTTTGGACCCAGACTCTAGCCAGTACTCCTCACCAATGCCAAAGTCTTTCTTCTTTGCTTCCTCCAGTGGAACGAGAAGCCTGTGACCTCGCGCAGCCGGTGGTTCGCCTTTTCGGCGAAATTTCTTGAAGTTCTTTCGTCCATTCCACTTCTCGTCCCATCTATCGCTCTCATCTCTATTGATCGTAGGGCGAGTTTGGCGTGGTTTGATTTCCATCTCTTCACAATCCACCAAGTGGGCTGGGCCTTGGATATCGATGCCCTCCATCGCCTCTTTCAGAGACTCTGCGTCCTTTCGAGCGGCCTCTTCCTCCGCTTCTCGGCGTGACTTGGCCACTTCTAGGACGTCAATCTTTGGCTCTTTCTTTGGTTTCCGAACGGCTTTAGGTGCTGTAGCTTGAAATACCTTATCTTCTGGCTGCTCACTACCTTCCCGACCTATACGCCTACGTTTTCTGGCAGCCTGTCCAGGGAGCAGATTATCCAACATGTCGTCTTGATTCTCGGCAGGCGGAGTTGTTCGTTTTCTGGTGTCGGTTTGTGGTTGTGGAGTAGCTCGAACAGACTCAGCGACGTCTGCCATTGGTTCATCTTCATCAACTTCGTCAATGGTCTGTGTGACTGGGAATTGCGAAGTATCAAAGTCATCGAATCCCTTGAATCGACTTTGCGTGATTTGGCGATGTCCACGGCGCCTGACGGAAGTTGGAGGTTCCACCTTTGTTGCTTCTTGTGGTGCTGACTCTTCACGAATTGATTGTGACTGCATGAGTGGAGCAGCTTGGCTAGATTCTATGTGATTATTGGTATTTGTGATGAGACTCTCCATATAAAAGACTCGATACTTACGAGCTGCGTTACTGGCCAGATCGTAATCCTCGGGCAGAGCCTTTCGAAGCCCGCTGGCATCATTCATGGTGATTGTGTCCAGAAACTCGCTCTGCTCAAACGATCGCCGTCCTAGTTGAGTGTCCACATCGTGTGAAAGCTTTTCCAAAGCCTCTGTTTTCTTCGGAAATTTAGGTCGCACTACGACAAGCCCCTTCCCGCTTCTGTCGCCTCGAGCATCTCCCAGGCCTTTGTTCTCTGCCACTGTATTCAGATAGGCAACTACTTCCTTTGGTGTCGTTACGCCTTCCTCAAATTGTTCATAGTGGAGAGCCTTTCCACTTCCACAACTGATTGCTTTTTGAAGAGTCTCATATTGGGCGGCTTGGTAGAAAACAAATGTATATCCCGAGAATATATGAGCGCGTTTGTCATCCGGTGCGAATAGTTGCGCGGGTCTTGGGATAGGCTCCTTGCTTGAAGGTGGGACGTATTCCATAGGATTCGGCCAATTCGCATCGAAATCTTCTTCCAAACTTGCAGTGCCATGGGCTCCGTCTGAAGCAGCGGCCACAACTGCATTGACATATTCTTCTGACACTACGTATAAACCTAGAGCTAGAGCTTCGAGGACATGTGGGACGTTCCGCTTGTCTGCAACGACGTGTGTGGTCTGACTAGGTGCAACGTCTTGGATTGTCTTGATATCGAGGTGTTCAAGGCGCTGTCGAAAGGATGATAAAGGATCTGGGCTAGTTTTCTCGGCCTTTTTCAGAGCTTGTACGGAGAAGACAACAGGTTGCCATTTTATTCTACAAATTGATTAGCAAGTGGCTACACTTTGCAGTAGATGGATAATGAACCTCAGAAGCACTGCGTATTTTCCCAACTGGATAGTATGTTCGTTGCCCGTTAGAATCTTTGATTCCTTGGTGATCTTATCCTTGCCATCGATTGTGGTTCCCTGCTTCGACGTATCTTCGATGGTGAGCTCGGAGCGCGTATAGAGGGAAGACTGTTATCGGTCAGCGCATGCGATGCGGAAGAATGTTTGGTGTCGTCCTTACTCCTTCGCCAGCTTTCACAGGCGCAACTGTGATCAGTAGATGCTTCCGGGACACCTTCTTATCTTCGATTGTAAGAAATGCCTCTGGGTCGCCTGGGTCTGCTACTGTTCTGGTACGTCCTAGGAGGACTCTCGAGCCTGGCTTCAGCCATTTTCTCTGGTCTGTTAAGGTCAGCGCATTGCGATAGTTTGAGGAAGAAATCACATACGTCCGAACAACGGACCATCGCATTCTAAAGTCCACATGGTGGTGGAAGAGAATGGCGATAATCGATGTGGATAAGATTCGAGGATTTTACCTAGCAATCGCGTCTCGTGGTAACCTATTATTTCAATAGGTATGCCGATAATGGCTTGGGGATAACCCGTAACAGCGCGTTAGGCCTCCAAAAGAGAATTTTTAATTTAAATCTATATCTAAGTACAAGTTAAATCTTTTCTCTATACGAGCTCGAAAAACTAACTAATGAGGGAATTTAAATTTATATATACTTGTCAAAGTCTTATCACTTCCACACACGACATCAACACGATATCACATGACCTTTTTAGTCAGCACGGAGTCTGGCATACCAGTCTTCGACTCCCGTGTAGTTAGAACTTCAATCTTATATTTTCGTTCATGTTTATGCCATTGCCTTCGTCCCTGACAATACTAGTAAAAGGCCTTGGATATTATATTATTAAACACTGTCTTTTATTAAATCTTTTATTTTTAATGCTATTCCTAGCTACCAAGTATCTAGAACTTAATACTATAGAACTACTTAATCTATTAATTATCAGTCTATCTAACTACTTGATTAAATTAATAAAAATAGTGACTTAAATGGCGCTGACGGCGTCTTGTGGTCAATTGGATTGACTAGTGGACGCGATGAGTACCCTGCTCTTCAACATGTTCGCGAACTCTATCGGCAGCATTATCTTCGCCAGTTCTGACAATCCTCCTTACCATTTCCCCTGCAAGTTCACAAACACTGGGAATACTCAAGGGAATTGCCACATCTATTGCAGCAATTTGCTGAGCGTTGGGTCTATTCACTGTAGGTCAAACTTTTACTAGGAGCAGCATTATCGGATATCATTATTGCAATTTTGTTACTTGCTGTGGTTTCTACATTTGGGCATATTGTGATATAGTTCATTGTGAATGGAGATGGGTTTAGCGGGCCAGCGACTGCCAAAGAAATGAAAAGTCAGGAGAACGTCAAGCTTGATGATTGGGTTATTGACCGTGGACGGTCACGATGATGAAGCAGCTGGATTGCTTAATTCAGATTCTGAGGATGGAGACAGCGATGTCGAGTCGGCGATTGATGAGGGGAAAGAGTTGAAAGTTTGAATCAGTTGTAAGAGTTTCACCAATATGAACTCAGCCGTTCCAGTGTGTCGGTCTAACTTCTTCATAATTGGCTCTAAGACTCATGGACCGCCGCCACTTTGCCGTCACATCCAGAGATTACAGAGACTTCTTCAAGTTCTGCCCCTTTAGCGTTGCCATGCCTTTGTAGCCTCGGTGCGACAGTAAACTTCAAGTCATTCTGTTCCTGTGCCAATCTCGACTTCTTTTCCGGGTCCGATTCGTTTGATCCTGGTAAAATCATACGTATTCGGTAACGCTGTGTGCAAAAGACGATCCACATTCGGACCGCCTCTGTGAGGAATTTCAGCAAATCTTGCTCTCTTTTCTCAGTGAGATCTACATAAGCCTCCACTGTTTCCAGAAAGCGCCCTTGGAACTGTGTTTGATGGTTGACAAACGAGGATCTCAGAGGACCGTATGGTGAAGATTGTTTTGTGAGTGAATCCAGAGCTGCCTCACAAGTCTCCCATCGATATTTCTCAGAAACTACGGTGGGTGTTGGCCAGCTGTATTCCTTGTTGGTCTCGTCGTCGTCTAAAAGTTTGTCAATGGTCTGCCAAATTGATTCTTTCGATAATCATACCTGATGGGGAAGATCCATTCCAGTCCACTTCTAAATGCTCTCCTTCTTTGCCCAGGACTCTGAAGGGGCTACAGAAGATCAATTGAAACAAAGTGGTCCAAATTGCGTCTCCTAGGATCAATTTCCTCAAGCGCCGCTGCCTTGTTCCAGCCAAAGCTGTCATGGTTTCTTTTGACCATATCTCTCTATCCTCACGCCATTCCCACTCGGAAAATGTCGTAACCTTGCTCACCATATGAGCAAATCCAACAATCGAGACTTTTCCAGTCTTGGAAGTGACACCTCGGACTATTTCTAGATCTGTTAATCCAGAATAGTCGTCCTGTTTTAGAAGTATGCCCTGTAACTTCTGACATCGCAATTCCAGCTTCTCAATGGTATTTTTATGCTTCTGTGCCTCCTCCTCTACCTTCTCTGTGGTTCTGGCTGTTTCCGCACGTAATTCGGTCTCAAGCGCCTCAATGACAAGTTTGTGCTTCTGCGCCTCTTTCTCGACCTTCTCTATGCTCCTAGCTTCTTCCAGCCGCAATGATTCCTTCCATTTGATTTCTTCTCCTTCGTGATCGCGTACAGCCTGCGCAAACTTGAGTTTCCATCTTTCCTCGCTTTCCATTGTCCGGCGGCTGTGCTCTTTTTGTAATGCATCAAGCTGCTCGATCTTGTCCGCCTCCACTCTATCCAAGGCGCTCGAATGGAACTTCTTTTGCTCAGCAAGGTTTTGGGCATGTTGCTTTTCGAGCGCGGTGCGCTGGGTTTCGTGTTCTTTGGTTCTTTTGCGAGCTCCTGCCCGTGAAAGGGTATGTTGACGTGTTTCTTCAACTAACTTTGCTTGAAGGGTTTCCGCATGTTCTCGCTGTTTCTTCAAGTCGGCATCATAGACTCCTTGGAGTTTTTCTTTGTCACGATCGTGTCGGCTCTCTATTCTTTGTTTCTCCGCATCATGCTTTTGTCTCTGCGCAGCCATATCTGCTTTGTGTTGCCGCTCTACACTCATTAATGCAGTCATTTGATCGGTCAATTCTTCCTCGTGTTTGGCCTTGAGCTCCTCAATTCCTTCACCGTGTCTCTTCTCAACTTCTGCAATCGCAGTGTCCTTTTCGGTCTCAGCACGTTTCATAGCACCAGCATTACTTTCTCTTAAATTCTTTTCCGTTGCCTTTAATCTTTGGATCTCGGCCTGTTTTGCTTCCAGTGTAGCTCGAAGCTGCTTTGTTTCTTCAAGCGCAGCATTGAGTGAAATTTGACAGTTTCTCAAGACAATATCTGCGGCTTTCATTTTGTCGATCTCGGTTTGCTGTGCATTGAGGGTGATTCGAAGATGATTTGCTTCTTCAACGGCCTTTTTGAGTAAATTATTGCTCTCCTTGGCTGCCTTTTTCATTTTACCCTCTTGTTGACGGTATTCTTCAATTGATCCCTCCAGCGCATTGATACGATCGGTGCCCCATTTCATTTTCCCCTCATCCTCACTGCTGTCCTTCCTGTCCATCTGATCAACATTTGGCGTTCTCTTTTGTCGAATATCATCCCATTTCGGAGCTTGATTGTTGACTAGAAAGGTCACTTTGGACGGCAAGTCTCCAAAGTTTGGCGGTTCTGAGTTTGTCGGATCTATCCTGTGCGATATTATGTTCAAAATATCCCTGATTGACTTGTTTTCGTAGTGGTAGTCATGCAACAATCGACGAATATGCTGGTCAAGTTGTGTCAAAGGTATCCTCTCGTGACCTTCGGGGCGGACTTCTCGCTGGATGGACTCGAGCGAATTTACGACCACCTTCATTTCTGGAAGTATCTCTTCAATGGGCAATCTAGTGTTCACCGGGCGACCCGTCGCACGAACAAGCTCTCTTTCGATTTCTCTCATGAGATTGCTCAACTTGTTCCAATCCATAAACACTTGTTCAATCTCTTTGGGGAGCTCACTCCTTTCTAACCTCCCACTAGAAGTTGAAACCACCTTCTCGATTTCCTCCACTAACTGAACAATACTCAAGACCTTTCCCGGGAGATCCCTCTTTCTTGGTGGGGCTTTCCCACGGACCTTGAAACAATCCGCAATATCCCTAAGATAATTCTTATAGTCCAAGAAGTCCGACATTTTGACAATTCTTTGGCGGATGAGATTTGGAGTTGAAAGTTGAAGGCGAGTTTTGGAGGAGAGAATGGATAAGCTGATTGGCTCAACGACAATCTTCGGATGGTTGTATCACGTCTAGAGTATCGACCGCACAAGTAGCAATGATTCAATAATGGCTTTAATTTTGTCGGGGCATCCAACTTTCGCAAAGATGATACTTGATTGCAGTTTTCCGGCGAGGGACCGGACGCACGTACCAGAACTCAGACGAGAAAGTCTAGATGCGTGGCCTATCTGCAAGTCCATGTGTGATTGCGAGACGCATTGGTCGTTGTGCATATATTATCACATCACTCGAACCCTCCAATTCGTCAACCGCCCAGCATCAATGGCAAGGCTGAAAATCCAACCTTCACCAAAATGCACGAGAGTACTACAGAAAGAAAGGCAAAGCTTTACTTGTTCCTCTTAACTACTTGAAAGTTTACTCCGAGCACTTGTTTCCCCTAAATATACAGGTTCTCATTGCGGCGAATTGCTCAACTGAGCCGAGGAACTGCATGATGCAGGCCAAGAGACAAGGCGCAATTGGAATACGAAGTGATGACCAATTACAGCAGGTTGCAAGGCCGGTGTCACTTTTTGCACACTCTTTCAAACCCCTGTCGTACAAGGTCTGTGTTTTTATCATATTAAGCGACCAATCGTTTGCAAGCTCTTTGACAATACTCATTTAGCTATCTTGTGGAGCTTGAGACTCCATATCAACCACTGTTTTTGATTTCTCCTCGATGCCAACAGCGCCTTGCATAGGAATCTGCATTAGCTCTGGTCAGCTGAGGACGACCGGGCTGTGGCAATAGCCAGTCAAACACAACGATTATGTCACCACTTCCTTTGGGTTTCCATGAGGCTGAGGTCGTCTGATGTCCTAAAGTTATGTTGTAGCAGCCCTCCCTTCAAAGGTGTAATCTTATCTGCACATCCCGACCCGGCTGAAATAATGGCCCAGTTAGGTTGCAAGTCACTTGTTGATACATTCAAATACAGTATAACCCACACCACAATGAATAGAAAAGAGGTGTACAAAGTTCCGGCGAGGACTCCTAATTTGGTGAGTGGATAACGGCGCGATTAGGGGGGCTGTGTTTCGGGTGGGGCTGCAGCACTTCAAGTTTTGCTATCTTTTCAGGCGAAGATTTTTATCACAAAGCAGCAACTTGCATTACCTGGTGACAATGCGGCACGATCCAAATGGTTGGCCTACGCATTGTGCAAGGGATCCTGGTACGACAAAGGGCTCAAAGTCATCTTGCTGGCCGCACCGCCCCGACAAGGCGCCGAGAGATAATCGAGCTGGACCCTGGGGAGGTGGAATTGATGTGCCTATTTCGGAACATGTTCTCTCATGCGGTATTAGAGAGCTTATACGCATCGTATTGAAAGTCAAAGGATATCTTTCATTTGTATATCTCACAAAGGTGTCGTCAAAGCTCAATTTCTTATATTTAGAAGCATCGAATAACTTCAATCTCACCAAAGGCCATTTCTCAGGACATTATGAGTACTAACGATCATGATTTGCTCAATCCTGCCAATGCATACTCCAGATTTGGCAACGCTCGAAGGACTGATGCGAGCTCGAGGCCAGAGGAACCATTGCCTGGACCTCGAGAGTTAAATCTCCCGTACCACACGCGAACGAACGGCGATAGCTACGATTCATCCGACTTTGACGAGAGTGAGGAGCAGAACAACACCTCGCCTAGAGCATCCTCAGCCTTTAAACAAACTTTCAATTCCACCTCCGATTCTACGGATAGTGAAGTTCATGGTGATACGCCCGATTTAGTAGACATTGCTGAAGGCCAACGGCTGGTGATTGCAATTGATTACGGAACCACTTTCACAGGTACCAGGCCCCAGAAATTTGCTATGGAGACAGATACTGATATAAGGTAGGCGTCGCTATTGTTGTCGTGCCCGTCGACGAGAAAACCACCCAGCTTCGTGATATTAAAGTCCTGAGAGAGTGGAGCAATTCTTACAACGAAGAGAAAGTTCCCAGTGTATACTCTTACACCAAGCCGAAATCCAAGGAAGAGCAGTGGGGAAGCTCTCTGAGCGAAGATGCAGAGATTATGGTCCACACAAAACTGGAACTTGATGCACAGGAGTCGAACCTCGACGAATTGGACATGATATTGGATAACTTGGATGGAATGCGTGACCTTAACAACGAGTACATAGTGAGTACACGCGGCAACCCCGACTTTACACCTAAAAAACCTGAGCTTGTGGTTCTTGACTACATGAAAAAAGTCTTCGAACGAGTATGGAAATATTTGGGGCAATATGATCAAGGATTGCTGTTATCGTTACCTGTTGACATCGTTATCACCCATCCTGTCGTAAGTCCACCCGATGAGGAAGATCAGGAGCGGCAAAACTGACGTATGACCAGGTGTGGTCCTACAAAGCGATGAATGCAACTTACCGCGCCGTCACTCTGGCGGGTTTCAACAAAGATACATTCCCTGAACTTGAAAACATTAAGATGCTTGCTGAACCAGAGGCTGCAGCAGTCTACACAGCTCGATATCTCAAGGAAGAAGAACCAGACAAAACTGTGTTAGGGGTACGGCGACCTACTTTCGTTCGAGGTATTTGACTAAATCTCACAGAAAAACGATACCTTCGTTCTTTGTGACGCTGGAGGTGGAACAGTGGTGCGTAATCTCCTCCGTCTCTGCCTAATGATTGGTCCCCTTTAATACTTTTTACCGCATTTGTTGGGGACAAATCAGAAATGTATTAAAACATAACAGGATGTGGTTACCTTCCAAGTAGTCGAGACGGAGCCTACACTCGAATTGCAACAAATTGGTGAACCACATAGTACGACTCCTTTTCTTTTTAAGATTGTTCACGACTTATTATCTCTAGGTCGCAAATGTGGATCTGTATTTATTGATGGTAGATTCAAGATGTGGCTTCGAGATGACGTTCTGGGGCCCGACGATTATGAAAAGCTAGAACCCAACACAAAGAAAAGGATCAAACCTCACTCCACAACGGGCAAGAAGATGAGAGATATCATGAAGGTCTTCATCGAACACAAACGCGCATTTACTGGTACCGAGGAGCCCGGCCATTTGTTTACAATTGAGTTACCGACAGAGTTCGGAGACCTGAACATAGAGGATTGGGTAGAGGAAGGCCTACTGACTCTAGATTCGTAAGCCAACTCGATAAGTAGTGTCTTAACAACATGACGCGCTAAACATATTTTAGTGCTATGATGGTATGGCTCTTCGAGACATGTGTCGACGATATTGTGGGGTTGATCAAGACACAATCGAAAGAAGTGATGGAAAAGTACGATGACCAAGGCGTGGCCCGGATTAAGGTAGACTGAACAGCATATTATTGTTGATCAATCTCTTACATACATCTCAGACCATTCTAATGATAGGTGGCTTTGGCGAATCCATATATCTGCAATCAGTCATTAAAGAGGAATTGGATCTGAACGATATCACCGTTCATCGACCACGGACTTCGTAAGTGTAATCTAAGCAGTTTGCGATTTAGACTAATCAGGTATAGATGGTCAGCTGTGGTTAGAGGTGCCGCCCTTTACGGGATAGAGAAAAATCGGTTCAAAAATTATGTGAAGACAGAGAGATACCCAGATTTTTATGGCGTCGCCCAGGATGTGGAAGAGATTGAAGGAATAGGATTGGCACAGTATCAAGATCAAGTTACAGGAAAAACTATGGGCAAGAACCGGTTGACCTGGATTGTGCATCGTGGCGACTTGGCCTTTAAGGATTACACCCACTCTCAAGAAACACTTCTCGCATTTAATTTTCGAGAGCACGACGAAAAAGCTTTCACAATTTCTATTTACAGATATCTTCCAAAGGACGAAATCCTTCCAACTCGCGTTCGAGCAAAAGACCCAGGTAAGCACCTACTATCCCCGAAAGGCCGCAAAGTACTCACAGCTCAAGAATTGGGAATCGTCTTGTCCATTCCAATCAATTTCTCCAATGCGAAACTGGCCGATTTTGATATCTACAGGAGTGCTGGGGGACGAGAGCCGTATTACCAGTGCGTTGTGTCCCTGTACTTGACATGGGAAAATGAATCGCTTGGGGCGACAGTAGTTTGGAACAAGAAGGTCATCTATCCAGTGGCAGGGAGTGAAGCTTAAATACATTTGCGAAGTAGAGAGTATCAGTGTAATGTCTAGTTTTGCATATCCGCGCTTTCTTTGCTTATGAAAGTGAGTTTACAACGGTGAAATCACTCTCGGCCCACTTTTTTCAGCCTCAAAGATACACTGCTATTAGACCGGTATTTGGCATGGTCAATGACTCAGCGTGAAATATAGATTTCATTAAGGTGGTGATGACTGCCAGGGCGACCGCAAGCGAAGCGTCCAATTCTGGAATGGTCTGGCCTGCAGGGCTTAAAGAAAATACGAGGCGGATTTTGCCTTGCGCAGCGCCTTCTCCGTTCTATTCAGCTCTTCCCCCCTCTTTTTCTTTTCTTTTCTTGCTCTTATCTCTGTCCTTGCCAGCCAGTACGAAACAGGGCCAAGGCCAAGCTGGATCGGATTTTCTCTTGTAAAATTGATCGCTGTCAAGACTTCATATCTGAGCTTCAAACAAACATGCCTTTGCTCGACAAATTCAGCCGGAAAGAAAAGTACCGAAAGCAAGAGGAGAAGCTTAGACGCCAACAAGAGCAGCTTATCAAAGATGGCTATCGATCAAAAAAGGAAGCCGAGCATCGCGAAAGACTCGCTGCTTACGAACTGCAGAGAAGGGAGAGAGAACTTGCCGAAGAAACAGCAAAGCTCGAAAAGAAACAAGAGCTAAGTCGACAAAAAGCTGCGGAGAGGGAGGAGGAAAGAAAACGAAGTGATGCCGCGTTGCAGGCATCATTAGCGAAAGAGAAGGCGGAAGAACTTGAACAAACCAAGCGAAGCTACGATGAGGAGATCCGGCGTCTTGAAGCAGCCCGATACCGCAACAACTATGAAGCTCAAGTACGGTTAGCTGAAGAAAAAAAACGGCGTGAAGAAGTCACGCAGCAACTCCGCAAAGAACGCGAGGATCGCGAAAAGGCTCGGCGCGCTGAAGAAGCCAGACAGCAGAGGGTAAAAGAAAAAAAAGAAGTGGAAAGAAGGGAGGCTGAGCTTCAGAAGGAGGCAGAGAGGGAGAAGGTTTTACAAGCCGAAAAAAAGAGACAGCGAGACCTGTTGATTAATCACAATACCCCCAGAGCGTTACAGGAGCTGCGAGACCTCATTCGTGAAAGATATGAACTAGATATGGAGATTTACAGATTGCGAAACATAATCTATTCCAACAGAGACTTGGTCATCAAGCGCATGGTTAAGTCTGATGAGATCCTACAAAAAATTCGCTCAATAGTTGAGGTCTGGGATCCTAAGTCTTTCGACGAAACAGAATGGACGTACGCTGAGCAAGTCAAAGAACGCTTGCTTGCTGATGGAAAGCGAATCTGGGCAACTGATCCGCCTTGGCCCACAGATGTGAAAGGAGGAGGACGACCACCTCCACGAGGAGGAGGACGGCCACCTCCACGAGGGGAAGGGCGATTACCCCCAGGGAGACGAATTCGGGCATGATTCAAGCACCTCCAGAGCAAAAAAGGGTGAAATGCAGGACGTCAGACAGGTATGTCAATTTTATGTGAACATAGTTCTACACTGGGGCACTCTGTTGATTACAACGCAGCACACACACAAGGTTTTACATGGCGTCGATGGTTGAAACTTCATTTATAACTCGATTTGGTAGATTGTTTTACCTTTGCCTTCTTTTGGATGTTTCTAGGAATTTAATGACAAAGGTTCTAACGGTTTTTTGCCTTCCCATGAACTCCTGTCCCATGTGATGTATATGCCCGACCCTTCTAAATACATCCATCGCAGTATGATAGTCCAGCTCTTTCAAGGCTACCACTCCCGCAAATAAAGGTCTCCTCAATGTAATGCTGATATTTTGAACTAAAGAAACAAACATGTTTGCTGTCAGTATACACTTTAGTATGTCGGAATGTAAGTGATGATGCATGGTCATTATATAAATCTATCCACTCCCGGAAGCTTCATTCCACAATCTAATGGTCCTGTCCCCCGACCCCGATGCTAAGTGACCACCGTTACTAGCTGAGAACGCGATACTTGAAATACTTCCACCGTCAGTGTGCAGTGTCTGGGCAACTAGACCCGTCTCCGTGTCCCACAGCTTGACCGTGCTATCATCTCCTGATCCCGTTGCGAGCCATTTCTGACCCACGTATACTACGCTTGTAATATGATCATCATAACTCTGCAGTATTTGTGTGGTTGAGTTCATCTTGGTATCCCAGAGCATAATGGTTCGATCCCAAGAACCTGAGGCAAGCTTATCTCTTGAAATAGCGATGCTCCGGACGCCGTCGGTGTGACCTCCCAGTGTCCTAATGGTGGATTTGGCCCTGATATCCCAGATGCTGATCGTTCCATCTCCTGACCCCGACACTAATTGCCTACCATCGTCCGTGATCGCTATACTCCAGACACCGCCACGATCCCCAGGAAGAATCCTCACGGCTGACCCAGTTTCGATGTCCCAGATTCTGATTGTTCCATCTCCAGATCCTGAAGCTAGCTCTCTGCTGTCCTTTGCATATGCTAAACCGGAGATGCGGTCGCTATGCTCGTCCAGCCGCCGAAGAAGTGACCCTGAATTCGCGTCCCAAAATTTGATGGTCGTGTCCGATGATGCTGATGCCAAAATAGTTTCATCACCCACGAAAACGACACTTGTAGCATCGTCGCTGTGACCGTGAATTGACTGTGAAGTGTACCCCGTCTCCGCGTCCCATAGCCTAAGGCTGCCATCCCAGGAACCTGCTAGCAGCTGTCTCCCATCCCTTGAAAATGCTACACTCGAAACTCCGCTGCTGTGGCCAGGCAGTGTTCGAAGAAGCTTATAGCGTCCGCTGATGATCCGTTTGTTTTGATAGTCCAGATTGCCTTGGAGGTTTACATTGGTGTTCTCGTAAAGCTGGAATTGCCAATTTGATGTATTGGTGAAGGGACCATCTCCCTTCGAGTGCATTGGTAAGACGAATTCGTCCCACTCAGTATCAATTGGATGCTTTCGAACCTCGTCATCGACATAGGTAATTGAAGACTGCCCAGTTATGCTTTCGGCATAAGATTGACAGCGTCGTAAAGTTAGCTCATTTCCTGGGAGGTGATGGCGAAGATCCCTGATCTCTACCAAGATCCGGTCCACCTTGTCGCCCATTTCACTGGATGCATGTCTTAGCTTCAAGTTAGTACACAATCAATGGAAACTTGAAATCGCGCTGCGTGGTTTCTTACAGAGAGCTAAGGTTCAAAATAATGCCAATAGTGGCTTTCTGTGCCTCTAGTTCTCGACACAGCTGGAGGACTTCTTTTTTCCCTGAATATGCCCAATACAGGCTCGGAAGTTGACTGAGAGATGATCGGAGAAGCAGGATATCAGCTTTTTTGGCGGTTTGGTTGCAATCTCGCAGAATTTCGAGGAGATCCCGAGACAAGCTCTCGGGCATACGCTTGAGGTTTTTCAATCGTGTGAGTAAATTCATCAGACTATCGACTTCACGAAAGAGAGAGTCGATCTCTTTCTTGGCCTCAAAAAAATCGCCACGGAAGTCATTGAGTTTGACGAATGATCCGATTAGCCCAATCAGCCCGGTAGTTATTGAGAATGGGTCTGGCATGTCTAACCCTCTTCGCTTTTTTTTTGGGGGGGGGAGGGGGGGAAGGCTCAGATTCGGTCGTCCGGTTCGTTATTGGGGGAGGGTAGGGAATCTCAGGGAATTATTTTGCAGATCGTGTCTGTTGCGGGGAGTGGGCATCTTTATCGAGCCTGAGAGGTCGACCAATAGCCCAATCGCACGAAATAATAGACATTGTGCCTCTATGCATGGGGCAGTGCTAGGAATCAACTGGCACGAGCCCCAATAGAACCAATTGGAGCGGGACTAAGGAAGCTGCAAGAAGCCTAAGGCAGATAAGTAATTTGGAGGCGGTGGCAGAGCCTAGGCTTCCTCGTTTAAAACGGTCCAATGGATTGATTCTACGCTAGTATATACAAGAGAGGTTAAGTAGATATAACAGCACGGAATTTTTTGAATCGTTTCCGTATCTGGATTTTTAATGATAAAAAGTATATATGTTATCGCTAGCTAAGATAATTATAGTATTCTACGAGAATATTATGATACTATAACTCTACTATTACTCATTCAATATATAGCCTTATCCAGAGCTTTAAAGATTATTATTTCTAATTTCTTTGATTTCTAATTTATACTAGTCTTATATATTTATACATCTTTAATACGTATCTAGTAAGAAATGATTGTGTTTGCGGCGAATGCGAAGGACAGAAATCGAAATTCTGCCTAGAACACGAGAACACATGATGTTTGTTCAGCCTTGGAGACCAATTTGGTGCTTAATCAATACCAGTGTTTTAATATTATTACAGTACTTGAGATCATACCGACACTTATTTTTAAGATTTCTTCATATTGTACAATGCCATCGCAACACGATCAATCAGTCTTGATGCATAGCCTTCTCCTCCAGAGCCTTGAACGCATGATCTAGCTCTCTCACTCTGTGTGCCACTCTCTTGTTCACTTCTTCCCTCACATGAGCCGGATAATCTGAGCCAGGTTCCACGATATCAGCCAGAGCTTGTTTGAGCTTTTCTAGCTCCTCCTTTGCAGCTGCTCTATCATCGGCCGCATATATCGTGTTTTCTTCGGTCTCTTCAGATGCCAATTCAAACTATAGTCAGGTAAGGATACGATGGTCAGGGAGGAAGGAATGTGCGGACTTCGTCTCGGGCTGTCTCGTAGCTGGAGAGGAATTGTTAGATATGACGCAAAGTCTTTCGGTCGAGTATATCACACGTACAGCTCTTGAATCTTCTCTACTGCCTCATCTGCAGTGCTCTTTCCCTCCACATTATGCCTGGCTACAGTTGCAAACGTGACTCTCGATTGCCCATGTGCTTGTATCCGGAATTGTGAAGATGGTCTCAACGGCGCAACGATGCGGCTGCTTCTTGTGGACATACATCTTCTGCAGACGCGAAACGACGAAACAGCGATTTTAGAGGCGGAAAACATTATGAAATGAAACAAAGAAAGAAAGAAATGTAGTTGGATTGGGAGGGGAGAAATGAGGTTCAGAGAGACAAAAGCCTTCAAGCCATTCATTCATGACGCGCCAACGGCAAAGACAATTCCCGCCGACGACCACAACTTCTCCTAGGAGCAACAACATTTCCGGCAAGAAATGATTATCGGCGTCACGTTGCTTTCCATAGCACTGTCTGTATTGCTACTATCGCCGACGATACGATGGAGGATGTTCTCATTCTTGTGGCCGAGTTCAACCGCCACACCAGTCCCGAATCAAGCCGGCGCAAAGTTGTATCCCGAAGAACAGGCTGGAAATGCCACGGCTGAGAAGAGCAAAGACGATAATAGCCATGTGAAGATTCAGACATTACCTCCTCCACTCCCACCAAGCTCTCCAGAAACGACTCCAAAAGCGCAGCCGACCGCAAATGGCAATCTACCATCGGTCCCGTCGTTCACGCTGAGTACGGGAGAAGACGAGGATAGCGAAGATGATACGGACAATATGCCTCCTCCCTCATTCCCAGCCATGAACTCTGCCCAAAGAGCCAGCGCGCCCTCCTCGTTCCGAAAGCCGCCCACCCTCAAGCCTTTGAACGGCGCACCGACAGCCTCACAACTCATGCCTCCGCCAAAACTACCTCAAAGTCTACGTACACCTCCATCGGCGGCCGCAACTCTACGCGCACCGAATGGACCACTGCCGAATCGAGGGCCGCCTACTGTAGGTGGTCTAGGTGTCCCTCAATCATCCCAAGTCAAAGCTCCGAATCCAAGGCAAAAGGTTGTACTCAAGCCTGGCCACTCACCATTAGACTGGGCTACCCTACAAAAATCTCATGCCAATCTTTCAGGCGTCGATCGTCTTGTGCGCGTCACGCCTTCGATGCTCAAAGAAAAGAATGGTAGAAAGGGGAAGCCAGCCTGGTCATCATATCAAGGCAAGGTCTACAACATCACACCTTACCTCCCATTCCACCCTGGAGGCGAAGGCGAGTTGAGAAGAGTGGCTGGTAAAGACGGAGAGAAGCTGTTCGTCGACGTCCACCCTTGGGTGAATTGGGATAACATGTTGGATGGATGTCTGGTTGGAATAATGGTCACTGAGAACGACGCCAGAAGGGAAGAGCAAAGCAGTTTAGACGATATGGATTGATGATACCCGCATAGAGATACCCTTTAGAAAATACACGATCGATTTCAACAGGTGTTTCTATTCATTTTCGAAGTGAAGTCGTCCGTGTTAAACTTTACTTTTCCTCCAGACACTATTGACCACGACCATGACGATAAGAACAATACGGTTAACTATAATGCTGATATCACGATAGAAAAAACCTCTCACATCTCTCTATCTCGCTTCCAGTTCTTTTATTCTAATTCAATCATCCAGGTCTTCTACACTCAAAGAACACTCCTACATTCACAATATTCAACATGGAATCCCAGAACCGTCCAACCACTTCAACATCCATAAACGCATCAACAGCACCCGTTCTATCCAAGATATCTCCTCACCCAACTCCCGTCAAACCCGAAACCACCGACATGACAAATGAATCTGACAACAACGAATCAAAACTAAAGATATCACCATTCCCACCCCGAAAACGCTCCCGCACTCCAATCCTCAAAAAATAGAGGACCAAATCTCTTTCAAAAACTCTAGCGTAAATTTTCCGAGACTTCTAGCCGTATACATTCTTTACGAAACTCGGTGATGTTGGCTGAAGCTGTTTGTCCATTCCTAGGTTTTTCACTATGACCTTGGGGTTTGGAGGGGACTAATTTTCTACTAGGTTAAGAGAGAGGAGCTACCTAGGTGTTAGAGGATTGATGGGATGGTTTTGGATCAGGGTTTCTTTGGTAGGCTGCCAGTACTGTATTAAGCGAAGATTTAGAAGAGAAGCGAGAGTTTTGTAAAGAAAGAAGGGGAGTCTTGGGGTGAGTAGGTGATGTTGTTTGGTTAGTGAAGGAGTTGGGGTGGATCTGAGCTGGTCCCGATATTGAGTGTAGGAGCAGGAGTACGGCGTAAAATCAGTTAAGATGTTCAAGATAGTACCAGAGGTGATTGATTCCTGGTAGGTTTCATTCATGATAATGATAATACTGGAAATTGAGATACTACTAAATATAAGTACTGTCATACTTCTGAACAATCTTTACTCAATCCCACAGCCACCTAGTAGGCTCATGAAATCGTACTAGGAAACAAGCTACCACCCACTTTCAACGATATACTCGTACATAAACCAAGTCAGCCGAAATAAGATTCATCATAGCTCATAAGACCATTCCACCGTAGAAAAATTTAACCTCATTAGACCAGCCATACCATCTACTCCTCACATCGCTCTTCCGAATTCTCAACTCTTGCAAATATCACAAACTTCCGTGTATCCCTAAAGACACCACCATTAGTACTCCCTCATCTCAACTCAAAAAATTAATCGCAAAAAACTCACAAGATCCCTCCCCACCCCACACCTCCTCTCCAACGGCACCCTCCTCCTTAGAGCCCAAAGCGTACTATCAGGACTGTAATTAAACATAACCTCCGCACTTGGCGCCTTCTCTCTAAAACCCTTCAAGATACCCCCCAACCTCACCGTCAAATCCGACAGCCTTGTTCCCCTAATCCCAAATCTGGCGCCGGCACCAGCCCACTCGGTGCCATCGAGGTAGTTGGCGAAGACGCTGATGTTCTGTCCCGGTCCCATGAAGACGGTACGTAGGTTATAGCCTGCTACTATCATGGCGTGGGCGTCGGCTTTTAGGTCTGTGTCGACCATGAGGGGATCCCAACTTTGGGCGGAGACCATGGGGTGGTAGGGCGGTAGGGGGGTAGGCCGCTGTGGTTGAGGTTGGGGTTAGTTGATGAGGAAGGAATGGGTTTGGAAAGATGCGGTTACGTGAAGATAATGTTTGCATTTCCACATGTTATGTTTTCTTTGGAAGCAGAAAGAGCAACAGCTACAACGCTGCTAATGAGGCCAAGGGAAAAAATTGAATCCAAGAGAAGCATTTTGCTGAATTTACGAAATCGAGATGAAAGAGAAAAAGAAGCGCAATTCTTTAGCGGCACCATTTCATAGATTTCAGTATCCCAATCCGCCATTAGGTTCACAACAAGAGCATTAATTCACACAAGATTGCCATGATACACTATGTGAGTCTGTGATGGAGTCTAGAGGGCAGGCGATCAGTGGAGGTGGACTGGATGCAATACTGTTCGCAAAAGGGCACGATTATGTATTCGTCGGTCGTTCATCGGCCACCACCTTTTCTAGGACTATCACTTTCGAACTCCTTCCGTAGCTGTGGCGAGTTTGTTTAGCTGCCTCTCGCGTCATTCCGTGAATGCAAGCTTCGTTCAATTCGATTGATTTGTGATATCAACAAAACAGATTCTTTCCACTTGGGGATTTAGAGACAAAAAGAGGACTCGAGATGGTCTACGAAGTAAGTTCAAGTGTATCAAGGCGGACAAGAGAAATTCAAGATCTTACATCTTACAATCGGGAGTCGTGGGTATTTTAAGGATATGTAGAACAGCTAGTTTCGACTTCCGTCATGTGCAACCATTCTCCCATCCAGTCAATGCTTAGATCCATGCAGGAACTCCCCAAACCAGTCTATATGTGGGTATTGTGTACAGGTAAAGAATACCACATCCATGCCTATCGGTGCATGCCCATGCGCGATGATAATACACCCAAATAACAAGAACGCTCATCAATCATTACAATAACCAAAATCGAAAATGCCGTGAATGCCGTGAATGAAGAATTGAACGAGGATCGAAAATCAATGATCATCCGCTCCAGGAGGCGCAGGTATTCTCTCCCACATCCTCTCACCAGTCTCCCACTTCTTCTTAAGGACAAGCAGTTGTCTCCCACCGCAAAAACCTCCCGGCATCGCTTTCCGTTCTGCACTTTGCCAATGTCCACTCTGCTGGATTTGAGATATGAGATCTTGACGCCGACTCACACCACGCTCTTCAAGATCGTCGATACCCTCATCCGTGGACAGAGGTTGGAATTCAGGTCCGTCATATATCCACTCTCTATGCTCAACGACGTCTCCCGGGTTTGCGGTTCTTCGAGGTTGGAAAGGTGGACGACTTGCTAACCAGTTGACCCAGCCTTGAGGCCAGGCGTAAAGACCTTCGAAGCGGCGCGTGAATTCAAGCCAATTGAACGCCTCGATTGAGTATGCAACGCGCACATATGGATTCATGTAGATACCATTGTCAAACTCTTCGTTGGAAGGGGGGGTATTTGGATCGCGTGTCGCCATGTCAGCGAGATCAGCATGGATGAGACAACACTCCGAAGATTCCCAAAAGAGTTCCGGGGAGGCGCGGAAAGTGAGTGGAACCATTCCCACCTCATTTTCTCGCTCACTTCGTTCTTCGGCTTTCTTCTCTTCAACAACATCTTCCCAGATCTCCTCCCATCCAGAATCTTCATCTTTCTCATTGTTTGGGTATGGCGGTGAGTGTTGACCTTGGAACCATTTTGCTTCAAAGGCAACCATGCCACCCCAGCAGCTCTTGACGCGGACCGCATCGCGATTTTGAATGACATCTTTTCTACTTATGCCTGATCCAGCGCTGGTGAACCACGGGTAGAAGGGGACGCCAATGCCGTGGCCTTCTGCGTCCCTTGAAGCGAATGTATCATAAAATTTGAAAGCATTTATAAAGTCCATGGCACAGGCTGCATGATATCGTGTCGTGCCGTCTGGGCCTACGTTTGTCGCGAAGAGTAGATCAACAGCATCTCTGGGCGAAAATATAACATCGTTTATGAATAGAATTTTGTCAAAGTGCATGCCGGTTGAGCCGGATGTGAGCGGCTCAATAGCTTTGTTGCGGACTTCGGAGAGGTATTCTATTCGTTTTATGCGGCGTTCGTTGGGAAGAATTTGTACTGAGGGGAAATTTTCGAGATCGATATGTCCCGAAACGATAGAGGAGTTGCCTATTTCAGATACTTAGTGCATGTCCATACAGCAAAATGCCAGTACTCACATTGAACCCTCTCTTTCAGCCCCTTCAATGCTTTCTTCGTCTCTTCTCCACTGTCGTTCTCATATACACTGAGGTGTACATTGTCGTTTCCTAAGAGATCGACCAATTCCGCGATTCGCTGGCCCCATTCTCCCTCGATCAAGTCGGCATCCACGATATTTGCTGCAATGAACACCTTCTCCGACCTCTCATTCTTTCCCGAGTAATGGGCAGGTCTCCGTAAATAGCTCGGCCATAGTATAGGTGTCAAGATGACATAAAGAAGTAGAAATATGGCGAGAAAAAAGCTGCAACGTTTCGCAAGCCGTATCCACTTCCAGGAACCCCCAAACCACTTGCTGTATCGTCCGGCTCGCCAGGGAAGGATTTGCGAAAGTGATTGACTCCGTCTCCGTGAGTTGGAAGAGAGGGCCGTGTGTTTGAGGGCGTCCTCTACGTCGAAGTCATCGAGTTCGTGAGAGTCGGAGGTATCGGATGAGAAGGAATCGCGAACCAGGGGCTGATGTTCTTCGTTGTTTCTCCGGGTGCTAGGCATATTCTCGAGATAGTGATTTGCGTAGGTAAAGTTGTAGTATCCATGGGCAGTGCAGAGAGTGTTGAGATAATGCAACCAAGACTAGTAGTGGAGTTGGCTAGGCGGTTAGTTCATCGTTGGGGTAAGAGCCGTTGACGGATACGGATTCCGGAGGTTTGGATCTTGGCCGCATTCTTGGCTTGGGAGTGGTGTTGATCCAACCTCACCTCTTCAACTAGATCCTATTGGATACAATCACAACTCGATTCATCGCTCCTTTGCTTTGGTAATTGATGGACATGGCTCGAGAATGATTCGCTTTAAATTTTCGACAAAAGATTTTCCAGTTCTTATGAATATATGGTGCTGAAATCAATTCCTACCAACATGCCTATGGACCTCCTCGCCTCATTGCCATGGCATCCATCGACAATTCCCTTGTCTCTCCAGAACTTTTCTGTTCATTCCTTGAACATTGGCATTCATGTGATCATCTTTGTGCAAAGCCAGAGCCCTGTTTGAAGTTGAGTTGTGCATCTTCAATGAACAAAACATTACATCTTGCAACACCGGAGGTTTTCTGTACAAAAGACAAAATTATCTCATATACAACTTCTAACTCCGACAGCACACGAAGAACTCCTCCTCACCGGCATCAGGATGTCGTCTCCTTTGGAACGCCCTCGACCAGAAATTCAGCAGCAAATCTGCACCTTTCTCGGTCTTCAATCCTTGACGAACTTCCGACTGGTCAACAAAAATGCCCGAGACCAATCACTGCGCGAGTTCAAAACCCACTTCTCTTTCCTAGTATTCAATACCGCGTTCATCTCCCATATCTTGTCGTTTTCTCGTTGTGGGGCTTGGTAAGCTTTACAGGGGAATTGTCGCCGTTTCTGAAGAAGCATAGGGACACTCTCAAGCAAGTCAATGTAGATTTTCGATGCGCGATAGGGAGTGGCAGAAATACAGACTATGGATCATTCAATTCTTGAACAGTGTCTCCACGGATTTGAAGCTTGAATATATCCACGCCTCCTGGGACTTTCATGTCCCTTATAAGCTGTTATCAAACGCAAAACAGATATTATATTCTACACGGGTCAAACAATTTTTATGTGAAGGGAGAGGAAGAGAAATAGTTACGGCTATCGCGGGTACGCTTCGCGAGCCTATCACATTTGATGTTGGTGCAGAGGCAAAGGAGGCGTTCAATGCGCTTTCCGCATATGCCCGCTGGGAAATTGAGGTACAACTGGCGATGCAGGGGATTTAAATGGAGAAGAGGTATCGGATTGGATGTTGCAGTAGAGCAAAGGCAAGGTACGACAGACTCTACATGAGAAGGGAGTTCTGATCTCGCGCGGACCTGTTTCGAAATCGTGGGCAAGCTATAAAAAAGCTCATGCGAGGCACGATATCATGAGAGAGATATCATCAATGGTCAATGGCGAGAATTTGAACTTGATACAACCACAATAATCATTACGCTGAATGGTCTTGGTCTAAACATAAAAGTTTCGGCGCCTAATAAGCTGGTGCAAAAGTATGGTGTTTCGGACCTGCTTTCCTTTTGGAATTTCAATCCTCATTCACTCTGCCTTACTCCAAACAATTATTTTCCGACCTCTCTATGAATGAAGGTTGGCTATGCTTGAGTTATGTATCACCATCCCCCACATCGCCAATCCCCTCATCTTCTCCACGTTAGTATCCTTATTGCGCCCTTCCTCGTCCTTGGCCCCCTTCTTGTTGTCGCGAAGCACGGGCACGTGCACAGGCACATTCGCTTGAACTGGCAATGGCGCCGGCGAAGCTTTGTTACCGACAAGACTGCTGAGGTGATCTTTCTCGCAGGGGGCTATTGGGGCTGCTGGTGGTGGTGGTGCGGGTAGTGGTGGAACGACGCCTGCAGACAACCAGAGAGCATCTATTAGCAACTGGGGAATGGCTGTTGTGGTTGTTATGAAGAGGAGTAGGAGTAGGAGGAGTGTGGTTGGTTTCATCGTTGGTGGTTGTGGTGGGAGGTTTTTTGGCTTTTGGGATTGATTTGGATTGGAAGAGTGGAGAGGAAGTGAGTCTGTTTACGATACGTTCATTTTTGTAGGTAGAATATCACAGTTGGGTTTTTGCAGACAAACAACACGATGGACCGACTTTATGGAACATGTACATGTGTATAAACATTAATGAACAGCGCAAAAGTGAGAAATTAGGAGAAGTTGAGAATTACATATAACGACAATGTTTCCCGGTCTCCGTACCATCTACAATACGTCTTTTACCCGTCAAAACAGAGAAGAGAACCAAACGATACTTGGAGCAGCAGGGGGCCTCCCGCACACGATACGTAGGTGTTACTCTAAGAGGGTCATTGCTATTTTATGAATTGACATTGAGGCTGCTTTGTAATTTCTAGCACGCCTATCTCTTTCGGTTTTCCTGGTATATCAAATATGTATTCGCCATTCCCATAGCCCATACGTACATCATTGCAATGGTCCTGCTCTCCGATTTGGTAACCTTAGTTTCGAAATTACTAGCCTTCACGCTCAAAGCATCCCTTGACCCGATGTGGTTCGACATAATCTGTGCGGACGACACGAAAGAGAAAGTCAAGGAAAGAAAAATGGATGTTCATATTGACCGGAATTTGTTCGGTTGTAGTTGCTCGTTATTCAGAGGATTGTATTACGCAAGACTAGTATAGAAATGATATATCTTGACTTCAGATACACAACGACTCATAAGCAATTTTGAAATTCTGTTGTCCGTCTAGTTAACAGTGAAGACAAAGACTGTGAGTCCCATCAACGAAAAAACTCCTAGATTAAAAACGTCACGGTAGAGAAAACCACATACATTGAAAACAATGCCATCGGGCTTGCACTTCCCGTGGTTTGGGCTCAATAACGGCGAACGGCGAGGCCGAAACTCACAACACAAAGAGATGTGATTGTATCAATCATCCCCAGAAAAGAAACGTGTTTCCGTTAAAGTCTACAGCTCATCCTTCCCTCCTTCCGTCGCTCTTCTAACACAAGCACACAATGCCTCCGCCTTCGCAGGAATAGAAGTAGCACCCCACCCACAATTTTTAACAACACATGGTTTGATGAGCGTCTGCATCAATGAGCCCTTTTCGCACAAACAGGCATAATCGTCCAATGAGCTGCAACCAAGATTATCCAGGACGGCCTGCCCTACACAACTGCGCTGAGGAGAGTTAGCATTACCAATGGGTGAGGAGAGTCGGATTGATTATTACAGCGCAAGAAGGTAATTCCGCTGCTATCGAGTCGCATTCTTGTTGTGCGGATGTGAGGATGGCGAGGGGGAGGAGGAGGAGAGTGGAGAATTTCATTGTGAGAAAGAAAGGTGAACTGAAGACAAATGTAGACCAGTCACATTACCATAGTGAAAATAGAAATAATCCTGAGCATTGGAAAAGTAGGACGATGCGCGGCATTGATACACCTATCCTACACTGTAGCCTGTTTCGAATAAGCAACGAGCCTCACACGTGATGTTGATTATCGCATTGGTCATCATTACGAGCCTTGTATTTCATTTCATATTTAATGGCTATGTGATAATAATGGCGATGGAAATGCATTCTCATGCTGTAAAAGGCATCATGAGCAAAACTCCGATATTTGCGCATAGAATGAAACCTAAACACATAATCCCAAACACATTCCTCTCTGCGGGAAACTGCGCGATAAATATTAGCAAAGTCTCAACACTCTCTGCGTAATTAAACATACCAATCCACCCTTGGATCCTCCAAACACAAATATCCAGCATCACAACTAACCTCTGCCCTTCCACCGCACATCTGCGTAGCAGGTACACAAATGGCAGTATCAACATGACTGCGTGGATCGCGCATACAAACCGTCCCACCTTTACACTGTGAATTAAATCCATTCCTGCAGAAGTTGGTATGATTCGCGCCTGACAAGGGAGGTAAGCCTGGTGAATGTTGCGTTGGCTGATTTGAAGAAGGATTTTGGGGAATCGGCTGAGGCTGGCTCTGAGGATATGGCTGAGGCTGGTTTTGAGGACGCGGCTGAGCCTGCCCTTGATACGGTTGAGCCTGCCCTTGATACGGTTGAGCCTGCCCTTGATACGGTTGAGTCTGCCCTTGATATGGCTGAGGTGGTTGTTGATTTTGTGGTCGAGGCTGGGCCTGAGTTTGAGGATACGAAGGAGCCTGTCCTTGATATGATTGAGGAGGCTGTTGATTTTGTGGCCGAGGCTGATTTTGAGGACGAGGTTGGATGATATTCGGTAACGGTTTCGCACTGGGTTTAGAGCCTGCTGGAAATGGAGTTGGTGGAGGACTATTGCCGCTGCCTTGATATCCATTTGGAGCTGGAAGGTAGGCTCCATTGTAGGGATCTGGCGCCGGATCGTATCCCGTAGCATACGGGTCGTTCGACGGGCCAGTATACGGTCGAGGGGTCGGCCGTACAGGGTTTGTAGTTTTTGGGCTCACGAAAATTGATATTGGACGCGGTGGTGGATTGTCGTCGTTGAACGGATTTTCGTTGGGAATTTGAGTGGTCCTCGGGGACGTGAGCCATGGTGGAGCAGAGACTGAGATAGTCACAAGACCCCCGGTGGGAACGCCGCCCCGATCGCCTGCTTGATTCTGTGGGAGTGGTTGTTCTTGCATCGGAATTAATGAAGCGCCACCTGTGGTAAATCCTCCTGGAGGTCGACCTCTCACGGTAGTGTATATCGCACTTCCAGGAGCAGGCTTCCGGGTATGTGTGACTGTTCCAGTCTGCTTTGGTAATGATGCTGAATTGCCAACTGGCGTCATTATAGCTGTTGGTGATGTTATGCCCGTGGAAATTGATGTATCCGGACTCGTCAATACTCCTGTTGGTTTTGGAACACCCCCAAACGGCGTGTATTGCGCCGTCGTTTGATTACTTAGAGGTTCTGATTGCTGAGCCGCTCTTCGATGGTTGGCTACCACCACTGCTGCATGTTGAAGCTTCCTGCCAATAGGACGATTGCCCTTGCAGGTCTACGTGAAACATAAGCATTCAAAAAAAGTCGATAGGAAGAAGGTTCTGCGAGTGTACACTTACAACCTGTGAATCTAATAAGCATGGAGATGAAGAACAACTGCAGACAGTCCCCAGTGCGAAAAGAGAGCACCATAGCACTACAAGAGCGTGTTGAAGCATGGTCAATAGTGGCCCTGGTTTTTTTCCTCAGCGCTTGAGTGACGTATATGGAACCTAAGGGCCAGGCTGGAAATGTTGAGCTTTTGATACCATTTCGTCAATTACACCCAAAAAAGATTTTCCATCAAACAGAGCACCAAAAAACAAAAACAATCTCTACAATCCCAGTAATCGTATCTCGGGATTGCAATCAAGCATTCGGTACCGATAGTGGTGAAGTCTAAGCTTTTTCCTGTCTTTAGATCTACTCAGGGGTATTGCGCAATATAAGAAACATGTAAACGACGATGCCCTAACAAAGGCTCTCACGGATATATCCAGCGAATTGTCAGAATTAAATTACCTAATATCCTGAGACATGATAGGTGTATGATTCGGCTGGAAATCCGATCACGCTCCCCGAATTTCGCCAAGCTGTCAAAGTGTTTCTTCCCTTGAAAATAAGATGATCTTGTGGCATTCACCTGGTTTGGTAGTATTCTGTCAATACATGTTGTGGTATGAGCGGAGGTAAATTGACCAATCACTTGACACTAGCGGCACTTTTCTCGTCCTAGGTGAACGTTGACAATTTTGCCGATCGTTCCGTACAGGAAATTCCGGGCTGGTAGGGTGTCGCGTCTGAGAATCGTTCGAGCGCAAAGGTCTAGAGCGGGAACTACCGAGTCCCCAAAATGCGGGGGAATTGGCTGTTGTGAGTGGTAATATCGCTGAAGAGAGGCGCAAACGCGTTGCTCCTGGCCTTGACGTATGAAATAGACCCCATAAAGGCAGCCATGCGAGAGCTCATGAGGATCAAGTGGGTGTGGTAATACATTGGAGTTGAGAACGTACAAAACAATTGTGTTCGCGAAGCATATCGGCAGGCCAATCAGGATAGATGCTGGGATGCGAAAGGATCAATAGTCATGAACATGCTTTCTGCCCCACCAGTTGTAGGTGATATGTTGCGAGTTGCTGCGTTGTCATCATATTGGGACTTTTGACCAGAAGATCCTCGCCTTTCGCATTCTTCGGGAATGCGATCACATCTTTGATCGATTCTCGGCCGAGCATGACAGCGACCAAACGATCAAATCCTAGGGCTATCCCAGCATGAGGCGGGCAACCTGTTCTCAAAACTTCAAGGAGATGCCTGAAATCTTGGAGCCGTTCCTCAGACATTTGAAGCACATCGTGCAAGACGTATTCCTGGACCTGTGCATCGTGGATTCGCCGACTGCCACCGCCCAATTCCACCCCATTGACTACGATGTCGTAATGCTCGGCACACACTTGTTCTGGACGTGTGGCCAACAGATCGACATCTCGGGCAGTTTTCGGTGACGTAAAGGGGTGGTGTGTTGAGGAGAGGCCAGCCGAGCCACCTTGACCTGGGTCGGTATCATTAGTGGGAGAGAAGAGTGGGAAATCGTTCACCCAGAGGAATTCGAAACCCTCTGGCGCGGGAATGTATCCTTGCGTGACAGCAGCTTTGTGCAAAGCGAGACGCAAACGTCCTGCGGGTGTGGATCCGCCGCTGAATGATCCTTTCTTCCGCGCTTGTAGGACCAAGAGGTCGCCTTCCTGGAGGTCCAGTATTTCCTCAACATATTCTGCAGTTTGCCACCCAAAGGGTTGGAGGCCGTCAAGTGGAAGTCGCGGATCGTAGATGAAAATACCAGGTTGTCCATCTGGATTTTCTATGAAAGGAGCGGCGTCAGGTGAGTCCATGAATCCTGCAATGAATTTGCGAGTCTCCGAGGCATCATTTGAAATATGAAGCTTCATGATATCTACTGCTGGGTTGATATGAGGACCAATTTTGCCAATCAGATCCGCCGGAAGTAATTCTCCAACGTTGTGAAGCTCCATTCCCAACCGAAGATCTGGCTTATCTGAACCATATTTGGCCATAGTTTCATTGTAGGCCATTCGACGAAATGGACCGGCTACTTCTATCGATAGCATCTCCTTCCACAGACGCTGTAAAAGCCTTTCGATATTGCTGATAACTTGCTCTCCAGTCGCGAAGGACATTTCGATATCGACCTTTGGCGTATTAGTGAAAAACTCAGTGCAATTTCTTTTTGGAAACCTACCTGTGTAAATTCAGGTTGTCTATCCGCACGCAGATCTTCGTCCCGGAAGCATCGAGCTATTTGAAAGTATTTCGGAATGCCACTGGCCATGAGAATCTGTTTATACTGTTGAGGGCTCTGTGGAAGGGCGTATGCTAAGCCCTTGTTCCTAGTTGGTACCAGGAATTCTCTTGCGCCTTCAGGTGTAGACTTGAACAGGAGTGGAGTCTCAATCTCGATGAAGCCGTTGGTTCGAAGGTCGTTTCTGCAGATACTGGCCACATCTGCTCGAAACGCAAGAGCATCGCGCAAAGATTTGGTAGCCCGAAGCTGGAGATGCCTCTCTTCAGGAGGAAAGTTCGTGTCGGAGGTCATCAAAACATCTCGAGGGAAACTGTTCAGTTGAAACAGTTCCATAAGTTCGAGCTCAACATCATTGATCCTTTGTGCTTCACCAAGTTGATCGGTCTTCGAGGGCTGTCTGGTTTTTATTCTACCACGTACGGCTACGGGTACATGCTGGTTCAACGACTTCAGTTGAGTATGTGCCTCATTTTGAGATCCGTTCGATGACTTGGAGGTTGAGATTATCTGGACAGAATAACGAAGGTCTTTGCTAAGCAGTGGAGTAAAGCTGAGCCTTTTTGACACATCCGATCTTGAGCCTAGGTAGCCATGTAACACGACCTCTTTATCTAGTTGCTTTTGTGACAAATTTTCGATCTCACAAGTGGCGGTTGGAAATTCCACTAAAGATGACTTAGCCGGATGAAGAACATTGCTAGGATTTGAATCACAACATACAAGAGTGCTTGTAGTTTTGGAAGAAATTTGGCGTAGCTGATGGTTGATCATTTTGAAAACGGGAGCTGCAAGAGAGTTGGCGATGATGATGGCTAGAAAGCGACTTTCGATGACATCGAAGGGAAGATCCTGTCAATCTCCTGAGTTGAATGAATCTGCCAATTTCGATGTATGATTGACGTGCTGCACGGCTAACTTTGACCAGGGATCTCGCAGACGGATTGAGAAGCATAGCAATGGTCTACTCCCAATTATTTGGAGATAATTGATGATGAGATACTTCGACGAACTCGAATCTTCAACTTGGATATATTCAGCCGTCACGTGTATGATTGATTAGTCAGTCCCGCGGCGTCTGTCTGTTCGTAAAAAGATTTTTCGGCAGTCCGTTTCCTTTCTTCATCCTTCCCATTTTGAACTGTAAGTTACAGCCCTTCAAGTCGCGCATTTCGAGCAACTGCTAATGTGTGTCCCACAGATGATGAAAGCCTAGCGTGTATCCTATGAGCTATCCTGTTCTCCGACTCCGTAACCCTCCCTTCGCCGGGCTCAAGTGGTTTGGCTGAGGATTGCAGGTAGCATGATATAGGGGTTCGGCACACAACTTCTTGTTACCTAACGGACCCGATGAAGGCATCTCTGATCACATATGGAAAGGTGTAATACTACTTGACGACACGCAGGTCTTTGGACAAGAGTTTGGGAAAGGGAAGGTCTGGCAAGCACTCCCATAATCCGTTTCGAATCACGACACTATCTTTGGTTGTCAAACTTTGTGAGTCGATCTGACGAACCTGATGCGCTCTGCTATTGGTGGTGATTTGGGCGAGGCTTCATAATCCAACTGTGTACCCAAGAGCTTTTCCCCAGCTTGTCGGCACCAACATCTCACCCATAGATATACGTACATAATACAATGCGATTCTTTTTCCTCGTGATTGGAACGGTGGTTGTGAGGCTGTGGTTCGCATCTGTGCAGTGGGATATGCATATTCGCCGGCATCTTATGGGGGTTTTGACAACTACTCCATGTCTTCTCTTCCCAACAGCCGTGCGATATAGGAACCTGCTCTGTCAACAGTCTTGCTTCGCATCACAATTGAAGTCGGACCGTAACAACACAGCTACATACTCAGATGACTTGGAACAAAATGCAATGATGGTGGTCGCTTCTGTGTATCTGGATCACTTGGCTGTGTCTTGCCGAGAGTTGTGCCAGGTCACAGACGTGTTCGGTAATATGTACCTTGCAAATGTAAATGGAGATATAATAGAGTTCGGAGAGATTTGTTTGTAATTTGAAACATAGCTTGGTAGACCGAACTGGTGCTTGTGCATCGTCATAACCTGGAAGCTTTAGCGCATCTCCGTCTCTGATCTCTCAGTCCGCTGGCTGCGGTCCATTCCAAGACAACAACAGCTTCCCAAATTTCCCTCATCCTAAAGAAGATGCTCTCTCTATGGTCGCATAGCGATTCTTGATAGCTATGAAGTGAGAACCTCATTATTCTTCCGAGCCAATATCCCATTCGCGTCCGCCTGCAAGCCAACCATTAGCTACCCGGAGATGGCAAGCTCCTTCGAGAAGTCTGTGAAGGGCGGCACCAAGATCAAGGTGGGCTATCTCCATTCTCTTATGCTTCTGCTACTTGCTAATTCATTTTCTATAGCTTGCGGCGCCCAAATCCAAATATGTCGAACACATCCTCGTAGCCACCCACGCCGGCGAGCAAGGCGTCGCCGAAGTCTTCCGAGTACTACAAAATCGCCTGAGAGACTCAACATGGACAATCGTCTTCAAATCTCTCATCATCGTTCACTTCATGATTCGAGAGGGGGAGCCGAATGTTACACTGAGATACCTGGCAAGTGGGCCTGAGCGTAAGCTCGCTGTTAGCAGCTTCACCGAGGGTATGTACACATCGCAGGAACTGGTAGAATAAGAGATGGAAAAAATGCTGTTGGGACTGCTTTATGCACCCTATGAATGGCGTGCCGGAAAAGGGTCGCAGCTAGGCGGACCGATCTTAGCAGCAACTCAGTCTATTGGAATGAACGCTAACTGCGGGTGCTATTAGTCCAAGTACAAGGCAAAAATATCATAGCCTACGCCGAATACCTTGTCTCACGGGCATCGGCATACGGTGCAACAAAGGTGGACTATGTGCGAGCTGGGGAGGGACGGTTAAAGAAGTTGACGGTTGACAAGGGACTGCTGAGGGAAACCGAGAGCGTCCAAGATCAGATTCGGGCATTATTGAAATGTGATGTGAGTTTGTCCGGACTCTTCAATTTCATGCACAATAAGCCCAAACGTGCCCTCGTCTGCTTTTGGACATACGCGATGACCGTTTCCAGGAGGGCGAGAGACATCAACCGGTCTGTTCTTGTATAGGCTGACACTAGACAGTTCCTTACCTTAGATACGGAAAACGACATAACCATGACGGCTTTTCGGTTGCTTACAATGGATCTACTGGTTCTATTTCACTGCATGAACGAAGGCATGGTTAACATTCTAGGTAAGTTTACCATATAACATCTCACGAGCTAGGTCACTAACCTGCTAGAACACTTTTTCGAGATGTCCAAGACTGATGCTGAACGAACGCTTCGTGTCTACAGGACTTTCGTGAGACAAACGGACCTTGCTGTCAAATATTTCTCCGTGGCAAGAAACTACGAGCATGTCACAAGACTGGAAATCCCAAAAATACGGCATGCGCCTACGAGTTTGGCTGGGCAGTTAGAAGAATATGTGAAAGACAATGACTTTGATGTTATGAGAAGGCAATACATCGCTCAGCAGCAGGCAAAGAAAGGCGGAAAGGCCACCAATGGGTCTTCAAGCAAGATGTTCGATGAAAAGCCAGCACCTAAAAAAGCAGAACCGTTCCCGGAGCCTAAAGGACCACCAGCGGCTTCAAGCCCACAGAAAGGCCCGGCTCCTGATCTAATTGACTTCTTTGCGTCCATTGAACAAAATCAGACACAGATGAATACGAATCCGTTCCAACAGCAGCAATTCTCACAACAAAATGCTCCTGTTCAGTCCGGCTTTCAGCAACCTCAAGCCACTGGATTCCAGCAACCTCAAGCCGCCGGATTTCAGCAGCAGCAGGCATTTGCCAATCAGAATACCGGAATGCCTCCCCAACAGCAGCCTTTCAGCCCTGTGAATGGCCAAGGAACCAATCCTTTCCAGCAAATGCAACCTGCACAATTGCAGCAACAACAGCTTGAACAACAACAGCAAATGCAAATGCAACAACAACAACAACAAATGCAGCAGGCTGCCCAGATACAACAGCAACAGCAACTGCAACCGAGTTTTACTGGAGCTGGATTTGGGGGTTACACGCCACAGCCTCCCCAACAGCAAAATCGCTTCACGCCGGGCTTGTCGAGTATACCGCAAAACACCATCGCGCCGTTCCAACAACAAGCACAGCAACCTTTTGCGACAGGGTCGACCGACACCTCGAATTCAACCAACCCATTCCGCCAGTCAATGCTGCCCAGTGCAACGGGAAGCTCGACAACTTCTTTTGGTTCTTCACCCATAACCCAGCAGTCAACAAACCCGTTTGCGAAACACTCTCCTGCGCCTACTAGCCAACCATTTTCACCTCCAAATTCTCAATTCTCTAATATCAGTGTGAACACCCAGCAGCAACCTCAACCCTTAATGCCTGCTGCTACCGGCACAAACCCCTTCGCCCGTCTGGCAGCCTCACCAGCGTCTACCTCTCCGTTTTCCGCACAGCCTACTGGTGTGTCGACAAATGTGACTGGATCTACGAACCCATTTCGTCAGAGCCAATTTGTGAACCAACAAACTGGACAGGGATGGCAAAGTGGACCACAAGGTACTATTGGTGGTATGCATCCAGAACAACTACAAACGATGCCTGTTTTCCCACGGCCGGGCCAGCCGCAGCAGCAGCAAAATACAGGATGGCAGGGTTGAGGCATATTGATTTATTCTCTTTTTAACGTGTGCTGCTGGAGAGTCTGATCCTCCTCTTTTTTCCTTCGTTACCTTTGATGATTCTTGCACACGGTTCTTTGGCGGGAGTCTCAACCTTTTTTTCGATATATGCGAGACACCATCCTGGGTATGGGGATTGAGCGATGGGGAATGGATTGGATTCTCTTTATGAAGAATTAGTTGTTGTTAGTTTCTAGATAGCTCATTCGGTCTTAAGGACTTGAAGAATTTGAATGAAGGCCGCATGGTGGTGGGATGCCTTTGTCTCACCATCGTTGAGATTCACTATTGCGACCTAATTTCTGGCTGTTGTCATTGCCACCGTGAAGACTTGGTGTGTGTAACGTGTTCGACCAGGACTGGGCGAGGTCTAACTTTGAATTCCGCAAAACGCTCAAGATTTTCGCACTATGAAACTACTGTAATTTTCAGCTTCAGCTGTTTGGGTCTCAAAGATTTCTGATTACCATTTTTCAATTCGATTTCTTTTAGTGCGTCGCTGTTTTAGGCCTTATGCTTGGGTCTCATAAGTGAAGAGATTGGTCAATGGTTTGTGTACACAGCTAATTTGATCTACGTCCTGGATGTGCAAGAAACGAACCTGGTTGAGTCAAGTAAGGGGTTTGGCATTTTACATTGGGAATGATTTGGGAGGTTATTATGTTGCGCTCTTTCCTTTCGATATATGGATACAGATCAGAGAATTCTAGACAGTTGCTAAAAGGAGATGTCGAGAATTTACTGCCCTCGATTCGGGGTTGTGTATGACATACTAGTTTGGAAGGGAAAGGGTTGATCAGACCGTGCGAGGACATGGTTGTTGAACCTTGTTTGGCGGAGGCGAGGGGACTGCGGTGTTTTGGCCGGGATGAGGGTGGTGATACAAGTGAAGATGGGTGGCACGTGTAGTTTGTTTCGTTAGACAGGGTGGCGTAGCGACGAGATCATACTCGTGGGAGATGTCTGGCGTGTTTCTCAAGCTTTTTCCAAAGTCTTGAGAGAGAAGCTGAAGTCTCAAGATGCTGCTCCAGTTTTGGGCCTCTTTGTTGAATTAGAGAGGGTATCCTTTTATCATGGAATTTTGGAGAAATAAGGCAGGATGCCGTGCAAGTATTGAAGCGGATAGTCACGTTCGGCACCACATTCACTGGCAACGTTGAACAAAAACGATCGTTTGAGAAAGCGTGTCGGATCAGCTGAAGAACATAACAGAAGAAATCTCTGTCTTCAAAGCTACCAGCATGAGGCTGTTGCCAAAGATACAGGGATCGGATAAGGTGAGGTTGAAACTTGAAATCCAGGCCCCAATGGGAAGGTGTGCATCAGGTCTGTGAAACAAACAGACGGCGGAGGGGATTCGAACGGTGACATGCAAGGACACCGACCATAGATAGCGGAGACGATATTGATATGCCGTGGAGATGGAAAAGAATAGAACAGAGGAGCAATGAGGGAGAGCAGGGAGCGGTGGGCAGTACACTGACAATTATAAATTCAAGGAATGTTTGCATTTTCGATAGGCGACCGCCAATTATCGACAATTTTATAACAAGATTGATCAATCTTGTGTCTTCATTGCAAAGTCAATCGTTTGCTTCGAGAAGAAACGCCTGTGAGAATCTGCCGCGCTTCCGGCATTCGATGAATCTGCAATGAACAAGCCAAAATGCCTCACGATGATCGCTTTCCAGAGAAGCATGGTGTTTGGCTGTTTTCTGCACGACCGTTGGCTCTAGGGGTAGATTAGTGGCTTCAAATCTCCTTTCAAGCCCGATCACTCCAACAACTTCCACCCTCGCAGAAACAACCACCAATCGTAGACGCTCTGTGACCAGGGAACAGGAAAAAGGCTTCTCCTAATCTTGGCTCCCTCACTACATTCCACTCGAAAGCACGACTGCGAGCCCTCGACCCTTGCTGGCTTGCGAGTCCGTCATGAACCACCAGGTACCGTGAAGGTGAGCCGGCCCCGTCCAACCAACCAACCATTCTTTGTGGATTTCTTCCCGCCGCCAACCGTCGTCGTATCTCGAGGCAGCGCGCTTGGTGAATCGGCTGGGAAATGAGGATGAGGCTTGCGCCGCCCCGAGTCGCAGTGCTCCATTCCGCAGGTCCAGTTCTCCCCCACGGTGGACCAGATGAGCAACACCTCATTTCGCTTCATCGTGACATGCATAAAGACTGATAGTCGCCCGTTTGAGGCCCTTTTTCTTGCTCTTTCCTTCCATCGTGAACATACATCATACTACTGCTGGTCTATCTACAAAATCATCTTCGCGCTCTTGCTTTCTATTCTCTCTGGATTTATTAATCCGTCCATTCATTACTGACTCTCGCTCATCATGTTGTTCAACACAGTCGCTTTCTCTGTTCTCCTTTTGGGTTCGGCCACGGCCACCATTGTCCACGAGCGCTCCCTCGAAGACGGAGTTTCTGCTCTGTACAAACGTCAATATCAATTCCAGCCTGGAACCCAAACTGCTACTGGAAACACCTGTGCTGATGCTTTCGGCTCTGGCTATACCATCTGTATGTCGCGTGACCTTGGCGTTTGCGCTTTATACCACAACGAATTCTAATATTCCCTCCCAGGCCGCGAAGCAACAGGCACACAGAACCGTCTATGCTACAACCCAAACGCCGGCCAGACTTGCTGCTCTTCTACCTGGGCTTGCCCCAACGGCTCCGCCTGTTCTGCAGGGAACTATTGCTGTCCTAACGTACGATTGCCTACCACTGTCACCATCACAATCATCTACTAACCCATTCTACAGGGACAGGATGCAAAGAGCTGCGCCGCTGCCAATGTTGCTTCCAGCTCATCCAGCTCCTCGGCGTGGTACCCTTCAAGCTCGTCGTCTGCAAGCACCTACTACTCAAGCTCCACTGTTAGCAGCACCGTGCACAAGACAACCACCAAGACGAAGTCCTACTCCTCCACGCCATCTGCGTACAACTACGTTGTTCCATCTTCCTACGCAGTGAAGAACGTCACTTCAGCTGTCTACAAGGCCTCCGCTACCGCCACTGGCGCCTACACCGTTCCAACCACCACCAAGGCCCCCGTTTTCCAGGGTGCCGCTTTCGAGTTGAGAATGAGCCTCTCCGGCCTCGTGGGTGCTGGAATCGTCGGTGTCGTTGCCGCGCTCTTCTAGACGTCTCCCTCCAACAACCCGACTCATGAAATTTAAAAAAGGGGCAAAAGTCGGATGCAATCTTCAATTCTCATGCAGTGGACGACCGGAAGCGCTGAGCGGTTACCTCTTTTTTTGTTACTTCTGCTTGCTTGCAGGCTCTCTCAGTTCGGGAAACTGCCACATTGACCAACCATTCACGCTGAATACTAGACGCTCGTGAGGTTAGGCCCCAAACTACTCTTCATTGTTATTGACACCATTTTTACTCTTTACGTTTCCGAGCCATATGTCATGTGGATATCAGCACGGAGTCGGGTATGATTTGTACGATTCATTCATGTTTATCGAATTTTTGTCTATTTATTTGCTACTTGTTAGAGTTTGGCTGGTGGGCGGATGGATGAAGATACCCCGTACAATGGTAGTTTGTAGTGTTTGATGTGTCCTGAGTCATGTTGGGCTGGCGGGATGAAATGTTGGATGTAGATATACCCCCATTGCGTTCTTAATTTTCGATGTCGCTGTCCAAGTTTTGCTCTGGTTTTGTTTTTCTTCTTCTATTGAGGTAACCGCTGAGAATTCATATTTGACTTTGGCCCAATAATCTTTGTCCCCTTTTCCGTATGTCAATGTTACCGTAAAACTGATCCGCAGGCGCGAAGAATTGCATTCATTTTGTGATCCTTTTGTCAACCTTGATTGGTATTGGTTCAATGCCGCTACAGGTACAGCAGATCCTTCAGGAGCTTTACAAGACCTTCGCATGTGGGAAACTTTCTTTCCATCGCGATACAATCCACCGAGATCAAACTGCTAGCAGGGCAATCTTTGGAAACCCATCCTCATCAACCGCCACGTCCTACAAACCTCTTTCGACTTCATCGCAACATCCATACTCTGCCCCCCACAATGCTTAAGCACACACTGTGTCGCCAATTCCTGTACTTGTTTTTGTTTTGAGCAGAGACATTCGAGGTCGTGTTGGTCTTTGCAGCCAAGGCGAGAGAAGAATATAGGTGACATGCAGGCTTTCTAAGTTCCAAGATCAGTTTCGTTTGTAGGGAGGGAGCTTATGGAGTCAAGGGGGAGGAGACTGAGCTTACAGAGCATGGTGTGGCTTGGGATGCGATGGCTTCGCAGTCGGCTGCTCTGGTTAGGGAGGTTAGGAAGGCGAGGAGGAGGAGGGTTGGTGTTTTCATGGTGGTGGATTGTGTGTTGGATGTGGAGAAGAGATGTTTTGGATGAGAGGTTCAGGCCTCATGATGTTGGCATGAGAATGGTCTTTGCATTCTTCTTTTGTTATCTTGTTCTTGAGCGCTGGTATGGATGTGGGTGGAGTGTAGGTTGGGTGAGAAGGTTTGTGGAGCAACAGCCTCAGATGCGCCGAAAGGCTACCAAAACCAGGTTGGTAAGTCATTATTGCATTTATTGTGCTTTGTTCTTCGTTGCTCTGCTCTGTTCTATAAGACGGGACAAACTCTGGTGTCGGACACTCGCTGTCTAAAGTTCATCCTTCTCTCTCTCCACCTTCTTCTCCACTTTCTCATTCAATCGGAAATAACCACCACACAACCCTCCTTTGGTAAATATACCTTCAGGATCGATCTTCCTCTGCAACTTCTTCAAACTCTCCAAGTTCTCCTCTCCATACCCCGTATAAGTATCCTCAGCCTGCCAATCCTCAGCATAATTGATGTACTTATACCGATGCCACAACCCCATCTCCTTCGCCTTCTCTTCACTCCTCCTCACAATCTCCTTCACAGTCCCAAATATAAGTTCATCATCCTCTTCACCATCCCACTGCCACGATTGCAAATAAATTACAAGCGGCCCATCTGTCTCTTTCAACCCCAGACTGTTTCCTCCGCGCAACGACATCTGAGAAATGGCACGTTTGGAGAGGGGTTGTAGAGGCATGAAAGCAACGATACCAGGGACGTGTTTAACCTTTTCCAGGCCCTCTTCAAAGATAGAGAAAAGAGCCGCGTCGAGTTCTTCGGTTGGTGTGTATGTGAATGTTGTATATGTGTTCCTTCGTCCATTGGGATTCATCTGCGATATTCCCTCTGTGATGGCAGACATCGGCGAAACCATCTGTATATCAGCGCCCTCCATAGGCAAGGGCTCAATATCCTTGTACTGGGAGAATACAGCAGGCCAAGTTTTGGTAGAAGCGTGGTTTGTGTGGTAATGTTGCACGATGGCCATGGACATGTTATAGATACCTGCGTACCCAAAGACGTCGTAGCCGCCTGTGTCGAAGTCTTCATTGACGCCTTTGGTAACCCATTGAAGACGCGCCTTGCGCAGGGCGGGAACTTTATCCCAGCTGTAAGTTCGGCTGTCGGCCCATAGGCCAAGGGGGTTAGTGAGAGGGATTGTAGATATGTAGAATGAAGTTATGATTCCGAAGTTGCCTGATCCGGCACCTTTGAGGGCTTTGAAGAGGTCTGGTCGTTTGGTTTCGGATATTGTTGTGATTTCGCCGTTGGGGAGGACGATTTCGAATGAGATTACGTTGTCGCAAGCAAGTCCGTGGCGTCCTGAGAAGAAAGAGATACCGCCTAATCGAGGAGAGTCATCAGCGAGTGTTGAGATAAAAGAGTGAGGAAACTTTACCACCCAAAATAACGCCTCCAACTCCAACCGTCGCAACCCGTCCTCCAACAACTGTCAGATCCTCGACTTCAAGCTTCCGATATACCTCAGCCCATCGATTACCAGCACCAATAGTCACACTCTTCTTGTCCGCCTCCAGCTGAACAGCATCCAATCTAACAAGATCAATAGTGACGCCCCTATCCGCATTACTCGCCCCAGCAAACCTAGCATGTCCACCACTTTTAACAGCAAAATGACACCCATGTTCTTTTACCAACTTCAAAATCGTCACAACATCCTTAGCAGAACTAGGTTCAACTCGGCAAGCAGGAGTGACTTGTTGTTTTGCATCCCAGAATGAGAAATTTCCTGATTTAGCCAGGAAAACCTGGTTTGACAATGGTGATTGAAGCTCCGCACACTATATTTCCACAATTAAAGGACTGAAATCCTCAAATTTGTACAAAACTCACAACTTTCTCGCATGGGCTCGCATTCTCACTCAACCCAACCTGTTCATTAAGCACGTCCGGTGGTATCACCGGAGTCACAACTTGAGCTCGAAGACCTGCCAAGAGACCCAATACCAACAAAATTCGAGACATTGTGGTGAATAGGGTTGACCATCTCAACGACAAAATTCCATCTTTATAGTGAAGTGCTATCATGCTGCTTACGGGACCCACTTAAATCTCACTGTGGACCTTATTCGTCTCGTATCCTTGTGCCTCGAGTGAATGGGAAAAGATCGGCGGTATATTGGGGGCCAAGTAAGTGAAGCGACTTTGAAAAAACTGAAAGTGAAACTACATATTTTGACATTGTTATATAGAGGGTTGCGTCAAGCTCGTTTCAGCTGTCCGAAGCGGATATCTTCTGAGCAATTTTGATTTCTGCAAGGGATGTAGCAGTTAACCGAAGATGAATTGACAATGTATACTCGGGATGCTGGTTGCTTTGCGTTCAAGAACTATTGTGTGTTAGCTGCCACCTGGATGAATTGGTTTCCAGAAGCCATTGCGATGTCTGAAGAAGTAGTTTGCGAATAAACGTTGCTTTGGGGGAAATATTGGTTGAATTGATTGAAGACAGCGTATTTTCGGTGGCAATGGAAGAGTTGGTGTAGGATCGTGGAGGGAAAAGTTACGGGGAAAGCAGGGGAAGACATACACGATTTGGTCTATAACAAATTAAATGAACATAGAGCGCGCGACAAGTGACCGTGCCACTCAAGTTTACACTTACAATTGATTCGACTTGGGATTTCCAGAACATAACTTATCATTACAAATTGCTCTATCATTGTTTCATATCGCTTCTAGCTAGAAGCCGTCCGCTGCGAATTGCAGTACCCATAATGCTATGCTTTAAAATCACAGAAAAAGAAAACCCAAAGTACAAAGAATTGACTACGCACACCCAGCACTAGCGCCAGGTCCACCATCAATGCCCGATCTGTTGACTCCCGTGACGATACCATAACTGGCTCCAGCAGCGAGAGCGCCGATGGCCAGCATCTGGAAAGCCGAGAACACAGCATGTCGCTTCTTCTGTCCAATGACAATGGCTTTGATGTATCCGAACAGAAGAAGTACCACGACGGATATGCCAATGCTTGTGTAGAGGGCATGTGTGATGTTCTTGTAGATGAAGTAAGGAATCATGGGGAGCAAGCCGCCGAGGAAGTATGCGACAGAAATGACGAGAGCGCTGATCCAAGCTTTAGAGCTTTCCGGGCGGGCGAGTTTGAGTTCAAAATCCATCATGAACTATGATTTAGTCAGTATAATTGATCATGTGATGATTCTTTAGAAAGGACTGCTTACCTGTACCCATACATCTGGGTTGACTTTCAAGGCTTCCACCACGCCTTTGCATGAGTCTCTTGAGATGTGGTATTGATCGAAGATCTCGTAAATTTCTTCTTCCTCTTTTTCGGGCATTTCTTGAACCTCGCGCTTCTCACGAGCTTCTTCGACGTAATAGGCCTTCTTGTCGGATTCGACTGCTAGCCAAGCACCGAGACCCATTGATATCGACCCAGCGAACAGCTCTGCCAGACCTCCGACAATGACGATGCGTATCGAGCCAACTCTGTGATCATGGTTAGCTGGGTAGACCGAACTTGGAGGGAATAACACATACGCAGAGAGTCCTGCTGTGAGGGCGAAAGGGACAGTGAGCCCGTCTGCGAAACCGAGAATGGCGTCTCGCATGAATTCGCCGATTTTGCCATGCTGCTCACCGTGATCAAGACTGGGATCGGTGGGCGTTGCTGTCTCTGCCGTACTGATAGAGTTTGGTTTATCTGGTGCGGCTGTGGTAGCCTTCTTGTGGAATTTCTTGACGACTGAATTGAACATAATGGAAGCGGCCAATAGAGAGGGTGATCTGTTCAGGATATATATGACGAGAGGTGGAATGACTATTTGGAGGTGGTGTTATAGGATGATAAAATGTTTGAACTGTGATTTGAAATTGTATTTGAAAACATGACGGTGATCAGAAACAGGCGTGCTCTTATAGCTCGAAAGCGTATCTCTCGATCAGATTATCTCTGCCAACATTTATGAGAACGCGAAGGAAGGTGTGAGCAGACGGACATGTTTGAACCAATGAGAGGCGAGCTATTACAAAGAGTGTCATCGAAAATGTTACTGCCAAGTTGCCTGCAGCACACTGCACTACCATTACATTGCCGCAAACAGTACATCATCCAGTGACATGCCAGAGCTAGCAAGACTCTTCATGTCATCTCCGGGGCTGTGTTCGGTGTTGCTCGATTGCCGAATCGCCTCTGCATCACGCCTCGTACGTGTTCTGATTGATTAAGGATCTAATCATGCGAGATCCTATCAGATCATCTACAAGCCGACTTGGCTGGACACGGGGAGGAACACGCAAAAGAACGTGCGACCCGAGGTGTGTAAATAGCCAGATCCAGGCGCAGATGATAGTGCTTTGGGAGCGGAAGATGCGTGATCGGACAGCTGTATGGACAAGGGGTTGCAGAGTGGGAATCCGAGGAGCTCCAGGTGCATGCAGAGTCTGGTATGTTCAAACAGGATCTGGAAAGCCGAAGACGTGCAACATTCCATCAATGAGAAGGCATCTATCTATGAACGACTTTCGATATTTGAAAAGGCTTGTCAAAGATGTTGATGGTGGAGAGTGAGGAGTCATTGAAGTTCTTCTTTGATTTCACCGTCTTCAGACGGCCGAGATCGCAGATATTTTCCTTCACCAAAAACATTGGATGCGCGACACTGTCACACCACACCACACAAACTTAGACAGCAATGGCACCCTCGACCGATAGACCTTCCACGCCGGAGAATCCAATCGCGAATGGCCTCTACAGTGGTGTCCAGACTCCCAGGACCCCTCTATCCAGCGGTCTCTCGTTGACAGAGTACACCGCCAATCCATCACCACCCTCAGAAAATGCCAAACAGAAGGCCCAACAAGCTGTCCCGGAGGCTTTCTTGCTTCCAAATGGCTTCCCAGATGTACCAAGATCCTGATCCGAGCTCGCTTCATGCAATTGCCTCTGACTCGGCTCGTAGTACTTGCGACTCATCCTCACTTCCCGCGTCTACGAAGTTGTCACCGAAACTCCTCTTACTCATGCCACCAATCTGAGCTCGAGGCTGGGCTGCAATGTGCTACTTAAAAGAGAAGATTTGCAGCCCGTCTTCAGCTTCAAGTTGCGAGGAGCATACAACAAAATGTCTCATTTGGACCGCAGCGAGAGGTGGAAAGGTGTCGTGGCATGCTCGGCAGGTATGGGGCATTGTAGTCTGTCGGCAAGAAAACCAGCATAACATTGTATAGGCAATCATGCGCAGGGCGTGGCATACTCAGCTCGTAAGTTGAAGATACCCGCCACTATCGTTATGCCCATGGGCACGCCAGCCATCAAGCATACAAACGTTTCGCGACTGGGAGGCTTCGTTGTTCTCCATGGAGCCGATTTCGACGAGGCCAAAGAACGAGCAACCGAACTGGAAAAGAGCAACGGCCTGACCCAGATCCCGCCCTTCGACGACCCTTACGTGATCGCTGGTCAGGGTACTATTGGCATGGAAATACTCAGGCAAACAAATCTGCAAGATCTGGAGGCCATATTTTGCTGTGTAGGAGGTGGCGGCCTTATCGCCGGCATTGGCGTGTACATCAAGCGCATAGCACCACACGTCAAAATCATTGGAGTGGAAACATACGACGCAAACGCCATGGTTCAATCACTACAACAGAAACGACGTGTCGTACTTAAAGAAGTCGGTCTCTTTGCAGATGGCGCCGCTGTCAAGACCGTCGGAGAGGAGACTTTCCGTCTCTGTATGGAGGTAGTTGACGATGTCATCCAAGTCACCACGGATGAAACCTGCGCAGCCATAAAGGACGTCTTCGAAGACACGAGATCTATCCTCGAACCAGCAGGTGCCCTAGCCCTTGCAGGACTCAAGAAATATGTAGCAACTAACCCTTCCACATCCACCAACGCCAACAGAGGTCTCGTCGCCATCGCCTCAGGAGCAAACATGAATTTTGACCGCCTACGCTTCGTAGCTGAACGTGCCGCCCTTGGAGAGAAGAAGGAAGCCCTCCTTTCAGTCATCATCCCCGAAAAGCCCGGCTCCTTCGCAAAGCTCATCGACACCATAAATCCACACAACGTAACGGAATTCAACTACCGATATGCGCATGCCGAGTCTGCGAACATTATGCTCGGTGTTGAATTTGCTGCCACCCGTCGAGATGACGATCTCACCTCTCTCATGGCCCGTCTCGAAGCTGCTGGCATGAAGGCCACCGATCTTTCCGAGAACGAACTCGCAAAGTCTCACATAAGATATCTTGTCGGTGGTCGCAGCGCTGTCGACAACGAAAAGCTCTTCTCGTTCGAGTTTCCAGAACGCGGTGGTGCCTTGTTCAAGTTTCTCACCACATTACAGCCGGGCTTTAACATCAGTCTATTCCATTACCGAAACTATGGTGGGGATGTTGGTAAAGTGCTTGCAGGCATTCAGTGCCCTGAGGGCGACAGGAGTGAGCTTGAGAAGTTCCTGAAAGAGATAAGGTATCCCTATACCGAGGAAACGGATAATGAGGTGTTTGGCATGTTTTTGAGGAAATGATGGTAGTGTGGATCTGGTGCCGGCGAATCTTGGGTATAGACTAGCGTTGGAAGATACTACATCGATCACTTTGAGGAATGCGAATACATCTTCCTTTGAGCACTGTGCCCGTGCGGTCTCTATCTGCCCATGGATCAACGTTCTGGACTCAACCGCTCACGATCTTTGGCTCTATTAGTGGCGTCCAAAAACCCACGATCTGGTTGTTGTTGGCCATGCTCTGGATTTGGATCAAGGGTGGGCCGGAATGCCACACCAAATTCGAATTTCCCAACCAGGATATGGCTCATTGCACATCCAGTCAAGATCCCACAACTCTGGAATCCTGGTGACTCATTGCTCCCTTACATTTCGGGGATCCATGCTGACGAGCCCGTTCACCGACTGACTGGATTCTCTACGATTGCAGATTGAGGCTTACCGATGGAGTTCATTGAACGTCTGTTGGTCTTACTGCGTGCCGAGTGGAAATTAGCAAACGGTCAAATGCTTGTTGTTGAGATGCGTGGGACTCGGATTTGAAAGTGAGAAGAGTGCACAGACAGCAGTCTCTCAAAAAGGAAACGTCTTCATCATGTGACGCGACAATTCCTCCACCACCATCCAGATCCTCCTTGCGACCTGGCTAACTGGTAGAAAATGCTAGCTCACACGGCTCAGGGTCGTGTCAATGGCGATGTCAATAACGATGACATTCCTGACAGTGTTCTGCATTGTATGGTCTCTTGCCTGCAGCAAATGCAACTTTTCCGCAACCAAACTCTTCCACATTCCAAAATCCACCTCCACAGAATTTCAACGAGTTTGAATGTGTGCGAGCCTTGCAAAATTGCCTGGACCACAAAAATACCTCCCGACTCTGTTGCCATGCCACGTAGGTTGGACATTTCAAACACGAATTGTGTAACCACTGTTACCAACGCAGGCTCCTTTTTTGGCTTGAAGGATGTGAAATGTTCATTCTAGACTACGCGGTGAGTGCACACCCTGAGGATGACCTCCTTCCTCAGCGTGCTCGTCGCTCTACTTAAAGCTGTCTCTTCTGTTCCAATATTGTTCCCTAATCCATCCAATTCTTTCAGCTTCATCATCAGTTCACTGTTTGACCCTTTTCCGCCCTTCTACTTGTTTCTTTCAGTCCACTGGTTGGCTTAGTTCTACCTCATCCATTGAGTTCTAACAAACCACAATTTCTTTCAACTTTCAGTCTACATCAAAATGCACTCCAACATCCTTCTCGCCGCCGTAGGCTTCGCTTCTGTGGCTGTTTCGGCTGCTCTGCCTCAGTATAGCAGCTCAGATGACGCCGAGGTAGCTAGTCTCACTGGGTTCTACACGTCCAGTGCTGCGGCAGCTGTTTCGACTCTGCAAAGCTGGAACGGTACAGCAATGCCTACTCGTCGCTTCAAGGCTAGGGACCATGGACATTTTCTCAATGAGAATGGAACTTATACTGGCCCTCACACGCATATTGAAACCGGCTCTCACACCCAACTTTCTCACAGCAGTGACACTACACCCGTGGTCACAAGTTTTGCCAGCCCCGGAAAGCGAAGCCCCGACGACTCCTGGCAGACCATAGTCACTTGGCCAGTTGGGTGTGAGTCCTGGGCAGTTCCTTGCCCTTCAGGTGCCCACACTGGTTTTGTCCCCAACTACAGTGGTGCTTGGACGGCTACTCAGACTTGGCCTGCTGACTGCCATGGATGGAAAAATCCTTGCCCGTCTGACGCGATTCTCAGCCCAGCGGACGCCGCAACGGCTGCACCTGCGGCCAACAATGCTGCGGCTGACCAAGCCCCTGCCACAGACGATGGCACAGGCGCTACACCAACGTCCATCCAGCAAGCTTCAGCCATTCCGTCGAACCCTACACGCCGTTTTGTAGACGACGACACCTACAAACCTCACTTCAGCCCTGGCCACGAGGGACCTGATCCCGTATCTCATGGGCACGAGTCTTACAAGCGTGAGGGCAAAGCCGATTCGGGACCTAGAGGCAATCCCTTAGGCAAGGACCATCAGTGAGGTTGATGTTAGCGAGCATGAAGATCCTAAACTTGGGAAAAACTAGTTGTTGAATGGATTGGGCTTGTGGTAGATTTCTGTGAGCTCTATCTTTCAATCTGGTTTTAATGAGGGTGCATCTTGAGTCTTGGTGTCTTCGTTGGGCTGGGTTTGTGAAAGTTCTAGTTGGGAAGGATTCTCTATGTCTTGGGTTGTGTCTATGGAGGAGAGGGGTGGAGGAGTCTTGAGCACTTGATGTTGCTCGACCTGTGTGATTGGAGACGATGGTGTCGCTTTTCACAGACTTGCTCTGTAAACTTAGAAGGGATGTGCCCACTTAATCATGGATAGATCCAGGGTAACTCTAATATAATCACCGTTTACCCTGATTTAAATCTCTCTGAGCTGCTTGCTTGATCACTACGAACACTGAAGATTGCATCTGGAATTTCTTTGACCCTCGGGACGAATTGACCATCTTCAAATCGTCGCATCGTTTCCATCCATCTGCATAGAAAAGCGCTTATATGCGCAGAATACCATGGTCTACCTTTTTCCCATGAACAACAAGAATTCCCTATACCAGCCACATTTTTCTCCTACCCATGGCCAGACTACCTGAACAATTGGGATTTGGGACCTTTCACTCTCAAGCGCCTACTTTGCTGCTAGCGAATCAGTAGGCTTATGTTTCTTTTTCTGATGTTGAGATCTCTTCGCGAGCCATCACCCTTTCAATCGTAACAGCCTCCACACAAAACCATCCCTTACATCCACCACCGCCTCCCATTCGTTCCACATGGCGAGATTCCAATTCCGGGATACCCACCTAGCCTAGCCTCCGTGATCCGAACAACCCATGCTGCAGCGATTCGAAATCACATGGGATCTAATCACATTGGAAATAAATAGAGGTGGAGGAGGGGCATCAAGTCGTTACTGGATGACATGGAGAGTTCCGCCGGGTTACCGAATTCGGAAATTCCGGCTCCACAAAGATCATCACAAAAGCTTGCCTTCTAGATCCCGGGGAACGCGTAAATCGTCACACGACGAATTGGAAGCGATGTTTTAACTACTTGGAAGTAATCTTTAAGTCATGAAGTAAGGAAACTAAGCGGGGTCTCTCTCATAAATGTATGGGAGGAGACGACTCCCCGCATCGACATCTTCTCCTCTCGCATCTGCCTTCATGTCAAAGTTTGACGGAGCATTGCGTAATTTTGTGTGATTCTATTGTTTCTACTCGTATTGAAAGGGAATCAGTTTATGAGAGTGGAGGATCCTTCAACCGAAGCCCTTTTCTTCCACATTGCTTGTCATGGCAAAAGTTTTGCGAATACTGCCCAGAGCAGCGAGTTGCATAGCACGCTCATACCGTCCCACTCCTCCGCGAGCTTCTCAAATAGTTACAAAACCGACCATTCGATTCCTCAGAACCACCTCGACGCTTCAAAGACCTCTCAAACCGCCGGCAGAAGACGATACAGATCCAGCAACAGCTTACATTGGAACAACGAATCGACTACCAGAGTTCAGTCTAGCAGAGAAAGTCGTCCTAGTATCAGGAGGAGCGCGTGGACTAGGCCTAACACAAGCTGAAGCTTTACTAGAAGGTGGTGCAACAGGTAAACCCTCCACCCCGCCAAACCGCCCTTCCACAAATGCTAATAGATCCACCAGTCTATGCGTTGGACCGACTTCCTGAACCATCACCTGATTTCGGCAGAGTCCAAGAAAAAGCAGAAAAGGAACTCGGTGGTCGTTTGCACTACCGACAAATCGATGTCCGTGACGTGACGAAGTTGAACAAAATCGTGGAAGAGATTGGAAATAAACATGGTCGATTGGACGGATTGATTGCGGCGGCTGGAATACAGCAGGAGACCCCAGCTCTTGATTACACGGCCGAAGACGCGAACAAGATGTTTGAGGTGAACATCACTGGAGTGTTCATGACGGCCCAAGCTGCAGCGAAGCAGATGATCCGATTCGGAAACGGTGGATCGATTGTTTTAATTGCGAGTATGAGTGGAACCGTTGCCAACAGGGTCAGTCTCTGAGGAAGAGTCCTCCATCTAGGACGTAATACTGATCACCGTGCCAGGGCTTGATATGTCCTGCCTACAACGCGTCCAAGGCTGGAGTCCTTCAACTCGCCCGTAATTTGGCGAGCGAATGGGGCGAGTACAACATTCGAGTGAACACGATTTCGCCTGGATATATTGTTACACAAATGGTAGAGGATCTGTTCGTCGAGTATCCGGAGCGCAAAAGGGATTGGCCAACGCAAAATATGCTGGGCAGATTGAGTCAACCAAGAGAGTACAGAGGTTCGGCAGTATTCCTGATCAGCGACGCGAGTAGCTTTATGACGGGCTCGGATTTGAGGATGGACGGCGGCCATTGTGCCTGGTGAAGGGAGTTGGCTATTTGCAGGATGAACAAAAGGCCGACTGGGTCTTGTAAGCCGCTATTCTTTTGAGATGTATCAGAAATCCTGGCAAAATATTTTGCAAGATTGCCAGGAATTATGACTATAGTAGACATCCTCGGCCACTTTGTTCTCCTATTGATCGCATGGTCCTTGTGATGTGATTCCGCTGAGCCAGGGTTTGAGAAGGCTTGTATCGTCCATGATGTCGGCAATTCGGGTTTTGGTCGCAGTCCATGAATGCAATGCTTCTATTCTCCTATTCTCCCAGAGGGATAGCCTCGACAACACCCTTTATTCCTAGCCGTCCGACGACCCCACTCTTCAAACCCATTCTTTTTTCAATCTCTTGATCTGACGCTCCACTCTTCCGTGCCAAAAGCACCTGACTGACCATTGTCACATCCAAGAATTGTCTGCCTTGAAACGTCCTGCGGCCTATATCCTCAAACTCTTTGTCTGCTTGATCTTGCAATTGTCCCCTGGCCTGCAGAATTCGTAATGCTGGATTGGAAGCAGGATTCATGTTCGCGGCACTGGGAAAGGGAAAGGGCGAAGAATTGTCGTACGCTGGGTTCCGAGAACCCGACGGAGGAGCAAAGTCTGGTTTATTTCGGGTTGACTTCTGGACGGAGGAATTGGAGTGGAAGGGATTCGAATCAACGACGCCTAGGTTGCGGAGGTTGGATGCGTATATTGGATCGCTGGCATCGAGGTTGATTGCTATGGCCGTTAGCAGCTAGAAGTAGATGGATCTTCTGATTTTCTGATCTTCTTACCTTCTGTACGCTCTTCCGTTGCTTGAGGCGTGGGATGTACAGTAGGACCTGGCTTTGATGGCGTAGCTCTATACTGTGCTGGAGCAGATGTCTGAGGTGATGGTTTTGCGGGATATTTCCTGGTTGCGCTTCCAGCCGCTGCCCGGCTGGCCTTCGATGCTGAAGAACCCATGAGGAGCGATATTGCCAGATCAATTGACGGCAGAGAAGGAAATGCTTGTTGTGATGAACTGAGGATGTATATTCATGAACATGATATTTCTATGACGCTTGTCCGAAAACGGGAATTGGATGACAAGCATTCGGATCCTTCAAATGCTCAGCATCATTTTTGCATCAACGACCTGTCTTGATCAGTATTCATCTATCCCCCATCCTGATACATCTTTCGGTTCACTACAGCTGAAAAAGACCAATCGCGTCGGTGACAACTTCGACAAGCTAAGGTGTCTATTTGGATCACGAGAAACGACGTGTAAACGAATGCGAGCATCGCGTCTAGATACCGAAATGGCAGAGCGGAAGAATTCATTCACCCCCTCTACCCCTTCTTCTTGTGGCATTCATTGGTATCGCCTGTCTCTTTTCCCACAGTTGCAGCCACTTGCTACTACGCTTTCCAAATCCTCATTTCTTCCGAAGACCGTCCTTGGATGGCATATATCGACCTTGACAATCACATGTAGACCTTTTACACCCTGACCCTGGTCATAGCCACTGATTACTACAATACTGCTAATAGTAGGACCTCTCATTTCTTCTCTTCACCTATACTCAATTCACATTTGTGAGGCAGTTGTCCGAGACCAAAGTTTCTGGATTCATTCTCTGCTATGCGACGATCAATGCCTTCGTAGACCTCGTAGACGACTTTGCAACAAAGTGAGGGTCGCCCCCAAAAGGATTAGGGGAGTGGCGCCTTTGTTGAGAGACACTTCTCAATTGCATCTTCGTTCTCGCTTGGGTGACTCGCTACTCAGGGCAACCCGGTAAGCTTGCCGTCAGTGTGAGTTGTGGAAGTTTTGCGAACCTCCAAATGAGTTCAATGTCAATCTACAACTATACACGGCCCAGGGTCATGTTGGAAGTCTCGCTCGTGGGTCATCATGGTTCAAATAGTGGCGTTGTGCTTGCTATCTTCTGGCTCTATGCTTCGGCCGAATATTTACACTCCTTTACAATTCATCCCCGAGCATGAAGATCGCTTTCTTATTAGCGGGCGGTGTTTCCAGTCAATCCCCCACCGGAGCTGAAACTGCCCATTCTGATCTGGAGCAAAGGTGTATGTTCGAGCAATGGCACGTACTTCCGACGCTCGCTTTGCTGTGGTTGTCAACGTCCGTGGCGCAGAAACGGATGGAGGGATTGAGGCGGGCATTCTGTTGTCTCTCAAGCTACAGATATCTCGAGATGTTGTTGATTTCGGTGGCCAGTAGATGAGGACCACTTCATCACCAACATCTAAAGCGCACTCCGATCGGCCTGGACACTTCCTTCGCAGACTTTCAATCTCGGACGCTGTTGACACCTAGTTGAATGGATCTCTCTTAACAGCGTAGTATGAGCCCCAGAGATTGTCGCAGACGCTCTCGGGCTCTGGAGTCTCGAGATTCATTGTTACTGGTTGAAGCTTCTTCCCGAGCTCGCTTTGTCCATGGCTTCCCAGGTCTCATGTCCTTTGGGGAGCTTTGGAGGGAGTACGTGAAATACTTCATGGTGCGAGTGTACTCAATTACTGCGGAGAAATAACTAGACGTGATGGTATGGTTTCCAAGCCTGAATCGGACGCGAGGTATCCCGTCACCTCCAGTATATATAGTGCTTGGCCCCTTTGTCTTGAGCGTCTATGCATAGCTGGTTACTTTTGATGTGCGTACGGCGGTGTACCACCAGTTGTCATCAATATTTTGGTAGTACCACTGCCATTCTGCGATGCAGTCGTTGTCGCGTCCCGCGTCATAGGTTAGATTGGAGTTCGTACTTGCAAAACTATCTTGTCGCCGATGTATCAGAGAAGTGAACTCAGGGGCTAGATTCTGTGAAGCGATCCATTTGGGGAACCCAGAGTATCGGTAGGGTTCTCCGCCATATATGTGCCAGTCTGAATTTTTCTCGTTGGTTTACCACCCAGGCCAAGGTACTGATACAGCGTTAGCAGTGTATGCAGTCGAACTACTTGATGGGTTTAGATGCATACCATTGCTTGATGAGTTTCTTATCGCGGTCCTGTTTCGAGTCTCTGTATCCCATTCTGACGAATTCCATTCAGGTTCTGCGAACCATCAGCAAATTCTTTGATGCAAAGAATGAGGGATTTGGAGAACAAACCTCGAGTCTCGTTCCAGGAATTATCTCTGACACTTAGAGCAGACAAATCTCGGAGCAACGTGCACGCAATGAATGCGATCGAAACGATGTTCCCAAGAAAGCCGGTCGTCATCTGCGTGGCTGTCACATTCTTTGCAGCGATTAAAATGCTTCCTTTCTGCTCAACATAATTGCAAAATCAAGGCGACCGATAATGTAATCGAACAAAGGTTGGTCGTCAGACATAAGTCTTGTGGTTGTTTCATCCACATCTATCGAGCTATCAAAGTTAATTGTAAAGGATTCCGTATATTGAAAGTGAGCCAACATCCGCGCACATCTCTTGCGACTAAACTAAGTCGAGGTAACTAGACAATGAAAGCTCAGAAGACAAATTTCACCTATCATCATATTATTAATGACAAGATCAGAGAATCATAAAGTGATTACACAAACGCCATCCCTTAAAATCCCTCATCGGCCAATAAAAAACCATGTCATCCCGAAATCTATTTTTGTGTGAACTTGCAAACTTCCTTGTCAATCTTTTACGTCGTTTGACGCTCATGTACGGCTTCAAGTCGTGGAACTGGTGATGAGCGCACTAGATAACTGTTAGAAGAATTCACAGGAACGGAGAGAAAATTTACCCGTTGTCTGAGGGCGTAATATTGCACGCAGTAGTATCAAATACTTGGGCTCCAGACTTCCCGGCACAATTACCACTGACAGGTATGCCCTGCGCTGTGCACATATCGAGATGAGCTTGTGGGATGACGATATTCTTCTGGATTTGATCTGGGGATTCGATCATTGTGGCCATCATGCCCGCGGCCACTATTGGGTGGTTAGCTGTCACCTCTCCGCTTGTGAGTGAGTCACTTACCATGAAATTCCATGTGGCAGTGGAACATCCAAGTGCCGGGATTCAGTGTCTTGAATCGAATGACCAAGTGTCCAGACGCAGGTGTGGTCACTGTATCTCGTCTCATTGGAATAGCGGGCAGTTTAGACTCGACACCGTCCCATGTTCCCGTTCCACGAGACACAACTTGGAAGTCATAGCCATGTAGATGCATGGGATGTGCAAAATTGTCAGTGTTCTGAACGACGATTTGAATAATTTGCCCCGTTTTGACGATGTAAGCGTTTGCGCCAACGCCATAAACCGCAGGATTCGAGGCATTAGCGCCCGTCGAGAGGACTGTATAGAGAGTAGGAACTTTGGGTGTCACGTAGGTATTGTTTCCAAGGGAGATGCGTTTCAACCCTGTGCCACCGAAAGTCACTTGCATTGTGATGCTTTGATCCACAGGCGAAAAGAGCTTGGTACCGTCAAGTGGGGTAATTCCAAAATCATCGATAGGCGTTACTGCGGCAGGACTTGCCAGGCTGACGCCGGTTGTAGCGCTGGACGACGTTGAGTTATAACTCAGGACACCAGATGCACTTTTGCCAGTGCCTGTCATGGTCGATGTGATTGTGTAGTCCTTGGTCGGATTCGGTAGTCCCTTGATAAGAACGTCGACTCTGCACAGTGAAGTTTAGTTTCATTGCGATTGATTTTCGAGTCTAACATACCGCTGTCCCGCCGCAATTGTAACCGCCTGTGCAGCTGTCGAGTTGGTTGGAATACCATCGATCCCAACGATGGTCATGTCCAATGGATTTTAGCACAAAATCGTTAACAAGAAATGGGGCAAACTTACCATGACCTTCAAAGGAGACGACATGTGGAAACATGGCAGCTACGCTGATCATTCTTACAAGATATGTCTTTCCGGATTCCACGTTAAGCGTGATTGAGGTTGTGTCATTGATCAAACTCGAGTCTGGGAAAGGAAATGCCCCACCAGGGCTACTACCGTTGCCCAAAAATTGTTGCAGCAGATTTGGCATCTGAGCATGATACCTGGTGGATAATCAGTAAACATCTTCAAGTTTCAAAGAATTTGACGACTGTACCAGTCCGAAACAGAGAAGAAAAACTCTTTATCATAGCCCAAAGATGCTTCATAGTCAGGATTATGAATAATCATTGGAGCGCGGAGACCGTCCGGATATTGTGCTTTGTCATCTGAGAGGCATCAGTCTATGGCCGTCTTCACGCGAGTCATCCGAAACATACGAGAATGATACCAGTGAGAGCCTTGGGCTTCCACTTGGAAGGTCTGTGTAAAACTCGCTCCTGGTGGAATGGAGCATTGAGTACCCCCAGCCACACCATCCATTTCATTGGTTCCTCTTTGATATTCGCCTGCAGATAAGTTAATGCTCCGATGCTGAAGGTAGACGAGAAATGATCACGAACCATGGTAGTGTATGCTGGTCGTCTCATTTCCCAACGAGTTTTGGATGTTGACGACGACCGTATCATCTGGCAGGTCTGTGTTAGAACCTTGAATCTTACGCATAGATGTCGAACCTTACTTAAATCACATTCAATGATTGGTAAAGGCCATTGACTGTTGATTCCAATGACTGGTCTGCAAAAGCCATCTGGACAACGATTTACCCAGCCGACGTTCCAATTGTAGGTTACGGTCTTTGCAAGACTCAGAGATGCAAAAGAGAGAGCAAGAGAGTAAGAAGTCGTGGACCACAACATCATAGCTACAAGGAATTGAACTCAGAATCAAGAAGTAAGAAGTACAAAGACGAGAGCTAGACAAAGCATGAATGTCTCACAATGTGAGGAATGCAGCCAAGATATATAAATCGTGAATTTCATGATGATTCAGTTCTCGGGATCCTAGACGCCGATGTCGATTGATTCAACGCAGTACAGCTCGCCATGTCTCTGCGAGCCCCGAGATTACCAAGGACCAAATAATGGACAACTGTCAGTTTTGCAGTCCAATGCATGATCATGCTGAAGATCTTCTAGATGCAGCACTGCAGCAAAGCCTGGCAGGATTGACATCGATCATAGGTTGCAACAACAAAGCTTGAGGTTTTGTGGTTGGTTATTGTATGCCAAGCTGCATCGAAGACCGGCAATGGAAAAAACATGTCGCTCCGTCCCTGATCGAGTGATTCGAATAAGCTTCTTGATCGTGGTTCGGAGGATTTAGGAATAATACGGGGTAGCACACTGTAACGCGGGGGATCGCTTCAAGGTGAGGTTGACGATAGTTAGTCGAGAAAAACCAAAAGATCAGCAGGTGACACCTCAAAAATAGTACAGCTTCCAAGATCGTTCCGGAGCTGAGAAACCTTGCAAGGGTGAGAGGCAACCCAGAAGGGACATGAACAAACTTTGGCGCAGCTGAATGTGGAGTTCTAAAAGCCAGGAAGGGAAAGTTGTGGTCGGAAAGTTTCGTTAGTATATCAATTCGCAGTCCCGATGCGTCTATCTGTCTCTGTCGGTGGACAACAATGACCAATTGAGGAACTGCACAAAATGCAGGTTTTCGTCTTGTCAACGGATATGCACGACCAAGGTGGTTTCACGATGTCGATCTGATAACCTGTAGACCTGGCTGCGCTAAGATTCTGCAAGAGCGCATCGGGAGAATGCAACACAATGGTGAGATTCACAATACGGACCATCAGACACGGATCCCCGCTCGTCGTGTTCGCCAAATTCCTAGGTGTACACTGCAATGCAATGTGATCCTAGCAGAATCAAAAAAGAGGGATGAACCGAGGGAAAAATGTTTCAAAGAAACGGACAAAGATGTTCGGATGGTAGTGGTTGTTGTGAGGAAGTCGAGGGGAATGCTGTGGCTGTTTCTTAGCTGCAAGGGTCGTCCAAATCGCGTACTACCCGGGATTATCCCGATGGTACTTCCTTTTCTCCCTCTTTTTCTGATCCTCACTTCTCCTTTCTCGTGAGAATTTCAATCCGATCAATGCTTCGCCTAGAATTTCAAGCAGCTTGATACATTGGCTGCCGCATGTCGATGTTCGTCTTCCCATGCCACAGCAGCCTCAACCAACAATGCCAAAAGTCACTACCAAGGAAGCTGATCGTCCAAGACATCGGGCACTGGAGACGACGACTCTCCGTTATAGCTTCGAGCAGTCTCGCCTTCTCGTTAACCGATACCTCCGTAGACGACTATCTAAAGTGCATGCTGTGAACCCACCCTCAAAAGCTCACGGACAAATCAGTTTTGAACAAGAAACTCTGCCCATCTCCTGCCCATGTCCATCAATAAGAGCAAGGTATATATTCGACAAGTTATATGTATCGCGCTCCTGGACATCCAAGAACTACCCGGCTCTAATTTACAAGCAAAACCTGTCACATTCGTCATCTCAGCGTTTTCTCCCACGGCATCAATATCATCGCATATTCTTCCTGTCCATATCCAGAGTCTTCACCGTGTCCCCTCATCGCCCTAATCCTTTCCCTCTCAACTCCTCCCTATCTTATAGCCCAACAACAAGAGCACCAACCCCAACCACAGCAGCAAATCCATGTCCCAACCTCACCGCCGCACCCGTCGATCCAGGAACCTTACTAACAGTCGCTGTCTTACTCGCCGCCGTCGTCGTAGTCGTCCCACTCTTCGTCGTACTCGTCGTGGTAGACGAAGAATTTCCCGTCGTACTACTTGCACTCGTAGTACTACTCGCACTTGTTGTACTACTCGCGCTCGTTGTGCTCGACGCACTTGTCGTTGAAGAAGCGGATGTAGTCGAAGAGGAGGCACTGGAAATGGAGAATTGAGGCGAGTAATTAGTTTGGGTGCCTGGATACGCATCATTCGTGATTTGAATAGCGTAATTTGATGCAGAGGTCAGGTCGGCGGGGAGTGTCCAGGTGTATGATCCGGAATTTGGGATGCTGGCTAAGCAATATCAGTATGTGCTCCAAAAATGGATTCTTTGCTAGATCAGCTACTTACCAGCTATTACAACTGGCGGTCCCAGGTGTGAGGCCTCCCCACTTCTGAGCGAGAGCGTGATCGTGCCTGCAGTTGTCGGTGTCCATTTAATCGTCGCTGGCTTTCCAGCTGTCAAGCTGCCTTCGATAGGAGTAATTGGATTTTCCAGTGAGGTGGCAGACGTTGTTGCATTCACCAGCGCACCCATAGCCGCAACGATAAAGATGGTAATTCGCATTCTGCTCCAACTCTTTCCAAGATACTACTCTGCAGAAGGTTGAACACCCGATGCGCGCGATCTCGAAATTGCAAAGCCAGGTCCCAACGTGCTCGAGTGACACAGCGTAGTCAGTGCAGGAGAGGTGATCTAACCCGTACACTTGCGTAGTACAAAAAATTGCGTGTGGCAGATGCAGAAATGAGAACAATAGAAAGGAAGAGAGACAGAAAACGGTGTGAAACTCGAGCAAATAGAAACAAACAAACAATCCTCCCGAGCTGGAGGTTTACAAGGGAAAAATCCTTCGAAACATCATCACGCGAAGACGTGGCAATAAGATCTCGTGTTAACCACTGACCGGGCACGAACACGCGATTAAATAGATTGATGGAGGTTAGGGTTTTAGCTGGGTCCAATCGTAGTGGATGTTGTTTATGCTCTGTGTGCTTGAAACTTTCAAAGTAATCAATTTTGCGCATCAGGGCTCAAAATGTGATCCTATCCCTACATTATGATTACCACATGAGGCCCAAAGTTTAAAGGCCCTAAACTATGGTAGGGAAACACTTAAGCGGTATCTATATCGTCAAAACACCTTGGAGTTTGATATCCAAAACCGACGCTCCCACAAAAACCGGATACTTGCCCCGCTGGAGAACCCAATTTTGCTCCTCCGTACTCCAGATACTCAAATCCCTCCTTGCAAGTGCAAAGCCGAAGGTTTCGGCCTGCCCAGGAGCCAAGAGCTTCTTCTCAAAGCCTCGCAATTGTTTTGGTGGTGAGTTAGGTATGCCAATGTATAGTTGTGCGACTTCTGCTCCTGCGACGGGACCAGTGTTCGTGACCGAGCAATTGATGATGGCGATGACGTCGAATAAATGAGGATTTCCTCCCTGCACAATTGCAGCTGCAGGAAGAGGGTAGGTAAGGTTGGCGGTAAGTGGCGTGATCGCGAGCGAAGAGTATGCAAACGTCGTATATGTAAGCCCATAACCGAATGCAAACCGAGGAGTGATGTTTCTGGCAATAAAGTCACGATAGCCAATGTAAAGGCCTTCTTTGAAGTCACCTACCAATAGTCAGAAACTAGAAATTACCCTCAAACCAGGGAATAACTTACTCTGAGGGTGCATGTTGGTACTACTACCGAATGGCCCAGGTTGAGAAGGTGAAAGCAAATCTCCATAATCTTGCTCGCTTTTGCCCACAGTGTATGGCAAGCGTCCTGAGAAGCCTTGCTTGCCGTACATAACCTGCACCAAGGCTCTACCACTATCTTGACCAGGTAGATGAGCGAGAACAACTGCTGTGACATTTACATTGTCGATCCACGCATCGACAAGCCTTATCCCAGCGTTGTGTATAACGACGATGGTGCTCGAACATTTACTGGCAACATTGATAACAAGCTTGTCAGCGTTAGCATCAGCAAGGCCTGGTCGATCGGCTGCTTCAGTTGAAAATTCGTTAATGAACACTATGCAAGCATTTGAGGCCGGGTTAACGTTTGGATTGGGATTTTGGAAATCCCAGAGCAGGTAGGTTCCATCTTCGTAGGCGCGCTGCTCGAAAGCGTTGTATGGCGCAGAGATGTAGGGTCCAGTGCTTGATCCACTGCCTCCACCAATAGTGAGAGTTCCATTGGTGGCAGTGCCGGGACTTTGCGTGGTCAAACCGCTCAAAAGGCCAAGCAATTGGGTAGCTGATACTCCAACGGACTCGAAACCAAGAGTCCACCGATTGTATGAAACGTTTGATGGATTGTTGACCAGAGGTGCAAAAGCGTCGAAGCCAAACAGAGATAACAATTTCGGAGTTTTCAGAGGCAAAGTATTTTCAACGTTCTTGACGAGAACGTGACCTTCGATGGCAGCTTGAAGTAATGTGCTCTTCGAGGCAGGGTTGCGCCCGTCGACAAGAGGGTGAGGCTCGGTCATCACCATTGGCATACCAATTCCTAACCGAGGATAAGATGGCGAATCCATGCCCAGTTTATACCAAGAAGCCACAATTCTAGTTGCCATGTCGTCAAGTCTTGCCTGCGGTAGAGATCCATTTTGTACCACCTCAACGAGTGTGCCATTCGACCAAAAAGCCGCGTCAGGCATGACCATATCAAGTCCTGCAGCAGCACTTTCAAAGCCGGCATGTTGGGCGCCCCAATCAGAGACGACGAAACCTTGAAATCCAAGTTCTGTCTTCAGTAAACCATTCATAGTCTTGCTGTTTTGACAGCCGTACGAGTTATTAATCTACACACGGGTGAGTCTTCTGAGGCCATTGCAACGCTGAGTGGGGATTTGCTTACTCTGTTGTAGGAGCACATTACGCATGCTGCTCCTGCTTTGACTGCGTCCTGGAAAGGCCATAGATATAATTCGTGCATGGTTCTGTCGTCTATATTTGATGAGACAGATTGTATAGACCCATTTATCGACGGATTTCGATTAGTCTCTTGCTCATTGCCCACAAAATGCTTGACAGATGCTATGACTGATTTTTGAAATCCTGAGATAGCTTCGGCTCCTAATGCACCAGCAAGGAAAGCTTTGAACAATTAGCGGAATGGCAAGTCATGTGCGACAATTCACCCACGATCGTCGGCGTATCCTATTATGCAGATTTAGCAAATGAGATAATCGACCTAGACGACGATGACCACCAACCTTCCCAGTTTCTTCCACCAAGGGCAACACGACCGATAGGGCCGACTACAGGCGCCAGAGCTACATTAACTTCAAGAGATAAGTAAGCATTCCACCTTCTGTTAGTTGGAGCACCCACCTCCTTTCCTCTTAAACTCAGCTCCCATGAATGCGGCCACATCATTTGCGAGTAATCGGTTCCACGACGCCCCGATATGGGTTTCGGCTGGATAGGACGTGACCGAATCCGTGCCTCGAACGCCAGTGGGACCGTCTTGCAAACACAAGCCAGGAAATGAAACGCTTTCTGCGCCGCCACTTGTGCCTGAACAGCCAGTTGATCCTGTTTGGCCAACGGCCAGGTTAGCCTTCTCTTTGTTGCTCAATTTAGCCACCAAGGCTTTGGCTTTTGCATAGGCATCAGCCCAGTCGCCAATTCCAGCGCCCGAAGCTAGAAAATAAATTTAGCTGGTTCCATGTGAATTTCGACGTGTAGACACAGAAACTCACGACTCGGATATACTGGTGGGGATCTGCCATAGGACCAATTGAGCTCTAAACTGGCGTTTTGGGCTTTTACAAGCTCAAGGCCAACAAGTCCGAGGAACAAGCCTTCCAAAATTATCATTATGAGAATGCAGTAAAACAGATGGATAGTGGTGATATGAGCTATGAAACGGTTAAATCAACAAAAGCTTGTGGAGTGAAATAGTGATCGCTGGTCATGGAGTGTCATGGAGTGACCAGACACGGACTCTACAGCTATATCTGCTCTATCCGCTCCAAATCGACCAAGTCCTTAAGATCCACATCAAGTGCACGGACTACTCTACGAGCTCGTGAAGGCTCTCTGGAACTCCCATCAGCTCGGGTCTTTTCTTGGTCGATTTTTAACGGGCAAATGGACAGTGTCGCTGGTCTGTCTACGCCTCTCTACGTCTGTCGACGGAGGTATTGGTGAGAGGATTGGTACCACGAGCCAGGTCTAATATGCGGGGAAGCATGGAATAACATTAGTGATTCCCTGATCAAATAAACATCTTCATGTAAACTGCGGGGACACAATGACTCGGACTTTCCGATCATGATATCGAGATACTCGACGTCGTGGAACCAGCTTGGCATATGAATGACCCGCTTCGAAAGTCGTTCAAGGGTGAGGTTGCGAGGTTAAATTGGAAGCACTTGAAAAGTGATATGCATACCTATAGGCCCGCCCTTGTTTCATTGAAATCTTCGGTCAGATCACTTGAAAAATTCCCATCATGACTGATGCCTACGTGTGGATGTTGAGGACCGAGATGCGGGATACTGCTGATGGGTTAATGATTTCTGCACTCGAATCAGCGAATCTTCGGCAGACGGATACAAAAAAATTCCGACACAAATGCAGAACCACCTCAAGACACAGGAGGACAAGGCTGATACCGTTGACCTACACTGTGGATCAGTTTGGACGATTTCAAGCGGAAAAGCGGTAATGATGCCATTGTGCCGGAAGGATATAGGGAAGCTTCAGCGATGCAATATGCGGGCAATGTTGCATGGGAGACAAGTCTATATAAGCAAGCTATCGGATATACTCCCGGAGAAAGCTGACGAGCTCATTAGGAGTTTTCGCCGTTGTTGATGGATTGGATGTAATGGTTTGACTTGACGACTCGAGAATCATTTCAGGGGTTTATCGATAGGAGAAAACAGTGTCCGAATTGTTGGACACCAAGTATCTCAAATCACATGGGACTGTTGGGCATATTCAAACTACTGTTCTCCAAGAAATCTCAAGTATCCTACAAATTTGACAGCTTTTCCTCATACAAGATGGAAAGCAAGAGGGGTCACGGTTTCGGAAGACACAGGGCTGAAAATATTTCCCCACTAAACACCAACCCCCACCTTGAAGAGCGCGTTCGAGTCGTAAAAACTTTTCTTCTTCCTCTATGGCGTCCGAATCTCCATATCTCGTCCTCCCGGGCTCCAATGCCTTCTCCAACGTCAAACTCGCCGAGAAGGCCAGACACCTTGGAGCTGTTGAGCTGCGAGCACTCAACATCCACTATATCAACCCATTGCGCAGCTTGAACGACAGTGAAGTTCAACGCCTGCAAAAGCTTCTCGCCTATGGAACACCAGCAAACGGCAGTGATGCCCTCACCTTGACCTTGGTAGACGCCCTCAACCGCGATGGCGACCCACGAGATCCCAGTGTATCACTTTTCTACGTGTGCCCTCGCGCCGGGACTATTTCGCCATGGAGTTCTAAGGCGAGCGATATTGCCCATCGGAGCTTAGAAGGAGCAGTCAAGCGTGTCGAGCGTGGCATCGCATTTGCTGCCAAATTCGGTATGTCAGGATTGATTACTAGACTGCCATTAAGCGCATAGAGGAAGACTCTGGCATGAAAACATTCGCGAGGGATTGAACAGCTTTTGGTATAACTATGGTATAAGCCACTAATCAGTATTCAGCACATGATTTGGACTCTACTACCATACCACCTTCTACATCGGCCCTGTACGATCGAATGACACAAGCCATCACTCGATCTCCTCCAGACCTCAATGGTATATTTGGTGAACATGAAAGAGCTGTAATGAAGACTGTTGCCATGTTTGAGCAGGGTAAATCCTCTCGAGCCGCTTTGGAACAAGCAAATCGAGAGTTGGGCTTAGCTTTGGACAAGGAAGAGATGGATTATCTCGTTGAGGCATATACGAAACAATTGAAGAGGGATCCTTCAGATGTTGAGCTCTTCATGTTTGCTCAAGTCAATTCCGAGCATTGCAGGCACAAACAATTCAATGCCGACTGGACCATCGACGGCATCAAAAAGCCATATTCGCTCTTCCAAATGATCAGGAACACACATAAGCTACACCCAGGGCATGTCATTAGCGCATATAGTGATAATGCTGCTGTCTTGCAAGGCTTCAAAGCAAGCCATTGGAATCCAGATTACGCCACTGGAGAATTCAGGCAAACAAAAGAGACGGTGCATTACTTGGCAAAGGTTGAAACGCACAACCATCCTACTGCCGTGTCTCCATATCCCGGAGCTGCCACCGGATCTGGAGGGGAAATCAGAGATGAAGGGGCTGTTGGACGTGGATCAAGGCCAAAGGCTGGACTTTCGGGATTCACAGTATCAAATCTGCTGATTCCTGAATTTACACAACCATGGGAACTTGATGTTGGGAAGCCTGAGCATATTGCTAGTGCTTTGGACATTATGATTGAAGCGCCAATCGGGAGTGCAGCGTTCAACAATGAGTTCGGAAGACCTTGCACGACTGGCTATTTTAGGACACTCACGACTGAAGTTCCAATCGGTGATGGAAATACTGAATTCAGAGGATACCACAAACCCATCATGATCGCTGGGGGTGTTGGCACCGTCCGACCCCAGCATGCTCTCAAAGATGCGAATATTGTCCACCCAGGCGCAAAACTTGTGGTCATAGGAGGTCCGGCCATGCTGATTGGGCTTGGTGGGGGAGCTGCTTCAAGTGTGCAATCAGGCGAGGGCTCTGTGGACCTTGATTTTGCTAGTGTACAGCGTGGAAATGCAGAAGTTGAGAGACGAGCTCAGCAGGTCATCAACGTGTGTGCGGGCATGGATTACGCAAATCCGATTCTCTTCATTCACGATGTTGGGGCTGGTGGCTTGTCAAATGCGCTTCCAGAGCTCGTTCACGATTCCAATTTGGGAGCAACTTTCGAGCTTCGCGAAGTTGACAATGCAGACAAGAGTATGAGCCCTCTTCAGATCTGGTGCTGCGAAGCGCAAGAGCGATACGTGCTCGCGGTGACGCCAGAGAACCTGGACCTTTTCAAGCGCATCTGCGAAAGATTTCATTGCGGCTACTCGGTGGTTGGCACCGCGACTGGTGGAGCCAACGATGAGGAGAAGAGGTTGATTTTGATGGATCGAGATTCTCCAGAGTACCCAAAGCCGATCGACTTGCCGATGTCTGTTCTTTTTGGCAAACCTCCTCGAATGTCCCGTATCGTCGATTCACGCAAACTCAAACTTCCTACATTCGACAGCAGTCTATCGACGTATCTCCCAGAGACCTCTGAAGAAGGACTGCTCTCTGAGGCTGTGAATAGAGTTATGGCTCTACCTGCTGTCGGATCTAAATCATTCCTTATCACCATTGGTGATCGAAGTGTCGGAGGCCTGACAGTTCGCGACCAAATGGTTGGTCCATGGCAAACGCCGCTCGCCGATGTCTCGGTAACAGCGACTTCACTGATGTGTGGCATTAAGACTGGAGAAGCCATGGCCATGGGTGAAAAGCCTACTTTGGCCCTTATCTCACCCGCAGCTTCTGCTCGCATGGCTGTGGTAGAATCTCTGATGAACATTGCTGCTGCGAGCATATCCGACAGGCTCAGCAAAGTGATTCTTTCCGCAAACTGGATGGCAGCTGGCAGTCACCCAGGCGAAGGTGCAGCGCTCTACGAAGCGGTGGAAGCCATTGGGATGGATCTTTGCCCTAAATTGGGTATATGCATTCCAGTTGGAAAAGATTCAATGTCCATGAAGATGAAGTGGAAAGATGCGGGAGAAGCAAAAGAAGTGACAGCACCTATATCTTGTGTCATCACAGCATTTGCTCCTGTCGAGCGAATCGACCGAACTTGGACGCCTGCTCTACAAATTCCTAGCGACGAAAGCGAAACCATCCTCCTTTTCGTGGATCTTGCATCTGGAAAATCTCGTATGGGCGGATCTGCATTGGCGCAAGTGTTTGGACAAGTCGGCAATGAGGCACCCGATGTCGAAGACGCGCTGGTGATCAAGGACTACTTCGACGCAGTAGAGCAACTCCACGAGTCCGGAATTGTGTTGGCCTACCACGATCGCTCCGATGGTGGCTTGCTCACCACGGTCGTAGAAATGGCTTTCGCGGGCCGATGTGGCATCGATGTTGCGCTGGACAACGTAAGCCCGTCCTCAGATCACCAAGACATCGTTGAGACGCTTTTCAATGAAGAATTGGGCGCCGTCTTCCAGGTCCGCAAGAAGGACGAAATTACTTTCAAGAGCTGTTTCGCCACGTGCGGACCACCACCCGGTCTCATCAAACGCATTGGAACTGTCTCGAAATCCAAGACTCGACAAGACATCACTTTCCGATATGGTTTGGACGTTGTGTATCGCAACACCCGTGCCGCACTTCAACAGCGGTGGTCGGCGACTTCGTACCACATGCAGAAAATCCGAGACAACCCATTCTGTGCTGAGGCCGAGTACGAAAACATTCAAGACAACGAAGATCCTGGTCTCTCATACAACCTGACCTTTGATCCCAAAGAGAATATATTGCCGCTCACCAGCCGTCTTTCCTCTTTGCTTTCCTCAAAACCACGTGTCGCAATTCTCTCCGAGGATGGCACGAATGGGCAATACGAAATGGCCTTTGCCTTTGACGTTGCTGGCTTTACTGCGGTAGACGTCACGATGTCAGATATTCAGGCTGGTCGCGTCTCACTCACATCGTTTGTTGGTCTAGCTGCGTGCGGTGGTTTCTCATTTGGTGACGTCCTGGGCGCCGGACGAGGCTGGGCTATGAACGTTCTCACAGATCCCGCTGTGAAGAAAGAATTTGAGAACTTCTTCGCTCGGCCAGATACTTTTACCCTGGGTGTGTGCAACGGATGCCAATTCCTCAGCCAATTGAAAGAAATCATTCCTGGAGCAGATAATTGGCCTACGTTCGAGACAAACGCGAGTGAGCAGTATGAAGCACGTGTTTGCATGGTTGAGATCATGGACCCACCTCCTTCGCCCACGAGACCTGGTTGGCAGCCAAGTGTATTCTTTAATGGCATGCATGGCTCTAAATTCCCGATTGTTACTGCACACGGAGAAGGACGAGCCACATTCCCTGAAGACGTTTCTGCCACTTCCACACCAGCCGCATTGTCCGAGCAAGGTCTTGTCGCTGTTAGGTTCCTTACCAACTACCTACAGCCTACAGAACGATACCCATTCAATCCTAATGGAAGTCCTGAAGGCATCACTGGTGTGAGGACACCGGATGGAAAAGTGCTGGCTCTTATGCCTCATCCAGAGCGAACTATCTTGAAGGAGGTGAGGAGTTGGGCGCCTGAAGACGAGGAGAAGGAGTGGGGTGAATTTGGGCCTTGGGTCAGAATGTTCAAGAGTGTTAGGCGGTGGGTTGGATAGACTTCAGATGAAGCTGTGCACAACAACGGCGTTTCATGGGATGGGATAGAAGGCATATGCAAATCATTTTCTATTACTGAAAATAAGAGAGAAAAAAAGGATGGTGTGATCATATTGGACAAATTCTTCAATACCTTTCCATAGAGAATTCTTCATGCGAAAATGTATCTATTTGGTCGAAAGAAGAGCCGCATGTCGTCGACAATTCTACTAAAGGGTTCTCTTTCCTTCATTCAGACTGCCGTAGACAATATAGCAAGTAAGAAATTTGTCTAAGCCTAATAATCGTCACCTGAGATCGCGATCTGACCAAAATCGGCACTAAGCTTTTGGTGGTGCTTGATGATCGCTACATGACCAGTATGACAGCATCGACTAACTGTAGCTGCTGTGCACAGATGTGAATTGTGTCTATCCCGCATCTAAGTCTGCAAGGTACTGCAGCGGGGAAGCGGATGGGAAACATAAATTGTCCATGATCGGTTTTGAATCGGGGTGACGGGATTTGTTGATTTGTTGACATCACGACTACGATTTTGTCACCCCGGATTTTGGGAACTGTGTAAAAAGGATGGGCATCTGCTGATGGTGATATTTGGTCTCCTAGTATTTTGAAAATAATTTAATGGCATGCATCGAGTATTAAATCGTCAATTCATCTCCAAAACTTCAAGCTTCAGCACCCCCAGACTCGATACAGCAACCTCAACCACCTCACCAAAATGACAACCTCAAACGGAAACAAACCCTCCAAACGCCCCTCCTCAACCGACCTCTCTGACCGTACCTCAAAGAAACCTCATAACGAAAACAAATTCTCCTCCACATCCGCAAAACAAAACGTCAACGACCCATCCCAGAACCACGAAAAATCAGAATCAGTAGAAGGAGTCCACGAATGGAAAACAAGACCTCCCTACCAAATTCACACAAAGGATGAAAATTTCCATGCGAGATACGAGGCAAGTTGCCATTGTGGGAAGGTCAAGTATCAGTTGAGCAGGGAGGAGCCGTTGGATAGCAAACTGTGTCATTGTACAACTTGCCAAACTCAGCACGGTATGTCTTCTCCCATTCCCAACAATGCTGCGAGAGGCTGACTTTTGGGGCAGCGGCACCGTTTCAATGGGCAGCAATATTCCACAAAACAGACATAAACTTCACATCCGGCCACCACGGTCTAGAATGGTACGATCCCACCTCCAAATCCATCGCCCACAAACTTCCCTGCAAAGTCCGCTGTTCCTACTGCCACAGCCCTATCATGGATGAAGGCCGAAATATGGTCCTCTTATTTCCTAGTTTGATACATTTCAAGGATGAGCAGGATAAAGAGTTTTTTAAGCCGAGATGTCATATGTTTTATGGAGAGAGGGTGATTGATATCTCAGATGGTTTGCCGAAGTGGAAGGGCATGAAGGATGATAGTGAGTTGATTGAGGATAGTCCGAAGGAGGTTGTGAGGGAGTATCAGAGGAAGCAGTTGAGGGAGAAGGAGGAGAGGGCCAAGGAGAAGGGTGGCGAGCCTGAGGGGACAGAGTGAGATGTAAGATAGAAAAAGGTCAGATATATAGGAAACGACTCAAATCTGGTCTATAGACGATTGTTTGTGGATGCCTTGTGATGACATTGATGCTACAAGTACATTACTGATACTTGTGCGAGAGGCGGTTGCAGGCATTGATTCTACGGAAACCTCTTGCCTACCTCTTCCTTTTCTTCTTCAACGCGTTTTCAGCTTCTTTCCGCGTCATGCCAAAGACATTAATCAAATAATCGAATCTGAGACATTGTTATCAGACGATCCATAACCTGGAGAGACGAATGGAGAACTTACTTGATGTCCATGGCAATCCGCTGCTTCAAATCCTCAAACCTTTGCTCGCTGCGTCCCAAAGCCTCCGCCCTCCGCCTCTTGCTGATCGTCTTTGCCCTTAACTTGAAGTGACCGCTCACAGGTCTATGATCAGAAACGCGGACTTCATGCCTTTGATAAGTCATTTGCTTGATTCGTCCAATCCCCCGATACAAGATCCTATCACACCAAGCCGGCGATCGTTTCTTCTCGCTGGAATCGTATTGGTCGGAGCCAACATCATATTTGTAAGTCGGCGGGAACGTGATCTCCTTCTCCTGGAATGCGCGCAATCGAAATCCAGGATTCTTCTTTCTGCTAAGCAGCAATTGATCGCGTTCAAGCAGCTTCGCCAAATTGCCGGCATTGACTTCGCGGATGACATTGTCGCGACTCAACATGTCGATGCGGTAATTCAGATCACCATTGAGAATACAGATTTCATGATCCAAGACCATAGACCCGTCACCTCCACTGACAAAGTACTCTGATCGAGCTGTGGTGTCCTGGGTAGGCTTAAGCACACACGACTCCATGATGCCAGCAATGTCGTTGTTACGGTGCATGGTTTGTCGTTGACCGGCCGCTAGATGGCAGTTCACAAAACACACCGAACTGTCGTCCAAGAGGAAGCGAATGAGAAGTGCGCCTTTGTTGCCGTATCGACCCTTCATTCCTAGTTTGACTTCCGCGGCGTCCACATCGCGAATCTGGTTCCTCAAAGACGATTTGACGAAGACACAAGTGAACAGTCCGACAAGGTTGGATGTGTGCAAGAGTGTATATGGTTCTCTCGACGGCGTGTATTTGTTGAGACAATCCTGGAGGTGATCTTTCCAGGCGCGGTACTGGTGACTCATTTTCTCATGATCCGTATTATCCTTCTTTTTGCTTTTGAAAAGAGTTCCTTCAATAGATGTTAGTAGTTGCTCGTCTCACATTGTGGTAGACACATACGGGCGGTAACTTTCTTGTCCTCCAGATCGACCAGCTCTTGGAAGCCAAACACCAGAATATCGGGAGCATCTGGCGAGCTTTGTAACAAATCCCGGAAAAAATTACTGTCTTGTTGATCATGTCTCAAGTGGGTGGGTTTTGATGCGCCTGCATTCCAAGTCATGATCAGTGTTGAGACCTCGCGAAAATCACAGAATTCTGTGTCGTGTTCTTGCATGTCCACCTCTGTTCAAAGTTAGTGCGTGTATAGACAAGAATCGCTACATGTAGCTTACCAAGCCAATCGTCCTCCAGCATCCCGTCCCAAATGCGTATCAAATTGTCAGTCCCTAGAGAAGCAACTTGCAGCCGGTCGAGTTTCCATATGCTGGTTCGATCGACAAGAATTCCAGCAATCGTCTTTTCGTGCGCTTTCCAGTCTTTCTTGACTTTCCATGGATGTATCGTAGGGTCGTAAACATAAATCATGCCGGTCATAAATCCAGCCCAAAGATAGTCACCGACGCCAACAAGTGAGCTGATCTTGTACACACTTACATTCACTATGCCCAGGCAGCTATAGTCTGCCGTGGAATATATCGTAACCTTCCCATCAACATGACCAAAATAGATGCGATCTGGTTGGCTGGTCACCATTGTTCCCGCACTAACATCCCCTATATTAGCCTGCATGAGCGGTTTTTCCAGAACTTGCGCTGCTGTTCGAGTTGCTGTATTCTGTTCAAAGATGCAAATCTCCCTGCCGTATGCTATCCAAAGCTGCTTTCCCACAATGATAGAAAATGCGGCCCCCTTGGGCACTCGACATACGTGTGGCGATAGAGCTAAACTCGGCAGACCGTCTTCTCCAGCAGGCCAGATGAGTAGTTTTCCGTCTTCGTCGAGTGACCACATCTCAGATGCCTGCCTATGTATCTTTGTAATGGCGAAACCCTTGTGCGCATTGCCTTTCGTGACAACGACCGACTCGGTCGGAATGTCGATCTCATGCAATTCGCCAGTGTTTGTGCCGAGCCAGATGCGCTGACCCTCTTGTTCCACATCAATTGCAGGCTTGAAGGCTAGCGCAGTGACCTTGGTCGTATCACCATGCGTAATGCTCATAAGCTGCTCGCCAGTTAAAAGACTCCAGGCACGAGTGATGTAGCCCGACGTGCAAACGTATTCGCCACAGACAGCGAAGAGTTTCGTCTCGTACTTAGTAGCTATATCGTGAGGCCCCCGCTTGAATCTCGGAGGCCGTCTGTTTACTTGCGAGGAATCTGGGTAATCTGCAAGAGCCGCGCCGTGCCCTACAGGCAAATCTGCGTCATCGTCTTCCGAGTCGTCAACCGAGTCAGTGAATATTTTTCCACTTCGAGCGGACACCTCTGGTCGCCTCGACCGATCCATTGATTGTCGAGCCGGAAGTTGAGGAGCCTGACTCTGGCTTGTTGATTGCCCAAAAGTCTGAGTTCGTCGGGGAGGAGGCGCAAATCTGGCATTGACGTCTGCCACCAAGGTCCTTGATGATGCAAGACTATCCATAGATCCACGGACTGTGCTTCCCTCAAAAGATGGTCTTACTGTCGCTGATGAAGAAAAAGTCTCCATGGACTTTCTTATTGGCGGTTCAGAGGGTGGTGGCGGAGGAGGACGTCTCGATCGAGGTGATTTGCTTCTGGCTGGCGTCGTGCCACCATTACTGGCTTCATGCCTGGGTGGTAGACTTGGCCGTCTCTCTAGAGGGTCTTCCTGTGCTGCCCTCTGACCTGGAAGCTTGAGCCCAGCCGTCCAATTAGGAGGAGGATCAGGACGCGCATGTCTCGATTTGGAATCTTGTTCTGCATAGTGAAAAGGAGGTGGTGCAAAATAGCTGTCACGAGTCGGCCGGGTAGGAGGAGCTCGAGGTTTCGAATTCATAGGCACTGGTGGCGGAGACGCTGGACTTGCCTCTTCACTTTGCAATTCCTCTTGCTCACTAGGTGGAGTACTGAATGGCGAGATACGCTCATCTTCGCGCTCGCTTCGAGGAATTGGAGCTAGGCTATCGCTGACCTGCCTGATCGAATTCCCTGGGATACCCTTGCCAAATATTTTCGGCTTTCCAGCTCTGTTTATAGGTGGGGGAACAGAAGAGGCAGAAGTAGACGCCCGACCGGGAGATTCTCGATCAGAGTGGGAGACCTTCTGGGGATCCGATGTAAAACTGCTAGCCGTAGCAGGAGAGAATGACGGGGCTTGGCGGCTTTCTAGTCCTGGTGTGCCTGTACGGCTTGGCAGTTTGAAGCCTCTGTTGGATCCACTCGTGGGAGAAGGAGGTTGGGAGGTTCGTGGAGCTCTGAAATCCTCTCGAGAAGGGCGTGCCGAGATGTTTGGACTAGAGACATGCGAGTATTGCTGTGGAGAATGCGGCGAATTGACTGTAATACCAGGTGGTGATGGTTGAGGAGAAAGAGGTCCCATGCTCATAGGCCTCAACCTGGGTGTATTTGAACCTGATATGCGTGCCCCATTTCCAACCTGGTGCCCTATCACAGGATTGAGATTCTTCTGAGTTGAAGGAGAGTTGTAATCCAGGTTAGTCCTGGGTATATCAAGCGACACACCGCGACTGTACGATTCTCCCTGTCCTTGTCCGACTGTGAGGCCGCCCCTCAAAGGGCCCAAAGAAGGCGAGGGCTGAGGAGGGGGAGGTGGTTTTGATTTCTTTTCGAAAAGGCTGCGAAGAGAGGAAACTGGCTTCTGTTCATGTGCGGTCAGTATCCACAGGCTACGGTATATGGTTTCCCATTCCTACAATTGACGAATCGTCCGTGTTCTCATCCTTTTGGCCCTCCATCTTGGTCGTCTTCCCAAGCCACAGACTGTCTTTTCCAATCTCTCTTGTGTATCGAATGCCAACCTAGCAGCAGCTCTTCAATTCGGAGTGGGAATTACACCGGCAACGAGCGGTTTTCTGATTGCTGGGGTCTCTCATACTCCTTCATCGATGCAGACACCAAGACGACTGACTCTTCCACCCGAAAACCAGGTCTATTCCTCCTCTTAGACAATGCAAGCCAGCTCGGCGCGAGGTTTGACGGGCTGCGCAGAGGTATAGAATTGAGTCAGCTCGGTGAGCCACTTGTTGGATTATGGTCAAGGACTGTTGGGCCGAAATTGAGAAGCTGGAAGCGCTGGAGGATTAGAATTTCCCAGAGGTATTGGACGGGAGTGTTTTGCGGGTAGTATGTGAATAGTAATTGTTATGCTTTGTACTCGTTGTTTACATGATCGTGATCAATGTCCCTTGCCTTGGGAATGGATCGGCAGCCTCTACTATAAAGAAATTGTCTCCAAGAACATCAACGCCGCCTTCTCCTCCGCACACATTCCCAACATGTGGTATGTGTCTCTTGTATGCTTTCGACCTCTACTGACATCTTCCCCAGCAAGCACGTCCTCAACGCCCAGGTTGCCATCCGCTCCGCCTGCTGTATGTTCACCTACCATAATTTCCCTGACCCCCCACCACACCCCACATTCGAGCGTTTGAACGCGCAAGCCAAAAGAGAAAATTGCGGAAAAGGGGAGGACTGCGCCGAGATTACATGAAGGCATAAGATGAGCACTGCTGATAGAGTTTGTACAGGTCGCAAGTGGTTTGACTGCGCAGAATGTCACCAGGAGAGCGAGGACCATGAGCTCCTGAAGCGCGACGAGATGATCTTCGCCTGCAAGAAGTGCAAGAAGTGCTTCAGAAAGGACGCAAAGGAATTTGAGGATGCCGACGAGTACTGCCCACACTGCGACAATCACTTTGTCATCGATGCTCTCACACCGAAGGCTAGACTGGAGGTTGAGGGCGAGGACGTGAGGATAGACGCTAGGTACTTACCACTTTTCCTTCAGGGACTCGGCCAGTCACTGACTAGTACAAACAGAATGATCAAGGACGAGCGCGTCAAGCAGGAAGAGCTGAGGACAATTTTCGATGTCAAGGACGCCGCGAACAGACTGGGATGAACAGTCTCGATATGACAATTCACGCCTGTGGTCCGATCCCTTCCAGTGTCACATCCTCCATCAAATATATGAAAGAGACAAGATACCGCCAGGACGGCTGGACCAGAAGAAGGGCTTCTGTTGAATGAGAGGGAAAGAGAAGTCGTTGGACTTGAGATTCATTCAAAACACAATCCAACGAAGCCAGGCCTTGGAATCGGTCCATCCTCTCCCGTCCGCACTCCTATACCATTCATATTCAGCATGGAATCTTACGAGAAAGAAATTACAATCTTGTACAAACACCATTTATTTGATTCCACATCGGGCTGCGGCATAAAAGGCTGTGCAGCCTCGCTCACAGCCTTGCCTATCTCAGCCTTGTTCTTTGAAATGTTCGAAGTTTACCGCCTAGCTACTATATTGCTGTGCCGATGATGTGGCCCATTGGATTTAGGACACAGCTTCGGGCCGCCTCTCCCAATCCTGACGTGTCTTCGATGCTGTCCATTCGATCGCAAACGCCACCATTTCTCTACTGGAAGGATAATTGAGACTCTGCCGCGCTTTCCATCACATTTACACTTTATGCAATACTGGCATTTCAATAAACTTGCTTCACCGATATTTTACCTAGAGCTCTCCCTTGTTACCAGGATATATGACCGCTTCTGCAGCCAGGGGCAACTATTCTGTACCCTTGCATCATGAAACCAGATTTTCCACATTCATTGTGACAACTTCTCTCCTATTTGTGGTAGAAGCCAAATTTAGAGTAATTCCTTCTTTTTATCTAGATGGCTTCCTCCACAGCTGGCCATCAATCCTGTTCCCCTGCGGATTGCATGAACCATAACATGGACTTTCTAAGAACATGCTCTTAATCTTGTATCGCTATCTTACATTTTCTGATAATTTTGAAAATAATCTTGCTGAAAACTTATCGATATCGATCCGGATTTATGCTATATTCAAAGGCCAGTCGTTTGTGCCAGGAAGCAGAATTGTATTTTACATCGATTTGACATACATGCAGATTATGGTATATTATTCGCGAACTGGAACACTTTCGTAATTCCAAAATCGTGAGTACATACCTTCTAGATAAGGATTCCCATTCCAGCATAGACTGCATAAGCAATTCTGCCAGCTGTTTGCCCCATTGATGACCATCATCGCCGGTCTCGGCTTCGCATAACCGAGTGAATGACTGAAAGCATCGAAAGTGATGGGCGCATGTAAGGTATGTACGGGGAAACATCCCCAAAATGCAGCCTTATCAAGGACAAGGTAGCCTCGAGAAACAAATGCGGAAAATGCCATGTCCCAGGCTGGCTGCATTGATTGCGCGTCTGGTTGGACGCCCATATTGGACACCAGGAAAATTGTCAAGGCCACATGTTCACGACTCACGAGACTTGATGCAATGATGCCTGTCTGGGGCTGATCGATTGGCTGGATAAACAGATGTGGACACTTCAAATCTAAGCAGTCGCACATATGTACGCTGAGCCGACGGGAGAGCAACCATGGCCGAGCGACCATACAATCATGTAGAAGAGTGAGGGGATGCATCGAGTCGTCGATTGATTATTGGCCTCACTGCTGCTCAGCTGTACGCCTGTCGGTACTTTTGCGGTGGATTTCAATGGATGGACAGGATCGCTTCAAAGGGGCGGCTGACGAGGCTGCAGCGCCCTGCAACGAGATTAAAAAACCCTTCCAAATATTGCTCGCTGATTGACTAATAAATTAATGCTTGGTGGGTCGTGCTGCGAAACAGAAAGAAGCCACCTGCAGCTTACTAGAAGGCTGAAAGTGTGGCAACTGAATCCATTTGTTACACGAGAGCACAAGCAAAGGAAGTCAGAGTCCACGGCCGACTGCATCGCAATTCCTCCCTCTGCGCGAATGAAGAATTCATCCCACTCAACGGCTATCGGCGCCAATCACCACACAGTTGCGCGCATCTCGAAGAAGGCTTCAGCAGTGCTTTTGGTACTAGCTGCCGTATATTTGCTTTTTCGGTTAGTCTCCGCCAAGAGGTTCGTTTTCAATCTCGGAATTCCTCTCCTCTCGCTCCATTTCTTCCATCACAGCCTTCTCCAACGCACATTACCTATCTAATTGCACTCATCATCCTGCTAGCGCGGTAATCAGTCCTCCCATACTGCGCCTGCTTTCTTCATCACTTCCTTGCTGAATGCCTGTCTAATCATGGCCTTTGCCTTTAGATCCTGCAGTCGTGTTGTCCCCTCTCACGGGACCACAGCATGATGTATTTGACGCGAGCAAAACGCAGGCGTACTTCGAACTCGGAAACGAGTTCCAGAGCACGCAAGAGAGGTAAACGACAGGACGCGCCCGACGAGCACGTCGCCGCTGTTGCCGCCGACTCGGAGGAGGAAGGCAAACTCTGGTCCCGCAAGATTCTAGACGAGAAGACCGAAAAGGGTCGCACTCGATATCTCGTCGGCTGGGAAGATCACGAGAGGAAGAGTGATACCTGGAAGAACGAGTGGAAAGCTGCGTCTGCTCTGCCATCGGGTTTGAAGAAGGAGTGGGAGGCGAAGAAGAACCAGCCAGAGCAGCCAGAATCATCAGATCTGGATTTATCACCGCCTCCAGAATCTGAAGAGGAACCAAGCGACTACGAAGCAAACATTGAGCGACCGACAGTACGTCGAACTCGTCGTCCTCGAGTTGTCGAATCTTCAAGCCAGCCCCCCGAAGCGGCGCCAAGCCCACTTGTTGCAAGGCCGATTTCGAGCCTTCCTGAGAGCCTGATTATCGACGAAACACCAACCGCACTCGATATCGCCGCATCCAGCCCTCTGCCAGCCCACACTCAAGCCTTATTGGATGACAGCGCAGAGAATCCGAATCCATCTCCAGAAATTATTGTCACGCAAAAAAGTGACTTCAACCGGTCCGACTACGAGATTGGCCTATCACAGGCCATCAAGCCCGAATTCTCGCAACAAACTCCGGTTCGCGATTTCAACACCCAAAACGCAAACCTTGGTACCCAGTTGCCTACCACTATTCCTGATTCTCAAAACGAGTCTGACATTCATACGACTCAAGAAATTCTCGCCCAGCAACAGAACGGTGAATTACCACGGTCCGCGGTAGCCGCCGTCACACCACGCGTTCCTGCATTTAGTTATCCCACACAGACACCAGCAACACAAACCGAGCCTGTCACCATTGAAGAGACTCCGCAGTCTGTCTCGCCAGCATTAGTCTTGGAGACCGACCCAATTGAGCCTCCTAGTCCTGCGATTGGTAAACACTCAACACGACGAACCAAAAAGCTCGCTGCAGGACTTGCAGGATCGGAATCTGGTGAGGCTTTGACTAGACCATCAGCACCCGAAAATATAGAAGAATCTCCGAAACGTGCAGCCTCGCGTCGTTCATCAGTGTCGCGGAAAGCACGGGCAACCGCCACTCCGATAGCAACCAGCTCTCAACAGCAAAGCCTCCCATCAACGCGCTCACGCTTGTCCAAAGTCGAGGGTGTTGATTTCCAAGAAGCGCAATTTCGCGATCGCGCGACAGAGAATTGGGTATCGACGCTGTCTGGGGACCAAGTAGTCGACTCTAGTCCCAGCGCGCTCAGCTTCTCAGAGCGGCTTAAAGACCAACTCCAGTCCACAGCGCCTGAAAAGGATATCAGCGCATTGCAAACATCACCCGCAGCCTTATTCGTTCCTGCCGACGAAACAAAGCAGACATCACGTGATCCAGAAAAGTCGGCCTCAAAGGCGTCTGAGCGAACAGAAAATTCTTTCGACATGCCTAAAACACGGCGGTCCCTCCGGACGGCCGGTGACCTGAATCTAACTCAGGAAATTGCTTCAACACCAGCTGCCTCTGCTTCCAAAACTCCAAAGACTGGCCGTGGGGGCCGAGGCGGAGTCTCGACGAGAAAGACCAAGAAGATTACTGAGGAGACACCCCAAAAAGGATTCGACAAACCCGCAGATAACAAGCGACGCGGAAGACCGCCAAATCGCTTTAAACAGACAGCCGCGCGTAGTGGTAGCATGGATTCGCAAACAGATTCCGAGGCGCAAGCTTCTGCAGTACCAGCAGAAGAGCCGGTAGAGCCAGCCACAATCGAAACTGACTCGGCTGGACGCACACATCTTCCTGCAAGAATACCAGCTGATGAGGGTGACGACACTATGGATACCCGCGAGAATGAAGATATGGAGGTTGATAGCCGGTCTGGCGAACAATCCTCCACAGATTCCGAAGGCGACGAAGAAGATTCTGGACCTGCGCTCGAGCAGATGGAGTTCATGGTACCTCTTCCGATGGCTGGTCAAGCTCGAGACCAGTACCGACGAACTGTCAAATTCAACGAGGAGTTGATCGATCGTTTTACGAGTCGCAAGTGGCGAGAATACGATGGAATACTTCAACAGGCCGAGAATTTCGTTCAAACCATGCATGATATTGTCGCTCACATCGACCTCACTAACGATACGACATTATCGCAAAGTGACGTCGACCCTGTAGACGTTGTCGAATGGGACCGATCTGTCAGCCCGAAGTTCAAGTTCCTGTGGCATTTGTTTGAGGCTCTTCGAGGTCACAAGATACACGTTGTCATTCTGGTCAAGCCCGGACGGTTGCTTGACATTATGGAAAACTTCCTCAAAGGAAACCACTTGAAGTATTTTCGCCCGGACGCGGAACGAGAAGGAGACGGCTCATCGATAACGGGCGCTTTGACAGTCACTCTGCTTTCCATATCTGGAGAGGGTTCAAGGGCAGCGATCCGCCAAGCTAACCTCATTCTCAGCCTTGATCACGTGGTAGATGTGAAAAACTCTCGCATCCGCGCATTGAGGACGAACCCCTCACGCCCCGAGTACCTTGCTCCCGTTGTATCGCTGGCTATCGTCAACTCCGTCGATCACATCGAGAGGAGTCTGACGCCAAACTTGACTGGGGCTGCCAGAGTGCGGGTACTTGTTAACTGTATCGCGAAGCTACGCCGAGACGCCGGCAGGACCGAAGGCAACTTCTCTCCCATCGACGAGAGTGCTATGGAAGTTGCTCGATTTGTTCTCATGGGCGGAACTGAGGACCAATGGCCACTACCTCCAATCGGACCTTTGGACAACAATGATGCATGGGACTTAACGCAAGGTTTGACGTCCATGAAGTCATCCCAGTCGAGTGATTCGGAAAAGTCTGCAAAAGCCAAGGCAGCTCTGAAGTCTCAAAAGCGCCGACTACAAGACGAGGGACCCGAGTCAGGAAAGAAGTTGAGAATGACACCCCAACCGGAGCAAGACGCTTCTATCACACGAATCAGTGATTCAGTCACAGGCAATTCCTCGTTGCTGGAAAAGACTCCGTCGGACTTACAGGAAATGGTCGCCCTGCGAAACCTTTTCAAAGCCGCAGAGGATAACCTACAGGCGACAGTGGAAGCCAGGGATGCTCGAATTCAAGATCTGGAAGCCGCTCTTGGAGACGTGCAATATCGCTTTGAAGAGCAAACTTCGCAGAAGCGAATACTTGTTCGCGACATCAACGAAGTACGTGCTCAATTGGAGATGACACAGAAACAGAAGGAGACCCGAGACAGTACCATCGATAGACTCAAGGAGGAGAATCGAGAACTGAAGACACAACTCGCAGATGCTAGAACTGCTCTTGAAGGCTCTGCGCTTCCAGATGTGGCGGCTGCGGAAAAGCTTAGACAAGAGGTAGAGCAGGCCCAACATGCGATGCGCAAGGCCGAGAAAGAATCGGCTAGTCAGGGTTCGTTGAATGGGTACTTGAGCCAACAGTATAACGAGGCTTCAACTCGAGCGACAGAATTGGCGAACCAGAACCATGAAATGGAGTCGCGCATCCAAGTTCTTGAGAAGAAAGCCAGTGGAGAGATTGCCAGAGCCAGACAGGTTTTTCAGAACGAGCAGAGTAAGCGAACCGCAAGCGAAAACGCACGACTAAAGGCGCAAGTCAACAACCTCAATGCACTTCTAGCGCGGAAAGAGGAAGAGCTTAGGAACAAGAAGGCGGGAGTGGGAACGAGAGCTGGCAGTGTGCCACGAAGCCCTCGTGTAGGGCCAGCCAGTCGTGCTAACAGCCCGATCCCGGATAGGAGAATTGGAGCCTTGAAGGGTAACTTGAATTTGTGAGTAACCTTAGCTTAAAGGGCTCGGGAAGTGGTTGTGCGTGCGGTTACGTGAGTTCGTTGATGGCAATATGGGAGATGGCGATTTACTTCGCTGAGAGTCTGGCATCGTAGATGTCCAGATAATCTAGACTGTTCACCAACATCCTCCGACCGCCTACCACTTCTTGCGTTCTTGATTGCTTCAAAATGGTCTATATGACTACTCTTTGTACATAGATCAAACATTAGAAGAAGATATTATGAACACAGCGCTAATCGATAACAGCCAGGGACGAAGACAAACGTCGAGGCCTGCGAGACTGGAGGACCCACAAACACCCCAGGATTCGCCAACGAGTCAGAATCCACTACCTTCAGCAGCGACACAAGCCGGCTACAATACACCCGTCCTCCAAGAGCCGAAACCAAAACCTGGACGGCCGATCGAGATCAAGATGATGGAAGCGAAGGTTCCTGATGTGAGACAAGAGCTTCTAAGACAAGAGCCGAGACACGAGCATAGACAGCAAGAGCAAAAAATGCCACCAGAGCCAATCCCTCCTGCACCACGGCCTGAGATACGACAGTCCTCGATGAATACGCGACCTTTTCCTTGCTGCTTTGCGCAATACAATTGCGGCTCGGCATTCACGTCAAAGAATGAATGGAAGCGCCACATCAGCACAAAGCATATCCAGTTAGGTTTCTGGCGATGTGACATGTGTCCACCATCACCTGGGATCGATCATCCTATCTACAATGACTTCAATCGCAAGGACTTGTTTACCCAGCACTTGCGTCGCATGCACGCAGTGAACACACCGCAAAACACACAAGATCAGCCAAAGGCGATTGCTCCTAGCGCGCCACCGGGGGGAGGACCGCCAGTTGCGCCGCCGAACACGAATCCTCCAGGTCTTACTGACGAACAGATTATGGAGATTCAGAAGCGTTGTTATCGCCAATTACGACAACCACCGGAGGTTTCGAGCTGTGTCTTTTGCGCACGCACCTTTACTGGACCAAACAGCTGGGAGGAACGTCTTGAGCATGTCGGAGGCCATCTTGAGCGTGATAGGAAGAATGGCACTGCTTGTACCGACGTTAACAACTGGCGACCTGACCCTCCTTTACGGGACTACCTGGTCGTTGAAGGACTTGTCGAGTATGATCCTAGAGGTGGTTACAGAATTGGAGATGGCAAGCCGAGACGCCCGCTCGATATCGAAGGCTTTGCTGGACAGCAACCGACTACCCAACTTAATACGCCTCGCCCGAACAACACGACGGATGCTCTTGCCGGTGCAGCAACGGATCATGATTCGGAAGGCTCAAACGAGAAGCGTAGACGAGGTCGTGCCCCCAAGAAGCAGTCTGATGCGGGTCCGCGAGTAGAGATCATGGAACTTGATCCCCCTCCTTCGCAATCACAACCGCAATCACAGATGCCACCCACTTCGCAGCCCCAAGAGCAAACCAGAACTCTGCCACTGCCGTCTCCATCCCACAATGGGCCCATGCGAAGCCCATCTGCACACCAGCTGTATGGACCTGGACCGATGCAGTCGCCGGGTCTACAGCATCACTCGCCTGGATATCCGCAATCGCAAGAGCAGATGCAACGTCGATCGCCTGGTCCAGACCCCAGAGATGGGCTGCCACCTCGACCAAATACAACACCAGGTAGCCATCCACCGCAGCAACAGATGCACCCTGGCCAGATGGCCATGCAACAGCAACAGCAACAGCAAGGACCACAACAGCAGCCTCAACAGTTACCACAGAAGCCTCAGCCAGGCCAACCGCAGTATGGGCCACCTCAGCACGGTCCACCACCACCACCACAACAACAACAAGGCCCGCCACAACAACAGGGCCCACCCCAGCAGCAACACCAGCAGCAGCCGTCTCAACAACAAATGCAGATGCCACCCTCGAACGTTCAGCCAATGTATCAGTTCCGCCACGGAACGTTCCAAAAGTTTAAGGGCACTTCAGTGGACCAACTACAACGATATCATGGACCTCGAGCCAACGAACTGCCTCCACCTGCTGTGTCCACGAGAGCCAATGCTGGGCAACCACAGCTAGCACCGAGACCTCCTCCAGATCCTCGCGACGCAATTCTGGCCAGCATTTATCGACACGCACCAAGTCTGAGGCCTCCTGGATACCAACCTGAAGATCAGCCGCAACTTCCGTCCATGCCACCTAGGGCACCGGTTCATCATTCGGGGTTCAAGGCTATCAATGAGTCTCAGGCTGCGATCAATCGGCAACAAGAGTCTATGCATCAGCTCGCACCGAAGCCGCCATCGGATGGTACCAGACAGCTTGCTCCGAAACCTCTTCAACATCCTTCACCATCACCTGGTCAACAGGAGCAGAAGACGATACCGCCGATGCAGCAGCAGCCTCAGCCTGGACCGAGACCAATTACGCCACAACCTCCTGCTGTGAGTAGTGCGGAACGTGAGCGTGAGGCGGAGAATGGTCCGAGCCAGGGTCAGGGTCAGGGACAGAGCCAGAGCCAGAGTCAGCCTAATCAGAGTCGCGGAAAGAGTTTCCATCAGGTTGTTATGTCTTAATACGTCGATAGAGTGGGCATAGGTGGTTTATTGGAGGTGTATCTCTAGAGCATTTAGCGTATCCTTTAGCTTCGAAGTGAAGCTAGTGTTTTATAGTTTGCTGCTGCTGTTGTTGTTGTTGTTGTTGTTGTTGCTGAGAGGGAGAATTTCTGCACGGAGGGCTGCCTGCATGGATGGATGCATGGGTGTGCTATTAGCCTCATTGCCGTCGTGGTTTTTATTGCTTTGTAAATTGAGAATTCTTCTTTCCGTTCTTTGTGCAATTATGTTTTTCGCTCTGCGCCAGTTCTTCAGTGATTCTCTCCGCTCGGAAAGGCTCCGCCCTCGAGATGCCGAAGTGAATATCACACGCCTAACTCAACATCAACATCAATAAATTCCTGGCCAATTTTTTACTTCTAGATTGCCAGATCCTTTGCTATTGCATATCACCATCGATTAGGATTATTCTTCCTCGCTGGAGACGTTTTTTAGTAGAAAAAGTGAGAGACCACGCTCGAGTGATGGATGTTGGAGTCACATCTAGAACAGTATAGTCATCTTCATAAGACTATGAAAGCGAGCAATTTCGGTTGCGAATCACGAAGCTCAATTTGAGATGGCAATAAAAAATGTGTGAGGACAAGCAGCTTTTTATCTAGACGGCAAATCGGTACAACGAAGAATTGTTCTATAATATTTGCTTCAAGTAGTTTATATGTACTTATAGGGGTTCATGATACCATTCTATTCCAATATTAGCACGGTTCCATAAACAAGAAGGGAGAACTCACTGGATCATAAAGGTCCTTAATCTGCTTCATCAATCGAATCATAGTTTCGCTTTTTGAATACCCAATAAAAGGTTTCTTCGAAACACCAAGACCATGTTCCGCACTGATACTGCCATTTCTCTTCGACACCCACTCAAAAACAAATGGTTCCAGCGCTTTCTCAACTCTTTTATCGTAGCGTCGCACTGCAACATTGAGATGCAAATTCGCGTCGCCCATGTGTCCGTATCCAACAACATCGACGGCGGGGAAGTCGTCTGTGTCGCCTATGAGTCCAGCTTTAGACATTTGCTCTCGTGTGTCGTCCACGAGTTGGTACATTTCCGAGATGGGGATTGAGAGGTCGTATTTGTAGACGCCTCCCCAGTGAGCTAGGGCTTCCGAAATATCTTCTCTGCATGCCCAGAGCTCATTTATCTGTGTTTGATCCTGTGCCAGGACACCATCTTCAACGATTCCCTCTCCCATAACGTGTTCGAGGAATGTCTGCAGCTTTTCCTCGTCGTGATCGGAGTTGCTGCCGCTGGTTTCGATGAGACAGTAGAATGGGTGTTCACCTTGTAGTGGCATTTTCATGCCCTTTGCGTTTTTCAAGATCGATTGTGTGTTTCCATCCATCATTTCAAAAGCGCTGAGAATCTCGCTAAGTTGACCTTTTGCTGCGCAGAACGCTTCCTGGACTTTCTCGAAAGACTCTAGACCAAAGTATGCGACATTGGTTGCTGGTGACCGTTGTGGGCAAAGGATGCTTATGGCTGTGACGATGCCGATAGTTCCTTCTCCTCCTACGAATAGTTGTTTGAGATCGTAGCCGGTGTTGTTCTTGCGGAGCTTGGAAAGATCGTCTACGATAGTTCCGTCCGGGAGGACTGCTTCTATACCTAGCACATTTCCGTGCAAACTTCCGTATCGTAGTAGTCGTAGTCCACCGGCGTTTGTCGCAACGTTGCCACCGATTTGGCAAGTTCCTTTGGCGCCCAGATCGAGAGGGAAGATGTGACTTCTTTCTGCCAGGTAATTGTCCGCTACCTCCAAAATAACACCAGCGTCTGCGACCAGGATTCCAGATACCTCGTCGAACGACTGAATCTTGTTCATTCTTGCAAGATTTATCACAATCTCGTCGAAGACTGGTACAGAGCCACCAACCAAGCCAGTATTTCCACCCTGCGGCACAACGGCCAGCATGTTATCATTGCAGTATTTGAGGATCTTGGAGATCTCTTCTGTCGAACCAGGCTTGAGCACGATTTTGGTATGTCCGCGATATTTCCGCATCCAGTCTCCATTGAAGGGCTCGATATCGTCCTGATTCTCTAGAACAGCAGAATCCCCCACTATCCCTTTGAAGTGTTTTACATGGTCAGGCGTGATTTCGGAAAAGCGTGCGTCTCGTTTTAGGTCGGGATATCTGGGTTGCCACTTAGAATAGAACGATATCGGAGAGCCAGGAGATGAATTACGATTCCGACGTGAATTTTATGCTTTTATCGGGAGCAGGCTTTCCTTTCGATTCACCGGCCTTTTCTGATGTCGCTGTACTCCATCGTACTTGGTAAGCCGGTCTCGCTCGCGATATGCATTGGAGGGGGCGAGATGTAGGTTTTATGCGGGCCAATGCCCTTGAGGATCTCAAAGATGAAGCCATGGAGAGTGACTAGGGAAGACAAGAAGAGGGAGGAACTGAAGCAGTTCAATTGATAGAGAGAAGGACTGTTATGTCATTGGGAACTGGTGGTGATTTTTATAGAGCTTCGACTGCGAGGCGACCCTAGCGCAAAGAGCGTCTTTGGAGACTCTCAGGCTGCTTTGGAGCCGCGTCTTCACTGTCCATGTTGGAATAACCATCAACTATCCAAGAAATAAACACTTCCTCTCACTCTAACACCACCTCCACATCTACATCTACATAATAATCAATCATGGCATCCGGATACGACAGAGCTTTGTCTGGTGAGCTATACCAACCACCAGCCTGAACAACACCACTATCAAAGAGCTAACAATGATCAGTCTTCTCTCCCGATGGACACGTCTTCCAGGTCGAATATGCTCTAGAAGCTGTCAAGCGAGGTACGATCATCTCTACTACCCTCCAACAGCCAGACCGACACATCAACAGAACCTCGCCCTGGCGCTCCATGGAATACAAATGCATCAACAGACGCTGACTCTGACCAGGAACATGCGCCGTAGGCGTCAAAGGTGCCGACATCGTCGTGCTTGGCTGCGAAAAGCGATCTGCCATGAAGCTCCAGGACACCAGAATCACACCCTCCAAGATCTGTCTCGTTGACAACCACGTCGCACTCGCCTTTGCTGGACTCAACGCCGACGCCCGTATCCTCGTAGACAAAGCCCGCTTGGAAGCACAGTCGCATCGTCTTACCGTCGAAGATCCCGTCAGCATCGAATACATCACCAAATACGTTGCGGGCGTACAGCAGAGATACACACAGAGCGGTGGTGTTAGACCTTTCGGCATCTCGACGCTGATTGTCGGATTCGACCCAAATGACAAGACACCAAGACTGTATCAGACCGAACCATCAGGCATTTACTCTGCATGGTATGTATTGGCCTCACAGCACTCATGACCCTGCATGGAGACTAACGAGCTGTGCTACAGGAAAGCCAACGCCATTGGGCGATCCTCAAAGACTGTCCGCGAGTTCCTTGAACGCAACCACCAGGCTGACATGTCCCGTGAAGACACCATTAAGCTTACCGTTAAGTCGCTTCTCGAGGTTGTCCAGACCGGTGCCAAGAACATTGAGATCGCCATTATGGCACCAGGAAAGCCAATCGAGATGTTGCCGGTTGAGGACATTGAGAAGTACGTGGAGAGCATCAACACGGAGAAGCAGGAAGAAGCTGCAACGAGGCGGCCAGGAGGTGGTAGTAGACCAGCAGGCACGGGACCTGCCGCGATACCAACCAGAACTGCCGGAGAGGGAGAGGCGTCATGAGGGACATGTATGATGGATTCAGAATGAATTAGCTAGGAGGAATGGCAGTTCATTCAAGAAAGAAAGAAAGAAAGAAAGAAAGAAAGAAAGAAAGAAAGACAGCTTGTATTGTCAAAGCATAGGCGTTTTGGCGACATAGAGCGAGGATGCAAATGTACTATATAGCTTTTGCAGCGAAGGCATATCCAATTGAGCTTCTGAATATCTAATCACAGTGCCTCAAATACTTCGTGAATTGGATAATATGTCGTTGTTCATGATAATGGTGCTCCTGATGAACTTGGGATTAGCCGACTTCCGCCGACGCTTGAGAGGCTTCACTTGGAACTTCTCGATTCTCGAACCACCAACGACTACCTCTCTTCCCACCCACCACCACACAACTCTCTCCACTCCACGGTATTCCCAATGTCCGCCGCCAGCATTTTCCGCGCTGCCTCCCGCACACGCATTGCAGCTCGCCCTGCCACGGTCGTCCGCCGGCCATGCCGTTCCTTGACTCCGATGAGCGTAGTCAAGAGCTTTTCCTGCACCTCCAGGACGAACAAGGACCATGACGCTCATGACCCACATCACGAGGAGAGCTTCGAGGAGTTCACTGCCAGGTACGCACATCCGCCTGGAGCTTCTTGTGTTGCTCAATGGCTCGTGGATGGGCTGATGGGCTACACGAGACTCCACTTACTCAATTGGGATGGGAGAGCTTTGCGCTGACTTTTTGCCTGTATGGAATAGATATGAGAACGAATTCAATGCTGTGCAGGATGTTTTTGAGCTCCAGGTAACTTCTTCTCTCCTCACTTGAGAAGGCCGTGGATGGGTACTAATACCACGGATAGCGTAACCTAAACAATGCCTTTGCCTACGATCTCGTCCCATCACCCGCCGTCATCATCGCTGCCCTCCGCGCTGCCAGACGAGTCAACGACTTCCCAACCGCCGTACGAATCTTCGAGGGTACATAGACACATATCTCACAATCACTCACACACCCACTAACAAAACAACAGGAATCAAAGCCAAGGTCGAGAACGCCGGACAATACGACGAGTACGTGAAGGAACTCGAGCCACTACGGGAAGAACTCGGTGTCAGTCTCAAGGAGGCAATGTACCCAGATGCAGCAAAGTAAATAATTGCTTTTGCGAGTTGAGGATGGGGTGATATAGACGTGATTGATGGCGGGGCTGGATTATTCGGCATTTGGGAAAGTGTGTAACATCAGGATTTTGCAGAAACGAAAAAGAGATAATTGTTGTTTATCTAGAATAGAGGACGCAATTGAATCCCACTTGTACAGGTTTACGCATGTCACAACTGTTGAATCATGACCAGCGCATTGTTCATCTTTTCAAGTCACCGATGTGCCCATTCGAAACATGATCAAAGGGAGCAATTGCAAATCGAGTGAAGCACGAGATATCAAGGTATCGAAATATGTTTGAAGCTTCTTGAGGTTGCCACGCAACACCTGTCATGAGCATATGCTGAAAGGCCGCCGCGAGTATACCATGGACAACTAAAACGAGCATATCCGTTCTTCTTTCTCTCGGACCCGTCCGTATTCAACCAATTTTAATCACGATTCTTGATAACAGGTTCTTTATCGCTGTACTAACTTTCTGGTTTCCTCCGATATACCTTTCTAGGATAACCAACATCAGTATGTAATACATCTTTTTACCTTGATCGTACTTGAGCATGAATTGATCTTTACCACGAAAAATAAAAATAAAAAATTCTTCGCACGGAGAATGATATCAAATCTTTCGGGAATTTGCTTCAGTTCAAACAGTACGCTATCAAAAAAAAACTATCCAAAATCTATATCTTTCCTCCCAAAACTCCAAACGGATGCCTAACCAATTCTAATCCTCAGTTCTATCCCCTCTACCCAAAAGCCCCCTACCTTCATCCTCATCCTCCCCCTCCACTCCACCAAACTCATCGCCAGCACTAAAACCCCTTAACCTCTCCGCCATAGCCAACGCCTCCCTCTTCCCAGTCTCTGAATCCACCCGTGCAATAATAGGAAGCGGCAATAAAATAAGCACAGCCAAAAACCAGAACCCACTCCTCACACTCCCCGTAACATCAACAATCCTCCCCACAATCGCCGGTCCAACAACCGAACTCCCCTTATCCGTAACGGCGTAGAGGGCATAAAACGCTGCTTCATACCCCGGCGGGATAAGAACGCCGTAAAAAGAACGGCAGAAGGAGGAGAGGCCACCCATGACGAATCCATGGATTATGGCTAGGGGGAAGATTTCCCATGGTTGTTGCAATCCTCCAACGCCCCAGGATTTGATGAAGGGGAGGTAGCCTAGGAGACCGTAGAGGGGGATTATTTCGAATAATAAGATACATGCTAAGATTGTTTGATTTGATTGGAGGCCGAAGGAGGCAGAGATGCGTGGCCAGGCCCAGGCTCCGAGGATACCACTGACCATTACTGTGATGGAGACGAGTGCGATGGCTGTGGTGGACATATGGAGTTCTGTTCTTGCGAAGAGGACGGCTGTTCCGCTGACTGTGGCTATTGCGTCGGAGAGGAGGAACCAGGATATTAGGAATAGGACGATTTGTTTTAGTTTTATGGCGATTGTTATGGTTTTCCAGAGAGATCTCCAGGCGAAGGAGATGTACGAGAGCCATGCTAGGCCGAACATTCTGCCTTTGCCGCTTAGAGAGGCGGGGAGGGGTGGACCTGGTCTTTGGCGGAGCCAGAGGGCTGCAGGAAGGGTGAAGAGGGCCCACCATATTCCGACGAAGAAGAGGATTATTCGCATGGGGAGGGTTTTGGATTGGACGTGAAGGGCTTTGGAGCAGAATAGAAGTATGCCTATTGACAGGATCTGAGCGACGAAAGCTGCGGCGTATCCGATTCCAACGCCTTGTGATGAGATGGTATTGGAGAGAGTGTGTTCTGCAGTGTTTTTCTCGCCACGTAATTTCGGAAATGTCTGTGGTTCGAGCTCGACGCTGCCTTCGCGTTCAAGAGGATCGGTGAGACCTGGTGAATCAAGGCTACCGTCGTGTAGTGTATAGTTCGAGGTAGAAGAGAGGCCGGATGGATGATTGGCGACCAGCAAAGGGAGGAAAGAGTTCAGAAGTACGAAACTCGAGCCGAGACAAGTGACGCTGATGATAACGAGGAGAGTTCCAACGAGAAGGAGTTGCGGAATTACGAGGAGCCATAGCATACAAGCCGTTGCGCCTGTGTAGCCGAGGATTAGGAGCATGCGTTTACGGTGGGATCCTGTTGTCTTGTCAGTTTCCATATCCACGATACATCTCCCATGTTTGAGGCAATGCGTACCATGATCAGCAATGGCACTTATACTGACAAGCGTAATAGCCTGGAAGAAAACGGCAATTGAGAAGCTGTACATGGCGAAACTCGAGGTATTTATGCTCCCTCCGAAGAGCTTAACCACGCATGCATCTGCCGTTGGATCTCCATCTCTTCTCCATTTCACTGCGCCTGGTGAGGAGGCATCATTTATACATGGTGTTATTCCGTCCGATCTGAGGACGCCCATTTCACGCGCCAATTGCTCGAGGGTTACCGGAAGGAAGGATCCTATTGTACAATTAGCCTTTGTCCATCCGTACACCTATCGATAGGGGGGTGTATGTGTATACCAACTCCAACCACAGCAAAGACTTCAGCTCCCAATCCGTACGAGTACCACCCTCGAAGTTCTTTCTCACTGGTGGGTCTCGTGTCTTCGCCTGCGTATCTTGGGCGTCGCTGGGGCTGTCCTTCTTCCATGTTGGCTCGTTGGGTCACACTGGAATGTCTCTGCCTATTTTATCGCTTCATTGTTCTTTGAAACAGTTCAATTCCAACTCGTGAATGGAGGTGGGGCTGTGTTGGATAGCGGCGGAAGGCACGGGTTGATGATACAATAAGTCTCTAAGAGCAGATGTACTGTTGCAATGGGCAGTTCTTCCACAGATCTATATCGACGTGTGGACAAGAGAATTTATGGAGGTTTTGGATTCAATCGTGATGCTATTCTCCCCAGATTACAACAGCTTGTGGAGATCGTCCGGTCATATCTCGGTCGTATCTACTTGACTAGGTAATACACCACCTTGTCTCTTCTCTCCCTTCCAATTGAACCAGAATATGATCATCCACCTGGTTATTTCCTTCTTGACATATTTGTTGGTTAACATATCACGAGTAGAACACCATCATACCTAGCCCTTCATACTCTGGCAAATCTGAGGACAGCTTGAGTCCTTGTCCGTGGAATCGGTATAACTATTCACCCACAACATTCCATCCACATAGCTGGCGTTAGGGAAAGAACAGAGTCTCAAGCTGAGGCAACAATCGCCATTTTGCGTAGCACAGCAAGCGCTGCGTGAGCCTTGAAGACCGGTTGCTGATGCGTTGCATGGGTGAGTCTCGGGTTTGAGGACGCCAAGTCCGCGAGTAGCATAATGGACTGTCGCCTGTGGTTGGCACAATGAAGATTGATAAGGCTTAGAGAAAATCACATGATTTTATCCGAAGTCTGAAGGTTTCTTGTATAAACATGGCAAGAGAAGAAAGCTGGATGATGGATCGTTCAGGGACAAATGATTCGAAGTCTAAATGATGAAAAGTGGGATCGACGATTTAAATATGTCTTGCGAGACATGTGTGAAAAAGCGGGGTGGACCAGATCAACGACGAGTTAAATACCTTGGTCGCGGAATCTCACAAACCTTGCGACAGGCTTAGACGAAAATGCCTGTCGTTGTCCATCACTAGGCATATGTTGGAGATGGTATTTGATTCCAAGACTACTCATGGATAACACTGTCCCAAACCGACGTTCCTCATTATAATACTTCGTCTCCGCTGTTAAAATGATCGCCACAACAATCGCAAGAGCTTTGGACGAAGTTGAAATCACGTGACCAGGCTGAGGACTCCGAGATCGGGATTAAAGCCATTTCTTTCATCACAAATTCCACGGTAATACCCAGTTGACGAAAGATGTATAGAGGAACATGGTGGATATGAGAGCTTCGTATTGATTTGCTGTATTGGTTGCGATTTTAGTGGAGGCTTGCGTGGGAGCGGGTAGCATTTGGAGGGAACCTCTGTCGATTGGCGTGGTTTCCGTGAGTGTTTCATTGTTCACAAGATGTCTAGCGCAGTTCAGTTGGAGATTGGTCAAACTCCGTGCCGGCGCGTTCGTGAGGTGAGATGAAGCCGAAATCGTGAAGACGTGAGCCACAGAGATGGGATGCCAGCTCCGCCTATTTTTTGGACGTATGTGAGATTGTGAGGTGTCAAAGAAATTGCAAGAGACAGGTTGCAAAGTTGCTTTCGGGGGATTCGACTTCAGGATTTCGGTGAAAGGAGGCGTTCTGCTGTTCTGTGAATTGTTAGCCACGATTGTCCAGACGGCTTATAGGAATCTGATAGTCCTCCTTTGAAATATGAATGTCCTGATTGATCTCGACCGCTCTGTGGTCGTCATGTTTCCTTTAACGGTTGGAGTTTGTTCGCTTGTGAGGTACTTGTCATATTAGCAGCGCCAGTAGCGGCTTCCTCCTGAAGCAAAGTAGATATAATATGATCCCATCTTCTTCAGAATGTAAATGTTCCGGTCAGTTCTCGTTTCCGTGTTGTATCATCCGTTAATGAGAGGTTTTCCTTAGTGTACGAGGCACTTACCGTTGCCAGCAACACCAGCCGCAGCTTCCTTCTGGAGAAAGACAAACAGAATATGCTCTTCTTAGCTCGATTATCTTTCAAAATGACGAATTAGCCCACTGCATGTGGTGACAATAGAGAATGGGCATGAACAGATTGAGCCTATGTTGTATGATGCACCAACCCACCCCTACCACGCGTAATGGTACCTCAACGCTTGATCAGATCCTAGCTATAGGCAATAGAAGATACCTAGATGCTTCTATACCGCCTCTAAAAGTCGCGCCGTCTCTTAAACAGTCTCTAAGATCAGAACCTGTCGTCCTCAGAGGCCAAAACGCAGCAAGTTCAAAAGTGCTCAATTCGCATGAAAAGCGCATTAAAGGAATCTGCAGCCATCCCTCTATCACCCTACATCGGTCTTAATACACCTCTAGCTCCCGTTCTTCCAGTATGCCGACCTATCTCACCGTCCGCACAGCCCTCGTCCCTATCACATGATCATGCATTCGCTGATCTAATTGTATCGTAATAAATTGAGCCAATGATTGTCCTGCGGGTAGCCAGATTCTCTTGGGCTATACCTGAACAGTCCGGCGTACCAGTATCAGGCTGAGTACTTACTAAGCTTTTGGACCCCTCGCGACGCAAGAATCTTCTGGTCTCGCTGGTCTTGCGCTTTTCTCTTCTTCTTTCCCCCCAGTATCGTTTCAGGTAATATCTCCCCAGCGAAAGAATTTTCACTGACTTTTATTTGAGACAACAGCATTTACAAAACCCGATTCAACATGTTCACGAACATGTTCGAGCGATTGACCGCCTGGTCGAAGCGAATGCTTCAAAAGGGCCAGCGCACAGCGCTTGGGGGGTATGTCGTCCTTCCTTGTGTTTCTCCTTTCCAGCCTTTGGGAACTCTGCACAGAAAATGCGTCGGGCATTGCACAGAACGAGCTTGGATACAATGGCACTGCATCATTTCGACGACCTGCCGTGGATATCTTGCTCATCGCCCAATTTCTGGATGACTTTCTCACCGACGTCGCCGACTTCGGTGGCTGGAGCTTGGTGTTTGTTTGCCCTTTTGAGTTTTGAAAAATTCGGGCCAGGGTCCGACTTCAGCCTGGTACCAAACTTCACCCACACCACTCTCCAGCCACACCACCACCTCCACGCCACATCGCTCGGATTGCCTGACCCACCTCTCCTCACCAATGATACTCGACCATCTCATCTCGGCTACCACACTTCACGAATGATTGCGCTGCTTCGAACAACCCACCCCGACCAGCCTGGCTTGACCAATCTACCTCGACCAATCCGCCTCGACCAACCCATCATATCCACCATCAGTGTTTCAGCATCAACTTTCCTAGCTCTTTTTACCCTTTGGCTCATCACTCAATCATCGCATCTTTCTATTCATCTTCAGACCATTCGCTAACATTTCATCACAGAAAGGATGAGAGGAGGGAGAAGGAGAAGATTCGGGCTTCAAGGGGACATGTGGACAGAAGTTGGGAGGCGAGGAGGGAGCAAGGGAAGTCATGGGCTTCAGGTGAAGAGGGCGAGACTCGTAGGATGAGAGGAGGGCGCAAGGTTTTGGGTGAGGAGGAGCATGTGGAGGCAGAGGATGTGTTTGTGGATGCGGTTGAGGAGATGATTGATGAAGTCAAAGGGGAGGCCTGTTACCCCGGTAAGATGGTCAGTGGGGAGGCTTGTTCCCTTCGGTGGTGTGAATTTGTGGAGGAGGATCCGTTTGTAGATGGTGTGGATGAGGTTGATGTAGATTGGCGAGCGATGAGGGCGGATGTGAGGATGCAGCAGTGTTATGGGGGTTTACCTCCTGCGATCGTGGCGGAGCAGGACATCGCAGAGAGGAAGTTTGTAGAGGGGATGATGGAGGGGGTTGTTGATGAATGGTGGTGGGGATTGTTGGATGGGAGTGGTTGTATAGGTGCGGAGTGGATGGCGGATTGGTGTCGGGAGATGGATCAGAGGAAGGAGGCGATGAGAAGGAGAGAGGCGGAGAGGAGAGAGAAGAGGTTGAAGGAGATTGGGAGATGGAAGGGGGCGGAGGGGAGGATGGGGGCGGTTGGGTTGAGGAGAGGTGTTGGTGGGTTGGTGGAATGGTTGGAGTTGGGCAAAGAGAAGGTGGCAGGACGGAAGTTTGGGCACAGGGCGAGGTTTGAGAAGAGGTTGGAGGAGATGAGGAAGGCGCAGGAGGTGGATTAGGTGTGTTTGTATTGGTGGTCTGGCTTGGTTGTCGGTCGGTTGGTTGTCTTTACATTAGGGTCTCGGTGTATTGGTGTATGTTCTGGCTGGTTGGTGGGATGTGGTATGTGGTATGTTTTGATGGGAGTCATTCGTTGCTAAGGTGGGAGTCGTTCTTTGTAATAGAGGGAGTCGTTCGTTGCTTTGGTGGTTTGGTTAGCAGTCACTCGCTGGTTCGTCCAAGTCAGATCTCGACCATGAGAAACATTTTTATCCACTTACTGTGCCTTGCTTGTCGTTGTGATGACCAACTGAAGCTCAAACTAGCCTTTGTCATAGTGGGACATGATTGATGAGTTTGACTACCTATTTTCCCTCGATACTCCCTTGTCCAGCACTAGTAATGTCTACTATGAGGAGCGAGACGCTATCAACTACACTTGCCTTGGCAACAAATCTGCCAGCATGTCTTCGAACCTCAATTCAGATTACTGAGTCACTGTTTGATGAACTTACTTCGAAATTTCACAAACTCTATTGAACTTGCATTAATCAACATCTGATGGCAAGGAGAAGTAAGCTTTTAGTACCGGTGAGGCTGTACAACTTTGAATTACACTTGGTCTCAACAAGCACAAAGCAAGAACAGAAGAATGATAAACGACAATTCAAGTCCGAAAATCCGTGGTATTTACGCAATCTCTCAAGTGACGCACATGTACCAAGACTGGCTAGCTTTTTATACATATTGATCTACCATCGAGAAGCATAATCTACCAAGGATAATCGAATACTGAATGAAACGACATTCGTGGAATGCTCTGTCACGACTGAAAGGACTTCTGGGAAGGGTTTGGAAATAACCCTTGAAAAATGGGGAAAACCACGTCACGAGACGATGCTTCGATTGTGTTTTGCGTGATGCGGAGAGGTGGGAAGGCTGATTATGAAATTTTGATGTGAGACGTGAAGTAAGGGCTGTGAAGGTATGGGAACCGGTCCATCTTCAATTCCTCAACCTTTTCAGTACTTACGAAGCTAGTTTTGACGCAACAGCTCTTCAATTCGCAAACGCCCTTTGATAAATATCTGGCTATAGTCCTTTTTAGATCGCCGGAAATGTATTGATGTTGATGTCGAGTTAGGCAGGCTGTCTTAAACTTGGCTTCACCAGGACCGAAATGAATTGCCGAACTAGCTGTGGTGAGAGAAAGATGACGATAAATCTAGGAGGACTCGGCGATAACCGACCGCAAGTAGGGGGTTATTATGGGATAGCAATAGTCGAAGAGACGTGATAAAATCGAAAGAAAGAGTTGAATAAATGCTTCCAAACTTACTAGTCAGATTCGCTCCTTCTGATTTGGTCACAATAACTGAGCTGCCCACGATGTTGGCGGCTGAGATACACTCTAGTGTTGGCCCTCGTTTGAGGCATGTTTCGTGCGGTCTTGTTGGTGATGGAATAGGCGAAAAAGAAGGCGGCTTTATACTTTTTAAAAGTCAAAGCGAAACTAATATTGCCTAGTCGAAAATTAATGTCGATTCGACGCGTCTAGCCTGAAGGTCGCGTCTCGCTTGCCCGGCCGCTAGAAGCTCTATTTCGTCGTCATGCTTTCGGCGAAACATCGCGAATAGTTAGAAGAAGATGTAAGGTCGATTGTCCGATAAGGTCGATTGTCCGATAATTTTCCAGCTTTCTAGGATGTTGTTGGTGGATTTTCGAACCGGCCGTTGGTGACATCCCTTTGCATAGTCTTGGGACAGGCCGATACGCTAGCCTTGTTCGAATAAGTGTGCCTTTTCACAAACATTTTACTGCTTTCTTCAAGTCTGTAACTCCTCGACATCTTTTCTAGCGGTCATTATTGTTCCAAGAGCCTTCTCAGCAGATGAATCAAGTAAAAACAATATGAATGTTAGACTATATATGTCTTCCTATTCTGTTGAAGGGTGCGACAAGGGAACACCGATAAAGATGTTGAAGTTTCATCATATCCCTTTCAGCGAAGATGATGGTGCACTCTTTCTAACATCGATAAACCAAAACCACGCCGATACAGGCTGTAACATGCTGTGCTGATCATCCGAGACATTCGCCAAAAGCCCAAGGTTGACATTTCGCAGTGCTGCTGCGTATCCTTCCGGTGCACCTTTTCTGATTTTCTTTCCTAGTATGCCCGCTCGGATCTCAGCAGGCTCTCGAAGAAATCCTGCATCTGCTGATATACGTGACACGATACTAACATATCCGGCTGGAAAATCTTGTGCCGATCGCCACGGGTATCCCCCTTTTCCATCAAGGACAGCCATTGGCCGCCTCAAACCGTCACCAGTATCTCGAGGAAGTGGATTCCCCGACGTATCCCACAGTTGGAATCTATTGATCCAACCACTCACAGCGACAATATCGCTACATTTTTCACCACCACTCTGAACGCTCACAATGTCGTTCCAAAAGCGACGAATATCTGGGTTGGCAGGCTCTTGGAAGGTTCTGACGAAGCGTGATAGGATTGGGTGGAGATTCTTGCCATACTCTGCTGGCGCCGTACCAAGCTCTGACAGTCGGTCAAGCCTTAGAAGCAATTGTTCCCAGTCCTTTTGTGTGCCAAGTAAAGTGATCGATGGGAGTCCACAGAATGTGAAAATGAACATGCCTTTGGAAGGACTAACCGATCCTGACATCAGTATGTTGGCCGTGATTATATCGTGTTCTGTCGTGGTGGTAAAGTTTGGTTGAATCCAGTCGCGCAGCCACTGTTTTTTGACTCGCTTTCCTGCCTCACCCCTAAACATCGAAGTAGCGTCCGGTAACCTCATCATCGCCACCCAAAACCAGGTTTCGAACTCTTGGTTGTAGTCGAAGTTATCCCGAACTTGTGTGGAATTCATATGACCCCTCGAGTAGAAGTTCAGCTGCGTGAGAATCGTGAACCATACATCCTCAGGTCGGATGACCAGGTGCTGATGTTGAGCCCAGGCATCAATCACTCCGCGCACAAAACCATCTTCTGATGCGTAAATACCAGTGGTCTCGTTCATGTATTGGTTCGTGCTCGGGATCTATAGGTGGGTCCTGGGGATCCTTATGGCTCGACCTCAAAAGGACCGTCTCGACAGGCCATTGTGTTGGTTCTGATGAATTTGGAGTTTGCATGTCGGGGAAAAGCCAATTGTATGGTGATGAAACAGGTTTGGTGACATTTTCATACTGTCTAGGCATTGTCAGAGTCCACGGAATGACGGTCACACCAGTAGTGAGAGAGAAGAGGGAAGAATAGAGCAATAGCTCATTGAGGACGACCATCTCGCTGCGAATGACTGATCAGCTCTGTTTATTCTAGCTAGATGAATGTCAGGTCCAGTTGTGTATCTTATATATGTCATTGTTAGCTCCATATTTTTGAGGCGTCCATCCTTTTCGTTATCTTTGAAACGGCAACAAAATGGTGTTTTGTTGATCAGATTTGAAGAGGGTTTTTTCGGCTGGGGACACGAACTATCTGTTGAAACTGATGAAACTAGTATTGCTTGTTGCAACTCCCCTTCACTGATTACCGTGTCAAAAGCACTGTATAATCTACACTATATATTAGACTTATTACTCACTCATTCAATAAAACATACAGCTTCATATCTTGTCAAATTTACTTCAGTTATGAGCCCGGTTTTACCTAGAATTAATTTACGTATATAGTTAATATTATTATTTATTCTCTCTCTATTTTAGTATATACGCTTAGCCTAAAATATTTACCGCTTTATTTAATATACTACTTACGAGCCTTATAATATCGATTAGTTATACTTTATATTTATTCTACCCCGTAACTATATAACGATATTTATTAACTAAAATAATATATCTATATTAAAATAACCTTCCCTTAAGGTCTTTCTCGACCTCCCTTCTAAGTATAATACTTTTAGAGACTGGATCCGTATAATTATAGTTACTAATAATATCTAGAAGTTCGTGGATCCCGACTTTAAACTATAGGCTATTCCCTTTTCGGCCGAGGAACTAAACCTTATTACTATACGAAACGCTATTATTAAAGCTAATTCGTAGCTTAAGGATACGCTAGTAATAACTATTCTAGATCTACTAAGGAAATAGTATATAACTTAGCCCGTATTTACTACTCCGGATTTCCTAGGCCCGTCAACTATCGGCCTAGAAAATGTCGATTAACTTAGCCGAATAAATTTAACCTAAAAGTAGCTTTTCGAGTATTATATAAGTAAGTATAGTACTAACTTACGCTAATACGACTATTAAGTAAAAGCTTTACGAGAACTTAAGATTAATATTTTAGTATACGTCTTATAATCTTACTATATATATATACGCTATTATAATACTATACTCGATATTATAATAGCTCTTAAAACTAAGGTTACTCTTATAGACCGAGCTCTTAAAATTAATATACGGCGTTAATACGAATACGTTACTACTCTCGGTCTAAAGGCTATAACTATTAATAGCTAGATTAATAGTTGGATCTCTACTTATAACTAAGTAAAGGAGATAAACCTATCTATTATCGACGATAAGTAACTAATCTTTAATTTTATAGGTATAGTTACTAGGTTTAATCCTATCTAGTTGTAGAACTAAGACGAAATCTTAAATAACCTCCTCTTAGATAGTAAGCCTCTACTAAGTATTAAGATTATTATAGCCCGTTTCCGGAATAAACGTCGCCTCGCTATTACTAAAGTACGAAATCTATAGCTTAAACCTTCCGTATTTAGTATATTTTAGGGTAAGAAATAGTTAGAAAAATAGCTAGAAACTAAGAACTCTATAAACGTTAAGGCTAATACTACTTTAAACTAAAAGAAGAATTGCCTTTACGGCAAATCTTATAGATAGGGTACTTATAAATACCTTATTAGATCTTTACGAGAAGAAGGATAGAAACCTAACTCTACTATTTAACGTAAGGTAGATAATAAAGTTAAGAAGAGTCCCTATCTTACTCGTATTATTATAAATATTAATAAATAGGCGTTAGAAAGAAGTAATACTTCCTTAAAACCCCCTAAAATCGCTATTTTAGTAGCTATAATAATAGCTATTAGTTACGGACTACTAACTATTATAGTAGCAACTTTACTAGTAATATAGGCTACTATATACTATAACGTTTAGTATCTCGATACTACTTCTATAGACTACGTTATAAATACTAGCAAGAACTTTATACCAACCTCTACTATACTAACCGGCTCGAGTATTATTAGAGGTATAAGAATAGCTCTTATTAAGTTAAAGGGAACCGTAAAACTGCCGATTTTAATACTAAATAGCCCTAGAATCTTAGTTCTCTTAGACGTATACTATACGCTATTATATACTACTAACGTTGTTAGTATGGTAAAGCTTATTAATAAGGGCTATAATATTAACCTTAGGGCTTATAGAATTATCCTTAACGGCACTTATAAGGCTTTATTTTATCGTAAAGGAGCTATATAGTTTATAGCTAGTTCGACTAAAACGGTAATCTCTAAGAAAAGTTAACTCCCGGAGTTACGTAAGATAATAGATCTTTTATATTTTTCTTAGAATCCCGTAGACTTTAAGTTAATTACTCTTATAACTACTACTAGTATAGCTCCTACTATGGCCCTATATACTAAATTAATAATACTAAGGCTACTAAAGTAAGTAACGCTTAAGGAATAGTATAAAATACTTAGTTACGTATTAACTACTACGTTAATAAAACTTAAGGAATATACTATAGGGGTAGTTATTACTAAAGATAGCTTACTACTAGCTAGTAAATATAAGACCTACGCGATTTCTAAAGCTTAGAGGGTAGTTTCTAGACGTCTCGGTTACTCTAATATTAGTCTTAGTCTCCCTTTTAAGAGGGTATTAGTAGATATAGTTTACTATATACTATCGCTTAATTATAACTAACTCTTAACTTACCTAGTCTATATTTCGTATAGCTACTATATAGTAACTAATTACTGGTCTTAAAATTAGATAGTTAACGTAATTAAGGAATTCGTTCTACTTATTTAGGCTATAGGCTTTAAAATTCGATAGCTTAAAACCGACGCCTTTATAAGTATACAACTTATTAGTTTCCTTAAATAATACGGAATTATTCGAGAAGCCTCTACGCCCTATATATAGGCCTAAAATAGCGCCGTAGAGAATACTAGAAAACAGCTTACTCGGCTCGCTCGCTTAATTCAAATATACGTAAAACTCCTAGTAAATCTTTAATCTAAATACGTAAAAGTAGTATACTACTTACTTAATCTTTAGCTAATAAAACGCCTAGATTGGCGTATACTATTCGAATATATTACTAGTCGTAAACTAAACTTATCTTACCTTTAAATCTTTAGTTGCCGTGCCTATCCTCTTATCTATAATATTCTAAAAAAGGAAAAAATAGAGCTACGAGTATATATTAGCTACCTTATAGGCTATAATTCTAGTAATATCTTTCGTATTTAGGTCCCCTTAAAAGGCTATATTATACAAATACGAGATGTTACCTTTAACTCTACGAGGTTCTAGTCCCCTAACGACGTAGATCTAGGTCTAATTTAAGAAATTGAGGCTTCTATTAGCGTATTACCCCCTTTACCTTCGCTATCAGATGGTATTAAGGAAGTATTACGTAATAACTTTAGTATTTACTACTAAAATTTAGTATAATTAACTACTCTAATCGATGACGAGTTATAGTCGTTATAATCTAGTATAAAACGAGTAGTTACTTAGCTTCCTACGCCTTTACTAACTCCCTCTATAACGTTAGAGTCTCCTAAGGTAACCTAAACCGACGATATAGAATATACTCGTATATCTCGTAAGGTTACTATAATAGTAGAATCCTTAGAAGAAACTACCCGGCTATTATAGTATTATAAGACCTCCGCTAAAAGTATATAAGTAGGCGTAGACCTAGATTCTAAGAATATTATTACCGGAAAACGTTAGTATATATATAAATCGTTTATAACTTAAGTTAAAGATCTCTTAGGCTATTATTTAGCCTATAACTTAGCTATTTCGTTTACTACTACTACCTCTCGAACGTATATTAGTTAGATACTACTACTACTAAAGTTTTAGTATTACCTTATTTAATATCCTTATATAGATTAATTTACTACTATAGCTAAAAAGGAATATAACGACCTTCGCCGTATAGGTACGTTTACCTACGTTAACGAAAAAGATATAGACCTTAGAATTACCCCTTTACTACTACTATAGGTATTTACCTATAAGATTAACTCCGATAGCTACTTAGTTAAATTTAAGGTACGAATCTACGTAAGAGGCGACCTATAACTTACTACTACTAAAACTATAGTAACTACGCTTATAGTAAGGATATTTAGATTCCTTATAGCGCTTATTACCGCTTTTAGACTTAAGATAAGATAATACGATATCGTTAATACGTATATTAACGCTAGCCTCGACGAAACTATCTATATATAATACCCTAACGGCTTCTAACGCCCTAGTTTAATTAAACTCCTTCGTACCTTATACGGTTTAAGGTAATCTCCGGCTCTCTAGTAAGTATATTTCTTAGAAATACTTAAATCGTTTAGCCTATTACCTATTCTAGGAATTTCCTACTTATATATTAAGTAAGATCTTATTGTCTTCTTCTTTATAGATAATATTATCGTTACTTATTATAAAAGATCTATATATCTCGTCTCGGAATTTAAGCTTAAACTCGTATCTCGCTATACTATTAAACGTATAGGGGTACCCGAGTACTTCTTTAGTATTAGGATTCTACGTAATATAGTAAATAAGATACTCTTATTACTATAGGATACCTATATTAAGAAGATTACTACTAAATTTAACCTAACTAACCGTAAATAAGTCTTAACTCCTATACCTATAATACCTCTCGTTAGTAATCCCGACGCAAAACCTGAATTTATCTTTTTATACTAACAAAAAGTTGGCTTAATTAACTTTATAGTAATAATCTTAAGACCTAATATTACTAAGGTATACTCGTTACTATCTAAATACCTAATAAAGCCCTCTTAGTAATACTAAGATACTATAGACTAGGTTATTATTTATCTCTACTATATACGCTTCCTTGCTATTATTATTAACGGTAATATTACTACGTTAATCTTTTCCTATTGGTTAGATACCTCCTTTACCGATAATCTCGAAACGAGATATAGTAGCGAGGCTTTTATATTCCTATTTTATAACGCTCTAATTAACTAGCGTGCTATAACATAGCGAATAGTTATAACCTTAACTACTAAGGTAGAGCTCCTTTCGCTCTTAGTAGTATCTCGAGAAATTATATAGTAGACTAGGTTTTTTAAGGCTATACGTTTTAGTATAGCGAAAGTAATTTATATATACTACGATAATACTTAAACTATTAGTTTAATAAATAAGGAAATACTAAAGCTGGTTACTCGCCTAAGGCACGTAGATATTTACTAAATATAGCTTTATTAGTAAGTTTAGTAAGGTATTATTACCGTAAAGCTTATTCTAATAACTTAGATAGTTATAGACGGTTTTACTAAGTTATTCGGCCCTTAGGGGTAGGCGAACTTTATAAAATAACTAAATATAGTCGACGTTAAGGTAGAAATTAGAAGGGTTACTATAATACTAAAAACGAAGTAATTACGATATTTTTTAGTATACTCGTTAACGTATACTAAGAGGGTATGTTAAAACTAATAAAACTAGTATTACTTATTATAACTCCCCTTTACTAATTACCGTGTTAAAAGTACTATATAATCTATATTGTATATTAGACTTATCACTCACTCATTCAATAAAACATGCAGCTTCATATCTTGTCAAATTTACTTCACTATCATGTAAATATAGTGCGCGCGGCGTTCAATCATGTAAGAGCTTCAAATCTCGTGACAAGCAAGCAACGATTAACTTTGTGAAACATATTTTCATCGAGAAATACTAATCTGCCGTTAGTGGCAGACTCCATGCCCCCGTATTTGTATTGTGACATACCTTCTCCAGATGCAGCCAATCATCATTCACAAACAGGTTCAACCTACTATCGCGCATGTATGCAGTCTAGAAATGATTTGGAATCAACTCAGGCTAGATATTAGAAAACGAAAAGGGACAAATTTATCGATCACACGGAAAGATGCGCTGCTGATCCTTCACCTGCTAATTCTTGACTGCTTTCAATTCTATGGCCGTATATGTTTGCTGCTCTGATGAAATTTCGTACAACAGATGGCAATTGGTAGCGGAAACGGAAACGGTATCATCTAGGGAGCAGGTGCGACAAGTTAGTAAGTGGATTGTAAGGACAGAGGGATTGGCGGACGTACAATTACCTTTATTGTCTGTGATTTCCGCCCGAGTGCAGATTCGAAAGTGACTGTGGGGACAAGAGAAAGATTGCTGAGGACTTGAAAATTTCCACCTAGGCCGCCTATGATGTATACTCCAATACCCATGCCATCACCTGAGATAAGGAGTAGAGTGAAGGACAAAATATATATAATTTGAGCAGAGATGTAGGGTAGTAGAAGATACCAGGACCAGATAATGGATCTCTGAATGCCATCGTGGCTGCGCTGTGAACGCTAAGCTCGTTCTGGACAGGCAATTACTACAGGTCGCTCGAGAAAGCCCGGCCAACAATCTTGATTTGTAGAAGGTTTGGAGGAGTGGGTGAGAAATGCACCGTGGGGTTTTCAGGCTCAAAAAGGGGGTTCATGAGCTCCCACGCTAGTAAGATTACGGTAGTGGCCGTTGTGAATAATAATAATAAGGGTTATAGTATTGAGATCACGACCTCTACTCTCGCTATTCTGTGTTTCATTTAATTCGATTGATGAGTCTCATCGCTCATCGACCATGCCTGTATCGAGTGAACAGGCTGACAGTCAGCCTGATATGAGAAGCCGCAGGAGAGGTTTGATAATTGACTCTACCAGGCGGATAGATCCCTTTGACATGGAGTATACGTGCATCTACATTTGTTGAGACAGGACGATCCGAGCCAGACCGGCTACCAACTCCCTGGTTGAGATGAAGGTGATGAATCCTCTGGACAAGATAGCGGACACGCTGTTAAGGATGGAACTGGTGAAGATAGAGCCGAGGGACGAGCAGGGAGACATGGCTTGGAGAATGGCGAAGGTAAGCCGCTGGCTAATGCAGATTTAGGAATGGTGTTTACCAGAGATTCGCACGCGACGTTACCTTTAGCGATTTTATATATTCTCTTAGTCGTGCTCTCCATTTCCTATTGTATTGATCTCTGAGCTGTATCTTCAATATCGAGACCAAGCTAGGCGAGTGAATCTCATCTCAATGTTTATCACTCACATTTGTTCCAACCCAAAAAGAGAAGTTGGAGTAGGTGGTAGAACGACCACTTTAACTTTTCCTTTCCGTATTTTCTTTCCATTAGACTTATGAACAAATTTCCTTAGAAAAGTCCTTCTGTTCATTGATTGAACGTATTTACACATAGAAATATATATCTTCCATCACCCAGCCAAGCAACACACCAACACTACTGTGAGTACTCATTTGCCATCTCGGAATCACTGCCGATGACTAGAAATATTATCAGCGTCTCTCCAAACATTCATGAGCTGAACACACGGGCAGCACGTACATGACTGTGAATTCTGGCAGCCACGAGAAGTCGGAAGGAATGAGCAGTACCATGGCTTTGGAGCTTCTGCAAATGGCTGGGAGGGCGCAGGGTCTTCTCTGGCCCGACATCCATTCTTCTCATAAGGTGCAAACCTCTGTTGATCGCAGCAATCATTACGAGAGTTGGAGTCTTTCGGGAAACGATAGCAAAAGCTTGTGCGGAGACCGGCGCAGTCGCTTCCTGCCGAACCTTCGTACATAGCACAGTAGTCGGTCTGGCTGGGCGTAGTGGGTTGGCCGCGACCAAATGCTTGTTCGCATTCTGTCTTCGCGTTACGCTGGAACCGATTGCAGAAGTTGGGATCGTTGTTGCATGCATCTTTCGTGGCAGCGTCGCCGGCTTCGTTCCACCTTTCGCAATATGGGTTGCTTCTAGATGGGCCGGAGATTTGATGGGCCGCGATGCACTCCCTCTGTTCATGCCCTTCAAATCCGCAGAAGGCCTCGCCTGCGCGCATGCAATTGTTGTATTTGACTGTCTCGCCCTTGAACTTCTCACAGTAGGTTCTCAGTTGAGGGTCGTCATCTGTACCAAGCGTGATGGAAACCTCGAGGTCAGCAGGTATAGCGGAGGTTATCCTAGCACTAGCAGCATATCAGTACTTGTTCTCCTGTCGAGGGCTCCAGTATACCTCACCCTAAGCCAAGCACGGCAATGAGAAAGTTGGAGAGATGCATTTTGTCGACTGCGTATGCTGGAGACCGAAACTCTGGGAATAATGTTGGAAATACAGTGCGGAATCAAGTTCTTAAGTCCAAAATCACCATCAACGACCATCCTGCTAAGTTTAGTTTGCATATGAGCTTCGCATCCTTCCGGCAGTCATAAACTAAGGGCCTCTGGCGGGCATCCAGTAAAGTACGGGACTGGAACCCTCTCAGGCTACATTTCCAACCTCACTACCTTCTCGGCTCTTCGTCTTAATCTTTTCTTCATTACTCTATAGTTCTATTGAAATATGAGACCACTCACCGGACCATTCTGCATGTCCAGAGACGGAACCAATCTTAAGCATGCTGCCTGTGTGATCGTATTCATTTGGAAGCTGTCAAGAACAATTTCCTTCGGCCAGCAGATGTGTCAGAAGTCTGGCCCGAACAGACCCGGGCGCAAGATACCCTCGCTTTGAGTGCGAACGGGCTAATGGCCGTCAAAACATCCTCATACACCCGGCATCCATCAGAGACAATAGTTCAACGCAAATTTTTAAAGGCCGCCCTCGGGGCTCTGCAAAAGCATCAGCCAATCCTCGCGAATATACCTCAAACATTGTGTGAAGGCAGCTGAGAAACATTGTTAGAAATTTAGCACTAGCTGTATTGAAGTTAGTCTGTCGAGTTATGCATCAGGGCCATAGTAGCACATGATTGCTTGACAAAGAGAGTAAACCTGATCCTTCTTGTTGAGATGGCCCGAGAACAGGGTATACATTGGGTGGTGGGGACGAGAAACAGGTGGTAATATCCGCTCTGAAGGGCCAAGCAGTTACTTTCAGATCTGGAATCTCCGGCCCATCTAGGGGCATATGCCAAACCAATGACAGCAGGACGCGCCCTAGACGGCACTCGTAGGACACATTGTTACCAGGGCGAGAAGATTAACAGCGGCCTACGGAATGTCAACAAATTGGAACATCGGAGAGAGCGTCTAGGCCTGTGGCCTCATCCTAGACCGACGCACTATATGCTTCGAGTCGCCTATTCTCGGCCATATGGCAGGCGCGAGTCTTGCCGCGTAATGAAAACCTGATCCTATTCAGGGCTTGCGATCAAAGATGACACAGCTGATATTCGTCGTGTCCTTTGGTTGGCCATGATTGTTACCTGTTCAGTACTGAAAGGCGAGGGCTGTACCACAGCAAATACTTGCAGCCACAGGTTTCACCTTGAGATTTCTCTGTATAACTGTCGATGATCCAATCGTGAGTTCAGTGACCGTGGTCGCAAGGGGCAGTCATGTCGCGTCTTCTGCGTAATCTTGTCACTGAGGGTGGCGAAAATTCCAACCAAAAACAATTTCGGGCAAGGCGTGTGTGACCATGAGGGCGTATGGACACGTTCTGTCGTGTTCTTTACAACCAGTTGCTGTAAGATACGCCCATGGTGGAGCGGAAGCTGGTTCTGTACGCATGAGCTGCTGTACACACTCCCTTAAATGAAGAGAATGGAGGCCGCGGGAGATACTTTCGCCATTCCGAAGGCATCCATAAATACATACCTCGTTCACAACATGCCCCTGAAAACCTGTCCGAACCGCGTCGTCTTTGTGATCAACTTGGATCCAGCATCTCCATTTATTAGCTCCATATTGACTCGATACAGGCTCTCAGTACGAGATGTGTGATTGAAAAAGAGGTTGGTTTTGCAAGGACTTCGACTGGATGAGTCGTGGAAAGTTCTCCTCCTTACCGCTTTCGGCGAATCACGTGGAAATAACAAGGAAGACAATTTCATAATTCAATGCAAGAGTTTCCTCTTATTCTTGACATATTACACGTCTGAATTGTGGTGGAATACCCGAAGGTAAACTTAGAATGAAGCCTGCGCCTTCAGGCTCTCGAGTGTTATCACATGCCAAAGCAAAGGTTGGCCTGAAGATAGTATAACGAATTTTAGGAACAACTATGTCCCCAGAAGTGGTCGAATTCGAATTTAGAGGATATCTTGGTTCGAGTTTGAAGGGAATTAGAAGGGCATCTGAGTATCCTTCAAATCACTATTATCTCCGGATAAGAAACGAAAATACCTGAAAGTGTCGGACGGAACTCCATAAATCAGTTTTGGAAGTCCTCGGCCATCTTTTTCTTCTATCGACAGTTGGGCCACCATTCTTCTCACTCAGCCAAGAGCTAAGAGAAGACCAAAGGCGACATCACTATGACCAAAATCAAAAAAGAGCGGCACAGCAGAGGAAGATACTAATACATCTATGGATAGTCTATAGTTTGCTCTCTGGAGTAAACTTTGATTGCACTTCCTGCAGGGTCTCGGATGCCTCCTTCTCAATGCGCTTGAGGAGCTCATCGCAACTTGGGATATCATGAATCAAGCCGATGACCTGTCCAGCTGTCCATACCTGTGAACTTGTTAGCACGATCTTTGAGGTGTTGAGAGACGGATAGAACCTACGCCATAGTCTGGGTCTCCGTTGATGAAGACTTGTCTTCCTCGCTGACCGCTCATGTATTGGCCGATTCCACTTTTGCCGAAGTCTCCTGTTGTGTCCTCTTGCTCGACCTTCAAGGCAGCAGTAGCGACTTTATTCGCGAAGAGACGCGATGTGTTTCTCCACTTTCGAAGCACCAAGTGAGTGTCGGTCTCTTGTGCATCGACGATAGCTTTCTTGATGTTGATATGGATTGGTGATTCAATTGTGCACATGAAGCGAGTACCCATGTTTATGCCTTCAGCACCCAGAGCAAGAGCTGCTGCAAGACCCTGGCCATCGGCGAATCCTCCAGATGCAATGAATGGCACCTTAAGGGATTGCCTAGCACGGCTGAGGAGAATGAAGTTGGTGATATCGCTCTCGCCAACGTGACCAGCACATTCGAAGCCATCGATGGACAGGAAGTCAACGCCCAACTTAATAGCCGACTGTGCGTGCCTGATTGTAGTGCACTTGTGTAGGACGGTGCAATTTGCCTCCTTGAACATCTTGATGACTGGACCAGGGCTGTTTCCTGCAGTCTCTACAATGCGAATTCCTTCTTCTATGATGACGCGCGCGTATCCAGGATAATCTGGAGGCACCATGGCAGGGAGGAGGGTCAAGTTGACACCGAAGGGGTTGTTGGTCATGGTCTTACATCTCCGGATCTCTTTTCGGAGGTCTTCTGGTGTAGGTTGGGTGAGGGCAGTAAGCTGTTGGTTTGTTAGTACAGCTATATTGCACTCTTTCCACACCATGAATGTCAACAACTTACCAAACCTAGACCTCCTGCGTTGCTCACAGCGCTGGCCATTTCAGCATAACCAACCCATTGCATACCACCCTGGACAACCGGGACTATTCGTTGTTAGCAACTGTCAGCGGTACATGGCTATGGTTGCGCGCATACTTCTGATCCCCAGCTTCCGGGTAAGTGCTGTGTTGAAAGGCATGATGAATGTGGTGTCTAAACTCCTGCGGTATAATGCTGATTATGGAAAGGAAACAAAAAAGCCAACCGCCCTATTTGAAGTCAAAGACTCTGTCCACAACTCTCACCAAATGCCCGTCGCGTACCCCACACTTTTGGTTGTCCCGAGGTTTGTCGGAAAAGGGACGTTTTTTAATGCCGGGTCTCTGAGACCAAGCCACAATGGGGGCTCATTCGATTAGTGATACTAATATATTTGCACGTGAATTCAGCCACTCTTACTCTTTCTCCTCTTCTTCTTGTTGCTTTTCATACCTATTTCTAGAGTCGCATATCTGATCGATCAGCCGTCGTGACTGTCGACTCGAGCGAGTCTTGTCTCTGAGCATGTACTAAGTATATAAAAGACCCGAAAGACACCAAAAATTGGCTTATACCCGAGAAACGCCGGACTGCTGTTCACGATTCAGAAATGTCGAATCGATAATCCATTATCAACGGCTTTCACTTCATTCCCCGTTCTTCTATTTACTTAGGGTATTCTCTTTCTGGACCTCAAGTCATCAGAACAAAGGCAGTCCGCGGTACACTGATCAGAATCCCTCGGTATAGCCGAAGTTCCGTAGAAGGACTGTCAACTCGCTTGCAGTCCTCTTGAAAGTGGAGTATCGGTTACTGTTCCAATGAAAACACTCAAAAAAAATTGTTCAGAGGCCTTCGCTGGCCACTTTACAATTTTGGATAGGCTCTCTACTCGCTTTATTTTTCTAGGAGCCTCATTCCATATCCTATCGTTCGTATTTCATATTATCTGTTGCATGTAAACTGAGCCGCATGATTGACGAACATATGTAAGTTTATTTCCAAGTCTTCAATCTTGGCTGTATCAATTTTCTACGAATTGTCCTTTTCGTCTGCAAGATTTACCATAACAGATCGGTGGCCAACTACGAGGTATATTCTTTTCTCTGCAATTTACCTACATATCTCGGTCGAATGGTGACCTCTCATGCATTCCTCTTCACATCTGTCCCGACTTGATCTTCGAGTGTGCAAAGCAATGAAATATGATTGCCCCTGACGGCGCTAAATACTGCTTTTTGGCGAACCCCTATCGCATGAGCACTTCCAGACCTTCTCCTTCAACAAAAAACAATTCACCGTACTCTGCTCATCTACGGACGTGTTTCCGGTTGATCATGTCATGTACAAGAATTCGCAATCAATAAACGCAACATGAAAAAGCAATGGCAGGGAATACAAGCTCCTGTATCCGCGAGACACCCTTTGCATATTAACCAAGTAACGAACATACACACTTTGCAACAACCAATCGGGGTGTTTGGGATGCTGGGTTGTACAAATCAGATATTTCCAGGGAACGAGGATCCGACTTCTATTTGTCTCTTGTTCAATGTTATTTGTTATTTGTTATTTGTTCTTTGTTCAACTTCGCTGCAGGTTAGAACCCTTTGAGCCAACCTTGTATGATCTGAACGATATATTTTCGATCTGAGGTAAAGCTGTCTCGATCCGTGACGTTGGCACTAAGATTGGGACCTAACCCGATGAGCAAGAACGTCGAGAAGAGTATAATCACATCTTCATTCATATTTCTGCATTGACGTCTCTGCAAGAATCATTTCAAAAACCAATATCGCCTATGACACCCATAGGAATTGATCAATTACATATGACAGATTGTCCGCAAGCTCTTGGTACTTTTGAAGAGCAGCTACTGAGAATGGACGTCTTATCGCACAACAAGCCTTTAAGCATAAACATAGAGGTAAAAACCAGCTGGTCATCAGCGCATCATCATGCCATCATTTTTTTTAAGAACCGCTCTGATTATTGTGGTCTTAAGAGCATATCGACATGCAAGGTGGCGATAATCACTGTTTGGTTTGATCTGCAGAATCTGCTTCATTGGACACTTTGGGGGTCGATCACGGCAACCAAATTGACGCCAAATTGACGCCAAATCGACAGAGGAGAGGTGGGGAAGCCCAAATGAAGTATGCTGCTCCGAGCAGTGTATGCATGAGACCGGCGTTCAGACATATTGTACCGCCATGAACAACCAAAATTACTGGAATTTACCACATTGCTCGCATCTCATGTCCTCGGATCGGCGATGGAGGGGAGGCGTCTAGAGATGACCTGTTTTGTGAGCATGGGGTGTCCCTAAAACTTGAGTTCGGTAGCGAGGGAGAAGGGCGTGTGGCGAGGCTAGCCGCCAGCCTCATTTTCATGGGGCTGTTGAGATGATCTTGAGTTCCCGCTGTTCCACCACCTCGATCTTGTTCTGTGTCGTCCTTGTTCTCGTGATTGCCCGATGAGTATTCCCAGACAACGAGATATATAAGGTGTGATTGACTCGTACATCAAACTGACAGGGCAATTAGACCATGCAGATAATTGGGACTAAATAGTAAAAGAGACCTAAAACTAAATTAGAGCTGGCGCACCTTATTTGTCACCAATGGCACTGCATTCAGATCGTACACGCATATATGCAGTATATATACTGGGGTCTGAAGGAGAACAAAGTAATCCATTGCTTCCGTTGTCATCATACCACCCTTGCCTCCATATCTGGGGCTTGGGATCAGTGACGAGGCTGGTGCTGAATGGTATCAAGAGGCCTGATCCGCCGATAGCTCGAGACTTGGTAGACCTGGATGACGATTGCAAATTTGGGTATAAAACGGGAAGTGATCTCGGAGGGGAGAAGGATAGACCCTACTTATCTTTCAGCTTTCATTTCAACTTTACATTCTGAATTCTAATCCCATCGACCTCCTCGAGAAATCATGATCGATATCGACCTTAAGTCGGTGCCACTTCTGGCCACCTTGAACGACATTGGCTCCAAGTCGACACCTCTTTTGGCCGCTATCAATTTGCAGACAGTTCCTCTTCTAGCCACCGTAGCCTCGTGCTTCATCGTCTACCTCGTCATTGTCGCCATCAACCGTCTTTACTTGAGCCCCTTAGCCCAGTTTCCAGGTCCGAAGTTAGCAGCTCTGACGAGTTGGTACAAGACTTATTTTGACGTCCTTAATGGAGTAGGGATGTACATCTGAGAGATTGAGAAGATGCACCGGAAATACGGCAATTGAACCTCCGTCCTAAAATTCCTTCATCCTAGACTTTGCTCGTCTCAAGCCTTCTCTAACACCCACGTGCAGGGTTAATTGTTCGCATCAATCCCTGGGAACTTCACGTCGCAGATGTAGATTTCTACAATAAGATATACGCCATGGCGCCACGAGATTGCTGTGCCACTTTCTCTCCTGATTCCGATGACTCTACTGGATTCACCATTAGTCATGACCTTCACAAGACCCGACGGAATGCTCTTTCACCTTTCTTTGCCGCTCGGCGTGTTCAAAACGAAGAATCAAACATTCGAAACAAGGTCGAGAGACTATGCCAGAGGATTGGAGACCATTTTGACTCCAAGAAACCATTGAACCTCAGTGTTGCTAGTATGGCTTTCAGTAAGTTAGCGAGATGTGGCTTAGGACGATGATACTAACTTTATCTGTTAGGCCTTGATTGTGTTAGTGCTGTATGTGGTCCTAGAATCGTTGATGCTGTGATTTTAATGACGAGCAATGTACTAATGCTGCACCAGACCTTCTTCGCCAAGGGCCTTGGTCTTCTTCAAGACAAAAATTTAGCCGCAGCTGAGCAATGGCAATATGATGCGGTTTCATTTGCTCAATTCCTTAAATTGGCTACACAATTCAGTTGGCTTCCTCGCCTCCTGAAGAAGTTGCCACGCTCTATCATCGATGTGGTAAGTCCAGATATCTCCCAATTGCTATCTCTTAGAGAAGTAAGTCTACCCCAAAGATCCTAAAGGAAAGAGAGGAAGGGAGTTGACCCAAGTGCAGATGATGAAAGCTTAAATTCGAGATATACTTTCGTACAGCGGCGAGTACAGTAGCGATAAGGCAAGTCGAGAGAGAAAGACGATTTTCGAGGAGCTGCGTGATAATACCAAGTTGCGCGATTCACAAAAGGCGCTCGATCGTCTAACTGAAGAGTGCTGGGTCATCTTGATCTTATGGACCCCAGTTCCGGCGAAGGCCATTTCTCAAATCATCTATCATGCGATGAGCCATTCTGAGAAGTAAGTTCCGGGACAGATCCCCCATCTTCTCCTCCCAAGGTAGAATTGTATCTTTCCTAGGCTTGCAAAACTCCGCGCCGAGCTTGAGCCATTATTCTCTGGGCGAGGTTTCGCTACTTCGACTGCACAGCTCCAGCTGCTACCCTATCTTTCAGCTCTAATCAACCAAGGCTTTCGTCTCCACAGTGGAGTCGTAGCGAGAAGTCCACGTATCGCACCCGAGCCATTGCAGTACAAAGATTGGGTCATTCCAGCGGGTACGCCACTATCATCAAACTCATATTTTTCGTATTACAACGAAGACATCTTTCCCCAACCTTATGAATTCAAACCAGAGCGATGGTTGGAGGCTAAGGAGGCTACTGGTAGGAGCTTACAATCCTATATGGTCAACTTCGGGAGAGGGACTCGCAGCTGCATCGGCAAGAACTTGGCAATATCTATCGTATATCAGAGCATTGCGACGATCTTCTCGAGATTCGATATGATTCCATTCGAGACTGATGATCAAGATGTTGCTCTAGAGCGGGATTGGGTAATTCCTCAAGGAAGGCTTGATTCGAAGTGGCGTCAGGGCAATGATTACACGGAAGCTTTGAGACGGAGAAAAGCTTGTAATTGATGGATGGTGTGTTCTTCATGGACCTTCGGCTGGTCTGGCTCGTATTATTGTGTTTGCTTTTGGGAGTTCTGCTAAATGAAGTGGTCGACCGCAATTTCTTGAATGATCACGAGGTAGAAACTTTGAACTCAGTTCTTTCATGTCCAATATATCCAGTTTTCAGAGTTCTTTTGGATTGATTTAGATGGCTAGTTCTCTGATAGAAAACCCGCAGTCTGGGGTCCCTATTCTAACCCAGGTCATGTATGTCAAAACTGACTGGGCAAGGTCCGCAACCCGAATGCTCACCAAAATTACTAACTTCGCGGTTAATCTTTTCGACAACCGCTCATCCAATCTTTGAAATTTTATAGATGGAATAGTTATTACTTATCTTAAAAGGATCGTAGGATCTGCTTCGAGAAAATTAAGGGTTAGATAGAGTAATTAGAGAGTAGAGTTCTCTTTTTAAGAAATTTTCTTTAAAACGGACTCTCGGATCTAAAAATCTTACCAAAATGGTTTCCTATAGCTAATCTTTAAACTACTCTATCTAAACCTTAACCTGGCCCGTAGAATATTTTTTCTAGAAAAGAATAAGTAATAATCTATCACAGAAACTAGGTTTAGAGAAAAATGCTAAGGATCTGTAACGTGGTGTGGACTCGAAGACGATAACTTTTGGTGAGAAATCATGAAAAAGTGGTTTTCGGCCCCCTGTCCATTTCATGACTCGTACCACTTGGTGGAAAGAAACCTCAGCCGGAGCGTCTTACCAACAACAACAACCACAACACATCATCGATGTTTTATCATCATGATCAAAAAAATGACTTGACCAACAGCTTCACAAGCAATCCGTAAACTAAGTCTGTTAACGTGGGGGCTGATCGCGTCTCTAAGCCACACAATGTCTAACGCGTCGAGCACGTCAGAAACCACGATAATGATGAAACTTGATAGACAGTCCAACACACCCTGCCATCACGACAAGTCTATAGACTATTGTGAATTGTCCCACTTTCAAAGGCGTCATATGCCCTCGAATATGTCTCAAAAGCAATACATATGAAGATGCTTGTGTCCTCATCTCGAAATGAAAGTACAGATATCCCAATGCGGCGCTTCACGAACACGAGGCATCACCGCCTCCCATCTGCACCTTCAGAGGCTTCGTCAAGCCTTGGGTCTTCCGTTGCTCCAGCAAGTTCGGATGGTTCAGATGTCATTGAAGCGGATTACAAGACTTTCCAGGATTTCACCTTAGAGTACGCGGATGTTGACCAAGACAAAGAAGATTACAATGCGACATCAACATTGTTGGGAGGTGGTCGATCATTAGCACTCGGCGTACCGGGATCCGAGATGAGGTTTTGGTTCCAAAGAGGCAAGACATTGTACGACCCAGATGCTATCGCGACCCAGCCTTCTGTGTTCGATGATCCGGAGACAAGGGAAGAGTACAAGCCCAGTGATGAGTGGGAGAATATCCATCGATTTGATCCCAATGCGAGATGGACATGGGGAGAAGAACACAAGCTGATACGCAAGATTGATGCTCGAATCATGATGTTTGCTGCTCTTATGTTCATGGCATTGGAATTAGACAGGTCAAATATATCGCAAGCGTTGACTGATAATTTCCTCGAAGATTTGGGTATGACTACGAACGACTACAATCTTGGCAATACAGCCTTCAAATTAGCGTTTCTTTGTGCGGAGTTGCCGTCGCAGCTGGTATGGTTTTCATTCCGGATATCTTTGTCACGAGTGAGCAGAGATATACTTACAATACCCCCGTAGGTCGCGAAGTGGATAGGTCCTGACATCTGGGTACCAACTCAAATGGTAGTTTGGTCTATCGTTGGCTCTGCTCAATACTTCATAAAAGGACGAACCTCGTTCTTGATTACGCGAGCATTGCTTGGAATGCTTCAAGGTGGTTTCATACCCGAGATCATTTTGTATCTCAGGTAATGCTCAAGCCTGATCGACCCTGCATCATCGCTAATGATCCTGTTTTAGCTACTTTTACAAGCACCACGAATTATCCTTGCGTTTAGGCTTCTTCTGGACTGCTTCAGCTCTGGCAGACGTTATCGGTGGGTTTCTTGCTTTTGGACTATTACATCTCCGCGGTGTGGATGGTCAGGCTGGTTGGAGATGGTTATTCCTTATTGAGGTTCGATGTTCAACTTGGATCTAAATCGATGTCCTACTTACAATCCAGCAGGGATGTCTCACTCTTGTTGTTGGCTTGTTCGCTTACATTCTCATGCCCTCAAGCCCGACTGCCACGTCTGGCTGGCTGCGAGGAAAAAGAGGGTGGTTCACAGAGCGCGAGGAGAAAATAATGGTCAACCGGATCATTCGCGAGGACCCAAGCAAAAGCTCCATGCACAATCGAGAGCCTCTCACACCAGCCCTTCTCTGGCAAAGCATGAAGGATTTCGACCTCTGGCCAATCTATATTCTCGGTCTGACTTTTCAAACACCTATGTCGACGCCAGCGAACTACTTGACGCTGTCGCTCAAAGGTCTAGGATTTGATACGTTTAAAACCAACTTACTTGTGATCCCGAGTAAAGTTCTGCATGTCGTTACTATGCTTGGTCTCACCTATGCCGGAGAAGTCTTCGGAGAACTTACATTCACCGCACTAATTGGTCAATTATGGGCATTGCCATTTCTGATATTCCTCAACATTTTCGATATTAACCAGATCAACAAATGGGTTGCATGGGGCGTCATGACTGTATTACTCTGCTACCCAAACGGTGAGTGCTTGCCGAAAACCATGGCCCCAGAGCGCCATTCTCACGCAAAATATCCAACTAACCATCCAAACAGCCCACCCAATCCAAGTCGGCTGGAACTCCCGCAACTCAAACACCGTCCGTTCCCGCACGGTCTCCGCAGCCCTCTACAACATGTGTGTCCAAATGTCTGGCATAATCGCAGCAAATATCTATCAAGAAAACGATGCTCCTCGCTACGAACGCGGAAACAAAGCTCTCCTTACTTTGGTCATCATCAATATCTTCCTTTACGTAGGAACGAAGATGTACTACGTAAAACGAAATGCTGCTAGAGATAGGAAGTGGGATGTCATGAGCCATGATGAGAAATTGAGGTATTTGACTACGACGACAGATGAGGGGAATAAGAGATTGGATTTTAGGTTTGCGCATTGACGGCATATGTGCTTTGTTGATTCACGTCCACATTCGAGGAGCTCCAATTGTCAAAAAAAACACTCAACTCGACATCGATATCGATAAACTTGTACCATTTCGACTAGATATATTCCAGGATCTACTGAGGTCTTTCCCAAGTCAAATTAACAGATCAGCAACGGACAAAAGATGGTGAGTTGATTGTGAGGTCACCACGATGGCACTTCAGTAAGTCCGCCCATTCTGTTCTCTTTCTGAAGCTGGTGACCGACGAGATGCTCTTTTGAAGATCGTGTGCTCAATCTCAGAAAAGCAGTCTCAAAGTTTCTGACGGTAACGAACACGATTTTTCCAGCAGCTTATCGACATCGATCTCGTATTGACTCTGTTACGTCCGAGTTAGTATCATGTTACTCAGAGGGCACGAATCGATAAACCGACTGTGGCACAAGAAACATTTATAAAAGGTCGGCCCCAACAAATTGCTTTTCTAGATAACCTATACAATACTCCGAGTCCCTTTTACCCTCCCCTTTCCATTACACCGTTACACAATGAATTTGAATTCGAAAACGACAGGAATGATCAGCCAGCCAAAGCTCCCCACACAAGCAATCGATGAGTCAATGACAGACAGACTCTTTATAAACAACCTAGACTCCACATCCCATGACAAAGGAAATGACGCCCGTCGTGACTTCTTTGTTCCTCTGAACGATGAGGTCGCGTCCAGACAGCTTACTGGCCCGCGGCTCCGGCTCTGCCTTGAGCTGGATGTCCAGCGGCAGCCTGCCCTCCATTGGCAGCTTGACCTTGAGTGCCGGTTTGTCCTGGTTAGCAGTCTGTCCCTGGTTTCCGGTCTGTGCTAGGTTACCGCCTTGTGCTGGAGCAGGAGCAGGAGCAGGAGCAGGAGCAGGAGCAGGAGCAGGAGCAGGAGCAGTAGCAGGAGCAGGAGCAGGAGCAGGAGCAGGAGCAGGCGCAGGAGCAGGCGCAGGAGCAGGAGCAGGAGCAGGTGCATTTGGTGCTGGAATAGGGCTGGGTTTCGGAGCAGGAACTGGAGGAGCTTGAGCACCATTTGGCTGATTCTGTCTGCGGTGAGGAGTCTGTCCCTTTGACGCAGGTGGGGGCGGGCTGGGCTTAGGCGCTGGGACAGGATGCAGCTGAGTTCGGTTCTGTCTACGATGAGAAGCAGGTGCTGGGACAGCAGGAGGTGGTGGTTCAGAGCTGGACTTCGTTTGGTCTTGAAGGTCGTCTTCCGGTGAGTTGTAGTGTTGAAAGACCGCGAGATATTGGCGGTGGTGATGGCTTTGTCTGCGTTTTCGTGCTCGAATACCGGACAATGATAGTCTGGGGTTTGGGATCTGGTTGGGCCGGTGCAGCTAGAGTGAGAGCGGGTGAAGCTGGAGCTCTGGCTGGTAAAACCAGAGCTGAGTTTGATAAGGCTGGAGCGGGAGCGGGTAACAGCCATGCGCGCAACCAGTCTGCGAGCACTGGTGAAAAATGCTGGATGAATGAGTGTCCAAGGCTGTAAGCTATGATCAGAATGAGAATCTGCCGGAATGGAAATTCTTTTGCGATGCTGGCCCATGAGTCTGGCCCGGGGAGATCTGCAAGCTGATTTGGCATTGATTCTGTTGATAGTGTTGATGAGAAAGTGTTGAATAAGAATTGAAGTAAGTGTTGAATCTTGCATCCAACGGAGGGGAAGATGAGGCTTATGAAGTTCTTCATTGTTTACAGGCGGCTGGAGCGAGGTTGCGGTTTGTGGTGAAGGGGAAGTGAAGGTGCGTTGTGAATGAGGAAAAGAAAATTTCATTTAAGGTTGGTGAAAACCAGATTAACAGAACCAGCCTAACTCTTTCCATGTGGGTGTCTTCCAGAGAGTTGTGATTTGTTCGCGATACTCTGAGGACGATGCAGCTGAGGCTGGAGAGTTGAATGTCGGCCAAAAGTCCCATTCCAAGCCATGCGGCGCCAGAAATGATGCTCCAAAAGCACGATGGATGGGGTCATCTCACTTTTTCGACGATTTAAGAGCAGAATTCAATTAAGAATGGAACAAAGTCACCCAGAATTGAATCATGCCTTCATGCGCCGAGGCCGATATTGAGCTTATCCAGCTGAATTAGAGTATCCAGATACCAAGTAATTGAGTGCGGGACCCTGACACGAAGAGTTGGGATTCTGTGGCACTTTCGATGTTTATTGAAACAACCAATTGTTGAGGGCATAGTAGATTTATCAATTGAACACAGAGAGTTCAACGTCGATATATCATTCCCAATTCAATATCGATATCAAAAATTCCTGGCAATCTCAAAAAAGATTTTGCCAGGAGCTTATCGACTACTTTTTAGAATATAGAGAGTGCTCGATACGAACGCGGGTGTCGTATTTCTTTAAGGCAGCAGGGGCACTGGATTGATGAACCCACTGTGAGGGTATTCGAGGCTGTGTACAAACCTCTCGGACTTTCCGCAAGAACCACAAAAAGAAACAGATCTGTTCGCACTCTCCGCATGTTAGTCATTTAATAGTTTGGGCAGAATAAAAGCAGTTTTCGTCGACTCAATGGCCTGGAAAGGAGGCTTACCGTATAAGCAATATGCGCGTTTGTTTCAATTTGTCAAACATTGAGTTTCAATAACAGAAAAAAGCAGTTGTGGGCTATGCACAACGCCTCGCAGCAAAGATAAGGCTACAATGGGTGTCCTATGTCCGGAATGTCGCAATAAAGAATGCCTGGTCCACATATCACTGCACATTCAAGTTAGCAGAATGATCAAGTCAGTATACATTCAACATGCACTCATCAAAACATCAAAACAGAGCCACCATTTTCATTGTAAAGCTCTGCCATGTAATTCATAACCCAAACGCCATCCCAACTTCGAAGCTTTACTCCATATGAGCACTACCATTCTGCCTATTCACAACTCATCTTTAACCCCCACAATATCAACCAACTCCGTCTCAAAAACCAACACACTATTCGCAGGAATTGGTCCCATAGCACGAGCCCCATACGCCCACTCCGCCTGAATCGTCAACTTTCTCTTCTCGCCTGGACACATGTCAAGGAGTCCCTCGTCCCATCCCTTAATGACTTGGCCCTTGCCGACTGTGAAGCTGAGGGGTTGACCGCGGTTGTAGGAGGCGTCGAATTCGGTTCCTATATCATGACTCTGTATTAGTACTGATTCTTGTTTTGTGCTGGAATGGGATTGGTGTTGTTGGGGCCAAGGGAGGAGTTCGTACCGTCAGATTCGAGGGTTCCGCGGTAGTGTACGTCGATTTTGTCGCCGCGCTGGGTTTTGCGTTTGCACTGGGGATTGATTGTTAGCTGGTCTCATTGCAAATCTGTAGAGGCGCAGTCTTCTCACCTCAGCGGGCGTGGTGACCTCAATATTTAGAGGTTTGTCCAGAGCGAGGACGAGAGGGGCGAACAGCAATGAAGCTGCGGCGAAGATTGAGAAATGCATTTTGAGTGACTTTTGAGGACTGAGGTTGTTGTACAAGTTGTTGAGGTTGTTTCAATCAACCAACGTGTTTACAGAAGCGATGATGCCATGGAGACGATCTGGCCTCCCACGTTCTTGGCGTCGTAAGGCTGAGATTCAGGGGCTAATCTCGGCGATCCTCAATCAATTCTGTTCCATCATCTCAATTTCTCATCAGAGCCTTACAACAGTATATAGACTATCTAGCACTATGTAACTTCCACATGAATCGCCCACAACGCCGCTAAATATGCAAGATGTCTCCACAAGACAGGAGAAACCAACATCGCAATACAACTACAACAAAAAGGAAATGATTATCTATCTCTTCTCCACGAGAAGGAAATGCATCGCCGCATATGCCAACACAATGAAACTCGCTCCAAATACAGCCAACCCTATGGCATCTGACCTCAGGGCTCCGTTGTTGAAACCGAACGAGCTCAAGATGGCTGCGCCGGGTACCTCAATGTCAAGACCATATTTATGGTCTATCAAACTCAAAGTACGGACTTCGTTGACAATCAAGCCTTCGAAGCCAAAGTGGAAAATTGAAAGCTACAAAAATAAGTTAGCAAGTGTTTCCAATTATAGGGCGAACAACGTACCTTCTGCAACCACAGCACAGCTGGAGGAATGCTGTTGCGGTTGAGCAAGAAGCCCGAAAAGAGAAGCGAGAACAGCATCACCAAACTGCCGAGCAAGTTGGCCACCCCACCATTCTTGAAGACAATACCCAAGAACAAGCAAATGCCGGCGGCAGCAAAGTTGAAGAGAACCAAGAACATGATAAACTTGAGGAAAATTGGCCACTCAGCGATGAGGCCTGTCATTGGGTACACGATGGCGCCCATGATGAGTGGTGGAATAAGGCGTAGTGGGACAATGTCGAATACGACCTTGGCAACGAAGTATGCGATGGGCGAGTAGTAACCCTTAGCGCGCTCTCGAACAAAAAGCAGCCTCTCGGATGAGAAGACATAGAGTGTTGTCAAAGTACTGAACCCGAACAGTGCGAGTAAGAAAAAGAAAAGACCAAGTCTGTTCTGGAAACCAGCAATATCGTCGGTCAGCCCATAGAAGAGGAAACCAAGGAAGACTGCTAAGACGATCGCGATGGCGTAGTGAGTGAGCATGAGCATTGGGTTGCGGTAGAGGTTCCTCCACGTTCGTATTGACAGAATGAGGAATTGGCCCCACAATCCAACCTTGTTGTAGCCCTTGACCTTGCCAGCAACTGCGAATCCATTCACCTCAATACCGTTGCCGTGAACACCATTGGCTGTGTTTGCCGATTGGATGTGATTGTTCGTGTCGTCTTGGATTTGCGCTGCAACATCTGAATGTTTGAAACACGATACTAGCATATCAAGATCCGTTCCAGTGTCACCAGCTTCAGGTAGCGACTCGTCTGGGTCGTCAAGAATCTGAGGAGGTGGTGCGCCTGACTGTTTTGACAAGCGGAGCCATTGTTGCGTATTATCATGAGTGTCGAGGAGAGACTGCTCGTCGTCGGTCTTAGGAGTGCCTGGTATCGTTGGTTCAGTGGGTTCAGCAGTCTTCTTACGAGTGAAAAGCTGTCTGTCCTGTTGCGCCTTCAAGGATCCCTTTCTTTTTCCCTTGGGGCGAATCAATGACCCAGTTGGGCTGCCAACAGAATCACGACCCATGCTGAAGTTGGAAATACTGGCGATGGACTTGATGGCGACAGTGCTGCTAGCTCGAGTTGTTGAGCCACCTCGAGGAGCGAAAAGCGAGCTATTTTCATCAATCGGGCTGCGAGCAACACTGGCGTGCATTGTCAGATCGACGAGATAATCGGCAATGTTGAAGCCAGGTGGACATGAGAATCCAATGTTGTCAAAGTAAGACTGGCAGTGCTGGAACGGACCAGAGTAGACAACTCTTCCCTTTGCGAGCAGTACCAACTGGTCGAAAAGGGCGATGATATTGGAACGAGGTTGATGGATGGTGAAGATGACCGTTCTGTTGTAGTTCTTGACCAGATTGACCAGGCATTCGACGACGTTGAAGGCGTTGAAAGCATCGAGACCACTGGTTGGCTCGTCCAGGAAGAGAATGCTAGGGCTGGTGACAAGTTCGCAGGCGATACCGACACGTCTCTTCTCTCCGCCAGAAATGCCACGACCGCTGCCTTCTTCCGAGCCGATGATCTGGTTACGGATGTGGTGGATGCCGAGTTGCTTTTCGACCTCATCGACTCGCTGTAGTTTGGCAGCAAAGCTCATGTCTCTTGGAAGTCGAAGCATGGCGCTGTCGAGGATGGTCTCATGGACGGTTAAAGTTGGAAGAAGGGTGTCCTCTTGATCAACAAAGCCAATGATACTTCTGAACTCGTTGTCCAAAATCTTTTCTCCATTGACAAGGAATTCACCTCGGACTTCACCACGCTTGTTCTTGCGAGCAAGTATATCCAGAAAGGTCGTTTTGCCAGCACCAGAAGCGCCCATAATGGCCATGAGCTCGCCTGGATGAACAGCTCCCTGAATGCCAGTAAGAATCTGCTTGCCCTTGAGATTGTACGACAAATCTCGGAAGTGAAGTGCCGCTGGTTTCTGGTCCGCCATGAGCTTTGCCGAATTCTCGTCATCTTCATCGTCAGACAAATGAATAGGTCCATATAATGCCTGCCTCCTGGACATGTACCATACGATCAAAATGACTGCGACCACGAATAGCGCACATCCGGCAATGACACCAGCGATGAGTGGAGTATTGATTTTCTTGATTGGACGCTCGTAACCTGGCACTTCGGACTCGTGGAGACATTCGCCTGCACTACATTTAAGCGTGATGGTCGAGTCACCAAAGACTGATTCAATCAAATCATTCATGGCTGGTTCCGAGAATATACTCCCGTCCTCCCAGCTCCCCCCTTCGGTGCTTGTAGTCGTGAAATGGGCTGGTCCTTTGATCTCATCCTTTAAGAAGTCGCCAATGTCCACAGATCCTGATTCGCCACAAAGCATGCGATCAGGAATGCAGCGACACTTGATGTTCTGGCAGGTATACGAGGTGGTGTTCCGGTTCTCTTCGGCCTTGACGTCGAAGTTGCAGGTATCGAGGCCGCAGTAGAAGGATTCTCTTTGATCGACCCAAACTATAGCAGCACATGTTAGAAAGTATAGCTTCAGATGATCATACGAAACCTACACTGGAAGTTGCACTCGTCCTTTTCTTTATCGCAAGAGAAAGTGGCCTCAGGCTTCTTGTCCCCGAGGATCTCCAAGATCTTCTTGTTCGTTATGTCGCAGTTCTGGAAGTTCTTGCGCACCACCAGGCCGTCCTTATAGCATACTGCTCCCTCTTCACCGGGAATCAAAGCACTGCAGGCATCATTCGTCTGACACACGTTGCAATTGATGCCAGCCCATCCATCACTGCAGTCGCATTGTGTTCCCTTTCTTGGTGGCCTGTCCTTTCCATCGGCCAACGAGCCGCAAAGTGGTTCCGAGCAGTCTTCTCCTCCCCATCCCTCTGGACATGCACATCTCCCAGTCGCAGCCGTACAGTTGGCGAACTGGTGGCATTGGAAAGCTTCTAGGTTGCAGTTGAAGCAAGGTGGGCAGTCGTCAGGGCGATCGCCATAGATGCTGAAGGCTGATTGCAGTAGGTCGTTGTTGCTACTGGTGTAATTACGGTTGATCTTTGGTGTCTTCAGCGCTGCTTCGACGGTGGATATGGCAGTCAAGAGGGCCACCAAGGGCAGTATGAAAGTGGTTCGAAGCATCATGGAGCTCTATCGACGGAGGCGCGAACAGGATCGAACGATGTATTATCGAGACATGGAGGGTTCGTTATTCAGAAAGAAAGAGAAGCTGTATGAGAAACGCCTGCCTCTCTTACTGGAGTCTATCTATCAAAGACGGTGATAGTGAGGATCTCTTGTTGTTGTTTGTTGTTGATCTTCAGTTGCCTGCACCCGTCATTTCATGTGGCGGAGAGGAGCTAATCGGCTTCGTTGATCCATGCACGAGCGGGATCATCCTTCAATGTCACGAGTATTATGCCACACATATAGGTACTTTCTTTCGATTGATTTTCATACTCATTCATTCGGAGAGATATCCTCGAGGCTGAGAGTTTGTCCATCCTAAAAGAGTATAATTGCTGTTAGACTACATGTCATTCATCACGCCCTAGCGTGGACATTCACGACTAGCATCTACCCCCGAGTCTCCACTTCCTATACACTCCTCTCTCATACATATATATAATTCTCTCTTCCAGTGCTCTGATTTTCATATCGTGCTTTTCATTCAAATTTACATTTATTGAGAATGGTGCAATTAAAGCTATTCGGCGTGGAGCAGGTAAAACTCTTTCTCTATTTGTCCTTTCATCCGAATATCATTTTTATTTTATTCTTCGGATTTCGTTGCATCTACTTGTTATTTACCGCCCAAATCCGCTCGGAATCACATCTTATCGTTATCCTAGTCCATCTGTCCTGAAGTCAATAATCATCATCTCATAAATAGAACTAACCTTCCGAAAGTGGATGGACGATTACTGCCCAAAATGCACTCACGATATCGCCGAAACATGTTGCGACTCAATTTCCATCGACGACTTGCAAGCCATGTGCGAAGATAAGTCGGCCAAAGTCATGGACACGTCAGTCAGATTAGGCTATGGCGAGATCAGAGGATCCAACGACCTGCGGGATAATCTTGCCAGATTATATTCGTCGAAAGCTGGTATGATCAGCTTTATTTCTTTGCACTCTCCTACCACAACACATTTACTCATCAATGAGATATAGCATCGCCCTTACCACGAGACAACATTCTGATCACGCCTGGAGCTATTGCTGCAAACCATCTCGTATTTTACTCACTCGTCGGACCTGGCGATCATGTCATCTGCCATTACCCAACCTATCAACAACTCTACGAAATCCCAGCCTCCCTCGGTGCAGAAGTAGATCTATGGAAAGCCGACCCAAAGAAGGACTGGAAACTAGATCTTGACGACCTAAAATCAATGGTAAAACCGAACACAAAAATGATAATCATAAAGTACCCACCAACTCTCCCCTGCCCTATACCACCCATCTAACAATCTTAGCAACCCAAACAACCCAACCGGCTCAATCCTAACAGCCCCCTTCCTCCGCTCCCTCATCGACTACGCAGAATCCAAAAATATACTCATCCACAGCGACGAAGTCTACCGTCCAATCTTCCACAGCATCTCCCCCATCTCCTCCGATTTCCCTCCGTCAATCCTCTCCCTCGGCTACAAAAATACCATTGCAACGGGCAGCATGTCAAAAGCCTACGCACTCGCCGGCATCAGAACAGGCTGGATCGCCTCCCGCAACCCCGACATCATCGAGAAAATAGCAAATGCGCGCCATTACACCACTATTAGTGTCAGTTCCGTCGACGAGAGAATCGCCGCTTTTGCACTTCATCAAAATACCGTACACCAACTCCTCTCTCGCAATATCAACCTAGCTAAAACCAATATCGCTATTTTGGAGAAGTTTGTGATTAAACACGATGATATCTGTGAGTGGGTGAAGCCTATTGCCGGCACGACGGCTTTCATTAGGTTCCATCGCGAGGGCAAGGCCGTGGATTCGGTGGTGCTTTGTAAGAGGTTGGGGGAGGAGGCGAATGTAGTCGTTGTGCCGGGTACGTATGGGTTTGGAGAGAATTTTAAGGGGTATGTCAGGATTGGGTTTGTTTGTAAGACAGAGGTTTTGAAGGAGGGGTTGGAGAAGGTGAGGTTGTGGTTGAGGAAGGAGTTTGATGATTTGGAGGTTGTTGAATAAGGTGGTGTGGGATTTGCTTTAGCATGTCGTCGAAAAACATATACAGTGATTGTCTTGTAAATATGGAAGATGGATTTCACTTGATAAAGATCCTTGGATGGTACCCCTGGGAGCTAGCAAATGGCCGAAAAGATGAATATGGGCTCCAAAATTCGATATTTTCATCTCTATTAGGAACGTCTAGGACATGATCAAGCCTCCAAATCTCATAGTGAAATTCTTTTTCAAGTCACTAGAAATTTTAAACTATTGATCTTGACCTGGGTCCTCGCAATTTAATGTTCTAGTTCGAAGATCTAGCTCTTCTACTACTCAGTCCTTTTGTGTCATAGCTTACGAGAATGGTATGAAACATCCTATCTTTACCTGTAGCGGGTCAAGAGATGAGAAAGTTCGTTCGCCGTGTCTTCTGAACGTGTGCTATGTGTGTCACGCCACAAAAAATCAAGACATTCTGTCCGTAACGGCCAATGCTTCAATGGGCCAAGTAATGAGATCCTTTTAATTTACGGCCCATCATGAGGTCTAGCGAGAAAATGAGCTCTAGACTAAAGACTTGAATTTAAATCTCAATAGGGAGTAACTTGCAAGAAATTAGGCTGTCTTTCTGCTTTGTGCTTTGTATGATCAGCCCGAAAGCATATCCCGATTTAAAGTTATACCGTGCGGTGACTTGTGGTCTCGACGAGGCTAATTTTGCGCCTTACCTCAGAGTGGCCCGGGGTGTTTTCTCGCATGCCCACTCTTCCGCGGAGGAGGGAGGTAGTACATATCAAAGGGGAAAGTTCATGATTTCGGACAGGCCACCTTCTAAGATTCAGGAGTTGAGATCTCGAAAGCCAAATTTCTTGGAAGTAGAGGAAGAAATGATGAGCGGTATTTCCAAAGATGCCAATATTGGCTGCAGCGCATCTCGAACCACAGCGCCAATCTGGTGGAATTCGAAAATATCACGTACTAAAGGAGATAGTCGGTAGATTTTGCCGGCAAATTTTCGAAACCATGAGAAGTAGAGAAGACAAGTCGACACTGACTTTGTGGCTTTTTAAAGGTGATAGAGGCAAAGTTGATGCTAGTTGATTGATCAGATACTCGGGATGCTGATCTGGATGGCGTTTTATTGATCGGTAGGCTTGATGGCTTGAGGGCTGAATCGGAAAGTCCCGCGGAAGTCATTCAACGTCAGGTTATCATTATCCGAATTTTCGTGTTTCAAGACCTGCTTTCCACAACTTGATCAAGTCTGTGTGTTGAAGTTCCAGACGACCAAATCTCTTCGAAGCTTTACGCCAATGCGCCTCAAGTCGCATGCTTACCCCGTATTGAAATGAGTTCTAGACTCTTGCCGCTGAGCTCGAAGTATCTAGGTCTAGCCTCATGGAATATTTTAAGACACGATTCAAGATGGAGAAATAGCCTTGCACTATAAGTGGACCGAGTCAAGGCGTGTCGGTATGTGTTTATCGACCTCTCCAGCTGACCGACATGATACCGAGAGAACAGCTTCTCGCATCGATCGATCGGAACGACGACTAACCTGTGGAATTTAGGGGCGATGATATTTTTAAAGCAAGTAGGCTGGGCGAAGACAAAACTGAAATAAAGACCTCGACACAGAACGTGACAATGGCAGCTTGATCGCTGTGAAATCAGAAGGCAGAAAAGAGCTCAAATCTCGGACAGTCAAGCATATACCGAGATGCATCCACAAAGAGCTCAAAAGCGCTCAAATAATGGGGATCAACTATACTACTCGGTTCTTTGTATATAGAGCATGTCTATTTGCAAAAAAAATTGAGAATCTTCTAAGAAAATGCGAACTGAGTTTCTTCCTCAGATGCTTGCTCACAGGGATAGCAACCGTAGCTAAGGACAATTCAATTACTAAAGTCTCCCAGAGATACAGCCAGACGAGCAGACGCCACACTCTCTGGGCCGTGTCGTAAAATTCTGCAGGAGAAGGGACTCGTGTGACATGGCCGTCTCAGGAAATGGTGAGAACAAAACTACGCGGCGAGAACGCGTCTTTCTAGCTGACCAAAGAGTAGTTGTCAAAGCCAAAGGGGACGAGGTGAAGGGTTCGCTTGAGGGCGCAATACGACAGGGTTTAGTGCCAAAAAAAGAATGACCCTCAAATATCAGTGGATCAAACTCGTCATCCCTTCTCCTTTTCAACCAAAAAGTCAACAGCACGGCATTTCGACCAATTAGACGAGGTCAGAAATGGATCCCGCTGATATCGAAGGACTCGCAAAATTGGAGCACACGCGGTCTTTCTCGCTACATCACACATGGGTAGAGTCGGGGTTTACTGCATTCACACAGCACCGGTTTTCCATAACTGCTCTAAAAGTTGAAGCAGTAACAGTGGAAACAGAATTTGATAGTGCTGACGCCCCCATCTAACAAGAGCCGTGATCCGCAAGGCCTTTCTACCGCCAAAAACAAGGTAGGCGTCTGGGGAAGGACAGAATTGGCGAATTCGGGCGCCTCGAGTTCCCAGAAATTGCCTTCAAACCGCCGTTGACGGTATGGGACGCCGTGGCGGCTGATGACGCCCTGACGATGCTTTCCAGCTATCCGTCGTGTGCCGATTATATCCTCGTTCGGCTCAAGGCTTTTGGATGTCTGGAAGAGCTCAAGATCTGGACATGCTGGTCTTCAATGATTCCGAGACAAATTGCTTCAAGAAATGAGTGCTTGGAATACAATGTCATTCCATATGTGTGTCTGCAGATCCTTATCAGATTGCACGCGACACGTTTTCAGTGGCTGACCTGCCTTTCCCATCTATCGACCGGTTGAGATTAATACCGTTGTTCACAAATTTCCACAACGCGTCCATCGTACGGAATTTTCCAGACCAAAGGAGGCGCAAGATAATCAGTAACCGAAGCCAATCCGGGCGGCACTAAGATCCGGCGGGATGAGACAAGCTTTGCTTAGCTTGCAGCCTTGTCTTTCAACTCCCTTCCCGCTCCCCTTTTCGGCATTGAAAAATGCCACATACGATGAACACACGACTGATGGCGCCTACTCCGACCGCCCTGTCAGCAAGACAGCGCGTCGCTCTCCATGTTTGGAGCTATGCACCCACAGCCTTGCCTCTTTGAGAAATATTACGCTGGTTAGCAGGTTTAACTAGTCAATGCACAACAATGGGAGAAGCCAAGCTCCCATCGCATCGGTAGCATCAGTATAAACAGATGCACTCCCCACAATATGCTTCCGCTGTTTAGCAACCAGTCACTCCTTCACCCAAGTCGCTCTCTCAGCATTTCGTTCCCTTGCAATGGCTCCCACTCGTTTCGGCCTTGCGCTTTCAGCTCTTTCTCTTGCCCTTCCTGCTGTTTCTGGTGCTGCGTTTGATTATGATTCTTATTGTATTTCTTCAACAACTACCGTTTACGAATATGCTACATTCGGCCAAATGGGCAGCAAGCCTTCCGCCGCGCCTTTGAAATCATCTTCGGCCGCAAAATCCTCATCCACTCCAGTCAAGGGTGTAGTCAGTCAGACCAGCGAGCAATATTCGCCTCCAACTGGTGTTTCCTATCCAGGCGTGACCTTCCCGGTCTATTCCCCACAGAGTCCAAATCCTAACGGACCGTTCTACAACCCCAACGATTTCGTCCCGCAACCAATATCGTGGCCCGGCAAACCAACTAAAGGAGAGACAAGTGCACCCACTTTCCCCAAGCATGACAGCAATCCTGGTGGAGACAACAAGGGCCAATTTCAAGGCCCAGCATGGTGCAAGAAGGGATCGAACCTCAAGCCAGCTCTCTCTCAAAGCGACACCAATGGCAACTCGGTCTGGGGCCTCATTGATTGCCCACACCTTCCAGACTACCTAGGGCTCAGCAATAGCACAGTCACGGCATCCGCTACTTCGTCTAGCAGCTACGCACACGAGACATCCTCTAGCTCATGGAGCAGCTCTTCCAGCAAGGTATCCAGCTCTCCAAGTTTCTCTTTCGGCATCCCAGCCAACTCCTCAATCAGCGCCGGCCCTACCGGTACTGGATCCAGCTGGTCAAGCTCGGCGACACCTACAAGCTTCTCTGAGACGTCGTTCTCCAGCTCCTCAAGATTCAACTTCACCTCGTCCTTCCCATCTTTCTCCAACTTCTTCAATAACACCAACTTGACCAATGCAATTGCCTGTGGGAAGATGCCGGAATCGCCAATCGTCCGTCACTACGACCTTAGTGTTGGCCTTGCGGTCATCGCTCCTGATGGTGTTCAAAAGAACGGTCTTGTTGTGAATGGAGGATTCCCAGGTCCCCTGATCGAGGCCAACTGGGGTGAATGGATCGAGATTACCGTCACCAACAACTTGCCAGATGAAGGGACCTCGCTCCATTGGCACGGGTTCTTACAACAGGGTACTCCATGGTTTGACGGTGTTCCATCGGTTTCTCAAGCACCAATTGCTCCGGGCGAGTCTTTGACCTACAAGTTCCGCGCTGACCACTACGGCACAACATGGTATCACTCCCACTACAGTGCTCAATATGCAGGCGGAGCCTTGGGTCCTATTGTGATTCACGGCCCCAAGATCCAGGACTACGATATCGACATTGGTCCAGTCATCTTGAGTGATTGGTACCACAAGGATTACTTCTCGATCGTTAATGATACCATGAACGGAAACATTCCCTTGTCCAACAACAACTTGATCAACGGAAAGATGAACTACCCTTGCCAAAACACCACTTTCGTCTGCACGCCAAACGCAGGTATCTCGAAGTTCTCGTTTACGGCCGGGAAGAAGTACCTTCTCCGCCTTATCAACACCTCCGCAGAGGGAATCCAGAAGTTCACGATTGACGGACATACATTCAAGGTCATCGCCAATGACTTCGTTCCCATCAACCCATACGAGACCAACGTCATCACCCTTGGTGTTGGTCAGCGCTCTGATGTCATTGTGAGTCTCATGTTTTGATTTTATCTGTAGGAGAATTAAGTGGTCATCAACGTCATTTATGTCGGTATTTGTTTGAAAGGTGTCGAAAACTTCCGGCAAATTATTTTATAAGATTGCCAGGAATTTATGCGCCCTCTTGTTCGGATATGATTTATGAAACAAGTTTGGCCATTTGTCTCTAGTACTCAAAGCTTGATAAACCTACCTGATGCTAACAGAATCCCAGGTTGAGGCTGTCGGAAGCTCAGGCGATGCTTACTGGATGCGTGCAGAGCTCGGAAACGGTCTCGATACTACCAACCCAGGTTGCTCCTTCACTGATGGCGTTTCCACCCAAGCAACTGCAGCTGTCTACTATGATGGTGCCGATACCGACAGCCTGCCCACCACCAGCCCGAGCTGGACGACCACCCAGCTCCAGCATTGTGGAAATGACCCTCTGAGCTCCACTACTGCCTACTGCAGCATCCCACTTGTTACTCCCGACACTACCGAGACAGTCGATATAACTTTTGCCTCAAATGGAACCAACTTTGTCTGGTTCATGAACAACTCTACCTTCCGTGCCGACTACAACCATGCTCTCATCTCTGCTGTGAACAACGGAAACTTGACATTCGAAGATGAATGGAATGTTCACAACTTCGGAAGCAACGGCTCTGTCCGCATCATCCTGAGGAACCATTTCTTCACGGCGCATCCCATCGTAAGTTACATTCTCATCATAGTATACACTTTTAGTTAACATAAGATTCAAGCATCTCCACGGTCACGACTTCCACGTTCTTGCTGAAGGTGTCGGTGATTGGGATGGTACTGTCATCAACTCGGGTAATACTCAACGTCGTGACGTTCAGCTCATGCAGCCTGGTCTCTTCGACGGCACCTCAAGTTATATTGTCCTCCAATGGAACCAGGACAACCCCGGTGTCTGGCCAATGCATTGCCACATCGCATGGCACGTCAGCGCTGGCTTGTACATCAACGTCCTCGAGCGACCCGCCGACATCCAGACCATGACCGTCCCACAAGAAATGGCCGATACGGAGGCAACCTGGAACTCCTACTCCAACACCAACGTCGTCGACCAAATTGATTCTGGCTTGTAAGCGGAGAGTTGTTCTGTGTGCAGAGAGAGAGAGTGTGTTTTGTAATGGAAAAACGTTCAAGCAAGCGCAGTCAATGAGGTGGATTCAGGAGCAAGAACTTCGACGCTAATGTCCTGCGAGTATATTCTATCCATGAAGTTTCTTTTGTTGTTGTATATAATACTCTTTCTTCTCTTCTTTGGATCAACTTCACCCGAGACGGAGAACGATTTGGATTGTTTTTTAATGTAATTGATACCCAGATCTCATGCCCCTTTGGGAGTCTGGCGCCCAAAATCAATGATACCAATCTCTCTAGCGATACTGGAGCTTCTTGAAACGATTTCTTCCTGTTCTCCATTTATCTCTTACTAACTTTTCCCGATCTGCATTCACCCTTTCAGACACCAAAGTGGGGCCATCGATCATTCATTCATCGCTCTGAGCAACGACAGAAGGATAAGGCTTTTAGAATGAAATATCTCATTCCAATAACATACTCTCAACGTTTCTGGCAATTTCAAAGATGATATTTCTAGGAAAATCTCCCCATTGATTCTAAGTTGGGGATGATATACTCGATTCGTAAGTGTTCCCTCAGGGACAGAATTGATGGACCGACTGTGGCAAGGACAATGTTATATGAAGCCCATTCCGACGTGTCGACAACAGCTTGCTCATCATCATTTCTCATCTGCTGATTTTTAAGCATCCCATTTCCACTGAGAAGAGACATTCATACCTACCACCAACCCACTCCGCTCCCTCCATTTTCAAATTTCCACACGCCTCACCTACTCCCCTTTCTTAACAACCCAAGCAACAACCCACCTCACAACCGGACTAACCAACACCTTCCTCTCCCTCTCCAAGTCCGGATTCACACTCACCAATATCCCAAATGTCGCCACCAGAATCATTCCCAGCAATAAAACCGTCAAGATCTGTAACATCATGAGGAGGATGGAGATATTTTTTGTTGTGCGCAGGACGACGAAGCCGGCCTCGACCAAGGGCGCAACTTGGTCGAGCGCGGAGTTTATTTCTTTGGAGTAGGGTATGCCCATTTTCGTGTGATGGGGGATTTTATTTTTGGACGGGTGTGCTTGTTGTTGTTGGTAGGAGTTTGTGACTCGGGATATTGGATTTGGTTAGGGATGATGTCAGAGGCGGGTAACCCCTGTCTTGGAGGTGTATCTTGGTTGTGAACTTTGACCATTAGAACTTTCAATTCAAGTTTGTTCCTCGAAGTCTAGATACAGAGTTGAGTTGTTTTGATGGCGATACCTTGATCTCACAACGCAGTCTCAAAGTCTCTGACGATTGTAAAACTATTTGAGAAATTTACCGCCTTTGATCCCAACTTGGGTTTTTGGATATGACAATCGAGTCTTAGATCGTTGATAAGGAGACAACTGAATTGATGGAATGACTATGATTACAGGTTCCACCACTGCTAGTAAAAAAATCCAAGGACGCATTACCTATCTTTAACCTTACCAACCAAACTCCATACATCGATTTACTTTCACGGAAAACCTCAATAGCCTCGTCTTAAGCGGCTACTCTCTTTACACGGTAATACTTTCTTCCCAATCCCCTTTTACCAACTCCAGCAGGTTTCTCAGGCTCAGGCACAGGGGAAGGTGGCGCACTACCAGATAACCCTCCCATACCCTTTGGAACACCAGCTCCTCCAGGATTCTTACCAAGTCCTCCAAGCAACCCCGTAAGACCAGACAGTCCACCAGAACCACCCATAGAACTCATCATCGTACTCAAAAGCCCACAACTCCTATCCACAACACTTGGATCCATAAACGTAATATTTCCCGAATTCGGCGCACCCAACTGTATGATACTAACCTTCTTCTCATCATAAGTCGGCCACCCCATCTTCTCAAGCGCGTTTTCGGGATCTTTGGCGAAGGCGGCCCATGCACCCATCATCTTCTTCTCCAGCCCCTTTTGCGCTTCTGTACTAGGAAAAGAGATCTTTTGCCCGATCATTTCACCAAAGAATTGTTGCTGATATTCTACAGAGCCGAATACCATGCCGATTTCTGAGCCATGCCAGGCTCCAGCTTGGGGTGCAATGTCTTGATTCGGCCATTCGCCGGCGTAGAGGTATCGGTATGCTTTTACGCCGGCGTTTGTGCGGGCCTGGGCTGCTGTGCCTGAGGGGCAGGAGAAGGCGCCGTTTGCGATTTTTAGGAGGGGGGATGATAAGGCTGAGACTTGGTTGAGGATTACCATGAAGAGAGCAATTTCATTTGCATTGTTGCCGACTAGCATTGGCTAACGGATTATAGTTAGCACATTATAATCGATTTGAGGAGGCTATCTTACGCGTTTGATGAAGTTTCCAGCGGCTGCGCGGGCTTTGTAGTCGTTGAAGACGACTTTGCCGTCTGCCATGGGGCCGAAGTCTCCCATGCCTCCTAGAGCTGCTTGGGAGCCAGAGGGCTTGATGGCTTGGAGGACTTCGTTCCATGGTTTGCTGCGCATACAGTGTACCGTTTTCTCGCCGGCTTCTACTCCACCACAGCCAACCTTTTGACTCGCTTTGTACCACCCGGCGCTCTTGTCGGCTTTGTTGCCACCTAAAGCGTCACCGAGAGATGCAGTGCCTGATTCTGGGATGAAGGCGTTGATGATTGGGTCTTTGACCCAGGCGTAGGAGTACATATCAACGGATGTTCCTCCAGCACTTTCACCGAAAAGGGTGATTCTCTTTGGGTCTCCTCCGAATGAAGCAATGTTATCTCTGATCCATTCTACGGCCAGACGTTGATCAAGAAGACCCAGGTTCTGATCTGAGAGACCTGGTGCGCCAGGGAACCCGAAAATGTTGAGGCGGTAATTCATGCTCACCACGACTACATCTTCTTGAGCAGCAAGTCTGGCGCCGTTATAGGAAGGTGATGCTGTGTTTCCGAGAGCAAATCCACCACCGTAGATCCATACGAGAACGGCTTTGGCTGGTGCTCCAGCTTGTGGCTTGGTCCATACATTAATGCTCAAGCAGTCTTCGTCGAATTGGTCGCCATATTGGCCAAGTGATGCGAGGACAACGCCTCTGACTGAGTTGACGCTGGTGGCATTGGAGAAACTTGCGACATTTGCTGGACAATCCCTGTGCTGCGTTAGAATTGAAACCGGATATCAGCTGACTAGTACAACCGGTTCATCAATGTTCTGCCTCGGTGAAACGTCTAAGATCGGTATAGCTACTTCCACACTATTTCAATAGCGATAGGATTCTGGCAGTTTTGAATGAACAATTCCCAAAAGCTTATCTACTACTGAAAGATGGAGAAAAACGTGATCCCGAAAGACGATTTCTTAGTTTCCAGAGGGACGGGGGGTATCGAATTGATGAAACCGCTGCGCTGAGTATATCCTACGTACGGTGACTAACACAAATCAGTTTTTGTTCCGAGCGATCAATTTTAGAATGCTTACAAACTTGTCTGCAACAAAAGCAGTACCGGGAGTAGTCGTGTATGGCTCAGCAGGCTTCCATCGCAGATTTCCAATTGGAGGCTGAGCATAAGGTATACCCAAATATTCTGATACACCTGGTTGCCAAGTCGAGCCGTGACCGCGGATTACTAGACCACTGTCAAGTTGTACCGCATTGCCGACTTGCCAGGATGCAGTAACTAGAGATGGGATAAACGAAAGGACTGCTAGAGAATGCATTGCAGCAAACAACGAAACGAATGTGAAAAGAGACAACGAGACTGAATCGCAAAGGATCCGAAAGACAAACTCGTCAATTGTATATATTCACTCCTTACCAACTTCTACCATCTCATATTGCAAAACCCATAACGAAGATAAATGATTTGCGACATTCGTCATAGCGTCAAGGGGTCGGTGTACAGAACAGGTAGTTTGGCTAATTAAAATGTAAGGTCAATTAACGCTTTCGCAAAGGGAAGTGCTTTCGATGACCTGAGCCCATGTCAGTGGACTTACGAGGCTCAGGAACACATCACTATCCGTTCAAGAACCATGCTCGGTGGTTCTGGCACCGTAGACTCCGTGTAGAGACTATGGTGAATTAAATGGTAGGGAGAGGCTCGCTCCGCATCTCGGGAAGAGTGATTTAGATTGCGTATGTATCCCAAACATTCACGGCCTATCGACCGGAAGAAGTCAGCATTGCCTGAACGAGAAATGGTTCATCGCAATGAAGACCGGTTTGGCCGCCTGCAACCGAGCGTTGGTATTGATGGTTTGTTGATGAGTTTTGCACGGAGAGGAACAGAGTTTGTCTTAGAGGCAACGAAAAGCACTTCAGGATGATGACAACCATTTTACATAACGATACAAAGGTCTTCTGCTTTGTTCTACATTCTTCTCAACTAGAAGGAATGTTTCTCACTTTTGAGAAACAAGGACCACGTGCTTTCGTGAATGTCTGGTGTTTTGGCTTCGAGTTCAAGGTCTCGCACCCTACGATGATGCCTCCATCAGCTGTCAAAACATGGCAAAATCCTTAACTTTCAAAACTATCACGCCTGAAGACTTCACTGCATGTCTCAATCGATACGATGATGTTGTATCCGATACTTTGCGCGAACTTGACCAATACAGATTCACCACGATTCCAGCACAGCTCAAAAAACGACGCGATGCAAAAGGAGGAGCGTGGTTAGCAAAAGAGGAGGTCCAGAAGTTGGTCGAATGGAAGCTGTTTGTATTGTCCACACCATGAAATGATATCTCAATACTGACCTCAGGCCACAGAAAACATGGCACATTTCGACCGTCGCTCACAAAACTCGTCGCGTCAAATAGCGACGAAGACGTGGAATCCATAACCAAAACCGCCTTCAATACCACCAAACAGAGTCACCAAGATATGATCAAGCAACTATCGAAGCTCAGGGGAATTGGCCCTGCTACCGCCGCCCTTCTCGCTTCCTGCTATGATCCGCATAAAATACCCTTCTTCTCTGACGAGCTGTTTCGATGGTTGCATTGGGATGGCAAGCACTGGGATTCACACGATCAAAAGACGAATTTGAAGAAACCTGGGAAGGGTTGGTCGAGGCAGATTGGGTATACTATGAAGGAGTATGAGAGTCTGGCAGTGAAATGCGAACATCTTCAGAATCGAATGGCCACAGTCCATAGAACCGTCGATTGCCTTGAGATTGAGAAAGTTGCATACGTACTTGGCAAAGAGGAGACTGATATAAGTGAGAAGGAGGTGGATGGTGAGGAAGAAAGCGATAATGAAGTGCAAAAGACTAAGAGAAAGGCTCCGGCCAAGGTTAAATCGTCTCAACCCTCGGCGTCAACAATAAAGAAGAGGAAAGCAAATACTCAAGATGCACCCGATACGACAACAAGACGAACGCGAAGCAAGAAGATTGATTGATACGAGATGTCATTGTAGTTCAAGATGCGCCCTAATTTCAGGCCTTTTACTTTATAGTCTTACACATTCGCCTTCTCGGAGGACAGTATCACCAATCTCGCCATTGTACCCAGAACGCCCCATAAATTCAGGTTGCCTCGTTCGATTCGGGTATTCTGTCCATTCTATCCCCCGTTCTACATCGAGACAAAACGAACCTTTCGCATCTCTTTCGTATCGACGACACGACAGCCCTGCCGGTCCACCATCCGCAAGATCCCAAATAACGCCTTCACCAGGTCGCAAATATGCTACTCGAAAGACCTTGATGTCTGGGAAATGACCGCGTTCCACGAGAGCTCCCAAGTCTCTGCACAAAGTGCGTTTGTTCGCTGTGAAAGAATTCCGCCCGATTTGCGGTTCATCAGTGCCAGGAACAGAATCAAGTCTGAGCAGGATGACTTGGAGAGGGGAGGTTGTAACGTGTTCTGAGTCTTCACGGTCTGGCAGGTCAAAAGCCGCTGGACAAAGTCGTGGCACGCGTAATCGGAGGCATTTGAGCTGGGCCATCAGTCTGCAGATTTCGGGGCAAATGTGTTGAAATTCGCACATGCCACTGTCGATGAGGTCGTGTGCTCTCCTTGAAGGCACTTCAGGTCGATCATCACATCCTGACGTATCCAATTCCAAGCTGGTCACCGATCTTGGAAGATGCACGAGTATTTTATGAACAACCGCTGAGGGTAAAGCGATATCAACCCCAGTGTGTCCTTTCTGATTGAGAGAGAAGGTCGTGAGTCGCTCAAAACGGCCGAGTCGACGGTAAAACGGTTCCAGGTCATTGAGGGCATCGATAGGGACGTACCTAAACTGTACAAGAAGGTTCGTTTCGAATTGAAGCCTGATGGAGAAAATCTTGTCATTATTTGAAGTTGGCATGCTGTCCATAAAGTGTTCCAAGCGCGAATCAGAGTATTTGGAGGCAGAGAGATAGACATGTCGGCAAATGATATCTTTGGACATTGATTGCAGGGCTTTGCAAGTGAATAGTAGATTGTAAAGTGCGTTTGGGTGTGCATGGCCGTCGCACAGCTCCACTATTTGGGCGATCAATTCGGGGGGAAGATGCATGAGAGAGGTCATGAGGGGCAAACGTGTGAGAAAGAAGGTTGGGCGATGTTTCTCCAATGTTGATATCTGATCATAACCACACCAAATCTTGTTCGAAGGATGTTGAGGAGGATTCAATTGAGTCAGTTGTGGTTTTTGTAATATTCTCAGAAAAAGCAAACATGCTCAAGAGCTAAAAGCAGCTCTAGCGTTCGTATCCCAGAAAACTCCGCTTTCGCTGCGCGGACCTGTTCATCACCACGACATCAATCACATACAGGCTGCCATGCGGATTTATCATTGACAATGTCTTTTGGATTCAGCATTGGGGATGTGTTGTACGTATTCTCGATATCCAGCCATTTCAAGGCGACGACCTCAAGACCGCTCCTGTCTCACAGCTCAAAAGCTGATCACTTCTATGCGCGTCTAGAGTATGCAGCCAGGTAGCTTACCGAACCTATACTGCTTTGAAGTCAGCCCCTGCGGAATTTCAAGAACTCCGCCTCGAAGTTCTGTCTCTCAATACTACTTTACAAGCGTTGGCGGACGAGTCGAGCTCCCCGACGTCTATTATCCTTCTTGCACCACCTCAAAGACAAGAGAGTCTTCGAATTCTGCTCGAAAATTGCACAAAGGGCCTCAAGCAATTAGATCTGCTCGTCGGAAAATACCCGAGTCTGGGTCCGAACGAAAAGACGCGTTTCCTGGAGCACATCAGGTTTGCCTCGAAAGGCAAGCAGGGTCCACGAGATAAACTTGCCATTCATACTGCGAGTATCAATATTTTTCTTACTTCCTTGACTCACAGTTCTTTGGGACGATTGGAGCTCTTGATAAAGACTGCTTTGCGAGGTGGTGGGGAGAAAGATACATTCTCTGCTTTAGGTGCTATCAAGCAAGAATCCGATGCCTGGAACAGTATAGGTCGAGATCTCGCGCTTGAAGGTATCACGGCCAATGTAGCTGTGAAATTCAAACACGAGATCGAGGCTTATACTCGACATCTTGCCAATGGAGGAGATCCCTTTTGGATGAAGTCACGCCCGGATGCACCACAATCCCAAGGCACGCCTCAACCTGCCAGCGTACCTCAATATCAAGGCACACCTCAGCCTGTTAGTGCGCCTCAATACCAAAGCCCACCTCAACCTCAAGGTGCACCACCAAAGTATGAAGCACAACTACCAATGCGACCGCCTATGTCGACCCCAGCAGTCTCTCAGCAGAGACCTAGTGGTTTATTTGGGAGTACGCCAAAACCAAACACCCAACAGCCTCAAGGTAATAGTTTGGGACAAGCAGCTCCAGCGCAGTACGCTCCCTACGCGGGCTCTCCCGTTTCCCAAGGGCCTCTAGGCAACCAACAACAGCAGCCTCCAAATGCTGGTTATGGAAGTACTGCACCGCCTCAGCAGCATTCACAATCAACCACAGGGACCAATTCTGGGAAGCCAGGATCTTATAGTGGTAAGCCATTGTTCGGCTCAAACATTCCTGCAGGCCCCGGGCAGTCCGCCGGAAATGGACAGGATCAGACCTCTTCGGGATCTAACCAGACGCAGCAAGGCTTTGGTAGATTTGGTCAGCCATCTTCAATTGCAACCCCGGTGACTGGTGGACTCTTCGGTAGTGGTTCTCAGCAGAAGCCATTCAGCTTTAGTGCTCAAAATCCAGAGGAGAAGCCAGAGGAGTATTTTGGCTCCGCGGGTCCTACTGCGTCCACCACAGGTGGTGGACTCTTTGGGCAGCCTGCGCAACAACAGGCTACAGGAGGTCTTTTTGGGTCGAAGCCCGCAGCAGGCACGAGTAATACCACTGGGAGTTTGGATTCCGGCAGCCAGTCGCAACATATTGAAACAAGCAGCGGGTTTGGTGCTACAGCTCCCGGATCAGATGCGACGGGCGGGCAACCGACCCCGGGTACTGGCAGTAATTTGTTCGGAAGTCAACCATCTGCACCAAGCGGCGCCTTATTCGGGGATTCCCTCTCTTCGAGGCCAGCATTGGAAAATTCGACAGGGTACAGCTCTAATGGGAACGCGGGCAGTCTCTTCGGTGCACCCCAAATTCATACCAAACAAGTCGACGAGCTATCCGAGCTATTCGACCACATCTTCGACATCGACGAAGATGTGGCAGCAATGGCCCAAGGCGCTAGAAGCGTCCCTTATCCTCTGGACCCACCAACGCCTGTCAACGGATCAAGATATGTTCCACCCGTCTATTCTCCTCCAGTCTACGTTCCACCACCAGCTCCTTTGCATCAATCTGTTATAGAAGCACAGAATATACACCAACGACCTCCTCAAGACAAACGCTTACTCAACAACAACCAAACCAACCCCGTAATCACAACCAACGCAGAAACAACGATCAACAACAATCTCCTCCACACAGTCCGCCTCCAACTAGAACAAGCCATAATCCAGTACCGTGACGCCCAACGCGCCGGCAACTCACGTCTTGTAGACCACCTTCTCCAAAACTCCGTCCAAGAACGGGTTTCTTATCTCCGAAACGCCGGTGCCATCCTAATCCAATGTGATCTGTGTCACATACCCATCATGGACGGCTACTACCATTGTGATATCTGTGCTAACGGGGACTGGGATTGCTGTCCGCAGTGTCTTGAGCAGGGGAAGGGATGTCTCGGTGGACATGGGTTGGGGAGGAGGAACAAGGATTGGATTGGAGAGAAGCATTGGATGAGGTGCTGATTTGGGAGGGAAAACGAGCGTCCCCACTGCATAATCATAATCTTGAAATCAATTCAATCGAATGCTACAATACAGCATACCGCAAACCTAATATCCTCCCTAATAATCCCAACCAGAGAAAACAAACCCTCATAAGACACCTCCCAGCACCCTCAATCAACCAAACCATCCTCTCCCATCTCCGTATCCATACAAATCGAAAATCTAAACCCCACCGGCTTCGAAATCTCCGCCGTTGGCTCCTCAGGAGGCGACACATACCCAACCATCTCAAATTCCCTTCCCTCCTCCCCACTATTCAGCTCCCCACTAATATATCCCTCCGAGCTCGAAGAAGAAGCAGGCGCAAGATCCTCTTCTTCAGAGGTCGAGAACCTACTGACACAATTCCCGTCCTTCTCCTTTTCCATGGCCCTGTCCCAGAACTCTTTGTAATTGTGCTGAATCTCCATCTGGTCGGGTGTAAAGATGCGCGTGGCTGCTAATGATTGCTTCATTGGGGGGTCGTCTTTTTTGGACTCCTTGGTGGTGACCTTTTCCTTGCCTTTTCCTTCGAAACCTGGTGGGGCGGGGAGAGATGGGGGACTAGAGCTTGGTCCATCGAGACCGTAAGGCGAGTTGATGTACCAGGTCATCATGGTGTCACTATTTGTAGGTGAGGAACGATCTCCCTTCTTCGTTTGCTTTGGCGGGACACGACCAGGTCGCAAGTATTTGTCAAGACGCTTTGCAGCGGTGCGCTCCTCAAGCTGAGCTCTCAGTTTCTGGTTCTCGGCAAGTCCTTCATTCATTTTGCGCTGGTATCGGAGCTCAAGATCTCGCATCTGTCGATAATGGGCAAGTTCTGCACGTGGGCTTACGAATGACATATCTTCATCGTTATTGTTGTAGTCATAGGTAGCTGTGATGGCTCTGTGGGCGTGCTCCCGAATCCTTGGACGTGACATACGCACTAGGCGAGAAGAGTGATCAGTATCGCTCTGATCATCATACGAGTGCCTGATATGGTTACGAGGCGTTGGTGTCGGTGTCTGAGCACGTAATCTGGCGATTTCGGGACCGAGAGCATTACGCAGTGCGGAAGCATCGACAGGAGAAAAAGTGTACGCAGAGTCAAGTCGGCTAGGAGCTTGACTTCTAATTTTTGCAGCCGAGACGCGTGCGGTATTGACAACAATGTCGGCTGGTGGTGGCTTTTGGTCGCCAAATATTTCATCGAAAAGGGCTGATCTGCTTCTCGACTTCGTAGCTTCGGCTGGCGCTAGATTCTGGTCGCCGATTTTATTAAACACGGATGACTTGTGTACCGAAACATCTTGATGGGCATTGTATAGCTCTGGATGAACCGTTTGCGCCTCTCGTTCTAGGTCTGTTAGGCTGACGCCCTGAACTCGAACACTGTTCGTGGAGACTTCTCTGAGGCCAGTTCGTGGAACATTTTCTTTGATGCCCTGCTCACGCTTTATATCTTGGACAACTTCCTGAGCGATCTGCATTCCCTTGACATACCACTCAGGCTGCCGAACCGACATATGAACTCGAATTCGGTAGGCTCTCTCGAATATGACTCCATCAGGAAAATGGGTGCGGACGAAGCTGTGGTAAAGGTCCTGACGAGTGCCGTCAAAGTGTGTATTGATGGTCACACGATATGACGGAGATGCATCTTCCAGCCTTGGCGGATCGAATTCGATGCCAGCCCCATCATGCGAATGCCGCAGATGGAGGGTATGAGGCTTTGACTGTACAATGCCGAAGATCTGTACCCCATTAGGGTGGATTTGGCTTGTGAAATTTACTCTTATGCCTGTGGCATGATTGTTTCCGGACGTTATTTGAGGCCTGGAGCGAAAGCAAGTATGGAGGTGGATGAAGTTCTCGATGGCGATACGTGAATCGCCTCGGCTTAGGAACCAGGGGTGGAAGAGGCCTGAACACTCGTGGTACCACAGCATGTAGTCGACGATTCGAGAAAGGTTGCATTGGATGCTTCTGACACCCAACTTTGCGATCATATGATGGATTGAGTGCAAAGGGAGAACATCTAGGGCCAGAATATTAGCCACAATATGGTCAAGACGCAGTGTTGAGTCCGACATACCCTCTTGAAGCGTCAGGTCAATGTTCTTCTTCCTCATTTTCTCTTGTAGCCATTCCTCTACAATGCTATCAAGAGCACTCCGAAAAGCGTTCTCCCAGAACAGGAGCTCCTCGGCGCGTTGGCTGGTAGGAAGGCCTTTCCAGGTTGTGACAACATCGACATGCTCGATCCAGTCATCGGCAAAGGGGCTTGTTGGCTCGAATCGTGCCAGCTGGGGAGTATAAACATCACAGACCGTCTTCCAATTAGGTGCCAATTCGTCAAAGACTCTCACATCGAGGGACATGGTGAGATAATTGAAGTAATTGAACAAGAGACAATATTTGTTAAGACAACAAGCAGAAACTGATGCAAAATGGTATGATGTTGGTGTATGTTTGAGAGGTGTTCGTGCCAGGCGTTGAGCTTTGAAAGGAACTTAAAGAAGGCGTCACGCTTGAAGGGAGAAGGAGCGAGCAAGCACAGCAGTGAGAGCGACAATTGAGACATACACTGTTCAGACAGCCATCCTCAAGTTGACAATGCAGGAGCAAACTTTCTGGCGATTTCAAAAGTAAACTAGGCAGCAGAAATTTCTCGATGTCGATCTCGCGTTGGACGGTTTTGAATCGATTTCGGCTCCCTGAAGGCGCACTTAGTTGCGAACCAGTTGTGAAAGAACCACCGTCTCTAAAGTGAAGCTGCTACAGCTCGGTATAATCCTCATTCTGCCCGCATGATCGAGAAGGTGGGCTTTTGAAGAGCTCACTCTCAATCCCAAAAAGCAGGAGCTAAATTTCTGGCAATTCATAAAAGGATTATGCCAGAAGATCCTCGATATGGATTCGAGTCTGGTATACTCAACAGCCCTGGTAGATGCTTCATGGCTCGACCTTGGACATCCTCCGCCAATTTCTTCTCTCTGCCTGATAGTTTTCCTCCCCTTTGGGTTAACAGAGACAATGCCGCCATAATCTTGCCCATCCCACTTTGGCGAAAGTTGAAGCCCACTGATTTGCTTACGCGCCTAACTCACATGAGGTGGCCGATCGGCTCTCAGGAGGAAAAAGACCAACAAGGACTCCAAAATTGGCACCAAACCCCAGCCATTTCTCCCTGTCATATTGTATTTCCCACTCCCAGTTGATTTTGAGAGCGGCAGGGCAATGGAAGATTGATGCTCGCCACCTCCATGCAACGTCAAGGAGAGACGATACTGCGCTAGTGCATAGTGTCCAAATACATCCACGGAGATCAGATCCTGGCAATGTCGATTAAGAAATCGCTGTAGTATTTCTGATTCTCTTTAGCAATACAGAACGTCTTTTCCCAAAGCTTGCTCCACAACTCCACTAGTCTCAACGCTCGCCCGGTTGTTGAAAGTCGACCATGGAACTGCATGGATGGCTTCATGCTCTCTAGAATAGAAAAGTAGCGCGTGCGGGGTGACTGATATCCGCGCCCGTTTTTCAGATCAAGGCTTCATGCTTTCGGCATCGAAAACAGAAGTCATTGGAAGTTAGGGCCGCATCCCAACTTTCAGACTCAATGAGGGGGATCCAGGAATTGAGTGTCGTTCTTCATTTGTTGTTCCAAATCCTCCACTGGCCAATAGACCATTCGACACAATTTTGAACGATCAAACAGCATCCATGCTTGCCCTCGTCGTCAACTGCTCGTTCTTGTTTCCCAGTTTTGAAATCTGGAGAAAGGCATCAACACCATATCCCTCCAGGCTGTGAATCTCCAGACTTCCCGCCCAGTACTCAGCATATATGCGACTCATGGGCAAGCCGATCCCAAGTCGCAGATTTGGAGGTCGACTTGTCAGTGAGCTCAAAGAGCTATCGTGACCGTAATCTGCCGTGGTTGCAGACTTCGAGGAAAAGTGCTTTCCAGCATCACTATGGTCAGCGCGCACCTCCTGCATAGTCGCAGCCATTTTCGGGACGCGGTTGAGGTTTTGTAGCCGCACGCTTTTCCGTGGCCCTTTGCTGAAACTCCATAGATGAGGTAAGATCTCTTTGGGGATCCCTCCACCTTGGTCGGAGATGCGGAAGATAACATGCTGGGCTGTTTCGCATATCAACACTTCAATTGGTGGTGGTTTGGTGTCTTTGAATTTCGGCTCTTCCAGCATCGCCTGCATTGAGTTTCGGAGAAGCTCGCCGATCATATACTCCACATGGCTCAAAATGTACGGGAATGTCGCTTCAAAGTGACCTTCAATTCTGACCTCGGGTACATTGCAGGACGCACCATGCTGCTCTTGCATCAGGCTTCTAGTCGCTTCGGCGCATCTTTCCACGATCTCTTTGGCATTGCATCGGAGGAAGATTTCACCGACGGCCTCCTGATTTGGGTCGTGTTGGGCGAGGTTTGCGTCTGGGAAATGCCATGGTGAGTGGAAGGTCTCTGTTAATGCTAAGTGCTGTTCGGCGATCACGCGTCGTGAAATTCTCTAAATGTGGAATCAGTGTCCAATAGTGTGACTTGACGATATTCGCAACAACTCACCGATCGTAATAACGTAGTCATAAATTTGTCCGTGGCATCTGGCTGCATAAGGCCCTGTACTTCAAGCACACCCATTGCCAGTCGCGGAATCACCGTCTAGAGAAGCCATCAGCACTGCAAGAATACTGCCCATTTAAATGCAACCCACAAGATGATCCCTAAGTGTCTCCTTTACTATCTTGCAAAATCTGTCATTATCGTCAAGGGTATGAACTTCGTGAAGCTTTCGAAACCGGTCGAAGGCCTTATAGTACAGCTCGTAAACGTGGTTTAGATGTTGGTTTCGTAGGACGACATAAGGCAATGTCTGCATATCGCGCAGTCTGTGGGCCAGTCTATACATTTGGTGTTAGCTTTCTGTGTTCACGATATTCTACTGGGAGTAATAATACCTAGTCGGCAGCTCTGTTCGCACATAGTTTGCACTACTGATGAGTCGAGACTCGGTCAAGGTCCTCCCAAAATAAGTCAACTGCCGCAAACTGATAGGACGAGCTTCCTTCTGCACCCATCTGCCAGATCCTCCATGTTAGTCATATTCCTCATCCTCTCAGCAACTGGACATACTCATCGAGGGCGGCGGATGGGCGCCATTGTATCTGCGAGGGAGCACGGCGCAAGCTCTCTGTGGTCAACAGCCTCACACCAGCAGGAAGACTGAACAGCTGACGAGGCAGATTCGCATTGGACCATGTGGCAGAGCTCAATGCCATGAGGTATATCTGGTGAGTTTGTTCAGAGTCAAAGCTCTATCGTCACGCATGTGCTATGTCCCCTAGCCAAAAGCAATTCGCGGGGTACAAATGCTGGAGAAACAGGCTGTGGCCGACGAAGAACAAGGTAGAAGTATTAGATGTCTACTGGCATCTTTGAGTAGAATCGTCGTCGAATACTCATATGAGCAGATGGGAATTTTGAGTATATAATCCAATATCCTGGAACCTGAAACTAGAAGTCGGTCATTTTATTCTCCTACTGCTTGCCCGACGACGATTGGACCAAGCAATGCGAATCAGACAAACGCATCCAAGAATGGAGTAGGGGAGGTCTGCAATCGGCATCAGGAATTGGATATTCGACGTGTCACAAAGGATATCAGCGGCTTGCGGCTCTTCCAGTTGAGAATAGATTAGTGACGAGCTTTCCATGGTTCTTTCAGGTGGCGTTCTCGTAATACATGGCATACATACATACTACCTTCAATTAGTGGTGCCTTGGAAAAGAGAACAAGAGTCTCTCCACTCCAAACATTGCCATCCTCAGCCCTCCTCTTGAGAATACTGTGAATATCTCCTTGACCACGGAACCTTTGTGTTGATGTGGAGGTGCAAGTTCCCAGCAGTCGCACCAATCGTCATCTCTTGACGAAGTACTCCAGCTCTACCTACGTTAACACTTCCGCCCTCAAACACCGCCAACAACAACAAATACAAACACAAACACTCTTCCCTACCTACAGCACCCTCTTGTGCTCCTCCTCCGCCCTCTCCACACCACTTTCTTTGCTGCCTTACCCCTTCGGGAGGCCCTGCCTACAACCTCGCGGGCCTGCTCACACATTTGTTCACGATGGACCACGTACGTCCGAACCCTTCCGCTCACCATATGAACGATACACTGACAAATACTACAGATACCTAGCGACATGGCCGTTGACCCTGAATACGACGAGAAATTGGACGTCGCCCTCATCTCTCCCGACGAATCCATGGATGAAGCAGAGCCTGAACCACAAATTCGCGCCGATGACTTCGAAGCTGTCAAAAAGCGCCATATGCCCCTGCAAGAAGGCCTGGAGGTAGAATCGGAAGCTATAGACACATGGACAATTGAGAATTGGCGAAATCTTCCCAAGCGCACCCAGGGCCCTGTTTTCCACTCTGGCGAGCATCCTTGGAGAGTCCTTTTCTTTCCGCAGGGTAACAATGTCGACCACGCCTCTTTCTACCTGGAGCACGGCTTTGGGGAAAAGGTGCCAGAAGACTGGTATGCCTGTGCGCAGTTCATGCTTACGTTATGGAATCCAAATGATCCTACCATCTTCGTCACCCACACAGCGACCCACAGATTCAATGGCGAAGAGGCCGACTGGGGATTTACGAGGTTTGGTGAGCTTCGCAAGCTGTTCGCAAGCCGATGGGAAGAACACGATCGTCCAATGGTAGAAAACAACTCGGCCAAATTAACAGCATACGTTCGCATCTACAAAGACCCAACAGGAGTATTATGGCACAATTTTGTCAAGTACGTTACATTCCAAATTCCGTCTTTGTGAGGGAGAAGATCACCAGAACAATCTTTTCGAAGATTGGAAAACATTCCTTTGCCAGCATCAGAAATACTAATGTTTCCTAGCTACGATTCGAAGAAGGAGACAGGCATGGTGGGGTTGAAGAACCAAGGCGCAACATGCTATCTCAATTCGCTTCTGCAGTCCCTGTATTTCACTCACTCATTTCGCAAGGTATGCCTGCCAGGCCACTCAAGACGTTGAATTGGATTGACTGACAACCCATAGGCCGTGTATCAAATTCCCACTGAAGATGAGGTCGATTTCAAAGCAAATAGTGGCTATGCTCTTCAGCGGCTTTTTTACCAACTACAATCCAGCGACACCGCAGTTTCAACCAACGAACTCACAAAGGCTTTTGGTTGGGATTCGCGGCAAATATTTGAACAGCAGGATGTTCAGGAGCTGTCGCGTATTTTGATGGAACGTCTGGAGGAGCGCATGAAAGGCACCGAAGCTCAAGACGCTTTGGGCAAGATGTTTGTTGGCAAAACAAAGACCTACATCAAGTGCATCAACGTAGATTACGAATCCTCTCGGATCGAAGACTTCTGGGATCTTCAATTGAACGTTAGCGGCAACGATACCTTAGACGACAGTTTCAAAGACTACATTGCTGAGGAGACCATGGACGGCGAGAACAAGTATTTTGCTGAAGGATACGGCCTGCAGGATGCAAAAAAGGGTGTCATTTTCGAGAGTCTCCCCGAGGTCCTGCATCTCCAGCTCAAGCGTTTCGAATACGACTTCAACCGCGACACGATGATGAAGATTAATGATCGCTACGAATTTCCGGAAATCTGGGATGCCACTCCTTACCTATCCAAGGATGCGGACATGTCAGAACCATACACCTATCATCTCCATGGCGTCCTCGTCCATAGTGGCGACCTCAACGCAGGTCACTACTATGCATTCCTGAAGCCACAGAAGAATGGTGATTGGTTCCGATTTGACGACGATCGTGTAATGAAAGCTTTGCCACGCGAAGCTATCAGTGAAAATTTTGGCGGTGAGAGCCCACAGGCCAATGGACAGACTCCGGGCCAACGCAATCCATACACTCGCACATGGACCACGAAACGCTCCAATAACGCCTACATGTTGGTTTACATCCGAGAGTCTCGATTAAACAACATTCTAGCCACGGACGACGAAGTTCGACCACCAGAACATCTCGCTGAAAAATTCGCAGAAGAGAAGTTGCACGCCGAAAAGCTGCGGAAAGATCGAGAGGAAGCTCACTTGTACATGGAGGTCAACGTCGCTACAGATGACAATTTCAAGGCTTATCAAGGCTTTGATATCGTACCATGGGCAAAGGAAGTAGTCTCTGATGAGACTCGACCAAAGTCATTTCGCGTTCAAAAATCTATGCTTGTGGAGGAATTCATTACCCATGTGGCTGAAGAAATGGGTCTGGATGCTAAATTGTGCAGGCCATGGGCAATGGTGAACAGACAGAATGGTACAGTGCGACCTGATCGCCCTCTCTCGGAACTTGATATGTCCATCGAAGATGCAGCCAACCGGTACGGAACTAAGAGTACAAACTTCCGTGTGTGGATGGAAATTGCGACTGAGAAGGACAAGGATGGAAAGCCTTTATTCGGCGATGCTCACAGTGTCGACACTCCTGCTAACCGGCCTATTGTGTTGTTCTTGAAGAACTTTGATGTAGAGAAGCAGACACTATACGGCATGGGCCACTTCTACGCTTCGCCACAAGACAAAGCTGCGGACGTTGCCCCTCACGTACTGAAGCTCATGGGCTGGCCCGTTGGTACAGCCTTCAAAATGTTTGAGGTTAGACTCTTTTCTATGCTCATTTCAACCAGTACTAATAGTTCTTCTCAGGAAATAAAGCACAGCATGATCGAGCCGATCAAAGGCAAGCAAACATTGGCTCAGTCAGAGATACAGGATGGAGATGTTATCACGGTGCAGAGAACATTCTCCGAGAAGGAGTGAGTATTTGTCAGTGTACCTCGTGATGATTGCTAATGTTGTCCCTAGATCTTCTGCGCTTGCGGCGTCCGGCAAGAACATTGACGTACGAGACTTCTATGACCTTTTGCTGCACAAAATCAAGGTCAAGTTCGCACCCAAAACAGGAGAAGAATATCCAGAGTTCGAGTTGGACTTGTCGAAACGAATGAACTACAACACATTTGCACAGAAGGTTGCTGAGCATCTCGGTCCGACCGTTGACCCAACGCACATTCGCTTCTGTCCTGTCAATGCCAGCAGTGGCCGACCGAAGGCACCGATAAGGCATACCACTCCTCACAATCTCGGTGCAATTCTAGTGCCTGGCTTCAACACATACGGTGCGGCCATGAACCAACGGCCTGACGCGCTTTACTACGAGGTCCTGGAAGTCAGCCTGAGTGAATTGGAGACACGCAAAGCTCTCAAAGTCACATGGTTACCCGAGGGATTGGCCAAAGAGGAGACCTACGAAATTCTCGTCCCAAAGAATGGAACTGTGACTGACATCATCGCGGCCTTGCGGCGCAAAACTCCTGCTGAGTACATCACTGATGAAATAGCCAGTCGCGTCCGCGTCTACGAAACTCATGCATGCAAAATCTTCAGGGAGTGTGCACTCACTTATCCAGTCGCCAACCTCAACGAATTTGTCCAACTTTATGCTGAGCCAACCCCTCCGGGTGAGTTCAAAGGAGAAATGGACGAAGACAACGAATACCTTGTGCCCGCTTTCCATTTTGACAAAGAAGTGAGCAAGGCACACGGTGTGCCTTTCCTGTTCTTGATGAAAAAAGATGAAGTCTTCAAGGACACCAAAGAGCGGCTATCCAAGCGCACAGGTATCAAGGGGAAGGCCTTGGAGAGAATAAAGTTCGCAGTCATCCCGCGGTCATCCTACAGCAAAGCCGAATACCTCACCGATGGTAAGTTTTCGTCCATACCCAAGTACAAATCCGTTACTAACATACCTGGCAGAGGACATCCTATGGGAAAAAGTAACAGCAGGCGAAACTTCTCTTGGTCTTGACCACATGAGCAAGACTCGCTCTAACTGGAATCGTGCAGACTCCATTTTCATCCGTTGAATGCAGGCACGGTGCTGATGAGACCCATGCAGTGATGATTGGAAGAAACGGCGCCACCGAACCACCCGTCCAGTCCCGCTCTATACGAGAAATGTGCTTTGCATAGCGTTCAGCGTGGAATTTTTGTTCATTCAGAGGCCGAGTATCCTCTCGCATAGCACTGGGATGGAAAAGAGCTCGGTGGTTATATGGAGCGGCGTGTAACTATTATGGATAATTGGAATTTTCTTGGTAGGGGGTCATGGATGGATTGTTAGGCAGGGCATGAATTGAAATGGAATGGCGGCGAATAGCGATTATCATACCTGCATTCTCTCTCTTTTTTTTCGATCAGTCAGGCAGTCAGATATTAGAATGACACCCCCATGGCGTTACAACAAGAGTGGAAGCTTGCAGAAGCTATGCCCGCTTGTGGATATGATATAAATACATGTGTTATGATTTTTCGCCGAGCCTCATCACAGTTCATAGCTGGACGATGAATACTGATTCCGTCGCACTGACAACCAATTCGAATGTAGCAATCCTTGATCACGGATCGAGAGCAATAATTTCCTGGCGATATTGTTGTTGAAATTGTCAGACAATTTTGGGAGTGGTGATGGGAGATTGAGAAACGGGCTTTTCAGAAATCATATATTGCTAGAAAGGGGATTGCACTAATGAGCGCGCACGCGGGCAGTAGCAATGAATAGCGAAGACGTTGTTCTCTTTCCCTCAAGTCCTACATGACAGCCTGGAGATATTGGCTATTCTCAGGTGACCCACATTTTCACCTCAAGCTCTTCTTCTGAGCTAAAATTGCAGTGCATCTGCAAGGTTGAGTGAGGATTCATCCGATTGGGCAACACATCATCATCCATCCTACTCATTCCTTTGACGCTAGAATTGCAGTGCCTTTTGCAGGTCCTTTTTTAAGCCAAAACTGCTGTGCTTCTTTGTCAGATGTATCCACAGTTCTTTGATTGATTTGATAGATGAGGGGAACTGTGGTATTGATTCGAGTTTATCAAGGCAAAGAGAGCAAGTTGTAGTTTGAGCTGTACATTTTACCATTCGTTTTGATTTTGTGGAAAGTTTGGAGACGAAGGATCTCGGATTTAGAAGTGTTGATATTACAATACATCTTCACTCTCACATGCATCATCCTCGAGACTTTCAGTCTTTCTATATCAGCGTACCCACTTGTTCTTACAGCGTATGTTGTCTACTCCGATTAGTTTTACACCGTCAACGTCCTGCTAAAATGATGGAAAACTCACTTAAACCAATTCAAGAACTGAAACATACTAGCCTTTGGAGTTCGCTCCAAAGAAGTGTAATTGAGATATTGCATCCCGAATCGAACATCGGAGCCTACCAGCCACTCAAAATTGTCGTAGATGGCCCAGCCCCATGCGCCGGTGATGTTTACGTTGTCGTAGTGGATACTTTGGAGGATGGCGTCGAGGTAGTGTTGATAGTAATCCTGAGATATGTTAGAAGGAAATTGAGCGCCTAGGCTTCGAAACGGAGACATACAGCCCTCCGCAAATCCCACAGTATATCCTCCATTTTCGCCAATTTTGACTCAAAAGGTTCCGCGAAACCGAATTCAGAAATCACGATATCGGGGATTGAAGGGAATAGAACGGTTGTGAGATGTTTTAGAAATTTGCGTAGCCCATATGGTGTTGATTTCAACCATGACACTCCTGAATCTGAGGCAGGACCCATTGGGAAGCCGTTCGCTCCGGTTTGTGATGAGGACGTACATTCGGGGTATCCTGGTGCTGAACGATTTCTGTAACATTTCTCGTCTGCTGGGCTCGAGTAAAGGGTTGATGCAGTGTAAGGATCAATCGCATAGAAGTCGCAAGAACCCTTGATCAAGATTTTTTCTTCAGGTGTGAAGCTGGGTAGAAGATCTCCGAGTGTTTCTATGAGGGAGACGGGGTAATCGCCATCCGTCCACGGTCCACCAAACCAACCAATGGAGAAATCGAAACCGCGTTGGGCGGCGCGCAGGTCGGCTAGAGATTGAGTGCGTGCTTCCTGAAAGTTGCCGGAGTTTTTGAAGGTGATGCGACCCTTTCCTTTGAACTCTGAGTGATACCATTTGGCTACCCGGGCGTGTGCGAGAAGAGTGTAATGACCGCAGAGAAATCTTGCTCGTATTTTTCCTTCCTTGCCCACGAATTTCGTTAGATCTTGTCCCCCGAGCCCATAGTACTTGCCGTCGAGTGGATATTCTGAGAGCTGCCAATTGCAGTATTGGGGTTCGTTGATAGTGTACCATATTGGTATCACAGAATCATATCGCTGGATGACAAATTTGGCGTAATCGACGAAATCGTCAACGATCTTTGGTGATAACCATCCTCCATATTCTTCGAATAGCGCAAGGGGTGTGTCCCAATGGAAAAGTGTGATGACAGGTTTGACCCCCTTCGACAATAATTCTTGGATCACATCATCGTAATGTTTGACCGCTTCCTCATTAGCCCCATCCTTTGCCTTTCCAGTAGGAAAAAAGCGAGGCCACGAAAAGCTGGGCGAGAATGCGGGAATACCCAAACCCTTCATGCGCGCGATGTCGGTTTTATAGAGCATATAATGTTCGGCTGCATTGTCTCCCGTACTCCCATCGGCCACGAATTTAGGGACATTATGAGACAGAGCATCCCATATACTTGGCCCTTTCCCTTCAAGTTGCGCCGCGCCTTCAATTTGATAAGCTGACGATGCCACGCCCCAAATAAAATTCTTTGGGAGTTTGAGATTGGTGAGATTGGTGTCATGTGAGGAGACCAAGGGGTGGAATTCATTCGGCTGCGGGTAAGTAGTTGGTTCTGGGCCTTTCGGTGTAACGGTTGTTGTGTATTTTGGAGGCGCTATTGGAGATGATATCTTTGTCCACAACGCACTTAACGAGGTAGGGGAATATGTTGTTATTTTGTAACCTGCGGGATTAGGAAACTCAAAGGGGTATTGTGGAGTTGCCAGCGTCGACGCAACCAATACAAAAAGTATGAAATGGATCATGCTGAACCGCTTTCGAAAATGGGAGCGAAAAGTCTAGTCTACAAGAATGGGAAAATGGCCGAGATACAGCGTCAAGGCTGCTAGAGGAGTGGCGGAGTAATACACAGAGTGACAAGAGAACAGCAAATGACCCTCAGAATAACTTTTATCTGACGTCGAAAGCTACTGGGCGCCCATACAAGAAGTTGAGTATTCGACGCTTGAATTAGTCCACCTAATATTAATTACATGGTCTCTGAAGCGGGCCATCAATCTATTAGACACTTTACTTACCAACTTCGACGGACATCCAAAAACGTCTCTCGAAGAACTCAATCTGCAATAAGCAAGAATACAAGTACCTCCATATGCGGAGGTGGGCTGTTCACAAGAATAGATCACCTGCAGTCAGTGCGGTAGAACAAATCGGAGATGATCTGGTGAGAATCGAAGATGTGACGGAATTGGCTCCATGATGGTGTTTTCTTTTTAATGACAGAGCTACAACAAAGACGAAATGAAATGAGATGAGATGAGGTGAGGAAGAGGAGTGATGGTAATGGGAAAGGGCAAACAGTGTTGAGATGACCTTGCGATGCTGACCGTATATGGTTAGATCCGAATGCAGATCAACAGCTGCATCTCAACTCCTCTTCCGTCCTTCCATCAATCACTCAATATCTTTCAAAGTTTCAATCATATTTCAATCAAAGCCGAATCAACTTCAACCTGTTGTAGTCCGTGAATCATGTGGAAACCACGTTCAATAAACACATTCCTCCCTGTTGACCTCCATTCCAGCTCCAAGATTCGGAAATTATGGTGGCGAAGAACATCGAGTACCATCGGAGTTGTGCAATACAGACAAAAAACTCGATCGCTACCTCTACCTGCTCATATACGTACGGCCCACGACAACCATTGCAAGCACAACAAGTCCAGCCCAGGAGTCACAGAGCTCGAATTCTGGAAATCATCATCAACATGGCGCCGAGCATCTCTCAATACCCTCCGATGCCTCATCGGTTGCACCACAGGGGATTTCAGCGCAATGTGGAGTCTTCAATCCTTCTATCCAGAAATAGGGATGGGCTCCATCATGGCGATCTCGATGGCGGCAGGACTTGCGACGTCCATCACGCTGGAAACCTTCCTACTTCGCTATGGAAAGGACCGACTCATGTTCGCCACAGCTTTGAAAACGGCCCTTGGAATGAGTCTTGTTTCGATGCTGTCGATGGAAGCGGTCTCGAATGTGGTCGACTACCACTTGACTGGTGGTGTTGTCGCTTTCAGCGATCCTTTATTCTGGGGTGCGGCTCTGCTATCTATGGGTGCCGGATATCTAGCGCCTTTGCCTTACAATTACATACGCTTGCGAAAATATGGCAAAGCATGTCACTAGAAGATTTCATCAAATTTTTGTTGCTCTATAGTGGTAATGTTGTTACCGTTGCATTTGCCCCTGTCGGACCTCCTGGCTATAACTACATTCAAGATTGGATAATTGATAGCAAAGATATGCAGGGCTGCCCTCAATTTGACAGATCCGGATTCTTTGCAGCTCGGCACAAAAATGCTCATTCCGCTGTCATGCATGAGATCCAGAATGCTTGGAAAGTTACCTGTTCCCCGCCTCTGATCTCTTACCATGAAGGATAGTATTGTTGTTGTCATTCCTTTGGTTCTTGGCGAGATGATAGCATTGTTCTTGTCTTCTCAAGGCATACTATCCATAATATTGTTGTTATATGCCGTGAGGCTGTTGGAATGTCCTACCATCGGTGTACAAATAATGATACACCATTCGTCAAAATGTCTCTCAAACCACCATTCAATATCCAGTCTCTATCATCCGATCCATTTCTCCACTCCTTTGATTTCTCTCTCTCTAATCAGGGTTCCTAGACAAACTTTACGCGTCATTCACAATGCAGTTCAACGCCCAAATCGTTACCTTGATCTTGGCAGCCTTCCCAGGCTATATTGTGGCTCAGCAATGCAATGCAATCGACTCTGCGCAGAACCAAGTGCCGTGCCCGAATGGACAACAAGTCGGTCCAGCATGCTTTGGTCCAATGTCATGGGGCCATTGCGTTCTTGGTTGCGCTAGAAGGATTGGTGTCGCGGATGGGACATACTGCAGCGGAGATGGAACTATCGTCACTATCATTGCCGCCAGTCCTACTCCTCCTCCACAACAAGGTAAGACCATATTGCATAAAGATTAAATAGAGCGCAAGGATCCTGTGGACTCCCAGCTCCTCCCTTAAGTTCCCACGCCCAGATCAAGCTTTTACAATCTCGGGAACTTTGAAAGTGCAAATCTCCAGAATCTTCAGAATCTTCATCTCAACTGAATCCCTTTCATCTGGATGATGAGTATTCAGAAACTCCACCCTCTGTTCACTCCCTTCACACTATCCTCCAAATCAATCCTACACCCTTCATATCTTCCTCTTCCTCATCTAACGATCCCGAGCAGGAAATCCACCCCCTCCGCCAGCAACAACCCTCACTACAGTCGCAACGACAAATCAACCACCAGCAGACAGCCCAAAGCCAGCCGACTCGCCAAAACCCGACCCAGCAACCACCGAATCTACAAAAGCCACACTACCTGCTGATACGCCAAAGGCCGCACCACCAGCAACAACAAAGTGTCCGACTGAATCTGTCTTGGTCGTTGATATGAACACTGGAAAAACTAGTATGGCCTGTGGCCGCTTTGGGGCCGGTGCTGGAGTTGGGAATGCTTAGGGCGCCTGGATGTGTGGGTGTGATTTGGCTAGGAGGACTGGTGGTAGGACGGAGTAGGGATAGAATTATAGGGGTGCCTTTGTAGGATACATGAGCTGTTGAATAGGTGGAACTTTGAAGGCGAAGGATATATGAGATCAATAGGAAGAATGGAGAATCTGTAAGCACAGCAATTGACTTATTTTGTGCCACAGAAGTAAGTATGAAGCACAAGTATTGACCAGTAACCTTCAACCCATTCTGGAAGATGAGGATCGAATTTTCAGGCGATGTCACATAAAACATTCACAGAAGAGCATGGCACATGAAAAGGAGAGGGGGGAGGAAGTGACATTCTGGTTTGAGTAGGAATAAATCAACCACTCAGAAAACACCATAATAGTAAACAGCGCAAAGGAATCAACAAAAGAAAACCACATCAAACCCTCCAAACCCAGCAAAGTCCTACACAAATTCGGGTGGAGCCCGGGCTCCTTCCGCCATCGCATTGTTCCAGCGTATCGGGGCTACCAGTGTCCTCCTGAACGCGTGCTTGACCTTGCAATAGCTCCTCCAAGCCTTCTGCCTCCACCATGCCTTCTTCTCTAGCCTCCAGCGAATTCTATCGGTGCCGAAGAGGTCTTCTGGGACGTGGACGGGAGGATAGGCGTGCTTTTCGACGACTTTTATGATGACTTGCATGTAGTCTGCGACGAGGTCGAGGTAGAGGATTTCGGCGTCGTGGATTCCCTCCCGCATGGTGGCGGTTTGTGGAGGAATGTGGTTTTAGAGGAGGGTTTCAATGGCTTGGATATCGAATAGAGATGGTATTGATTGATTTTGGTTGAGCTGAAGTGATAGATGTGATGTTGTAGTGATGTTCTTGTTGATGTTATAAGAATGTTTTGAGCGCGTTTGTGAACCCTTCGAACCACGCTAAAATGTGACTGCTTCGTTGATGTAGACCAAACAAACACCGAGTGGGGTTTTACCATCTTGCGGTAATCCAGCACCATAGCCACATCATACGGCATGATATCGACCACAAAGTTATCGAGAACATGTGAGCCTCACCACAGGGCACAACATTGAACTTAACGTTCTCAGATCGGAATGGTGGATATAAAAATCTCTGCCTGTGTTCTCTTTGAAGACATTTGACCCAAAGGGAGAACATCGCATCTTAAAGAATGCTCTATGAATCCGGTCGGCCTTGACCAAACAGTCTCAATCCCTTTGCCTGTCGTGGATCGTGACGTCTGCTGAATGATACAATATTTGCAATGCCTTGTCCACCACGACGATGGGGCCGCGGAGAAATCACGAACGTGGGACTTCTGGTCGCAGACGGATGCATCTTGGCCTTAGCATTACCACACACTCTCCAGTCCCTCAAAGCCCAGAGGTTCCTCGTCTTCATCGAGGTTGACTGAGAGGGAAGGCGCATTCATCTTTGTTATGGGTAGGTGAGGCGATGAGAACTGCGTCTGCCTGAGAGTGGGCTCTGAAGTCCAGTAGTCCTTGCTCTCCTAAAACTCGGTTGGGAGGAAGTGGTGCCCCGATCTGGGACGAAGGCATGCCTTCCGACGAGTCGTCTGTCGGTTGGGGGTCCATGGAGTTAGTAGGCCGGAGCCTAATAGTCGTAAATCGCACGCCGTTTTCTTTCGAATGTTCTGCATACGTTCTTCTGTTGATAACGCGAAGTTCATGTGCTTGGGAAAAGTGGGACACACGGGAGGAGCCGCTCCCGCTTTTAGCCGAAGAGCCTCGTTCGTGGAGCAGATATCGTGCATGAAAGCGATGAATAAACCAACCCCATGATGTTAGGGCAGAACGAGTCTGGTATTTACAGCATGATATTTTATTCAGTGAGTTGGCAAGTATGTGTTGAGTAGCAGGCTCGAAAGAAAGCTATGAACGAGTGAGAAAGACGACGAGGAGAACAATGGGAATTTCAGCAAAGTGGGGATTCGAGTTCTTATTATTAGCATCGACGTTCATCTCCGTGAATGCCTTTGAAATTTATGTCAGATCCATGTTGTCGAGATTTTACGATTTCGTTGGAGACAAACACAGCCAAGCAAATTCCACGCTAGCACGGAATAGGATACGCGAGAGTTGTCGATTCAACTTTTTTAATGGTCGAATATCGAGGACGACATCACCTATCATCAACCACAATGAACGTCTCCGGCGTTGGTACAGGCGCAAGGCCGATGGGCATAATGGGTGGCCCTCAGGCTACCTCGCCCGAGCAACTCCAAGAACAGCAGATGATCAAGACGGTCCGCGCAGAGCCATTCCCATCCCAAAGCCATACTGACGAGTACCCAGATGACCATGGCCATGGAATCGTGTGCCGGAAAGACAGCCATGTCAGGTGTCATGGGATTTGCCCTCGGTGGTGCATTCGGCCTCTTCATGTCCTCCGTTCGTTACCATCTCCCCTCCCATCTCAAACGAACAACTCTAACCACCAAGTACAGATGCGCTATGATACCCCTATGGGCGCGAACCTCCCCGGCTCCATCGTAACAACAGACCTCCCAATGCGGACCCAACTCAAACTCGGCCTCAAAGACATGGGCAAACAATCCCTCTCCTCAGCCAAAAACTTTGGCAAAATCGGCGCCATCTTCGCTGGCACGGAATGTTGTATAGAAGGCTACAGGGCGAAGAACGATTTGTGGAATGGGGTTGCTGGAGGGTGCATAACAGGTGGGGCGTTGGCGTGGAGTGCTGGGCCACAGGCGGCGGCGATAGGGTGTGCGGGCTTTGCGGCGTTCAGTGCTGCTATTGATTATTATATGAGGATGCCGGAGGATGAGAGGAGGCATCCTGTTGTGTAAGAGATATTGGTAGACTGGGAATGTGTGGGATTAGCATTGGGTGGCGTTTTGGTATATCATGGGACTCCCTTCTCAATGCATGAGCGTGGTGTAGAGTATATTGTTGGATTACGGGTACCCAACAGTCGAGGCATCGATATCAATAGACAATTCTTCACACAATGATGGATTTGGTGACTGACTCACTCACGCTGTGAAAGGATACGCTGGCGACGCTTTTTGGACTCCTGGAATTTAATTAGGTATATATGGTAAATGCCCCCAAACTATTCTCAGCCATAAAACTAAATATCCACAGTGGCGCAACGGTAATTGACCGCCCCGGACGGGTTACCCAGTGTGTTACCGTGAAAGACGAGCTGCGGCTCGCTTAATTTATTATTGTCTGGCGAGGCTGTGAGTTCGATCCACGCTCTAGGAGTTGCGCTTTCTTCTTTCTTTTTGGTCTTTCAAATAAGCATAACCCCAAAGCATAGATTAATTGGCAGCCTATTCTCTAATGATTAATTAGGACATGAATCAATGGAGGTTTGATCACAGTTCGTGTTCCCATACTTTCCGTATACCGCGCCAGCCAGTGTTATCACTTTTTCCAAAAGACTGCTTCGAAGCCGCAAGCCCTCCAAATCTGTTACAACACACCCCCAGAAGCATGGCAGCATCAGAACAAGGTCAAGAAACAGATGACGTACAGTATCTCTCTTCGATTGAAAAATGGACTTTTCGTACTATTGCCTTGTCTGGTAATAGTCTTCCTCTTAAACGACACCATCGTCCCGCCTCACAACTTCAAGCATGCCGCTAAACCACCACCCACTTTCCTGACTCTTCCACGCAAACTCAGCCAATCGATACTTGTCTGTTCCTTTCCCAATTACGATCAATTCCCGTAGTTATTATTTAGAGAGTTTGAGCACAATACTAGCGAGATGAAAACATGGTCTGAAACGCTACCGGAAGTACACGAGCATTTCGGCAAGGATGTTAGCTATCTTGAGGGGCACGATCGAAAGTGTATCCTGTGTAAGTAGCTGGAACAAGCTAAAGAACAGGCCGAGAGGATGATGTTCTCCAGGATCCTGTACCAAGGGAACATGTACTGGTTTCATGATCTGTTCGAGATGATCAAGGCAGATTTAGCAAAATAAGATCCCGTTTACTGGATAGCTATTCTGCCAGAAGAAGATTCGAATCGATTAAGTACAGATTGGAGACGCGTTTTTACATCTACATCATTGAAGTCACTAAGTACTCTTATGAACAGAGAAGTTACTGGTGCTCCTGGTTTATGACACAATAAAAAAAAGATTGTATCACGTGTTATAATCAACTGCAGCCTGGCACAGTCACGATGTTGAACAAAGCCAATTGCTATAAAGCCCAACCTCCTTCCGCTCTCTCCTCACAACTTCATCCAACCGGGCGAATGAAAGGAAGTATCTTACCTTGCCAGAATTGGATATCAGATACCGGAACTCGTGCATACTGATACCTTGACATAGACACCTCACCAATCCATCATGTCCACCAAAGCCACAAAACCTTCCACACAACCACAAACCACATTCCTCGATCTCCCTCGAGAGCTACGCCAACAAATTATTACCGACACATTCCCTGCACACAAAACAAAAATCTCATGGCTCTCCCTTGACCATCACACTCGTCTGCGATATGCATGGTCTAGAAACCTCTCGCACGTATCCGAAGGACTTGATGAAGACATTGCATATGCACAAGAGCAGTGCAGAAAGAAGTTTTTCCGATTATGGCTGGGAATAGCTGAGCGAAAGATTGAGAGGAAGTCGAGCTTACTTTATTGCAAATCTTTTCGATTTCGCGGACGAATGTGTTGTCTTGGGAAGGTGGTTGAGATGGTCAAGAAGGAGTTGAGGGAGTGAGAGGTAGATGATTTCATTATGGAGGGGTGTATCTGGTTGGATTTGAATTTTGGGGAAGTGAGGTAGGAATCAATATTGAGAGGTAAGCCTGTCCTCAAAATCATGGTCAATTCTACATCATTTTCATCCAGGTCTCCCAACATTCGAAGAACTACTCGGCACGATGGTGCAAAGGCTAGCACAGCAGACCTCAAGTGAACTCAGCCAGGGCGACCGGGCTGAGTGGTGCTTGCCTTTGTGCTCCGTGATCGCCAGCGCGTACTCCCGGACCTCTGCAGTTCTCAGTCTGAATTTGAGTCGTGCCAATCTTTTACTCTCTATTATGCACGCATGAACGACAAGAAAATAATTCATTAGCGTGCTGAAGTGAAAACAAGTTCGAGGGCATATAACGCAATCCCTTTACCACTCAGTAAACTCTCAACATCATGGCAGACTTGTTTTCAATTGAGACGCAAGCAGCCATTTACCAGCATGAAGGCTGACTTGGACTTCTAGCCCAGTTTGCGCGCTCCTCCATAAGTGAGCCCTGGTCTTGGACTCAATGACGCGCCAGTCACACCACCAATCATACCAAGTGTGCTGCGTAAGACAACATCGAACCGGATCGCTTCATCACGGCTGATCAAACCACTATCATAGAACGATTGTAGATACTGCACCTGCGAACCCGCCTGCAAGGTCGTGGAGAAACGAGCTTGGGAGCAGTGCCTAATAACCTTCTGTAGTTGGCTTGGGTTTAGCGTTGCCAATTCTCCAGGAGTCGTTGGGTAGCACACTGCAAATTGTTGAGGTGTGCCGATGTAGTATGTAATGCCTGGACCTAGATAATGAGGCCCGGAGTGCAGGTGTGCGGGATTGCCGTGTATATGTCGAGTGGGACATGTGCGGTTGCAGCGAACGTGAACCCCACTAATTGGAGTTTCTGGTTGTGTCGTTCGGCCCTTCTCTGGCGCCACGATGCCCATAGATGATGCTCCTGCATTATTCATGGTTTAGGCATATTGTATGAAGCCGTTGTTGCTCATCTCGCCGTTAGATATCTGGTTTATCGGACCACCGATAGTTGATTGTTGAGTCGTAGCAAGCGGTTCTGCAGGAGAGATCTTTCTACCATCAAGAGTATGTCCAACAGTATTAAAATTGGTCTGCAGCTGGGCCTTTAATCGACTTGGTCCAGCGACAGTTTCGTTACGGGTGGCAGTAGGCAGAATGCCACATTCTCTGCCACCTTGATTATGACTAGTCACGTTCGCGAGCGTAGCAACTCGAGCACCATGGGGCTTTGGACGTGGTTTTGCCGGTTTCGGAGCTTGCTTGGCTGGCTTTTTCTGTTGGACTGGTGGCCGAGTTGGAGCGATTGGAGCTGGCCGCGAGGAACCCAGGCGCTGGGGTCCAGAAGCCTGAGCTGGTTGCGTTGGCGGAGGATGGAAAATTCTAGCTGGTGTTTTTGACGTCTTTGCTGGTGGATTCGACGTCTTAGCCGCAGGTTTTGCAGCCTTTGCTGGTGGATTGTCTGTCCTATTAGGGGGCTTCACAGTCCTAGCAGGTTTTATGGTTACAGTGGATACTGCATTTTTCGTCGTCGTCGATCGGGCGGCTGTTCTCGATGATTGATCGGTCGTTGTGTCTTCGCAAATATCCGGGCAAAGGGTGTCGCTATAGAAAAAATTCTCCCGTGGCAGAGGTGCCATCTTGCTTTGGGTTTTCCCAAGAATGAGAATTGCTTTGATGAGAAGTTACAGTGTCAAAAACGGAAGCGGTAGATAGGCAAAGGAAGTATTGAGGGCTGAGAAAGAGAGGGATATTTATATCTCGGAACTTGAATAAACCATGTGGTATCATACCGCCACGTGGATTCTTGTCAAACCTGTTGCCTACTGTGATCTTGTAGGCGCGTTCATCGCGTGGACAAAAACCATGGTGTAGCTCTTGATTGGCATCTCCTGCTCTCAGTAACAGCCGTGAGAATCAGAAGTTAGCAATAAACACCTGGAATCGAGTCAGAAGATGGGGCTTAGGGGAATGAATAAGCTCAATGAGACATTCGCATAGTAAATGATTAAGACCTAATGAGATTCTCAGGAGTGGGAACACATCGAAGTATACAAATACTACTTGCGAAGCTAAGCATCATCCCTACATACTGAATTTCATAGAACTAATAAAGAAGCCTATATCTCAGTCATTGCACTCAGAAAGAGGATATAATCAATAAACCCACTGTGGTGCCTATAACTATTTGCCAATGCATTTTGTATTCTAAGAAACAGCCGATTCCCAGATCTCCATACCAACTCCGCATATCAGTATTCTCTTCCCAGCCTGCTCCGATCCAATCTCGTCGGGATATATCGCCATGGAAGATACGTCAGCAACGGCTGTGTATTTGTTTGCAATCCGTTTAACCTCCACGCCTTCAACTCCCTTCTTCCCAAGATCTATATCAATGGCCCAAAGCTTGATTCTCTGGTCGTTACTCGCTGTTGTCAATTGGACGTGGAAGCACGACGGGTTGGTATCTGAATGCTGGATCATGAGAATGTCGATGGCAGTGACGGCAGCAGCATGTGCGCGAGGAATGATGAGGCTATCGCATTGGACATCTTCGAGGTCGCTGGAAGAAACGAGGGAGAGACCAAAACCATTGTCGTCGCCTCCAGTCATGACGAGAGAAGTGTTGTCAGTAATGGTACACGATGACAGAGACTTTATCGAGCTTTGGTGTAGAGGTTGTGTTCTCAAGCAAGTCAAGTTTTGTGAGCCCTTGATGTTATCGTCCCGCGAACTTTGCCAGAAGGCCAGATGTCCATCAGTTGCTGCAGTCACGAGAGTGGTTCTTGCTCTTTGATCGATGTATGCGATTTGAGTGAGGCAAGCTGAAGTGTAACGACCAGTGGAGAGAAGAGTCCATAGCTTGTTGTCGGTAGTATATCGCCATGTCTAGTAACATCAGTCATACCTTCTCATATACGGACTCATCACGTACCTTGATCACAGAATTCGAGTACACCATTGCAATCTCGAATTCATAATTTTCAGTTCGCTCCTCATTTCGCCGCTCTTCTAATTCCCGCTCCACGATTGCGAATCCCATGACCCTCAGATCAGACCTCTCAGTCTCGATCGGACAAGAAGATTCGAAGACCACGCCAACCATGATCCCGGGAACAGATCGCACTCTCCATATGAAAAATTCCTCATAGCCACCGCAGCTGAAAAGATACGAGCCTTTCTCTGACCATTGGAGAGACTGTATCCCAGTAACGTGTTTCCGCAAGGTCGAGATACATGCCAGGCCTGAGTTTTTGAGTTGAAATAAGCAGATGTCGGTGTCTTCTGCCCCAGTAGCTATGAGTGGGCCCAAAGAGTGTTCCGAGGTTGTTGAGATTGCGCACGTCTTGATTTCTCGGCCATGACCACCAATCTGAACTACCTCATGGCTTGGCTCATACACGTTGAATGAATTGAGTTTGGAGGCCTTTGTCCATGCCAAGTTACCGCCTGTAATTTGACCAGAAGAGTTGAACTGAGGGTCGAAACTCCACATGCGATGTGCACCACCACACTCGATACTCAGTATGTAGCCAGAAGTCAAGATATTGTAAACAACAAATTGCTTGCCGTGGAATCCGAAAACGTAAACGTCTTTTGTCGATGGAGTGACGTAAACGCCTTCGATGTTTGGGCCGAATGGGAGGGTGAGCTTGTGTACTAGGAACAGTTGCAGTTGAGGATCTTTAAGCTCATGTACGGCGCATGCTCCGTCCCGGCCGACTGAAAATAGCCAACCAAGACACCTGGTGTGATCGGTGATCGAACTCGATGGGACCCAATGCATTGAAGTGACTGCTTCTTGTCCATGCGAAGCCAAAGTACTTGCAACGATGTTCCCATCGTCTGATCTGATCAGTGATTGAATAGCACCATCCCGATAGCCTAGAAATATCGCGGTCCTGTCCTGAATATGGCACACCAAAGCCGAACTGTTTTGGGAAGACGGCACTTCAATATCCGTTCCATGAAGTGAACACCCATCATTTGACACAGTCAGATCCCCGGTAGCAGAACGTTGCAAATAAACCAACCGAGGGTACATCTCTCCCATATATGTGAGCAACACAGCTATGTCGGCGCTTTTCGAAGGCTTGATATGGCAGGGAAATATTCCTGCAATTTTGCCATCGGCATTCAAAATGAAATTGACCTTTCCATGGACGGAATCGAAACAAAAAAGAGACCCATTTGCACCAGCCATGAACGCCAGCCCGGAGTCCGGTATGCTAGAAACCACAGAGTAGCCTTTCAACTCTTCCAGGACACCAATTTGATACCATTTTCTTGAAATGCCTCCATTTTGCAATGGCTCATGCTCTTCGATCAATACTAGTCCGTTGTTTGTTGTGACAAGAAATTCATTCTTGTGGACGTAAGCATAACTACGAAAATAGTCCGCTGTTGCTTTCGACGCCTTCCTTGAAAGCTCGGAGCTAATTGGCTTGGTCTCAGGTAGGTTGAACACGCTCCGTAGGACATTTGTGATGTCTCTCTCCTCTGAGAACTTGTGATTCGTCTTGCTCGAGGCAGATTTTCTAGAGACAATTTTCCCGTCTGCTCCACCGGTCAAAACGAAAGTTTTCTCCGGAGCAGTCAAGACTTCATTTGAAGAGACGGACCAGATGTTCTTTCCAAGATGATGGGCTGAAGTTGAGAGGTGCGTCAACTTATAGATAGGTTCCGAGGAGTTGGCAATTCCCTCACGGCAGAAAGCCCAGCTTTGGCATGTACCGTCCTCGCCCACAGAGATGATTGTTACAATGTGGTTCTCCGACTCATTTCCTCTTGTGTACAGATATCGGATATCCCAAATTCTTGATATGTGGCCGATTGCAACGGCCAGGCAATTGCTATCCCTTTGGTCTAGCAAATCGACAGGAAATCCAGTCTCCTGAACAGATTCTCGAGCATCGGTAATCTCGGGGGACAGGGAAGTGTCGTCTTGTAGGTCTATCGTCGATATGTCCCACACACGGATGGTGCGGTCATCACTGCAGCTCGTTAACAGTCTCTGTCCTGTTCTCGTGGGTAACTCGATGCGTGCAGAAATTCGAACCCCGAATATAGAGCCTTCATGACCTGAGAAATTGAAATGAGTGCGCATGGGAGGCCTCGAATCCCCCAATGAGCATGACCAGACAATGATTTCTCCAAATGCAGTGCCGGAAGCTACGAGAATGTTTGTTGAGGATATCCACTTGACATGGGCGGAGTAGAGGATACATTTTCGGCCTTCCAACAATGGTTCGACATGTATGTCGCTCAAAGGTTGCAGGTCTGAAGATGAGTGTTCGTGAGAGACTACAGCGTAAAGAGCATTGTGAGCGGTCACCAATGTGGCGCACACTGATCCATAGCTTTCACAGGCTATATTCAAAGGTTTCGAAGCGACATCAAGGATCCAATCTTGGATTTCGATATTTTCTCGCAAGGTTAAGAAAATCTCAGAGCTTGATTCTTGGTCATGTTTGGATCTGGTCAAGACGGCTCTCAATGACTTGCCTCCCCAGACTACGATTGAGAATGCAGCCCCCGTCGTGTTCAAAACTTGGATTCCATGGATAGCTTGCTCATCAAAAACCTGCGCCGATGCAAGCAGACGGCAGTTCAGATGATCGTAGACGCGAAGGAACGGGCCTTGACCGCTTAGTACAAGTCCTTCGTGGGTTGCGAGAGCAGTCACTGGTGTCTGTGAGCAAATGTTCTGGAGTTCAAAGTCAATACCAATGTAACAAAGGGGAGAACAATCTTACGCTCAAAAGTCTAGACATCGATGATCTTCTTATCTCTCAAATTTTGGCAAAAGAAATTTGAGTTTGTGATTGTTCGTCACGTGAATTTGTTCATATTGAATATATCTCCAATCAAATGAGAACATCGTAACAACTAGTTGCAATGAAAAGTACTCATAGGTAAATTATTTGGGATCAATTATGCTTCGTGCTTGTTGATGATCAAGTTTGACCGGGTAAGCGGATATACCGGATTAGGAAATGTAGTAGAAGTAGAAGCACAGTCGGCTCATCAATTCATAGCCCCGAAACTATACAATTTCTATACAGGTGCTTTTCGACGCGAAAAAGAGAGTGGTAAATTTCTACTACTATCTCTCCTTGAATTGCCAGGAATCTATCCATATCGATGTCGATTTAGGTGTGTTACATTAATTTTAGCACGGTTGATTCTGAGCTTTAGGTCAGTTATCTCTCAGTGGCGATAATGAATGATTTGCTTTCATTTCTCAGCATACACTCGAGAAGGCTGAGACAGAGGCTGGAACGCAATTCGATGACGGCATCAATGTTTACAAGCAGAATGTTTGGGCCAGTTCCAATAACATGGAGTAAAATGGAAGTAAATTTCGGGTTTCTCAGGGGACAGGCGCTAGAACAGATCGCTCAGGTCTGGCTCCTCTTAGCTCTCGATAGTTTGCCTTTGGTGGCTCCCGCATGACGAGTTTTGTGTGAAGAATAATGGTGGCTTGGTGAAGCAAGGTATGAAGTCATCGTTTTGGGGTTCGACAAACAAAAGCTCCGCGCAATCCGGTCACTCTACACAATTCAATCAACACAAGCACATTCTACTACTATTCACAAGCTCTGTTTACTACTACCTGCTACTTACGAATTACCACACTCTCAAATTCTCAATATGCACCGAACATACTCAATGCGCCAGTCGCGCGCCCCAACAGCGTCGCAAATCCAGAACCCGCCGCCTCCATCGTCCTCTACCAAGTCTGGGAGGTTCTTTGGAAAGTCTAGCATCGGTACGTTTACTACAGACAGACGGCACTTGATTTTCACAATGCGCTTCTTCCCTGCCTCCAACGAACGCTCTGTGGCATGATCATGGCTGACTAGAGTATACAGGCCATACCTTCCGTCGCTCCGCCGCTGGTGCCTTTGGCCCTGACCTCGCAAAGAAGCTCTCACAATTGGTTAAGATGGAAAAGAACTTGATGCGCAGCATGGAGCTCGTCAGCCGGGAAAGAATGGAGGCAGCTCAGCAATTGTCCATCTGGGGCGAGAGCTGTGACGACGATGTGTCTGACGTTACCGACAAGCTTGGTGTGCTTCTTTACGAAATTGGAGAGCTGGAGGACCAGTTTGTCGATCGGTACGACCAGTATCGTGTCACCATGAAGAGCATTCGCAACATTGAAGTTTCCGTCCAGCCAAGCAGAGACAGTATGTTACACATGACGCTGACAATACCAGTCCTGGGACTAATATGGAACCAGGAAAGCAGAAGATCACCGACAACATCGCTCAGTTGAAATACAAGGAGCCAAACTCGCCCAAGATTGTGGTCCTCGAACAAGAACTTGTCCGCGCTGAAGCGGAGTCCCTTGTCGCGGAGGCCCAATTGTCCAACATTACTCGCGAGAAGCTCAAGGCAGCCTTCACATACCAATTCGATGCCCTACGTGAGCACTGCGAAAAGCTCGCTATTATCGCCGGATACGGGAAACACTTGCTCGAGCTCGTTGATGATACTCCTGTCACTCCTGGTGAGACCAGGAACGCCTACGATGGATATGAAGCCAGTAAAGCGTACGTTAACTGTATATGGACCTGCATCATATATACTAACACCATACAGAATCATTCAGGACTGCGAAGACGCTCTTACCAACTGGGTCACGCAAAACGCTGCTGTCAGCTCCAAATTGTCAACTCGTGCTCGAACATTGTCGCAACGCCGCAAGAACCGCATCCGAGGCGATGGAATTGATCTCTCCCACCAAGATCAAGCTATGGACAGAGAGTCAGGCCTCTGGGTCCCAGCTTCTGAGCACCGCGCAGGCGACGAGTACGAGGATGAGGACGAAGAGGATGAGGAAGTTACTTCCACCGTCAATGGAGACATCCGTGGTCGCGAAGAACAGCGTATTGCCGCATAGAGCTGGTATAATGGTTGAGTCTAACTTATACCAGGCAGGACCTGTTGCCTAATCTGATACCCGTGGCACTGAAAAGAAAAGAAACCAATGGCAAAAAAACATGCATGGGCTATGGCTATGAATGGATGTAGGATGGATGCATTGGACGTTGGTGTCGATTGATTTTGTTTCTTAAACTCTGTAATCATAAATAATTGTCTAAATACTAATGAATAACCCGCAACGAAATGTTTGGGTACTTTGTAAAACCGTGAGATCAAAACCATACAATTTATAATCTTCACCACCGCCTACGTGAAAATCAGCGTAGGCTTGTACTACTAAAATTTGATGTAAGAATAGCTCACCGGTATGCGACAACAGCTACCCCGCGATTAATATATTGCAATCAAATCATTGGATGAAGCGAAATGCTTCCCACCAGTTCTCATGGCAAACAATTCTCAGCTTATCGTCATCCCTTGCAAAAATGCTACAACGGTGTTCGTATCTGCAAGGAGCAACATGGCCCTTCCCAGCCCTCGGCATTAACGGATTTGAAGAATTCCAGAGCTAGATACCGCGGATCGATGACTCTATAGGCTCACCGCTAGTATTTCAACCTCTAGTCGAAAACTTCACCTGGTTTTCACCGCTGCTAACTTTCACGTCGAGAAATGAATACCTCTTTAATCATTATTTTCCTTGAATTCGGGGAGTCGAAAAGATATTGAACGCCACTAGCGCCTTCGGCATTCGTTCCAGGGTAGCTAGAGCTCTTCGCGTACGCGTCCTACAAACCTACATCTGCAGCCTGAAGACAGCTCGAGGGCCTCATTCATCATCAATCATGGCATTGCCATTGCTCTTGATTCTCCATATTGCCATCACTGCTACGGTCCTACTCCTCACCGTTATCGCCACCGCATTGTTCTCAAGAAGTTTCTGGTCTAAGAAAACCAAGGATACTAAGTCGGAGCTTTACGAGGACGCAGATGGTGTTGCTACTCCTGAAAGCCAGAAGGCATATTCAACCAAGGTGCAGAATGTGCTTGCTACGATAGTCACCAGCGCAGGTCTGGCCGTTGCAATCGCAAATGCGGTTATCGGCACTCTTGAAGCTCCACACTCCCTAAATGGGAGTGCTTTTGAAGATGGTTGGTTCGGAGTCGGGATATGGGTAAGTGCCAATCAATCAGAGCATATGCCATCGATTCGACAGAGGCTCGGGATTTTGAGTGCGTTGAACAAGAAGCTTAGACTGGAAGTCGAGAGAGCGACTTCTTACGGGTAGTCTTTCGAATCGCCCAACACCCTTGCATGGCCCAGATGGTTCACAAGTGAAGACATAAATCTCAAGCCTCTATCTGGTTCCATCAGCCCATGTTCTTTTTGGGTTTTTTACAAGAAATTAGCTAACATTTCATAGTTTTTGCTTGCAATTCTACGAGTACAGGTCTTGCGAGAACCCTATCCGTACAATCTCACTCTCACCGAAGCGATATCCTTTCTTCTCACATCCACTCTGCACACGCTCTCGGTTTACTTTATTGCCAATGGATCGTATGCCACTCCACATACCAATTATTCCCTTACTGCCACAAATGCGGTGCTTTCAGTTTGCGGATTTCTCATTTGCATTAACTATCCTCGCCGACCCCAGCTTTTTCATCAAGGACGAGAAGTAGATGGCTGCTGGAGTGTATCTGCGTTCATCTCATACACGTATTCTTGGCCGGCTAGTCTACTTGCTTTGTCGGCCGAAGGCAAAGAGCTCAAATACGACGATATGCCAACACTGGATCATCAATTTCGCACCTACGAACTTTTTGAATCATTCCAGAGACTGAAAGACCACGGGACTGTTTTGAAAGCGCTATTCTTGGTCCATTGGAGAGAAATTCTTAAACAGCATGTTCTCACTGCAATCGATGCATTGTTCATGATTGCACCTCAATATGCAATGTATAGACTTCTCCGACTCCTTGAAAAACGCGATTCTGGAGCCGACATCGCGAACGAAGCCTATTTCTGGGTTGCTGGACTGGGGATATTCATCGCCGCGGGAGGGTTTACTAACAACTGGATGTGGTGGATCTGTTACCAGCTGAACTTCTCACTCCGAGCTCAACTCAGTGGCTTGATTTTCGCCAAATCCATGCGACGGAAGGATATCAAAGGTGTTGTTGCAGCTAAAGAGGACGATGTTGCAGTAGAATTCGATCCTGAGGAAGCAGACCATGCGCAGCCGCAAGCACAACCAGAAAAGCCGGCTGCCAGTGCCGAAGACATCGAGGAAACAATCAACAAGACGCGACAAGGTGTTGTCAACTTGATCGGTGTGGATGCAGCAAGGGTATCCCAGTTCTCCACGGTCATGAACATGTTTCTCGGCGCAACATCCAGACTCATTCTCTCATTCTTCTTTCTCGGTAAGCTCGTTGGATGGCTCCCGTTGGTTTCGGGAATCGCAGTCCAACTCATGACATTGCCTTTAAATATTTATTTCTCAAAGAAGTATACCAATGGCCAAAAGATTCTCATGGAACAGCGTGATCGAAAATTGGCAGTCATTAATGAAGCACTTGGAGGGATTCGCCAAATCAAATTTGCCGCTCTGGAACGGCAATGGCAGAAGAGAATTATGGATGTGCGAAATGAAGAGTTGGCGGCATTGTGGAAGAATTTGCTTTACGACATCGTCCTCATCACGCTGTGGCTAGCTGGTCCTGTTTTGCTCTCGGCAGTCTGTATCATTGTCTATGCTGTTGTGAATGGAGGACTGCCGCCCTCCATTGCTTTTACGACCATTTCCATCCTCGGTCAAATTGAAGGCGTGAGTTTCCTTACTTAATATGGAGGATTGAGGGCAATGCTAATATGAATGACAGACTCTCGCTTGGCTTCCAGAGCTCACTACCAACATGCTGGATGCCTATGTCAGCTTGAAGAGAATTGGTGATTACCTAAACGGACCAGAAAAAGTACCAGTAACGATTCCTGGAGAGCAGATCTCGTTCAGTGATGTATCTGTTTCATGGCCATCGGAGAATGGCGAGGATAAAGAAATCTTCACTCTCCGAAAACTCAACTTCGCTTTCCCGGTGGGCGAATTGTCAGTGATAAGCGGCCGCACGGGGTCTGGAAAGAGTCTGCTACTTGCTGCCATTCTTGGTGAAGTGGAAGTTTTCGAAGGATCAATTACGGTACCTCTTTCACCATCAACGGAAGAGCGTCGGGACGACAAGGCAAATAAAAGCAACTGGATACTGCCTAATGCCGTGGCATATGTCAGCCAGCAGCCGTGGATAGAAAATGCGACGCTGAAGAACAATATCTTGTTCGGGCTTCCTTTCGACGAGCATCGATACAATCAGGTCATTTCGTCTTGTGCGCTTGAACAGGACTTGAACATCCTGACGGATGGCCATGAGACAGAGATTGGAGCCAACGGAATCAACCTTTCAGGTGGACAACGATGGCGTATCACTCTCGCTCGTGCGCTCTATTCTCGCGCAGGTATCCTCGTACTGGACGATATCTTCTCAGCGGTAGATGCCCACGTTGGAAAGCATATCTTCGAAAACGCCTTGACGGGAGAAATTTGCAAAGGACGAACCAGGATCTTGGTCACCCATCATGTGTCTCTTGTCCTCCCAAGAACAAAGTATGAAGTACATCTTGGAGAAGGCACTGTCGCTCACGCCGGCTTCGTCACAGAGCTTAACCGCACTGGAGAGCTAGAAACCATCATCGATGACGAGGTAGACGAGGAGGGCGGTCAAAGTGCTGCAGCTCGTTTCGCATCCATCCAAAATCACAAAGGCAGCAGCACTGCAAGACGACACAGCAGCTCTAACGCTAACGAAACTGCGAAAAAGAGGTCATACTCTCACTCTAGTGCCAGGTCAGACGTAATTGATGAAACCGCCCCAACTGGCGACAGAACAGCCCCGAAGAAGTTTGTCGAAGAAGAAGCAAGGGAGACTGGGTGGATCAAATTCTCCGTCTACAAAGCATACTTGAATGCTTGTGGCGGGGTTCCTTTCTGGCTCGTGGTTGCCATCACTTTCGGCGGCTATGAAGGCTTGCTGCTTGGACGCTCCTGGGTGCTTAGGCTTTGGACGGAGAATTACGACAGTGAATCGGTGATCAAATCTCATTTCATCAAACAGGACTTCTTCGCCACCCACACCGCTTCTGAGGTCATTGCCAGGGATGCCACTGCCGATTTGAAGTTCTACCTCGCACTCTACCTGGGATTCGCGGTTGCGATTTGTGTTGAAGGCAGTCTTCGCTACCTTTGGTAAGACATACCCTTTTTTACAATCCCGACTCTCAAATATGAAACCCAATTCTAATCTATCCCAGGGTATTCTATGGAAGTATAAAGGCCAGTCGTACGATGTTTGACAAACTCACTTACGCAGTCTTGCGAGCACCGCTACGATGGCTTGACACCATGCCCGTCGGACGAGTTCTCAACAGATTCACCGCTGATTTCAATCAAGTAGACTCGGGGCAAGCATATGCCTTTGCTTTCTGTCTTTACAATTTCATGGTCGTTATCGGAATCGTCATCGCTGGCATCATTGTCTCGCCCTACATCATCCTCGCAGCTATTTGCCTTCTCACTTTGTGCAGCAGATACGCACTATACTACCTTGCTACAGCGCGACAGACCAAGCGACTTGAATCAACAGCGAAGTCGCCAGTCTTTGAACTATTCTCCACTGCCCTTGCAGGCGTCAGTACTCTGCGAGCTTTTGACAAGACGCAGACATATATCACCAATATGTTTGATCGCGTCGATACTCATGCCCGTACTCTCTACTATCAGTGGTTGCTCAACAGATGGCTTAGCTGGCGTCTCAATGTCATCGGTGCCATATTTAGTGTCATCGTTGCCACACTCATTGTGAGCTTAAATGGCTTGGACGCTGCTCTTGGTGGTTTCGCGCTGGGCTTCACCTTGCAATATACTGAAGCTGTGACTTGGCTGTTGCGAAACTTTGCCCAGGTTGAGATTGGTATGAATGCAGTGGAGCGAGTCATCGAATATTCCGAGATCATGACTGAAGACGAGGGTGGGGCAGACGCGCCTGCTGCTTGGCCTACCGATGGACGCCTTGAGGTTCAAGATCTAGCAGTAGGTTATGCGCCAGACTTGCCGTCAGTCTTGAAAGGGGTTTCTTTCAGTGTTGAACGAAATGAGCGCATTGGGATTATTGGCCGCACAGGAAGTGGAAAGTCTTCTCTCACGTTGGCCTTGTTCCGATTCCTGGAAGCCAGGGAAGGCAGTATCCATATTGATGGGATTGATATTTCCAAAATCAAGCTCCATGATCTTAGAAGTAGGATTGCCATCATTCCCCAAGATCCAGTCCTCTTTTCCGGCACCATCAGGTCGAATCTGGATCCTTTTGATGAGCACACCGACCAAGAACTTCGTGACGCATTGGAACGAGTCCATCTTCTGGACTCAGTACCTACATCGGGAGGCACATCTGGTGCTGCCTCAACCTTGGAAGGCACACTAGGAGACGAGGTGGGCGAATCGTCTTCCAACGCCTCACAAATTAAGCCCTTGGAAGACGGTTCCAAGCCAAAGAAGAACACCAACCCCTTCGCCTCTCTCAACTCACCAATCTCCGAATCCGGTCTCAATCTCTCCCAAGGCCAGCGCCAACTCCTCTGCCTTGCCCGCGCCATCGTCGCTCGACCAAAAATCATGATCCTCGACGAGGCGACTTCTGCCGTCGACAAAACAACGGATGCTCTCATCCAGAGGAGTATTCGTGAGGAGTTCCAAGATTCAACATTACTCGTTATTGCTCATCGGTTGAGCACGATTGTTGACTTTGATCGGATTCTTGTGCTTGGTGCGGGTGCGGTTGTGGAGTTTGGTGCTCCAAGAGAGCTTCTTGAGGGGGAGGAGAAGGAGGGTGGGTTTATGGGGATGGTGGAAAGCTCTGGTGAGAGTTCGGTTTTGAAGGAGATTATCAAGGGTGGGAAGTAGGAGAATTTTTGTAACCTTTTGGGGACGTAATTAGATTGCATGGCGTTTTGGGAGCATTGTAGAGAGGCCGATGGAATTTGTGGATTTGGGTATAAATGGAAAAGTGTATTGCATCACAATCGCTTCTGAGCAACCACTGGTTAGTTTCTTCGCGCTTGGTTTGAACTCAGAACGTGCACGATCTTTTGAGTTTGGGCGGCAGGGCTTTCAATATTGTTCCCTTTCTGAGCAATGACTGGGAAACACAATTGATGCAACCATGAACTCTTGGCCTGGCCCGAAAATCCATTCCATTCGATGGCTTCATCAACACCACGCACCCAATTCAAAACCACAGCGGCATCGGCTGCATGAAGGATCTGATTACCAGCCTTGGCATCGTCTACATCCGAAATCCTCGGCCTAATTGCTAATCAGATCCCCAACTACTCACCTCCGCATCCACTCCAACACCCTTTACCCAACCATGTACCAGCGAAATCCATCACCGAGCGATACCGCAGACCTTGTCCTTCATCCCGTCGGCTTATTCTCAAGCCACCGAGCAGGGTTTTTTCGGGTTTGTAACTGCCCGATGGTTTGCCCCGAGCTCAACCGAGAAATTGAAAACTACTCACCGCGACTTGCCCAATCCTGTTTGTATCGACCAAGTCGCTCTCATCAAGCAAATAGTTTTCCTCACCCCCGAGATATCCTATCTATATGCTATTTCTTAACTATGGGAGCCTTGCTGTTGATCAGCGCCACCATATACATTCCTGATGGTTCTTAAGATTAGGTTGTCCGAAAATCTTCCTCACCACGTTGTTCGGAGGTCACATCTAATATTCCCACTAACTCCTGACCTGCATTATCTTCATGCAATGCTCGGATCAGATAACCCAAGATCTTCCTTGGCTTTTTCTTCTAACCAATTCCCTCTCGCCTTCTTCTTCTTTTTCTTTCATCACCGGACATGTACCCGTTAAGCCAGACGCTTGATCCATCTTATCTGATCATCTAGCCGTTCTACTGGATGATGCTAGTGTCGGGAAGGGATATCGCTGGTGATGCGAACTTGGCATTCATGTATGATGAAGCTTTGAGATTTTTGGCGCGATTGGTGACCAGCGCCCATTGGCATTGCTTGTCGCTAGTATGTGTTGTTGGCTGCAAACTTACTTGTTTAGTGGGTTGCTTGAGTCCCTCTAGATGGTTATGTTAAGTGAATATAAATGAGATTCCCCGCCAGAAAAGTATACCCCAGATCTTCAACCAAAATTGCTCTATTGAAAGGCAAGATGGCAAAACTTTTCAGGTTGTCATCTTTCTTCGTCGCGTTTGCTATTCTCTTGGACACTTGTCATGCTGGAGGATTTATTGGGTTCGTAGGGTTATATCTCTATAATGCTGTTACAAAGCTAACCTTGGGATAGATATGGCATTTCAAAGTACCCAGAGGCACCATTTCGATGTCCTTACACATGCCGGCAGACTATATCGGGTTGTCTCTTGACCTGTACCAAGTTGAAGGGCACAAAGAAAACGACTACTCCGGCATGCTATGCATCTAACGATGCTTTCCTGGATACTCTTGCCTACTGCATGCAATCGAGATGTACAGAGCTTGAGCTCTGGGAAGGTGAGAAATATTGGACAGACATGGCGACGGGCTCTGCAGACGTTCCTGCAAAGTATAGCTATGGAGAGACTCTGAAGCGACTTTCTTCATCTCCACCAAATGCTACGATTGCGATGGGCAAGGCGTTGAATGTGACATCGAAGACCAAGGATCACGATTACCAGATGGCATGGAACACGATTGAGGAAAATGAAAGCGGCCAGATCGCTACTTCACGATATGCGTAAGTGCATAGTATCCTCTTCATACGGTACATGAACTGATGTCTTTCAGGATTGTTTTGATCACCTCGGGACTGCTTATTCCTATTGTGTTCTCCTTTCTTCGATTTGCTCCACTGCCACGCTCTTTGGTCACTAAAGTCTGTTCCTATCTCGTCCTCCCTCCCATATGGGGTTCGAAGCATCGCATGCCAATTGGTGGTAACATTGGGATATGTCCAACCCGAGGCCAATCGCTCTTCATCTTCTTCCTTTGCGCCTTGAACTTCCTCCTTTGCATTGCAACCTATCGATTTGTTCCTCTCACTGAGCAGACAAAATTCAAGACAAAAGAGCACCAATTGTTGATTGGGATGGGCAATCGGATTGGACACCTAGCCCTGGCTAACCTTGCACTGATGACTCTGTTCGCCGGCCGCAACAATTTTCTTCTCTGGATTACAAAGTGGCAACGAGCCACATTCTTGCTCTTCCACCACTGGGTGGGGTATATCGTTATCCTCGAAGGAGCCGTTCATGCTTCTGTCTATCTCCATATCTACCTCGAAAGCCTAGGTGATGATGATTACTCGGTTGAGAACAAGGAGCCTTACTGGATTTGGGGCACAGCTGCTGTTTTGGCAATGTTTCTCATCTTCTCACTATCAATTCTTCCTGTCCGTCAAAAAGCATACGAAGTATTTCTTGCATCGCATCGTCTACTAGCTCTATTGACCATGATTGGAGTCTTCCTACATACATTCCTGCAAAACGCTTCCAAAGGCTACCACAATTGGGTCATCGCTGCCTTCGCGGCATTGGGCTTCGATTACCTGATACGTTTCATCCGAATCGCCCGCAACGGCCTCTGCATGGCAGAAATCACAGTCATCGACGAAGATTACATCCGTGTAGACGTCAAAGGACCCAGCGCCGAAGGCCACGCCTTTATCTACTTCCCAACCCTGACCTGGCGATTTTGGGAGTCCCATCCTTTCTCCGTCGCAGCTAGCGTCCACGATTACCTCCCCTTCCAAACCCACAAGATCAGCGGCTCAACAACACCAGACGAAACAATCGACGTGGAGAAAGGTACCTCAACACAATCTTTGGAAAAGGAAATTAAAATCTCGCCATCGGAAGCAACAAGATCCGGTTCTTCGACAACACTACCGAACCGTCCCTCAGCAGGCGTCACATTCTTCATCCGTCGCCAAAGCGGCCTAACATCCCTCCTAGGACCCCGCCTCCGTCTCCCTGTCCTCATAGAATCATCCTACGGCTCCCTCTCTGGCGTCTCCCGCTCACCAAACCTCATCGCCATAGCAGGCGGCGTTGGAATCGTAACCGTTCTCCCCCTCCTACGTACTCATCCCGGTCGTACAAAGGTATATTGGAGTATGCGAACACCTGGCCTGCTCGACGCGTTGAGCGGGGACATCAAGGGTATGGATCGGGAGGTTGCTGTAGGGAGTAGACTTGATATCGAGGAGATTCTTGAGCGTGAAATTGGCGGAGTCAATGGGAAAGGCGCTTGTGTTGTTGTTAGTGGGCCTGGTGGAATGGCTGATGAGGTTAGAAGAGCTGTTGTAAAGCTAGGAAAGAGGCAGGATGCATGGCCTGTTAAGTTTGTGGATGAGAGTTTTAGTTAGGATGGGTGTTTGGGTGGGTACAGAAAAATCTTTTGCGTAGAGAATGTGAAGATGGAGGACCCGAATGGTGATTAGGGACAGCCGGTTAAGGAATCGAAGTGTTGGAGGGTAAAGACTTCAAGTCTGGGAAATTTGACTCTACTCAAAATCGGGCGTTCTAAAAGAATTTTTTTTGGGTGTGCTCAAATTCCCTAGCTATCATTCTGTACTAGTGGGGGTGTTTACATTCATGGCAGCAGAATTTAAGCAATTCGACACTAAATAGATTCCTTTATCTTCTTTTAGTGGTTGCTAAATTCATGGGAAAACAATTCCAAAAATTGCGAGAAAATTATCTGTCTCGTCGTTGATCCGGGGATGACAGCAACCTCTCCATATGAAACCCTTCCTGTGCACTCCACCGGCCCCAGACAAATCCCCTACTTCACCAACCCATCGTAAACAGCCTTCTCACACGCAATCCACTGCCCAAGAACCTGCGGATCACCAAACGGCAAAATCTGCCCACAAATCATCCCCGCAACACCCCTCTCCCTATCACACCACCAAAACTGGTTACTAATACCAGCCCACCACGCCGTATTGCGTCCCCTCCCCGTCTCGCCCGCCTGGATAGTCAAGAAAAAGCTGAGTCCCCAACCTTGAGGTGGATTTCCACCTTGTGGGTAGAACTCTGGAGCGGGATTGGCCAACGTCAAGTCCGCAGGAACCAAATTTTGTCGTGCAAAGTCTGGGAATTGCGGGATCTGGTTTTCCCACATCTTCTCTACCGTTTCTTTCTTGAGGATTCGGGCACCGGTCGTGGGTGACACGCCATCGTTTAGCAGAGTGGCGAGGATTTGACAGTACTCGGCTGGTTTGGCGAAGGCGCCTGCGCCGCCGGAGTTGAAAATGTGCTTTCTATCGTGGTCGGAGCCGGCGGAGGCGAGGAGGGCGCGGCGGTAGAGATGGGCTCGTTCTGTTGTTTCTCCCGAGGGCAGGCGTTGAAGCATGGTTGTTATGTTATCGAGCATGTGCTTGGAAGGGAAGAAAGAGATATTCTTGAGACCGAGCGGTTCGAAAATGTTTTTTTGGCAATAATCGTTCAGGGTGAGGCCGGTTGCGCGCTCAAGGGCGATGCCAGCCCAGTCGATGTTGATCTGTTGGAGGTCAATACGGGGAGAATTGGGTTCTGAGAATTTGATGGAGGAAGTGAACGTACGCCGTATTCCCACGCGGTACCTGGTTGGTTGACGAGAGGTTGGGTTAAGATATCTCTTTGGTCTCCGAGAAAGACATCGTAACCAGTTCCCTTCACACCAGTCCCGCCCGCACGTCCGTAGTCAGCTAGTCTCTGGTTGAAGAACTCATATCCGTAACCAGCGGTATGTGACAAAAGCATTCTCAACGTGATATCCCCCTTCCTGTCTACCAATTTACCATCTTGCAAAACTTTCGCTTTCTCAATTTCTGGACAGAGCTTGTAAAGAGCTTTTGGATCGTCAAGAGATAGTTTTCCTTGCTCAACAAGCTGCATACAAGCCAGTGAGGCGATCATCTACATGGTCGGAGAGCATTAGTTACGGCATTCAGCAATCCTTGTCAAGGTGTACATGATAATCACCTTGGTGCAGCTAGCAATCCAAAAGACAGTGTCCATCGTCATAGGGTCATCCGAATTCAAAGCACGCTTCCCAGAGGCATGAGATGCAAGTGTTTTTCCATTCTTGTCGACGGATACGAAGACCAGACCTTGGAGGCCGGATTTGGGGTCAGAGGTCACGCTGTCGAGGGATGACTTGATAGTCTCGGTTGCTTGGGCAGAGATGGGCATTTTGAAATACTCAGCTGATTATTGTAGACACAAACGATGCACAGGGTAAACAGAGGAAGGGAACAGAGTCGCAAAAGCAGCGTCGTTGTTGTATTTATCTTCACCATTTATTGAACCCTTAACTGTACCCCTCAAGTACCCCGCGTAGGCGTAACAAGAACGCGGAACAGCAGTAAGGGAGCCAACAATGTTCGGGGATGGTGCGACATAGTGCGGGAATGATGATGGGCTCCACTGTGTCCAGGAACAGATGTGAGATCTTCCTCCGTCGAGCCGAAAGTGGGGCGGATCGTGTAAGGTCTTCTTGACACGACATCCATCATTCCCAACGGGCGTGGCCAATCTCGTCATGAAGTTTGCAAGCCTTCGTATTAGTGTCATAATGTCGCTCCTACAACGCTGACCTCCTCTGTCGTTGCAAGCTCTTTCAAGATTGATCAATCCCGTTCAGAATCGCTTTTTGCAGTAGCAATGTAGATGAATGTGTCCAAACCAGGTCTGTGCAGAGGCGTGATTATTTGCAACGAAGCACATTCCTTCCAGCTAGAGCAGAGTTGGCTCAGAGTCGGGAGGTTCGAAGTCGCGTCGCCGGGTGGGCGATCGACGTCCCTTTTGGATTTCGTGGAGGACGGCCTTGCGAGATCGCGTGGCCGGAGGCTCTCGTAGCCAATCAAATTTGAAGCCTTCCTATCCAATGAATCGGGTCGAGACTGAGATCCGCCTTGAAGTGATTCCATCATTTTGTCACCGCGAGACTGAGCTGTCTTCAGCAGATAAAGAACCTTTCTTCAAGATGACATTCCCTTTTGTCGCAAGCTCTTTACCTCCTTCATAGCTGCCATCACCAAAGGGACAGCAACCGGGCCAAGAAGAGGGAGATAGACGGCAACTTTATGCTCATCTGGGAAGTAGACTTGCCCCACCATAGTGCGGTCAAAGAAAGCCCGTTCTGCCTCCGCTTCCGCTGTCCTTGCACTCTCTAATGCTGCGTGGAAACGGCCATCCCGGAGGTCAACACACGCTTGCTGGAGATGCGCTATGGTTTGATGAACATCATCCGCGACTGTGTCTGGAATAGCGATGGAGGGAAGGGTCTTGGTCAATCGGGCGAGTGCACCGAGGGTCGACGAGGCTGAGTATATGAGAGAGGCGGCGTGCACGCGGGTCAAGGTTGCCATGCGTAGAGAGAACGAGTTTGGCGACTGCGGGACACCAAGAAGCGACAGAAGCTGGGTCGAGAATGTTTGCATTGCCTGTCGTAGGTCCTCCTGCGACAGTTTTGGTGGAAAACCTGCTTCAGATCCAGCCGTGGATGGATTGAGAATGTGTACACCTCCCCATTGAGGAATCAACCAGCTGCTGCCACCATTGTCTTGGATCATCAACGGCGATTGATGCTGAGCTGGGACATAGAGAGCGAAGTTGATGGTGGGTCCAGCTCCGATGCTAGGACTGAGAGGCCACTCAGCGGCATTGATAAACCCACTGAGATCTTCCTTTCGTAGGGTCCAGATGCCCTTTTCAGCATCGAATTCAGGGCCAGAGATGGACGGCGAAGGTGTGGCATAGAGTTGGACTTGGCTGTCGACAGTGAAGTTGCTGATGGAAGAAAAGGATTCTAGCAGAGGCGCAAGGTAGACATGCAGTGCGCCCTCAATATCCCAGTCTGAAGGAGTTCCAGTTGGTGTGAACAATGAGAATGTGAGATGGTATGTTGGCGCATATTTGAATGATCTCGTCTTGCGTTTGGCCAGTACTTCAGTCAACTCAGGCGAAATCTTCTTCAGCCCCTTGGTGTGCCATGCTGTGGATGCCAGCAAGTATGCCAATGACGCCTGTTCTTCGTTGAAGATCGCCTGAAGTTCGTTCGCTATGAAGTTCGCAAGAGGAGAGGCGGTGGATGAGGATGACGGAATCTGATTTGGAGAGTAATATACATCGATGGTCGGGTTGTAAGGATGGAGATCTGCTCGTGGCGTGGAGCCACTCTCTCCCAAGAGTAACCGAATGGATAAAGCAATGTCTTCCTTCTCTTGCTGTCCTCGTTCGCCAATGACAATGGAGCCGTCCTGGTCGCGGTCTGCGAGGAGCAAGCGTAGATGATGGGCCGAGAAATCATTGAGATCGTCGAGAGCATGCTGTGTGGTCCGCAGCAGATGCTGAGCTTCTTGCGCCGGCAGAGACGGAGCTTCAACAGCAATTCGGAGTGGAAACGTTGGCCGGCAGACCTGGACATGTTTAGTACTTGATGGCCAAACTGGTCTTGTCCTGTTCACCTTTCCATCTGCCCAGTCCAGCATAGGCTGCAGAGGCAGAGGAGCCCTGTATACTGTCGTCGTCTTCCACCATATTGGCAGTCCTAGTATAATGGCCACGGCCCAGAAGGACAGGAGTATAGACCGTCTGTTCCAGGCGCTCTCTGCAGACTCCGGTGGTGGTTGTTTTTGGATCTTCGCGGCATCGACCGCGTTAGCCGGAGGCGATGAAGCTTCCTTTGCGGCTACAAGCTTGTCAGACATGGTGATGATGTTGACTTTGTCCAAATATCAAATTGTAAACACGTTCATCAAACTTGGACCTGAGATGGAAGTGGCCAATCGGCGTGAGTCGCTAAAAACAGCCCCCTTTCTTCAGAAGATCTCGACTCGATACTTCAAGTTGATCCCATATACACAAACATTCAACCTCTCTCTCGAGTGACTATAGTCGTGGTTTCTGTAATCGCGATAATGTCGAGTTTGTCGTGTTATATGCATATCGACCTCTGGAGAGCCGCAATTGGTGATGCAGCTATGCAGGCTTTCCTCTTGTCTCGACGAATTGTCTTCCCTCGATGCACCTCAGTCACACAGAAACGGCCTCCGCAGTCATACATCTCTGCTAGACTAATCAAATACAGAGACGCCGTTGCTATGGACAGAATACTATCTTCAACTGGATGCCCTGCTCGTTGCCTTCTCTGAAGACTATCCCACTTTCGGTAAAGGGCAAGGCTGATTGCTTCGCTTCACCTGCATAGCAGTTCCGATTCTCGCCCTCCTTTCCAGCCTGTTTTTAACCATTCAAGATTTGCAGCCACCATGCCCACCCTGCACATCATTTTCTTCTTTCATCACAAACTTCTTCCTCCGGAACTCGACCCCTTTCCTTGCTTTCCAGCTTCCATGACCGGTTCTCTAAAAATAATCTAGATCCAAGTCTTTAAACTTCCCCGATTTCAGGTTGAGCAATGACCGGGCTAGAAGTCGTCGCTGTTATCACAGCCATCTCCACACTTTTTGTTCGTGGTCTCGATTTTTTGCAGAACCGAAAAGCCAGAAAAGCCTCGACGAATGCGAAAGAAACACAACTTAAAACTACCGAGGTGGTGCTTCGAGCCTCAGGTCCTGCCATTAGGTCTCAATTTGATCGTTATCACTCCCAGATAGGTCATCGTTTTGCAGTTGGAGATGGTATGTTCCCAAGCCTTATAATGGTGGAAGCAAAGAGACTGGCTAACAATCCGTGAATAGAATCTACACAAATCGAGATACAGCGACAATTCTTGACACTTCAGCAAGCCATCAATACACTACAACAGATCGTCCTGGTGATGGTTGACAGCGACTCTCGAGGCTACCAAACAGATTTCGATCTCTCTGAAATCATGGCAACTTCAGATTCTGTCAAGTCGCGCTGCATCGATGCTCTCATGGGCCAGTACCACCGAATGTCCGAAGCGTCGCCCAGGCTGCATCGCTCGTTGAACATGAGCCACGGTCAGTAATATCCTATTCTTAAAATCTTCAATTTCTGACATCAAGCAAGAGTGGCGACATCGTGGTCACTGTGCGGAAGGCCTGCACCATGACACACATCAATCGAGACCTTCTCGACGAACAATGGTAGCACGTCAAAATCCACCATTCCAAAACGACTATGACTGTCTTCTGCGATATCTCCACGACAATCCGGACTGCTGCATCCCATCTTACATCCATAATTCAGAAACCCAGCCAGTTGATGGCAACTCTCCATCACCATTCGAAGATTGCCAACATCTACGTAATCGGAAAAGTAGACCTTTGCTTTTGAGATCGAATGAGCAGGCAAGCAGTACAAAGTATCACAAACTGTCCACTATTCAGGCATTTGTGTTATGTTAGGGTAGTTGTTGACGTGCAACAATGAGAACAAGACACTGTATGGGTAACAAGAACACTGTCCAATAGTTATTCTCGCATACAATAGACCTTCTTATTCACTTCCTTCTTAATCATAAACTCTGATCCTAGGTAAACCGAAGTCTTCTTAGGTCAATCCTATAGCCTTGATCTGCAAGCAGATTAATAACGACATGCAGAATTCGGAGAGTGAATAAAGATGTTTTCCCTTATAAATAAAAAGAACGTTGGAAGCAAGGCAATGACAAATAAATAGAGAGTAGACATAGGTACTATTGATTCCTGTCCAAAAAAGCACCCTCAGGAAAACAAATACATAGCAAAGCTACGTTCTAGGTATCAAATCGCCATCCTTCTATCCCATTAATCCCTCGTAATAATACCGAATCCCTACAAACTCCAGTAAGCACGCCGTAAAAAAAGAAATTAATATGATAAAATCAAGCCCATTTGCCCAACAAAGCCATCAACGCAGCACCAGCACACATCATGCCAAATGCCGACAGAACAGTCCCTATCCTTGCGCGCTGCATAGTAGGTGAGAACATGAACTCGTGCGCCATCAGCTCCACCAGTCCGGTGTAGATCAAAATGCCAGCCGAAATCGAGTCGAACACACCATTCACAATGAGAGTGGTCTGCGATCCAGGGGGGTATGTTTGTCGAACTCCGAGACCAATGGCGATAGCGATTGGGGTTGAGATGGCGTATCCGGCGCCAAGCAAATAAGGGGTCATTCTTTTTGAGGGAGGCCAAGGAGCAGAAGCGAGACGGGTGCCGAGACCCAGACCTTCAAAGGTTTGATGGAAGACGAGAACAACGTAAAGGGTTTTAAACTCCGCCCCTGCCACGGCAAGGGTGAGGCCGATGAAGATGGAGTGGAAAATGACGCCAAACTCCAGTATAAAAAGAGCCGTCATCTGCGCCGCGTATGATTCGGGAATGAAATTGTGTTCAGCGTTGTTTGCCTCTAGAGCGTTTCCCATGTCTTCGTTGGTTGTATGCTCACGAGCGTGGCCGAGGTGATCTTCACCGCGTTGTGGGGTTTGATAGTGTTCTCGCTCTGCTGGCTCCACCTTCGTTCCCTCCTCCTCCTCCTTCGGGCTGTCAGAGCGCTGGGTTTTTTTATCCAAGTTATCGTGAGAAGTACGGCTGCGGAGTATAGCAGCATGATCGTGTGCCGGCGTGTGCTCGTCGCCGTGTCCATGATCATGCCCGCCAAAGTCCGCGTAACGCATCGTCATCAGCTCGAGGAAGAAGAGGACCATAACTGTCATCAAGACGATGCCTTCCACCCATGAGTAATCGGTAATAGGGCCTGTCAAGCATGGGTTTGTGAGCGCCTCATTGGCTGGTGCGAGGAGCTGCAGGATATGTTAATGAGGGTGACTTCAAGTGAGGTTGGAGACCAACTGACATGTATAAATGCGGTCGCTATGATCACGCCAGATCCAAAATACTTCGCGGCGAAAAAGACCCATTCGAATATTCTTCCTCTTGCATGCTTTTTTGCAAAGATTGGAAACCAGGCTCCTGTTGAGAGTCAGATAATGTATCGCAAGTGATTGGCAGTTTTTACACACCAAAGAGGGATCCCACTAAGATGACGAATATCGCGGATATTCTCAATCCTAAGGCTCCGTTGTATGCATTGCCCGCATCACAATGACCTGGTGTGCCAGCGATAGGGACTTGTATTGTGCCTTCATTTCCACCCTCTGTCGCGGCTTGTCGAGCAAGTATGTGTGCGGTTTGTTGTAGTATCTGTGCCATTGTCCCTCCGCTCCTCTGGTACGACGGTGAGGTGATCGGATGTGTCGATTGCAATTATAGGTTCTTGGGTAATGAATGCTTTTGTAGGTAGTGAGGCTTGTCGTAAGCGATGGGATATATTCGATGTGGGATCTCGCTTTGGTCGATACCAGTTGTTGCTTCCTGGGTGTAGGTATGTAGTCGAGGGTTCGTAGTTTCTTGTATTCCAACTTTGGTATCAGGAACCTTTTTGAATTCGTAGCGTACCATGCGCTGGACTACAGTTAGCTTATAAATGTAGTGAATTCCACTTGTGCGATCAGTCGTCCTTCCTGCACTGACTTGCAAGCATTAAACTGAAATATGAGCAAATTCTGGCCATCACGGCATAGGCCATCATGGTACATCGATTAGCCGCTGTTATTCGCTTATGATAAAAAGTCATGCTTGAACTCTGCAGACTGTAAAACAGTGACTGATAACGGACAAACGGTACATTGCTGCAATTGCTGGCTGTTTGCGTGGTTACGAGTGGTTTGATGCTTGCACTGATGTCAAGAGTCTGGCGTTTTCGGCCCTCTTTCGCTACAGTACCAGGACAAACCAAATTCGGATTTCCGCAAGCATGATGGCTGACGACATAACGCAGTCTCGGTCGAACTCGGGCACTTTGAACGTATTGCCGAATCAGAAGAGCTTCCTGTATGCAGTCCATCATGGTGTTTTGAAGGAGGTCTGTCTCCGAAGATTGTTTTGGAAGGGATCGGTCTCCAAAGACTACGAGGTCCTGATTGTTGGATAACAAAGGTTCCGAGACGGTTGCTCTAACCTTCCCGTCCTTTGCCATCATTGTAACGAGTAGGTAATCAAAAGGACCGAGCCGCTGGTGGATGGAAGGGGTCCGAATACCGCCATGGCTGTAGTGCAGCATTGCGGGCGCGATGAACCTTCGTATTCCTGTCTTGGAGCGGAGCGCAATCTCACAAACGGAACGATTGCATCCACAATCCCTCCGAGAATGTCGCCTAAGAAGAGAAGTTTTCCAATTAGCGAGTAAAACCGTGGATTTTAGTTCGTCGCCTGATGTTAAGTTTTGGTGGTGTGTGAAGCAACTTTGCTTGTCTCCGTCATCGGGATATCAAAAGATAATCTCATTGAGATTTCATTCACTTCCTAGCCAAGGCACACGGAAAAAGATGCTAATATCAGGCGCCGAGATGATGCAGTGTTCACACGCCTCAAAAACGAGGTATAGTCACATGACTGTCGTAATAATAGTACAGCTTCGATTGACTTTGGAAAGAAAGTTTGTGTCAATGGCGAGTAAACAGAGCCTGTAAATGGCAAAGGCAAAGTCGAAGTTATTAAAAAGTTGGAGTCATAATGCCTACACCTTGTTGTGCTTGCCCGATCAGTATTCAAAGCAGCTGAACACGCAAAATCAATACTTAGATATCGAAATGCAAGATGAAATTGGGTAATTCAGAACTACTAGTATATAACTTTGAACACTCATTGATGGAGCAGATCATCTGGAGTGCCTGAAAACGATGATTTGGTAAACAATCCCGAGACTGAGTGAGGACAAAGCAGTAGAAGACCACAGTCCTCGCAGCGGGAGGCGGCGGCATCATTGGTTGAAGAAAGGTTCACGGTCTCACCAGAACACCTAGCAACCTTGAGATTGCTTTTCGAGTGTGCTTTCGAATACTGCTTTCCAAGATTGAGAATACGCTCTTCCAAAGCCCACCCCGTCAATCAGAACTAAGCCGTTCAACTAGAATTAAAGTCCATGTGAAGTAATTATAATCCGGCGAAAGGATTTGATGAAAGGGCTTTGTATACGCGTCCCTCGTCTTCGTAACCTGGTCCCAAAGTCAAATTTTTGAAGGAAGATTTCCTTCCGATTTCAACTTGGTTATTGAGTGAGACGCACGGCATAATAATCTTCGAAGTAGCAGTTCAAGAAAGCTTGTATTGCCACAGCGGGTTCATTGATTCTGTTCCCTCTCTCAGTAATAACTGAGGTGTAAATTTTTCAGACAGCGCAACCTCAATCTCATAAATAGTACTAAAGTTTCAGGAAATTTCAACAAAGGGTTACCAGGAGTTTATGGATATCCGTTGATTTTAGCTTCTCAGGGACGAAACAGAATTGATGCAGTGTATAAAATAACTTTAAGTGATTTGGTCGGAGGATAATTCGTGCGAGCGAATTTTTTATCAATTGTTGTTGCACAATGTCGACTTAATTGTACGTACCCATGAAAAAATGGCTTCGTGATCGTGTCACAGGCGTCTAGAATCCTGGATAATTTTCATGTCGGTATCCACTCGTCGTTGAATCGTGGATACATGACGTTGAAATGGGGCATCTCAGAGTTCTGTATGCGAAGATGTTTGAACGACAAGATGGGTCGAACGCATCTCACCGTAAGTTAGAACACCAGAGATGTACGATCCATTTGCAAAATAGAAGCCCTCGCGATCTGATTCTCGTCGAGCGGAGAAAGCACCTGAACTACACCGATGAGGGGGCGTCATGCCTGCCTTGGTTCTTTTACTTGAGACTTTCCAGGTTGCAGACTGCGCGTTGGCAAGGTTGGAAGTGATGGTCCACTTAAAACAGCTCGATTCCCATGCGGCGAAAATACTTGGAGTGGCTGGTGCCTTCGAGCTCCAAAAAGTGCGGGGAGAGGTTCGTGTTCGCGTCGATCTCGAGCATGGGAAACTTGAAATGCCATGTTATCACAGCTTCACAACCAGCGAGATAATGGACAGGATAAACAACGGGATACAATGATTGATGAAAGAGGAAGAAATGAACATTATTTCCATCCTTAGCCAAGCATCGTTGAAGTCGTGACCCCTCAGAAGGAGAGAAGGAGGCTGGAGCAAAATCGAATCGGGAAAGGTCGATGGAGAATCCCTGTTCGTTGAGCTAAATGGAAGTGATGACCTCAGTCCACTTTCCGCGTCACGATGGATCGTTCGAGTTACAACCAGCTTGCTTCCCCTCTTCACTTATTATATTCCTTTCCTCGACTTCATCAACCAATTCCATCCCATCATCTCTCAACTTGCTCTCCATCCCCCATCCACATAGCAGCTTCACGTAGCACACTCTGCCCATCATGATGGATCCAATGGAAATTCTCAAGAAGACCTCAACTCTTCTGATCCCAACCTCCACCTCTTCTGGTCATCCCAGTGACACTTCATTCCCCACGGTCGTACCAGACCTTCCAGAGTTTCAGGGCGCCAGTCAGACTGGTATTCGAACACTATGGTGAGCTTCTTGCACCTCAATACATCTTCCGAACATGCCATTAACACGCAGCAGGGTCGTCTTCGTGGTCATGGCTCTTGCCTCAGCTGCATTTGCTGCAATGTCCTGGACAGTCCCAATTGTAAGCTTCTAGGCACCCATCAAAGCTTTTCAGGCTAATAATTGCAGTCCCGCCGTCTCTACCATGTCATCACTACCTTGATCACCATCACCGCTGCCATCTCATACTTCGGCATGGCTACCAAGGCCGGTGTCTCATGGAAGCACGACAGGGTCACTGAACACCACAAGAAGGGCATTCCATCTACCCACCACGACGTCTACCGCCAGGTTTACTGGGCTCGTTATGTCGACTGGGCCATCACCACCCCTCTTCTTCTCGTCGATCTCATGCTCTTGGCAGGCATCAACGGAGGTGTCATGTTCATGGCCATCGCCGCTGATCTGGTTATGATCCTCACCGGTCTCTTCGCTGCTTACGGCCAAACCAATGCACAGAAATGGGGTTGGTACACTATCGCCTGCATCGCTTACCTAGTCATTGTCTGGCATGTGGTCGTCCACGGACGGGCCATGGCTTTTGCAAAGAGTAGCAACGTTGGCAAATTTTTCGCTGCCATCTCTGGTTACACCCTTCTTCTCTGGACAGCATACCCAATGTGGGTTACTCACTCCCACCGTCCATCATTCCTGCTAACATGATAACAGTGTCTGGGGTGTCGCTGACGGAGCTCGCATTGCCACCGTTGATCAGGAGATCATCGCCTACGCTGTTCTTGACATCCTTGCCAAGCCAGTCTTCGGTGCATGGCTCCTCATTACCCACGCCAAGATGGCAGAGACAAACATCGACCTCGGCGGCTTCTGGTCCCACGGTCTTTCTTCCGAGGGCCGTATTCGTGTTGGTGACGATGACGAGGGCGCGTAAATGCCTCTTTCACACGACACCCGAGACACTGGAATGAGTTGTTGACTGTCACAGATCCACTGACAGTCAATGATGAGGATGAATATGCGGTTCAAATTGATGATTAGCCACAAGCGATGGTGGGAGTGGAGGCGGAGACTTTTGTAATGATCAGCATTGTCAAATAAAATGGGCGAAGCAGCTGCGTGATGTGATGTAGTGTGTAAGGGTTATCTTGGTTTTTCTTTATGTTCCATTGTAATAATTATTGCGGGAACACTGTACTCGTATGGCCTACGATCGGGCGCTGCTGTTACTTTAGCATGAATGTTACGTACTCTCCTTGTTACCTGTCGACTTGTACTCGGGTGAACATGTGGCTGCGCTTCGTAACAAGACAGCGACAACTATCATTGATATTGAAGTAAGACTGACATACATGCCTTGTTGCATCATTAAACCTAAACTGCTGTAAGCTTTGAGAATGTACGATGACATGGCGTCACAGTGCAGAAATCCCAAACAGCGTGACAATTTGCACTCTAAAGTAAATTTTTTAAGTATTGGCCTGGGAATCTACTCTTGTGATACTCCAGCCCTTGTGCAGTACCGTTGTTCTGATATGCCAGTCTTTTCCTGCATATGGATCCTTTGACCATGTCGGATTTTTTTCCACCTTGGTTGAACCTGTGGAGAAGAAAGGTCGGTCGTGGTTGTATCTCACGAGTGAGAGATGGGATGTGTGCGAGAATTGTTTATGGGAGAGCTTCGCATCCAGATCCGATAATTGGATACGAGAGTCATGTTTCGAGATAAGAAGATTGGTATATTGATAGGTCGGGTGGTGATTATACTTTTCGTTGTCCCATTGCAGACCCAGAGGAAGAAGCGTGTGACCGGAATCGAGTGAGTATGGTAATCTTCCTGTACCCTCCCCAGAAGCTGAATTTGGCACCAGTTCGCATACCGCATCATACCGATGATATCATATCGAGTGCTTGGTAATATTGGATTGGGACCAGGAATTCGTTTTGGTGCCCATGGTGCTCGAAGCACAGGAAGAAGGACATCCGTGTTCGAAGCTAGAAGTCTGAGATAGGCTGCTGAGGGATGTACCATCAGGCCAAGTGGAGCGAGAAAATCGTTGGTAGGGAGGGTGAAGAATGAAGAATGATTGTCGCTCTGTTCTGGAGTCGGACAACTCGTAATTAAATATATCCCCCCTGTTCAATGCGAAATCCGAGAGAATGTGCAAACATAGTCGAGTGCCGAAACCCTTTTACGCAATTTCTAATATGCAATTAGTATCTCAGATCCAGTAAATCGAGTAGGAGTCAACTCACCAAGTACATGCCTGTACAGTACTCACAGCACAGCTATAACCGCATATCAAATTCCCAGCAAGAAAAAGACCCATTCTTAAAAATGACACATAGCAGCGATCATCCTCAAATAGTTGTCATCATACTCAATCTGCCCCACATAACCCATAAACCCCTTGCCCACCTTACAATAACTAGCCGCCGTATCAAACATACCCGTCACCTGCTGGCCCTGGACCTGAGCCGACCAATTCCCAAATACATCCAACCCTCCCACCTGCGTATAGACGCTGTGCTCGGGTTTTACCTTCCCCAAGGCCTTCGCGTGAATGAACGTGCTGGGTGCAAGATCAGATGTACCCATGGGAGCAGGTGTGCGAAGGGCGAAATGGAGCTCTTTTCCTTCCGCGGTTGCAATACGACCAAGATTCACAGCTTTGCCTGAGAAGGAATTGATCACGCTTTCAGCGCCTTCTTGTGTAGCAAAGACGAGTTCGGCTACCACAGTTGGTTTCTGTGAGTATATCCTGCACGAGAGAAGTTCGGAGGTCGAACTGAGGCTAACAAGGCCTTGTATAGCTGATACGTCTGTTCCAGGCGCGAAATTGCGAGCAATGACGGTGTAGCGACCGCCGGATCCACCAGCCTCGAGATTATCGTTGAGTCGGTAATTTATTTGTGGTGAGATATTGTCGCTGATCTCCCATTCAAGATTGAAATGATGCTCGAACATCAGGTTTATGTATTCCACTGGTGTATTGCTGAAATGTGCCAGGAATAGCACCGTTCCACCATCCTGACAGTATGTGAGGAGACGAGCGAGTTGTAATCGATAGGCCGGATATGTCATGGCAGGATCCGTGACCAGCACGACCCGAGGTGGATTTTTGACGAAGTGAGCAGGGAATTGTTCTATCTTGGTGCAGACCGACACTGGCAACTTTGTCCGTAGTCTTTGTAGCAGCTCCTGTCCGTACTTGTCGCAGGCCTCGAAATCCTGAAGAAACGCTAAACACAGCAGGTATGGTTTGTCCAAATAGTTCGTGTTGTCGCTGTTCGGTCCCGGATCAGCTCTCCGATAATTGAGGATATCTTGCTTCGTGATGAGAGCTCCTGGTAGCCTCTCCTTGATATATGCCAGTGTCTGTGCTGCATCCATACCCGCTGCTCTTTGCTGTCGTATTATGTCCACCATCTCTTCTGTTCGATGTCTTCTCCGGTGTCCTGTGAGATCCTCTGCCGAAACACCCTCATGGTTGTGGAATTTGCTCCTGCTGTCCCTTTGGTAAGAGATGGCCCATTTGCCAGACGCGTCCGCAGGGTTGACTGCTCGGATGTACAGTCCCATGGGACAGCCCGTCTTTCCAGATCTTCTCTTCCTCTTTCTCGTATCATCTGTGAGCTTGCGGTTGTTGTCGAGTCTGCCATGACGCGTACATCTGTACAAGTATTTGTAAATATCTCCAGCCTTGTTCTTCATGGGTTTTTGCTTCGACACATCGAACCCGTGGTCCTTGTTCCATTCATGCAGTGCTTGCAACGTATCATCCAGACTGTCGTATGTCCTGGGTGGAGGTGGTGCAAGGTAATACATGCCCTCGGGCGGCGTATTGTCTTCATCAACGCCCACACCGTCATCTTCCAACTGCGCATTAGGATCATCCATCTCCCCATCCATTTCGCCATCATCCTCAGCCCCACTATCCGGTCCTTCTCCTTCTAGTCTAACATGGGGTCCAGCATTCCCATTGGCAGCAGTCCTTTGCTGTTTCTGGCCGCGCATTGCCGGGGAATTCGACTGCTGAGGTCGCATGAGAGCTGGATCAGTGACCATGGGTCCAGACTGAGGAGATGGTCGTGGTCGTATGCCTCGTTGGAGCATCGTCACTTGTTCCTGGCTGAGAGGCTGACCATTGTAAGGAACGTGTGGGGGGAAGCTGCTGGAAGGCGCGTTGGCGATATTCTGTTGGCCTGGAGGAGTCTGATCTTGCGCAAGTACTTCTCCTGGTCGGGCACCTGGGAATGGAGGATAGAACATGGGGTACGAGGCCGCCATGGTGTTTCTAGCAGGGAGTGTGGTATGAGAATAGAGATACTGGACGCATTCGTCGCGCGTCCTTACAACGCGAGGCGTAGGTACGATGTTTTTCTACTGGTGTCCTACTATTTCATTACTGAAACGACGTGATTGTGTTCGGTGGTATGGTCGTTGCTCTCTTTACTCGTTACTCGTCTGCAAAGGGTCGTTCAATGAGGTTCATCGAATGAAGCTCAAGCGCTAAACCCATTCCGTACAGCTCATCTCTAGAACCTCCTCCTGATGGATCGTTCCAGTCCTATCAATCATATGTCCTTGATATCTTGCATCGTTTCCCCTTTCGAAGGTAGACTGACAGCCCATTAAAGCAGTCCGGCTATTCTCGCTGGGCATTGGGAAGTCGTTCTTCAGTACCAGTACAAGAGTCAAATCAAAGCGACAACTCGCTCACATGAACATTGACGAGCAAATCTTAGACACGAATCTCTCCTTTTTATGCTCAAAAATTTCCAATACAACATTCTAGGGAGGCTATAAACCCTCACACATTCAATCGCGAGAACGAAACAACGACCTAAAACAAACAGTCCCAAGCTAACAATCCTCTAGTTCCGGTTTTGTCGTCTATGAACAGCTCTATGCATATTCTTCTCATGTTCATTTCGTTTGTCTTTGCGAGAGAATAACCGACCAACCCCGCCCATCTCGCTTGTGCTAAATCTGCAATTTCCATATCGGCACGAATATTGTAACGCTTTTGTATGAACGCTGTTCTCATGTCTTTTCAAGGTATCGTGCCGGGCAAACCTCATTGAGCAACCATTGTCACTGCACTTGAAGGGATGTTTCTCAACAACAGGTTTAGTCGGATTAGATGGTGCGTCCTCGCCACTTTGCCGGCCAGAATTAGAACAATACGTGAGTTGAGAGGAAGCGAATGTTAACTTGCCTATTGGATAGTTCTCTGGTGGATTCGTTCGTCGATTCGTATTGCGCGAAAGATGGGTAGGATAGTACCCAATCAAAGGCTCTACAAAGAAAAATTCAGCATACGTTTATAACCAGGTGGACTCGTGCTTTGACAAACTCACCCAAGTGATGTATCGAAGAAGGGGTTGTTCGCTGGTAGGTCTTGTTCGAAGAGGCCGTGCTGCATCGATGCAGTGGATGGTCTATGATCACACATCAGTTAGCAGGTGTTCGCCTTCTCGCTGCATGGATGTTCAGAAAAGGCCGTTGGATCCCGAGATTCGTGGAAAGATTGATCCGTGGTGTTGCAGTCCAAGAGTCCATCCAAAAAAATTCCTGCAGTCGCTTTATCAGAGCGGTGGGCCAACGTAGAAGTCGTGTTTTTCGTTTCAATATCTCTCCTCGAAACAGGTGTGATTTGGACGACAGAGAAATAATTCGCCATCTAAGTTTGTGTATTGAGGAATTGGCCACTCAGGCTAGCGTCGAGGCTGAAGGCAGGCTATGAGGTCTTGTTGGACAGACGATCACTCTACAAGTTCGTGGGAGGAAGGCTACCACTTGTGTGATTGGCAATTCGCTGTTGGTCGACATGGTAGTCGAGTGTACACGATTCGTCCTTTTGGAGCGGATACACGGAGAGTCCAAAACTCATCATGTAAAGCACAGCCTGAACGAGCTTGGTTGTGGATCTCGCCAGCCGTGATGGCGAACGTAGAAATCGTGTCTTGCTGAAGCAGATGAACAGAGAGTCAAAAACTTCATCATGTATAGCACAGGCTGGATAAGATCAATTGCGATTCACCATCGACGAGTGACTACTGGAGCATGCATGACAACGATGCTAAAGCCCAACTCCAAAAATGTAGGTATGTCCGACCATTTCAACAATTCCTCCTTCACAGACCCTTGGTTCCTGCAACTTTGATGCCGACAAAATAGCACTGTCCCTCCTTCGACTCCGACTTTCCGTCGTGAACTTGCAGCAATCGTGTTCATTGTGTTTAAGTAAGGCTAGATATAACCTGCTTGCATATCCTCCTTCATAGCAATAGCCCAGCTCTCTGGGATGAAAAGACTTTCCTAGCCGAGTTGGCAAAGTCCAACTCCATCGCAGTGCCGATACAGGTCCGTCTCCACCCTTTCCTTCACTTCCATCTGTCTTCCGTGTCCTTCATACCGCTGCGTACCGGGCCGATCTGGGACCGAGTCGTACTCAGTGAAGATGTCTCGCTGATACTGTTGTATGCCTCCCATTGGTATGTCTGTCTTCAAACCCTTGGTAGGAAAACATGTCCTCCGTGCTTGTATCGTGTTGTCTGTACCATGGCTTCTCCTGCCTTGTCCGGTTCTGCCTCTCTCTCATCATCCACTCCTGTTGAAGTGGCATTCGAAATCCTTCATCAACAAACCATCCCATCCAAGCCAAAAGATTGCTCAGGCAACCTAATACACTGCCAGGGCGAAGTGAAAACGATTCGTCCATCCAATGCTTCCAAGGTGATTATGGTGTAGTGTAGTCATCGCAATATTCCGTTTCCACGAGATTTTGAGTTCATCCGCATAAAGATACCAGGGAAAGAATGATGATCGGTTGGTCCAGCCGAAGATGACATCGAAGTTGTCTTTCATTGGCCTCCGTGGAATCGATCAACCCCGAAGAATGAGTAGTTTGGGGTTCGTTGATTGTCCTGCAATGCCGAAGCGCTCAAGGAGCGTTTCAAAACATCCTGGTAACCGTGCCGGACCTCAGCTGGTAGACACCGTTGGAACAAGAGTGTGTATACTTGTAACTCTTCCCCAGAACGACAGGAACCACTACAGGAGGAGGTATAAGGTGATGCTTCTTCCATCTTTGGGAATTCCCTGGCTTGCAGTGTGGAGCTACACTTGTTCGTCAATTGGACCAAGAGCCTACCCACCGTAAAAGAGTGGTTTGTATGAGCTCCCGCGCGCAATCGACGCGGTCCTGGGCCCAATATAGTGTTGTTTGCTATAGTTAAAACATCTTGAGAACCTATGGAGCTTTCGAGAAATCTTGGTGACGGTATCCCGTTTTCGTTTGGTGGAGAGTAGGTAAAGAGACATTCATATACTTACAAATTTTCCGCCGTGGGAAGATGAGCTCCCTCTGTTTTGTTCCATTCAGGCCAGGCTTCGATCTGACTAGCCGTCAGGTCATCGGTTGGTGGTAAGGGTGGAGCGGTTTCTGGACCAACGCTTGAGAGCATGTCCGGCAGAAACGGATCTGCAGATGTGGCTTCGGGACAGGCGCTCAATTCTGGAGCAGCAACGGCGGATGGCTGGAAGTCGCAACATTCGTCTTCGTTGAAAATGTTACCCCCTCAATGTTCAAAGTAGAGGGAGTAAAGTTGCCAAAGGATTCTTGTGTCGAAGACATGGCCACCTTTTCCCGTGGAAATGTGAGAGGAAGAAGGAACGCTCGGGCAGTTGTTCCTTTGGGAAATTTTCGAGATGGGCTGTACATATAAATTGCGGTGATGCTTCGTCTTTTTATATGCGGTTTTGAGGGGCGATATGACCTCAACCACGCCCATTTTTAGGGGTTAGTCTTGCTTATCAAGCTTTACGGCGCTCTGTTAGACCACACGGCGCCCTCTTAGACCACACGGCGCTCCTCAGGCTGTACAGCGCCTTTTCAGATACCTGGCGATTGGATTGGAATCGGGGGAGAGGGCGTGTGGAGACGCCCTTTTTGGGGGGCTGTAAGCGCGTGACCACTAGATCCTACTGCCAACCTCTCCAATTGGCTGTTCCCAGGGGCTGTGCTATCTCAAGGAGCGCCCTTTTGGAGCCTTACTCTTGCGCGTGTAGGCTTCAACGCCCTGTCAGATGACTTGTGATTAGAGAAAAGGATGGACTGTGTGCATTTGCATACGTTTTTCGTCTATAACACGGAGTTAAGCGGAGTCAAAGGATATAAGCATTAATTAGTCATTGCCTGGAAGACGTTGAGGCTGAGAATGGTTCTATTCCCTGAAAACAAATGGAGGAAAGCAAGAGAAATGATGTACTCTAAATTCCAAAATGAGGTTTTGAGATCGTCACGAAGAGAAGAAGAGAATGTTAAGAAATGATACACAAGCAGCACATCCATAGGTAATGATCAATGTGTCCCTCAAGAAAGGAGGCATGTGAGAAGAGGAATCAAATTCGAGTTACATTTCTTAATTCGTTTCCATCTAGTAATATTCGCATCTACACCAAGCAACTCAACATATGCTCTAAGCTCCCATTCCCGGCTTGCCAAGTTTTTTTCCATCTTCAGCAGATACGGTTCCGACACCTGGTCGCTGAGCACGTCTCTTGGCTTCTTCGGCTGCCTTCTTTTCCGCATCGCGCTTCTTTTGTTCCTCTTGTGCTTTAATCCTCTTTGCGCGGTCCTCTTGTGTCTGATCTCTTTTTAACATATCTTCGCGGGCTCTATTATAAGCTGCTAACAATCTACCATCCCCTGCTATAGCTTGCTTGAAAGATGCCTGTCTAGAGCCAGCGAACCTGTTCTGAGGAGTGATTAAATTTCCATCAAATCGTTCCAGAGCCTCGACAACCACGCCGAAAAGTCTATCTGTGAAGATGTTGCTGACTGAGCACCTCCGTAATACATCGGCAATTTGCTGGTTGTAGATATTCGCATCAGGTTCGTCGACTCGGCAGAAGTACATCAACGCATTTCTCAGGACATTTTGGTCCGCGCAATGTCCAATCAGTTCCAATGCATGTGTGGCGCGAAAGAGATGCGCATAGTGGAGATAGGTAATTCTATCCCCCGAGCTTCGTATACATTCGCATCGCCCGTCTGCGATATTGATGGCTTGTTTCGCTCTCGCATCGGTGCCTTCGTATCTGACAGACCAACTGTCGAACCATAGCAAGATACAGTGAACCGCCACACTCTCCAGTTCCAGTTCTTCCTTGAGATAGGGCTGCGCTCCATTGGTTGTTGTCAATGGATACCCAGCATATTTGGTTTGGAAATATCTGGAGCGGGCAACCAACTTGTTCAAAGGGAAGTCCTCGCGGATCGAAATAAATGCTCCAGTTGGGCCCCGGGCCCAAATGGCAATGACGACAGCCCTTTCTCTTGATTTTGGAGGGGCCTTGGCTGGTGTTTGAGTGACTTTGGGGCTCTTATTTGGTAGTGGGATCGTCGGCTGCTTACCGGGAAACGTAAGCTGCCTTGGAGTGGCACCAGAGGTCTTCTTTGGAGTAGGTGGTGGAAGGACAGGGAAGTCTTCTGCAGCTGAAGCACTGGCTGCAACCACATTGACAGTATGCTGAACTTGCTGAAGCTCCGGCTTCTGTAACAAAATAGGCAGGGAAGCAGCAGCACTATAGCCGCTCGGGTCAGATTTCTCCTTCTTCACGGAGGGTGGCGCTGGTGCTGGTTGATGAGCGACAGGCGAGCCATTGAGCATCACTGGACCTGCACCGCGGGGAGGGTTCTTTGATGAAGTGCAGGACTTTCTAGAACTCTTTGGTGTAGCCAGAGCAGGTGGTAAATTCTTTGGCGACAGTGCCTTTCTGAGGCTGGGAGTGATGAACCCATCTTCATCAGGGACTGGGTACTTCTTTGTGCCCTTTGGTGGTGGAGAAGAATCCCGTGCGGCTATTGCTGCTGCTGTGTGAGTCGGAGCAGGAGTTGATGGACTTCGAGGCGCCGTTGGGACATGAGCAGTGGTCGTTGAAACCGGCGCCTCGGTTTTTGGAGGATAGGGCGTGGTGAAGCCCTGTGCGTCAACCTCCGGGGCAGCTCTCTTTGCACCGGTCTTCTTTTGGGGGGTCGGCGGGGCCTGTGTGCTCGTGTTTGATTTCGGACCATTCCCACATATACCTGGTGTATTCTGAGTCGACTGGCCAGCAGTGGACTTTGAATTTGAAGCCTGGATTGTTGATGGTGCCTCGTTAGTGCCATCGAGAGGTGCGTAGAGGTTTGCAGACATTGTGGTTTATAGAATGGTTATATCGTGATTGAAAGATGAGATGGTTATAGAACTAGGAACTAATGCTAGTGAAGTTGTTCGAAGGGGTGTAAGTGTGTTTGTGTCTGGCTCTGATAGAATTGCTGGAGTATCTGTATTTATAAGGAGAAATGCCATGCTGGAGAAAGAGACGAAACTAAATACAGCTAGACCATTCCGGAAGCAGAATCTAAGAACGGCGATGTTGAAAGGTTGTGTACTGCGTTGTTCAAGGATCATATTGTCATTGACCTCGAATGGAATGTTGGCAAACAGATCGATTCCCCAGTCGGCTGTTAGGCATTGAGAGGTGAGAAAAGTCTTCAATAAAATTTCGGAGAGAGTTGCCTCCCTCACTTAATACTGGTTAAGTAGTGAGCGATACCTAATTGCTTGGCTACGACGCGTTTCCGAGACAATGTTGGGGTATTCATCGATGGCCAACTGTCGTGGTCGCACATGCAAAGAACGCGAATAGCGCAACCAGACACGCAACAAAAACTTCCCCATAAGGGTTGAAAAGAGTATGTAACAGGTTTGAAGAAGCCAACGACGACTTAGGCATCTGGTTTGATAGGGAGAATTAGTCATAAATCAGAATAGAGACGGCTTTCAAACTTGCACGGACTTTGTCTTTGAATTATCAGGAATTTAGGAAGCATTGACTGGTCGGTAGAGTTACACAGAGCTGGAGGGCGTGCAAGTCTAATCACCATGACCCCAAAATTGTCGCAGAAATCTGAGGAAGGAAGATTGCGCTTTCCTCAACATTGCGTGGGCTGAGGTTATTCCAGTATTCTATCGAATGAACGAGTCTTACCACCCGTATTACTCAGATTTATTTCTCAACAGTCCGTGGATTGTGCCAGAAGATTTATTGGTGACTATGAGATGGCAAGTGACTTGTCGTCGATGCAGTGAAAGAGCACGACCGGATGCTAATGGAAGTGAATGCGTGTAAGATGCAGGACACATCCCCATATCACGCGGATGCAATCGGAGGTCCACCAAGTCGTAGAGGCGAATAGGCCGGCCAATAGGATTCGGAGGACATGAGCCACGATGGGTCCTCTGACTGGGCATGGAGTTTGTACTTTTTTTTGCCACGAGGATAGGGGAGGTTGATGAGATGATGAGTTGCAGGATTGCAGGATTGCAGGATTGCAGGATGGCAGCATGGCAGGATGTAAAGGAAGTCAATTGTGCCTGAAGGAAGAAGGGAAGGATTGTCATGATAGGATTGAAGCAGGAAAAGACTGGCTGAATGTCGGAGGAGATGGAGGTCGGGCATATATCTCAATGCCCGTTCCAGCCCAGTGGCTGAAGGCGAACCCAGGACACTGTTCATGGGGACGATTCCAAGCGGAATATGTCATTCGAGAACGCTGTAGCAATCGTAGACTGCAATTCTCGCACTCAGATTCGACATGCGTCTCTTTTGATGTTGATAGAATACTCAAAATACCACCAGTTTCCCTCAATTGATAGAGAGCAGCCGAGATAAGGCCGCCGCAATCGTCAGCTTCATCGCTTGTTCTCGCCTTCGCTCTTGGAATCCAATGCTTGGCCTCTGAGTCCAAACTTCTCTCCACTACTCGACCACTTCCGTTCCTAACCACGGTACCCTCGACCACATTGAGAATCTCCTGGCTTGTGATTGCCTGAGCAGACATCTAGAGCTTCACTGCACGTACCATACGCCATACCACAGCTCCCTCCTCAATTCTGCCGTCCTAGCTAGCTAGCTATCTCTCCATCCACACAACGACGACCCCAGAACATTGAAGCTACCACCCTCCAACCCACCAATCCATCGCAGCTGCCCAGACAAAGCTGGCTCACCAATACTACAAGCTGTCTCCTTCACATTCGCTGCACCAGAGCCTGCCCTCCCGCCACGATTGCGCATCGTCATCAACAAGAAGAACCACGACGGCCGAAACCCGCTTCCTCTCTTTTCTGCTGCGCTTGTATCGACCTCCATAACACCCGAATCCCTATACCATCCACTATCTAAAATCAATCATTGTTGACAAAGACCCGCGCTACCTCAGCCCGAAAGAAGCTCACGCCATATACAGTCACACGACTTCCATTGCCAACGAGGCTGAACCCTACCCATACATTATCCTCCGACTTGGCATAAACATCGAATACTGCAGAATCATACACAATGGGAAACCAGCCTTCAAAGGGCAAGAGCGACAAAGATGCTGGAAGCTCGGCGGACAAGGACCCGGGCTTCAAATCGTATCCCTCCTTCAGTCGATCTGACACAAAAGAGTCATCTAGGTCTATACGATCAGCAATACGATCTAAGATCCCAAATAGCTCCAAGGACAGCCCAAGGTCGTCCTCAGCTGGCCTTGACACGAGCGCCATACTCGACAAATCAGATGCGGCATCGATCAAGTCTGCTGTGAGCACAAAATCTAATGGAACCCGAACGCATCGTGGCTCCTCAGCATCCGCCCGCCCAACCTCCATCGACGTGCCTTCTGCGAAAGAGTCTCTAGCAGACGCGCAACCGCCACCCTCACCATCCCAATCACAATCTCTCGGCCATGGTCACGATATTGACAAAGCGCAGCGCTCCGGCGAAGTCGAACATGTTTCTGATGGCCCTCCGTCTGGGCTTCAACCTCCTCCAAGTGACGCCCAGCCCAAGGAACCTATCTTGATGAAGCGAGACCATCCCATCCCGCGCGTGCCCGAAGCAGCGCCCGAGGACGGCTCAGGCTCTCCCATGGAGCTCAGTGCGCTGAAGGCACTCGACCTGGACGACATGATCAAGCGATTGCTGGATGCGGCATATGCAGGGAAGGTCACCAAGACGGTGTGTCTCAAGAATGCAGAGATCACGGCAATTTGCACAGCTGCCAGGGAAGTCTTCCTCTCCCAGCCCGCGTTACTCGAACTGTCGACTCCGGTAAAGATCGTCGGTGACGTGCATGGTCAATACACGGACCTGATCCGCATGTTTGAGATGTGCGGCTTCCCGCCAAGCTCGAACTTCCTATTTTTGGGAGACTATGTCGATCGTGGCAAACAATCGCTCGAGACCATTCTCTTGCTCATGTGCTACAAATTGAAGTATCCCGAAAACTTCTTTCTCCTACGTGGGAACCACGAATGCGCCAACGTTACACGTGTGTATGGATTTTATGACGAATGCAAGCGAAGATGTAACATCAAGATCTGGAAGGGTTTTGTCGATACTTTCAACTGTCTTCCCATCGCCGCTATTGTTGCAGGAAAGATATTCTGCGTCCATGGAGGACTTTCACCATCGCTCAGCCACATGGACGATATTCGCCAAATTGCCAGACCGACCGATGTTCCAGATTATGGGTTGTTGAATGATCTATTGTGGAGCGACCCTGCAGACATGGAAAATGACTGGGAGAGTAATGAACGTGGAGTGTCGTACTGCTTTGGCAAAAAGGTCATCATGGAATTCTTGCAACGGCATGATTTTGATCTTGTGTGTCGAGCACACATGGTTGTTGAAGATGGATATGAATTTTTCAGCGACCGAATATTGGTCACTGTGTTTTCAGCCCCGAATGTAAGTGTTTGCACATATCACACCGAACAACATGCTAATCATTGCAATAGTACTGCGGCGAGTTCGACAATTGGGGCGCTGTGATGTCGGTGTCTGCAGAACTGCTCTGTAGTTTTGAATTGCTGAAGCCTCTAGACTCGGGCGCTTTGAAGAGCCATATCAAGAAGGGACGGAACAAGAGGAACACCATGTTGAACAGTCCTGTAAGTTTTCCTCAGTATTCGCCATTTTTGAATCCGTGCTAATAATCCTTTTAGCCAGCAAACCAGTACCCACAGAGTTTCTAATTTTGATTTGATTTTCGCAAGTGTTGACATGAATGGGTAGAAGGAGTTCACAGCCTCCTCCCCGGACTGGGATAGACAGAGAACAGTTCCCACAAATTGTGGACAGACTTATGGCGAAAGCATTGAGGCGCAACCGTCCCTGAGGCGACGCTCAGATCCAAATGCCCTTGCAAATTCAGGGATGCCTCCACGCTCTGGCCGGATTAAACGTCGCTTAGAAGGTGGTTGTGCGGTTCCTTTTCTAGGATATGTTGCACCATGATCGGGCCCTCGGTCGATGTCACGTATCATGGGGAGAGGCAATTTGATTATGATGAGGTGGGCGTTTCGGGATGGAAGGGACGGATAGTACGATTTTTTTTTGGGGATACGGGGCGGCGTTTTTGGAGCGTTCGGGCTGTCGCTTTATTGTTTGTAACGGTCGATATTGTTATATTCTTCGTTCTCTCTGCTCTCAGGTAGTCATGGTCTTCACCATCAATTTATATCAGGGTCGGTTCTTCGGCGTTCTCTCCTTTGCATGACTGTTCTATTTCTACATTGCTCTTTTTCTTTTGTTATTCCAGGAGTAGGAAGTACAAGCTATGTAAGTATAAAACCCCCATATGTTTTATACTACGAATTCAAGCAAGGCTCTCCGATATCTGACAGTCCAAGATCACCAATCCGACCTGATTCCGCAATGCGCTAGGCTGTGTTAGGAAGTTCGTTCCCAGCTATCTCTGCGGCCACAGGTTGCGATGGCGGGGCAGGACTGCTACACACGCGGGACAACGAAGCTCTCGCATCTATAAGTATTTAGTTATCTCTCGCCGTTTTGGCGGTTTTCTTTCGATGTTCAAGTCCTTTTTCGGTTTGAGCTTCAATAAATCTTGTGGTGCTACGATATCGACAGCTTTTTTCTGCCGCCCCACCATCGAGTTTCACGCAAGAAAAATTGTACCCCTGATCAATTCAAGAAGAGTAACGACGAATACGATGGCGAATCTTACTGTTGAGCTTACCGCTCCTAATGGGAGGAAATACGTTCAACCTACGGGGTTGTTTATTAATAATGAATGGGTTTCTTCGAGTGATGGGGAGATGATTACGAGTATCAATCCTTCGTAAGTTTCTCTGCTCTGCCAAACCTTTCTCCAAACCAAGCGTATTTTCATATCAAGCAATTTTTTTTGGTTCTAACGAGTTTATTGCTAGTGATGAAGCCGAGATTACAAAGGTTCATGCAGCCAGCGCTGCGGATGTCGATAATGCCGTTGCTGCTGCTAAGGCGGCCTTTAAGAATCCAGCTTGGAGGGATATGGCTACGACGGAGAGAGGGGATTTGATGTATAAGCTTAGTCAGTTGGTGGAGGAGAATAAGGAGACGCTTGCTACGATTGAAACGTGGGATAATGGTATGGAACTTTTCGTTCACCACACAACCCCTTCCCTTGATCATGCTTCGAGGAATTTGAAGCTGGACTTGGTGGCCTTGTTTTCTGCTTGCTAATCACGTTTTTGATATAGGAAAACCATACTCTGTCGCCTTGAACGAGGATTTGGGAGAGGTATCAGGAACATTGAAATACTACGCTGGATGGGCCGACAAAATCACAGGGCAGGTTATTGATACCACACCTGCCAAACTCGCGTATACGATCCGAGAACCCATTGGTGTCTGTGGTCAAATCATCCCGTTCGTCTACCCTCCACCTTTCTTTCCTGTCCCTTTTACGAAGCAACGCTTATGTTTGGTGTAAAATAGATGGAATTACCCCCTCGCTATGGCCGCCTGGAAACTCGGCCCCGCCCTCGCCTGCGGAAACACCGTTGTTTTAAAAGCCGCCGAACAAACCCCCCTCTCTATCCTCTTCTTTGCCAACTTAATCAAGCAGGCCGGATTTCCTCCGGGCGTCGTCAACATCCTCAATGGGTACGGACGCATTGCCGGTTCAACGCTCGTGCAACACCCTGATGTCATGAAAATTGCTTTCACAGGCTCTACCGCTACAGGAAAAGAAATTATGAAGATGGCAGCGGGTACGATGAAGAATATCACTCTGGAGACGGGGGGGAAGAGTCCGTTGTTGGTATTCGAGGATGCGGATTTGGAGCAGGCGGTTAAGTGGGCGCATGTGGGGATAATGAGTAACATGGGTCAAGTGTGTACAGCCACAAGTCGAATCCTTGTCCAAGAAGGCGTTTACACGCAGTTCATTGCTGCATTCAAAGAGCAGGTTAAGACGACTTCGAAGGTGGGAAATCCATTCGAGGAAGAAACCTTCCAGGGTCCGCAAGTCACGAAACAGCAGTATGAGCGCGTTCTTTCGTACATTGAGAGCGGGAAGAGCGAGGGTGCTACGTTGGTTTCCGGAGGGGAGGCGGTAAAGGATGTAGGAGGCAAGGGTTTCTTCATTGCACCAACTGTGTTTACGGATGTCAAGGATAATATGAAAATTTATCGGGAGGAGGTATTCGGACCATTCGTTGTTATTTCGAGTTTTAAGACGGAGGAGGAAGCGGTTGAGAGGGCAAATGATACGACATATGGACTTGGCTCGGCGGTGTTCACAAAAGATATTACGAAGGCGCATCGGGTTGCTAGGAATATTGAGGCGGGCATGGTTTGGATTAATAGTTCGAATGATAGCGATTTCCGCGTGCCTTTTGGCGGCGTGAAACAGTCTGGGATTGGTAGGGAGCTAGGCGAGGCAGGACTTGAAGCCTACACGAACAAGAAGGCTGTTCACGTTAACTTGGGAACTTGGTTGTAGGTAGACACACTTATTTGAGACGACTAGAAATTAAACAGCCTCAATCTCATTCTTCCACATTGATATTCTCTTCCGAGCCCTTTTCAGTCCCATATTGCCCAGTCACAAGCGTTCCAATTTCTCCAGCATCCTCTTCCATTGCCGAACCAAGAAGCGATCATCTTCAGAAGACAAGACCTCGCGAAGTGCCTTCCGGCCGCGGCGCCAGCGGTGGTTGGCGTAGAAGAAGCCAGTTTCTGTTCTCACCGAGCATTGACTGTCTGGACGTTCGAAGATCGTACCCACCAAGGTAATATTTGGTGTCGAGAAGGTACGAAGGAGGAGAACAGCGGCTGGTGGATCCATTGCGGCTGTTTAGAATTAGATAACAGTATGGTATACCCTAATGGGCGTAGTTGTGCATTCTAGCGCTACCAGGAACGCTGCTAAGGCTCTCTAAATAGTAGGACATGCCTTGCCATAGCCATGGCAATCGTTCATGGCGGTCTGTAGGCTGGAAAGACAGGATAGGATGGAGGCTATGACTTACCTTTGTTGTATTTGCGATCGTGTATGTATGTGCCTTTGCTGTTGGCTTTTGTAGACTTGTTGCCTGGTGAATTGTGAGGGCTGGAGATGTTGAATAGATGAGAGGACAACGGCTTGTGTTGTTTTTGAACAAATTGTGCAACCTCTGATGCCAAGAGCCGTACTTGGATTATGTCCTCCGCCTATTCGACAGTTTTAGCGTATGTAGCAACCCTTCAACGTTACTTGATGCCTTGGGCAATTCATCTATTTTATAGATTTCGAATCAACCCTCTACGAATATCTGCAAGCTACGTACCTTGGCCGACTACCGACTCTAAGCTCGAGCTTGCTGCGTTCCGAATAGGAGGCAGATTACGAGCCGCAGCGCCTAGAGAGCAGTGCCATGACCTTCTTTGGTTAAATATGTTCAGCATACCGTTGGCCCTCTCTATTAAATGAAGCTCCTCGATACGACCAGTTCCGGTTTCCGCGGATGTTAGCATCGATCCAAACAGGGAGGAATAGGGAAGGATTGCATAGTAAGTTCTTGGATAACGCCGGCGCGGCAACTTGAAGTCATTGACACACGACGTAGAGAGCATCGTTACCTTGGTTAACCTAGATGAGGAGTCTCAAGAAGGTGAAGTCCATCTCCTATCCACGAGCCTGCGTTCCACAAACCACCCAGTACTCCAAAGAGTCTCACCTTTCACGGCACGATGTAGAACATCGCCATCATTCTACCCTCTACCAACCTCTATTGTAACGTTAGTAGGCACAAGAGCTACAGAAACAAGAAGCTACTTAATTCTAGTTCAAATTGCGCTGATGCATCGCTTTCCAGATCGCAGCATTCCTTATCGTCGAGCCATCAAGCAGCTCAAGAAGTCTCACCTTGTTCACTATGCCACACTATAGCAATACAGCGCCCTCGACCTACCTACCTAACCCCGTCACAACAATAGAAAGAACAGGAACGACGCAAACGGAACCAATTGGTGGTGGTGAAAACCTGGCATCGCCGCCTTCCCGCAGCATTCAGACCTTCAGATACCTACAGGATCTCACAAATCCGATACCATCAATAGAAGGGCATAGAAACTGCGGGAGCTTCAAGGCAGAAGATTCCATCACAATCCTGAGGACTTTGAGCCTTTCCGAAAGGGTTCAGTAAACCGGTAAATCATTGAGGTCCTAATGGGGCACCTTGGAAATCCGTAGTAGGCGTCCCCAGGACACAAACAACCAGCACCAAGCTCGAGTCATGTCTCCATCGGGATACGTTATCTTCAGCGTCGAGATGGTAATGATCCGGCAAGATCAACTTACAAGGGGGTTGTGTACAAGAGGGAGTGGAATAGCTGGCATCTTATTCAAGTCCTAACGGAGCTGCTCGCAAGCCCGTCGTGGGTCTTTTCGGTACAGAAATCCAAAAATCCCGCTCAATACACACCTCCATTGACATGTCTTGTCTCCAGCGTCGAGATGGCCTATAATCTAGCAATATCAAAATCCAAGGAGCTGCGGATAAGCGCGGGTGCAGCAGGTAGCATCAAAGAGTTGGAAAGCTGGAACGGTTCGAGCAATCCTTCGGGCTTTGAGCTTGCAATAGGTAAATGTCTTTGCTGTACATCCCTTGAGTCTCGGAAGAATAATAGAGATGATCGAGGTTGGAGGGGCATCTTTTCGGGGTGCGTGCAGACAGGGGGAGTTTGAAGTTAGCGTCCCCACCCGAAGGACAACCTCAAGAGAACCCTAGCGTCCACCTCATCAACTTATCCCGCTGGCGACATAGATAACTTCCTGAATATGAGGATATCTTTTAATTACGCATCTCGTTGAGCCTTTCAGATGTCTCAACTAGGTGATGCAGGTGAGTCCAAGCTCCAGCTCAGTCTAATCCGTCATGGTCCTTGACGACCATAGCCCCCTACTTTGAACAAGCTGGAACCCATCTTTATTGATGGCAGAGCTCAGAAACTGATGGTTTCCATGCGAATACATTAGGATGATTGTTTTAAATATTAAGAATAGACAAAAGAACTAAGACTCGTGGTGGCGTGGATTGACATGATGGCACGCCATATGAACGACACCCCAAGAAAAAAGAAAAGACCACATAATAGGAAAAGGAGCGTGGAATGGGCGAAGTTTTCAACTCACGCATCAGGCTCCAGTGCTTAGCTCGCCTTAAAGGAGAAGGCTAAACAAAGCAAGACTAATCCGTTTTGGTGCGACACCGGTTATGCTTTAAGAGTTTTGCCAGTGCCCCATTCTAAAAGAGCATGGTATTAGAGGGATAGCATGGCATATATCTTGCGCATGTATAGGAGCAACGGGCAATGAGTCAAGACTACCCTGATCTTACTCATTTCCCTTGGATATGCTTTGATTTGCTACGCTGGTCTCGCTGTCTGATGGAACTCCGCCTCAAGTATGTGCAGATCTGCTTGCTCTTACGCACGATCCATTATAATTGTGTGTCGAGTGTCCGTATCTGCCTTTTCTCTTCTGCAAGGATGGTTCTCGCGAGGGCTAGTTCTCCTCGAAGGTCGTACTCGCGCTCAAGGGCACACGATATGGGCTCGAGGGGTTTGCTTAATGGCGTCCGCTACGCGCGCTCATTGTCACGGGAAGGAAGGTTCACGGTCGATCGGACGAGTATGCCAGGCCACCACTTCTGCTATTGCGGTCTCTGGTGCCATTTTTTCCGGCAATTCTATGATACTTGTGCTGGACATCGAATCAGCTTCAGGAGATGTGAAAGCGCACCAAAATGCCACGATCACAGAGGAAGATTGGGTGGGAACACTTACCGAAACAAAAAAAAAGTAGCGCGGGTTCCTCCTCAGTGCTTGATGGCGTTGCTCGTTGTTACTGCCAATTTCCACTCATGGTGAATCCTTGGGAGCGGCGACGTGTCTCATGCGCTCGAAGCTGTGGATGATGCTTGTCTACTTCCGCTTGTTAGCATATGAGGTAAAATAAACCATGTATTGGTGCGGAAGATGGCATAGTGTAGTGCAATGGTCTTCGTCATGCTAGATGGTATGTGGGAGGATGATGAAGGAGCGGACGCACATAAGTCGCGGATCTAAATGGTTCATCCTGGGTCGATCGAAGTCCTTTGGAAGCAGTGATTCGTCCAAATCCTCGCCGTCCTCCATGTCAATGTTCATGGAGGTTGGTCTGTCGATTTGATGTTTGAGCCTAAAGAGATGATGAGCACCAAAGTCGGCAATTGCAGTGGAGCACTCACAGGGCAAACACAAGTGCTACTGCGATGATTGCAACGGTGATGACGGCAAAGACGAAAGAGGATGTCATTGTGTTTGATGTTTGTTGGAATGTGTGGCGTGGATTTGTTTGTGGTGACTTGTGTGATAAATGTTCTTGGTGTAGAGGTTGAAGGAACAGGAGAAGTACACCACGCAAAATCTCTCACGATGGCTCACGACTACATTACAGAGAATTGGCTCCTAACAGGAGGTCACATTGAGCTTCCAACATATTCAAGAAGGTTTGCACGCATTGTAGTCTCATGCACCTTGTTTGCTGTGGTTTTTGATTGCAACCTGCTCAGGAGAAACCTATATGGTAGATGCCCCATTGAGGCAAGCAAAGGTGGGGTTATATTTCAAGTTCGCCCACACATTTTTCGTACTAACAGTTTGGTCTAGGTTATCGATCGCCCACTGCTCATCGACTCCAGCTGCCGATCCAGTAGATAGCTTATATAGACCACACAATCCTTCAGAACAAACACTAACTTTCGAATAGGTAGAGATGTAGTGATCCACATCGGTGGATCCGAACTCTTTTGTCATTTTATCTTTTTGCTGGGCAGTCAGTGTCTGCACTCTTGTGGGTGTGGGTGCTTTCTTTTTGGCAACTTGTCGTGCCCAGGACGTGAGTTGAACTCGAGACCTTGTTGTTTACCGTAGCGTACAAGCCTGCACCACTTTCTGCTCCCCCACCATGTTGCTGCAGGACCCTGATGATGCAGGAACATTGCGAGCTCTCGTTTTCCTTGAGATACACCAATTTTTTGGGCACTCAGAAATGTTCCCTTTGTGTACATCAAGATCTAAAGGAGACGCAAAGATGCTGTTCACAGAAACTACGCTTTGAGACGAGCAAACTACACTTAATGCCTTCTCCGTTCGAAGTGTTTCATCTTCTTTGGCCAACCAGAGCTGGACTCAATGATGCAGCTCCAATGCCTTCCGATTCACATTCAAATAAACTCGTTTTGCACATTGAGGTCATGAGATGCTGATTACACAATTGTTTGGGACGAGGGCAATTCAAATTTAGCTGTTCTACAAAAAGTCATAGTTTGAGGCCTTGTTGCACATTCGAGGCCGACTTCATTGGAGCTGGTCTACAGTTCGTGTCTTGGGATCTCCTATCTACCATGATGGGTTTGACTGAGCTACTCCCAACCCAAGTGCTGCATAATCCTCGATTGTGACTTCGCTCGTGGCTACTTTGAGATCCAAAAAGTCGTCCATTCCGCACCACTGCAAATCTTCTTCCCCTGTGGCGCCTCCACAAAGAAGGTACGGATCCTTGTCATCTCTGTGTCCCTCCATACTTTTCCCAGTCTCAATGGTAAAGGTCGAGTTGCTCAGATAAACATGGCTATCAGATGCTATCAGCTCGATTCCTTAAAATATTGGGGACCAAGGTTACTCACTTCAATTTGGACCTCGATTTTGGTCTAGTACCACTTGGATATTGCGCAGCCACCGCAATCGTTTTCTTTCCATGGAATGGGAACTTCTTCCCGATCGGTTCGCCAACAAATTTAAATTGTGGATTGAAATCAGATTCATGCCAGCTGGGACTTGGCTGGCTGCATTGCATCCAGGTTGAGGGCCCTTCAGTGAATTGCGACCAAGTCGCATTACACTTCACGTCGGACCAGTAGTCGCGGGAAAGATCGCGATTGTCCCCTGCTGTGCCGTTGCTGTACCGTTGCCGCATTGTAAAATCCAGCCTTGTGGGATTGTCTGTTTTGTCCATGCACCCGCTAGGTGTCAGACAGTAATGCAATTGGAAGGACATGAGAGTCCAGGATCTCGGCTTTTCGTTCATGCCGTTTTCAGCGGCGCTGATGAGGGATGTGAGGCCAAGGAGACTGAGGAGTGAGAGAAGCATCTTGATTGATTGATTGATTGATATGAGCCTTGGAGTCTGGATCAGAGGAGGCTATATATTCGAGCTCATATTGATCACGAGCCGGCGCCGGAGTATCTGCGGAAGCTGCAAATTATCGACGCGTGGAAGGATCTGTACTTACAGCTATTCAATCTCTGAGCGTTGTGCGAGACGAATCACAGTCACGTCTCAACTAAATCAGATCCTTCACCAAGCATTCTTCTCAAGAACACCGTATGTTCACATCGGCAGGATCTATTTTTGCGGCTAGAATAAAGATCGTGATACAGGATTTATAGAGTGGTAGGATTTCTATCCCTCCAAATCAATTTAGCGCAGGCACCTAATTGGCTGATCAAGACGAGGTCAACTACACACTTGCTTTTCAGCGTCCTTCACTCACTTTATACACGCACTTCACACCCGTGTCTCGCCATTCACTATCCGCAAATAGCAACTCATTTTCGAGCATCCAAAACTTCACTTCGAACAGGCTGGAGTGCCACGATTACCACCGCAAACATGTCCCCCAGAACCACTTCAGATCGAAAATGCCACCTGACGGATCTTCCCAACGAACTTTTTGACAACATCATTTCCTTCATCAAAGAACCCTGCGCACTTGCCAAGCTCTCTATATGCAATCATCAACTCCACGAGGCTGTGGAGCCGGCGCTATGGAGCTCCTTCACCCGATCCGAGGACACATCACGAGACGCGCATGACCTGAGACCCTTCCTCCTGAGTATACTACGGAGACCAGAGTTGGGTAATCTCGTCCGCCGCCTGAAGGTCATACACGTACAATCTTTCTACGGAAGAGAAATTTATACATATCCTGTCCGCCGCGTCACACAAGATCAAGATGACTTGCTCGTTGCTGCTATTCACGAAATTAACCCTGTCGACTGCGAAGAGTGGGAATCCGCCATCGATAACGAAGTATCCGAGCTCGATTTCGCCCTTCTCCTCACCAAACTCCCAAAGCTGGAAATGCTTAGCTTTCAAACATCCACCCATACCATGCCGCTCATGATGGAGCTCGCAGAGATAGCCACGAACAGGGGCCGTCATCCCTATCTAAAAGAATTAAAGAGATTGGATGTGGAGTATGCAGAACTTGAACAATACGAAGAGAGCTACGAGTTCATGGAGTACAAGTGGTTACTCGAGTTACCGACCTTGAAAGAGTTCCGAGGAGTTCAGTGCTGCGAGGAGGATGACTTCGACAGACGACCAGATCTCAGAAATCCCGTAAGTCTATTATCAATACTAATTGAGGTGAAATGGTTAGCTAATCACATGATCCGGATTTAGGCAAAAGTCTTCGCTCCCAGATCACTAAATATCGAGGATCTCACTTTCGAAAGAAGCGGTATGTGCGAGGATGCACTACTCGCCATTCTCACAGCATGCGAGCGTGTGAGATCATTCAAGTTCGAGTTCCAAGTCGGAGACATTTGTGGTATAGAAGGTCAATTCAAGCTTGATTTTCTCATCCGAAATATCCAGAGCCTCCATGGCGCATCGCTGGAGTGCCTCTGGTTTTTTGCAGATGGTATCCCGTATGAAGATTGTCTGAATATCAATGCATTGCTTTGGCATATGGCGACGGTTGTGCGCGAGAAGTTTCCAGTGCTCAGAGAAATCGTTCTTCGATTTCCAAAAATCCACACCAAGCGAGCAGCGTCCTTGCCTTCATTCTACGGCGCGCAGAATATCCAGCTCAGAATTGATAGCACAATTGGTCCTTGTGGGTGTGTGGGAAGGTGTTCTGGTGAAGATGAGTAGTTGATAGTTTCTGCATGTTTGAGATTATGTACTTGATACCAATCGAAGTCTTGTGATACTGATTTTCTTTATCGACTCTACTATTCTCGAGTATTATTATCTGCTTTCCATATAGCATACTTTATTATATATGATCGACACCAAAACTTCAGATGCACTGATCGTATGTTCTGATTGGTTAAAGATCCACAATCTCAGTCTCGGGCAGGTCTTCAGGCTACAAGCAAGCGGTCGACGGAACCGTCATTTGATTTTGCTTTGAGGAGATTATGATTTTCAGAGCGAAACGAACATCCGCTTGATTGATTCATAGCAATTGTAGGCGTTTCTATAGCCGTAAAATTTCTCGTCTTGTTTCTTTCTCTTTTATTTGAACTTTCTTTTCTCCCATCCAATCAGGCGGATCGAACGCACCCCAGATTTCCTTGTCTGGGCTTTCCAGCCACGCTATATTGACATTGCATGATTAGCGTCTTCTCCGCATTGAGACTTTAAGCCCCATTTCTTGACCCAGAGACTATCTCAATGCACCTAGTAAAAGAAAACAATTCGTGAAATAGCAATCCCGGAAACCTGACCCCGGAGCTCTTCTGGCTGAAGTTGGCCGAACATGAGCAGATCTTCCATTTAGTCTTCCTCGTGCGACCGCAAGAAACAAGATTTTCATCCATATCCATTTCCACTCAGATAATCTCTTGGTTTGATCATTTGCTATGTATTCGGAGAAACCCAATCACTCTCCAGCTGATGTTATGACTTCGGACATCGATCACCACGAAGACGTGGAAAAGAACAATGGCCATGATCAAATCGACGCAGCCCACGGCTTCTCTACCAACCAAGACACGCTTCCAAAAGGATACTACCGCAGCTTCAAATTTATCGGAACGATGCTTGCCACGGGCTTAGGACTTGCTTCGGCAGTTGGCGGCTTCGGCCTTGCAGCCCCTGCCCTCGGCCTCATAAACTCAGAAATTGGCCCAGATCCTAATATCATTTGGGTGTCTCTGGTTTACACTCTCACTCTTGCCATTGGTCTCATCCTTGTTGGAAGGCTGAGTGACCTGTTTGGTCGACGTGTGAGTCATATTTTGAACCATGAGACTGTATACAGTTTTAACTTTTATTAGTGGTTCTTCATCGGCTCAGCAGCACTAGCGTTGGTCGGATGTATTGTGAGCGCCACGGCTCAAAGTGTTGGAGCACTAATTGGCGGTACGACTCTTATCGGGCTTGCGGCCTCAGGTCAACAATCCTTTGCTTTCATCACCGGCGAGCTGGTACCTATGAAGGTGAGTACCATGCATTTCCCAAGGAGATCAATGCTAACTATGAGACGCAGCATCGCTTCCTTGCCAATGGGGTCATGTACATTTTTTGCATTCCGTTTGGTGGTTTCGGGCCGGCAGTCTCTAAAGCTCTTATTCTATATACAAGCGCTGGTTGGCGTTGGTATGTCTGAACAAACTTCGCAAACCACAGCTGCATACTAATGATACCTCAGGTGTTACTACATCATGATTATCGTCAATTTTCTGTCCGGCCTCCTCTTCTTCCTCTGTTACTTCCCACCAACTTTCCACATGAAATTCCGCAACCGTACTGTCATGGAACAGCTTCGAGACTTCGACTTTATAGGCACCGTACTTTTTGTTGGAGGCTTTCTGATATTCCTACTGGGTCTTTCCTGGGGAGGGTCTGTCTACGCATGGAAGTCAGCTCATGTCATTGCCACCATGGTTGTTGGAGGCATCACACTCATAGCCTTCGCCTTGTATGAGACATATATGGATTTGAAGGAGCCACTTCTGCCCATACATCTTTTCAAGAACTTGAGCTGGGTTGCGGCGTGCATTCTCCTCGGCCTGGGTGCTAGGTAAGCCTTGAAATGGTAATATAATAGACCGATACTGACCTTTTTACAGTATATATTATGCTCTAGCCATTATATGGCCACAGATGGTGAGCGTGCTATACACCAACGATGGCGGTGCGTCGATGTATGCTGGGTGGCTTTCCTGCGCTCCATCAATCATGATCAACTTCGGCCAAATTGTGGCCGGTTTGCTCGCTGAACCAATCGGAAAGACAAAGATTCAGTGCATCACTGTTCTCACAATTGGAGGTGCACTGCTCGGAGGTAAGCAAAGTCATAAGATTGCTAGAATGTAACAGAAACAGCATTGCTAAAAGTTTGTTTCCAGCGATCGCAGCAGGTACACCAGACACCAAAAACCTTGCCACTGGCCTCATCCTCGTTGGTTGTTTCTTCATCGGCTGGAATGAAAGTGTATGCCTATCCAACTCCGGAATTGAGCTTCTCGATCAGCGCGAAATCGGCACAGCTGTAGGGGCCGCTGGCAGTATTCGATCTGCAATCTCCTCCGTGGCCAGCGCTGTCTACTTGTCTGTTCTTTCGAATCGACTTGCAACAACAATTCCAACTGAAGTCCCACCAGCTTTGACGGCAGCCGGCTTGCCTGCTTCATCTGTGCCTGCGTTTTTGGCTGGCTTGACAACAGGGTCGTTCACGGATGTGGAAGGGGTAACTGAATCGATAATTGCTGCTGGGACGCGGGCGTATAAAATCGCCAACTCTGATGCCTATTCAACTGTGTTCTTTACGACCATTGCGTTTACCGGTGTTGCAATCATTGTTGCGTTCTTTTCTCCAAATGTAGACGAAAAGATGACTGGTGATGTGGCAGTAACGCTGGGTGAAAAGGGTGCGGAGGGATCAAGCGCGGAGAGTCTCCCTCATTGAGATTGATAGCATCGGTAAAAATTCAACTGGGAATCGAATGCCACTCCAACCAAGAGCTGTTTCGTAGTTAAACATTGAGACTTGTCGAGAGGCCTTGAGCGAAATGCTAATGGGGTTTCCAAAGGTGTGATCCAAAGCAATGCGAGTGAACAGGTTGAGATATTTCCTCCTACATTGGGCTTCGGTCGATCATCTTCCCACGGTTGTTGGACATGACTTGAGGAAGGGAAAGACCTCACCAACTGCAGGATCAAAGGTCCAATTCCGAACATCCCGAATATGCGCCGCGAACACAGGATTAAGAAACAAATAATGATGTGTCGAATCTTTCAGGAATATATCCTCATCTCGATACGGCCAGTTCACGGAAAAGCTCCGGGTGGTGTGATGAAAGCCATCAAATTTGCTATAGTCCATATGCTTAATGATGAGATCGCGACCTTCTGGCCTGATGGTAGGGACCCGTTAGCTCCATTCTATTTAGGACCAAGTAAGACTTACCAGAAAAAGACATCAACCCAAGCAGGATGAGGAACAATCCGCTGGAGCTCTGTTGGTCTCAAGAATGGTGGTAGTTGGTTGTAGCTCTGCTGCGTGCGACAGATCATCCACCGAATCATTTGAGCAACCATGTAGTGATAAGCGACACGGGAGGCCAGAGAGTGGACAGAAGTGGCCCACGCGGAGTGTTTTCCGATTGCAGAGCTGATTGGACTAGATGCAGCGTCCCTCGAGGTGGGCTTGAGCAGCGAAGACAAATCTGGGTAATTTGGAAGGTGGAGTTCCTCATACTGCTGGCCCTTTTGCTGAGTCCACCGACGCCCGAAATCGGAAACTTCAATGAGGACATGATCTGTTGGAGTGACCGGAGGAAGGTGTACTGATATCAATTGCTCTGCTTGTGCCCACTCAGAGATTCGGGGACCAAGCGTGAATGACAGCTGGCGCTCGATGTCTAGGGTGTCTCCATCTCGGGTAGCACGATCAACCGGTGAGAAAATACCGGAGCGCTGTTCGAACTGGTCGCAAAGAAGCCAAGGCAAAGACTCAACATAATCGTCTTCTGGGAATGTTTTAAAAGAAATGGTGTCTCCCGTCAGAAAATCGTTCTCCGGATCGGCCGAAAGGCTCGGATTGAGCTCCATAGGCAGTTCTGGGAAATAGTTGATGTCCAAATTCGGCATTGGAATGGATGGAGCTTCATAGGAGAAACTACTGCGTGGTAGGAGTATCCGACCCTTGATTTGCGCTTCGGCTTCGTGGCCCTGGGTAAAATTTGTCGTCGTCGATGCAATGCAATGCGGAGCATCAACATCAGCGGCATCCTCCGTCATTTCCACAACTGTTTGACACCTTTTCAACTCCCGGAGCTGGTTCTCCATATGTAGTAATTGCGAGGTGAGTGCAGCATTTTTGCGTTCCAGTTCAGCAATCTTGTTCTGACGTCTTGCTCTTGAGAATCGCTGGTGAACGCGATCCGAGGCTCGTTTCATCTCCGCCTGTTCAAAAGTCATTTCAGAGATCAGTTTCGGCTGACCCGTGGCTCGTGGTATTCGGTTGTCGACCATGGTGTAGCAATACTCTCGCAGGGGAGTGAAGAGTCAATCTAGTTTGCTGGCCTGCGTTCGAACTCAAAGGGGAGATCACCACTACTTGTACGCGCTAAATTGACACTGCAGGCAAGGCAGGAAGTCCTTTTCCCCACACCCCGCAAAATGTCCGCTAGGCTGCATGTAGCATAACCACAATTGCAAAACTGTAGGCAACGAAGACCCCGGATGATAAATTGCCCGTCTCCGTCCTTGTCTTCGTGCTCGATTGGAGGCGTTTCCGTGACCTCTAGACTCTTCATCTTGTTTCTTCCTCCTTTGTTCAAACTCTTTCTTTTCCAATTCGACCATCGTTGGCCCGAAGAGCAACTTACCGTTCACGAGATTGATTATCGTGTATATCCAGTTTAGAAAATAGAAAATTACCAACCACACGAAGAGCACCATTGACAAACCCGGAAAGCTGGAGAATCCATAGACAAAGCCAGCGGAATCAACGCAGTATCAACGGGAAGATGATCGCCCACCAAGTGCTGTCTCGGTCAGTCTGCTGGCCTGTCGAGATGAAATGTGGAGTTGCGAGTTAGCTTACAGGGTATAGGTAAACTGCCGTCTGACGAATGCGAGATCGATTACACCGTACAGAGCGACAATTGCCCAGAATATGGCCAGACCGATGAGCAAAAGGGCGAACAGAATACTCGCGCCACGTACGACTTGGCTCATCTCCTGCGTGAGGAATATTCCCCGCGCGCATACTGTGCAGAGCGCATGGTCTGACCTGCTGCTTCGCTGAGCACCTGAAATGCCGTGGCAGTTTGTCCTACTAGTCCGTCCTGAACTCGTCAGTCAGCTAAGAAAAGCGAAGCGGATGTTGTCCCGTTGCTGCTTACTAGAATAGCTAGACCTGCTATGGCGGTAGGCTTGGGCCACCAAGTAGCCATCAAGCGATATAAAAGATTGGGTAGAACATCATTGCCAGGAAGAGCGCGATACCGAGAAGAAAATAGCTGACGACTAGCTGTGACACTGCCAGTCGCGGAGACATGTCCACAGCTTTATTCGTGATGAAACCGTCTTCCACTGCAGCTGTTGCAACACCAATAACGGGTAGAAACAATGCTGGAGTCATCTTGCTGTCAATCAATTCACCCGTATGTACAATGATAATGATCACGGCAACGCCTGTTGCCAATTGCCATGCCACACCTATCCACCATAGGACATACGCCACCAATGTAAATGCATGGCCTCCCCAAGCAGTTGAGACTTGAGACGCAGTCAAAAATGACATGGCCAACAGAGATATTGACGGTATCCCATATGCTGCCAGCTCCTCAGAGCTGCTCAGGAGTCTTCGAACCGCCACACGCGGGTACAACACCCATCTCGTAATCATGATAGCCGAAAAGAGGATGAAAAACACTACTTCCACGACATCAGAATGCTGCCACAAAGCTCTAGCCAGCGAGCAGGTTAAGGAAATGGGTCGTTCAAAACGGATCCGAGACCGCCAGTTCCAATGCAAATCGCGGACCACATAGGCGTGAAATTCTCAAGCATGGGACCCCATCTTGTTTTTGCATGGTGGTAGTTTCGAATGGATCGTTTTTGGCTGTAGGATCAACTGAGTGCATTGTGTAATTTGGGAATGTCTTGTTCATCTCTCATGTTGGATCGAGCGGAATGGTACAAATGCATTGAACAACATTGTTGCGGGCGAAATGCAATTTATCTTCCCTTGCGCGAGGCTTAGAAAATGAACGACACAAACATGCGTCACTGAAGCAATTTCCCACAGCATCCGGTCCTGTGTTATTAGTGGGCAAAGCTAAGCATCGGCCAGCACGCGTGAACTCAAGCCCACTGACCTTTAGGATCTAAGTTCCTTTGAACGGGGGCAGAAATTAGAATAATAGGGGAGGGGCGCTGTAAATTTGGTGGGCCGCGAAAAAGAATTGCTCGGCCCGAAAGAATATATATAATTGGAGACTTCGTGCGGGGTGACATTGAGTTTACCATGATAAATAGCATCAAAGACGAATGCGACAACCGTACTCCAAAGTTATTAAACTCAAAATTAATCATGGCCTCTGTATCTTCAGATCGTAATCCCGAAACCAAGGAAGATGTTGCTGCCCTCAGCGACATGGATCCCGAGCTCAAAAGCTTTCTTTCCAAAAATCCTCTACCACCTCGGGATTACTCCAATCTCCCAGCTATGCGAGCAGCACGCCGAATCCAAGAAGCAGCTGCTCTCGGATCACTTGGACCTGCTCCCTCATCAGTCCTCGAAACCCAACAGAACGTATCGCTGCCAGACGGTGCCACATCAGAAATTCTCCTATTCCAGCCTAAAACAGCTTCCAGACCTTCAGCCTTGATCATCCTCATTCATGGAGGCGGATTCTGCGTTGGTAGTCCAAGCCAGATGACTGCCTACGGTCGTGCGTTGTGTTCGACATACGGTGCAGTCGTGGCCAGCATTGGCTACCGATTAGCTCCTGGTTTCAAGAGTCCCACGCAGGCAAACGACGTTTGGGAGGGAACAAAATATGTCGTTGATCATGCGGAGCAATTCGGCGCGGATCCCCTCAAAGGATTGGTAATTGGCGGAGTATCTGCGGGAGCAAATCTGGCAGCGGTGACGGTTCTGAGATCACTGAAAACGCCATTGAAGCATAAATTCACTGGGGCGTGGTTGTCTGTTCCGTTGCTTCTGGGCGATGATGCCAAGCAGGTCCCCGAAGAGTATCGTGATCTCTGGTTCAGCCGGGAGCAAAACAAGGATGCTCCCATCTTGGGTTCAGATAGCGTGGAAGCGTTCAACGGAGCTTGGTCCCCTGACTTCAACGACGAGAGGGTGACGCCCTTTGCAGCCAAAAACCCATATATCAAGTTTCCTAAAAGCTACCTCCAGGTTTGCGGCTTGGACCCATTGAGAGACGATGGCCTCATTTATGAGAAGGTGTTGAAGAAAGCAGGCACAGATACACGGATCAACGTGTATAAGGGACTCCCACACGCTAGCTGGGCGTTTCTTCCAACGTTGAACAGCAGCAAGGTTATTGTGAAGGATACCATGAAGGGTTTTGGTTGGTTGTTGGGAGTTGAAGAGCGAGAGGGAGATGCGGGCGTGAAGTCCAGTGGTGCCTAGAGATTAGTAGCAGTAATCGGGCGTCGTTTAAGCATTGTGCTCAAAAGTTTGCAGATCGTGAGAAATGTTTCGAAGTTCTGCCTCTGGGATTTTGCTACTGTCATGGTGAAAGAGATTGCCATACAGAAGCGCCCTTCACGTGCTTCCTGATGATTCAAGTGATAGGTAAACTTCTAGGACACTCGCAACACGCTTATAAAGTCTGAGGCATGTTTCGTTGACGGATGATCAACCGTTCGTGCGAGTGTGCGCTTGGAGGAGATTGGCGGCTAAGTCAGCATTTTGGAATCCCGTGTGAAGATGGGACGAAAGCACTTTCAGCAATCTTCAACTACTTCAAACCAACATAAACCATCATCATGTTCACTTGATGGATATTTGGTCATCAAAAGAAGCCATAGAGAGGCTTCCAGCCAAAGCAAATCAAACACGAAGTTCCAGGACATCACCACTATATCAACCAATTGGTGATGATGTGCCCTATTTCGGCAATGGACATTCAACTACTTCCCTGCAACGACCATGGACTCGCTTCAGTATCCAAGTTGCGATCACAAGAGCCGCTTTATTTCGACTACATTTCATTTGTCCGTCTCATCGATAAGCTTCCTTCTATCCCTGCTGCAGTTCAATCGGGCGTACCGGATCCGATCTCTTCATCTAAAGTAGCCGAGGAAATATTAACAAATCCGATAGTGTCCAAATGAGCACAACAATATGGGAATATTGAGAAAATACCTATGCAAGGGCAATCATTTCCCTACAAGTCCGCCTCCAATTTTCGAACACTCGCTCTGCAGTCGTGTGCTGTCGTACAACAGCTTGAGGTCTGATTGTTGAGCTATCCTTTACTGCGCTGATCTGCTGTTCTTACTTCACTATCCTTTATTCCGTTTCACACTCGTTTCCAATATGACACTTTCGTTTTTGACATGCATAATACTCACCTGCGCGGCATTGAGTTGTGCAGAACCACATGAACAGCGACATGAGCATTCCGTTGTTGCAGTCGGAGTAGCAAGCGCCCCTTCTAATCTGGACAGCTTGGTTAACACAAGAGACACACACGATTTCCAGGATGTAGAGGATCAGGTGGATGATGACCGTCGCCGACGACGAACATGGTGGAAACCTACCGACGCGCCTTTCCAGATTATCCTCAGCAAAGTCGTGTTGCCGAGCAATGACACAGAGGAAGACATCGAACCATCCTTTGCCTCCATCTTCGAGGTCGACCTATTCGACACCCCGGTCTCTACATTTCGGGCATTGAAGAGGTCTGGCAAGAAGATCATTTGTTATTTTAGTGCTGGCACGTCCGAGGACTGGCGACCAGACTACCAAGACTTTACAGCAGCAGATAAAGGAAATTGCGATGAGGGATGGGCAGGTGAGATTCAGGCAAAGCATCTAAATTGAGGTTGAACATCTACTAAAACTTTTATAGGAGAACGATGGCTCGACGTTCGCTCCCCTGGGGTCTGGCGCGTGATGCGCAACCGCATCCGCCTCGCCAAACGAAAAGGCTGCGACGCGATCGACCCCGACAACGTGGACGTCTCTTCCAACCCCTCGGGGAAAAACCTGACCCAAGCCGACGCCGTTACCTACATCAAGAAGATTGCTGCAGAAGCACATCGTCTCCGCCTCGCTTACGGATTGAAGAACGCACAAGATCTTCTAAACCAGGTCTTGAATATAACAGATTTTGCGGTCAACGAGCAGTGTGCCCAAGATGATGCTGGCGCTCAGGGTTGCGCGAGCTATGGAAACTTCACAAAATTGGGAAGACCCGTATACCACATTGAGTATACGAATTATACTACGATACCAGAGACAAAGGACATCAATCTTTGCTCTTCCACACCAGCCCTTGCAAATTTGACGAGCCAGGGTGTGAGAGACCAATTGTGTCTTAAGGGATATGAGAATACCATTGGCAAAGGGTTCAGCACTGTTATCAAAAACTTGGGGTTGGACGAGTTTGTGCTTTACTGCGATGGGAGGTGGTCGAAGACAAACGTCGGTGTCAAAGTTGCTGTAAAGGCGAAGTTCGATTGTCCTGTTGCTGCTGTTCCGGGTGCGGAGCTGCAATTACCATCGCCACAGGGAGAGGGGCTGTGTTCTACTATGGGCAATTCGAGTCTAAAGGTGGTTGGGAGGAATTTCTACTAGGTTGGTTCAGCGTTGAGTTCATTTACATACAAGACTTAATAATGAGAGAAGAGTGCTGATAGAACATTGCAATTAAAGGTGGACAAGAGTAAACAATTATGACTAGCCATCCGCCCAAGTAATTGTTTGACCGACACATCTATCTGGAGAGATAGGAAAATCAAGATCGAAGCGACTGCTAAAATGATGAGATCAATCCACCACCGACACATCCTTCCGAAGATAGGAAAGTCAAGGTTGATGGAAAGGCCAATAACCAAATAAAACAAAACGCTAACAAAGTCGACCATGACCCTTTGATATCCAGAAGTCCTTTCCTCATGTTCCTCAACCAGGCCTAAAATCCAGCACAGCAATCCCCTCCAATTTCCACCTCCACACTATACCATCCTCCGTCATCTGTAATGTCCACCTAGTTGTTCTTGCGAGTCAAGAACCACATGGCACCGAGGCCAGCGACAACCGCACTCGTCTTTGGTGCGTAGCTCAGTGCGTGAGCGAGCAGGTATGAACCAGTAATGGTTACAAGGGCACCAAAAGCGGTCCATTCGGCACTATCTTCGACATATTCTTCCTCAATTGGCTCGAGCTTCTGCGTAGTTGGTCCCTGCCATCCGAGCTTGGCGAACTCATCTCCGGTGAAGATTTCGAGTACGGAGTCGTCCTCATTATCTTCTGCGTCAACCACGATGACTCCATTGACCTGGATGGTGGGGATAGCGGCTGGTTCTTGTGGCTCCGTGGCCTCGGTCTCAACGGCAATCTCTAGCTCTTGTAGTGGTGCCGGCTCTGCAGATAGCTCAGTCTCGAATTTTGGCATTCCCTCAATGACCCACACCTTGTCTGGCATCATTGCTGACATACAAAGAGGGATAGTGATCTTGGTTGTAGATGGGGCAACAAATTTCTCACCCTGGGCCACAGGAGATGAAGATGGCGAGGAGCGAATTGGTGACAAATTCATAGCGAAGCCTTTTCCGTGTCCACGAAGAGCTTTGCTGGGCGTAGGATTCTCTGGTCGTGCATATGGTGTCATTGGCGGTGAGGACACATTCTCCTTGGAAGGGGAAGATGGTGGGGTCGCGGCAACTGGCGGGGAGGATGAAGTGAATTCCTCCTCACAAGTCTTGGGTGGTGTGATCAACGATGGCGACGGTGAGGATGGACGCGCAGGCTCCTGGTCGGCCAACCGTAATCGTGATGGGGATTTCAAACTCTCTGGCTGAACTGCAAACGTCTCAGGAGTAGATTTGACCGCGACCTGGGTCACAGTCTTGGCGCCTTCTGCTCGAGCTTGCAATTCTGCCATATATTTATCGATGGACAGATCCTCGCCATAACGAGCAACATCTTCCTTGGTTGGGGCATCGAACATCGCCATACCCATAGACTTCTGATTTCCTTGCTTGGCTCCCAAGTATGGGTTGGCGGCCATGCTTGGCGATGGCTTCTTCTTTATGGGAGTAGCAGGCTTCGCACGGAGGGGCGATGGTTCCGACTCAAATACAGGACGACCCTTCGGCGGGACGTCTTCGACGGACACCGATGATTGCGAGCTCGGTGAGCCAGTCTCGTCCTTGACAGAGTCCACCTTCTCATAACCAGAAGAAGACTTATCATCTTCTAAGGCTGGCTGTGGGTTGGCGATCGGTGCGGGGACCTCATTGTTCACCACAATGGGTTCAAGTCGGGATTTGAACGCGGTGTCAAACGTCTTGCGTACGATATAGAAGTCCTCGTAGTCCACACTGATATTGGTTAGCAGTGGAATACAAAATCGGACTAAATACTAACAAATAATCGTACATGGATGGTAGTTCAGGGAGCGTATAATCGGCAATCTTGAATTCCAAGATACCGGAACCTGGATTGCGGTCGTCGAAGAGCTTAAAGTTCGAGAGAGCACCACCCAAGCGCTCGTCCTCTGCGTGTGCATGTTCTTTGAGCGTCATGCAACCGACATTGCGAGGCTTAACTTGGAATACATCTGAAGCCTTAACAACGGAGCGCTCCTCTGGCAAGACTGGCTTGGTATCCAGGACGAAAGGGGCCGATCTAGCTCGGAAGAGGGCAGCTTGCTGCTCAATGGTCATTGAAGACATGTTGGTTTTTTTGGTTGATCTAAGTTTGCTAAACGTGGGAGAATGGAAGCGGTTATTGGTTGGTGGTTGGGATTATTGGTGGAACTGGCTGGGAATTGTTAGTTTGATGAGGAAGAATAGGAGATGAGAGTGAAATCGGCTATTTGATTGAAGCCTGCTGTGTGTTGGAGGAGATTCCAGCACCTATTGATTGAGCAACAGTTTGTGGAAGTAGAGGACGTTCGTGAGAATAGTAGAGGAGTATTGATTGGAAGTTTGATGTGGAAGAAGAGGAGAGGAGGAGAAGTTGGAGCAGGGGATATGTGGAAACTCCGTAGAAGTGTTAAAGGATATGTACTTACCTATCGTCTGAGCAACAGGTAAAAAGAAGGAGCTTGGTCGTGAAGATGCTTGGGAACTATTGGTTGTGAGTTTTGATGGGGGAAAGGAGGAGATGGCACCGCAAGCGAGACTAAATCTCCGCCATCAGTCTCATGTGTTAGAGGCTGCACATACCTAGTGTTTGGGGGTGTAGACTGTCAGAGCAAAGGGTCGTCGTGAAAGCTGCGAAGATGGTTGGAGACTAGCAGTTATGAGTTCCGTATAGGAGAAGAGAAGGTGGAGGAAAATGGGGTCTTTATCGAGCTCGAGCAGTCTGATATGTTTTGGAGAAGTGTGAGTACCTTTCAAGAGTAGTGTCTGAGCAACTGGATACAATGAAGATGTCGGGTAAGTTAGTAGAAGGTAGCAATTGTGGGGTTGATGAGGAGAAAGAAGATACGGAATCAGTGGGAGATATTTATCGGTAATCTCGATGTGTTGGGCGGTGGTAATCATACCTTCTCTCTTCAAAGATGTATATTGTCTGAGCAACGAGTGACATTGCGAGGCTTCTATCAACCCCAACATCTATTCTACGAATGACGGAACAGCCGCAGCGACAACAGCAATGTCAACTGACATTTTGCCTATGCTAGACGTTTAGTAGAGTATGAAAATCTTCCGAGGGAGTTCCTACAATTGCAGATGTCGACCGCATGTCAGCCCCCAGCAAGTCAGGGTAATGGATTGGGGCTCGCGTGGGGTCAATAAGGCAGCACAGTTGACAGCCAAGGCTAGTAGTCTCCCAGCTTGCTTGTATGCGGTTCCTGGCCATCAGTCATCTGGTAGTTGCTTTCGTTCCAGGCTGGACACATCCAGTAGTTATCTATAGCCAGCGACGAGAGACTTTACCTACGAAGAGAACCAGACTATACTGTACCGGCCATGCCATGTCAACTATGAATTGAAATAGGCAGTCGCTTGTTCAACGACATGGTGTTGCGGAAGGATAAAGCATTATTGACAGGTAAACACTGAATTGAGAGAAAAACACTTGGGAAGTTGACGTTGCTAGTTTGAATTTCAGAGGAACAAGTGAAGAAATCAAATGACTGACCACGAAGGGAATCATTCTCTGTAGTTCAACCGATGGTACGTTGACTGACAAGTAACCGCAAGTTTGAAAAGCAGTGTATTCTTTCCAATATAGCTTTGAAGAGTGCCGGAAAAATCCGAGATGATGCTTTTAAAATGCCCCTGAATCGTGTGACAGGGGTGAGCCGAGGTAAAAGAAACTGGCCTCTATTCTCTTTGTTTCCCTTTCGATGGGACTGAGAACAACCATCGACTTAAGCAATATTATCTTCGTCTCAGTATCTTTAGACGGCTTTAAAGGATTTAGTCATCAAATAGCGACCGACCAAACCCCGAAACTTCACGGAATAGACATATCACCCAACCACAAAGTCCTCAGGAATACCATTTCCCTATCAATGCTATCATCAATTTGTCTGGCCTGGCATTTTCCAAATACTTGATGAACTCTGTCTATCGAATGTCTACACCTGGGATCGGAAGCCATCGATGCAGCAATCGTATCCAGAACAGTCAAACTACAAAACATCAGCGGTGTAAAAAACAACAAAACAAAGAAGCCCCGACAAACACCTATCTCCGGACTACCAAGTATGGACATACTTTTTGATAGGAGATCTTTTAATAGTCGAGAACCCTCCAAAAAGCCCATCGTCAACATAATCATCACCATCACCATTTGATTGATGTTTTCAGGCACGACTGAACCTGCCGAAGCTACCTGCGTCGTCGAAGAGCTGGCTGATTGCCGCTGTCTTTCTTATTGATTTGGCGCTGCGATCTCTCTTTGCTGAGATTAGAGGAAGGCGTCTGTGGTTTCGCTGCTGACTTGTTGCCAGATTTGATGACGTGGGCGACTCCTTTCCGACCTTGCACATGCTTGCTCTTCTTGGAAACTCGAACTGTTTCTGGATGGTACGCATTCTCACGATCAGAATTATTGGAATCGCCAGCATGGGCTGCCTTGAAGAAAATTCTATCAATATTCTCAAACTGATTACGCCTTTACTTGTAAGTTGAACTTACCTCGTCAGCCAGGATATCAGCCAGCTCCGCCTCCAGCTCTGCTTTGCGGTTCTCCTTGTCCGTCATAGTTCCTGTCGGCCCATGTGCAATAACATCATTGTCTTGGGCGGTGATGGAACCCTCATCGTCGGCAGCGCGCTTGTGTCCGCCGGGACTCATGAGCTTCCGCTTCTTCCTCTTGGTCGACTTGAGCCACAGAATTAGTTCAGAAATTTGACAATGAGTCATGCCTTTGGTTTTAATCTTCATACTTACTCCGGTTATTTCGCTATCATCGGTCTTGTTCGGATGCTTGCGCTGTCGATGTACCAGAAACTCAGCACGTCCGTCAGTTTCGAGGTCGATTCGGGAATGCTTTTTGGCCGGTTTAGGGCGAAGCGCTGCAATGTGTTTGATGCGTTTGGCTTCATTGACGTCGAGCTGAGTCTGTGCCATCTTGCTCCATTTTATCAGGTTTGCGAGGTTATTAACCCATTTGTTCGCGTTGAGGACCTTGATGTTTGCCTCCTTGGACTTGGTGTCGAGACTATTGAAAACGCGCTCCATCATGCCCATCGGACGAGCTGCTGGTAAAAATTTGTTCTTTGTGTTGCGAAAAAGTCGTGGTGTAAACGCGACGAAGACTCCTTCATCTCTCTGGCAACAGTACCGTGTTGTTTATGATATACTGTGTTGAAAATATTGACAGAACACAATTGGGATGGGAATTTCTCAACTATAACACCTTCACTTCCCATGCGTAGCGCTGGGTTGTTGAATGTTATGCCGCGTCGCTACTTCCACGAATATCTGCCGTAATTACTTTCACGACAGATGACCTAGCTGAAGTCTTCCTCCAAATTTGTAGACGAAACTGTCAACAATTTGCTAAGAGAAAGCTCACACTGTCTTTGTTTGTCTACCTTGTATTGTATAAATCCCGTCCTAATAACCAAACCAGTGTAAGCAATGTGAGTACTACAACAGGTCAGCTCTGATGTACAGAGAATACATTGTCTCTGCTTGGTCTTTGCTCGCTTGCAGGGAGGGAGGTTGCCGCAAATAGCAAGCTGACTGGTTTTGTGCATAGTCGGCTTCATGCGCTGCACTGAAAGACGTTTTACTAATTTCCAAATAGCTTACCCACCCGAAAATTTTGCCATCTTAGCCACCACTTCCAGCTATGTTGAACGCCATAAACTACCTCCAGAGCGCCAATGGCATATTCCATAGGGTGGAAAACTTCGCTCTTGATGCTCGAATCGTATCAAACCTTCCCGTCATGGGAAAAAAGAGATCGGCCTCATTTGAGGTCTGGGACGAAAATCCGGGGATCCCATGAACGTTTAAACCTGTGGACCTAAGATGCCCTGCTTTTGAGAACGAAGGAACTTGAAAGGGGCAACAAAGGTTCTCAACTGTTTCACTGGGAGTGCGGTTCGGGTATCTCCCTGCAGAGCAACAACAAGCCAAGAGAAGTGTGTACCGAAGATCGTGGGACCACTGAAGCTGACGCAGGTTGGGCGGGTATACACAATGGAGGTACTGAAGGAAGGGGACAAGAAGAAAACGTTCCAGAGGATGATACTGCTGGGGGCGACCATTTGCAGCCCGTCAACGATCCGTTTGAAGGAGACGAGCCTTTGGCTAGGGAACAAGAAAAACCAAATTTCAGTCCAGAGGCCTCCGATAATCTATGCCGGGTTTCGATCGATCACGAAATGATGCGTCCACTAAACAACGCGGTCCATATGTGCGTTCGGGTTCAGTGTGTCATGGTAGATCTTGTCGTGAACGACCTTCGGAACAAGGCCGACCTAAAAACTGTTCAAATCAAATTCTGCGGCAATATGGAGGGAGAAACACTGGATTCAGTGGTCGAGCTGTTGAGGGCGTTCAGGTATATCAACATGTCAGGCAACTTAGGAATGGCGAACAGGAAATTCTCTAGTGAAAGAGTAGGGATTCATGGGGAGCCAGGCTACGACCTGTCGCGAGAATTTTCTTTAATTATTTGACTCTGTTTGCGGATCTTTTGGAACAACATGTGCGCTGGACAATATTTTTGCTGGGATGTTCGAAAGAAAGCGACACGTTTGTTCATGGCTGTGAGTTAGCGCAATCACCTTGGTGTGTTCGGATTCTTCATTCCTTTGAGATTTCCTTTTATTGAGTGATTGTAACACTGTCGTTTTGAATGCTCTGGCATGTGAGCCTCCTGGCTGAGAAAATACAGAAAGTGCAGATGAGCAAATCAAACTCAATCAGGCATAGAAACTTCGAGCTTTGCGTTCGATAGGGGGCGTGTGGAACCCAGTCGACAACGTGCAATATATCATTGTTCATTGATTGGGTTTGATACCTATTCACGTCAACTGGGGTCTAAAAAAATGACAAGTCAATCTGTGTGCATTTTTTAGGCATCTCAAAAAGCACAATAGTAGCGAGGAATTCCAATTGCCGGCTAGGCCACATCATTTCTCTTCTGAAAAGCAATAACTTCGGGCGGTACCACCTAGGTCATCAGCATTGCATTTCGAGCAAGCTATGCAAAATGCAGGCTGATTCCTCGCTGCAGAAGATTTTTCGACGACGCGTGATAGAAGAGCTGCAATGCATGATGATGGAGATTCGGAGCCTTGGTTCGAAGCCACCGGCATAGAATTGACCCGGGTATGCCGATTCGTTAGAAGATCTGACCTGCAATCCTGTGAGCCGCTGCACGAGTATGACCTCAAATTTGGGCAAAGAGCGCAATGGTTTGGGACGGGGACAAATGGAACGACCTTGACCTGGACAGGCGGCTCTTGGGGGCTCATCTTCATGCTATCTGCACTTCATCCATGGCCAAACGGTTGAGTGTAGCAGAAATAGCGCTGTGGATTGCCGTGAAGCCGTCCGGAGCCTGAGATCACGAACATTTCGCGGTCGTGATGAATTCGCGATGAACGCGACTTGAAGTGCAGCACAGATGGCCCTGACCTTGCAGCAGCTGCGCCCGATTTATACAGGAACAGGGCCTGAGAGCCATTGAATCTTAGCGGGTACGGAGGTTGTGTCATGTCGCTCAATGGATTTCGAACTAATGAGGCATAGTCCCGGTGGAATGATAGGCTCAACGCGTCCGAAAGTCGCGATGCTCCAAATTGATCTTCGGCTGGCGTAACTGGCGTCGAGGTGCTCTGTGCTCTCCTCTATTATCACACTCCTTTCCCCCTCACGGCGAACGTCTCTCTCTCTCTCTTCAGGCTGGATTCCTTTACCATACAATCATTCTCTCATATTGCCCAGTCCTCACATCTCAGTGCTCGTTGAATCTCATATCCACTGTGAAATCACTTATTCGTTACGATTGTGCCAGTCTTCACGCGTCGAGCCCACAACACGACATCACAAACACGACTTGAACCTTCAAAGTGACACCTCAAACAGCTCCATTTCTTCAGCAATCCAACTTTTCATCCAGAAGCATATACCATCAATTGAAGAAGTTTTCCATACCAAACTCAATCACTCACCTTCCCAATTCGGACAATCGCAGCAATGGCGACTCTACAACCTCGACAGCCTTTGGGCGGCATTGATAATGCTCGTTTGCAGGCACTAGGTTCCATGAAGAATCGACAGAATGGTATGGCATTATAATTGACAATCAACACATAGCACAATGGCTCACAATATTACCCCAAATAGCAATCACAATGCAAGACGCTTTCTCGCCTTCTGGCAAAGACACCACCAAACCATCCCAAAAACGTCGATTTGCGTCCTCGAGTCCATACACTGACGCCTTCGACTCGGAAAACGTCGATCCAAGCATCCTCGCGTCTCCATCCAAGAAGGCGAAGGGCTTTGATGGCACACCAGTCAAGACTTCCACTTTCAGCCTCGTAGACGCAGTTCCCAAGGCCTCGGGCTTCAGTACACCACTCAATTCGCCTTCAGTTTCCAATCTCAAACGAAAGAACCTCTCGCTCTCGGTCCCAACCACTACCAATGCCACTCCAATCTCACATAGTCGTGGCTCGCCGAAGCACAAGCGAGTCGGTCTCCTCTCCAAGGGGCGTCGTTTCTCATCCTCACCATTCCGCCGCGTAGACCCACCTTCGTTCAGCTCTACAACCGGTGGCCTCCCCTTCTCCATCGACGCAGCCCTCAGCGGCACAATCTCATCCTACAAACCAGCTGCTCCCACCCCAGCCCTCCCAGAACCCGTCCTCTCATCCCGAGACTCAAAATCAATGCCCTCATCCTGGTTCTTCGATATCCACGAGGATACACCAGAAGAGGAAGCCGCAAATTTGATGGAACATTCCACCCTAACTCTCGACATCTCATCCGACGATGACTGCGATGCCCGTCGTCGAAAGGAAATTGATGATCGTGGGAAGGAGAACGTGCCTCCACCGGATTGGCAGGGTCCAGCGCTTCGACGTGCTTACTCTGCTCCTGTGGGCTCGCATAAGGGTATCCACTCTGCAAAGAAGGCATTGGAGCTGGTGGAGAAGTTAAAGGATGCTATGCAAGAGGATCGAGCTGCGCTTGGGGCCTTGAATGCTGAGGACTTCTATCCTGATGGGTTAGATGACAAGTCTATTGTAGTTGTTGATGCTGTGGTTGAAAAGGAGGTTGCTGCTAAGGTTGATGAACAACACAAGGCGAGCGAGCTATCGACGGAACAATTGTTCGATGTCGCTGTCACATCTACCATCTCAGAGCCTGTGGTCGAGAAGGCTGTCATTGCTGTGGAAGAGAAGATCACAGTCACCGAGCAGGAGATCTTCATCCGGCCAGACTCACCTGAGCGTGCTGTCGCTTGATCTTCGTATACGTCCCCTGTTCCTATCATCTCTAGCATTCCTCTTTGTCGGTCCTGGCTAGGACTCTCTATCTCTCTCATGTTTTAAGGCGAACAAGCGTTACTTGGTGTTTGGGGTTACGATGGATGGATCAATGTTTTACCATGTCTGCTATTTTTTGCTCGCTTGATTTCGTTAACTTAATACCCGAAGCTTTTGTATTTTGTTTGTTTATAGGGTGTGTACGCAATGCTATGAAACGATTTGCTGTTTAATTCTCTTCTTGCTAAGGTGATCTTGAGGCAGGTCTGGTTTCGACGTGGCACCTAAGTTTGGACATGACGTGATTTCGGGAAGGCTGGAGGCTACTGACCGGTGAGTAAAGGGAATTCGCGTCACACGAAGGATGCGCCATGTTTCAGACTTTTCTATGCGGCTCGGATCTTTGGTAGATATTCATTTTTGACCTGATGTCACATTGAAATGGAACTCGGTTGTATTCCTAAGAAGTAAGCGAGTTCTCAATTGATTTTGCGGATTGAAACGTTAACGGAGTAGTGGTATTGATTGCATATTGAGTTCCTTGCAAAGACTATCGTCTCTCACTAGGCACGATCTTGAGCACATGCATCCCAGGCCGCTCCAGTAGAGGATGGAATGTGGAACGTTCAGTCCTCAAAGCGTCCAGAGCTGGAAGTAATGTGCAAACTGCTGGGCATAATCAGTAGAAATTTGAGAAGGGATCTGCCTGCAGTCGTCGAAAGCTTTAGCAAACCAGTTATGTCCTGACTGTCTCAGCCTGATGCATGACGGAACGAGGCTGTGCATTTGCATAGCCACGTCCGCACCTCATCTCAAATGTAGGATATCTGCAATCTCACTTCCCTACTACCTCAAAGAAAAGCTCTTATCCCTTTGGAATGATCACCATTGATATCTCATCATGCCGGAAATCGCCAAATCGAATGCTAGTTATTGCCACGATTGCGCATCCGGGCCATGGTTGCATGAGTTATACCAGCATTGCCTGCAATGCAACCACGAACTTTGTCCATTGTGCGAGCCGGTGTATATTGCTCCCACTAAAGCCAAGTCAACATGGGACCGTCCAAAGATGTCGGCTCGAAGACGACCCACGTCAAGCAACCAGGCCCCAAAAGTAGTAAACACCAGACGCGAGGTCCTATCGCAGTCTGCTCCAACGAACTATGCCGATGTGTCCCTAGACTCGCATGTTTCAGCAGAAATTCCAGACAGTCCCTTTGATAACACAGATCTTCTTGCATCTGAAAGGATCGAAGTCCCTAAAGATTTGGATCAGCCCCAGCCAAAATCAGGGTGGGCATTACTTTATGTGTCCAAGCCTGAATTCGAGGAATCGAACGAACAGGGCCCAAGAAACATGTTGGAATCAACTTCAGATGGGAACTCATATGTCGCTGAGGCGGTAACCCGTGAGCAAGAAAGGAGTCTGAAGGTAGGCACGGAAAGGAATTTAGGGAACACGGCAATGAAAAACAAAGTTTTAGAACTACTTGACGACACAAGAATGAATAACCTCTCCACTGAAGATCGGGAGCACATCAAGAGGCTTTTTGTCGACCTTGAAGATGTCCACATGGAACATGTCTCAATATCTAATGGGGGAAGACCACAAGGCCTGGTGGCAATCGTCCAGGCGTATGTGGAACAGACGACCGGTACCAGTTGGGATTGGTGGCCGCTACAAGTGCCGCAAACCCTTCCACGCAAAGGCGGCAGTCTGGTTACATGGAAATGTGTATGTTTTCTTGATACAAACTAGTTCTATGCTAATTCATGCCGTCTCAGAGTTGCGGAGAACAAAGATGGAGTCACATCCCACGCTTCATTGGCGAGAAGATTACCGAGATATTTGTTCTGTTGGAGAGCACATTGAAGAGGCATGGCATTCCTGGTATTGTCGACGTCCCTCCAACCCAACATCCTAGCAGTGCAAGCACTGGAGGCGTGTTTGGTGTTAGTCTGGGACTGCCACAAGCTTCTCAACTTCCTTCAACAGCATCAGTCCAAAGCACATCCCCTGCTCACGGAGCATCTTCACCTTCAAGATCACTCGTGTCTGATCACATAAACCAAATGAGAGGCCCTGATGCAGTGCAAAATCGTCGCCTGGTCTTTTTCGCTGCGGGTAAAGGCGAGGAACACAGGTTGGCCCAACCAGAAACCGATGGTGTCCATGATGACGCCTTCTTCGATCTGTTAAGACACACATACGTGAAGCTCCGCGGGCCAATTCGTGAGCTGTTCAGCATTTGGCGATATGCAGGCTCAGACTTCTTCATGGTACGTCAGGTTGCTTTGCTTCCATTTGTCATCATCTTTGCTGAGATGCCTCGCAGTTCGAAAAGATAGAACCTCAGGAAATAGTACCAAGAGGAAAGGGAATGCCCGATCCCGAGCATAGTACCTACCCTCAGTACCACTACACTCCTAAGCCACGAGGTCCAGCAGATCCAGATCCACCCATAAGCCGCCACGAATTCAAAAAACGGTTCTATACTTGCTATCGAGGTTACAACAAGCATCAACATCATTTCTGGTCATGCAGAAAACCTTGTCGCCCAAAAGGCGAGGCTCTTGAGAAGATTCCAAAGCGAAACCAGGAAGTTAACGAAGAGAGCGACAGCCGAGACACATTCTGGGGTTTGTTAGCGGTTGAGGAACCACAACTATTCAGGGTTATTGTCTACCACGCGCTTTTTATAGCAGGGCCCTTTTCCTTCTGGGCCCTATGGCTGACAATTATGGGGCATCCCGGGGATCTGCAGGGCGCCAGCGTACCCTTCACTACGGCGTTAGGATTGATGTCTCTCCTTTGGTTTCCTTTATTAAACCGCCGGCAAAAATTGGAATAATGCACAACAGAAATATAAATCCCCTTTCATTTTAGGGACGCCCTTTACAATCTTCCACGATGGCAGCTTGCCTTGGTCGTGCCGAATTTTCACCCATTTTCTTTTGTCGAGCTCGTATGGTAGGAAGTTTGAGGCTACTTTCCTCGGTCACAGCCTTGACGATGGCCCCATGATTTCTAGGTTGTCAGCCCCCATTTTCTATCCCGGAAAAGTAGGAAAAGAGACAGCTGGAATTGCCACCGAAGGTAGCCTCATGTACCCATGCAATGCCAAATGGAAGAGCTCACAATTAAAATTTAGCGGCGCAGATTTTCTACCAGCATCATTTAGTAAAGTTGGTCAGCGCAGATTTTCTGCAAGCATTATTTAGGATGAGCGAGCATAAGTGGCATGTCATGAACTTCGCCGCTGACCGAAGGGCAGATCATACAGTGCCCTGACATCCTTCTATGATCCTTCTAAGGCGTCTGTGGGATCCCTGAACAATCTTCTCGTATTCCTTCTAATTCTACGCAAAGACCTCCTATTAATTCCAGATTATAGCAGGCTCCCAATTGTCACCTGTGCAGTATCGAAGCTCTCGGTAGCCGGATGCGAGGGCCAACGAAGTAGTGCTGCAAACTTACATTGTCAGCCAGAGGAAAAGAGGATAGCGTCTTTCGAGGTGCGAAAAATCCCCGAGTCAAGTTCAGCAAGTAGTATTATTTTTCTGGCCCCATAATTACAAATGGTATCATTCCTCGCCATATCAACGCCATAGGCGCTTCATCAAGAAAATGCCCAATCGTGTCCTCAAGACACGAATCAACGCTCGAAAAAACTATTTATCCAACATGCATGCATCAGACCCTCGCTCCGCAAAATCCATTTACAACACCATAACAGCAGCGGCCAAAACAGCGAGGCCACCACTCATACCATTCAACGCAGCACCAGCCGTGAACACCGCAGGAGGCGCAGCCTTAGTTGTGGACACTGGAGCCCAAGTCTTGCTCTTGCTTGGTGCAGCGGGTGAACCGCTTGGTGCATTGTAAGCAGAAGACGAATCGTATCCATATCCAGGCGCAGACTTAGTTGGCTTTGGTGCCGGTACGGAAGGGGTATCATAACCATATCCTGGAGCCGATTTTGATGGCTTGGAAGCAGGCGCGGAAGGAGTATCGTAGCCGTGGGATGATGCCGCTTTGCTGGAGGAGATAGTTGGGTAATCGTATCCGTGGCTGGAGGTCTTGCTTGGTGCGGTAGGAGTATCGTAGTCTCCTGTCGTCTTGGTATGGGCCTTTGAGGAGCTAGTTCCATTTCCTGGAACGTCAATTACAGCTGCACTTGATGTTGTTGGTACCGCGACTGGTGGGACGACGACAGCTGAGGTAGTAGGGACCGGTGCGGTCGAAACATCTTTGAATGCATCGATACCCATTTGGAGAGAGGTGACAATTCCGGAAGACAAGGTGTCTCCAATTGGCTGAATCATTGGGGAAAGCTTGGAGATGATTGTCTTGGAGAGCTGATCTGCCGCAGCTTTCTGGTCCAGCAGAGACTTGTAAACAACGGCTCCCTGACCAGCTGTGACGAAAGCTTGTTTCTTCGCGATCAAATCGGTGACAGTCGTGAACACAGTGGTGTTGAGATCCACAGTGGGGATTCCTATTTGCGCAGACGAGGCATCATCAAGAGAACCGCTGCTTTGTACAGTTTTGATTCCATCGTTGATGCCGGCGAGGAGTTTCGTCGAGGCGTCTTGGAGTGGTTGTGGATCTCCACTGAAGGCTTTGACAATTTGGTCGAGATTCGTAGTCAGAGCAATAACATCTTTGACAACCTTTGTAATCGACGCTTCGTCGCGGGGCACTATAGTTGACTTGGCAACGACTCCAAGGGCAAGAGTGAGTATGGTAGCGGAATTGAGGAACAACATGTTGACAGAAAACGAGCGTGTGTAACGAAAAAAACGACTATGTTTGAATTTGAAACGACAGTGGAGAAGCTCAGCGGACTTCCTGGACGAGATAAGTAAAGAGCGACGAGTAAATATTCCTATGGAATGAAATTGGACATACTCCAGAAATGACCAGACTTAAATCACTTACTATAGGTGGCAGGATTTCAATATAGAACTTCCCTAAAAGGATTGGGGTCTTTTCCACCATAAGATTGTTCCTGCACAAGTCCTTCACTGTGCCTGTCGTGATCGGACGTATAAATGAGGCTTCCCTGGTAAATGGTCCATTTCGGGGTCATCGCTTCTGGGCAATCTATTTCTGACAAGGAAAAGCTGGACCACGAACCACACCTACTCGCCAATTCCACGGCAAAGCGCAATACGAATGACTCGGTCGCCCTTTGGCCAGGCCTATTCGTGCATGCCATCTCCGTCAAATTTCGTGAGGTCTCGTACCGCGAAGATGATACCAAGGATCGTCATCCTCATCCTGCGCTTTTCCAGTCATGCGCCGCATGTGAAATGAAAAAAAGAAAGACATGACAGATGAAGGATGAAGCAGAGCTCGGTGTAGACAACCGATCCAGACAATGACACCGGAAGGATGCAAAATGATGTGCAAAAGAGACTGTGCCGTAGAACGCTACCAAATTTAGGCATTGCGAGAAACCATGCTGCAAAATGAGCGACACGTGCAGGGCATATTTACGCACGGAACTAATATCAAACCCTCTCTGAGCCAGCAATGGCGTCTACGACCTCACTATCGCGTCTTAGAGCCGTCTGCTGTGCCAATACTGCTTTGGGGCGGTCTTGGGCATTCCAAGCAGGCAGTTTCCACGTCTTCATGCCCTCATTCAGATCAAAGCCTTCCGTCTGAGCTTCCTTCTATGTTTCGTCGAGCCAACAATTCTAGGCCTTGGAGTGGGGTACAGTATCAGACCACTTTGCCCACACAATACTTTCCGTTACAACAATAGTCTCCCATAGCGCAATCGAGAAAGTCATTTTGATATCGGATTCAATCATGGATCCAATTTTTTCCTTTGGGCAGCAAACACTTTGAGCAACCCTTCTGAAGTTGAGATTTCCCAATGAATTTTGTTTAGCAGCGCCGCCACGGTCTAGTATGCGACGTTCAGAGTGACATATGCAGCAGTGTATGCCATTTGAAGCTGGACCTGAGCATTGGAAAGAGCGACAATACCTGTCATGAGAAGGCCTGTTCCAAACAATAGGATCGTTCGGTAGGTGGATTTATTGGTGATCAAGTACTCAACATTTTCGGGCGCAAAGAAGAGCTCTCGGGCGAAGTCTTCTCTGCATTTGACAATAACAAAGTGCCTTTTGGGTATCTGACAACTACATCGCCATCAGAAATAATCCCATGAGAATCATATCGCAGGGGCAATTGAAGTTCCCATTTACTGCCGACCCCGACGACAATCGAGAGAGCCAAAAGAACAACAGCGGCGATAAGTGACATGTCGTCGCGGAAGGCAAAGGAGGGCGCAAGCAATACGAATGATTGGAAGCATCCGAATAAAGCTAAGTAAGACAAGAGACCGAATGGTTTGGCTTTGAGAGGATAATTCGACCCGTTTGATCTCGAGGCATCGAACCTCAAATTCCGATACATCCTCGGCATCCTTGGACATATGATGAGACAAATATTATCTTGAACTATTGCTTCCATAAAGCACTTACATGAGGACATGCGCGACATGGTTCACGTAATATCTCAGATTGCCAGATTGACCTCCAGCCACGACTCCGGACTCCGGACGAAGCTGCCGGGGCCGAGAAGGTTGCAAAAGGGACTGCGGCGCAGGAATGAGTCTTGGAAGGAAAATCAGCCGCGAGAGAGCTGCCACTTGGGCGTTTGCCAGCACTGGGCCTTCGCCCAACACAGCAAGGAAGCCAACGGTATCCAGTAGCAAGTTCCTGAAGGTGGTGTAGTAGTAAACATTGGGGATGTTCTTTTGTAAGTAGCCCACAAAGTTGGTGCTGATATTTCTGAAGTCAAAGGACATGATTCAGGTTCGCAATGAAGAAAGTATGACTTGAAGGGGAAGGTGAGTAGCATCGTCGCGAGTGAGGAACACGCGAGACATCATTTGAATAAGGACTTTGACCCAGTCTTATGGGAATAGAGGTGCACAACTGAAGATTGCAATGGTACAGAAGGTTTTGTTGCGGGTAGGTGCATTGTTGTGGGATCACAGAAGCTGAACGGCGAAAAAGGAATGGATTCGATGGGAGAAAATATTGAACAGGTAACTCCCTATCGATTTGAAACGCGTAACGCGTTCGTCCACTGTCATCTGAAGCTTTGATATTTGCGTGTTTTCTTTGACCCTTCGTCTCACTATTTTTAAATGTATCGTTCGATGCCCCGGTCTCGCCGAAGATGAGATTCATTTCTGCCACGGGCTGATGAGTTTGGACTACGACGTATGTACAGATGTTTCTGGTGAATATATCATATCCGAACAATTTTTCAGAAATTTAGCAACTAGTGAAGGTAGCTAAAGGAATCTATCACAGTTAAAAATACTCTAAATCCCGGTTATTAGATTAGGAATGTGCAAGTTTTCAATATTAAACGTATTACCCGCTGTACTTATCGTGACCTTGACATCAGCTTCCGCGCTGAGTCTGCGCTTTTATGAGGTAGGCGAAGTAAAAAGATAAACATGTCGAAATTTTGCTTCAAACCAATTCATATTTACGGGGTTCAGACTCTTCGCAACCTGCTGTCATTTACATGACTTAATCCGTTTGATGGGCCATGAACGACAGGACTTCTGATGGAATTTCAAAAGTCAATGTTAAGAGTAGTATGCTGGTAGCAAAGCTTGATTGGAAGACCCCTTGGCAAGATAATGAAAAGGAGCATAAAAAATGGTAAAGGAAAAGTCTAGAAAATGTTTTGTGACTATGAAGGTCTGGGATGGCCGGGTCACTTCATAGCTTTGCAGACAGAGCCGAAGTGATCGCCTAATACTGAGATGACTTGACATTCACGTAAGCTGTTATAACAGTGTACTACTGTTGCTGCTCTGGAATTATCTTCAAATAGTACCAACGATGTCATCTCGTTACCATTCAAACAATCACCACCGTAACGTCTTCAAAATGTGCTTTTGGCACTATACAGATATCGAATTGGAAGAACCACCACCAGTCAGGAACCCAAAACCGAGACGGCCCCCTCGATATTGTGAGCCAGTGCTGGTGCCACGCCCACTCCGGGTTCGCGTTCCAGACTCCGCTAGAAACGAAGTGAGTGTTTTGCCACCTTCAAGTTGAACTCATCTTCACCTTCGGAGTCACCCCGTGACCTGGCCATCTGCTCACAACATCTGCCGTCACTTGCCACCTTCATTGATCCAATTTCACAACCATCGTGTTTTATCACAACTTCACTGCAATCTCTTCATACTTCACGCACTCTCCTTACTTCACCACCCCTCTTATCACCTCTCAGACCGCCACCATTCACACTTCAGCTCCACCAACGCGCTTTGAAATGGCGCCCCAAGAGCAACCCCAGCCTTTCCACAATCGTCCTCAGACCTTCGCATACGTCCCACGTCGTGATGGTGACCCTCCCGCCACACAACAGTATGCTCAGCTCCAACAATCACGTCCAGCACCACCCCCACAGGTCTACTACTACCCACAACCTTGGTATCCAATGCAACAAGCTTACGCAATGCATCAGCCGCAAGTATACCCTCAACCAGTCGGCCCAGCGCCTGTCCCGATGTACTACTACCCACCAGCTCAGTTCTATCCATGGTATCCAGGCTATGGTCCACAGGCCGCCGCTCACGCCGCTCAGTCATGCCAGCCAGCTCAGCCAGCCAAGCCGCAACCTGCCCGCCTTCCTGACGGCAGGCTTCCATGGTACGGCCGCACACCAGCAGAGGTTACTGAGGACGCTGTCAAGGTCGCCCGCGCCCATGACAAGCCAGAGAACCACAACTTCGCCCCTACTGCAGATCCATCTGCACAATTCTGGTGCAGGATGCCAGATACAGGCGAATACAGAATGATCCCGCTTGGAACCATCACCAATACTTGGAAGGGAGACTGGAGACACGATCCGGTCCACCATCGCGTCTACTTCGTCGCTACTGAACTCAAATGAGACTTTCTACATGGACAAGGTCAGCGTTCGAGTTTTATTGCCCAATGCGAATACTGACATTCCAATTGTTCTCAATCAATACCACGATGTTTCTCACGACTTCAAGCTGCTCTAACAACTCAAATCGACTGACGACAAGAAGTCACTAACAACACATGCCGACTGACGACAAGGTATCGCCAACAACACAAACTATCTAACACCCAAATTGGCACACCCACAGACTTTTTGAAGCACAGATTCGATTTAGCATTGAAATTGAAATGATGGCAATAGGGATGAGGTTATGAATGGATTTGAAATTGCGATCGAGGATACAGCTAGGAAAGCATTATGACATTGATCATGATCGGTCTTGCGTGGGAGGTTCTTCGGATGGCAATCATTTCTGATTATTTATGAGTCTGTTCGCGTGGTAGCTGTGGTTGAGCGTCTGAATTAAGTCAGTGGATACCTAAACTGCCGTAGAACAAATAGACATGGTTTCCGGTATGAGCTGAAACTACTGAGGTTGAGTGAATCTGAATATCCCATTCCTAGACTTCCAGTCAGCTTCCTTGTACCTGGTGTCTCAGAATGGTCAATCGGTCTGTCAGAACGACTCAGAGAAAGTATATACCATTACCTCATGGTCAAGAAAATGAAAGATTGCATTACCAGAAACAACCTATCCTAAATCTTAACAAACCATCTCCACCTCCACCCCAAACAAGCCCACCTACTGGCCATAAAACTCACCAACGCCAACCCAAGCACGGCACAAAAGAAGCCCACCATCCCCCTCGCACCCACAACAGCAATCAGCTCACCAGAAATAGGAATACAAACCAAAGTCGCAAGACTAGCTATAAAATAAAGCGTCCCATAATACCTCCCAAACTCCTCGGCCCGACAAAGCTGTCCAATACAAGCTGGCGTAAGAGCCATCCAACAGCCCGTTCCGAAACCGAAGAGGGCGGCGAAGGTGTAGAGCGCTGGGAGGGAGGTTGTGCCGAGGGGGAGCCAGAGAGCAAGCATGAAGACGAGGGTTGTGAATATGAAGAGGAGGAGGGTGTTGAAGCGGCCGATTTTGTCGGAGAGATAACCCGGTATTAGACGGCCGAGGCAGGAAACGCCGTTCATTGTTGAGATGAGGTAGAAGCCCGTATCTTTTGGATAGTTCGTCGCATTGCTCACATACGTCGGAAGAATCCCCAAAGATCCGAATAGCACGATTTCGAAACCGAAGACGGAGAGGGTGAGGAGGGAGAAACGAAGGTCACCGAAGATGGAGGGGGAGATTATCGATTTCTTTTTTGCGTCGGGGGAGGGTGGGAGACGGGCTTTCATGAGGATATTGGCTGGGATTAGGGTGGCTAGGAAGACGAAGCCGATGATGCGGATACTCCATGGGTAACCGTATTTTGGGAGGGTTTGGCGGAGGATGAGGGGGATGGTGAGGCCGCCGAAGGAGGAGCCAGCCATTGCTATGCCTTGTGCGAGACCGCGACGGGCTTTGAACCAGTGTGCTACAACGGCTAGACTCGTTGTTGTTAAGGTGGCACCGGTTATTCCGCCGAGGAAACCGCAGCAGAGGAGGAATTGCCAGTAGATTTTGCATTCGGCGAGGAGGAATGCCATTACCACGTATCCAATACTCCCGAAAAGGGCAATGTATTTGGGACCGTAGCGATCAAAGAGAGGCCCGACCCAGATTCCGAGTGAAAGTGCCAAATAGACGAATACAGATGGTATCCATCCA